>CM076087.1:77145970-79575411 GCA_038088585.1 Chrysina gloriosa | reverse complement strand
ACGTATTCCTATATATATATATTGTTTCAAGGTCAAATTTTTTTCTTACACAATGTTCGCAACTCACTTATATTATATTCAATATCACGCACTTGGCGTGTATTCTATTTGTGTCTTTATTTTCTGATATAATGACATAGAATCGTATTTGTGTTTCCCACTTAACACTCGTTTGTGACTAAACGTTTTCAAAATGCGTTTTGTTAAAATTAGCTCAAATAAATATCTTTGCCTTGTTCTTAACGTTTTAAAATACGTTTGTCTTAAACGTTTCATATTCTATGCATCTATGTATTCAAAGATCGAATGATTTGTCTCTGCTTTTAAACCTAGGGACGGCCGGCCCTAATATTTTTGTACATCTCGTACATAGCAGCGGTTTGCGAAGAAAGCTACGAACGTCGTCGGTGAGGCGGGTCAGTTCTAGACGACATTCGGGTGATATGGTTTCATTTGACATTTGATCATCTCCTGATGATGCTAACTTGGTTAGCGAAACGCGCGTCGAGAGACATGCAATATTTGTTTGGTGATAGTGGAAATTTGTGCATTGACTTTGTCAGTGTGTTTGCTTTGTTACACCAAAGGTTCCAAACCAATTTTCTGAATGGTTTCATGCTAAATTTCTGATATTGCTTTCTTCTAACGCGCTGGCCTCACCTTAGTAAGCGACAATTCCAGGGAACGTTACTCAAGTAGCCGGTCGGTCCTTTTCGACTCATAGCCTGCGTAATGGGCCACATGTATGTAGTCGACGCTTGATGAATAACTCTTTGTACGTTCGTACTGGAGCCGATCGACGAAGTTTCTTTTGTCTTTATGTTAAGGATTTTCGGTACGCATTATCGAAAGCGTTCATTGTTTGTCGGCGATGAATTTAGATAATGTTTGATACATAATACAAGCATTTACAAAAGTTGAAACATAAAACTATTCTAAATTTAGTACATACAAACAGAAATGAATATTAATTCTAATACATTGATACAAATAAAAACATCTATTGAAATTAAAACAAATGAATAATAGTAATATATAGAAAAACTATTAATTTAACCTTCCTATACTCACGTCAAAATGAAAGACGTATACTATACTATATAAGTCGGTCTCACAAACCGTAGCGTGAGTATAGGAAGGTTAAGAGTCTATTGAAAATGTCTTTAAATCCTTAACAACTATTGTTCCTTATGGATCGTGGTTTGGTCGTGTTTTGTTTGCTCTATCAAGTTAGTTTCATTTTCACTATTGCGTTAATTTGACAATACATGTCTTTCACATTGGTTTCTTGAAGAAACTTTTTATAGGCGTTGAATTACCCACCATAATTCAATTTATTTTTAAATTTAAATCCCAAAGAGATTGTATTAATGCTTACTAGAACACATAGCATGCTGTGGAAACTACAGTGCCACTTATTACGATAAAAAGACTATAATTCTACATTTATTCGTGTTGTGCATCTACAAGAAGTGCCGTATGTTGGCATACCAGAGAGTACGCGTTGGTCGGCTTAAAAATATAGGTATGTGCGGACGAATTTGACGTATTCTTCTTGATATATATCACCTCCTATTGTAAAATAAATTAATATTTATTTTCATTCATCAAATAATTCTTTTTCTCCTGTCAATACTTATTTTCTTTGTAGTAGCTAGAAAACGATAAAATCTGCGTTCAACGTATAATTTATAAACCGATTAAGCTATTTAATCTTTTAATAATAATAATAATAATCTAGTTTATTGCCCAACAGTACAAAACCAGTTATAGGACAAGAAATAGAAGAGTAGATACTAACATACTAAAAAAATGTAGCTGTGAACTGAAAAACAAAAAAAAACAAAGCTAAACACTTAACTGTAATAAGGTAATAAACAGAGTAAGCGGGAAAAGTAGAAGTTGCAATAGATAAGTTAATTAAAATGGCTAAGGGTGCCAAGGCCAATACAAATCTAGGGTCACGTACCAAAAAATTGGGAATAAGATCATCACCGCAAGTCAAGTTGTTAAGAGGAGAACACATTATACTAATCAACTCCTCTTCAGAGGTAGTGCGTAGCGAGAATGAGAGTCGATTGGAGAAAGTATTAGTAAAAACAGTTGCCGCAGAAGGTGTGTAAGTGTTAGAAAAGTGTTGAGCGAAACCGTCAACTATATCCTGAGGAGATTCAAGCCGAAGGTCATTATGATGCATTTTGCCCGGCAGTCTAAACTCTCTTCCTAGAGCGGATGAATTAAAAATTTCTCTAGAGTTAGACTGAATGGAGTGTTCTGCTCTGCACCTAAAAGATTTATAGGTCCGAGATATTTGTTCTTTGCAAAGTGCGCGCATTCGCCTGAATTCATCCAAGAAGAAAACGTTTTTAGATGCTTTCCATTTATGTCTGTAATGCTCTTTAAGTTTCAAATTAGAAATCAGTTCAAAAGAAAACCATGGTGGATAATCTGAAAATGAGTATGAGCCGGAGATTTGAGGTACGGATCAATTGATGGCTTCATACAGAGTTGTATAAAAAGCATGGAGAACACGATTAACATCCAGTCAATACATTACAGATTGCGATATAGGGTATTAAAATCCGCTTTTCGAAAACAGTAACGTAGGTTATTGGCTGAAGGAAAATTATTAAAGTTTTAAAACTTGTAACGTGATTATACATGAAATTTCGTCACAAATTTCAAAATCATCGTTTGTACCCCACATGTCGGTCCATATACATATGTACTCACAGCGTACATTCTCTTCCTGCAGAAAGGGTTGACAACTCTCGGTGTTTTCAGTGGATCTTTCTACATTAGATCTATTTCAGGCAATACCAACTACAGGCCATAGGTACCGCCTACATTGTTTCTCAACATGGGAGTGTGATAAAACCAGACCTATCTGGGAACTACCCCATATCCTACTTTGTTCTTCATTCTTTCTTCCATTTCCTCATCTTTGGGAGGTCTTCCGTTCGCCGGCTTTCTGATTGGTTCCAATTGATTCCTGTAGTATGTTAAAATCTTTTCTTTACAAAGAAAATAAGAGATTCATTCTAGTCGCAAATACGTAATGTTGATTCGAGACTTACATTCAGTCACTCAAACTTTAAACACATACAATATTCTATTCACAGCTAACATTCGAAATTAGGCATTCGATACTTGAAGATTCGATCAGTCAGTGCTAAAACGCGAATTCGTTGCAAACGTTCTAATGTAGCTCTAAGTGACTTGGTATGCAATACAATCCATACGACTCATAGTTCAGTCCCTAGCGCAGCCCCTCTCGCCCCCTTGCTCATGTACCAAGACCCAAATCATCGGACTCGTACTCCAGGTTTAATTGTACTGCCCTTTTTCAGCTAATTGCTATTTTTCTGACAAAAAACAATTTCGGATTGACTATTAATAAATTCAAGTTAGCACTAAACAATTTCAGAATGGTTTGTAATTTCAACTATCAAAATAAAGTGTGTAGTAACTATTGTTGACACTGTTGCATTTCTTGGACATATGAATATGTATAAAAGTTCAGAGGATTAAAATCAATTAAATCAATGCTTTATATTAAGAAATCCGAACCCAATAATGTAAAAAATTGATTCAAGCTATGTATACTAATAATGAAGATGGGCCATGGCTTAAGCAACAAGGTATAGATAAGTCTCGTGGTGGTATACGAAGAGTAAAAAATTACAAATTATGAATCAAAACCAATATAAAAAGTCATACATGAGGGCCTAGTGTCTGATACATTGGAAAGAACAATACGTCATCCAGGCCATAGAGCAAAATCTGTGAAAAATCACTTGACTAAAGTAAATTTACAGTTATTGGATTCGCCTGGATATGACCCTATAACCCTAAATGTTTGGAATACATTACAAAATATAGCATCCCAGAAGTGTAGCAAAAAGCAGAAGTTAATGGAGAATCTTGAAAACGTTTGATGAAATTGTGATCAAATTCAAAACTCTTATCATCACTGCTATTGAGAGTATGCCGAAGAAAATTGCTGCTCTCATTAAAGCAAAAGGGGACATAGGAAATAGTAATCGCAAATATAAATGTGTTACATATCACTGTTTCTTAATAAAATGATTTTTGAGAATATGTTTTTTTTATCGGAGTTATACATCAAAACTAACAGTTCTCCTTGTGGTTCTAATTCTATGGCAAATGACTATACGTATGTAAGAAGTAAAAATTAAGAAAAATGTTTCTAAGATCATTTATCGTTTTAATGCCAAATTGATATTGTTTGGTGTCAATATGAAGTACTGTACTGCCATTATGGTATCATTCAATGCCAAATTGAAATTGTTTATTGTCACTTTGAATATGATTAGTGCCAATTTGAAGTTGTTTGTAGTACAAAGTGAGGAATGTGATCTTTTGATATATGCCGCTGAAGAAGAACAACAAACGACATCTTCTAAAAACCTTGCTGAACAATTTCATATACCCCATACAACAATCCACACAAACATCGGTCTTATCAATAACAAAAAAGTAATAAAATCCCAGAGAAAAGTGCGAGAGATTAAAATTTTCTCAATTTGTAATAGAATTATGCAATAATAATGAAAATTTTCTGTAAAATATTTTGTTGGGCTACGAATCTCCGTTCCATTTACACTGACGCCAAAATCCTTTGGTCGCTGGCTATTGGTCTTGATGATGGTCTCTATCACGCAGGAACTCAGTACCAACAGGGAATGATCGTATAGACAGGTCCATTGGGGAATCACATCATAATATCACATCATTTTTCATCGGCAGGAATCTTAATGCTCAGAGATACTTACATTTACTTCAAAATAATATTATACCAGCGATACAAGGCTTTGAAGATGTCACTTTTAAGGATATTTTTGTTCATTTAGATAGACGTTCTGCGCATAATGCTAGAATCGTGCAATAAATTTTAAGAAACGTATTTTAACCTTCCTATACTCACGTCAAAATGAAAGATGTATACTATACTATATAAGTCGGTCTCACAGACCGTATGCGTGAGTATAGGAAGGTTAAGAGAAGTTAATAACTGGCTGAAATACCGTCCGTTGGCCAGCTAGCTCATCAAACGACTTTTTTATGTGATAGGTTAAATCTTCTATTCACGGTTTTCAAAATGTTAGAGCAAATACCATAGGAGAACTGAAATTACAAATGTACTACGAAGTATTGATCGTAAGACATTAAGAAATGTCCGGCAAACCTTTTACTATAAATTAGGCTATTATTATTCTCCTCGATTAGGTAATCGATGTGAGTATCTAATACATATAATAAGAATTAAGTTTTCATTCTTATTTGTAGCAAGAATTTTATTATCGTTTTTTGAATTTATGAAAGCATTACTTTAGGAATGACTTCATTACATGGTTTACAAATTGTACGTTAAACACAGACAAACTGAAGAATTGCAATGCACCTTATTATTTGAAACAACAAAATTGTTCCCCTGGCTGCATTTGGCGGCGTCTTCGCCTTGCTTTCTTAGAATATCTGCTACCGGAAAATCATAATTTTGAAAATATTACTTTCAGGTTGACGTAGCTGTTTTAATTATTTTCTCTTTTCGTTATAAATATACAAGCACTGGTAATTTTCGACGTGCGACGACGAGCCAATTTTTTAACTATTTTTTACTACAGAGACAACACCGTAATAGATATTTCCAAAATATACTTGTGGTGTGTGGTGGATTATCGGCAAAAATTATCACATTGCAAAATATTTTCAGTGATCGTTTGGACCGTTTTTTTCTAATAATGTTCTAGTTTTATAAACATGAAATTAGAAGATTGATTGAAAGCTAGCAAAACGTCTTTGATAAATATGAACAATATATTAAGTGATTAGAAAAGATATTAGAAAAGAAATATTTATTTATTGAAAAAAAAAAATTAACCAGATTTTATATGTATATTTTTACTATAAACTTATAAGCTCTTTGCCCAAAACTTTACTGGAAGTACAAACAGCAATCTATACAAAAGTGTTCTTAGGCAAAGTAAATGGCATAATTTGAAATTATATACATATGCATAAATAATAATACTTTACAATGTGAGTAATAATAATACCATAATATCAACAGAGAAGTTATTTATAAAACATAATGTAGCAATGTATGTTGGAGAATATTTTGTAGCTGCTTAAAATACATTATTTATTTAAAATACCCTTGTGGGGATAAATAACGTTGATAACTAAAATCCACATTTCAGTCAAACCTAATCGCGTTATATATGTAATATTTCGTTACGTCAGTACGCTGATAGAATTTGTTTATCTGATTCAGTTTTGCACTCCCTATAAATGCTAAAAATAAAGATTATAGTTATAGGAAATTCAACACGTATTTTACATTTCGCAGATACATACATACATTTACATTACTAAGGCATATCAACGCGAACTTTCTACTTGTACTTGCTACTAATCAGTAATCAGTAATCATATTTCTTAAAATATATCTTGTAAAATTGCCTTCGTGTTCTGGTTTTCCGTTTATTCACACAAAAACGAACATTGTTTATTTGATCAGTATTTTGCGACAGTGCAGTTGATTTCTATGAATCAACTGATTTATCTATTCTAGAATCATTCTTTCTAAATGTTTACTCTACGAGTTTAATCTAATCGAGAGAAAACTGATTAAGTTTTGTAAAATTCTTTTATTATAAATCTTCAAGCTACATTTAATGGTCTCTAATGAAAATTTTAATCACGAATTGTTGAATGTTGAACAAACTATCACAATAAACATATGTTGTAACCTATATGGCAAGCATCACATAATATTATGGAATTATAAACAGCTAATTTCGTCAAGTGAAGTCATCTCTGGAACTTTCTTCCACCGCGATTTGTTTCTTTCTCTAGAGTGTAAAGGTAGACATTAATCAACAAAGCACATCTTCTGTAATCCAAAACTCTGGACATGTATTGAGAGTGATATTTATAAGTTAACGTTTAGGTAATGAACAGAAAGAAGACTTGCTGTGTTACAGGCTAGAAATCCTGTGATATCGTTTGTGAGAAAAAAACAAATGTGCTATCGATATAGTGTGGATTACGTTTAAAGGCTATAAAGAAGGTATGCCAAAAACAAGACAAATTGATGATGTATGTATACGTAGTGCTAGATTAAGGAATGACAAATAGAACGAATAGCATCGAAAACCGATAAACTTTAGAAAAGGAACAATGGATGCAACGTATTGGTAGCTATTCTGGGAAAAAAATACTGTATTATGTCTAGGAACAGCAGGTTTTACTGGTCATAAAGTTCCCGAATGTTTTCGTGAAGAAGTAAAGACCAGATAAAAGTAATACGATCAGACAAATCTAATATAAAGGAACGTTTAATGTTAATTAAAAATAGGCAAATATTCAACACGATATGTATGTTATATACAGTACAGCGGTGTTTATCCGCACATCAATTATCGGGACGTTTAATTATCCGAACTGGTTCCATGGAAAAAATTAAATCATAGGAAATGTCAGTTCTGGCCAAGCATCATCAGCACTCAAGGCGCTTTTTCAGAATATTCCGGAAAGACGGATTCAGTCTCTGGTTGCCTCAGTTTTGGGAATTTATACATATAATAATTAAATTAATTAATTAATACACGAGACGAAAACAGTGGATAAACAACGATTTGTTCACGAAATGGTTTGAACACAATTTCATTCCTGAAGTAAAAATATTTTAGCAGCATTGCTGCAAAGAAGGCAAGGTGCTACTCCTATTAGAAAATTCTCTGTCACATCCATCAGCTAATGTAACTTCTTTAATTCAACCTATGTACCACAGCATTATCGAAACACTGAAAAACCTATACCGAAAACAATTCAAGCGTCACCTGATTTTAGGCGATAAAAATGGCGAAGAAACAATTATTTCTGTGAACTAAAAAATCGATTTAAAAGAGTGCTGTTATATATTGGTCGAAGCATGGGATGAAGCAAAAACAGCAGCTTGCATAAATCGTAGAATAAGCTACTGAAACTATTTAAAGATGAAGTACAAATCAACGAACCTGACAAACCCGTCAAAATGTTGGAGGCGTTGACTAACGTTGGTTGATGATCCAGATGGGGATGACTTAGAACTAACTTTCAGGCACGGGATTTGGTATTCCGGTGGTTCACACCCAGTTGTTGGAACTCAAAAGAATTAGAGACCTAGCTGCCATAAAGACAAAGTTATCCTTTAAATAGACCAGTATTACGACTTTTTGTACCAAATTCATCTTGTTATGTATACAACTTATATATTTTTTGAGTCACTTATATTTTGCCACAGTTATATAAAGAGGTTTCTTTTTGTAAAAACGTGGTTAATTATTTTACACCAGTTATTCAACTTTTATATACGTTTAGTTTACTTTTGTCTATTAACTATCAAACGAAAACATCTTTCATTCAAAGATAAAAATAATATCGTCATTGACAGTGAAAAAAACAATTACCGAAAAGTTTGAAATGGAGTTGGTAAGTTTCTGGAATAATAAAAAATAAATGAATTAAATCCCTTAGAAAAAGGTAGTAATGGGTAGCAGAAACAAAAGCAAAAATATATTTTCCGTGGATTAAATTGTTTTTGATTGCTCTTTTAAAATTCAGAACAAATCTGTGCCTATTTCTAGACATTTAATAACAGAAAAAAACTTTAGGAGGGTTATATGAATAGCAAGGGCTACAGAAATTTTATATTGCATATATATATATATATATATATATTTATATTGCATATATATATATATATATATATATATATTTATATTGCATATATATATATATATATGGCGTATATATATATTTGTCACTGTAAATGATAAATTGGAAATGTATGATATGTGGACAGAAAATAGATTTATTCATTGGGTTGGATAATTATGTCGAGATAATAAAAATAACCATCATTCTACGAATGAAAGAGAATTCGGAAAGAAATCTACAGTAACTAGTTTGAATCAAACCGGTGTACAATTACAAGAACTCGCAAACATTTTTATGTTCTAATAAGAATCGAGAGACGACAAAAATGTATGTATGTACTGAAAAAACGTTTACCAAAATGCGGGACTGATACTGACACAGAAAACGTTAAAAATTTGAAATAAAGTTGATGTAAACATCACTGTTATTTTCGTTGGCCGCGGCTTTTCTATACATATCTTGTTACATTATTTTCTGAATAAAAATTTATATACATGTTATAGTTTTTATTATATAAATGAGAGTAATTTCTTTGTAGCAATAATTGCTTTCACTCTTTAACTAAAGCAGTCCGCCTTGCTGGTTTTTATAGGAAAAGTTATGAATACGATGTATTATCTATAGAATCGAGAAACATGATTTGCAGTAAAGTAGGTAAATTAGGGTATATGTAAGTTTCAGATTTACATTGAAATATGAAGATTGTTATTGAAACAATTATACAATTAGGTGCCTATTTTTTATATATCATTTAATTAGGCAAGCAATATTTTATGAATCTTAAAATTTAAATTATTTGAGCGTCTCCGACCAGCACCTAAGTCCTTATAAGTGCGAGCAGCGAGTCGAGTGCCGTCACTAGATTTATTTATAAACATTAATTCATTGTCAGTGATATTTAGTTGTATTGAAAACACAAATTTTCGTAAAGAAAAATTCATTTGGAATAATTTAGTACGTGCTTAAGTTCTCACTTGGAACTTTAGGATAGCTGCAATTGTGGAAAAAGCACTTGTAAAGGCACAAAGTAATAATGTATCGGATATTGACCTGTTTATATCGATAGAATTGATTCTCTCACACGATTGTTTCAACGTCGCTGAAATTAGAGCAGTTAAAACTGAATCGGAAGTAAAATTAGTTAAATATTTAATAATTTAATACAAATATTGTTATTTCATACTACGTGCTTCCCATATGATTGACATGTAACTGGAATACCGCATTTATACATTAGTGTTGTATGTTAAAAGATGTTTACTAATTGTACACACGGAAACACAAACATCGAAATGTAAGTAAACACTCATACGTCACACTTGTTTGCCGGGAATTCCGAATAACATATTTCAATAATTATTGTATCCCCGTCCGGAGAGGTTCAACGGCACAGGAAAGAAGGAAGCAGAAGGGCATTGACAAGACGGAAGGAAAGTACGAAAAAAGATCTTGAACTACAATAAAGCAACCAATAACAATAAGAAAACATCAAAAACAAAATTAGGTGAAGGATTTTGCAACACACCGCACGAAACGAACAACGTAGTTCGTTAATTTTGTACAAGAGGCTAAGGGACTGTATTCGGAATATTAAATTATTATAATGGTGAATAAACAATAGTTTGTATAATTAAATAAAGCTTAGAATAGGGTTGAAATATGGTATTCACTTTTTGCAAATATTTTTGACAGTTTTGCAAAGATGGTGCTATTAGGTAATAAAGACACGCAAAATTTCAACTAACTTTTCTAGGTACAATCAATTACAGAATTGCCCCTCAACACCGAACTATATAAGAGGCTAAGAGTAGAAGGAAGAAGAGATACAGAGATACATATGTTTCAAGTCATATATTGATAGAAATGAAAATGGAAACTTTTAGGATTTGGTAATATCGATTTGGTAAACATAACTAAAGAAATGTTATTATTACGCTATCTCTTAATACGTTTCAAACAATGAAAGACTTGCTTCAACTGCATTTACAATAGTTTTCGAGATATTTGCACAGATATACAGGTACCCTTTAGAGCGCGCTCCACCCCACTTGCAGGCGATTCGGCCACGTAAGAATATGCACAATGCTCTCACATTGCACCCTTCTACAAATCCACAAAAATTTCAATTTTTTTCTTTTGGACATCCGATTGCCACTGTTTCCACTCGAGACTCTACGAAACAAAAATGTGAGAGAATAGTAGAGGAAATGAATGGTGTGGTTAGAGTGAAGGAAACGTGGATGAATTAGGAAAATCCAAAGGAAAGACACTAAATAGAATAAGACATACTGGCAATAGATCAAAAAGGATAGAGGAAAAGTCAGAATAGCTGAAAACAAAACTATTTCCAACAATGTTTGAAAAATTATCGCACCAGGTTTTCTGAGGAATATAGTGCACCAGCTTGTATATTTCAGCTACGGGAGATGTATTTAGACAATATTATGTTATCAGCCTCAGAAGAAAAATGAGGAGGGACATGCTTTACACCTGATTTTGCTCCTAATTTCTGCATTAAAGGTGATAATTTAGCTGTCGAAATATGTATTGAGTAAGAGTAAAATCCATTTTATGTGAATTTAATCTTAATGAAAGTTTCTGCGAAATTTCTTGTCTAAGTCAGAGGGCATTGGATTCGTTGTAAATAAATAGATCCTATAATATAAAACATTGCTATAAGGAGTTCATATATGATAGGAGAAATTCCACAGTTATTCATTTGTAGATGCTGAAGGTTGTTGATCTAACAATATCAAGCCAAGTTATAATCTATATTAGGACAAGTATTTCCTTTATTCCTCCCGTATATTAATACATAAATGTGTTTAAAAATCATATCTACATCTGGGGGAATATGATTGCTTGGTGAATCAATCTAATCTTAATGTCAGTTGGTGGGCAAGTAAATTAGCAGAAATAACAGATGGGTAACGGGAAAAGTAGCACATGATGTTCAATAAAACATGAAGGCTTCATCATTCGATAGTCAATGAAAGTATTTGCTTATATGCTTATTAACAGAAAAGGTATTAGTAGTATAGTAGTCCATTAGTGAATGCACAAAATAATACCGGAATGAGAGGATTGATGAATCTAGTAGTAAATACGTATTTAAGTAAGCGTAGTACTTCCTAAATTATTTATCAACACAGATAAGGGCACTTATTATAAAGCGTGTAATTAGATATATTCGTTCTTTGCAGAAGTATATGCTTTTATAAGAAATTCATTGTGATTAATATTACCATCTTACAATGAAGGTTTTGTGAGGGTCTAATGTAACATTATTGACTGTTGACTTTATGCATCATTTGAGGGTAACTTCTTGATTAAATCTAAATAAAGAAATGCTATTGTAATGTAAAAGACACTGGGCATGTCTAATAAAGGAAAAATTAAAATTTTAGTGACAAACGTTTTAAAAGCGCCAATAAAAATAAATTAACTTACCCAAGGAATTAAGATACCTCAAAATATAACCGTGTACACCAAAAAACGTCTCTTACATTCATCTTGTAAACACTACCACCATACTGATTTTTGACAGGAGGTTGACATTTCTTCTTATGGATCGTGCCGCGCTATTTTCGGTACATGTGATGATTTAGTCAATCAAAACACTATTCATTTCGCACAAGATAACTGATTATAATTCCACACGGTTAAAGTGCAGTAGGTAAGTATTTAGTTACCGATTAAGTTCTTTAATTGACGATACATGTCAAATTTTAGGTTAAGGCTTTATGTCTAAGAAGTTAGAGGTGAACACACTCGATCGATATACAACAGCGCACTGGCGGGTAAATGGAATGGCGCTAAATTTAAATGTCGGTATACTGGGTCATGTCGATTCCGGTAAAACAAGTTTGGCCAAAGCATTGAGTGAAATCGCGAGTACAGCAGCATTCGATAAAGATCCACAATCCCAAAGCAGAGGTATCACTCTCGATTTAGGATTTAGTTCATTTTGTATGACGCCACCACCTCATCTACGAGAAAAATTATTGGCTGATAAACTTCAATATACTCTGGTTGATTGTCCTGGACATGCAAGTTTGATTAGGACAATAATTGGTGCCGCCCAAATAATTGATATGATACTGCTGATAATAGATATTACCAAAGGAATCCAAACACAAACTGCGGAATGCCTGGTAATTGGGGAAATAGTTTGTAAAAGAATGATTGTGGTCTTGAACAAGGTAGATCTGGTTCCAAATGATGAAAGGGATAGTTTTATACAAAAGGTAGGTTTACACGAAAGGCACGAAAAACCAGTATTTATAGTATGTACCTCACAATATAAAACCGCAGCAGTTATAATTAAGGTTGCGTGCGTCTTATTCTGTGAAATAACAGTTTATATACAGTGAACAAGGCACGCGTTTGTCGAAAGGCGATAGAACTATATGAGTTTGATGGCACAGAGCAGACATATCACTCATATAAGTCTATCGCCTGCTCTTTCAGCGAACAAGGATGATGAGATCAGTGGCATATTGCAAATATTTTCAAAGTATAAAATTTAAAGGCGTGGCATTGCTGTGATTGTCGACGGGACATACTTAATGTTTTGTTAGTAATGGTGCCAGCCTCTTTAGAATTTAGGAACACACGTCAGACCCGTAAGACCGTGAGAGATACGCATCACTGGAGCCAATGATGTATAACGAAATGCAAAAGACAGCAACATCAATCTTTAGGTAACTTCTGAAGAAGCTGCATACTCAGGATATTTATACAACATGAACACATATCAGTGATTTCGAAATGAATCTATGCTTCTGCTTATCTTCCAAATGTCAGAGGCCCCTCATTATTATATCTCGAACGAATATACAAATGCGGCAATTACAGCTGTAGTACGATGTCACAGCTCTTAGAAGTCCTGTGATAGGAATGTTACGAAGACGTTATCTTTCATATGAGGTTACTAATGGTAAATTATGACATGTAAGTAAACTCACGATGATGTATGATTGGTTGCTGTAACCAATAATGAGAATACTCAAAATACAACGATTTTCCAATGGATATAGTCACGAACGACTAAGTTTTACTGAGCAGCTTGTGAGGTACATTCAATCCAACCTTGTAACAAGTAATTGTTCAAATAATTCCCAGTATAATTGTAAAATTAGCATTTTCTGCAACATTAATAGTATTTCTTGCGAATCTACATGGAACTCGTCTTTGTGCCATCCTCATTACATGATCTAGAAAGCTCTAACGATTCTCCGTCACAGCTAATATCACAGCAATCTTATGCAGGCAAGGTGTACCCTGAAATTGATATTGGGAAAATATCTTTTCAAATGACCAAGGTTGGACACATTGATCATTTACTATACGTAAAACTATAGTTCGGTGAGTGCAAGTGTTCAAGCGCAAATATGACCACTTGTAATGTTCCACGACTTGCAGAATCAAGAAGCAAAATTGTAGCTTGTAGTTTTGACTTTCTCCTTCCCACAAATGCACCACAGTTAGACGAAAAAAGGAAGTAGACAGACAAGTCATACAGTCAGAACATCCAATGCATTTACATAAAATATTGAGGGTTGCCTATTTTTCAGATAGTCTAATATAGGAATCGTTTCCTTTTGAAGCCGGATGTCGTTGTTAATTTCTTCATAAGGATGGGTTATCTGTATGACTTATATGTGGTATTCCAAGCACTTGAATTCATATTTACAGATTTTTGTTTAAACACTCTTTTATGAAGGAGCCAGTTCTGATTTTAGTTTTGCACGTTTACCTTACGACACTTGTTGAACGAGGCTGTGCGATCAATCGGCATTCAATTGTTTTTCCGCTCTATCCATAATTCGTTTTCATCTCCGTTCTTAAAAAATTCGACGTACAATTTTTCTTTCCCAATTCTGTATATGTTTATCTTAGTTTTCTGCATTTCATCGTATTTGGTAAACTTCTTCACGTTCCACTTCATTAGCAACTGCCCACGCATGTGATTAAAATTCATCAAATATTTCAAAACTCTAATCCTTTCTATCCTTAGTTGTTATTTCTAAATTTTCTTCGTTTTAGGTATAATTATTAAATGAAGAACATTTTGTTCTGTATATTATAGCGTCTGATTTGTATGCAACCAAGATGGTCATTCAATATACTAAAAATTTTCTTTTAAAAACTATAGCAATGCGAATAATTAGGGATGGTTAATATTTCTCATACATTTAATACTATTATTATATGACAATGATATTTTCAATATGTACCCATACTCCCCCTCGAAACATAAACAAACAGTGATACATTCACCAACTGTATTCGATCACATTCAGTACGTGCCCAATATTATTATGTTAGAAATCCAGGTTCTGTCAAAAATACTTACATATCATTACATTGGAAATTCGTTACAATTTTCGTTCATTTGTGGTATAAACACTTAGCTTATTAACGACACCTCAGAACTTTTCAAGAGAAAAATTAATGAACCATTCTGGCTGTTAGATTAGAAAGACGATTATTATTAGTAGAATTAGCATTAATATTTGCTACTATCACTCTTCTTATTTATTACGTTTCATAACATTATCCTAAAATCTGGATTGTCAATGGGGATGTGTTTTGCATTCTTCAGATGCAAAGAAACAGACGTCAATAAATGTGTATATGCTTCCTGACCTTTACTTATATTTTTAGATCTCCTCTTTACCACTAACAGGTCACTCAAACAACAGCACTGGAGTTAATAGCTATATTATCAGAACGTTAAAATAACGTTTTCGGAGAATCTTCGTCAGTAAAAATATATGTAGTTATATTTAGGCAACAAAATTATTCCAAAGATTAAGTTGCATTCCACTAAGTCGTTAATTAAAACACATGCAATATTTTCAAATTAACACAGGTCTTCAATTTTTCTGTTTCGTTTCGCCAGCACCATCCGACTGTGTGCGTTATAATGCCTTAATACTTTCTTGATAACGGATAAATAATAAATAAAATGCCAGTTTACTAAGACATACTGCTATACCCAACAAGATACAAAATTGAACTGGATAAATTTCCTATTTCGTGGGAATAGCTATCGACAGTTGCAAAATCGTGAACACCTGCGCGCACAAAAATGCAGACATACATATCTACGTATCTACAGTTACTTCTTTGTACATATATAACATCCTAACGTTTTTATTTCATATTCACTAAGAATAAGTATATTTGTTGTCTAGATATAACTATTTTGAAATTTTAATTATGTGAAATAAATGTGTTATAGATATGATTTCATCTACCATGTACACACGTGTATGTAGCTATTTCAAAATGAATGTAAGTGTCGTGTAGCTAACAAAATTAGTTGCATCGATAACTTTGTACTACAGAATTGGTAGTAGATCCGGGACAGGTGTTTCGTTATTAACGAAAGTATCATTTTCAGCTTCCTTACCGCATAAATCGCGGTTTATAGTTTCATTCATAGAAAAACATACCTAATACCTCACATGCAATCTGATAAACAGTCCCCGGGCACCACTGTCATAGAACATTTGTCTTATTTTCTTGCTGCAATACATTTTCGAACACTGATTGTTTCCTTCCTTCTATTTAAAAGGTGCATTGTAAGATATATTGGATTGTACATACGCATTTAATTCTATGAGTGAATTAATACAATTGCAGCCAAATTGCATAGTTTTCATTGGGTAAGATACATTTGAATGTTGCTGTCCCTAGTTACCAAGGAAATTACGTGGTACAAAGTTATCAAACTGCAACGATATAGAGCTAGGTAACATACATAGTAAGAATATCAAATGATCATTATTAATCATACGATAACGCCAAGTGGTCGTGTGGTACAAACTCTTTTACACTAACGAATTTGGAAATTATTTATGACAACGATATCCTTTATTCATTTATCTGCGTTCCTAATATAATTTAGGTATCTTATTTTTAGGCAAAGAAAAAGATTAAGGCGAAGTTGGTCAGTACCATATTCAAGGATAGTCCAGTAGTTGCAATATCTGCCAGTCCGAATGGTAATAATCAGGGGTTACCCGATCTCCTGGAGAAGCTTGCGGAGAATTCTTTCATTCCAGAAAGGAACGAATCCGAACCATTTCTTTTGCTGTTGACCACTGCTTCAGTATCAAAGGCCAAGGAACGGTTTTTACTGGAACCGTGCTTAAAGGATGCGCAAAGGTTGATGATGTATGTGAAGCTTCATTCAAATTACTTTTACGTAGGCAGGAGAAAGCGTGGTGAAACTGAGTACTTGGCGGAGAATAGTTTTCGAATAACAAAACTGGTTGGAAACTGGGAAACTTTTATTTATTCAATTAAGTTTTCTTCCGAGGACCATTGTTTATAGGTCATACATCAAATATTTCATGATATAACAACTGATTAAAGAACTTCATCGGCAAGCAACAACAAAGCTGTAGTAAGAGATCGATTTCATTTCAACATTGAACATTTGATCATGTCGAATGATTATTAGAGTTTGCCATTGGGTGGGAGAGCAACACATGTTTCACTGCAGTTTGTATTGAGTTGGGTAAACCGAAGTAGCAGTAACTGGTGCAATTGACTTAAAACGTCAGGAAGCAGTCTTTTTGTGTATTCATCCTAAAGATCAGAAGATGAGTATCGCAGTATAAATGAACGAACTTAGTAAGAGTTGGGATAGGTGTCAGCAAATAGAAACGATCGACAATTTACCAAATCGTAACATAATCAGTTTGTTTACGAAAAACCCGAGCTGCCATTGAGACAAGGACAAAAGCGAAGTTGCTCGAAAGAAACATAAAACAGCTATAGAAAAACTTCTACTAACGAATGGCCACAGAGAAATTCGCCTTACTTGGGTTACAAGAGTAGCATTCGGTTTCGTAGTCTTTTTGCTCGGTATGGTCCATATCGTTCGAAGACTATAAATTTAAATGGTCTGGAGATCTCTAAACAGTTTGGTAATTTCAGAGCAGAGCAAAAAAGGCGTGCTCGATGTGCTCGGAGTTTTTAGGTCGAGCTTTTTGACTTTTTTATAAAAATCTATGGATTCGACAGTTCTGTTTGACATTATTAGTTTTGGAAAAGAGCTCATCTGATAAAGATGATAAAAACGTTTAAAACCGAAAATTGAAAATATAATATACCCAGTTTTACAAGTAATCAGTTTCGGCAGCATTTTAGACTACTATCAGATAATTTTGAAAAACTATTAGGATATTTCTGTGTAACCTATAAAACAAATATCTTTCGCGCGTTCGGTTACGAAGGCATAATCAAAAGCCTCTAAAATCACGTGATTAAAAATCCAGTCGCCTTTTCTCTCATAAGATATCCCATTTTGCATATATTCTTCTGGTAACAAAAGTGGATAGTTCAGAGCACCGTGAAACATCTTGCTAAAATGCTTGTTTAGTGATGCTTTGTTTCACGCGGCGTTGGTTCGTTATGTGTCCTGACCAATGATTCAAACACACAAACAATGATATGATTGTATCAAATGATTCACATGATTCAAATGATTTGCAGACCAGTAATCTGGTAAATATTATGAGAATATAGTACTACAGGAAAGCAAGGATCCGGAGCACAATAGTGGAGGGTTAACAGTGGTATTGGGACACTGAAGTGGTCACTTCAGAGTTCTAGTGTTACCCCAACCAAGATGTACGGGCGGTAATTAACCTGTCAGTAGTCATTATATGAGCAGTTGGCCCACACTTCGTCTTGAAATACAAATGAGCGAGCGAGAGTAAAAGTTTGCTACACCGTAACGTAACTATCGAAGAAAATCAGTTCGATATGTATTATGTACAAAATTTAGTGGCAAGCACTTAAAAACGCGCGCGATCAATCGAAAACAATGGGGACTGGATGTTGATTAGTTAATACCATAAATATGTCTCTGCTCGAAATAAATTATTTTTATAGGGTAATCTTGAGTTATTGATGGTTTTCTTTTGCTATATAGAATGTACCATGCAATGGAAAAAGCGTCTATAAATGTTCGAATGTTACTTTTACTTGTATATGTTATAAATATAGTTATAGTTATTACTTTACAGATTGTTGAGATACCAGCTTTAGCACTGGAGAGAAAAATTAAGTCCATCCAAATGTTTAAGAAACCAACGCGGTGTATATCGCAAGGAAGTAGAGCTGGTGTTTGTGTAACACAACTGGATTCTAAAAAGTTCGAAAGGGGATTCATATGTTCCCTAACTCAACCAAATACATATATTGCGGAATTATAGCTGTAAATATAATTAAATATTTCAAATATAGCCTGAATTCAAAGAGCAAGTATCATATATCGATCGGCTACGAGACAGTCTTGGGAACAATAGTGTTGTTTACCACTACGAAATCATGCGGTTTTAGTTTTGAAGAAGAATACGAATATCTAGAAAGCTTGGATCCAGAGAGTGAAAATACTGATGAGACTAGGAACTATTATATGCTTATAGAATTTAATAAGCCTGTGTTAGTAACTGATGATGCACTAGTGATTGGATCGAAACTAGATGGAAGTACAAATAGTAATACTTGTCGAATTGCATTTTCTGGACATTTTCTAGATTATTCCAAAGATAAAGACTATAAATCCAGATTCTTACCAAAATTGAAGATATTTAAATGGAAAAGTAGGATTGGCGTGGTAGAAAGGATGAGCGATGATAAAACAGCTATCGTAAAGAATATGTTTAAGAAGGAAGCGCGGCTAGACGTATTTATTGGATTAGAAGTAAAAACTTCGTTTGACGATATTGGAAGAATAGACTCCTCGTTTGGAAAGAGTGGTAAGATTAAAGTATGCTTTGAAAACAGTTTGAGTGAAACAACGATGGGAGTGATAGATAAGAAGAAAACAAACAGTGCTACTGGAAATAATAAAGTGGAAGTTGTTCTTAATTTTAAGAAATATATTTATGACAATAAAAATATTCACCAATGATAACGGTATATATTTATTTCATTTTAATACCTTGCTTGCACAAAAGGACACTACTTGCACTCAAATTGAATTATTGATTATTAGAGTTTGTTAAAAAGGTGGATGACGTGTTATCATTAACTAATTTAAATCGGACTGATCACTGGAATCACTCCTCCGAATTTTATTATTCAATAATAAGTTGTTATTATTATTGAAGCCTGGCCTTCCTGGTCCATCTAAGAGAACTAAAGGAGCACTCGCCCGCGACGTGCTAAAGTATTCGCAAGAAACTATACCCGAGTTCGGAGAAACATCTCAAAGAAGTAAGCGCACTATCCAGCAATATTTACACCACATGGGTATTTATAAAAAGAATAGCGGGAAAGGAACCTCTCCTTACACTGTTTCAAAAAGGCGAGGAATTGCCTAGGCAGCAGATATGCAGGCAAAACGGGACAACTTTTAGCGATCAGTATTTTTTTGACGAAAGTCGATATTGTTAATTTAGTAACAGTGATCGCACATGGGTATGAAGGCGTTCGTCACAACAATTGGAAAACATATTTCTTCACCAGACAGTGAAGTACGAAGGGATTAGCGTCATTGTATGGGGTGCAATATGGTACGGCGGGAGATTACAACTCGTCATGTGCGAAGGAAGCATTAATGCGCTAAAATACATTGACATTTTGGCAAAACAACTCTTGCCATTTTTCATTATTAACGTTATGTTAAAAGAAAACGGTATATACGGTGCCTAAGGTTTCTCGGGATTTACTCAATGGATTAACTTGAAGTTTGTTTTTTTATTATCCTTATAGTTTTCTCTAAGCATTGACCGAGGATTTTTACAATATCATTGTTATTTTCCAAAATATTAACAAATTACTTCCCAATAATACAGCCAAAAATCAAACCAAAAGTTAAAAAAACATTTTTTTCAGTCAAATGTCAATGAACTTGAAAAAGCTCGGTCAATGCTTAGGGAATGCAATATATTTAAGTAATATATTTTTTGTTTCGGGTTCAGACGTTCCACTATGGCGGAATCATCGACACCAATAAACGCTGCGAAAAAAATTACTTCTTCTAACATGGTAATAAATGGTATTAAAATTATTGTTTACTTTTGATCTTATAGATTTTATATCGTCATAGTGTACTTAACTAAACTACCAAATTACAAGTGTACAGCTTTCTTATTTCTTTGGCAATCCACACTTGAAAATTACCTACCTTTTCGGCCGGTCACACCGGTGTAACCCCTTAAGGACAGAAATTTTTGTCGATTAAACGCCTCGTCCACATGCTACGCTTGTTTATTTTTTAATTCTGATTTAATGCTGTTTTTAATTTTATCGCTATTTCGTAAAACTGTCCAACTAGATAATTTCCACTTCCGAGCACTTATTCCACAAAGAGCAAGGTGATTCATTATCTAATAAATTAAACGGTACGTTACACGCAACTCAATTACTCAATTAAATATAAATTGCCTATCCAATCCAACCCTATTTTCTTTTGTACTCTGCACTGTCCACGTGTTTCTTATTTTGAAATTTACAAATCAATTTAGCTCCATCATCTATTGAATTTGAAAATTTGGCTATAAAACTTTTACTTTGTAGTAGCTACTTCGACATTCGTAATCGCGACATTATTAAACTGATCCGTACAAAACTCCGAACACAAATACAATCGCAGAAACGAAGTTTATGCTCGGCCTGAAAAATTATAGCTTACTGACGGTACCCCGACTATAATATCTGCTGCACACCTTGCACTACTTCGAAGCACGTGCACTGGCGGGACGCTCGCAGTGCAAACATGAGTGACAACATTACTTAACAATTACCTTTTCTCCAATATGCATATCTTCAATTATTATATGACAAGGAAACATGAAAACTGCTGTTTCTATCACTCACCTGTTTTACGATATCATGATTTCCACGTTATTATTTAGCGATAAGTAGATATACCCTGGTAAAAAGCATTTGTTTATTCCAATGATTTAATTCAGGGAGTATCAACTTCTTCAACGTGTTACGAATTAGTGTTATAATTGTCAAATGCATCGTTTTCCACAACTTATGCGTTGCATCGATGCGTGATTCGATGTTTCTAGAATGCACTTTCGGTACAACCGTGCGTTAGCAGGCGCCAGATCGATCCCTTCCTAGTACGATCAAAGATACGTTGAAGTGGTTCCAGAATAGACTAGTTCAATGAAACCTAATATCCATTTGAACTTGCTAAACATAGGATGCGATTTTAACTAGCGTTTACATTTAGTTGTCTAAACAGTAGAATTTAGGGTTATTTAACGTGATATATGACTTGATGAACTGTGTTGTGGGAGAGAGAGGCGTGCGACAAAGACGAAGTACTTACTCTCCGACGAGGCGAAGGTAAGATTGCAATTGTACTCGATGTTCACATGATTGCAACCACTAGGTAGATGAGGTGCCCTGTGGAAACTTATATTTGGTACCTGACCTTGAAGTATGTTCCTATACTTGATGCACTGCAAACACTTAATGTTGCTGATATGGTCCGAGCTACTTCTAGTGTTTATGTTTCTATGTCTAAATGGTAGACATAGTATTTAAGCGTACACGAGGTCAGGGGTTCTCAAAAATATTAAAATATTCTGTGATAGTAGTCCAAAATTTTCTCTTACATTGTTTGTTTTATTTTATTTCAACTTTCTTCAGTTTTAATTTGATGCATAAGTTGTGAAAAGCATTACATCTGCGTCGTAGAATATCAAAGAAAAGGTATATATTGCAGTGAATGTGGTGTTGTAACTAGTACGGGATGTTCCGGATATGTATAGTCGGAAGGTACCAAAGGCAGCATTTTAAGATATATACAAAGGAAACTGCACTTTTCGTGACACAGGTGTTTAGGGAATTATTGTATTTTCTAGATATTGTAACTTTTGTTATTCCACACTTGAACTATCAAATTTAAAATAAGCTGTGTGATAAAAATAAAAACCAATCACTCGGTACAAGTTTATAGTTTTTAAATCACATTTTATACAGATGTTTATGGTGTTGGGAATAAGGAATGATAAAAAATTACTCCAACTTGGATCAATTTATTTCGGTTATTCGGCTGTAACACTCTATAGCTGTGAATTAGTGTATTAAAATGCCAAGATTTCGAAGACAAACAAATTATCGGCACCTAAGCATTCTTGAATGGGGTCGCATTGTTGGACTATATGAGGCGGTTATTGCATTTCGTGAAGTCGCTAGGCGGATACAAAGAAATATTGTCATGATTATTCTTTGTTGGAGAGCTTGGTCTCAAGACGGTAGGCAACATTTAAGAAGAGAATCTGGACGGCCTAAAAGAACCATCAAATGGGAAGATAGAGGACTAAGATTGCTTAACCTTAGGGATCGGCATAGTACCCGAAGGTCTGTGGGAAATGTGTTTTTGGCAGAGATAGGTCATACACTAACAATGCGTTCCATATATCGAATCGTATCTTATATTCGTTCGTTTGGGTTGATTTTCTATCGTCCAACACTAATACCACCTCTCACGAATTGGCATCATCCCCTCAAATTAGAATAGTGTAATATAGGTGCAGATTGGAATGAGGAGTGGTACAATATTTTTTCTAAACAAATCTCGCTTTTATTTGTTTTTGTTAGCCCATCATTGTCGTAGACGAGTTCGACTTGAAGAGGAGAAAAATAGTTTTTGAATTTTATCTTTAACGTGATACTAAATTTGGTGTAGGATTAATGTCTTGGGGTGGAATTAGCGTAGGAAGTATTAAGCCTTTAGTATTCCGTCGAAGCAATCTAAATGCTCTAATGTACATTTACGAAGTTTTGGAACCATTCACCATATATTCAAGTGTTATATAACGTCACATTCCAGCAAGCCAATACCCAGCCTCATATTGCCGCAGCTACATTACGATTTTGCACAAGGCCAATATCAATGTTCGAAATTGACTTGCATGATCGTTGAATAATCCCCCATACAACATGTCTGGGTCGAAGGGCTGGTATCCCTATGTATACCCCTAACCCTCCAATGATCTTACAACACTTACATGATGCCCTCAAATAGCTTGGAATGAGTTTCCATTAGAGTCAATAGATCATCCTCTTAGAAGCATGCCTAGATGAGTGGCATAATGTATTCGTCAATGTGGAACGGTAACTCATTATTAAATTTTCTCTATAAAGGGTACGAATTTTACAAAGAAAATTTAATCATTTATCATTCCCAAGAAAATGTATATATATATATATTTCGTGACCTTTTTATACTTATCTTATATGATAGAGATCTACCACTAATAGGTCAATAAAACAAGGCTGGTTTGAGCGATAGTTATATTTTCAGAACGTTTACAAACGTTTTCGGAACACCTTTTTTTTTTCCGAAAACGTTTGTAAACGTTCTGAAAATATAACTATCGCTCAAACCAGCCTTGTTTTATTGACCTATTAGTGGTAGATCTCTATCATATAAGATTCCCAAGAAAGGAAACATTGATACGTAATTTGGTTTAAAATATGTATATATTTTTCTTAGGGGATTTCTCTTTTGTTGTTGTCAAATAGCATGTGTACCAAATACTTAAAAGCATGCCAGATGCAATATTATCAAATGAATGTTGCCGCAACTACGATTTTTAGAGGCAAACATCAATATTCATATAGATATACAACATGTCGCGTATATGATGGGTAAAATGCTTCTTAACCCTCTAATGAACTTACAACAGCTAGACGATGCCGTACAAGTCAATAATCTTCTTAGAAGCATGCCCAGGTGAATAGCAGAATACATTTCTTTACGCGGAACGGCAATTCATTATTAAATTTTCTCTATAAAGGATACGAATTCTACATTGAAAATTTAATCATTTATTCTCAACACAGTAAATATTTGTACAAAATTTGGTTTAAATACATAATTTTCTACTGAGTGACTCTTTTTATTGTCATATAGCATATACATATATTTCCAAAAAGTGTAGACGGGCTTCATATGTTAAATTACTACATCTAAAGTACTTCTAAGAAAACTATCTTTATTATAGTGCGATAATTTTCCCCTTTTTGTTTTATGTTGCACAGAACAGCGCAATATCTTACAATTCATAAATTGTAATTGGTTTATCTTACCAAAGCAACTCACATTTTCCTCATTTCTTGTATATTTTCTCCAATGATACTTCATATTTCGGGGATTAAGTTGGCTTAAAGATATTCCAAACTGTTGTACAATAAAAGATAGGTGTAATACCAATGTTTCTTTATTCACTTGATATGTTACTTTGACAATATAATTGCAAAAAAATATTACAGTAAGATGATGTACTTTCCAGTTATTAATAAATCGTTATAATCACCATGTGCTATTATAACAAACATATGGAATGCATTAAATATTTATTTACATATAAAAAGGTTGTCAAAACTTAGCTATTGCTTAATATACGGACATAAATATTTTGTAGAAAATGAGTTGGCACTCAAATAGTTTTCGTTGGTATGAAGCGAAAAATGCGGAAACGATGGTAGTGAAAATTAAGTATAACCATAGAACAATCTGGTAACTTAATTATTACGAGACAAATAATAGTAATAATTTTTAAACACTTGAAACATTACCAATTTTATTAGCATTTACTTATAATAATAAGCTTTATACATAGAATTCCTCGATCGTTGAAAATATTTTACATAGGCGACTCAATTGACTAGTAATACATTTAAATAGTATAAACATTGATTTCTTTTACGTTAATATCTATACATTGTCTCATATTATTGTGCCATGTGTGAGTTTTTAACAAATAAATAAGCTTATTCTTATATATCTACGAGTTAAAGTGCACAATTACTGGCGTAGAATTTCTGTGAAATTAGATTTGAAAAAGTAACAATGCGGATCTATGTACTAGTAAAAGGCGGTAATTGTACACTTTCAATCACTATGGTAGTGCTTGTCAGTTCAGTGTGCATGTGATGTTCCTATTATGTAACATTTTCGTTTTTGTAGCTTTCTTACTATGACTATATTATGGTATCCATTTCAGATTAATATTTAGTAAGGTTCGTTAGAAGTGCGGGAATTCATCCATATGCAAAATGTCTTCAGAATGGAATGGAAGTTGTATTACATATATAATATGTGCGAATATATAATACCAGATGATAAACCTTTATTTGCTGAACAGGTGAGAAACATCTGTACATAAGTAAGTACCTGTATAATATGCTTTTAGTTAAATAAAATGTTAAATTAAATGTTCGATACGGTATAAATTTAAATTGATTTGAAGTCAGAAGAAGGGTTTGGGTTTTATAGACCCACGCATACAGTTATCTGGTTTTATTTTCGTGCTATTTTTTTTTCGCCAATAGTCCACAAATTTGTGACGAGTATTAATTATTCAATAAATTGCGGTGTTTGGTATTAGTACTCCCTCTATTACTTCATGTGAAAATGTCTCAGGATAGTTATCAATATCACATTTGTGAGAATCAAAATGTGAAACAAATTATCAAAATGAAAAGACTTTTATTTGGTGAAGAATTTTAATAATAATTCAATCCTCATTATAAAATTTCTTCTTATATCCCTATCAGGAATACGGTCAATCATCAAATAAAATAAACCTTTTTGTTAAAATACTCTATATTTCTGCCTAATTCAGAACAATTTAATGAGTATCCCCAATACTAAAATAGGTTTAAGCATTGAATACAGCTTAAGTTTCGCGGTAAGTGATTTTTTTGTCCTTCATATTATCTCTATGTCTATATTAGACAATTTCCTTGTATCTCTTCTCAACAATTTTCATGCCATTGAAGAATTTATTTATATTACCAAAGATTGTATACTAATAAATAACCCAAATAGAATGAACAGCATCAATAATCCTATAACAAATAAATATAACTAGTAATTTTGAACAGAGGAAGTAATATTGACCTGTCGATACACTTGGGAATTAGTCATAATATGTATGTACATCGTCGGCTCTTAATGAAAATCTTCATTCCTATTCGACATGAATCCGTATTGCGTACCAATAATTACAATTTTGACTAGATGCATCAATTGCCAACGATATAGATAGTTCAACATGCTGATACTATTCTGTATTAATGTTTGACATTTCTCCGAAAACATTTCGCTCTTATGCTACCGTTCGTTGTATTGGTGGTGTACATTCGTAATATGCTTGCCTTCTCTATAGTTTGCAAATTTGTAGTATCCTTTTTGAGCGTAAATAACATCCATTTGCAAAATAGAAAGCATTATCTTATTCTATTGATTTTTATAACTTTGATATATATCTATTCAATCCGTTGCATATTAATTACTAATATAATCTAACGCCGAAGTATTAGTGCCTAATTCAGTTGTCTCTTATAATTACCAGTTAATTTTCCGATGTAAAAGTAAAATTAGGCGAAGTCATTCCTTAAAATACTTTGTACTTATGTCAAGAAGGTATAAGATAAGAGCATCGTTGATAGTAAATACAAATGATTGACAAGTTCTAACATTGTTGAGATCTTTACGTTGATACTCCCATCTCTTCGTTTTATTACACTGATACCATTTATATGTATGAAGTAAATTTCAGCTAGCTAAATATTTTAAACCAAAAGTTTGGCACTATCAGACAAGACATTATATTTGGAATTCAGAGAATGGTTTGCATCAAAAGATCGGTGGTATGTATATATATGTCCATATAGAAAAGTTCAAGGGTGTTCGTTGGTGAAACATTATAGGAAGATCTAGAAGAAGTATTTAACTATATCTCGCAAGCACTACCGAAAACATTATTTATTCAATAAATACTATAATAAATCGTACAAAATATATTTACAAGCGAATGAAGCATTGCAATAGAAATAAATACTAGAAAAGATACTGTAATTCGTTAAAATACATATTATCACCCTGTGTTCTATATACAAGTCGAAAACAGTAACTCATTATTAAGCAATAATACGTATTAAACAGGACTGCACATACGTCATTGCAATCTATGTATGTATGTATATAATAAATAACAAGATTTTATAAATGCAGTAGAGCTATAACTTTTACTTTCGCTTTTTTATATTTATAGTAGATTGCGTTTGGAAGTCAAATACAGCCCTGTGCATTGCCATATACCCTTTATATCTTATAGTCTCATTGCTTTCGTGAAATCTTTACAAAGTAGAAAACAATATGTAAAGTATTACTGCTAATAAAGTGATTGTTTTTCCTAATATCTTGATCCCTCTAAGACTAACCAGTCTTACTAAAGCTATGTGGGGGCATACCCTAAATTTTTCTTTGTAAAAACAAGTGTATTTCAGTAAATGAAGGCCGTTCCAAATCTTTTCTTCGCCAACACTCTAACATTAAATCGTTAATATCTTTATTACTAACTGGCCGCGGTAAATACATAAACTGGCCGTCATCACAGTGCATATGTGCTAAATTCTCCATAACATTTGGATCCCCTAAACCATCATATGGCATCCTCCTACATAATGTTAATATCTCCCACAAGGTTACGGCAAAAGCCCAAACGTCACTCTTAGTAGTGTATTTCCCTTGATAAACAGATTCCCAAGCCATCCATCGTATCGGTAACGGAGTTATTCCGTCAACTTTATAATAGTCGGTGGCGTAAAGTTCATTGTACGTGCCAAAATCACATACTTTTATGTGATACGCTTTACCTACTAAACAGTTTCTCGTTGCCAAATCACGATGCACAAAATTTAAAGATTCTAAATATCTCATGCCGGAAGCAATTTGAGCGCCCATATACAGAAGACAATTAAAGCTAAGAGTCTTTATACCATATAAGATAGTGTTGCTGTTTTCCGAAACGTGGCTCTTCAGAAATTGACACAGATCTCCATGATCAAGATATTCCATTACTACGCACAGCGGTTCATCTTTGGTGCAGATTCCTAATACCCTTGCAATATTGTGGTCCTCTAATGCAGCTAAGATTCGTACATCCCGATAAAAATCTTTCCTGAAAATGTACATCTTTCCTGTATACAAACTAATAAACATATGTCATAAATATTATCACAAATATTTGCGTGGGTAGAAAATATCAGTCGTTTTTAAATTCAAAATCTTTAGAGTTTAGATTTAGTGACATTACCATCTGTATATCTTCCTAAGATACTCTCTATTTTATATTATGAGTCATTATATACATAAATCAGATAGCCTGGTTGACATATAAGAAATATATGGTTAAACAATACTGGAATGCGTCCTTAAGTATTAAAAACATTGTGTTCGTCTATTAGGGTTAATCGCGATAATAATCGTTGAAGCATTAATTGTGAAAATATTAATATTGCTTGTAAATGTACCTCTCTTTTTCGGAAGCATTTTCACCTAAGAATTTAATTGCTACTAAACGTGTTCCCAATGATAAGGCCGAGGAATATTCTGCAATGCCATCAGCTTCTGCTATGTAGACCTGAAAAGAGAAACTCAAATGATGAAAAAGTAAATCATATATTTCTGCATTTGTTTTGGACTGGACAGATGGTGAAAGTTATGTATTATTGTTTCTATTAGAAAGAGATAATATTTTAAGTTACATATTACGCCCAACACGAAGATGGCCAATAACATTTTTTTTGGTAATTAGAGAAAGATAAGTTTTTGGATAGTAAATGACTATTATGTACTATGCAATGCTAGGTGCGGTAAAATAGGAAGAACTTATTGCATCAAAGATTAGCCGTTTCATTACCACTGTATTACCACTGTGTATACTGTATCATATCGCAGTCTACGCAATCAATACGTGTGTGGACATTGTTTATGTATAAATGAATGCTGAAACGATATAGTCGAAATAATTCTTTGATCGTTTCCAAATCTTACTTTTTTATCATTATAGTGACTTAAACTTACTGTGCCAAATGCGCCTTCAGAAAGTTTTGATAGCATCCTTAACCTATGTCTCGGAAATTCCGGCAGTGTTGAATCCTCTAGTCGCTTCTTCAATGCTGTTAATGCTTCTTGCGGGGTTGGTGTCTAGAAAAATCTTTCCTTTTATATTCGTTTTATTCTGCATTTTTTACTTACCCCAGTGTGGCTATTCCTAGGCGACGAATATCTAGCACTTTTCGATGTAATACTACTTCCTCTGCTTCTGGCTATTGGTAATGTTGCCTTCTCTGAGGCGAGTAAAGGTAACGTTCCAGCTTCTGGAATCGCGTAATCGTATCCGTCTGAAAATAAATTAATCAAATATATTATAAACCGTATTTTAATAATGTGCACACAGATTTCTTTCAAATGATATAACTATAAATTGAAAAGTTAACATACGAAAGTCATTCAAATATAGGCAAACGAATAATGTGGCTAGAATTGGGTTGAAATTTTTGATGATAATTATTTAACTCTATTTATTGATAACTAGTAGAATCACACTTAGAAAAGAAAGTAGACATGAATAATATATGGAAGGAGATGACAGAGATTAAGACAGGTGTTGCGTAGAATGCTGTAGGCTACATAGAAAAGGTTTAGACGTAAAATTGGAAAAGATGAAATACTGACAATATTCGAACAACGAAGAAAATACAAAAGCCAAACGAATAAAAGTAGCAAAGAAGCAATTGGGTAATTAATTAATTCAATAAGAAGATATGGAACACTTAAAAACAACACGATGACTTTAATTTGCACATTCAGACAAAGGAGACGGCTGGAATATATCGAAAACGATCGTTTCTAATATTGGAAGAGGAGAAATTGCACAGGACGACCAACAAAGCAAAATTATCTGGGGGCAATATATCAGTAATCGTTGCAGTTGAAAGATCTGAGATGGAAGATGGAGTTGGCAAAGATTTAATTGGTCCTTCCATCCCCAAAGGACCAATTGATTGATTTTCAAAGACCAATAAATACGTCAAAAGACATTTGGTCCAGATTAGATTCCAGTCGAACTGTTCAGATTATTGAATGCCTAAAAGAATAATGAAACAAATGACGATAGATTAGTGCGATATTGAGGGTTTAAAATTTGAATGACAATTATCCTCACGGTCAAAATACCTCCCAGGTTTTATGAGTACGAATTACTAACATTTTTTATTGTAAACAGCTGCATTAATAACCAATTAAATGTGTAGAACAGTTAGACAGGGTTGTGTTCTTTTTCCACTTCTATTCAATATATGTATATACTTTGAAAATGTCTTTCAAGAAGCGTTCTAAAGTCGCAGCATAGATACAAAGTACATGGTGGGTAGGTCAACAATAGATGATGTGAGCACAAAAATTGCAGAACTAAGAACAGATTTTCTTTTATCATTCAGTCGGTAGAATTTCAGAATGAAGGATTAACATATGACAACTGGCACATAGAGCGAGTGCATAAATTTCACTATTTAGGGAAGTGATCGTGTGAAAACCGGCCATCCGACGTCGAAATTAAGTGTTGGAGAGAGAAGGCCCCGTTGTTCATTATATAACTGTAATCTTAAAGTTAGAAAATACTGTATGAAATGGTGATATGGTTACTGCTTCTGTAGGATATGGAGAACTGGAGACTGAAAATCAGCACTGTCTGCAAGCAGTAGCCTTCGAGATATGGGTTTATTGCAGAATCCTTAAGGTTCCTTGAACAGCAAAAGACCAATAAATGAACAAATGAAGTAATTCTGAAAATGTAAAGAAAATGTAAAGAAGCGGCGCGCGAACTATTAATCACAATCAAATGCAGAAAAGCGGCATAACTGGGCACGTGACATAATGAGAGGTATTAATTTGTTGAAACTGATAATTGAAGGGAAGATTAAAGACAGGCGAGGAGTCTGTAGGAATAGGATGTAACAACATCAAACCAGGGACACGATTAGGGACTGTGGAAAGCCTGATATACACGATGGAAAACAAATGTTATCGCAAACATCCATTAGTACACATACAACAGATATATATGAAGTGGTAAACGAAGAGAAGACTCTATGGAAGACGGATTTATAATTAGCTTTTCTGTACATATCACAGCAATTAAGTTGATCCAATATACATATCTTTTGGATCAGATCCACCACCTTTTCAGATCAATCAAAGACAAAAATTTCGTACAAACCTCGCCAGTATATATTGTATAGGTCACGATCTATATGCATTTGTATTCATTTAATTCCAATATACAGATGTGATTTATTGACGTATTTTCGTCCTTATTAAGCAGAGTAGCAAGCTAGATATTATCATTTGAAAACAATGGAAAGGTGGAGCATTTCGAATGTGATCGGTTTAGGAAATTCCAGAATTATTTTTTTAGAAGGGCAGTCGAACAGTTATTAATGAGTGTAAGAAAGTGTTAAATGACGTGGATTCCATTTGATAAGAAAACTGTGTGGACGCCTATGCATACATTTAAAAATTATTTGCAAAATAGTGCCCACCTAATGGTAAGCAAAATTATTTGCTCTATATCTAATTGGCTCTCATATAACTCTGGGTACGATGTTTATCTTCTGTCACTTAAATTGCATTTGCAATTCCATGCATCGAGAAATAGTAATACAGGGAGTCCGTCTGACAAATTTTAAAAGAAATCTATTGAACTTGACGATTATATCTTATCTACAATTAGTGCCCTATTAGCGGAGGTTCAAAAAGTATTGTCGAGATGAGCGATTATGTATACCTAAATGTATGTATTTAACCACACGTTGAGATATATGTATGTATTCTCTGTCGACATTTACATACATACATACATATATGTATGTATATGACACAATTGACAATTAGAACTTGATTTGGAATTATCAATTACGTATACCCCTTCGTTACATTTTTTAAAGAGAAATGTTTACATAAGAACAACAAATATTCGTAACGGTCAACGAGGACACACTTTAGGATCTATAGCCACCCAGTGCGGCGAAAGTTTTTGAACAGTCAATAGAGAGGCAACCTATCTGTTAAAAAAATACATATGAAGCATATGTTTACTATTGTTTATTACTCTTTAAGTCGTATTCATGTATTTGATATTTAAACAAAAACGGTTGAATCTTAGGATATTACTTCTTTGTTATAACGCCGTACCAACAAAGTTATTTGAGAGAAATATTAATGTTCTACGTGATTACCGAAGGTATTTTTATGAGACATGCATAAGATGCAGACAAGTCATTTGTATTCCATACTTCAAATAAGTTTACCTGATTGCGTGGCAGCGAATTTCTTATTACTATTCATGAGAATGTCTTGCATTTCCATGACAACAGAACTATAGCTATAATAGGGTGCATACTTCAGTGCCTGATACGGTTCTTGATATTCATTACTTTCCTGCAAATGATCAAGTCCTGGATGGGGTAAGGGCAGTGTCGACCGCAAGCTAGATTTTAGAGAACCGTGACTTCTTCTGCACTCGTCTATTTCTGTAACTCCGTATGCCTCAATTCCATTACCTTTTTCAACCGTGCTAAATACGGAATCAGTTTGCATATGCGGTAACGTGTTGTCCGGAAAGCCAATATTCGACGAATTCGGACTGCGTAAAAATTTCCTATTGCGAAACCTATTTACCGTTAAAAATATCACCACGCCAAGCAGCAGTATAATGGCAATAAGTCCGATTACGATAACTGCCAGATAATCGTTGAATTTGTTGTTACGGATGGGGATTTCAATTTTATGTTCGTTCTGATTTTTATCTTGAGCTTTCACCGGCGATATTGTTGTCGGCTCCGGTTCTGGAGTGAAATTTCCGTGAGCAACGATCGAATCGAAATTAATTTCACTAATTAACATCCATCTGGCCGCGAAGTGTAATTGGATCTTCACAAATTTTCCGATCCGGTGATGGAGTTTTATCGTTATATTGCGAGCGTTTTCGAATATCCTGTCTTCCATGTATTCGAATGAAATCGGCTCGCCTCGATTAAATCGTTTACCGCCGATACTAAACAATATTTTAGCTGAGGAAAATATTTGGACGTCTTTGGTAAATAGGTTATTGCAATAGATATGAACCGCTGAAAATTCGCGGACTTTATCGAATTCGAATTTAATTTCCAGCGGTTTATTCGATCTAGTGTCGTTCTTCCATCCAACCCAGGCTTGACCTCCGTATACGTCACGGAAATCGTCGCGACCATATTTGCCATCGATTAACTGTCCTAGACCGTGTTTTAACTCGTGTCCGTCCCATGGTCCATCATATGCGGAGTCATAGAACTCCCAATTAGGCCCGCGCTTATCACCTTGAGCCATCGTATAACTTACTATGCCATCCGTCCATTTGCAACCATATAATTCAACACGTAAACAAACAGTTCGTTTATGGTAACTATACGGATAAAAGCGAATCTTGCTGGCCCATATGGGTGGTACAAGTTCTTGTTTGGATTCGAGATACGTATTGATATTTCCTTTGAGTACCTGAAATAAAGAAAAAGAGCCATTAACAAACTGTACCAATTTAAATATGATAAAATATATTGGTATCTGCTATACCACAAGATAGTTATAATAACACTGTTAAACACACATTTAAAGAAATTGCCTATCACCTTCGATTTTTTAATAACAAGCATTTTTAAGGGTGCATCATATGTTGGATAGATTTATCTTTGTTTAATGTATTACCAGTTAGGAATATAACGTCTTAAGACAAGTTCATTCCTGTCTGTTACTTGCAAGAAATACCCGTCCAAATCAGATATGCATTAATAGGCATTAACTATCAATTTAGTTTCTATGTTGTGCCGCGAAACGGCGTTTCTAACGTGCTTGTGTTCTACATACTTGATTTATGTTTATTGCTGTATTGCGATTGACTATGAATTAATAAGTAAGTACTGTGCCTAGGAAGTGTGTAAATAATGTCGACAGTTTTTGTTATCTGTGTAGGGAAATAACTTTTAAATCCCAAAAACGTGCTTTCACCTAACTTGTAGGAAGAGCTTACGAATCTTATTTCGGAGTTCAAGTAGGATATCAAGATAAGTAATAGGGTCCCCATAAATGTTGTAAGACTTGTGTAACAGCTTGATTGAAAGGTACAAAACGTAAGATGCACTTTGCATTACCTATGGTGTATTGAGAACTCACATGCCACAGATTGTTACTTTTGCCTCGTTAACATACACGGCATCGGACTAAAATCCAAGCATACTGTGCAGTATCCCAATTTACCATCAGCTTTGCGAACTATCAAACATAGTGAAGAATTTCATATTCAAAAACCACCAGAATCGTGGGGTTTGGACGAAGAGGAACCGGAATGTGCCGGTGATCCAACTGATGATACGCAATTTGCGCAGGAAATCGACAATGATCCAGATTTTCAAGCACCAGAATGTTCAATAGAACTACATTCGATTTCACAGGCAGAACTAAATTTAATTCGATAAGGATGTAATTTCTTCGAAGGTGGCGTATATCCGAAAACGTCAAAAAGGATTTACACATTGTTTTGCCCAAGAAGAATATTGACAAGTCATTTGACGCATTAGGACAGAAACATGAAGCAAGCAATTGGCGCCTATTCATTGATTCTTCTAAATTCAGTTTAAAACCGATTTTGCTTTACAACGGCAGTCGATGCCTACCTATACCTATAGCTCATGCCGTTCATATAAAGGAATCATACCAGAATATGCAATATCTCCTAGAACACATCCGGTATAAAGACTATGAGTGGTCAATCTGTGGAGACCTAAAAGTGCTAGCGCTTCTTCGTGGACTGCTGCTGAGGTATACGAAATACTGCTATTTTCTGTGTAAAAGAGACAACCGTGCACAAGATCGTCACTATATCCAGATAGAAGGGCTACTAAGTCAAGCACTAACTCCGGGTCTAAAAAATATTACCAACGAACCACTGGTTGATCATAAAAACGTATTTCTACCACCAGTGAATATTAAATTGGGCCTAATGAAAAATTTCGTTAAAGCACTGGATTATTTTCATACAGAAACATTCTTCTATATGTGGAGCATAAATGTAAAGAACCAATGTTTGAAAATTGAACAGAAGGGCACCAATTTCCTAAAATTCTGTTCTTATTTTACTAATTTCCGTAAACGGTTAAGTCGTCCTAACATATATTCTGCTAAATTGAATTTTTATTTTGTATTTAACCCAAAAGTGGTAGAAAATCAAAAGATATTGCTCCAAATATGCTTCACAAGTGGGTTTTACGATACGTTAAATGCTTACGAGTATAAATTTATCGAACTAGTGTAGAAACAGAATTCGTTAATTAGTATTGATCTTCCTACCGTTTCATGAATGTTTTTTCCTACTGCAAGGTAAACCTTCGTTAAATGCCTTCATTTAAAATTTTGCTCATAGATATTTCAGATATATTTTATGTGCAGTGTACTATGTATACTGTACCTTATTGCTACATCCGTGTAGTGGCACTTAAAATGGCGTTGTATTTTCCATATTATTTCAAAGGAATGTCATTTCAGGACCACGATCGTTGTATAGCGGTAGACAAAAGCATGCATAAAAAATCCATATAAAAATGTCGCCGCGATGGCGTATGCTGCGAACAATTAAACAAAAGCCACCCCAAGCGTGTCCAGAATGTAAAAATGTTAAAATACTTGTTTGTCTTTTTTCCACCAAAGACATGTGCGTGACCTGACATTCGTTATCAACAATATTACGGTGGATGTAGAGAAAGAAGTGCATAAGTGTATGGAATTGTATAGAAGGAATAGAAAGAACCAGGCGCCAAATAGGCGAGTGATCGCGTGACATCGGTAAATTAGAACTGTAGCATGATTTAGATTATTACTACGTCCTGGTGCTGATAACCGTTAGACCTCTGTACCTACCGTCTAAGAACGTCATGAACGCTTGTTTTTAAAGGGGGAAAACCGTAGGAACAAGTATTATTCCAAGAGAAACTATTATATTAACTCAACTTTGCAACATGCGTGATTTCAACAGTGCGCTTATGAGAGATTAAAAATAATCCCTTGCATTAAATTTGCTTTCTGTTCCATTTACAAGCACAAGCTATTAAAAAAGTTACAAATCCATATTTTATTATTATCGTAATCCGCACATACAATGTGCATTCGTATATGAACAACACGCAAAGCGTTACGAAATCATTAAACTTCAATACAGATTAAAACAGATTCTTCAGTAAAAAGCAAATATCTGCTATAGCTGCTCTAATAACAATTGCAGATAAATGGGTTTGTTTGTGTTTGTGAGAAGGTTTGTAATTTGAATTTTCTGAAGTATTAATTTCGGTAATTTGTATTCAGTCAAAACAAAGATGGCCCTGGGCTTTAAAAATGGGTACCTCTTATATTAAAAAAAAAAGAAGTTATCTTTCGCAATCTACCTACTCAATACTACATTAATTATTTGAATCAAGGAGAGTACATTTTGAAATGTCCGAATGTTTTTGTCTTATGGTCGAACTTTTACTATAACTTCTCTTCCGTCTTTTTGCTTGCAAGTCAACCACGGTTGCGTAAGCAAAGTATATCTAAAAAATTGGCATTAAGATTATTTTTAAATCATGCTGATGTATTTTTAAGAACCATAAGAAAAAAGTAAAATAAATTTCTACGAATAAGATTACATCACCAAAGACTATAATACTCAATTTAATTTCTTACACTACAACACAACAATTTGTACAAATTGGAACTGTGAAAAGTTTCCTCAACGTTATCCCGAAAAGATTGTTTTCAGAGCTCATTATGTGGGAACGTGCATTTAAACACCGAACTTGAAGAAAGTAATTGTATTGTCAAAACGATGTTCATTATTTTTTATGTGCAGTTCAAGTATGGGGCACATGTTAAGAATGGCACTGTTAGAAGGAGCACGTTCGAGTCGTCCAATTAGTGGAAAATCTGGTGGTAAGGTAAGACATGTGGAGCGTGGGTCGTCGAGCAACGTAGCGTAGGAAATTGCAATAAAGCGGATAACTGTGTGGGTAGAAAGATGATATTGTCCTATATATCAACGAATTAAGGTCTATTTAATTAGGACGGCCCTGTATCCGTGAATATGCCTCACGAAGATAAAGTGAACCATTATACTGCGAGATTTATTTGAGAAACGTTTAGCGAAATAGTAGTTTCTGCGGGAGAGGAAGAAGAGGTGAGTTGTAACTGTTTCAGCCGTTTACCGAGAAAAATAGGTTAACTACTATTTTGCAAGAAAATGACTATTGATAGCGTTCCATATATTTTTCTTCTAACAATTAATAGTCAAGTCATATTGCTATTGATTTTACGGAACTTTTATATACATGCATTTTTTATTATTTATTTATACAGTGCGGGATTCAAGTATCGGATATTAAAAAAGCGAGCTCAACTAATTTTCTTAAAACCGCCTTAGTTTTTAAGTGTATACATTCCTATGTAAGATGCACCTTCCGACTTTCATTTGTTATTTAGTTATGATGTTATCACAAAAGAATTTAAATGACAGTATAGAGTTTTAGTGGTAGAATCCGAGTGCTTTTTCTTCTCTTTATGATCGTGCAAATAAATCATAAGATTGTATAGAAAAATCTAACAAAAACCGAGTTCAAAATTTAATGTTGATATTATAGTACTTATAACTTATCGAACATGATTAACGACAAATCCTAAAGTGAAAATGAAAATAAAGCAAATAAAATTAACACTATTAAATTAAATGTTCAAAATGCCACCCACTGACTTCTTCGCAGTAAGCTAACCTATTTACAAATTCATCTTCAATTTGCGCAATTTCTTCTTGAATATGCTGCTTTAATAATACCCCCAAATTTCCTGGTTTTGTTTTGTAAACTTTTGATTTGAAGTAACCCCATAACTACCGTCTGAGGTTGTCAGGAAATGACATCTTGCTAGCCATTCTGTCGGCCTTCGTCATGAACAGGAAGCGCATAATGTGGCGGTGCGCCATCGTGTTGATATCAAATATAATCAAATTACAGTCAGTACTGCAATTAGACCATTTTGAACAAACTCTAAGTATCTTTGCTAGAATTGTATTGACACAAATATCACATCGGTAAACTCCTCACCACACAATTGTTTATAATAAAATCGGTGAGACGTGTTTCGCTAGCTCGAGGCAAGCATCTTCAACAACCGTATAAACCGAAGTGGTTTCTTGGAGGAGTTTACCGATGTGATATTTGTGTCAGTAAATTACACCACAGTCCTTGCAATCACCTTTATAGAATTGTACTCCTACTACTTCTCCTACCCAGACGTTTAATCCCTACCGATTAACTGTTCCATTTATATAAAAAGTTGCTGTGTCGGAAAAAACGATTTGGTGATGAATATGTTTGTTAGCATAGTGTAAATTGATTATTGTGTCTTCCTTAACATGTCTTCCTAAAAGTGTCGATTGCGTAATAGGACGATAGATAAATTGAAATTTCTATACGTTGCGTTATTGTAAAACAGGTGTGATAATTCAGTACAATATCATTAGAATTCTACAATAAATTACAATAATTATGTCACGAGCGTTGAAGATTGACAGATTGCTTGTAAGAAACAGTTCGCTAGATTTAATTTTTTTGTGTCTTGATTATTCAGTACGCTACAAAGATTATAAAATAAAAACGAAAGATACTTTAAGAACTAATTTACGTTTCGTTCATGATCTGAATTATTTATGTTAGATAATACTAACATTTAATAATTCAGGTTGTAATATTTTAATGTGATAATTTAGAATGACTTCCCATGAAATACGATCAACATTAAATGTTCCACCTGATTTTTTCAGTATTTTGTTATGCCACTTTATGATTTATTTTGCATGAACACTGAAAGAAAAAAATCACTATCGGATCGCACTACTAGAAAACCATATTGTCATTTAATTTCTTTTTGTAACATCATAACTAAAAACAAATGGAAGTCGGAAGATGAATCGCACATATTTGTCAAAAACCGGTTGAGTTTGCTCTTCTTTTAATATTTCATATTTTAATCGCACATTGTATATTATTACATTGGACAGTTGTCATTAAACTTAAAATTGTGCTAAAGAATTTTGGAAGGCTTCATGTTACATTACAGTTTTGCAAAATTTTTTGCACAGAATTTAAAATCTATTTTGTCACAGTCACAATAACCGAGTAAAGTGGAAAAAACAATGTAATGTCCATCAGGTAAGTGCATCGCCGCTTATATTCAGATCTATGTATGTCTCATCTCGCTCGTTAACCAATAAGAATTGATATTAGAATTGTTTCGGTGTTTGTTAATTTTAACCTTTATTAAACTAAGGAAGCTAATTGTTTTGGCAATAATTAACTACTGTTTAGATATAGATATCTTATTCTTCTTAGGGATCTAGTACGAATATATCACTTTGCTCAGCATGAATGTGACAAAGTATATTAATCAGTTACAATATTATGTAGCACCTGCTACTATCGTTGCCTCATCTTTGGCACGTAATACAGCCATAAGGCGTAGGGGCATGGATTTTTAGATTTGTATCAATTACTATTGATGAGGTCAATAAGATTAATATATCATTAAGATTGTTGTATAATTATAGCTTAATTGGATTAAAGACACGTACAACAGCATCTCATTAGAATATCGACAGGTAATGTGGATACCTTATATAATAAGACTTAGATATAATATAATTTCTATTCACCCATCAGACATTAGTTTATTAATCAAGTAACTACTTTCATCCATTTATAAGAAAGTTGTTTCTAAAATTACTCTCAATTCAATTTTGCAAATTCGACATAAGGCACATATTTTTGACATGGCTTCGTGTAACTATGTTAACTTTCGTGAGAAATTTTGTTACATTTGTCGTATATATGTGTTGTCAAAAGAACAAAGCATAATTACGGACTTTGTGAGAAACATACAGTATGTCCCCGGATTGAGTTTACAATAGGTATGATTGACCAAAAATTTTCGAATTGGAATTTCATATTTTGGGATTCCGCCTTTTTAGTTTTTGGATTCCATCCTTTCACATTAAGGCAACAAAAATAACCGTCTGGTTGCGATCCTCAGCGTCTGCCAATTCCATGGGCTTGGATAAGTTAAAACTGTTCTCCTTGCCTTTTAACCACTTGCAAAATTCTGAAACGCAAGTTGTAGACACTTTATTCGGTGTCCAAGTACTTGTTGTATACAGTATGTCCCCGGATTAAGTTTACAATAGGTATGATTGACCAAATTTTTCGAATTGGAATTTCATATTTTGGGATTCCGCCTTGCTTGGTATGAAACTTCTTTTAGTTTACTTTCGATTTTTTAAAAATTAAGTAAGCCTTTACAGTTGAGCAAACACTATTTTAGTTATAGGTAGACTACCGTTTCCGTTCACAATGCGCCAAAGTGTTACTAAGAAAAGTTGTTCAGAATGAAAAGCTATGGCGTTATGCAAATTTTCAGAATGATCGGCCTACTTTGATAAAATTCAATATTGGTCAGTTTCCTTTTGTGTCAACTTCATTTTCAACTTTGTGTCAGCTTGACTTTAAAGAAACAGTTTATTGTAAAAATATTGTCATTATTTCGCAATGAAAATCAGTTTTGTGATATTACTGTAACGATATGAATGATAACGACACATGTCATACTACAATAAACACTTGACATGTAATCGATGTTTTTTGTTTTTGTAATTATTAAGCCACCTCATGCTATTATTGCTGTTTCAATTGCAATACTGACCAATACTGGATTTCATCAAAGTAGGCCGATCATTGTGAAAATTTGCATAACACCATACCTTTCTATTCTCAACAACTTTTCTTAGTAATACTTTGGCGCACTGTGAATAGAAAAGGTAGTTTACCTAGAACTAAAATAGCGTTTGCTCAACTGTAAAGGCCTATTTGACTTTAAAAAATCGAAAGTAAACTAAAAATAAGTTTCACACCAAGCAGGGCGGAATCCCAAAATATGAAATTCCAATTCGAAAATTTTTGGTCAATCATACCTATCGTAAACTCAATCCGGGGACAACTGTATACAACAAGTACTTGGACACCGAATAAAGTGTCTACAACTTGCGTTTCAGAATTTTGCAAGTGGTCAAAAAACAAGGAGAATAGTTTTAACTTAGCCAAGCCCATCGCAACTAGACGGTTATCTTTGTTGCCGTAATGTGAAAGGATGGAATGCAAAAACTAAAAAAGGAATAGTATACTCAAACGTTCAATCAGTGACACGTCCAGTATTTCGAAGAATCAAATGAAGATCAGGCAACGCCTCTATATTTGGATACAGCGCATTCCAGAGATTTAATTTTAAATTCTAGTTTGGAAGAACAAGTAAATATAGATTTCGAACACCCTTCTGAGAATCCACAACCGTTTATCCACTCAGAATTAAATGATTTGACAAGAGATTTAGGACTACCTGAAGATGCGGCAGAACTCTTTGGTTCGAGATCAGAAGAGAGAAATTTGGTTGCTCCTGGAACTTCATTTTTCCTGGTACCGTAACAGATAGAAGGATTTCTTACAATTTTTTGCTGAAGATGCATATCTTGTCTATTGGAAAGACATTCCTGGGTTGGTGAAGATGTACGCCATCTAATACGATGTTAAGGACTGGGACTTTTCATCGATTCTTCAAAAAGACGCTTAAAGACAATTCTACTTCATAATAGAAACAGATACTCTTCTTTGCCAAATGCTTTTTCTGTACATTTAAAAGAGTGTTATTCAAATTTGGCACAGTTTAGAGTAAAATCAACTACATTGGTGGATCGTATCTGGCAATTTAAAAATACTCTCTAATTTATTGGGATAGCGAAGTGGGTTTGCAAAATATCAGTGTTTTTTATGTGAATGGGGTAGGAGGAACAGGGTACAACATACAAGAAAAGAATGGCCAGCTAGAACTATTTTAGATCTAGAAAGTAAAAATTTATTTCTTCAAAATTCGACTACCCCCTTTGCACATAAAACTTGGTCTTATTAAACAATTCGTGAAGGCTTTAGATAAACAAAGCGATGGATTCTAGTATTTACAAGGAGTTTTCTAATCATTGTCCGAAGCTAAGTTAACGAAAGGGGTTTTTATTGGACATGATATAAGAAAACTGATAAAAAATGATCGTACAAGAAGTAATTAGTAAACTTCTTAGGAAACAAGAGAGCCCAAAATATCAAGAAACAATAACTGATATGCTCCAAAATTTCCAAAGATTAGGTTGCCTTATGAGTTAACTTGCTCAATTTGCGCCAAAAATGCATCAAAAACGACTATAGTAGAATAGCAGCATTGAACTATACGAACACAGATGGCTTCATACTACACTTAGAAACTGAAACAGTTGTTTCTGATAGTTGTAGTACTGTTGGCGCAAACATACCAGTCTCAAACTTCACTTCCTTCATTCTTATTTAAGCTACTTTCCTGATAACTTAGGAGCTGTAAGTGCGGATCAAGGTGAAAAATTTCATCAGGATATGAAGGAAGTGGAGCTAAGGCAAGTGGAATACAAGCATGATGGCCGACTCCTGCTGCATGCTGAAGTGTGACGAGCCAAACCAGCTTCATAAAAGAAACTCGCTCAACAGGAGCTTTCAAGAAAAAGAAAAGGTCCCACAACCATCTGTAATATTTTAAAATGTTCATTCGTACGTCAAAAATCCACGCAAATAGAAATACTAGCAACTACTACTTACTCACCTTTTTTATTATAATTTTTTTCAGTTAACTACCTTAATTTTTGTGTGATTTTGACAAGATTTTTCACAATAGATTGTGACAAATTCGGATGTGATAGAAACGAACGGATTTCAGATTCGTAATTAGTAGGTCCCAAACCCTGATAATCAGAAATCAAATCCGAGAAAGAGAAAAAAGGTTCTAATATGCAGACCTGTGTTATCACATAATTTACTTGAGTATTTAGTATCAAAGAGAACAGAAGCAAATAGGACTTATTCTGGAAAATATGTAAAATGTCATCGTTGTTTATATTACGTCGACATGTGACACCGCTAAGCAAACAGGGTTAATTGCTCCAACTACGCCCGCTTGATCAAAGTAATTAGTTAATGGAATTACTAATTGTCACTTCACAGGAATTGGTAAATATATCGAACAACAGACATATCTATACAATTTTGTATACAGCATACACTGCAAATTTTATGCGTATATAAACAACATTATTAACTTATCCTTCGGGTTACCTCAGTTTGACGAAGTCTACCGAAACGGTTTAATTACCATTATGAAATATAAGGTGCAAAATTGATACTTTTATTTGACGTAGAAAGTGGTGGATCTAATCGCAAAGATAACTATTTAGATAGGTGCCGAAATATATATGTATATTAAATTATGATTAATTTTTACGTAAAAATGTGCATATTATTTTCAGCTATCAATTGAATATTCTTAATATACGCTTTAGTACTCGTACATATACTTTGTACTTCCTAACTTCCGTTTGTCCTTAAAATACGTTTATTGATCTTATTAATAAAGTACGTTTTCGTAAAAAATTGGCTATACAGTCTGTAGCTAATTTGTTCGAATGAACACAAAAATGCTCAATGCAAATTCGCCTTTTCGTGTGCTTGATAGCAAGTAGTTGGGGTAAACATCAGGATATGAAACAGTATGCAGTGACTTAAGGAGGTACCTGAGTAAACGGCGAGAAAAACAGGTAAACTTCGGGAATTTTTATCTCAAAAACAAATGTTTCGATTGGATCCAGGTTTCTTTTATTAGAAAATATGTACATTGAGGTATGTTTAAGAATCTTTTTAAATAAGTTCGTTGACTGGAGGCGCCGTTATTGTGGTCAGCATCAGACGTGCTGTTCGTTGACATGATTTGCGGTGCCAAGGATTCCGGGCAGTCGGTTCATCCGAAACACGAAAACGCAACGGATTCTTGAAATATAATACAGAAAGGAATTCGCATCGTAGGACTTTTTTAAATTTCCATTTTTGACGGAATTGCGACCACTTTAATTGAATATTCGCTTTTCGTTCGCAATTACCGACGATTTTTGTTGCATAAAAAGGCAATAGTTCATTCAAATCAAAAACGCCTACGCAGCGAACAAGAAAAGCTATCGAAGAATATTGTGTCTAAATTTGGACAAAATCGGACTAGCTGTTTTTGAGATACATCTGGCACCGACTTTGATATACAATATTCTTTGAACTACAAACTACAAGAAAATAAAATAAAAGAAAAATCGATTTTTTGAAAAATTTACTCAGGTACCTCCCCTTAATAATATAAAATCTGGATGATTCTCTATCTAACAACCTAATGAACTAGGTGCGTTAATGCGCAGTTATTAAGTAATTGTACAAAAGCCTACAAAGTAAGCACATATTGCATATACCTACCAATAATCCGCGAGGAGAATTAAGCTATGTCAATCGCAGACTCCAACTGTAGACTTTCGTCCTTATTACGACTGCTCAGTACAGTATATCGGTCTGCAATTGGCAAACAATAATTTTCCAGATAATACGTCGGTAACTCGCAGAGAAAGATATGGTCACAGTTGTGGCATCATCTCCTGAATAGGGGAAATATATGCCAATTGTGCTTTGTAGTGCTTTGTAAGCTTTTGCACAGTTACTTGATAACTGTCCATTAACGCACCTAATTCACTAGATCGTTGTTGAGAGAGTCTTAGTCTTCTAGATTTTATTTTATTAAGATTGCGGCTCTCAAAAGTAGTTTACTATTAGTATGCAATGACCACAACACTACTACCCATAATTTTATCATTACCTAAGATTCACTTTTATGGAACGGCGGTGGCACTGATGGCACACTCATTTTCTTCTTAGATATCTGTGATAATTGTACTGGTATGAAATTGTATTTGTATAATTATATCCACTTTTTTCCTTAACATTTCATCTTATTGCAAAAAAATCGTAAAATCATCTGTGATTTATGTATTACATTTCTTACTGTTACTTTAACAGAATGTCCGTTACACATTTGTTGATATTTATTTGCATACTAAACATTGTTACGGCAAGAAAGTGAAAAATAGATATGTAAAATTTAACGCTGGCATGACATGAACATCTAATGCATGTATGCAGATTACTTTTTGTCTTCATTAGTGCTCCAAGTGTTTTAAGAACTTCCAAATAGCCATTAAAATGATTGAGCATTACTGGGAGAATAATTAAATTCTGCATGTAAGACTAAAGTAAATGGTCCATAAAGCCATTTAAACGAACATTACCCGTTGAACAAACGGGGCACTAAAAATGTGGGAAATATCATTGGGTTGAGGTGAAGTATGTTTCCTTTGAACGTTTCCGATGGTTATCTACACCATTTCATATTGATGAAGTTAAGAAATTCGATTTACAATTCGATCGGAATTTGACCAGGATTTTAAATCTAGCAAAGACTTTCATCTAGTTTATACTGTATATAGCGAAAGCGTATAACACGATCTACTGGTGCACATGTTGATTTTTCGCCACAGTTCAATATCGGTGCATGCCCCCAAACCTTTTTTGGTAGATACCGCTTTGTTAGTTTTCCTTCGTTAGTGATAATGATTGGTCCCTTACTCCTTCAACAACGATTTTGGTGTGTTTCGCGAGGGCGTTTAGTGTATGGTGTACATTGTGCATTGCTTTAGAGTTGTATAGTGCTTCTTGTGTGGTGTTCGTCTTTGACGTTAGCCGGATATGGTTGGTGATACCTAATTCCGTCAGTTCTCCACTGCGTATTGCAACTTAGTTGCTGAAATACGTATCTGGCATTATTTCCGAAAGGTGTGGCGAGGGCGATTTCATTTCCTTTTATGTATTGACTTTTATGTTGTTTAAATTATGTTCTTTATTATGGGGCCTTTAAATCGTGGCGCAGCATAAGCTGCTCCATCTTGTTCCATAATAGAAGAAATCGACAATATATATATGAAATTTTCTTGGCGATAATCAATTGACTATCTCCCGAGAAACCGGTAATGTTAGAAGAAGTTTAGGATAAGGAAGGAAACGAACAACTTCGGTGAGAGATACTCAATTTTTGATATTAAATTTGTTAAATGTATATGTATATCTATATTTCGTGACCTTTGTTAATTATACTTATCTTATATGATAGTTCTCTCCCACAATTAGGTCAATTAAACAGGAGCGATTGAAATAATAGTTATATTTTCAGAACGTTTGCAAACGTTTTCGGAATACCTTCATCATTTTCACTGATGAAGGTGTGTGAATTTAAGATAAATTAAATTTATTGCATAATCGCACATTGACTGCAATAAGATTTCGGAACATGCTTGACAAAGTCGATCTTCATGCCTGACACCCTCAAAAGTGTACTACTCTATTGCCGCGCCATCGAACAGTTCAGTTAGTCTTTTGTCATCTTTATGCAAATTGGGGAATTGGTGATTGGTGGAGACGGCTTTTCAGTGATGACTCCCAGTTTAGTATACGAGGTACAGATGGCCGACAGAGAATTTGCAGGAGACCTGCTGAACCTATCGCAGAATGCGCGGTTGTACAAAAGAACCGATGAAGTGGTGGTTCTATGATCGTATGGAGAGGTATCCCATTGAATATTTTTGGAATAATATGGAACATAATCTGCAGAATAGAAGACTATTTATAAATGTCATAGATAATCTACAGGTGCGCTCTATGAAAAATGAGCAAATACTGAACCAAAGTTAGTGTAGAATCGAAATGAAAGCAGTTATACGAGAATGGTGGCCACACGAGATATTATCCACCTTCTGGTTCAATACAAAACGTTCTGTTGTACAGTCAATTTGGCACACTATAAAAAATTGTTTTAAAACAATTGTCAATAAACACAAAATTAAAGCAACAAAACTGAAGTTACTTAAATGTTTTCGTAAGTTTCTTTGTATAATTCATAAGTATCCTATTAGTATTTAAATTTGTTAAAAATATATTCATGACTAAAAGTATATGTGTTAATTTTGCCGATGAGTGTATTATTTTTGTACATGATAGGGCTAAATCGACGAAAAGAAACACTAAGCAATAGGGAACATCAAATAAATAATAACGCCGTTAATTATTTAAGAACAAAAAAACAATGTGTTCGCTATAGTTACAGAAACCGCGAGTCATGGTTATGGTGATATGGTACTAAGAGTATGAAAAGGAAAGCAACTTCTAAGAAGTCCACATATAAAGAAGGCAATCACATGTGTATGTACATTTTCATCCGAATTATAAGATAGCCATAATTATACTGTCAAGTATTCATGTGTAGATCATAGCTAGGACAACAGTTACTTCTTTAATAAACAGTCTGTCAGTCTATGCAGCTCTCCTTATAATAATAGTGCACATGTGTTTCGTTAAGCTTTAAGAAAATTTGAATATACAAAAATGAGGTTGATGCTGAATTGTATGAGGAATGCTTCATATATATATACGTATATATACGTTGCTTCTAAAGTTCCTGATCAATACAGTAACAGTTATTGACAATGCATTTCATCAGAGTAAAAGATGTGATAATATACCAACAAGTTGGGGAAAATCAGGTATCAATTTCAAATGTTTCAATGCGGTAAATTTGAAGTGCGTTTTTAATAAATCATTTTGCTAAAATGATTGTTGTAAATGATTTTTCTAACGCAATTTTGCCATGTTATGCAACTGTATTTCTACGTACATATTTAACACACTCTGAAGTTTATTACGATATTCGGTTATAGGCATTGTTGTAGGTTACCATTCTAATCTATTCAGATCTTTATGCAAATGTTAGTTACCAAAACTTTGATTTTCAAAATTCTCTATCATCGACGATGTGGCAATGTAGACATAATTTTCCATAACCCGTATGGATTTATTAACACAAATTTTTATTGGTTCTAAAATAATAGACAATCTTCGATATTGGTTACGTGAGACCCTAAACTGGGATTCGATAAGTTTGAATCAAATTCGAGAATATTCCACGTCCCGGCATTTGCTACATATTTGTTTACATATGTTAAATTGAATCTTGTACTGTACTGTATTACTGCAAACCTCTGAAGCGCAAAATCCGAGGGTAGTGCACCCTGTAAAAGTAACTGCATGTTGCGGGGTAATTTACCGACATATGCCCCAACATTTTGTGCGTTATACAGTTGAGGATACACCTGAGGTATGGTGACAATAAGATGAAGCTACCGCCCATATATCTAGGGCGACTATATCCCTTTGAGAGACATTTTTATTATGAAGATTATTTCGCGGAATTTAACTGCCCCAGGCTTCCTTCTTTGGGACTACCTCAAAGATAGAGTCTACCACAACAATCCTGCAACCATTCAGCAGCTAACGACAAACATAATTGATGAAATTGAGAGCACAAATCAAGAAACACTACAGCGAGTTTTGCAACATGCTTTAGAAAATACTGTTTTCCCACAGAATAAATTTCTTTAGATTGAAAAGAGAAATAGATTTTTTTCAGTAAAAAATTACCTTATATGATAGATCTCTACCACTAATAGGTCAATAAAACAAGGCTGGTTTGAACGATAGTTATATTTTCAGAACGTTTACAAACGTTTTCGGAACACCTTCGTCAGTGAAAATATAACTAGATAAATATATAAACAAACATTTGTTTTTTATTTGGGAACTATCAACAAAATAACTAATGACTAGGATTTCTTGATATAGAGGATGTGTAACCAACTTTTATATATATATATAAATTATAAAAACTAAATTAATGTGTAAACATACATGCAAATTAAGTAAAACCTTATATCAAAAAATCTTTGTCGAAACCTTAACAATTCTGTTCAAGGACTATATGATAAATATACAGAAAGACGCTAAAACTATTAATTTCAGGACCGATATTCAAAATTTAAGTAATGTATATAGCAATTTGTTAAAATGGCATTTGCATTTCTTAAGAAGGAAACCTTTGGCTAGGTTTTTAAATTTGGGTTTTCCCTAGTCCTTGAACAGAATTGTTAAGGTTTCGACAAAGATTTTTTGATATAAGGTTTTACCTAATTTGCATGTATGTTTACACATTAATTTAGTTTTTATAATTTATATATATATATATATATACAAGTTGGTTACACAACCTCTATATCAAGAAATCCTAGTCATTAGTTATTTTGTTGATAGTTCCCAAATAAAAACAAATGTTTGTTTATATATTTATCTAGTTATATTTTCACTGACGAAGGTGTTCCGAAAACGTTTGTAAACGTTCTGGAAATATAACTATCGTTCAAACCAGCCTTGTTTTATTGACCTATTAGTGGTAGAGATCTATCATATAAGATAAGTATAAAAAGGTCACGAAATATATATATGTACATGCATGTAAAAAATTACTTCATTTTAAAATAGACTACTGACTTTGGGCTGAGCTGTACAAGTATGTACGAATTTATTTAGAAACATCAATCGGAATTTTAGTCACCCCACCATCGAAACTTACGGTAAAGGTAAAATATCGTATTTGCCAAATTTGCAACTACTTATTTTCAATTCTTTAAAATTTTATTTTATTAATTAACAACAAATTTGTATCACTTCACATTTGCAGCACAGTAATAAGTGCAATACGAACCGACGTAAAGAGTGTTAATGTCGGTTCTTGTATATAAATTTTAGAATACAAACTTTCAAATACAACACACAAAATTTTATATGGAAAACACTAAGTTTTGAAGAGTCATCTTAACAGAAAAACCGTTTTCACATCTGTGGCCCAGTGACGGGTTTATGTATTTAACTGGACTTCTTTTGAAAATTACTTAAACCAGATGTGTGTACAAAGTTGCAATAATCCTGCCAAAAGGTTTATAGCTGTGTAAATAGTCAGTGTCCAATATTTGATGATTTATGACTAACTTGGTAACGAAATTAGTCCAAGAAATAATGTGCACACAGTTACAGCAAATGAAATAATAATAGCTTCAATATTTGTATGCCAGAAGGGCCTTTCATAGAAGTATAAATATGGAAATGGAGAAAGAACCACAGATATAGTAAGGCAACAGGTTTGGTTTGTTTGTCACTCAGTTCTTTCGGACAGATTTTGTTTCTAATTTTTGTAGAAACAATGTGTGCTTATGGTGTTCTATACGTAGCGACTTATATCTATAGCCATGCTTCATTTAGTACTGTGAAAAATCTATGACATCAAAAAATATATCTTTCCTATCTTTTCGTCTTTTGAACCTCAATTTTTATACTGATACACTCACACAAAATAATGTTTGGACACCACCATTGAAAGAAAGATATTAAAATAGTTATAAATAATAGATCGCTGAACAGGGTTATTATATGTTTCTCTGAATTATAATTTTGACACTCGTTGAAAATAATTTTGTATCTTTGGTACATTATTAACTTTGCATTTCACCCTTAAGGAAATAGACTAATGAGATAAAATTTCTTTGTCGGTGTGAAGTCATGTACAGATTTGAGATCGATTGAGATTGAGCTTTTATTATATTGTTTGGAAATCGAAGAGATAAGCTTTAATTGCCCGAGATATTTTTCGTGATAGATCTAAAAAGTTATGCTAACGGACATCCAGGTGCATTTCCTTTACTAGTACTAGGTTTAAGTTTAAACATCTCATCCCACATTTCTCTAAACACGTCCAGTGGCTTGAAATTACACAAACGTAGGTGTGCTTTGAGTGTCTGAAGACTTATTTAGGATTGCAGTGTTATATACATATGTCTGCACTGTTTTCTATAGGTAAAAGTATGGAGAATAAAAAATGATATTTAATTTTTTATGACGCTGCACATATTGTTAGTCAAAATTTCGGTTTTGCACCTCTATTTGCATGATATATGCAGGCAGAAATGTGTTCATATCCTCAAGGTATTTGCATTCGCAGTAATAGAAACAATGAATCCTAAAAACAGTTTCATACAGGTAATCGTCTTTTGCAAGTTGATATACTTCATTGAAGTAAACATTTTTAGGTTCGAATCATACTTTTCTAAGTAGTTCAACTTTGTTCCAAAATATTTGGTACATCATTTATGTAAGCTTCAGCCAAACGTTTCTAACGTTTTATTATTGTCTTTTGGTATTAGTGACAGATACATCAATATTTTTATGGTCTCTATCACTAGGAATGAACTATTATGAAATTTTCTGGTTTCAGTATGGTCCCTAGTTCGTAGAAAATAGTTATTAAATTATTAAATTAACTGAACAATGCCACTTGCATAGCAATCCCAATGATCTAACTTTTCCCGAGAATATCTACAATATACTCGCAATGAAATACATATTTGTCTGAAATATAAAATTTGTCATAAATTTGACTCAGTTTATATATGTACATACGTGGACTAAAGAGGACGATTGCCCTAGCATTTATATATCGCTTATGAAATACTTTAGGAATAAATTTAATCTTGTCCTGGTCCATGAGAGTACAATTTTTCTTGTAGAACGATTACTTAGTAATATTCCTAGCATCGAAAAAATGTTTGCATACTGAAAGTTTTCAAAGGGATATATACCGGTTAGTGTGCGTCAATTACTATACAAAGTAGAAAGGAGTGGTAAGTTGGTCTTTCATGCAAGAAAAATCGATACCTTCCCCGGTCGCGTGACATGGCCAATAATAAATGAATTCCAAAATGGGTTTTCTTCGTTAATCATGGAAACTAACGGTGAATAAGCCGCCCCGTCTGAAATGTAGGACAAAAGACTCCTAGATACATACATACATATGCATGCGTAAAATGTGTTCGAATGTACGTTCATTTAACTAAAATCAACAAGTTTGTGCGCGAGCGTGCATGTATGCGTCAAAGTGCATGATTCCAACAATAAACCTGATCTAAATAAAGGAAGAGGCAACAATAAAAAGTGTTTATATTTGTCTGTAAAATTCCACAGACATTGATTATCATTAAATTAAAGAGTATAAAATTTACGAGCAGTAAATCTGTATAAAATTAGATAAACTGCCATTGAGAGTTCTTATGTTTCTTTGAAAAAGTCGGTAACGTGAAATCAAAGGAAATGGGGCCTCTATGTGCCTATATATTTTTCAACTGAGCATCTAGCCTGGAAGTAATAATAACTTAAAACACTTCTGCGCCATATGGTATACAAAAATAAACGCGCTAGCGAGATTGCAGTTTTGATAATTGGTCTAAACGTTTTATGCTGTTTTAATTTTCGTAGGAGGTGTCGTGATATTTTATAATTTATGGAGTGTACATTACGACCCCACAATTTTGTGTACATAACATCATAAAGAAACTACTTTCTACTGCTTTATGACCGGGAATATAAATTAACAGAAATTTTTGTATAGTACAAACGTTAATTACGAAAGATATTTAAAGGAACTATTTCAATGAATAAAAAATAACTAAATGTTTTATTGTATGGTGTATAATTACTGAAGGCCAGATTATATGTTCGAGATTTGACTTAAATATGATTTGTAAATGGTACATTATGCAGCTTGTGCATATGACAATGTTAATGCCATAATAATATGGTTTTTAAACAACAAAAATATCTATCTATCAGTTTACTGACGAGTGTAGACTTTGTTATATGTCCAAGTAGGAAAACTACAGTTGGATAGATAAAATTGAAGTTATATTAAGTATTTGAAAAACTTTAATGTGTATGGTAACAAAATCAAAACTTAAAGTGAAACTGTTAACCTTTTGGAAAGTACTATCGTACGTGAAATTAATGCAATTTCTTACCTCTTCTCCCTTTGTATTATGGTATCGCATCCACTTCCCAATTCTTGGTCGCCAATATTCCAGAATGTAAGCCTCGGCATACTCAACCCCCTGGCTGTTTCCAAACCGACCCTGTGTCCCAGTTGAAGTAATTACATGGACTGTTTTCATATCTACTTGAAGCCATTCCTCTGGTTCGGTTGTTGCCTGCTTTTGAGGACACCAAGCTCCGCCGTTGTTTTCAGTTCGAACTCTTCAATGAATACGTAATTTTATTAAAACCTCAGTAATACTTAAATACACTGCTGTTCATGGAAAGCCGATCACTGCATGTACAAAAATATAATATATGCATGTATGTGCAGCGTTCGGTCAACTAATTTTTTGTTGGTCTTATAGAATATAGCGAATTACAAATTATTCCCTGTTCTGATATACGGGTCTATTTACCAAATGAAACGCGTTGTTTGAATACCAATAATCACCCAGTTGTAAAGCAACAACAACAGCTGAACGTTGTACTAAATTTACAGATGATAATCCTTTTGGTACTGGGTGCAATCAAGTCTCTGTCTGTTTTTGAATATGTCATTTAATTTTAAATCCATGACGTTATTAAATTAGGGGAAGTTTTATTAAGTGTCTTGAAGATTATTAAAAATGTGAATTAAACAAAAATATAAAGTGATAGTGCAAGAAGCATTCAATAAGGAGGGAAATCTTCCATTCTATACATTTCCTGTCATTGTCGTGAGTTGAGGAAGTAATGGGCAAGGGAGAAAGTTTCTATGGTTTCTTCTAATCTAATGTTCAAAAATGCGAGCTCAACGAATACTAACATTATCTTACATGTATGACTACTCTGTCAGTATATCACTAAATAATGCTGGCTTTGATTTGTCTTCTCTGTAGTACTACCATATCAACTAATCTTTTGTGTAATATTGCTTTGCGTATCACAAGAGCTCCACTGTAAGCATGTTATTGAGACCAAATTGGTATCTACTTTTTTTTCCTGCCATTCTATTCAAATCATCTATACTGAATGGAATTATGTCAATTGTTTGTTCACTCCTTGTTGCTGCTCTTTTCGCTGAATCTCTCTAGCAGGGCTTGGTATATTTCAACAAATTTCGTTTAACAGTTTTTAAGCTAGTTTTTACATGTTTAAGGAGTGTCACAGTTGACAAATCTACTTGAATATGTTTAAAATACATAATTTTAAACTGAACATAATAAATCTTTAAATTAAACAAATATTATTATCGAACTGTGATTTTCTACAATTTCGAACGTGGTCCAATTCGTAATGTTGTGAGGAAATTAATCGAGTGCTTGGAACAATGAATTTAAACGTGGTCGAATTTTCTTAAATGACAGTTTTCGAGATCCTAAAATCATAAAATCATATTGGTTTTATTCAGAACATGGTTGAGCAGGACCGACATGCTACCGTAAGGAGTATTCAAGCAACTGTAGAGATTTGTGTGAAACACGATTCTATACAAGTACTTGAAGGTACGTAAGCTTTTGTCCGGTTGGATTCGCCATAATTTGACTCCAATTAAAACAAAAAACAGCGCGTAAAATGATGAAAATCTACACTTGATGGGTCACTTCCTCTGGTGTATAACATCATTACAGGTAATTAAACATGGGTATTTTATCATGATTCCAAAAAAAAAACAACAAGTGGCAGTTTAGATCTTTGAGGGGGAATCGGTTGCTCGTAGTGTTAGGTATCACTAGACATGTTACCACTGTAGCACTAAAGGACTGCCATACTGTTTCAACACCTTGAGCAATTTGACGAAACACTCATCATAGCGCTGAACAGCTGCAGGATGTTATTGATGGCGTTGTGCAGAAAGGACACGACGATGATCCTCTTCCAACTTCTACATTTGAAAGATTTGATAATAAACGAAAAACCGAATAAAATACGCACTTGACAACTTCTATTTATAATCCGAAGGAAAAATGAGGGATTTCGAAATGAATTGTGATACAAGACATGATTTATTTTTCTTGTAATACGTATATAAGTAAGGTTGTAAAAACAGTGGTCAGACGTGGCTTAGGCTTTTGGTACGGTAGGTCCCAAGTCTTGGCCTTCGTTGAAATAGTCACGAAAACTTCGATTTCTTCAGAAATATTGTGACGAGTTTGGAAAAAATATTTCACGGTTAGTTCGAGGCAGGAAAAGAGGATGAACGCTTGGCAAAATTTTACATAAAAAATCTAGTAGTCATTGCGTAAAGTCAATAACTGAGAAGGCATAATCGCATTTGACTTCCTTTAATGTATGATTAGCCAATACAGGAAATATTTTCATAATTGAGGACAATGTCAATTAAGGATGTGCTTGAAATAACTCCATCCTTATTACTTCTCAATAAAATTCCGCAATTCCGGAAGTTTCTTTTAAATTATCACCGTCAGTGAGAAAAGATGCAACAGATGCAGTCAAATACCAATGCTCCTTTCTGCTAGGTTGTTTTTCAGAAAATAAACTCCTTTTAAAAATACGCGTAACAGGAAAATTGGATAATTTATTTAACATAGAATTTCCTGTGTGTTATAAATACTTCCGATTCTAAATTTTGTTGCATTAGACCTTTACAAATAAGCTAATTTCTTGCTTTCCTCTACTATTAAGGCTATAAACAATCCACCAAGTTTCAAAACCAAATAATTCACACTTAAAGCATTCTTAGAGATTTCAACAATGTATTTCAACATAAAACTATTCAAATAAATAAGCGACTTGGCGCGGCGTGAGAAACTCCACCTCTGTTTACGTTTTGTTCTTGTTGTATTCGGCCGGAAATATATGGACATACTTTCGAATGCTATGAGCACGAAAGTTTGACTTAATAATGAAGTATTTCCTTCTAGAGCGGATTCTGAAGCGACTGCATATTCTGTTCGTGGAATTTAAAAAAGTAACTACTGTCGAATGAACTCAATTTCTTTGGTCGACTGTTCGTATCTTATTTTTAAATTAGATGGTTAAATATAACTGAAAAGTATTTAGTTACAAAATCTCGGAAAATTTCCAAGTATTTATTAAAACTCAATTATGCTAGCTTGTATTTAAAATCACCCCATTTTGTCAATTTTACCACCGTCCTTGATTATACACTGCTAAAAATAATTAAAGGGTATTATTAACGATAAGTATTAATTGCAAGGTATACAATATTTGGGTAACTGTTCTACACAATCATAGGAGTGGTTAAGTTTAAGTATATTTACTTCAAAATTTAAGAGGTGTATAATTTGGTGCATAATCTGCGAACATATATTTTAAGGGTTTATCCATATTTCAATAGTCCGTCTACATACATATTTAAATGTATCTGTATATATTTCGAGACCTATTTACATATACAGGGTTTTTCAAGACTAATGCGTTAAATTTATCGTGAAGATTATATGAGGTAAACGCAAGTTAAATGAGGATAGATGAAAAAAGGTAATCCAGCTGATCTGTCCCGTCGACTAATTTGTTACCAAAGATTTGTCGAAACACATTCGATGTTCCGCGTCGTATCGTATAAATAACACACGTCTTAAGTAAACATACTTTTGACCTTATTCAACACATTGTCGTAATATATTTTACTCGACGTGCATAATAATATAATTTCTGTAAACAACTTTTCACAACTTATGCGTCAAATTTGGGTAGAAGATTGTATCTGGTAAAAAGTAAGTCAATGAGTGTACAAGAAAAAAGATTTTAAATGTGCTTATACGAAGAAATAGATCGCATTTAAAACGAACGCGGGGATCATGCAGTGGGCTTATACGGACTGTTGAAGGGGCCGCATGAAACAGAAAATTACAAGTGTCTAGCTACCACGAAGAAAATAAGTATTGATAAATCAATGTATTTAGGGGAATAAAAGTTCATAAATGAATTTAGATAAATAATATTTTGTTTTAGTAGGCAAGATGTAACATAGGTTCATAAGAAATTAAAAGTCCTCCTGGCCTTGCTGTACATGTTCACCGCATTTTACGAGTGTTTACATATCTCCGCCTAACGATTCGCAAAGGATTTATGGTTGTTCAATGAACTCGGGTTTAAAACTGCAGGGTCCATTGGTATAACATCTACTTGACCGTAATAAAGATATCTAAATGTTACCCCGTTAACATTTCTACGTCAAAGCTATAAACATAAGTAAAATCAGCGGTATTTTAATAATCTCATGCAATTTCCTTTAGAAACTTAAAAAATTAATTTCGGTTGTTTTGTGATAGTAGGAAAACTTTTCTCTCATAATTTTACTTTGTTTGAACTTTCTTTAGGTTTGATTTGATGCATTAATTATGAGAAAAGCGGTATATGTACTAATCCTTTGGGTTGCTTCTACCATTTTTAGGTCAATTACAAGACATGAATTCAGTTTAGCAGATTATTATTATTACATTATAAACATAATGATATAGCACTGATGTGTTTACAAAAACTGTTAAGGGTGTTTGGTACTTTTTTCAAAATCGGTTAAACTTAAAGTTTCTTTATTGGTTCCAAAACTATCTCGAAAATTGTATATTTGTCCTATAAAAGTAGTGAGTGTAACGATAAAATACTAGTTTTTCACAATGTTAAGAGATTCTACAGCTTTAATTTTCTTTTCAAGAATAAATGAAGAACCAGTAAGTTTACGGGGTCGAAATTTTGCATACCGTGTATTCGTTACCATAGCTATATATTATCGGCGAGCTTTTTTGTAAATTCCTTTGTTACCGTTGCTTTATTGAAGTCCAAAAATAACGGTAAGCGCATGGTCATTTTTCTATTTCTTAATTGAGGTTAAATTCAACAACAAACAAAGAATTTACAAAAGCTCACCGATAAGACGTAGCTATCGTAACGAATACACGGTATGCAAAATTTCGAGCCCGTAAACTTACTGGTTCTTCACTTATTATTGAAGAAAATTAAAGCTGTAGAAGCTTTTAACATTGTAAAAACTAGTATTTTATCGTTACACACGCTACTCTTAAAGATCAGATATACAATTTTCAAAATAGTTTTGGAACCAACAAAAAAAATTAAGCTTAACCGATCTTCAACAAAAGTACCGAACACCCTTAAAATACCGTTCTGAAATATAATCTGCTCAATTAAACGTTTGAGGTGTAATTGATGTAAAAGTGGTAGAGGCTATCCGAAAGAAATATAAATCAACACTATTAGACGTTATATCATATAAAAAAATCGAAATGAGGCCTATAAGTAAGTAGAACCACAAATATTACGATAACGAATATTTCCTACATCTTTTCAACAGCTGTTTCTTACTGAATATTTTTTGTACAGCAATACATTGACTACCTCGATGAAAATTGGAACAGGACATAGAGATAGATCGCACACTTTAATTTAAGAAAGTACCTACTTGCATTGACCAGACACAGACTAATTAATACGTCCTAATTTAATGTTTTACGTACTATGTACTAAGTGCGACCACCCGCTTTTCAGTTTTCCATTTGTAAACTACCGAAAACTTTTTCTCTCTGTATTCTAGTATAAAACTATTCACCTTTACGTGAAATATGTAGTGTAGATTAAATTCAATAAAATGAAATGATATATAAATTTATATAAACTTGATATCCAAATGTCTTTGCAATGACGAAACTGTGAAGTAACGATTTAGGTAAATTTCAGGTTTGCATATTTTTCTCTGATGCTTTTTATGTAAAATTTTCCTGTTTTCACTAGAGGAAATCGATGAATAATGGATAGGTATGCCCCGGGGACTACTCTTAAAGCACAAAGCTGAGGAAACTTCAACACTTTTAGGACTCGCATTTTTCTCCTTTTTCCCATAAAAAGTAGAAATGTCGCAACAAATTCAAAGGCATCGTGCCATTTCAACAGAACATCGTCGGTTGCCTCCACTTTTTATATAATCAAACACTTAGTGACCCAGATTCCCAACGCATACGGAATACGCGGAAAAATTGATAAAACCGGATGCCCAAACTTTTTAAATTAAAGTTAGAAATGCAAAGTGGGATCAAAATTGTGAAAACTTCTTTATTACTTTTATTCATCGTGTTAATAAATTTCGAGCAGAACGGAAAAGGCTCTCGAACTTTCCTGATAATACGATAACGGATTTCAATATTGCGATTTAAAGTGATCAAGACTATTCCTCTTTAAGATTGGGAGCAACTAGGGTATATTCTAACTTTAAGGAACTGGGGGAATGTGGAACTGATAGTCTTTATAAACTACATAATCAATCAATACTTAGAGATAGAACATCGCATCAAGTCACAGTCCAAACGATTCATCCAAACTTTTATATGATATACTATTGTATTATCAAATTATGTATTATAATAGTCACCTGAATTCTTTAACCTTCCTATACTCACGCATACGGTCTCTGAGACCGATTTATATGGTATAGTGTACGTCTTTCATTTTGACGTGAGTATAGGAAGGTTAAGAATGCATAAAGTGAAAGCAAGTTTCCGACATTATGCTTTAATGATTAGGTGATTTTCTGAAAACACCATTACTGTTATTAAAATACATGTCATTAAATGTTGAAAATATGTATTGTATGTAATTTAAACGTTCAGTAGTTGCATGAGAGAACGATTATGCTATATTTGAATGATCATCTTTAGTTTTCAACGAGTTTCGAAATAACATCGAACTATGCTCAGAGTTCCCAGTTGGAAAAACATGAAGAACATGAAGGCTGGAAGTCACATTAGATTCAATTGTAATTATTTGTTACTCTGAAAATTGTTACAACGTAATATGTTCCTAGTAAAAAGTGTAGTATAGCTTTCGGGAAAACCGACCCGAATAAAGGGTAGTGGTGCTTTTTTTGTTAAACTCTCACAGCGGACGTAAAGGTTGCAAATAGCAGCGGTAGAAACTTTGAAATGTGGTCGTGAAATCGATCTAAGCTATCCATACGTTCCTGTTGTAATAAAACTTAGTGTAGGCCACAGGCGGCATTACAAACTAGGAAAAGTACATATAACCCCTTTATTGATCCACGAAGACAGCAGGGAAGGGTTTTAAATTCTCATAAACCTGACAGAATCCGCCGTGGAGAAGATTGAGTGGCGCAACAGACCCAGAGGGTGCTTTCAAATTTTCATATTCCGTCTGTTTGCTTCCGACGCCTTACGCCATCTGTCAATGTCAGAGATGAAACACGTTCTTTAGGTCGGTTGGCCAATTCCATGAATTTCTTTCAGAAGCATTCAATTTAGAAACATGAAGGATTGGCCGGCGTGTGTTCGTTCGCGGTCGCGGAACTCGCAGTCTTATTCGATTAGCATAAATTTAAACTTACCGGCCGTGTTGAGGACCAACGTTGCCGCTGTCAAATGAAGAACTCGCTGTTATGTCTTCATCCTTTATAGCTCCATTTTCCATGCCCAGTGGCGCGATGCACTGAGCTGCAAAACAAAATGCGCACATTTAGAATTTAAGCGAACAGAGCGGCTGCGAACCCAGCCTTTTTTCCTTTTCATCTTTTATTGCTTTAGTTTGCTTCGCATTGCAATCCCCGCCGGAAATTTGAAATAAATATTTTCATCTCCGCAATCTCACTGTAATAAAAACTTGCCACAGCGAATTTTAATTTAAATTAATCGCAGTAGTGCAGCAAGTTAGGAGTTTAAATGAATTCGCTTCTACCGATTTGCGTGAAATGCATTTTTAAATAAGTGCAGGGTTACTCGTAGATAGATATTAGATTTCACTCTTTCTGTGTCGATTGTTGCTCAAGAAATCTTATTGATAAATTTCGAAATATTAAAAGCAGTAGAGACATATTTATTTATTTGGCGTAAAAGCAAATAGAATAAGTGCAAATAACAGATTTAGTAAAAAATATTAGCAATTATAATTAAAGTTAACAGAGTATTGATTGTTTATCTCCTTCGTGTAATATATCTGCCTTCTGCATGTTAAAATTTCAACTACTGCGAAGGTATTAGGGTTTCGTTTCAATCTTGAAGTTAAATAAGGAATAAATGAAACTTTGGAAACTATTCCAAAGCTGGAGGTCCGGACTATAAGACAATATACATACAGTCGGGGACATAATTGGGTGGACACGAATAGCAGGCGCGCCTTGCCTTTAATTACAGGTCAAACTTCTTACCGATTCCATTCTATATAATTTTCCTTTACCTGTATAAAGTCTTTCAATGATTTGAGATACAATACACATCAAAATAAAAATGTTTACCGTTAATTATATGCATCAATAGTAATATATTGAAAATTTAAGGAGGACAAAACAAAGTGGACATTTTAACAACTCAATGTTTAATGCTGAATACTACAATTTAATACTTAGTGTGTCCTCCTTTAGCGTTAATTACAGCTTGTAATCGTTTTGGAATACTCTCCACAAGACTTTGAATGAAGTTTTTATCTATATTTTCCCAAGACGATTTTATTTCCTCGAAAAAACTCCGTTTGTTTGTTCTTTGTTTAGCGGGTATTTTCTTGTCGATTAGAGCCCACAAATTGTCGATGGGATTTATATCCGGACTTTGTGCAGGCCACTCTAAGACCTTTATCCTCGAATCTTGAAAGAATTTTTTAGATTTCTTCGCGGTATGCTTGGGATCGTTGTCTTGCTGATAGATGAAATGCTCAGCAATACCCATTTTTTCCACAGACTCTTCTAAATTCTCATTTAGGATAGTCATATATAGATCGGCGTTAATAATTGTGTCGATCAGAACTATATTCCCCACTCTGTTAAATGAAAAGCAACCCCACACCATTATAGAGCCGCGATCAAACTTTATAGTTGGAGAAATAAACTTTTCGTTATACGCCTCGCTCAATTTTCTCCACACTTTCGATCTTCTTTTCATGCCGAACAGTTCAAACTTGCTTTCGTTGCTCCACACTTTTTCGAAAACGAAATCGGTTCATTCACATACTTTTTGGCAAATATTAATCGTTTGCGTTTATTGACGTTATTTATAAAGGGCTTACGTCGAGGTGCACGGCTATGCAACGATGCTTCTTTCAATCTACGGGAAACAGTTTTCGTCGATATCTTTAGGTTTAGTCTCTCAACCAATTCACGTCGTGTAACAGTGGGTTCTCGTCTGCATTCTCTGACTATACGTCAATTGCATGTATCGATTGTGCATCGTTTGCGACCGCGACCTTTTAGATTTTCTGTTGTATTATATGTTAAATATTTCTTCCACATTTTTTGCACAGCGCTTTTACGAATATTGTATTTTTCACCAATTACTCTGTAACTGAGACCCCTAGTCAGTCAAAAAGAACTAAAATTCTAATTTGTAACGAAATTTCTCCGCGGTTGCTCATTTCTACGTGAACAGAATAAATGTTACTGAAAACGATGCTCTGTTGACATGACAAACGAGATGCTACTTGTTGGAAAACGAAAACGCTGTTTACTAACATTGTCGATGCGCGTAAACCATCTGATACACTATCTGAATAGTGTCCACTCAATTTTGTCCCTCCCTTGGGAACAATACTTTCGTTCATAAATGTTTGCCGTGAAAGCTATGGTAATTATTGTTCGTATATTGGTGGATGTTACTTATACAAACATCATGTTTAATAAAAAAAAATTACTAAGATTAGTTGCAGGAAATGGCGTAATTTTGGTCCACCTCCTCGAATCAATCAGGTGTCCACTCAATTTTGTCACCGACTGTATGTTGCTGAAAAGCTTTTAGTTTCAGTTTAATATATGTAGATCCAGGCGGAATTTGTTACAAAATGTCCATGCGGAAGGTAACTGAATCCACGCTATATGTACCTTGTATTCAACAGGATGATATACAGCTCTTCTCAAGCGTGAATGCCCGCAATAATTTGAGTGAATATCACAACACTATTGTCCCAGCAAAGTACAACATGGGAGAAGAAACATGCTGGTATGAGATTGTTTCTCTGGTCTAGGAATTAGTCTATTGTACAGAATCAATGGTATTATTATGGATTGATTTAAGTATAGAAATTTTACAAAAAATAATGTTGCTGTTTGGTGAGCACGACATGCCGTTTAGATAGTTATTTCAAAAAGATAGTGACTCTAAGCATACTGCAAAATTAGTTAACCTTCCTATACTCACGTCAAAATGAAAGACGTATACTATACTATATAAGTCGGTCTCACAGACCGTATGCGTGAGTATAGGAAGGTTAAACAATGGTCTATTGAAAATAAAATTTATGTTTTGGGAAATATTGACGTACAAAATCCACTGCCAGAAAATATGCAAATAATTTGTTTTTACACTATCGATAGTCTAACAAGAAATTCAATCAGCAACTATAGTAATTTTAATTGCGTTAATATTTCATCACCATGCTGCGGTGGTTAAAAGTAATGTCCATGCCACAATGTTAATGACATCATCCCTAGTAGAATTCAATTGTTATTGGAAAGTGGAATGTCTTTTAAGTTATTTTATGATAGTTATTATATTTATACTATTGTTTATATTTGGGTTGTAGTGGATTAAATATTATTATTTAATATTTCAGAATGGAATTGTACACGTTTTAACCTCTCCATTATTTTTTCCATTTCAGTTAATTGAGATTAATTTTATAATCAGATAGACATGTATTTATGTATTATTTATGCACATATAAAGCAAGACAAAGTGTCATTCGTAAATCATTGTTTTTGATGACGTGTAAAAATGATACATGACTACATCTGAATAAACAAGTTTATATTACGTGGCTGAATGGAAGCATTCTAATCTATTTTTGGACAATCACGGAGTCTTATCGATCAAACAATTAGGATAGCGTGTAAAATTTGCATGACGATGCTTAAGTTTCGAACTCTAATTAATAATTATACTACCTTTCGTAGAACTTCGAAAGCGATGGGAAGCTATTGTATAAAAATATAATTAACCTCTACTTCTCTCCATTATTTTCCTAGAATATTAATGAGAATTCAGACAACGGCAGTATAGAAAGCTGACCGGATTTACCCGAAGTTTAAATAAAATATACGGAAATAGTAAAAATAATATCTGTAAAAAGCACCGAAAATATATATGTAACATGCAAGGGCAATTTATAACGTAAAATGTAAATTTGACTTTTCCTAAGCATCGGTTATGCTCTCTAGGATTATAAATCTATTTCTTATATGCTCTAAAAATAGTGTTAAAATATTGAACAATACTTACATGGATCTACACCAACACTTTCTTTTAACAACAATAAACCAACTAAAATTTGGATGGTGAAAGTCATAGTTTCTATACGAGGATAATTCCTCGTTGCGTTGTTGCTTCAAGGCATCTGAAAAAGAAAAATAATTTTAGCTAATCGTATGCAATTATAGCAAGGTAGGGAAGAAGCATAAAAAGTGGTATACGTTGGCTGAATTTTATGTTTTTAGAAAAATAAGAAATAACATTAATTAATTCAAAGTAAGTGGTCGTGTTTCGAAATATACTCTTTGCTTTGTGGTTCGTATATATTTTCCATTCTGCAAATCAATTTCCGAAATATTTATTCTACTTTGAAGTCGGTATCTCAAAAACATAATTTTTCCCGTTTCTTCTGGTGTTGTCCACGCATTGGTGCGACTGCACACCCTAGTAAACTGGTCAATAAACCAGGTCAGACGCCTTATGTAGGCGGTTGTGTAATACAACACAGTTCATCTTAAAATTATTTGGTATGTGAAATGATAATTCATATTATTTTAGAGTAATATAAATGTATAATATACACGTTAAGGTATTTTTCAGTCAACGTATTTGGATAGGTGTGCGCTATATCTTTTAAAGCATATTTGGTAAAAATAATCAGTTGTTTTGTAAGCAGTATATCAATAGATTTTGACAGAATTTAGATAATCATAAACAAGAAATTATATTAGAACAAACTAGTGAGATGGGTGGGGAGATTGGTGTGAGATTTTTGAAAAACTTTAACATACCCCGAGAGGTACAACCATGTGGGAAATTTTAGAGTACTAAAGGAGTATCAGGAAAATTAATTGCAATTATCAAACGGATGTACAAAATATTTACAGTCAAAGTTCAAAATGCAGGAGAATTATCAAGAATTATCAGCTGCTAAATAAATAAATAAGTAAATAGATAAATAAATAAGGAAGTAACTATTAATCCTGGAATTTGAAAGGGCAGCATACCCTCGTCAACTTTAAGTCTCATTGTTATGGATTTAATCATGAGAAATACTGCAGGCAATGGACCGGATATAAGAATTACGTAGAAATTTCCCAAAAAACTGGAAGGTCTCAAATTTATAAATAATATGTGATTCACAACAGATAACGAAGCGCAAATGCGAGGAGGAATCAGAGAGGTAGCAATGAAGGTAGATCTTAAGATAAATGAAAGAAGACAAAAATCGTTAAAGAAAACGAACGATGCTGCTAGAACAATAAAAAATGAGAACGAAGAAACAGAAGAAATAGGGTTCTACCACCTGGCGGACATAATTAATTTAAAGTCAGAGAGAAGAAATTATATTACAAGAAAGAAAGCCCAGAAAGTTTTAATATGCCGAGAGAGGTTTGAAAATCAAACAAAATCTTCAAAAAAAAACGCAACCAACAGAAAGGGAATAATAAATGTAGAGATAAAATTAATATCAATAACCAGCGATTCTAAGCATTTTAATGTGCGGATATTCTTCCTCATAAATTGAGGTATGAATTTCCTTAGACGGTTGAAATATTACATGCATGTATACGTATGTTGAAAATGCGCCGTATAAAATTTCAGCAACCAACTAAGTAATTACGAGGGCGGATTGATATTAAAGCTACCTAAGTAGGAAAAAACATTTTTTTTTCGAAAACCATTTATTTCTCAACATAGTTTCCTTTTAGCTCAATACACTTAGTAAGACGATATTCCAACTTTTTATACCATCTGAATAATACGATTTTGAGAACCCCTCAAAATACGCGTTAGTTTCAGTAATCACTTCTTCGTTTGAGATGAATCTTTTTCCTGCTAGCCATTTTTTCAAGTTTGGAAACAGGAAAAAGTCACTAGGAGCTAAATCTGGACTATAAGGTGGATGATCAACCAATTCGAAGTGTATTTCACGTACTTTTAGCATCGTATCTAATGCTGTGTGAACCGGTGCGTTGTCTTGAAGAAAGAGCACTTTTCTCTTCTTTAACTGTGGTCGTTTTTTCTTGATTGCGTCAATCAATTGATCCAATAATGCACGATAATACTTTCCTGTGATTGTGGATCTTTTTCAAGGTAATCGATGAGCAATATTCCGTGTGCATCCCAAAATACAGTGGCCATAACCTTGCCAGCCGATTTCACTGTCTTCGCCTTCTTCGGAGCACTTCCACCAGCTTCCACCCATTGTTTCGATTAATTTTTGGTTTCAGGTGTGTAGTGGTGGACCCACGTTTCATCAACAGTTATTAATCGACGCCAAAAATCAATAGGATTACGCTTTATCATGTCCAAACACCGCTGTGAAGTGGTCTGTCGAACTCGTTTTTGTTCGACACTCAACAAACGCGGCACCCATCTTGCCGATAGCTTTTTCATATGCAAATGTTCATGCAAAATGTTGAACACACGTTCATATGATATGTTTACCATTTCAACAATCTCACGTAACTTGACTCGGCGATCATTCATAACGATATCGAGGATTTTCTTGATATTTTCTTCAGTAACCACCTCTTTTGGCCTTCCTGTTGATGGTATTGTTGCAGTGCTTGTTCGGCCGCGTTTAAATTCAGCAATCCAATATTTTACCATGTAATCTGACGGGGCAGACTCACCGTAATGTTTATCGAGCTTTTCTTTTGTCTCTTTCGCCGTTTTCCCTTTCAAATAATAGTGTTTAATCACTGCACGAAATTCACTTTTTTCCATTTTTCAAGAAACACAAAAGTTGCTTACTTCAAACGACTACAACAACTAAACTAATAGATGAATTTGGGTGAAATTTTAACAGCTGACGTTTGACAGATCGCAATTTCTAAAAAAAAAAAAAGTTTTTGTGTTTGGGCTGCCATGTAGCGCTAGGTAGCTTCATTATCAATCCGCCCTCGTACGTGATGAATTTCTAATATCAGAGCAGTAGAAAGAGTGTTTTCAGAACAAGTCGACTATTATTGGGTTCCTGACAGCCAATTCTAACATCCCTTGGAGTAAGATTTAATGAATAAATTGTTAGCTATTTCAAGTGTGTTGGGATAAAATTTGCACCACCTTTTCACATCAAATGTATGTACACAGGAGTAAAAATCCATCCATCTATTGTAATATATTTTCTGCTGGACTACGCTGGTTTATTCTGTTTTGCGTTATGCAAACTACACATATGGTTGGATAATTTTGTTGTTCACAGTTTAATATGTCGTAATATATAATACAAAACAATGTTTTCCCTTATTATTATATTATTATTCTGAAATTTGACCAAAATATTGTCCATAGAATCTATTATGGTATATACTGTAAAAAGTAGGAATATGTGTCGGTATGGGATAGGAAATCTACCGCCGCCGCAACAAATAAATCGAATAAAATTGTTAATATTTTACATTTATTAGTATTATTTAGTTTTATTTGGCCGAATAAACGTTTTTGGTAAATATTGTTTCTTGTACTTCAAGTTATTTCAGCTCTTATTAAAACGACAAGATCACCCGAAGGTAATTATGACATATTCTTGGATAAATAGGATGAAATGTTGTCCTTAGTAAACGATCTCAATATGAATAATATTTTAGCTGGTGATTTTAATGTAAATTTTATTAAATTTACGAAACATAGAACCCAGTTGGTAGAACTGCTTGACTTGCAAGGAAATAACAATACGTGGGTCGATAACATAACAACTAATATGTATGGAAGTCAGGACTAGAACAATTAATACACATATATCCGATCACTATGGTCAGCTATTGGCACTCGATATTAAACTACCTAGAAAAGAAAATACAAACAGGTTGGTCATTAGTAGAACAATAAGCAAGCACAAAATTGAACATCTTATGATCCAATTAGCATTATACCTATGGAATTTAACTTTAAGTTTTATATCTTAAAATCTTAAAAAATCAAGACAGTACAGATATATATGGTTGGTCCACGAACTTCTTAAAGAAAATAAAACATTCTGTGACTGAAGTTTTAACCATCATATTTAACAAGTGTATTAATGAACGTATTTTCCGAGAAGTATTAAAACTAGCAAAAGTGATACCGATACAAAAGAAAGGTAATAGGGATACACCTGAAACTTATCGATCTATATCATTTTACCTTTATTGCCTGTAGGTTCGAAAGTTTTTGAAAGACTTATTAAAACGAGATTGGTTGATTTCTTCGAGAACAGAGATATTTTTGCTATGTTCCAACACGGATATAAAGAAAATAGGTCTACAACAACAGCAATATTGAGTATGTTAGAAGATATAATAGAAGCTTGCGATAATATTGAGATGGTGGAATTAACATGTTGTGACCTCGTAAAGACTTTCGACACGGTGCACCATCCCATACTATTAAGGAAGTTAGAATACTATGGCATTAATGGTACGTCATTAAAGCTTCTGACCTCATACTTAACTGGCAGAAATCAGGTCGTATTGACAGGGATTTACTTCTGAAAGCAGATCTATTACACAGGGTGTCTCACAAGGTGTCCCACAAGGCTCAATATTAGTGCCCATACTTTTCACCACCTACATAAATGATTTAATGCACAACATATCAGCAGATGGAAAATGCTTATACGCAGACGATACTTCGTTTTTGATACGGGTGCAAATGACGTACTGGTGAGGGAGACAACGAAAAGATCGACGGATAAAGCTGTACAATGGTTTAGGAGCAACAAACTGAAAATAAATGAAAGCAAACACACAGTCACAGCAGCACACAGCACAGTCTATCGCGATACCATCCAAATAATCAGAAATAAGCAAAATTAAGTTTTTGGGTTTCACGATAGATAGTAAACTAATTGGAAAAAGCAGATTGAGGACATGTTGGGGAAATTATCACAAGCTGTATTTGCAATAAGAACTCTTAAAAAATGTTCCTCTCACGAAACAGTCAAGATTGCTTATTGTGCTTTATTTCACAGTGTCGCTACATATGGGATTATTTCCTGGGGGTCTGCTAGTGGTGCGGAAAATATATTTAAGCTTCAAAAGAGCTCTTCGCGCATTATGACATTGACAAAATATTTCTACATTCTTTCTTCTGGGAAGCAAAATCTGAGCTTTTGAATATACCGTAAGCAGGGTGAGTTGCACTACATATGTGTACCACATGTATACAATATCTAGAACCGTATTTTCTGCGCTCGCGTCTGTATTAGCACAAAGATTTAAAGTGTAGACGTACTATTACGTATAAGTACATGTATATAGAATCGTAATCCATATATGGTAGCTAATATACAGCTTACAAACCTTTAATCCAAAGCTGTCTCGACGTTGAGAAAGTAAAGCTCTCCCGCGTTCGCGATTGTGTGTTTAAAATAACATGGTAATGGAAATGCGTTCTATGGTTAAGCGAAGCATTTCCGCGGAACAATTGATTTAGCCACGGGAAACGTTATTTCGTATTTCCCTAATGCTATTGACGGGATAGTCTTACGCTATTGACATGTACCCTCTTCCTTACGAAGACACTAGTTAATATTGATGAAGCAAAGGGAAGAAACCGCAGTGGGATCTTAAGAATAAAAGGGGATTATTGGTGATTAGCGGCAGACATTCGAATGGTATATTATAATTTTACACCGTACAAAGAGGTTTCACTGTATCAAAGTGCAAAGACATGAAGAAGAAGCTTCGATAAAGTTACTAGCAGTATTCCTCTGCTCTGAAGTACATATATGCGCGTATAGTTAGGGAGAATTCGAAGTGATTTAAATTAGCAATTCATATATTACGATACGTTGTTTTAATATATATATGTATGTGTGCTTTATATTTAAAACTAGGAATTAACGCCGTGATGGACCCAGAGGGTGAAAAACGTCAGGTGGAGGCGCTAAACATAAAAACACAATAATCTGATTCCTCATCGTGAACTCGCCAATTTTATGGTTTAAATCTAAGCTTCCTCAAGACGAACAGGGAATCAGGGCACAGTAACAATATTAGATACCATTCAACGGGTAGGTACTACCTTAACCGATTATTATTTAGAGTGTCAGCATATTTTCGACTTTGATCATGTTAAAGTACTAGATATGAAACAAATTATTTCAAAAGAACTTTCTTAGAAATGTGTCACAATCAACATAATTCTAATTCTACCGATTTTAAAAGAGACATTGAAAACCTAAATGCCATTTACGCCAACATTGTCTATTGTTGCTTTGCCCTGTGTTGTATTGTTTCTTCTCCCGTTAGGTTAATTTCTAGATTTGCTTCCTCCACCTCTTCCTTTCTCTTGTTTCCTTGGCCCTTTTTCTTTTCCTCATTCCTACTTTTGGTAACATTTCCATCTCTGTTACTGCCAGGATTTCTTTTCGAGTCCTTACTGTATCTTTCTGTTTTGGAAAAATTTTCGAAATTTTGTTACCATCCTGCTACCGCGGTGCAACATGGAACTTTATCGTCCATTTCTGATCCCTCGAATACACGTCTTTCTACGGTGTCGGGACAAAATATACTGGACAAAGCATACTGAACAAAATATACTCAACAAAACATACTGGGATAAAAAATATACTAAGTCAAAATATACTGAGTCAAAATATATTGGACAAAATATACTAGACAAAACATACTGGAGAAAATATACTGAACAATATATACTAGGGCAAAAATACTGTGGGAAAAAAAATATACTAGGTCAAAAACGCACTGCACAAAATATACTGCGCACCAGGCTTTTTTATGCGCTACACATGCTTTTAGGGCCTGCGCATACTTTTTTTTTCAGGATTTTGTGCACCGCGCATAACATTCTTTTGGAACATTTTTGTACAAGGTCCATTTGCACAGGTACAAAGATGGCCCAGAGACGTCTTTGTACATTTTGTACAATGTAAAAATTGCGTCTTATAATCTAAAAATATAACCGTTCTGTCACGTAATTACATATGTGACCCTCATTACAAATGCTGCCTGTCTCTCTAGGTGTCTGCGCGCCTGCACAACAAACCATAGGTTGAAAAAATTCCTTTATCTTCTGTGCGGTCAGTAATTTTTGCTATGGCATTGCATTTCACCACTAGTCAAAAGGTAAACCTCAGCTGATTCGAAACGGATATACCTTCAATTATTCTCAAGATTTGGCTAACGGCGATAAATCCTGGATTTGTTCGAATTATTACAAAATTTACTGTGTTGCACGATTAAGAACCAATAACGAAAAATCTGTTATATTACGAGAATCCGGTGATCATAACCATACTCCAGATGCTGTCGACGTTGGTGTGAAAGAAGTCGTTCAAGAGGTTGGTAATTGTGCAGCTGAAATGCGTTCCTGCGGGAAGCCCCACAGAAAATCTTAGCAAACATCACAGCAGGTAAGTTTGCAGAATATTTCGCTTGTGAATGAACTACACGTTGATGATTTTAGATGATTTTATCTAAAACATTTTTTGTGATACATTTTAAGCAAACTTCTGCAGTCTGCGACTTGCTTTAATTTCCTCATTCTTGCATCCCTTTGTTTATGGAAAGTCTCATTTTACCCAAGCCTTCTTACTTGTGAATAATTTTGTGACGTTAGCTTATTTCTTACTTTTATGCAGGTATTTCTGGCGCTGTTGCTGCACAATTGCCGTCCGTTTCCAGCTTAAGGAGGACGACTCGACGAGTTCGGCAACGAGAAAACTTTCCCATTCCAATACCCAGTACATTTGACGAATTTGACATTCCGCGGCGTTATTCCACGACATTAAGTGGTCATCAATTTTTGCTATCTGAAATTGGCCATTGAAATAGCTGTAGTTTCATATTTTCGACACGAGCTAACTTGCAGTTGCTGAGTCGTTGTGGCCACTGGTATGTTGATGGAACATTAAAGACAGTTCCTGCCCTGTTCAAACAGCTCTACACTATTCATGGAATAATGTAAGTGCAACGAAACCTTCACTAATTAAGCTTTTATTTAAAACTCTGAAAACATGTTGGATCCAAAGAAGTGCTAGAGGCAGATACATCAGTCGACTTGGTGTATATTTTATGATTGCATATGGTTTTAGGAATGACACGGTTCTTCCAGCAGTTTACGTCTTATTGCCGAATAAGCAGGGAGCAACTTACGCCAGTTTATTCTCCGAATTAAAGAATCTGGATCAAGCTTTGAGTCCAGTTTTGATTATGACTGATTTCGAGCTAACTGCAATTAACAGCTTTCGTGAAGCTTTCCCTCAGTCAACTGCACGCGGATGCTTCTTTCATCATAATCCATCCGTTTGGCGAAAAGTGCAAAAATTGGGTTTTCAACACGAGTACCAGAAAAATGACCAATTTGCATTGCAAATCAGACTGCTACTTGCCCCTGCTTTTGTCCCTCCTCAAGTCGTGATACGGGCATTCGAAATTTTATCAGAAGAAGACTTTTGCCAGACGAAATTGATCCATTGGTTAATTATTTTGAAGATACATAGATCGGCAGACGCAAGGGGAATGATCGCCGTCGCCCGAACTTTCCAATTGAATTATGGAATTGCCATGGTGCAACAATTGCAGGTAAATCTTGAAAAAAGAAACAATTTCGGTATATTTAACAAATTTCAGCAAAAATTTATTTTCTTAAGGTTCCTTTTTATCCTGACATTATTTATGAATTTAGGTTTGGCGAAAACTAACAACTCTTGCGAAGGATGGCACCGCGATTTCTTGCAATTGGTTGGGGCACACAATCCTACGATATGGACGTTCATTGATGCGCTGGAAAAAGAACAGAGTTTGAATGAGCTGAAAATTGAGCAAATTGTCGCAGATTATTCGAATCAATGGCTGCAAGATGATTATCGTATTCAATATTTGAGAGGCATTGCTCATAATTACAATTTCTGAGTTGTTTTTGCCTTCTTTTTTATTTGCTTCGTCACATTGGTTTTTATTTCTTTGTGTTACGATATATATATGGAAGTTTATTAAAAAATGTTGTTGGATCCCTATACGTGTTTTTTGACCTAGTATACTTTTTCCCAATATACTTTTACCCAGGTATATATTGTTCAGTATATATTGTTCAGTATATTTTGTCCAGTATGTTTTGTCCAGTATATTTTGGCTCAGTATATTTTGACCCAGTATTTTTTACCCCAGTATGTTTTGTTCAGTATATTTTGTTCAGTATGTTTTGTCCAGTATATTTTGTCCTAGAAACTCTTTCTACGTGGGTTATATTTAAATCTGGCTAATCATATTGTATTGTATTGTATCTAACTGCAAAAAATATTTTTTGATCATGATTCCTGATCAACACAAATATCTGCAAATAATCAGAACGCCTTAACAATCTATAGGAGTGAGTGAAATGATAATGTCAAAATTATTTGTTGGGAAGTCGTTTGGCGAAGCATAGACTCTACTTTCAGTATATATTTCCAAAAATTCATTTGGCGTTCAAATACTATAAGATGGATAATATTTTTCAAATAGAAACTGTCATAGACAGATTACTTACTTGAGTTATTTGTTAAAAAAACTAAGGTTGTGGGAATATAGCACCTATTGAAACTTTTTCCACAAGACGATTACATTTATGTCCATAGGTTGTGAATGAGAAGTAAGAGCAGTAGTCTGGACAAACAGCAGTAACAGCGTACAATTACGAAATAAGTTACGACAGCATCGCTGACTCCCCACTCTAGTTCAATGCTGTATGCGAGTGGTGTATATGTAGGCTGTCGTAACGTATTTCGAAATTACCGGTGCTTGCCCAGACTAAACAGCAGTGATTGAATTCCCTTCACTATTAACCTTCCTATACTCACGCATACGGTCTGTGAGACCGATTTATATAGTATAGTATACGTCTTTCATTTTGACGTGAGTATAGGAAGGTTAAACTACTCTTCGAATGCATAGATTGACGCATTGTCAATCGGTCTTTTGCAGTTAGGTTAGTTATCATTATGTATTTTTACTACGTTCTGCCGTAAACATTTCCAGAATCATTTTATAGCACATAAGTATACAATCCTGTGAGTAGTTGAAACCACGGATAGTAGCTCCATTTAAGTCATACCTTATTTTAAGGTAGGTACATACACACAATCATATTTGTAAGTTCTTTTGATAATTCATAGTTATTATTATACAGCAATCATGTAACTTACGTTAAGTTTTAAACAATTTCGTACGATAATATAACACATGGATGTTTATCCTGTCATACTGGTTTTTGTTGAAGGGTAAGTGGACGAAGATAACATTAGATGCCTGGTGGCTGCGGATAACGTTGATAGTGGGAATTGCTTGCTTTTTGTTAATGAGGCATATTCTTTTACAACGGCCATCCGCGGATACTAAATAAGCGGATATAGGGGCACGACTGTGGCCGTATTCGATCGATAACCAAAAATCAAATGGTCGAGTGTGTAATGTATTTGGAATCGTCATCTATCTTCTTCACTTGTCTAAACTTAAAGCTACGTACTCACTAGACCATTTTTGCGCTCACAGACAGTTTGCGTCTACGCAGATTCTTGGCTATTTACTATGAATTATCTTCGATAAAATCCGACAAGCTGTGGCGCGTATTCGCACAAACACACTGTACATACGCTCAAAGTGCTGTCGTAAGTACGCAGCTTAACAGAAATATATTCTCACACGAACTAAAAATACCACTACAACAGATCCTTAGATAATTCTTGTATTAAACTTATTGCTATAAAAATATATAACAGATACACATACCAGTAGTATAAATTAAATAAACATTTCAACTGACTTATACACATATACACGCACATACATTTGTATGTACAGGAGACACTAAACAAGTACAGCATGTTGATACATGCTCTGCGCTTACACGTTAAAGTAAACTACAATTTAGCGCAAATACATAAACACTTGGAGTATACTCCAAGAAACTTCTAAAGTGCCCAAATATTTACGTAAAATTTGTTTGATCTTAAATAATAATAGACAATAGAACAGCAATCGCTATTGCTATATTGTTGAATGTAATGTATTCGCTTTATCATATGTACCTTAATATGTTTATACTAGAATAGTTGCTATAAGCAACGAAATAGTCATCCAATTTATCACCAAAGATGACATGTTAACATTTAAACATCGCACGTATCGAAAATTTCTCTGTACGTGTGTGCGCGTAAGCGCAGACATCCATGTCGAAGTATACAGCACATTTATTGGCCACTGAGACGTTGGCGCCAGCTAACAAATATTTATTCAGGAGGTAAATATTGTACGATTTCCGATAGCCAAAATATACTAACGTTTACAAATATTTGACAGGCAGTTACAGAAATTGGTGTAATTATAAATTAATTTACGGTTGCTGGATTATGTTTTTCCCTGCTCGACTTCAGTTTGCCAATATTTATTTATGAAAACTGTCTGCTCTACATACATCTGATTTCTCAATTTTATTACGAAGCAACGAGTTACCTCTTTATTCATGACAACTTCCTTGAACGTAAGCCAATAAATAATTATCGCATTGATTTCTGGATTGGATTTTGCTATATATCTGCATTTCTCGTTTCGTAGGAATAAAAACCTATAGAAATACGATTTGTTTAAACCCCACTTTTTATGTAAACTTTCCTATACCATTCCTACACTCAACAAAAATTAAAGTGTAGAGCATACCTTCTGCGGCCAATGTGAAAAATTGTTAAACAGCTTGAAATTTTTTGATTGAGTGAAAAGACATTTTCGCTGCGTTTGGCGCCTATTTTAAAAGGCATCCAACGGCTCCATAACTAAACATTTTATGGATAGACTGCTTAAACACTAGCTTTAGTATGACGAGTACTATTTACCCATTCATAGCAAATAGACACCTCGCCTACATTCCAAAAATCAGAATCCCAAATCGGAATAATACATAACACGAGAAACATTAGCTTACAAATGTATATTTAAAAAGCCAATATCAGCTCTAATACTTTAAAGATGTTATTGCGTATCGACGCCTCCACCAACCAACTACGTCTTTACTTTGCCTGAGACCGTCGTCTAATTTAATTAATTATTGGATTCATATACCTACATCGGTAGAACACCTTGCATACCTCTTTAGAAAAGGATCAGTTGATAACTTCTGCGAGCTGAATCTTAAAAAAATTATGCCCAAGTCTTAATTTGGCAAAATAGACTCTATAGCAAGAAAAGGGAAGTGACGAATATGTTTACTTATATGTATATGTATATAGTAGATTGTTGACCATGAAACAATTTATTTACAAGTTTACGCATATATATTTTTGTAACAAGCTTAATTCATATAAACACCCTTGTGCATCTTGCTATCTACCACACAAATATATCTAATTTATACAAATAACTTAACTTGAATGAAGTTGTCTCTAGTAGACAAACAACTGTTGAATTACATAATAGTACGTTGAGAGACATAAAATTATTTAATCGTAACGTGTAAATATTATATAGTACGTATGTAGTTGTTCGACCATAAAAGGGTACAGGCTGGAAACCTCATAAACGTAAAGGCCGAAGTAAAAGAAAATTCATTTTATACCGGACTTTTATCGATTAGGCCATTGTGACCCAATTCGCGATTTAATGTGTTTCTATTTTGGTTTATAACTACTACAGCACATATAAAAACAGTTTATTATAGTCATCAATTTAAATGTCAAGGCATACATAATAAGGGTAGATGCCAATGCGACTGCGACATATAAAATAAAGATCTATTAATAGATTATCGCCAATAATTAATAATAATCAATAATGTTTCTGCATAAGAGTCAGTAAGAGAGTACACGCATACGAGGTGCGGTAATTAATATAACCATACTTATCGCTTGAGATTCAGTAGGTTCTACGTAGTGTGTGTCAAGTTTCCAAAATATCAACTTTTGAGATTGTGGTGTTGACTACCCTCGGTCGAAGAAATGAGTGATGTTAGATAAGAGCAACGAATCAACACCATAGTTCTTGTGAAATTATGCGAAAAAGTAGTCGAAATAATGCGAAAAAGTAGTCGAAATTATGCGAAAAAGTAGTCGAAATTTTGCGAACATTGTAAGTCGTCTATGGCAAAGGATGTTTATCAACAACACATGTTTACGGTTCAAAAATGGCCGAGGATCCGTTGCTGTAGATGTGAGAGAAGGCGTACCAGACAAAAAAACACAAACAGACCGCAATATAAAGTGTTTGCGTGGTTGTGTGAATAGTGGATTGTCGGTTACGTCTTCGCTTGTTATCAGTACAGTTCGATAGTAAAGAGCAAATAATTTGAATCATGTTGCATGACGATTAGGGATGAGACAATTGTGTGCGAAATTCGTTCCCAAAGTGATCACCGACAACCAACCAGCACAGCGTTTTGCAATGTGCCAAGAAATACTGCAGCGCATTGGGGCACATGGGGCAATACTAGTTAGGAACGACTGCAACTGGAGATGAATCGTGCGTCTTCCAGTACAATCCTGACACCAAATGATAGGGTGGACAGTGGGTGACGGAAAGAGAACCGCGACCAATGAAGGTGAGGATGTCAAAATTAAAAATTAGAAGGATGTTTATCGCTTTCTTCGATATCCGAGATGTGATTAAACGAGAGTTTGTATGTGCGGCTAAGGCAAGCAATTCTGCGTTCTACTTCAAAGTTTTGAAGCGTTTGAGAACGAGAGTTGCTCGAGGGAATTGTCTGAAAAAGAATTGTTGCTGGTTCACGATACCGCTGCCTCGTATTCAGCGTTAATTATTCGGAAATTTTTGTCTGCAGAACGCATTTCTACGCTTCCCCATCCCACATACAGCCCTGACCTTGTCGCATGGAACTTCTTCCCGAAAATGATGGGTCAGATCGAAGGGAGCCGTTTCGAAGGCGTCGGGAAGATCATTAAGAAGATAACTTTGGAAGAGTTCCAAGGGTGTTTTTCGAGTTGGGCAAGTTGCATTGAGCTAGGAGGGATCTATTGTGAATGCCTATAACCTTAATTTCATTAAATTGCTTAAAACACGTTTGTAAAGAAAAAGTTTCTTATTTATCGTAGCAGGTATCACGCATGTGTATGTAATATGCAGTAATGAAAACTAAATTAAAATTTTCATAATTTTCCAGAACTATACGTGTATAAGCTTAATAAAACGGAACATGGCTGCTTCTGATAAATTTTAATGAGCTTAGTGAAATTACATACAGGTAGAAAAGTTCAATAAAGAAATAATAGCAATGTAGTATTGCTTTCGATATATTTTGGGAAACTCTGGGGCTTCAAATTTTTCATGAAAAAGCTATTGCAAAATTCTTAGTTGAAAAAGAGTATTCTTTTCGTTACTGACGTCGGGAATATACCTTTTCTTATTTCTTAGAATGAACCGATGACCATTATATTTATGGTTCCTTAGTAAAACGTTTTTGTTAAACTGCTTTACACGTTTCGTGGTTGTTTGAAATATGAATAATAAAATATCTCTATAAAATTTCTCAAAAAAAAAAATTAAATCGTCATTAATTAAAATTTAACTAATTAAATTAATTTAAAAAGTTAAAATAAAAACAAAGCCGCAAGTATTTCTGAGCAAAAAATTTAATATAGACCAGTTTGAATACAAACGTTAATGATTTATGAGATTATCTTACATTTCCTTTATATTGACTGAAAATCAAATGTGGTCAAAAGAATGTTCTATAGAAGATCTCTAGATGATGTCCATCTAGAAGTCTTCCATGTGTTGTTATATACCACAATTATTCTAAAGAGCGTGTTAGTATATTTCTAATCAATTTATTACTATCTCGCTAGTAATGGTTCCGTACAAGTGCACAGATACAAATCAAACCAAAGCGAAGAGTATTCTGAAATTAGGCGAATAGACGAATTTGCGAAATGCTTAAAGATTAGTCTCATATTAGTCTATATCTTTGCCTAAAACGGAACACTCATATATTTCACAAGATAATATTGTCTAAGAAATCTGAATGAACCAATTCAACATTATTTTTCATCTATTTTTACATCGTTGGTGAACACAAGGGTAAAGTTAATGTCTTCAGTTAGATCAAACAGTTACAACTTTTAATGAAACCAGTTTTGATGCCATTTTTTTAAAGAATTTTGAAAGGTACATGCTATTTATCCAGAACTATCTTGTAAACGAAAATAACCTCAAATACCTTGGGATTTCAGTTTATAACATTTACTAAACTACTAACGATGATATTAGATTGTTGCAAAATAAAGGAGAATTTCAGAAACTAATAAGTTTGATTCTCTGTTTCTACACAATAAAATAGTTGGCAATTTGAGTAATTACAATAAAAAATTTACATTTGATGTGCCTCCAATATACTACTACACTCCCCAAACTAAGTTATGTGGTATTGTTTAACTTTATGCTAGTATATACTTTGTCCATTTTAAAGGTAAAATTATTATTCTCTTCCCCTTTTTGTCGATGCAAAGATTTAGTATGACCAATATTGTTAAGTATTTCAGTTTCTTAATAAGAATGCCCTGTTCATGGCTAATTCAGGGGCGAAAAGCTGCTAACAAGTAACATTTAGAGTCAGCCAAAAATTTACAACGGGAAATTCCAAAACTAGATAAAGTAGCTCCTAGTTCTGTATCCCGCTTAGCAAAAAATTAAATAAAGGGCGGCACCCCTACACAAAGGCAGAGAAAACGTGGTCGTAAAAACGTATAGATGTTTTGACTAGAAATGTCAGGTGTCGACTGAAAATAACCAGATGGACTGAAGATCTGCTTAGAGAAAGATAAAATAATATAATATAAGATAATTTCGAAGAAGAACGATTTATATTAAATCATCATTTAACAGGTTTTCTGAACGTCTTGCAAAGCTCACGGTCCTTAGAACTGTAATAGCCAACGGTTTTTAACGTGAAGGATTGGCTCTTTCTCTGTGGAAGGTGAAATGCACCGAGAGTAATACATAAATGTGTTAGAAACCGTGTTATTCCTCTACTATAAGTCAGAACGTCGCATAGAGGCAGAACACATATCTACGTAGGATAATATCCCATGCCATACGATAACGAAAGTTAGGGTTTCTTCGAAGAATCTCTTTTAAGCTGTCTCGGAAATTCACCGGACATCAAGCCCATCAGAAAAGTACCGGAGATCTTAGAAGTAAGGTATGCGGAAGAGGGAACCCTACAAAAGAAATATTAATAAGTAGTATGGAAAAAACGACGATGACATAAAAACAACAATTACGTCTTTCGTTAATAGTGTGCCCCGCAGAATTAACGACGTCATAAAAAAGCTGGTTTATCGGCCAAACATTAATGATTTATTTAACATTGACGTCTCGAATTATTTTTTTTTAGTAATTAGTAGAGATGCTAACGAATAATAAAATAATATCTTTGCTGTAAATTGAAGAATTAAAATTGCAAATATATCTGAATAGTTATTTAACGGAAAAGTGCAGTAATAATGTAAGAAACTTAATTAAACAAGAATATCGATTTAGTTTTATAGAGGTAAATGTTCATTCAACCAAAGTGTCGCGTGACATTATCCAGATTATATTTGCTCCTTCATACATGAATACTTCGAGTGTCTTTAACATCCATAAAGTTTACATACCTGATAGTTTATATACCATCAACGGATACTCTCCAGAACTGACTCTTGATAATAGAGAAAACAAATAACCTTGCATACAAGTTCAACATCCTTTATTCACGCACATGTTTCTTGTTTTCTTATAAATATGCAAACGTTTATATACACGCCATACGCGGAAATCTACTGAGATGATTAATATTTCAAAGATATACAGTTAGCTACCATTAACATGTGAAACGAAAGGCAAATTAAGCAAGGAATTGATAGCAATTGTCCAATTTTTAGTGAGGACATATCAAAGGACTGTAAGAAGGTATTCAAAAATATGGGCTTCTGATAGTGGTAATTTGAATTGAGTGCAAATTATGTATTGCATAAAGCGGTTAAAATAATATAAGTACTTTTCCAGCCATCTTGAAATATTATCCCATCAGATAAAATTACGTTTCAGTCCTCAGTCGTCAAATGCTAGTTAACCTATAGTGAGGTTATGCAGCGTGATGACTGAAGCGTATCATTGTAGAATTTTCTATAGCTATTTCTTCTACACTTGTTTATCTTGATATACAGATGAACAATCGCATTACAAACAATGAAGAGTAACCTATTAGGTCTGGAAGAATTGAGATGTTTTATTTTTCTTTAGGAGGGGTATATATTTTGTATATTGAAGGTGAATTTAGCAGAACAGTTTACGGGCAGCACCTTCAAACATGCACAAAAGCGTGTATGTGTTTCCAACATTTGCATTGTGGAAAGTCCAAACTAATATTTTAGGCAAATATTCAAATTTTATGGAATAGTTCGGACTGCGTTCTTATTTATATGTATAAAATTACTACTACTATGCTATACTACGTCTCTGTAGTTGTTGTAAGGAATTGGAAGTTTTTACTCTTCCTGGTCAAATATTTTTGTTTGCTTTGTTTCTATTTCAAAATTGTTTCTCTATAAATCGATGCCTCGATTTTTTCTTCTTTATCTTTAACGGCCAAAGCCCTATGGGTTATCGGTTCGAGCTCTGATTTGCACATCTTTAGTCTGGGAGAAGAAGTTGGAGTACTTAGGTCATATAATGAGAAAGGGTGAAATATTTGTTGCTGAGACTTATCACGCAACGAAGATAATGAAGACCAGGGGCCTAGATTCTAGAGAAGTGTCTAGGTTGACTTACAATAAGTTAGGAAAATAGTGTGGCTGCAGTTCCAATGAATTATTAAAAGCTGTCGACCAATAGGTGCGAATAGCCTTGATGATCTCCAACCACCGATGGGAACAGGAATCAGATGAAAAAGTCTGGAAGATCAAAGATTCTATTTCCGTTCCACACACTCATACGTGTTTTACGTGCGACATCTCAAATTTTAGAATGTGCATCTGATGGGCTGTTCAGTTTTGGCTTGATCTGACTGTACTAAGTATGTATTGCCAAGACTTCTTTGTTTCTATTTCACCTGCTTTTAATATTTAATTTGGGATTGATAATTTTGCATTTAAATTATTATCACTATGTCTTAATGTAACAATTTATTTCATTCAAACCGGTTTTACTAGATATTCTACAAAATAGTATAACATAGAGCGAATGAAATTTATGACGTTTTTGGTGTTGTGTCTAGGTTCAAGCCCTGTAATACTTATCTAAGTAGATGATTCGGTTATTTCCAATCTTTAACTATGCTGTCTGTTTGTCGATGCTATTCTAACATGTAAATACATGTTGCTACTGAAATGCACGTGAATTGGGCAATAGTTTATGGTGCTGGTATACCGCTGATTAGTTTTCTTTTCGTAAATTATCGTTGATATATCTTTCCATTTATTTTTTGAGGTACTTGATTTGATCTAAAATATACCATTACTATGTACTAAATATATTATTATTAAAACACAAAGGCAAGATAAAACCATATTTCTCTAACATAACTTTTTTCTTAGAAAACAGAATAAAGCTATTAGGAGTAAAAACGCTAGTAGAAAAGAATACCATGTACCTGTTAAAATAATTCTAGATATTAAAAAATACAATCTCTTGTAATATTTCGTACATGTGAAACAATTTGTGATGTATGTAGCTTGTCAATGTACCTTGTGCAAGAGAATGTAACACAGATTAATTTGGACTGTATCTACGTTCTATACATAATATACCCAAACAAAGCTTGTGTATAATTTTACTTAAAGCAGACGTTAGACTGGCGAGTGTACAAATAAACATACCAGCTCGGCGCCAAATGAAACCGCTGTCAAAGTTTTATGTCAATCAATGTAACAATATGTTTTATATTGCCACAGAGTATAGGAAACATTTACTTTAGATAAGTGAAACGGATGTTTCACTGTCAACGGAAAATGGAATCAATAGTACATATTTGATTAAACATACAACTTATTGAAAATGGACGAAGACCTTTCTTATATTTGTTTGCGTGTGTTATTCGACAATTAGTGAATAATTTGGTCGGTTAATATGGATGTTATAGTAGACTTAAGAAATTTTTGAGGCTCTAAAGCTGACACTAGCCCAAGAATTATAGTTACTAATATATTTGGTTTTTATTATTTAATATTTAGTTATAACCAATGATCCTTATCCAAATGTAAATTTCGCGAACATATTAGAAAAGTTGAGTCGAACAAATTACAATAAACCATTCAGCATTAATAGTTGGACGACCCATTGTCAAAGCGATCTAGTGCAGATCTGCACCATTACACATGGTCTTCTTTTTAAACAGGAGTCAAATTGTGGGGGATCCAACGGGAACAAAATCTACGTACCATCATATGCTTGTGTAAAATTTTAATAATTTGCTTTCATATCAATCTTTAGAGCTCCTTGAATACTGCTTACAGTAATGTGTAATGATTGTTTTTGGTTTAGGAGATCGAAAACTGTTATCTACGAGATGTCGACCACGTCCGTACTATTGCTTTGTACTGGCAGAGGAACAAAAATTGTTGCTAAACAGCCGATTTATCTCCCCAAACCATTGTTTACGGATTAAGGCAAGTTTGAAATTGTAAAAAGCTACAGTTTGATAACACCCTTTGTTTAATTCCATAATTTCTTATGCAAAGGATCAAAATCATATTTGTTAGTTGTCAAATCGTTAAACATGTAAACAACTAGCTTAGAATGTCGAACAAAATTGGTAAAAAATAATTATGGCCTGCTAAAGAGACTCAACGAAGAATGAACGTTGTTCGTGTATATACTAATCTAAACATCAAAGGAAAATCATTTTAACTGTGTTATATGCCATTAAAGCCTTTGGATAAAATGTTATTATAGAACAGTCCATAATAATTCATCTGCTTGCATTTACGATAACTGTCGAAGTGTTCTCTTTGAAGAGCCAATTAATTTTAATTGTTATGGATCTTATTCTTCAATGCAATGTTTGATAGCTTGCCTTTAAAATGCAAACACATGGATCGACCAACATTAACACATTATGTTTGAAATTGTGCAACTATAGTAATTTTAAGAAGCGAATTTCAAAGTGTAAGCTACAACTGTTTGAGAAAACTGTTTACAACTATTTTTAAGGTTATCTTTTTCGTAATTTAAGCAAATGGCTTGTTTATTTTAGCAATTGCTTCCATTCCTTTCTCGGTATTTCTGGAAATCTGCTTCCTGCTGGTTTCGTACTTCCTATTAATTTAACTAGTTCATTATTTACTGTTATTTTGTTTACACGTATGTTTTTTCATTCTTTCTTTCTTGCCGTAACCTTCCTATTTTTCCAGTACTGCATATTTGCCATATATTCCCGTTACGAACATCTTTTTTGTCGTTTGCAGCATGTCGATTTTCGCAGAAATTGCATTTTTGCCGTCTCCAGAATTCGTTTGCTTTTAACAGTGTGAGGTCCGTTTATTCGCGGAATAATGGCCGTATTGCAGCTGTATGCATTTTTATTTTTGATTGTCGAAGCAGAAATTTATTACATACATAGGTACCATATGGTGCGATTTATGTAGATGTACCAACTTGTTTCACTTTGCGCAGAGCCAATAGCGCTTCTAAGTAATTAAGTGTTATACCTGTTCAATGATTTCTTCTTTAAGTTCTTGCCTTTGCATCTTGGTCGTTCACAGATTGTCATAGACATTGTCATATTGAATAAAATATTTAAGTTAAATACGAGAGATGTTTCGAATGTTCTAGGAATTTGGCTCTAATTCAATTGCGTAAATCTTATAGTATCGCAGTCATCCAGTGTCCAGGAAAATTGTACTTTTGCTAATGTGTTGGTAATTCGGAGCTTCAAGGAAAGAAGTGTCTTAGGATTATTAAGCATAAGGGTCGAATATAGTGCGGCACTTATGTTCAAGTCCTCAAGGACAAAGGTTGAGGAGTTTAGCCGGAGGGAAGGACAAGCTCCAGAAAATTACGATGAAATGGGCAGCGTCTACCCCTGAAGGTTTACAGACTTTAGGTGGAAGAATTAAGACTGGCCAGATTATGATTTCATTACAAAACATTTATGTTATCTCGAAGTAATTCAGAGGTACACATTGACGAGCGATCGGTCTTAATCTACAGACTATAAATGCAATCATATCCCTTTAACTCAGGTTAAAATGTCTGAATTGTATTGCTGATAGAAATCTTTGAAGCAAGTTACTACAGCTAGAAGAACACAAGTTTAACGTAGGAGAGGAATGGGCGTTTTAAGCTTTAATTAATTATATTATATATATATATATATATATATATATATGTATATATTTGTTTTGCCAGAAGAAGATCGATTGGTCCACTATGAAGTGAAGTGAAGTGAAGTGAAAGCCAAAACTGGGGCTATTGAGGCGGTTTAGTCTATTGAGGTATTTGGGGTTTGTTAGATACTTGCATATTTTTAACTAACAGTACTTAATTTTTAGACGTCCATTAGCTTACACCTGGAGATAAATGTCAGAAAAATCATGCTTTTAGAGCACACAACTTCATCGGCAAGCTAGCTACTGCCCAAAGCCTTTAAACCAGTGACGCTTTTGCAATTGTTTCCCTAATGACTTCATTATTTACTACTTTAGTTATTGATTCATACGCAATGCTAATATGACGAGGCTGTTATTATCTGACCAAGCAAGCAGTAAGTACTGCAATTTACAAAATGACTTTTAAAGTGCACGTGTACTTCGGCGTTTCATGGAAAAGCCTTAAGGCGGAAAATATAGCGAATAAGTAGGAAGTCAATGATTTTCTAAGCAAGTATGTATAATTGAAAATAATCACATGAAATAAGAGCTGATCAGAAATTGAACTCACGGTAGATAAAATAACTTCGTTTGGTAGTAACAGGAGAAAGTTCTACTAAAATTGTAATGTATTTTTGAAGTGAATTAATGTATGCATAGATGTTTATGAACATACGTATGTTCCTGATATAATGACCTTTGACGTATGTGATAAAATTCTGGTACTCGTATAAATATTTACGTGCCTTCTATGTATACCTATATACGTATATATGTTCAGATAAAGCGAAATTTCAAGTACGTTACTTGTATAGAACTATCTATATTGACTCCTTTGTGTATTCTACCTTCTCGTTTATGGTTTGTTGAAACCGAGATAGGAACGTAAAGAACGAATTTACGTTCCTTCAAACAAAAGCAATAAAGTTCGAGGACAAAATTCCAATTTCTTGTCAAGGGATCGCTTGCTCCGATGCATTTATTACTATCTTCATTGCTTGTTATAGGGGTTTTAGGTATTAGTGTACCGCGTCGGTGGTCCAAAGCCTACGTGGATTTGTTTTCGGCGTTCAATTTAACAAGCGCGCAGATCGATCGGTCTCACGTTTAATCCTTTATTTTGCAAATATTCTTTGTTTATGCGACGTTTCTGTGAAATGTATATTAATATGCATTGATTATTGCCGAGGATCCGGTCACGTGCTGCGTGTCGGATCTCGCGTAGACTCAAAAGAATGCCGCGTGCGGTTTTACGATTGCTTTATCGGAATTATTTGTACGAGCAAGTATACTGCTAGACCGTGATATTGAATATTCAGTGGTCCTTAAATCTGAGAATTCTTAGATATTGATTTGCATTTACATTTATACGTCCACTTATTCGCTAAAACTTGTGGACCAATTGAAGATAAACAGCTTTTAGAGTTAAATTCTGTTTGCGCTGAAGAGTCAATGAAGCTTACTTCATTGGGTTGATTGGCGCCAATATGATAAGAACAATGTATAATAAGTGAAGTTTGCAAGTAATTGTTTAAATCTAAAATGCTTCATTTGAAATTTAGATTTAAAACATAATTTACAAATAATATTATTAGATTTTTTATTAATTGGTACAGTGTTGAACTTCTAATTAATCATTTTTGGACCGACAAATTCCGACTACTCGGTATTCCGTCCACATTACAAATTTGCTAATCAATTTTCCAAAGTATGGGCTAGCTTAGTGAATTGATTTGCAAGAGGATTGCACAGGAAGTAGTTGTAGTTAGTGGATTTTGCTAAAGTAGCAACCTGCGCAAAGCAAAATTACAGTAGGTCCTAAAAATGCTACTTAGGATGCAATAACGAATAACAGCTGATTGACAACGGATATACAAATTTTCAACTTATCCTGTACATGAGCGGCACTATCTTTTATGCTCTTTCATTTTTTCCCTTGCACGATCGACAAAAGTGCGTTTCTGCGTCGGTACCTTAGCAAAATTTACCGACTATCTTTGACTGCCTACCAGAAGCACAAACTTGTTATAAATAAATATGTAAATTTAACAGTTCGGTATCATTTGAAGTAGCTGCAAAAGCAGTCACAGATCCATTTGCTCTATAGCACATCCTATTTATGTTATGTACTACCTACACATTTGTAAATTACAAAAGCGAAATCAAATAAATGTTCCGAAAAGTATGGGTTGCCATTCTACAAGACACAATGCAAATGAATTCTTATCCAAACTTGTTGAATTCAAATTCTAAAATATTTACCTTCCGAGATTTGTTTATGAAGCGTACAAGTCAATATGACGAGGGTGAGATTTACGGAGAAGACAGAATTGTCAAAGTTATAAGAATACAAAAAGTATAGTCAGATATTTTATGAATTTGTATTTTACAAACTGTAATTCCCACCATACTAAACGGTTAAGGTTCGATATACGTTTTGTTAAAGAATCGAGTAATAAATTCAATCGTTGGATGTCACATAATTTATTCTCGCTAGAGCTTGGTAATAAGTTATAAATTTATTGACTCAACAAGTAGTTATGTTCACGTGTTCGCGTAAAGTCAGAGGAAAATGAATGTGGCAGTATTTGCAAAATTTTTAAGCAATTATCTTGAAACAATACAGAACGACCAGGTTGAGGCAATGACTAAGATGCACTTGTATCTTTGGTAGAACGCCATAATGTGAATCTATGGTGGCTTTCGAAACATAGGGGCATACAAGAAAGGAAAAAGGGTACCTTCTGGCACCGGAGATAAGGAGGAATTCTACATGTAGGTCCGCGTCTTACAAGGAGGAAGTTTGTAAGTGAACGTAAGATCGGAGATAAGGGACTTATTGAAGGAGCAGTATAATAGGCACTGAAGGATCAGACCGAGACTAAGGCAACCTCGCACATTTCTGGCGGAACCCTCAGGGATGACAAGTGCTGTAGATATGCAGAATTCAAATTGGAGGGGAGGGCTAGCGATTTTACACCATAGTAAGGAAAACTGTTGTACCTTGATCATAATGTACCTCGGATCATCTCTGTGTTTTCTAGTCTGTAGTGCTCTTCTGAGAAGCGCAGATTCAGGTAGTTCATTTGTCACTCACCAGAGTGTAGTGAGCTGTTTTAGTTGTGCCATTATTGCATTATTGTTGAGTTGAGGTGTTAGTTATTTTATGTTTGGTTTTTGTTTTTTGTTGTTGTAACATTTTCTTAAAGAAGAAGAAAATAAATTGCTGTATTGCTAATTATATGCAATCCGGTGAGCTAAACTACATATCACTCTGTAGATTAAACATAACCTCTAAACAGTATGATGTTTCTCGTTTTAAACTGCGCCTTCCTGTACCTTGAATTACAAGCACCTCATGCACTTTGGATCAGTGACTACATGCTAAAAGATGCGCCTCCTGTAACTATCGGTGGAGCTAACCCTTCTGGCTGGTCTAACTACTCTGTTTATCTTAAGTTTCTAGACCATTGCATGGAATATGCGAAGCCATCAAAAGAAGAATAAGTGCTATTGATCATCGACAATCATGAAACTCACTTATCACTAGAAGCTGTAGAAAAGGGATTAGAAGCAGACATAGATATGCGAAAATCCTAATAAAATGAGAATAATGGTTTCGCCAGAGCAGGTACAACTTTATCCCAAGGCTGCAACTACAAAAAATTTTAAAAGGGGGAGAAAGTCTGGCAGAAGCAAGATAGTCACCTAGTCCAGGAAAAGAAGAGATTAGAAAAGATAAAATCAAGCACAGTTTTAGAAAGCACACATCAAAACCACTAATGGAAAACCTAGAACTGGTAAGCATAAAGTAATAAAGCAACTGGACTTTCACAGTAACACTGAATGTGAACATGACGTTGATATGCTCACAAATGAAGATAACGATAATGAAGGCTGGAGCTTGTTAATAATTAATTAGCTGAAGCTCAGGAGAAACATGAATTCGAAAAGCCAAACTTTTAGAATGGAGATTACGTTATGGTAAACTTTAACAGGAAAAAAGGCCCAACTGAACATTATGTAGGGAAAATTATTTCTAAAGATCAGTGTGTTTCTGAGTATATGATGAAATTTTATAAACGTATCAACCCGCAAATTCACTAGTGTGACTGAAGAAGTATTTGACGTAAATGAAGAGGACATTTTAGTTAAACTTCCTAAACTAATGGAGTGCAATGGATCAGCAAGAGTAGCTGGGCAGTTGCAGTTGAAAGTTGATTTTACAACTTTCAGTGTAAAATAGATTTTGTCATAGAAATATGTTTTTCTTATTAATGATAAACTTATTCATACGTAGAAATGTCACTATTCTTGTTTATCATATTATTCATCCAAGTAGGATATTAAATTAACTATTGAATTTTGCAACACTATCTAGTTTATTTCCGGTGTACAATGTTTGTGATCCAAGGTACATTAGAATATGATCCAAGGTACAGGATGATCTTGTCCCATAGATCTCTCAACAGAGTTTCAAAAATCATATTGTTTAAAGTGTTTGGCTTGTGGTTCAAATGTTTTAGTGAGTAAATATATGCTTTATGTGATCCAAGGTACATTTGAGTATGATCCAAGGTACAGGATGATCTTGTACCATGGATCTCTCAACAGAGTTTCAAAAAATTTATTGTTTAAAGTGTTTGGCTTGTGGTTCAAATGTTTTAGTGAGTAAATATATGCTTAATAAATAACAATCCCGTTGGAAGTACAAAAATGCAAAATATGTAATTTTTTTTGCCAAATTTTCTAGCATGTGATCCACGGTACAATAGTTTCCCTACTAATGGAAGATCTGATCTCTTCTCTTTAGTATTACCGACTTTCTTGGCCACTATAATCAAAATACATAAAGAAGATTTCCATTAGCAAGGCGGTAAGTAGTAAAATTTGTAATAGAACGTATTCTCTCAAGCGTAATATGAAATACATAGTGTTCTACAGTTTCTATTAGTGAACGCAAATTTGAAAGTTTTGGAAGGTGAACATTAAGTTCAATATTCCGGTTAGTTAAGAAATCAAACTAATATGTGTAATTTGTAATTATTACATCATTCTTAATGTCTGTCGACATCTTTTCAAAAGAGATTACAGTACTTTGATTAATTCGTCAGCCTGATTTATCCCGCATTCATTACTTCGATCTAATTTATGTAGTGATAACTATAATGAACAATTAGAAGCGGAATCGTACAATCTTCCAACTCACATGAATGACAAATTAATGTTATTTAACTGTATAACATAATGATTGAGACTCATTAATTAAACTGCAATATATGTATATCTTAATTTAGAGTACTTATCAGTTGTAGCAGTTGTTTGCATTAAATATTAGTATAGTAAGTTTAATACCTATTCAGACCACATTTGAGCTTGCGTTTAAATATTCGTTTTTTTGCAGCAGGGTTAATTACTGAAACGTTATTTTATATAAAAAGAAAAGTACAGGTAGCAAATGCACAAAGCAAACCTTTATGTATAAGTGATGGGTATACACATATTTTTTAGATATCCAATGGAGAGGATTTAACGATAAATAGGACAAAAGCCGGAAGGTAGGACAGACTACAATAGAAACTGTAGATACTTATACGATATCTGAATAATATGTCTGAAAACAAAGTCAAAATGAATTTGAAACGTCTAGGTTTATTTATACGTTTTTTAACAATACATGAAGCGAAAGTAATATAATGGAACTGTCTCATTTTCAAAAAGTGCAATCGTATGAAAATTATGCATAAGGGCAAAACATTTCTGATAAGTTCTCTGCTGTTAGTTCACTAGCTGTAGTTGGCGAATTTCGGCATATTTTCGGCTGGGCACATAGCGATAATAGCGTACAATTACGAAATAGGTTACGACAGCATCGCCGACGGCCCACTGTAGTCAATACACTGTATGCGAGTAGTTCTGTATATATTACCGCTGTTTGCCCAGAATAATTATGATTACGTTTCTTTTCCGACGTGATTTGCTACATAGAACAAAAAGTAAAATATAATTAAGGTACAGTATTAGTACCGTTCGATTTTAGAAAAACGTTGCGTAATGTTGAAAAGAAATCCAAAACTGGGTAACCTCCAGGAATGGGAAAATAGTTTATAATATATGATTACTGAAACAAACAGACTGTGTACATTTAAGATAATTTTGATAATTCATTGTTGATTACAGATTACCGACTATTTGTCACAATTAATGTACATATATAGCTGTAGATATTGTAGGCTGTTGTACTTTTTCTATTAAAAATTCAATCATTAGTCAGAACAAACATGAAAAGCTTGATTTCTTATCTCTTAAATTTGACGATAGTATTCACTGTACGCATCTACCATGGCGTTTGTTTTCGATGGACATGTGTTTGATAATGAGGAATTACTTTCTTGTCTATTCGTCAAGAGGCGCAGCGAATGTGACCGTAGATACGTGCGTAGGTACATTGTTTTAGTAGTATGAATAATGGATAATTTATCTGGAACGCTATTTCCTTTATCGAATCAAAAAGTCGTGTTTTCTGGTATCCGAACGTCTAATTTCATGAGTCAATAAGTCACGCCGATGACACTCTTTCTTCGCGTCCGAACAAACAAACGATAACGTAAATCAAAAGAATTGCCTTGCGTTCACGGTAAAGTGAATACCTACTCCAGGCAGACAATATTTCATATCAGATATCGCATACAGGAGAAGAATAACCCGACCGTTACCTTTTTTCTATTCTCCGTGACGTGCTGTAACGTAACGATCGCGTTCCTTTTTCGCGTCGCTTGGTACCGCCGTCGTTGCCATCGCACGACCGGCATAGCAGGGAAACGGTAGTAACCTAAATATAGAGCTACCAAGAACAAGTGGAAAGTTTAATTGATTCTAACACGCCCCAGTTTATGCCGTCATTTGTGCCAAAAGCCATGAAAACAGTTCCTCATCCCGTTTTATGGTTATAATGTATGTGCACGTTTTTCTGCGCTAAAGTTTAATGTTTTTAAGTAAATATGCAAGTTTTCTTGAAGTTTTACTTATATGTATGTTTTGAAAAGAAGTAGATTATCAAAGCTTATACATTATGCAAATATCGCCTAAACTGGCATGTTTAACATTTCTTCGTAATAAAAACATGCTATTACATAAGTATATATCCACGTAAACACATGGACATGAGCATTATTTTATCATCTAGCAAACGGATTTTCCTGTTACGAGGGATAAGCTGACATTATAGAGAATAAAAAACACGGCTAATACTTTCTAGGATTTTATTTTAAATATGCTCAAAGTAATTCCCTTAAAAAATCATACACTTTTGGCCTTTTGTTCTTTCCACTATTTAAAAGTTTCCAACCAATCTTCTTTCCGAATACCTTCAAAATAAGCGTGAACTGCGGTATCAATCTCTTCTTTAGACGATAACCTTCTACCCCGTCAATTTCGTTTAAGCCCAAAACATAGCCAAAATTCTCACATTGCTAAATGATGTGAAGACGGCGGATGTTCTATTACTTTTATATTTTCGTCAGCCAAAAGCTGGAAAGTTGAACCTGCCGTATGGGGCGATGCATTGTCATGGTGGAGCATAATTCCTTTGTCTGGAACCCTATTCAACACTTCGAGCAAACATTTTTCAGTGTATCACTGTAACTGTCTTTTGTCCACCTAGGTTACTAAACCCGTACTTCTGAAGAATACCACATTCACAATCTTTTTCATAGCTCGCTGCTTCTTAGTCATTGTAGGAGTTTCCCCATCTTTGTGCACCCATACATGACCCTCTTGGCGGATAGGAAGGTCGAAAAAGGGAATATAAGATTCATCACCTCTTACTATTTTGGAAAAAAATTGCTGCCCGCCTTTATTTAAAAAATGTAAAAAAGGTTTTATGGCAAATTCTCACACGCTCTGATTTTTGGAAGTCAGAAAGGTGGTGCGACACAAAACGACTTACCGCTTTTCTAAATACAGGTGATCGTGTATGATTGTTTTAACAGCTGAGGAGCCAATCTTGAGTTGATACTCTATTACCGCATAAGTATTTATTGTCTTCTTCAATTATTTTTTGAACAGCAGCAATGTTTTTGTCGTTAACAGCCGTAGGATGATGCCCTACTCTTTTTTGATGCTGATCCTTTCACGTTCAAATTCTTTATACCATCGGTAAATTGTGGCCAAGGAAGGTGCTTGTTCACTAAAAACGGAATCTAAACTCTTTTTGCACTCATAAGCGCTTTAACGTCTTTTAAAACCATAGTAAATTGTGATTCGGAATGCTCTCTACTTAATTCGCTTTTATTTTACTTTTAGTAGCTGAGTTATAACGAACGTAACTTCAACAACTAAACGTCAAATAATAGATAAAAAGCTGCTCTAAATAAACACTGTGTGGTTGTTTCTCATAGTCTACTAAATTTTCCTTATCTCAATAAATTCAGCTTATTCCTCCTAATTAAGACAGTCGTTTCGTACAGAATGGAGCATATTCTTTTCTACGTCAATATTTAAACCATGAAATCCATAAACGTAAACTAACACGTTTTCATTTCAATTCGACATAACGTCCTTTATGTAAATCCCATTTTCATGTTACGTATCGACGAATGTAAACGATTTAGTAGACAGGTAAGCACCATCACATATTGAATCTAGAAAGCGGAAATTACTCGATAAAACGAATAGATATAAAAAAGGCATAAATCATGTACAACCTATACGCGATAGCACCAGCGATAAGAAATCGTTTCAAAAGGCAAAACGTCTCCAGTTGATAGATTGTCTCCACTAATAGCGGACCCATCCAGCGAAAAATATCTCACTCAGAATTAATGTAGCTGAAATAATTCCTTTATAACGCCGAAGTGTGTTTAAGGTTACTGTTATGGTGCGATAATGGGATCTATATATGAATGTGTATACATATGTACACCAAAGTGGCATTAGAGTAGACAAATTCGTTTAGTTTACACAGTATTAAAAAGTGTCTGCGTGTACCCCATTTGTGGAGTTTGTAGAACATTTGATAGGTTGAGTAGTTTAAAGAGGACGGCGATAAATTTTAAGATCAATATTCCAGTTCATAAACTTAAGAGGTGCCTTTGTAGGGATAACTGGTATTCTAATCTACTAATTGTGTCCATTTGCGGACATGTTAAATATGTTTACGTTGAGTAAACTGGAAAATCTAACAAATTATTAACATATCGATAAAAATGTTCATCTATAACTCGATGAGAATGGAATTCGTTTTTGCTTAGTCTATAAAAATATGTACATATGTATATGGATGTTATCACTAGAACGTAGTATCACAATACTAACTCATAATTAATAGTTAAATATTAGGATAAGCTCTAATAGGAAGATTAATAGACGAGGACAAATAGAACGACAAACTAGAATGCTTGCACTAACAGAAATCAATTTTCTTCTTGGAGGTAATTTATTTTCCAAACAAATGTCTAGAAGATTTGTATTCAAAATTTGGACATCATATCTTGCATTACTGTATTATCTATTCTTCTTCTTCTTCTTATTATTATTATTATATCTACTCTGCTACAACATGAAAAATTAGTCACAATTTTATATAAATTTTACTGTATTTTAACATTGTTAAATGTAAACAAGAATAAGGAGGAGAAAATTCAGATACGCATTTCGGCAACTAAGTTGTCATCCTCAGTGGTAAACCGGGGAATTTGAACACTACACAACGGCACTTGTCAACAGTGTTTTGGTGTATTTCCGTTTATTATGTAACATTCATTGTGTTCGTCTTGGGCATTAGCCGGATTCGCTAGTGATACTGAATTCCCCAGTTTTACACTGAGGATGGCCACTTAGTTGCCAAACCACGCATCTGAATTGTTCCGAAAGGTGTGGTAAGGGTAATTTTATTTATTTTATATATTGCCAAAATGCAAATTGTTTTCAGAAAATGGATTATATGATTTCTGCATATCGATAACTATCAGCGGTACAATTGAACGCTTTAAGATTTATACGAATTAGGGAAATAAAAGTGTCAAGCACTAATTTAATTTTACGCATTTAGAATATTTTGTATTTTTCCACATATGTCGAGTATTTTAACATATTTGAAATTATTCGACATACTTTTCCGTTTGAAGATCGCGTCATTTTTATAAAACATATAGACGATCTTCTGGGAAATTTACATTGTACATACACCTATGTTTTGTTAAATCTAATAACATAAATATTACTTACATAGGTATTAATGCTTCTTCCAAGAAATTTATGTTTCTACATTTTTCTAAGCAATTGTTAATTACTTTTAAACTTCCAAACGAAATATCACGTTCAATATCGAAGAGCAAAGATTATTCTGTGACGGTTTCTAAGAATCAAAATCTGAAAATAAACGAATAAGGGTGAGTTTTGATTGGTTAAAAATATTAAGTAGGGGGTGTATACGTTTCTGCATTTATCATTTAAAAATTTTCATCATTTACAAATACCGAATAAAGCGAAGTGTTACCGAGGGTTATCCAAAAATGTCAAAAGTGAAAAGCGATTTAGTATCTTCCTGGATCAAAACCGTTCCACAATTATTTTTGAACGAAGAAAAAGTGTTCTGCAAACGTGGGGTAAAATGGTAAGTTGATAGTTTTACAAAACAATTTTATTTTACTTATTTACATGCTTATTTAGCAAATTCTAGTCTGCCATACAATTGGTTCAGAAACTAGCTTGGGATTGCTGAATATAATTATTTTCATTAATAAAAGTATTTTCCTTTACTTTCAAAATCATTTTCTTATCTTATATCTAGAAGGGTGTATACATTTTCTACTATAATTTTCTTCTTTTATAGTTTACATGTGAGAGAAAATTCCAAATTACTCAACACTTCTCGACTGAATGTCATCAACGAAAGTTAGAAAAAAACAGATAATCAAAATTAGTGCACATGTCTGTAGGCCAATCACTAGTAGGTTCATCTTCATCAGCTTTGCTTTCTCCTAATATCCCACTTTATAAGTAACAAAACCTAAATTTCAAAATTTTTTGCAAAAGCATTGCAGAAATACTGTACCTGGCGAAAGTACTTTAAGGAAAAATTATGTTGCAAATGTATATAAGGACGTAATTAATGAAATCAAGCAAAGAGTAAATAACAGTTTAAATATTTTATAGTAGATAGAACCACAGATACCTGTGGACGCTACATGGCAAATTTATTAATAGGTTGTTTAAATAACAACACTCCTGGTAAATTCTATTTGATGTCTTGCAAACAAATTGAAAAAACAACCATGTAACAATGGTTAGGTTTATTAAGGAAACTGTCATGAATTTTCTCCTTCGCGACATTGTTCCAACTAATAAAATTTTTGTGCTTAAAGTTTTGTATTCCAATTTAAACAAAGTGGCGGAAAATCCTAGAAATTCATTTCCTATAGTTAATAGTTTAATCAGTAACTGAGGATTCAGCGTTACAGAGAAAAATGACCTAATCCTCCTCTGCCACCGGAACCAATAATCACAAGATGGGGAATATGGTTGAAATCTGCCAGTTTTTATGCAAAAAATTTGTCCCTATTAAAGAACTTACTTTATATTTTGAAGAGGAAAATATTGGTGCGATTTTAAAGGGCGAATCAATTTTAGAAAATAATTCACTGCACCATGAACTTTGTTTCATTAAACCAAATTATGATTTAGTTCATAAAATTATTGTTACTCTTGAAACTGAATCTCTCCCGTTACAAAAGTTTCTTCATTTGATTGATGAATTTAAGGAAAAACTTCAGAAAATTCCTGAAAAATAGGACAATTAAAAAATAAAAAAAATATAATATTTAAAAAAAAATAGCGATTTAAATTTGTTGCAATAAGTAAACCAAATTGTCCGTAGCAATTTTGATGTTCAAACCGATTTAAATCCGGAAGTTGTTAATGCTTTAAAATATGCACCAGTCACATCAATTGACTTCGACCGAAGCTATTCAACGTACAAATCGCTACTAACCGATATATTTTAGTCAAATCTCGAACATATAATCTGGGCTCTAATTATCATTAATGTACTATACATGTCTGACAGCTATACTACGACAATTTAGCGGCTCTAATATATGATATTGTATGAGGCCAGCTCCACGGATATATACGAAATATACAAATAGGATCGAGCATTCAATGAGATTGCGTTTAAATTTATATCTCCGATAGTTCATCGATTTCCATCTTGAGATAATGCGAATGTGCTCACAAGGTATATGGTTCTCTGAAGTGCATTCATGTATGCATACATTTAAAGGATACCAATTTAGTACAATAGAACAATAATTAAGGTAGTCAGAACGTCATTCAATGGATACAGATTCGGAAGGCATATACAAAGGAAGACAACATTTTAAAAACGCGCTTGAGAAAATCCTTTTTGCTCTACTATAACTAGGTTAGAGTTTCTATATCATTAGCAGTTTATTCAAGAACGTAGTGAATTAGTTAATAGTATCAAATATAATAGTTTAACTTATCCTCAAATATGTATAATGTATATAGGTATCTATACGTATACAAAAGGGATTCCACCTTTATTTCAAGTATACAACTCCACCAAATGTCAATATTTTGACAGTCACCCCACACGTAGATAGATGAGAATTGAAAACATTTAAGGGAAAAGCAATAACGAATCGCAAAAAATTGTAATCGTTTTGATACACAACAAGGCTGGTCAAAATCAAATAAGTTCTGAACGATCCGTGGAAACGCGAGAAAGGAGAGTTTGGATATGTTACCATTATACGCAAATAAAAGGGTTGTAATACGAAAATTTGGGCATCCTGTTGTTATTTGAACGACACTTCAAAGGGCGTTCGATTAAATAAATGGTAGCTATTAACGCGATCCAATCGCACAAAACGGGGATAAAAATGAAATTGAATATATTATGATATGAAAAGTTAGGTAAATTAACATTACCGCAAACAAAAAAAATTATTTAGTGGATAAGCTTGAAGAACCTAGGCCAACAAATATTCATGTATGTAATTTTAACCTTTCGTTTTTTCAACCTTTCGTGGAACTTTACAGAGACCGATGGGGATTGCCTGTAACTTATATCCCAAATCTTATTCTTTTTGGTTCTAGACTGGTATTTACGCAAATTTACTTTTATATATACCATTACTCCACAGCAAAAATTAACTAACACACCGCGTTAACTTCAATTATTATAGACTATCGGTCGTTTCGGAAAGCTGTCATGCTGTAATGTACTCTTTTCAGATTAAAATAATACTTGCAAATAGGAGTTTGTGGAATTCTTCAAAACAATCAAAACTCAAAATATTTACAAATAATGATGAATCTGTATTTCAAAAACAATGTTTACGTTTATTCAAGATTTGCAATGAGAAATAAAAACGACAGTACGACGTACTTTCATAATACGGTTTCACTCTAACATTATTCGAGAATTGGATTAGCCGAACCGATAGTCATGTTTGTTAACCTTCCTATACTCACGCATACGGTCTGTGAGACCGATTTATATAGTATAGTATACGTCTTTCATTTTGACGTGAGTATAGGAAGGTTAAATGCACAGTGTTTATCAGAATTGGTTATCACTAGACAAGGAAATTTGTAACTATCTCTTAACTAAAAGTAATTTAAAATAATAGATTTTTGTAAAAGATCGAGTACAAAGTTCAAGTAAAAATGTGAGGTTATTTTACCGGAGAGAAGACGCCCATAAATTCGCATTAATATAATAATTATGAAAATTGCTTTAATAAAAATACGTTTCTTAATAACAAAATGTATCTTTAAATTTTTTGAACCCAACCTCAAGTTTAGTAGTAATTTTTTATTGGATATGACACGGATTCGTATTATACAGTAAGTTGTAGAAACCTGACAGACGTGTTATACAGGGGTTACCTGTGTTTGGCCTTCGCTTCAGGTTATGGATTTCTTGAGTTTTCAAGTTTTACATTTTACTGCTATCTACTTCTGAAAAGCGATGGCGATCGTTGGGGATCCAGTCGGATTGGGTAGCGGCAGACTATACCGGAAAAGATGCAGACAATTTGGCTGAATTTATTTCAGATAGATGAATAGTATATTTATTGGTCAACAGATCTAGTGCTTTCCTATTTCTAGGAGCCTAAGTGAATTGGAACACACTAGTGTAACTAACATCGCAATTGCTTTCAAAATGTTTCAAGGGAATGTTTTGTAAAGTTAACATATCGTCAAAGTAGATAAATATCAACCTAATATTTGCTTTGGAAATTATATTAACTAATGTAAAAACTAAATCTATTCTGTTTACTTCTATTATGATAAAATTGCAGAAAAAAATCATTAAGAACTTTATACTGTTCTACTCAGAAGAATATAAATACAAGCCGAAATACAGGATACTTCATTAAAAACATTCAATGACACCACTACTATGCACCGACCTAAAACATATATAACCAAGTTGTAAAAGGTTGATTTGCGAAAATGTCGAAAACCAGAATTTCATGCAATTATCGATTATGTTGTAATATGGCTGTTCTAAGTTTGACTTTGCACTTTGTTGAACCATATAATATGATATTAATTGTCTTATGGTTTCCTATTATATGAATATGGGCAGGAAAGTGACCATATATAATGCATTTAATACCGTCAGTCTCAAGAGAGCGATATACATATACATCCTACGACATATTAGCACCACTATGAACTAAGTTCGGTTGATAACGTTATGTTCCGAAAGTGGTTAGATGCAGGAAGCCAAGCAATATTTGATTGAGACGCCAGAAATGTCAATAGAGTAGCCAAATCCAGTTAACTTAAAAATAATTTTCCACAGTAGAATATCAAAACCTTAACGAGAAAACCAAAGCCAAGAATGTTAACATCGAGCTTATTTGATGAATATGCCAGAAATCACAATACAGTAGCCAAATCCGGTTAACTTAAAAGTAATATTCCACAGTAGAATATCAAAACTTTAACGAAAAAACCAAAGCTAAGAACGTTAACATCGAGCTTATCGATCGCAATGGTGCAAGCTTTCCATAGGTGAAGTACAAACAAAACTGAAGTTGCCTTTCACCTTTCCTATTAATTGCAAAAGCTTAACACTTACAAAAAATAAGCTCGTCGTCCTGATAATTAGTCCTGAATCCACAAAATCAGTCATAATTTGAACATATGCATCTAACTCAAGTGGTTCACTCTCAATATCGCTTGCTTAATTTATAGCATAAAAAATGCTTCTTCACTCGTCGTGGACCCTGTTTGTTGATGTTAATATCTTAGTGCTAAGTGAATGATAGGGATCTCCTAACGCAAGCGCCCCTTTTAGTTTTTATACTTCTTGTTTGGTTTGAAGAATCGACTAGAAGATGCATTTTACCAAATACGGAATAGGAAAATGACGTTTAAGCAAGAGTATGAAGTTGAAACTGGAGTTGTAAATTAGTTTCAGAACCCACCAATCAGAAACTATTTACATATATGGTGACCATCAATTTTTAACATAATATTAATTTATGAAAGTATTAATAAATAACATACCCACGTTTCTACTTCATATACTGATTTCTCGTACTAGTTTTGCTTATATTTTGTCATTAATTAGCTAGTGAGTGATGAAAATTCGCGTTTATAACACATCCTTATATTTTCTCAATACTTTCCGGTACCTTTGAGCACTTCAGTAAACAGAATCACAAAAATTACATTTACGGACTTCTTCTCTTATCAACTTTGTGTTAATTGAGACACATGTAGCTTTTTGAATACATAATGCTGCTGAAGATACCATTCGTATATTGAAAAGCATGTTTCCCTAACCTTTCACAGTTAAGGTCTGTTAGCGTAGTTTAAATAAATTAGCTCTAATTCTTACTATGCCGATTTTGGGAAATTCCAAATACGTGCATCGATAATTACGTCTTCTTTTGAGGACAAAACATATAAAGGAAAGAAGCCGTTACCTGTGAACTTTGTTATTCACTGCTTTTAAAGCAGACCTCTTCATCTTCCCACATTCGGCAGTGTAACCATAATAGCAAGAAAAGCATGTAGAAAAAATAAGTACGCTATCTATTGCTGTTTACTCTCAATTACCGCGGAGTAGAAAAACGAAAGACATATACACATATAGTATATACGTGTGTGAAAACTGATTTCTCGATTTTTATGTCAACATATTTTGCAATCTTTTCTATAAGTTGTAATGCGTACCTATGTATAATTGATACATCGGAAATAAACGAAATAGTGTGTGGCCGATCCATTTGCTGATCCTGGAGAATTGGAGTCAACGAACTGAAAATATTTTAAATATTTACGAAATATTTTCTCAAAATAAATAGCTCGGTTTCATTCATTAATTAAATTGGTCGCAGTTTATTTTTACTTCTTTTTATTGTACTATTCCCTTTGATTCGGGACAATGATTTAAAAATAACTGTCCATGTTAATAATAACTTTTCTATTTGAGTTACATTCCATCCACTCAGTTTTTTACATTACGTTGTTTTGACGGAATTGTTTAGATGTAAGTGTCATATCCCAAGTCATATCCCATAATTTATTACTGAGAATAGTGTATTACACATACTAATGTTAAAAATTCCTAAACTGTCTGATATGGTTTCGAAAACTATTCGTTTTACTAGCGTTTGTGGTTTGCCTTGCAAGAAGAATGGAAAACAAATCCAGTATTAGCATATTTTAAGTTTAGCTATTTTAAATATGTAGTACGATAAAATAAGACTGCTGTATGTTCGTAAACTTCCTACAGTACATACATCTATCCATACGTATCCACCAGTTAGAATATAACTAATTTATTTTTACACTCCTGTTTTTCTGAATTCCGCTCCTAATACGTATTTGGGCTAGACGATCGATACTATTCATTACTTCTTTGGACTCTAGTGGGTCCTTATATTGAGACGTGTAAACTGACCGTTATTGACTCTTGGCTGAAATTGCCTTTTATAACTGCGTTCTCCGCCATTTATTCCAGCGACCGACGTATGTTTTACAAGTTTAATGGCACCGTTCTTCTTTGTTTTATAGTTATTAAATTTGTTTGGAACAATATCTGCTCAATTGGAATGGTTTTTCGCGTAAGTTATTAACACTAAAATGAAATGACAATGAAATTATTTCCCAGCAAACTAGCCAACTAGGTTTCGACATAACGGAAGGAAATGATATGTATGTACATATACAAATATTTAGACATATAAGGAAGAGGTTTGCAAAATGCTCAAATTGATTTAAAATTCCTAATGTACGTATAGTTTCACAATACCGTTTGTAATCTCGTTGTATTACCTATTCAAATAATAGGTTTTGCATCTGCTCCACAATGGCCGCATAATGTAGTACACGTACCCACGTTTTAGTATTAAGCTAGTCACCTGAACAAGGATTTATTAAAGTGAAATTTTGTAGAGCACATAAATGTAATCCGAGGAGATTACAACTTGAAGTGACTTTGAAATAAATGCATGATTTGACAGCAACTTCTCCCTCTATGCGAATAGATTTTTCACTATTTTTGTCAATTTTTTATCTATTTAAATGCAGTCCAAAGTACGAACATATAGAAGTTGAATAGAACTGGGTGAATATCCTGAATAATAAGGAATAAAACTCGAAGGTTAAAAACAGTTCACTATATTTAACAAAAAAATGTAACCTTTGTTTCGCCGGCAAAGTGGCTTTGTCAGACTACATTTTTTGTTAAATATAGTGAAGAGATTTGAGACATGCCAACCCTCTAGGATGCAAATATGAGATAATAGGCTAAATTTGGTTGCCATGGAGGAAGTGATTAGTAGCTACATTTTATTTATTAGTGGAATAATTACGTAGCACCTTATATAAAACTCAACTATGATAGCATACATTTATTATTGGAAAAGTTTTCCAATTCCAAATGATGCTATGGTGAACAACTAGGTTTTGGAACCCCCAGATTTGGTAAAGACCCTACTAACATACTTTATATCGTAATTACATTTTCCTAGTTTTGCATTGCACATGTATCTTCTAATTTTAAACGAAACAAAAGTGTTTACATCATTCTAAACGTTAGGTATCCATGAGTTTAACCCAACCGCACGAAAATATCTAGTAATAACGTAATCGTGAGCAACATCGTTATCTAAATTAAGCTATGTAATACAATTACGAACATACACTCCACGTAATTATCGGACGGCGTCACTTGGCTATGCAAAAATCAAGTTTCCGCTGCATTGATGAAGCTATTACATCGCGACTTAATTGAATTATCGATGGTGCACCGTTTCTGATACAAGTCAACTAGAAATTGTCAAATTACGTCGAATTAAACTGAGGCTAGGTATATAATTTTCAGTGCGCGCCGGATTAAAATTTTTGTACGCTTTTCGAACACACAGACTAGCACGCGTTCGGATCAACAGGCCTCGGATGGCTGAGTTTTGATATGACGACGTACCGAAGACCCGTACTCCAGTAATTACACAGAGAATATCTCGCATTCCGCGTGCAGATTGCTCACAACATGGAAATTAACGCATGAAAGAGGCTTTATGTCTTGAAGATTAATGGTAGCCGCTCATCTATGCAGTGACTTGTTGACAATTAATGGTAGGAGTCACCTCGAAGGGTGAAATTATAACGAGAATCCGGACTTTAATTGCAACTGTACCACCTACAGCTCCGGGACGGTTTAGATTCCTCTATTATGTTCATTTAAAATGTCCCTTCATGTTAATCGCGCATTTCTGTATGTGCACGTAAACGTGTACGGGTTGTCACCTTTAGACCGTGAAAGATATTTGGGACGATGTTAATGTTTCAACGCTACTAATTTACATGAATCATGTTGTGAGGGCGTGGATAAAGTAACTGAGTAAATGAAATAATATTACTAATTTGAGGATGTTAAAGGTCTGGGATGTTTAGCGTACAAATGGAACAACAGCAGACAATTATATGTAACTTCTTGAAACTTTATTTTTTTGTGGCGAACATAATTCTGGTTCAGTTGAACATTAGAGTAAAATATACTCGATGAAATTCGATATAGTTATGCTAGTTTCGTGACATCAAGCACTCGTAGTTGATCTCTAACTGGCAAATGAATGAGAATATGTTGTACTCGTCTCTAAACCTTCATTTAGCATAATCGTCGATTGCTTGGCTTCAGTGATACAAATCATGTGATAGGAATAAAACCATGTTCTAAGTTAGGGGCCTTACCCGTTAAGCTGTGGCTTTATATTGAAAGGCCCACTCCAACGTTTACTATAAAGTTCCTAGTTTAATTGCATAAATAGACGGAATAAAATCTCAATGAAAATCTAAATTTCTTTTGGAGGTTCTCCCATATACAGAGTGGAACACTGTCTCATTAGTTTTTGGTGAAAATCAGCTTTCTCGTGTTACGTTGCACTAGTTTCGCAGATTCTTTCTAGTAGGTCTACTGATTTGAGCAATTTTTCGACAAATTGCACCTTTCTACTCATCTAAGGCGTTGAAGTTTTGTCAGCTTCTTCTCTCGCCAACAAGATCAGATGTTCATTCTGGCCGTAACGAAGTGTAAATATTGTTGGTCCAATTTGTAATTGTAGTGGGAAATTCATTTCATTCTCTCTATACACCTGTTGATTTGTATATATATATATTGGTATAAATAAGGCTTTTACTAGTAAAGTGTGGGGGCAATTCTTAATCTAATTCTAACCGTGTATCAATTTATGCCAGTCCTTTTTATTCCTCGCTAATATTCTTCCCTCTTTCCATGTCAGTCCTCTTCTATCCAATATCTTGTTTATCACCTTATTCCAGGTCTCTTTAGGTTTTCTCCGCCTCATCTTTCTCGTTGTTTTTGCTTACCGTATTTTTTAAACTAGCCTTTGACTGTCCATTTTCTCGAGCTGTCCCCACCAACTCAGTTGTCTTCTTTCGATGAATTCCAGGATGGATTCAACTTTGAGGAGCTTCCCTAATTTTCACGCTTCTTAGTCGATCTCTTTTGGTCACCCCTCGATTTTTATGTAGTGTATATAGTGTTAAATCACCGATGAAACTAACACTAAACCTTGATCATCGCCTCGCCATTCTTCACAAAACAATCACACGTAAAGGCGCGATGCTCTAACTTAGACCGCTGCATGAAACCAACTGAAATGCTTTGGGGTCAAAGAGCTATATGCAACTTACCACACGACCTCCCTTTTTCAATCGGCAAATTATTAGCCCTTTCAGAAACATCCGGTTTCTGAGCTTCACAATGTGTAACCTACGAACCGAACAAAATATCCGAGCGATAAGTACAAGTACGAAAAGAATACCTTATTAATAAAAGCCTAAAACTGAAGGTGAGCAAGACAGGTCGTACAGATGCAAATCTGTTGAAATCTTGGGCACTATAGGCTGAAAATATATTTCCTGACTCACGAGAGCATAAAGCATTGAAACTCACATTGGCGTTGAATGTGTATTTAATCCCTTAAACCTAGAACAGGGAAGTCTGAAAGATAGAACAAGTTCCACAAGGCTGTTAACACAAATAAGTACATAGTATGTATAAAAGATACAACAACCTAAATTCAATAGGAAGCTCAAGTCTGAAAGACAAAGCCACGCTGCAGGCGCCAAAACTCATCAAAATCCATTCAGAAACCAATAACTTAAATGGGTTAAGTAGAACTTTTTGTAGGGTAACTAACAAGGAGAAGAGGGTCTCCAACATATCATAAGCTAGCCATGGGGACTAGTAAGAGTCAACATGACAGTTTCTGTCGTGAATGGTAGTGTACATATTGACGTCCGTGTATAATCGCCAAAACTCAAGCCCTCGCTAATTTTTGCTTTTCTTTTTTACCCACAATAAGGAACTGAAAATGGGTGATTTTGAAAAGTTAGAACCGACTTCCTCGAGGATAAAAGGGAATATTACGACCCCACAGAAAATTTTTTAGTCACTGACGATGACGGGTGGGATTATGCAAGATGCTAGTAGATTTATTTTAGAATGCGGGGGCGTGTGATTTCTTGTGGATAATATTTTGCAAAGTACAGTTAGACAAACCAACGCAGATGACGACATCTAAAACCTCTGATTTCACAAGTTTGACCGCGGAAAAGTAATTAGGAGTTTAAGGATTATTAAACAAGGGGAACATTTTCGAACCGATACTGACTTTTCATTATTGTACTATACTTACAATTTGCTAGAATCCTAAGTCGAATAAACCGGTTCTTCTGACTACTTATATAAAGTAAGTCCTCTTGTAAATTTTATTAACAGTAGACTACATTGTACTTACTACCTAGATAAGAATTAGTCATATGTGAGACTATAATTTCATCGACTGGGGGCAAACTCATATTCCAGCAATATAGGTGAGACTATTATTTCATCGAAGGACAGACTCATATTCAAGCAAGCGGATTTTTTGACACGCATTTTGCTACTTTGGTAGTCCTTGTGATCCAATGTCACTTGAAAATGTATGGTGGAATTAAACTAACAATAAGACCAATAACACGAAAAGTGTTTTCACGTTTTCGAAGGTTTACTATTTGATTGTAGGAGACGGTTACTGTAATATTTGTTGTGCATTGAAACCATTATTAGTGCACCATTTGTCAATATTATCAACTTCCTTTATGAAAACATATTAAAAACCTGCATAATTTATCAATTGCAGTGAATAATGCTTGTGTTAGATAAATGAATGTATGCACACTTTAAACAGTCGCGGCCTACTAAGGCAAAAATGGCTGTTTAGGAAGCTAAGAGCAACATGTGCGAGATAGTGTAGCAAGTTTATTAGTTTTGTAGAATTTTACAACCGTTTGATATGAGATATCGTCCTTACTGTACGATTAATAGAATGCAGCAAGTGGAAGTTTAGCTATCTACTTTGGTCAGTTCGATGGTGTGGAAGAGAAAGAGAAATATTTATGTATGTACCTCGTACAAACAGGATAAGTAAGTAAATAGAAAAATGAACATGACAAGAAAACGAAATGAAAGAAAGCTTAAGGCGCTTGCTAGATATATACAAACTGTTACAATTCGCAACATCTAGGCTTAAAAACATGTGGCGGACGTGGAATTGAGATTCTGACTACTGCTGGTTTTCATAGAAAGTGTAAAAGTGTAAACTTAAATGGAATGATTGAAGCAGATCGTAAATTCTTTTGTTTCCACAACAACTCTGGATTAGCATTCATTTGTGTAGGCATCAAAGATCCAAGTATTGATATCATATTGATATTTACTGGGAAATAAAATAATTATAAAAATACGTATTCCTATATATATATATATTGTTTCAAGGTCAAATTTTTTCTTACACAATGTTCGCAACTCACTTATATTATATTCAATATTACACACTTGGCGTGTATTCTATTTGTGTCCTTATTTTCTGATATAAAGACAGAATTGTACTTGTGTTTCCCACTTAACACACGTTTGTGACTAAACGTTTCAAAATGCGTTTTGTTCAAATTAGTTCAAATAAATATCTTTGCCTTGTTCTTAACGTTTTTAAAATACGTTTGTCTTAAACGTTTCATATTCTATGCATCTATGTATTCAAAGATCGAATGATCTGTGTCTGCTTTTAAACGTAGGGACGGCCGGCCCTAATATTTTTGTACATTTAGTACATAGCAGCGGTTTACGAAGAAAGCTACGAACGTCGTCGGTGAGGCGGGTCAGTTCTAGACAACATTCGGGTGATATGGTTTTCATGCTAAATTTCTGATATTGCTTTCTTCTAACGCGCTGGCCTCACCTAAGTAAGCGACAATTCCAGGGAACGTTACTCAAGTAGCCGGTCGGTCCTTTTCGATTCGTAGCCTACGTAATGGGCCACATGTATATAGTCGACGCTTGATGAATAACTCTTTGTACGTTCGTACTGGAGCCGATCGACGAAGTTTCTTTTATTTGTATGTTAAGGATTTTCGGTACGCATTATCGAAAGCGTTTATTGTTTGTCGGCGATGAATTTAGATAATGTTTGATACATAATACAAGTATTTACAAAAGTTGAAACATAAAATTATTCTAAATTTAGTACATACGTAAACAGAAATGAATATTAATTTTAACACATTGATACAAATAAAAATAACTATTGAAATTAAAACAAATGAATAATATTAATATATAGAAAAACTATTAATTTAAGAGTCTATGGAAAATGTCTTTAAATCCTTAACAAAGCGTTTAATAAACTGAAGGAGGGGAACGACCTTTCTTACAATAAGATTTTGGCAAGATGCTTTTCAAACGGAAAGCATCTTGAGTGAGAGATACTTTAATGAAGAAATTTTCACATACATGCTTCTAATTTGGGGATACTAAGAAGGAATATACACTAACAATGTCACAGTGGAAATGACATTCTTAGTGTATCATGGAAGGGAACAGGTTGACTGGGGCATTTGGTATAATAGGTTATTTAGTTAGTCTAAATTAGTCTAAATTAAGTGGTAATTTAATTAGAAACTATGCTTTATGTTCCTTTAAGAATGTTACTGATCCAGCATAGAAATATCTGGGCAACTGTTGTATTTCTCTTAAGTTTATCAATTACAGTGTATCACACTTGATTTTCGTAAAATCGCCCGCTGCATCTGCTGATGCCATTTAACGTTATTTAATAGTGTTTACTTTGTATTTCATTTATTCCAAACTGTTTACATCAAAAAGTGTACACGGATGATACAGCTTCAGTGTAATGTGTTGCCTTCTTACAATGATTTTAAGAATGTTCAGTTTAACAATACTTTTATATTACTTTTATGTTTCGGGAAATTTCGAGGCTTCAGTATAGACCGGCTATGTATAAAAATTTTCATAGAAGTTTTACTTCCATATATGTATTGTCGAATATGCGTGATGCATGGACAAATATAACTATTTGGTCTAACGGAAAGTGCTAACGTACTGGCCTTTGAATAGTTAACCCATCACTCATAATATCCGGTGCAGTTCCAAAGACTATACGTGTGATTATATGATGCGTGCCTGGATTATCATGCCCCGGCGCATTAGTAGGATTACTATATTTGCTTCTATACTTGAATTAGATAAGCAGTTGTATCTATAATTCCGCTGCTCTTATAAAAATTACCACAATATTCATAAATGCAAAAAATATTGGTAAAATATTTCGAATTAATCAACAAATTATTGTGGAACACAACTTATAGCCGATAATTACAATGTCAAGTTAAATTATCCGTTTCATTCAGTTGAGGGATAATAAAACTGTTTGTATGTTGTCAATAACGATGTACACAAATTGCAGCAATTATAAATTATATAAATATTTATCATTTATTAACGAATTACAAACTAGATAAATATTTATCAATTATTAACGCCAATATAGTATGTACTATGTAACTACATTGTTGCCGTTTCTAGTTTCACTGAATTATATTACCAAATAGTCAATTATTGAATTGTACTCACCTGTAAAACGTGTTTTAGAGGCGATGCATAATTGGTCCAGTAGTTCTGCAATGATAAAACCAGATGTAAGCTGCAATATATTTTCGTACTTAGACGAGATTATGAAAGTAGAAAATGTGAATGCGTAATTAGGTTGTAATAAACGAAAGTGTGTTATAAAAAAATCGGTTATTCGGTCATACTATTTGCGTGAAAAGATAGTTTTTAGAACGAAAGCTATAAAATAAATGATATGAATAATCAAAAACAAAAGTCAATAATATTTTGTTAATTATTACGGCTGGTTTTCTTATATTCAAAATAATAATATCAATAAGTCCTTATTAGTTCAAGAGTACCCACTCCACGAACAGTATTAGAAAAGGAATACATGCGGCGAACAAATGAAATTGAATATACAAACGTAAATATAGAATATGCATACTTATACGCGAACGAAATATTTAAGTAATTAAACTTTCAAACCAAACACCGACAGTACTACAAGAAACACATCAGGTGATTGTTAACGTTTTTAGAAGCATGGTAGATTGGCGATCTAATCATTAATGTTTGTAGATCTTGTATTGCGAGTTAGCACCTTAAAATTAGTACATTCTAAAAGAGAAGGATAGTCCACGGAATTCTCAAGTAGTGATGAGAAAAACTTTGGATTATATATAAATATAAGATTAAATCAGACTGGTAATAGATATGTAAATACTGTAGCATAATTACCCACTAAAAAGAAGGAACTTGTCACCGCCGAAAATAATTCTTTAGCTTAACGCACCGTTTACACTAATTGTAAGTAGTCCAACGTTAAATCATCGACAATTGCTATAAAAAAAAGGTGGCCTGAATTTTTCCCATTACAAAATATTCTATCTGGAATTCTTGCACTCGATCTTTTGTCGTTGACATAGCTCCAGAAAGATTGTGGATCATTTATAATAGTATTTTCGACATCATTCAAGTATTTCATATAAGAACTTTGCATCTCATCTTTCAACAGTAAAAGGAGTATTAAATTCAGAATAAAAATGAAGAGAATTAGCGGACCTCTCTTCTCTTGTGAACTATGGATATAGGATATATAATAGTCATCTCGAGTCGAGTCGAGCCTGACACAGCGGTGTTGAGGATGGTGAATAGAAGAATGTAAAAACCGTCCATAGCCATGATCCATATATGTACGTATATAGTTGGAGAGTCAAAAATAGATAGCCGTATTACGTAAATAAAAATTGCTTCAAAAGTTCGTATTCGATGGAAAATTGTTCATTCCCATTTGAACTATAGTTCAAAGAATCATATAGCCCAAAATATGCGAAGTACGTACATATGTATGTTGTACCATTTCTAATATTATACTTCACTAGTAATGTGTCTTCTATATTTTCACAAAGATGAAGGACGTAAAACTGGATTATATTTACTACATGTCACATCAAGGTCATCAAATTTCAGTACTAAGAAAATGGTGATATGTTTGGCTTGGTTCGGATATTTCAAGTGTAAATGCTGCAAAGCCTAAGAGCATTTTTCTTTCGTAATTTGATAACTTTTATAAATAATTCTTTTATGAGCGTAACAATACATATAACTTTCTCATTGCTCGCTATCAATGGCTGTCCTAAATAAATATTACTTGGATTGAAACTATCGGCCAATATGCCAACAAGGAGAATCTCAATGGACAAATATAAGCATCTTATTTCTATTAATACTGTCTTAATTTACATGATTTTTAATAAAATTCACTAGAGCTAGATACTAATTTGAGAGTATGAAAGAGCATATTATTATTATTGGTACAGCGTTTATTTGTTTACATAGATTGAAAGAACGATTTGAAGCATCTTTTAGAATACTTTCATTTTAATAAAAGAGTCAAAAGCTTTTCTAATTACAATTTTATAATCGTGTTTCTATAGTATAAAAGTTTCGTCCCACATATATCATCATTTAATATAGACTGGAAAAGGTGTAACACTCCAGGGGATCAATTTTTACGGTGCGAAGGGCCGTGTAATTTAAAAGGGTTTGCTGCGAAATTTACGTAATTCTCTTCGACGTCACGTATTTCCCTTTTGGAGTTCGGGATCAAATCCCATGCCGATGCGTTCGAAACAATGTAAACAACGAAAAATTTAAATTAATCGAAGGATTCCATCATTACACCTCTGATCTGGGAGTATAGAAAGGAAGTTTATGAGTGAAACAATAATCACGTCCTAAATTTATTCGGGCAAGGTTAACAAAAACTGGCCTAGGCATAAATAATTCCAAGATTCAAAAGAGCTTACTTCTAAAGAATACCAATCTATAGTATGTGTATAAGCATATACTGTATACATAAATATATTTTGTCAAAGTGTTTACAATATTAATTTTTGTTAAATAAAGGGTAGTGGTATATCAGAATGGCATATGCTATTCCTATAATATAATAATAATAATAATAATAATAATAGTTCTTTATTTCTGCTATAAAGATACAATATCCCTTAAAAACAGAAAGAAGCGTCATATTAAATGCCATTACTACAATAGCGTAGATATTCACTTGTATTATAAGGTTATATTATAAGAACTCCCTAACGAGAAGGAGATATTGCAGGAAATCAGCAGGCTAAGAAACAACAAAGCACCCGGTGAAGATGAAATAGAAGTGGAATTAATCAAGTACGGAGGACATAAACTACAAACACAAATAAGCGATCCGATTAAGGAAATTTGGAAGCAAAACAGCATGCTCGAAGAATGGTGCACCGGAGTAATAGTGCCTATCTATAAAACAGGAGATAGAGAAAATTGCAGGAACTACAGACCAATAACGTTGCTAAACGCCACTTACAAAATACTGGCCAATCTCGTAAATACACGATTGAAAGAACAGGCAGAGAAAATCCTTGGTGATTATCAAAATGGGTTCAGACCCAATCGATCGATCATAAATGCTATACACACGGTAGAGCAAATAATCCAGAAGACATGGGAGCATGGCAGAGAAATATATCTAGTCTTTATTGATTTTAAGGAAGCCTTTGACACCGTCAACAGGCATGAAATGATAGTGGCATTGAAATCAATGGGAATATCAGAAAAATTGAGGGCGCTGGTAAGAATGAGTCTTAGAAATACAAAAGCTAAAGTGAGATACATGCGAACAACGACGGACTTGTTCGAAGTAAACAAAGGAGTAAAGCAAGGAGACCCGCTATCTCCAACAATATTCAATTTAGTTTTAGAAAGTGCCATTAGAAAAGCCGAATTAGACAAAAAGAATATAATGGTTGATGGATTGCAAATAATAGCGTATGCAGACGATGTCACAATAATTGGTAGCACAAGAACAGGATTGACACTAGCCCTGGAACGTCTGGAGAGGGAAGCACGAAAACTGGGTATGGAAATCAATGAAGCTAAAACAAAATATATGAAGATAGGAAGAACTGAAACCAATACGCGAGGTTACCTGAGAACACAGAACCACAAATTTGAGGAAGTTTCATCGTTCAACTACTTAGGTGTAATAATGGACAGGAATGGGAAAGAGAGGGTGAGACAAAGATTATTAAAAGGACTACAAGCGTTTGGACGAAATAGGTCACTGCTGAAAAACAAACCACTAACGAAGAAAACCAAGATCCAAGATTTACAAGGATTTAATAAGGCCGGTCATCACGTATGCAATGGAGACTACAGCAATCACTAAAAAAGAACAAGAAGACCTAAAGATAGCAGAAAGAAAAGTTTTAAGAGCAATATTAGGGCCGCATGTCACAGAACAGGGAGTAATAAGACCGAAAACTAACAAAGAAATAGAGGATCAACTTGGGGGAGAAAATATTATAAGATACACTAAAGCTCAACGGCTCCAATGGGCAGGCCACATCATGAGAAGGAAACCAACGGATATGATAAGAAGGATAACCCAGCGGATTCCGATATGGCCCAGAGGTAAGGGACGACCAAGGAAGAGATGGAGAGATGCCGTGGAGGAAGACGTAAAAGTGATGAAGATAACCGATTGGAGATCAAAAGCAAAGGACAGGAAAGAATGGAGGAAAATAACACAAGCCGCCAGGACTCATAGCAAGCTTTAAAACACAGGAAGCAGGAGGAGTAGTTCACCTCATCAAAAGAACTTCAAAAACGTCATATGGCGTTAGCCATAGCCCAACGGGCTGAAAGGCTTGATGATGATGATGATGATTATAAGGTTCAATGTAGCACACGTATTCAAAAACACATCGTTTAAACCTATTGAAATCATCTTCGTTTTTCATATGTAGTGGCAGTTTGTTGAAGAACTTGATAATATTGTAAGTAACACTTTTCTCAGATTTAGATAACTTGTGGAGTGGAATATCGTAATTAATGACGTTTATACATACATAGGTAGGATATATACACATGGTTATAAATGTATTATTTCAAATTAATGGTAGTGTGTGGAATTACTTATCTTCTCTTATCTACGCATTGATTTTGTAAATGGTGGAAACATTAAAGCAATAATGTTCTTTAACTGGCGATATTTGTCTAATTTCTTTAATATTTTGCGACAGAAATTAATTAGTTTCTGTTTCAAAAAATTGAAGGTGCAATGTAAAAGTGTAAAAGAGATCCAAAATACACTATGTAAACTTTAATTAAAGATGAAGTTCAAAATACAGACTGGCTTTAAAATCGAATGCATTTAGTAAATTATTATTAATTAATTATTAATTATATACTTTTGTTTTACATATATAACAACGATAAACGGCTCCAATTTAGATAATATTGCAAACGAAAAAGCATTATGCTTTGTTTGTGCTGACAAACAAAGGCTGTGTAGGCTGCAGTACAGTCCGTGCACAACTTTTTGTAAAAGTTGCCAAATAAATACATCTCAGTGAGATAATTCATGTGAGAGTTGTAGAATTTTATTTTCTACTTTTTCGTTTGTATTTGTAACTCTCTTCAAGCTCTTGAAAATATTTTTCAAATATGTAATATTACATACATATATACACGGTTTGCTACAACGTGCGACTAATTTATTTACAACATTATGAGGTAAAAGTAAGTCAATGAGTGCAAAGGAAAGAAAGTTAAAAAATTAGGCAAATGAAAGTGTAGTTTTAGAAGCATTCTGGTATGTATCGTGAAAAATCGTTTTCTGAAAAGAAACACTTCATCGTATATGGCCCAGATTTTATTAGTTTTTCTCCAAATTGTAAATATCTGCCCTTATTTTTAAATCATATGTTATCATATCTACTGCCCGCATGTTAAAACGAATACAAAATACTTGATTTCGCTCCAAATATTACTCGAATGCTACTACCAGTTACGTTACTATGGCTAAAAAATAAAAATCAACTTCATTGCATACTGCGAGTGATTCTCAAATGTCCCTTATAAAACTTGCAAAAGTTCAAAAATGAATTGTAGCTTTCCTGTGATAGGAACATTTTAATTATTATTTTGCTTGACCTCTCTTCTCTTTTAATTTTGATACATAAGTGTTTACCCACCCTCAAAATATTACAAAAATAAGTCCAATACTAATTATAAAATAAAACTTTTTCCATACTTTAGCACAGGTATGGGCAACCTCCGGCCCGCAGGCCACATGCGGCCCTCGAGTAAGATTTGTCCGGCCCGCTACTGAATTCTTTCGTTGCATATTAGCACGGCCCGTCTAAACTTAATTCATAATGAATCATAAGGATAGTACAAAAATGTATATTTTTCAAGATTACTCGCAGCATAAAACTTCTACAAAAAAGGTTGCCCATGCCTGCTTTAGCAGTTGTAGAAACAATGTGTTTGTGAACTTGCTGACAAAGAACAACATAGGTATATTAACTTAAACTCGCGATTCGTCAGTATTTCCACCTTCCGTGTTTAATACGGCCGCACACAATCTCGGCATTCTTTCCAATAGGTTTGCCAGTATTACTAGCTCTCTTCCTCCACGCATCTTGTAGTTGCGCCCAAAGTAGTATCGCCGATGTTGGACCAGATTTTCGAACCTATCGGTCTAGTTCCACCCACAAAACCTTGATCGGATTGAGATTTGGACTTTGGGGCGGCCATTTTAAACAACAATTTTGTCTTTATGCTGCATTTGTTTTAAATAGTTATAGTATACCTTGGCAGTGTACTTTGGATAATTACCATGCTGGAACACGAAAGTTTCTCCTATTACTCATGTTCCAGATGAAATGGCATTCCTCTCAAAAATTTTCCTACAGCCTTCTTTTCTAAGGATACCATCTGTTTTGATCAAATTGTCCACTGAGTATCGCTAAAACAACCCCAAATCATGACTGATCCTCCGTCATGCTTTATTGTTGGTGTACTAAAGGATTCAAGTGCTCGTTCCCTTTTCGATCTATGACTAAATGTTATTCTGTTTGAACCAAATTTAAACTCCTCGAATTTAAAGCACTTTTTCTAATTTTCCAACGTCCAGCCTACATGCTCTCTCCCCTATGTCACCTGGTTTTCTTTGCGTACTAACGATTTCCGCATAGCAATTCTTCCGTACGGACCAGCCGTTTTACTGTGGTGACGCTAACTGGTTTTGGGCGCAAAATATTAATTGCGGCAGCAATTTCTGGCGCAGTTTCTTGTCTTTTTCGTTTACTTATGATTACCATTGTGCAATCTTCTGCCGGTCCGTTCGGCTCGCTGTTTATTGGATACACTACCACTTCTTTGATACTTTTGAACATTAAAATCCAGGGTTCTACGGTTTAATTTCGGTAGTTTAGCAATTTCTCGGTTATTCTTACCAATGTCGTGGTACGCCACTATTTGAGCACGTGTTTCTATCCATAGTTCCCATCTGGCCAACATTACTTTAATGTTACTTGCTGTTTTAATATATTGGACAAACTATTCACTATTCACTGCTTGCAGTACGAAAACTGAATGCAACACAACATATTTAATTACAGTTGTAGTAAACATTTCTGTGAAACCGATCTTTATCTAATACGTCTACATGATCGTGCCTAGACCGCAGAAGGGTCATTTTCGATATCTTAGTTTCAATGAGCTCATAACGCACACACAGAATATTGCAAAGGGATTATGAAGAATCTCATATTTATAGTTTAATAATACACATATTTTCCTAGCGATAAAATATAGTGTACACACAACAGTACCTAACTCTAAGAAGGAGCTTTAAAGTAATCCTTAGTGTAACGTGGTGTCCTATCTTAAGAGCAAAATAGTTTGTGTTGCTATGACTTTTACCACTTGTTTTAAGTAAACGTTCCTGTCCCACATTATCCTAGAAATAAGTTTATATCTTAGTGGTATCTACAATCGGATCTGGTATAATTAGGACGAGGTTCGCTTTCAATTAGTGAGGTATTTTGTAATCCTTCTCACACTCGTTTAAGCTTTCTTTATCAAGAATTAAACATAGGTCTCCTACTTAGACTTCTTCTTCTTATTCTTTATATTTTCTTCAAGTCATCGTACCACCTTATTTGCAAACTTTCTGAGTTTCGTTTTCCCAAATATAGTATTTATTAACTTTGGTACTACATCTATTGTCATTCCTTTTCCTATCTCATAGAAATATACCCAGCATTGCCCGTTCCATTGCTCTGCATATTATTTTAAATCTTTGTTATTTCCTTTGTTAGAACGCCTGTTTCTGTATATCAATTTTTCAGCTAATTTTGTGAAGGTAGTCCATTCCAGTGTCCTCCTTATTGATATTCCTTTTGTTCTGTTTGTCTTGCTTAATGTTATAAGTTGTTCTGGATAAATATATTCGTCTGTACTTGCCAGCTTTTGTCCAACTAAGCACTAACAGGTGTTCTCTACTCAAAACTTTAATCTTATTAGTATTTGGTTTCAATACCATTTGTTTTGATTTTTCTTCTAATTCTTGGATAATATGTTTTAAATGTTAGCCTTTGTCTGCGATCGTCACTATGTTATTTGCAAATATATTCATTAGTCAATCGTTCTCCATTTACTACATTCCCCTAGTTGTTTCAGTTAAACTGCTTAAATATTTCTTCTAAGGTTAAGATCAACTATTTTGATGACATTTTAAATTCTTACTTTTATACTTTTATAAGCTTTCTATGAGATTAAACGGTAGTCTCTCGAGATGCTCCATTCGCATGTTAAATCCAATTCGCTGATGGCTATTACAACTCCTCAGCAGTTTCCGATACAGTACTGTAAAACTTACAGTCTATATCATCCCTTCGAGGTATGTTATATACCAATGGCCTTGTTGCAAATTGAGCAGATAAGCTGATAAACACTTTCGTCTGTGTTAATGTTGGATTATATTCCAACTGCAACTTCAACGCTTCCTAGTAATTTCATTTTCTTCAATATCCTACTTGCTAGACTCTAATAAGTCAACCTTATTTTCGTCGTGGGTATAGAAGGACTAGTGTCGTTTTGGCTTTCCATACATACATAAGTCGCAATCTTTTAGAAGATCCAGGGGCAACGCTAAATCGTATACAGTAGGAAATAGTTTTTAATAAATTTATTAATCGTTGGCAAAGAACTACCCTCATTAATGTTAATAATTTAACTTTATTTTAGTCGATAATGCAATATTGTGAAAAAGCATCGATGGTGTATCTATCAAGAGGCGATTTCATATTTTGGACTCTTCCTTTAGAAGAGATTGAAGGTGATGAAGCATAATATAGTTCGGAAAATTTAACAACAAAAGTTTTCTTGGGTCCTATTCTGTGGATCACATGCCGCTTGCATATATAAAGATGCACTGATATATCAGTTGGAACTAGCAGAACAGGCAAATTGTACGTATTTCCAGACTTAGGGTAACCTGGGGGAATATGCCAGTTAGGGTAAAACGGCAGTTCTACGGTGTACCGAAACTGGCGCTAGGATTGCACATGTAAGTTGTTGATGCATTTCAGTACTGTTTATGTGTTCATTGGCAGTGCTGCTCGTAGCTTATATTTTAGATTTTATTTTGTTAATACGGCAAGCAAAGACTGAAGCAGACTACTTACAACTTTCTTAATGGATATAGTAAGCAATTTTGTAAAATATATGAAAGCAGGGGCTCTAGCGGAATGTTATTATAACTGTATAAGTCAGGATAGGACTACTGTATGCTTCACCGCTTTATTTTAAGGCCGCCATATTGTGTAAAATATATATCTACTGTATAACTGCATTTGGGATAAAATGCCAGTTTAACGTCAGGATAAAATGCCATAAGATATTACATATCAGGACAGTGACAGCGGTATGAGCTAACATGATAATGACTACTGTGCTGCATGCAATGGATACTATTATGCCGAAAACGGTCCAAAATGTGATTGGAAAATTTCTGAATGTTGTAGTAAGTGGATACCCGAGAACTGTGCAGGAAAAGCTTTATGTTGTACTTAAGTAAATCTGGTTAACATTATTTTTACTAAGATATGTATTTAGGAAGTTAGGAACTATAGGTCAACTATTTTTGTTATAATATTCACGAATAAATTGTTCATTTAAGTTTATCCCCATGTTTTGTACCATATTGCATATTATCCCGATGGGTATGGCGTATTACCCACGCCACTGGGCAATATGCCACTTTGCAGGCTCAGCGAGTTCTATAAATTATGTACTTGAAAGTGTATTCTTCCTATACTGAAAGTGCGTGTAAGTTTACAATAGATGTGATATAAGAGATCACTGTGCAAAACTAATTCACACATGACAAAATTTGACAAGGAAATGGAATTTCCCTTAACCTTCCTATACTCACGCATACGGTCTGTGAGACCGATTTATATAGTATAGTATACGTCTTTCATTTTGACGTGAGTATAGGAATGTTAACTATGGCGTATTCCCCCAGTTACTCTAATCTGAATCTACTAGATATGCTTCTAGAGAAAATCTTATTCTAAAAGTATGACTCATTACTTTCTGTACCGTAATAACCGTATTAACACAGAAGTATCAGCTTTTGAAACAAGCTATATATAGTTTCGGATTTGTACTAAACTATCTTCTTAGGTTTCCTCAGCTTTATAGTGGCGGTATTCTGTGTTCCAATGGATCACGTTTTCAATAAATAATAATAATAATAATAATAATAGTAATAATAATTAATATCTGGATATGTAAGTGTAGCAGATTTTAAACAGTATTTAATTTTCTTACTGTTCTCCACTGTAGTAGGTAAAAGAGGGAGTTCTTCTCGGGTGGAGTATGGTTTATTGAATTAATTACCTTTGTTTGTCGTCAGTACAAAAGTTTGGGTAAAGAGAAATGAACTTCTATTAAATTATATTTTCAATAACCAGTTATCAAGTTAAGTGTTCGTAGAAGTTAGTAAGTTGAGGTGACAAACTTCTTCAAAGAACCCGGCGCATTGTTATATCAAACAAACTTCTAACACATAAGCTTTTAGCAACTAGATTCGTGAAACTTTTTCCACTCACTAATGTTAGAGATTTATAGGGCAACTTTTATCACCATATATATACCATATAATATATAACTCCTTGCTTTTAAAAGGCATTTAGTAACACACAAACTTGCTAGCCCATATTCTAAATAAGATAATTGCAAAACGGGCAAACGATGGTAAGTACAAAATATAACAAAGGTGCAAGTTCTACTGCAGTTATAAGATTCTGTGCTCACACTATATGTACAGTGCTTCACAGAATTCGCAAGAAGGGGATGAAATTTAAAATAGGTAGTTCTAAATAATTGGCTCCTAATGTTAAAAAATATTTGAGAAATTCAGTACTAATGAACCGACTTGATGGGTATAGATAACTGAACAGCAGGGGGAACAACATGCTATCAGCGAAATCGAAATGCACTCGGGTAACTGACACGATTGTTAAAAAGAGGGGTCGCCATCAAATAGCCTAGAGATATCGACGAGGGAGCAAAGAAAGCAAAAATTAATACTAAATGTTGGACGTGTATTCGCCTAAAATGCAGTGAGAAGCTATTAAACGAATAAACGCAAAAACGGAAGCAAAAGCAAGAAAGAAAATTAGGACTCTGGGAAATGACGATAAAAATAATTGCGGTTTAAATTACGAAAAAGTTTCATTCAAATCTGGCCATGCGGCGAAATTTTGCAAATATTCGTAAAAAAAACTCAATTTTTAATAACCGATTTAATCTTAACAAACTAAATTGCGTAAAACGAGGTATGTAAATGAAATTTTGGATATTACGTAATCTTTATTGCTATGAAGAAGTTGAGAATTAAAAATCGAGTTCAGCTTTTGAGAGCTTCATTTCTTGTTTTCCTTTTCTATGGTGTGTCCCGTATAATGTTGTTCTACTTTATTAATACGCAGTTAACATATTAAAAAATTATCTAAAAATGTGGGTTCCGCATACGTCAAGATCTTAAATTTTCACCTGAAATAAGTACTTTTAATAGTACCTAAAGGATCTGCTAATGGTTTTCAGAATATGTTTCGGTATGGAAAGAAACAGGAAAACAATCAATATATGTATTAGATCGCAACCTTTTACAAAGGCATTTAGAAAAAAAAAACGGATAAACGAAAAAGTAAACGCAAAAAGTACTTCAAAGTAAACACATTCAACTTCACCAATTCTAGCCTAAGAATCAGCGACTTTCTTTAGTAATAAATCCAGAAGAAGACGATTATTATTTGTGGTTTAGTTAGGTAGTAATAACACACCCAGACGAAGAAAATCACAGAGAAGGTCGCTTAGGATATGTATGAAAAGCTGAAAGTCGTCTTCGACAGGGACCTATTTAATAACACTAGACAGTAAGGAAATCTCTAGTGCAACGAGAGAAGAAGAAATCGTCGTCCGTCTTGACTTAGATCAATAGCCTTAATTTTTTCAAAATGTCGCCACACATTTAACTCAACACATTTTAAAACCATCACGTCAACCTACTGTATGGGAGTACTACCACTGACTCATTGTTTCCTCACATCTGGATAGTCAAAAGAGGACCACCTATCACCTGAGGTAAAAATATTGCTTTAAAACCGATTATGTATAACAAATTTAGACAAAAAGTGTTTATTTCCGACTTTTTACTCTATTTACATCGGACTTAAAAGATCAAATACATACGAACTCGAGCGGAACTAATATTGAGTATTATTCAACAAACCTTGTGTGGTAAAAATTTATTTGTACGTAGGTCTAATCTTTTTGACAGAATCAATCCACTTATGTATTATAAATATTTTCCTCTAGATCTGTGTATTCTAAGCGATAAAAATATGAAACGGTAACGCATAGGTTTATCTTTACGAACACGATAACAAAAAGAGTGAGATTAATCTGAGACAATAGGAAACTCGAGCACAGAACATAAATCTTAAAAAAGAGTACTTCGGTCAAGATTCAGAATGAAATATAATCCATTTTGCCTCACACGAAAAATTAATTATACTTCCATAAAAGCCGGCTGGACAAATAAAGGAACATAATTTATTGCGTTATTGGACGTCTGCCTTTCTGCTGGTGGGTGCAAGAGCTGATGACATATAATTCGAATTCATTAAAATGAGGAACTCGTTATTTATCACAGGAATATGCATAACATTTCCACACTTAAATAACTACCTATACTCACATGCGTATGTACGTGTATTCGTAGGTATAAGAAGGTGGGTCGGAATCAATGAAACCACACCCTTGCCTATAGACTACTTTTTTAATTGGGGGTTAATTACATGGTAACACAATCGTTGATGAAATACGACTTATAAAAATCTATGTTATCCTTTGTGATATACGACGGCTGTTCTTTTTCAACCTCCGATAGGCTATAAAGGAAAGACGGGTGAATATAAAAAAATGACTCCATTATTAAAAGTAATGTACAATAAAGGTTACTTCTCTACATAATCACCTTGACGATTGAAGCACTTGTTATAACTGCGAACAAACTTTGCAATACCCTCTACATAAAATGTTGCCGCCAATGATTTGAAGTGAGACGTGACAGTTTTTTGAGCTCCTGGTCAGTTTGGAAGCGCTGCCCCCTAATTTCTTTAGTTTAGGAAAAAATGGTAGTCACTCGGTGCTAGGTCGGGACTACATGGTGGGTGTTCAAAAATGTCCCATTGAAATTGCCTAAGGAGCCCGTTGGATTACACGAACAGTGTGGGGACGGACATTGTCATGGATCAGAACAATTCCAGATGTCAACATGCCTCTTCTTTAATTTTGAATAGCTCTCGGTAAGCATCGCAATGTTTCACAATATGAATCTATAGTAATTATTGTCCCCGGTTGCATAAACTCCACAAGCAACACACCTTCTTGATCCCAACAGTTGCCATAACCTTACGGTTGTTGAAGCTTCGTTTGAATTTTGCGGGTTTCTTTGGAGAATTTGTGTGTATCCATTGTTGTGACTGTCGTTTGGTTTCGGGCGTGTCATATTGAATCCATGTCGCATCATCTGTCACAATGGGTTCCAAAAAATCTTCTCCATTAGTATTGCAAAGGCTGAGGAACGTCAAAGCTGCAGCCATTCAGCGAGTTTTGTGGTTGTCAGTCAACATCTTTCGAACCCAGTGAGCACACAGTTTTCTGTACAGCACCTCTTCAGTAACTACAGTGCGCAGTGATTTTGAAACTTCCAGAAATTTCATGGATAATTAACTTATGGTGAACTTTCGATTTTCCTTAACTACTTGGTCAATTTGTTGAACAAGATCGTCTGTAGGGATAGATTTGCGTTCTCGACCTTCTTCATCATGCACATCAGTTCGGCCATCTTTAAACTTTCGACACCATTCACGAATAACACCAACACTCATAAAGCTGTCTACTTACACTCGATCCTTTCCTTCTCTTCCCTTCTGCCTGAAAGAAAAGAATAACACTTCGCAATTCGCGGGAGAATCAATAGAGATAGCCATGTTTACGTGACTGCAGTTTAACAAGAAATGGCGTGTTGGACTCGGCAGTGCCAGAGCGTGTGGACGGCGAGATGCGCAGCCACCTGCCGCATGCCTGGTCCTCATACTCACACTCATACATACATGCGATCGGAGGTTGAAAAAAAAATAGCCCTCGTATTTCGAAGGTATATAAGGTGTTAATACACCTCTGTGATAATATTTTGTCATGCGGGTATGAGATGAAACAAAATGAAACTTAAATTCTAAAATTTGGTGCACTTCAATGAAGTTCGATGTCTTAAATACATGCACTAGTGTGCAACTCCAGGTAGTAGTCATTTTTGAAGTGTGAATATCCATCTGAATAAATGCGTAACACCTTCAAGTATTTCCACCGCAATTTTAAAAGAAATTACCTTGTGATAGTGAACCTTAAAATGTATGGATAAGAAAGAAGTATCAAGGAAGACGAAAATACCAATTTTGTAACGAACAGGTGTGCACATTTACAAAGAGTCTCAAGAAGGAAATAGAGGCCTGAGAAATGAGATAAATAAAAGGTATAAAAAATGAACAGAATACGCAGTGATAAGATAAGAAGATTAAAAGTAAAGGAAATAGCAGAGAAGATCAAAACACAACAGTTAAGATGACTTTGTCACATATTTAGAATCAACCAAGGCAGCAGGATGAAGGTAGCATTAGAAATAAGGGTAGAAGTGAAGAGGATAAAAGCTGGGTCTAAAATCACATGAAACGCAAGTTCTGACGAAATTGTGTATGAGAACAGATTTAACCGGATTCAAGCAAACGTAAGCGTGAAGTATGTTTAAGGATATGTACTTATGTACATAGGTAGTAGTTTACCTACGTAATAAGCGAAGGTACAGTTTGCTACTACTTCTACTATTAATTCCACAGCCAATGCTTTTGTGCGGTAAACAGTTGTTTGGCAGACGAAACTATCCATGTGTCAGCGGGAAGCTGTCTTCCTCTCGCAAGGAAAAAATGATTTCTTCTAAATGTGTAAGTTCGTTACTGTTGTACTTAATTGGAAGAATAATTTGATTTAATTAATGAGGTAGATATGGGTCTGCCAATCCCTTATTCTATAATTTCGTTAGCAATGTATTGATAGTGTAATGGTATTTAACAACTTCGTACTGAATTTAAAATTTCACAAAACCTATACTGACTTATAACTCATAGGTGCTCATTTACGTGACAAACAATCATCCACGTAAACGTTGCCTATCCATTAGTTTGCGCAATCATTAACGCTGGCTACCCCATAAAACGAAATCATCTTTTGGGCGTTCAATTTACACCGAACATAATTCTCCCGTGCCGACTCCGTTATATAATAGAGGCAGAGAATCGCGGGAGTTATAAGTCGACTATCGGTGGTGCGAGTCCCACATGATACGCTATAAACGTTGCTAGCAGACGCCGTAAAGCATCAGCGCCTCAGCCCCAACCCCATTCAAGTAATTTGAGTCGCTGTTGGACACGCATCTTGCCGCGCTAATTGAGCGAAACCAACTACCTTGTTATACCAGTTTTATAATTCATTCAAGATAAATACTGAAATATGAGGCAGTCCGTATATTTATCCATAATAGATGGGATAATGCGAACAATGACATAAGACAGACGTTTTCTATTAGGTGGAACAATATTACCTAAATGTTTCAAACAGAAATGAAGAGAAAGTTTAGTAAATTACTAGTGCAATACGGGCACTAAAATGTACATATTTTTATCGATTCTGAAGCTGTGGTTTAATGTTATCTGGTACTTTGCATAATCAGCACTAGTACAATCGAAAAACCATTGCAGTCCGCCTAGGACCAAAATCTATCAGAAATTAATTTGAAAGAACCCATTACCTATAAAAAATGTAAGGAATTTGCTCAACCCAAAACAGTTTTGAATTCATTTTACCGAACAGATATTTTTATTTAATTCAACCATATTTCTGTAAAGGATTGATTAATTTCGTGATAATTTGTTTAGCAATACACTTACATAGCGAATATTGTTTAGAGCTCGGCGAGTATTTTCCAAATAATAAATAAAGCAGAGAACATTTTCAGCGTAACGCAATGAATTACGTTTTTGTTTGTGCGTTCTCTATAGAAGAGCAATTATTTTTTTGTCAGCGCTGAGGGGAAACTAAATGGATTTTAATGCATCTCGCCAGCTGGTAGTTCAGGCATTCAAGTGTTTTTGAAAAGTTTGGAATTTTATTTCATTTTTGTTTTTAAGTTGTTTGTTATAGCTATGAGTTATGGACAGTTTATATCGTTAATTTCAATTAATTTAAAATTTCCAAAGACGATCCTTATTTACTATGTTATGCGACTAACAAGAATATTGCAATACCCTTCATGTTCCGTTTTATTAATGTTTACCTTTAGCAAACAGGATTATTATGACAAGTAAGAGAACGATCAGACGATGGCCGCAAAGTTTTGATCGAAAATTATTGAAAAAGAATCAAAATGATTGAACATGGAGAAAGCTAGACATAATGAAAAATGGGTTTCATTCTATCTTTTGCGCAAACAATTATTTTCGGTTCCCCATTTGATGATAATTTTACGATCCGAAGCCAGACGGAATCAAAAATTTAAATGAACATATAACAAAAAGTCTATACATCAATGTAATTTTGTGGTTATTTAAAAGACAATACAATCTCATTAATGTTTGAAACTAATGCCATACAAATGTTTACCACGCTTACGCTGTAAAACTTGCATTCTACCAACCCAGTTTCTGGCAACTGCTTCACATAATTCAGGTGTGGTATTGCTGATTGTACTGATTGATTTTAGTTTATCATCGTTGATTATTTATTTAATGTACCCCTCCCCCAGAAATTGTCAAAATACGTTATGTCGCACGATATTGGTTACCTAATTGTGTCTTCAATAAATAGAGTGTTACTTTGGCCCAGCATCCAGTTGGAACTACATCTCGTACATGTTGATACCATTGCCAGGATTTTGAGCGATTTCTATTGACAATTGCACGTGATTCTCTCCCATCTGCAAAGAAGTACCTGCCAATGATTCCCACTGCATTAAATGCACACCAAAATAATTACCATTATAATCAAGTCCAAATGCGCCTGTTGTACTTGTTGTTCATTGCTAAACTAAATGATTTGGTAAAAGATGGGATTTTTTCAGAGACCAATCACTGAGGTGTAAACGCAATACGTGCTTCTGTGGCTGCAATCTTGTACAAATCGGATCTTAGTGAGTGTAGTGTCAAATCTTAATGCAAAATACGTACGATAAGCCAAATTCTTGCGAATGTTTAGCGGTTGACAAACTAGGGTCTTCTTAAACACTTTTGTTCATGGCGGTAATTCTGGCTTCAGTTCGAGCAATATTTCATTATATGTGATTCACAGTATCATGTAGTGCATACTCGGTTTCAAATTTTGTGGGTGGACGATTATGTCAACATTGATATTCACAAATTGTTACTAGACACAAATGTCAGAAAATGACATTACCTCTCTTGCCAATCTGATATGAATCTGATGGCAATAGTAACTGCAAAGACTGACATCCTTATTGCATAGCCGTTTTCCTGGAACCTAATTTTTGTTGAATCAAATAAATTTCTTTGAAATGTACGATCCTCGGTATGAACCCATAATTTGCGCCGTACTGGCTTACTATTAGATCTGTCGCAGATTAGATGACGCACATAAAATATTTTACAGTTAAGGATGAAATGAACCATCCGTGGTATCTTTTCGTTGCAATTTAATGCTACTAAGTTTATCAGGGAATAGAACAGCGCGGATTAGTTCTATGTGCTGTATTAGTATTAATCACAATTTGTGATACAATTGAAAAGGTATGTATTGCGAATGAAGGGCACCTTTCTATAATTGTAAGTCAACCAACTACACTTTGGGATAATTTTGTTGACAGCCATAGTACAAAGTATAAGGCCGAACGTACAGAATTCGTAATTCATTTACGCAGTCATGTGATATTACGCATGAATTAACACACTTACTTGGAAAAATGAGAGCTTTCTTGAAAAATGAGCTCATATGCATATGCAGCTTTCCTTGAAAGGAAGAAAGTGAGAGGAGATCTATAATATGAATAATATAATATAAATGATAGTGAAGGAAATCTTTTGATTAGTTTAATTTTGTTAAATACTGTAATGGCTCTGTATCTCGGACTCCGTTTATATAGGCTAGTACAATGGAAGGGAACTGAATTTATTCGACCTTCCGGTCATTATTACAAGATATACGTTTTTGAGGAAGAAATTCAGATTTTTATAGGCAAACTTTGCAAACACATATATACATATATTAGCCCTAATAATTATATCTTCGAATATTAAAGCTAAACTAAAGATTATTTGTTTGAATATTTGCTCGTATTTCTCCGGTTGATACCTAGTTCTATGATTTTCTATTATTCACCATTCTGGACCTGTTTGATAATTATAGGTATTGTTATCGTCTTTCTAGTAAACAAATATTGAATAAATGGCGCAAACTGAAAAAAAGTGATTTATTGAAATACGACATAACAACAAAATATTTAAACATACGCTTTTACCACATCAGAAAAAATATGAAAATTGCTTTCAATACGTAGTTGTCTAAAAAGTTCGCGCAATCTTGCACAGAATACTACTCTGTTTGTGTTGAACATACTGACAAGACAGCAAGTCCTTTATTGAAAAACCGATTTTGTGTTCTTTCAGGAACATATATGATACATTTTTATATGCTTGAGAACACCCCTTCTCTTTTGCTTTTAACTGAAAGTCTTTTCAAACTGTAATTATTCCAAAAGAATGTGCCTGGGGACGATCTGACATATATGTATATTAAAAGGAAAGGTACCGATACTGAGCCCTGCGGCACACCTCTTTAAACTGTGTGTGGCGTGGTAACATATTGTTGCTTTAATCCATTCATGAGAGTACTAATTTGGAATTTTTGCTGCCTACACTTAAGATACTATCTAATGAGGTACACATTGTCTAGCATACCCATGCAGTGCATATTTTTAACCTTCCTATACTCACGCATACGGTCTGTGAGACCGATTTATATAGTATAGTATACGTGTTTAATTTTTGACGTGAGTATAGGAAGGTTAAATAGCTGGTTGTGATCAATAGCATTAACATCTTTGGAGGTATAGCTTATGCCTACTGTTTTCTATCTATCTATATATAAGGTTAATACCGTCCCTCCATGTCTTACCTGTTTAATCCCCTACAAAATTTATATGATAACAAATTATCGCGTAATATTTGAAATGACTGCTTCGGCTGGGGTCAATATTTTCCTGATCTAAATATAGTAAGGATGAGGCAATCGCCGGAAGTTGCCAAAGTTCTATCATACTTCATGATCTTACGTAGTTTGGACGCATATTTACCATAGTGCGAAAAGTATATGCACGTTTTATTGAGTGCGTTACTTATTTATATAAAATTAGCTGCAAATGACATATGTATGTATTTAAACGAATGTGTAATATATAACACAAAAAAACTTAAACGCTGTCTATAAACCGTGATAGGTGATACAAATACCGGGAATGATATTTTGAAAAAGAAGACATTAATTTGATATACAAGTTGGAATTAGAAATAGGGCTTAAGTACTTTTATTAAAATCCTGAATTTGATTTATTCAAATAAATTTCTGGAAAATAATCATAGAACGAAGGTGAGATGTAAAATTAATGACATCTCTAAAGTTCGTGAACTGTGAACATGGAGAAGCACTTTCCGCTGGACAAGCAAATCAATATGAAGTTGCAAGGGTTTAATTATGCATAGTATGGCGGAATACAGTTTTGCTAAATGTGGTTATTTGAACTTGAAGGAGCTTCCACTGTTATGGTATGCCATTCTGATACTAAAACTATTTTGTAGCATTATACTACCCAAGAAATAAAAATTAATGAGCAAACCTGATCATTATTACTAATAGTTCTACCAACGACAGTAACAATCTACACCATGCAATATAAAAAGTACAAAATTTTATACCTGTAGTATCTTGGAGAATAATCGCACTGAACTTAATGTTGTATGTATGTATATATATATATATATATATATTTACAGAAAATAGTATTGTAAGTTGTACGTCAAGTTTCTAATGTCAACGCATATGATTTCTTTGTATATACATATATACAAGTTTTATCATAACTCCTTTAAGTCGCTAACTTTACTTTTCGTAAGCGCCATGGCGGTCATAATGACCGCGCGTATGGTGATAGAAGTATATGTGAAACGTAAGTTCACTTCAGATTCAATTTAAAAAGTATAGGAAATATGACCGTCTGGCGTATACCTTTCCTTGAGTGGGCATAGGTTGTACACAATAATGTATATTCTGCAACACAAAAACAAATGGAAATGTTTTATTTTAACCTTCCTATACTCACGTCAAAATGAAAGACGTATACTATACTATATAAATCGGTCTCACAGACCGTATGCGTGAGTATAGGAAGGTTAAAAATGACTTTTAGAAATACTACTTTGGCGCCAGAGGCAATTTATCAAATTTTGCCTTGGCAGCGAACCTCTTAAACAACATTAGAATCGAACTATACGTAATTAACAGGAATAAACCATTGAAAATAGTGTACAATTGCGACTTAATCACCAAATTTGCTTCGCATATTAAAATAACCGAAAAGAATAATATGATTCGTAAATACTGTCAACCAACCACGGTTTAATCTACTCCATCCCTACAGCTAAAAGTTCTCCTTCTTCTATAGCCCGCACTAGACTTTCAGAGCATAAAACTGACACTACCATTGTTTGTCATATTCCCTGCCCTATGTTCTTGTTACTTATGTATGTTCTTGTCCCACCGTATTCAATGATCTGATAACTTTTAGCATTTTCATTCAGTCAATTGTTAATTAATTATTTTTGAAAATTGACATGCATATATTGTATTGACCGTATATTAGATAATTAATTTATTAGGGGTGTTTTAAATATTATTGCACTTTCGGTTTTATTGGAATTTAATTACTTTTTTCAAATGTAACGCCTGGTATACATATTTCTTAATTTTCTAATGCAGAATTCAAAGCTGGGTTGAGATATGTGAGCATACAGATTTGTCCTTTAACAGAAAGTTAATGAATGAAACTCTTCATACTACATCAAAATACTTTTGAATACAGAGATAGCCTTTTAATTTGGGTTATAACAGTTGTTCGCAATACTAAACACTAAATAAAATACACTAAAACATTAGAAAAATTCAAATACAAGTATTTATCACATTCCATCTAAATCACGGAGTTTCTATGAATATTTTGTATTTGACTTTATCCAACTTTCGAATAGAAAGCATTTGAAATAACTGCTATAGTCCGAATTGAGACTACCTCTGTATTTTGGTATTGTAGGATTTTATTGAAAGAAAAGTCTTCATGTTGATACATCCCAACAATGACTTAAATTCTGCAGCAGAAAATGAAGAAATATACAGCGTATTCCATTTGAAAAAGTTAATTTCCTACAAAACTGAAAGTGGAAAAAATTTAAAACATTGTTAATAAATTGCTCACACAGTGTAAATATATCCATGCCACTTTTTCAAGACAGTGTTAAAACTGATGAAGATAATTGTGCGCTTCGGAACTAATATGATTTCCAGATTATGAACGAATATATAAATGCAAATGTAGTCCTATATATACATGTTTCTAAAGTACATGATACTAAATGCTATAACCATATTGTCAGAATAAATGATCTAGTAAATGGTCAAAGTGAAAACATATTTATTAACGGGAACGTCCTTTTATTTGATTTTATATGTAATGCAGGTTTATACATGTTACATAAGATGTTCTCGGTGGAACCACACAGCCGTATTAAAAAAAAAATACTTACATAAACCTACTAAATGACCTAGTTATGAGAGATCGCTATATAGACATATGGTGGTTGTCAGACGTGATGACAATAGCGCAGAATTGAGCAAGCTAAACCGAAATAATTTATTATTTGGATGCCAGAAATAAAAGCAGCTAATCGATAAATTATAAAAATTTTTTTGGTTTGGACAGCCTGTTCTTAAATTACGAACGCCGATGTTAGCTTATCTACCTACAGCGAGAACCAAATTTAATTAATCTGAATGTATAAATTCTTTGTACCATTGTTTAAAAATAGGGATAATGCGATTTCATTCACAAGCCAACTCGTAAAGTAGCATCGGTCATTTAATTATAACGGAAACTAACAATAAGTTGAACTATGAATTAATTCCTCCATATTTCCAGGTAAACAGGAAATAGCAATCTTCTCCATAGACTTTTCGGTATCTCCAGTAATTATCTAATTTTGTAATTAGTAGATTTACTAGATTTTTATACGGTTGAGCGATGTATCAGCAGTATCATAGTAGGCTCGTGGGCATACGCCGAAAGTTTGTTTTAAATCACATTTCTCGTATACCTTTACTATTATAGTATAAACCGTATATTGAGTTACAATACTTCCTCTATTTTCCACATAAACATATCAATAACATTACATATATAGTGTAAATTAAAAAGGGCTCTTTTAAACGGGTTCACTTGGAAAAATGTAGTGTTTGTTTCCTAAGAGAAGAGCACATTATGTCAGCGGCACAATGAACCAAATTTGGTGTTCTGTCTACGTTACCATGGCAGCCGACTAGCGAAAGTCAATGAAACGTCACATTTCGTCATATTTTCATGACGTAATGTGCTCTTCTCTAAGGAAACAAACCCTACATATAAGACGTTTCTCCCGACAAAAGTAAATATGTTGGTCCAATGGACAAGTGCAACAGCGAACATGGGTACGTTAAAGCTAAGTGCTATATATAGCAAATTGCGGAGTTATCTTCATATTCAGGTTCAAATATATGCCATGCCAAATATATGCATGTCAAAAATCTACGTTCTCTGGTAATTACATAATGGGCAATTGCCATATGAAATGCAACTACTTCCCGTGCAGAATTGCATTAAATTATATCCAGATAACAAATTATGGGACTACTCACTGCGTAGTAAAAAGAGTTATATGTGCTAATTAGTGTACTAATTATGTACTTACTCACAAAGTAGTCGATGTGAATGTAACGTAATAACCCGCAGTGCTTCTATAGTAATTGTTTTTCAGATGAGGAATGTCGTATGTACTAATATAGCTCATTACTACTTCTTTTGACCATCTTTGCGTTACGTGAAATTCAATCACCGGTGGTGCTTGTGCAAGAGTAGTATATCTAATCTATTTAGTAAATATTTGTGACTAAAAGGTACGTAATGCAACGTTAATGGAGCATTCATAAAAACTGAAATTAAACTCAGAAATATACTTCTTATCCACGATATTTCAGTATATATGCAATAGTATGGTACATGATTTACAACATAGGTTTTCACATCGAGTGTCTTTTCTACGCTTATACGAAAATATATGACGTAGGACCGTATTGCATCGAATTTGAGCTGTGCAAAATACTGAAGTATCTGCAGTGCATGCTGTAAAAATGGTATTTTTTACGCGGTACAATTAACGCGTAACATGCAGTAATTGTGGTACATTTCTGCGTCATCTATTTCTGTTGAAATGTAGAAAACACATTTCGTGTGGAGAGCATAATGCAAAAATCAGGAACCGCGTACAGTTGTTTTTAGCAGGTCTAGTTATTAGCTGCTCCGATAGGATGAAAAGTTCTGTAACCAGTTTGTTTTCTGGTATTGCATTAATCAATAATTATATGGATGAGAAATGGACTCCGATCTTCGTGTCCAAAATAAAATGCTTTGTATATAGTTCATTTAACCAGAAAGTAGATATTTTTTTGGATAGCATTTCAGAAGATATGCAAAATATATAAAAAATATCACAAATCCATTTTGTACATTTATCAGTAACTCGAGGTATATCTCTAAAACAAATTCCATATAGAAGTCTACAGTTGATATAGAACTTCCTTTTATTGGGACATGATTATTAATAAGTGAAGAGGTGTAAAAATTGCACACATTTATAGTATATTATTTCTTATAGTATGTTGTAGGGTTACACAAGCATTACAAAATCATTTTCACTGGGTAATAAACTATGAAATATAAAAGCATTATTAGAAATTCCGCTTTACGTACATATTGTACCACTGAGACCCAGAGTCAGGCGAGTGTTGTTTTATAAGACTGTTATTGTAGGCGTGATTATGCAAATAGACTGGTAGCAACAGATGGCAGCGACAGTGTCGCCTTTTCTTATAGGGTGAATTTGTACGAGATCGGAATTACTAAACGCCATTATGGCCTTTCCTAACTTTACGAGACAGAAGTACGGTCTGTAATTATTTCGACATAATAACAAAAATACGGTCGCCTCGGCGGAAACGAAATAGGTTCGTGCTAATAAAACTATACAAGCAGCGCGACGCGAACTATAATAATGTTTCTCCGCTAATAATGTCTACTTTCCCGCTCCTTCTAATATGAAGCTGTAAAAAGGTCATAAAGAAAATACGACTTCTTAACAGCAAATGTTGCGAAGGAATAAGCAATGCTTCAGTTGATCTGAGACATTATTCTTTTTAAGGTGCTATAAATATTATTAGGGTATACGATTCTTCTTCTTTACAGTTCATTTGTATTGATATTGGCAGTGAACACGTAAATAGTAGAACGACTAATCGAAGTACTATTAAGGTAATAGTTTTGGTTCGTAACAAGGATTTAAGCATAAGTTAGCAAGTAGCCTAGATATGCAAAGAGGTAATGAAGCTAAGGAAGCTAAAATGTCAGTCATCTAGTGACGTTATAGCAAGCGATCTTCCGGGGAAGATCCAATAGTAAAGAGTTCTCATTGGAGATAGAAAGCAGACTATTTTGTTACCGTCATCTGGGATGAATTCGGACAATTCTTGAGTTTTTTGATCATAAAACACATCAGAATATTCATTTTAATGTGAAAATTTAAATATAGCCTCTTCAATACTTCTTAAGTAAAATGTTGAAAATTTGTAATAACAATCTTCCACTTTAGAATAACTTTATTTTCTTAGAAAGTTTACGAGATAAAGAGGTTCATGCTCATCGCCTATTATTTTTTCTATAGTACAGCCTATGTAGTGTTTGTAAATTTTTTTATGACTAAAAAGCTTTCCTAATTCAAAAATGACAACTTCAATCTCTTTTGAGATTTGTTTCCGCGTGTTTCAGTTTTTTTTTGTGTCTTTGGAGGGAAAAGGTACAGCCGCTTTATTTTCGAAAATATCTTTATTTTCAACTCCCATGCTTTTGCCGACACTGTTCGTATCACTAAAGTCGTGATACGAAATCTCGTCACTATTAAAATTATCTGATTCTTCCTCTACTTGTCTAAGGTCACTAAGGTCAGCTTATTCTCTTGCCAGGTCTAACGTTCAGCTTTTTACCCATTTTTCCAAAAACTTGGAGAACCTTCATCACTTGATATATAGTTTCTTTAAGAGTGTTAATCCAATGGCGTTCATCTGGAGTTTCTGAAGGTGTGTTGGGCAATTTATTTAAAACAACATTGGCATCTATGTAGAGGTACAATTCCACACGCTCTGAAACCAGAGTTGATATTTGCCAATAAAGCCGATTTAAAAGACCCGGAAATTTCGATTTCGAAACAGATTTGGCCTACACCTTTTAATATTTTGAGCAAAACGTTCAGTTAAGCCTTTAGTTCTTGAAATATATTTGTAGAAACATTCCACACTTGCAAGAAATTCTTAAGAATGTTAATCTTGCGACTTTTTCGCCTAAGTAATTTTTAACTAGCTCCCGTATATGATTTCGTGTCATTGGAAATCCCCATTCCCTAAATTGGACGATTCCCTCCATTATCATATTCTCTTCTTCTGAAGTGAACACTGGTAGACCACCTTGTTTTTTTAGATAGGTAATTAATTAATTAATTAATTTTATAAAAAAAAGATATATAGATTTCGGTATTCCATAACACTCTGCTGTCCCTCGTTGACTTTTAGATTTCTTTTCCGACTTCAGAAATAGTTTTTGTAAATTATCTTCCGAGTAGTTGATGAACTTGGTGCCGATTTTCTTTTCATCATTCCGAGCCATTGCTGTCCGAATTCACACCACTTTTAAGCATATTTTCAAAAAAGAAAATGCAGAAAGTAAACATAAAGATTTGCTTGTTTGTACAAAACTTGCCAAACCAATTCATATTAATGTAAAAATATATATTCCCTTCTAAAACTTATAATTTTTCTAGAATATAAGTTTGTTTGCAACGTTTGATTATGGGTTCTCTCACTGAGAATATAGTAAATACATGTCGAACAATTAGATAAACTACTGCCAACGATAAGGTTTTGAAATATATCAATCGAAACTGTAGAACACATGCCATAGAAACGTGTGGGTATATTTTGGGTATGGATCAAAGGTTACAGTCACATGAGAATTGATCGAAAATTTCTAACTTTTATTAAAAGTCTAAAGATCTTAAGGGTGTTTGGTACTTTTTTCAAAATCGGTTAAACCTAAAGTTTCTTTATTGGTTCCAAAACTATTTTGAAAATTATATATCTGACCTTTAAAAGTAGCGTGTGTAACGATAAAATACTAGTTTTTACAATGTTAAGAGCTTCTACAGCTTTAATTTTTCTTCAACAATAAGTGAAGAACCACAAAGTTTACTAGCTCGAAATTTTGAATACAGTATATTCGTTACGATAGTACGTCTTATCGGTGAGCTTTTTGTAAATTCTTTGTTTGTTGTTGAATTCAACCTCAATTAAGGAATAGAAAAATGACCATGGGCTTACCATCATTTTTTAACTTCAAGAAAGCAATGATAACAAAGGAATTTACAAAGAAGCTCGCCGATAAGACATAGCTATGGTAACGAATACACGGTATGCAAAATTTCGAGCCCGTAAACTTACTGGTTCTTCATTTATTTTTAAAGAAAAATTAAAGCTGTAGGAGCTCTTAACATTGTGAAAACTAGTATTTTATCGTTACACACACTACTTTTATAGGGCAAATATACAATTTTCAAGATAGTTTTGGAACCAATAAAAACTTTAAGTTTAACCGATTTTGAAAAAAGTACCAAACACCCTTAAGTTAAAGAAAGGATATAGAATAAGCATATTGTAGTACATTCAGAGCTTCAAGATAAGTCAACCTCTGATCAGGATCCTTTTCGAAACAGTATTAGGGATAGATGCATAAATTTGTAAAGCCATCATCTGGTGATACCTGTGACAACGAAATAGTAGAGGCACATCTTTTCTAAATGTGTCTTGCAATGGTTGGTTGTAACATCGACAAAAGACTCACCTAACACTACTTTTTGATACGTAAAACTGTAGATTGTTTTTCTGACAAAATGAATTACTATCAATTATATTGAACGTGCAATGGCTAGACCTAATGTATATAGCTACCAATAAAACGAAATCTAACAGTAATGATTTACTTATCTCAAGCCTTACAAAATTTATTTTCTTCGTTAATTTTCAGTAAATAAAATACATGAGAGTTTTATAAACTCATCAGAACTTTATAAAGTTAGGTTCTATTAACGTTCAGTGAAAAAGTTATTTTGCGTGCGAATCGAAGTTGACTTTCTTATTGTACGATCCCGCGGTGCTTCTTTCAATTTTAAAAAACTGTATAATAGAAAATTCCAATTTCGCATAAATTCCTGTTTGTTCAAAAAGTCGGATAAGGTAGGCATAAGCACAACGGCATTATAGCTCTAGACGGAGGAATGAGTATTTGAGAAAGTTTCCGGCTACGACGAAGTCGTTGAAAACTTTTAGCTTGTGCCATAACGCATGAAGAGATTTATTTTAAGATTATAGGTATAGTCGAAAACAGAACCGCAAAACAATGGCCTTTGAGCTGGTTTCATAACGGTGTAGGTATTAGAAGTAATAACTCACAAACAAAATTATTCGGAACCCTTCTTTGAAATGTACCTCCGTCTATATGTAGATATTGAGGGGAGGCTAAATAAAAGTATAAATGATTAGAACTAAAAGCAATTACTTTTATATGCAAGGCTTAAAATTCAAATGAAATACATATATGTATAAGATACACATATCTCTATCTAAAGTACTTTAAATATGTGTACACACCTTCAAGGAAGACGCCGTCGTAAAACGTTCAGAAACAAACTACCTTCCTTACAATAAAAATGAGGTATTTTTGTACGTTAAAAATTTTATAACCTCCTGTGGTATATTCATAGCCGAAATAGCTATTCCTCTTGGATGACACGATAAAATACCTTATTCTATTCACGCTCTCACGCCTTTCTTTGACACGACATCTTATTTAATCAATGCAAATCCGATAAATTTTGAGTGGGCTTTTAAAAAGTACTCATTGTGTTTTGACAGAGCCGTTCGGTCTGTAGTCGAGCTGTCGTTATAAAAATGCCTGAAATATAGGGTACAGCTTCTTTTATAAATATTTATAAAAGAAGATTAAACAAAGCATCTGCGGCGTATATGGTAATTATTCGATTTAGTATTATTCGAATTGAATTTAAAGCATACCTAAGAGTGTAACATGAAATACATAAGCTGTAAATCACAAAATCACTATTACCGGCTTGTTTATGTAAGAAAATGTTCTTACACTTTAAAATTGTTTGTGTAAGTATTGTTTTAAACGAAATTATAAAAATCTTCGAAAGATACTTTGGTGTAAGAAAAGACTTAAATACTTTTAAGGTGCAGCAACGCTAATCCCATACCAAATACCGTAACTTAATAGAAATTTGTATAGAAGTATAATGCAAACCCAAGCAGGTAAGTAGATAAGTAAATTAGTGGTACATACATTAAATGTATATACATACATATATAGAAAATTATAAAATTCCTCTAACGAAACTCTTGACTTTGAAGTGCGTTCCTATATTTTACTCACTGTATCACATGTAGCGCTTACTGTGTACTAAAGTGCAAGTTCAGTGTTTGAGAACTAAAATATGAGGATACTGAAACACATGAACTAGTTTTAGAGTCCAAAACTATACTGTTGTGTACCGTAAGGAATTATTTCACAAGGCATTATTTCGATCGTATGTGACCGATTTAATTGGAAACCCGTTCTATACTACCTAAATAGTAGCTTTTATCTTGATGTTTGTTTCAGTACTTAGTGCGGCCATTATCCGCAGCAAGGCAGCTAGAACAGGTCGAAGTCTTCTTCCCCATGATCCTAGTTCATACCTACCTGGTCACCACCTGGTTATCTGTCTGTAGTATGACTCTGCCTCTCTATTTGAGAAACAGACGCACTTACATTCATGAAGATTCTGTCTAAGGCAATATGTGCCTTAAGAGCTTACAGCTTTTACTAAAGGTTTGAGAATTCAGGTAATTCAAGAAAGATGTGTCTTGACATTATTCAGCATGATGGTCAAGTATAGGTCCCGAATGTACGTCCAAAGGCTCGTGAATAAAGGTTAAGAAGTCTATTCAGAACGAAATAATGGCTGAATAAAAAAGTGGCAATAGATATGTCTTCGTTTGCTGTTATTCATTCATTTCAAACGTACGGTCTAGATATAAACCCACGATGAACTGAAATTAGTCATAAAGCGCGAAAGAAAGGAAATCAAGCCAATTATAAGTCGATATCGGTGTTACCAGCAATATTTAAGGCATATGAAACAGCTTTAGATTTCCTAGAGAAGCAATATTCTATTAATTATTTAGGTAGAAGGAAGAGTAGCGGGGAAAGCAGCTTAGACGAACTAAGTTACCTTCTTTCGATGTTCCGCAAGCTTTGGTAATAATTTTAAATGCGCGAGAAACATCAAAAGAAGTTACTTATTTCGTCTAGGCTGCTTTTCCCGTCACTCCTTCTTCTACCTAAACCTAACTGGTACAGCCGTACTTTCACCTTATTCTAATAAGGGGTAAAACCACTCTAGAGGCAGAAAAAGACCTAAATTTGACAATTTATTCTGGGAGTATAACAAACATAATAGAATTTCTTTTCGGAGGGTTTATTTAGCGCATATTGAAGTACGAGAAACATTTTTTTATTTTCATTTTCATACAAAATGGCGGCGACAGAGCACGTCGCCGAGAACAGCGTTTTTGAAAACACCGCCACGGGAGGACGGATTTCTCGGCCTGTATGGCTCCCGGAACAAAAATCTAAAAAAATTATAATCTATATACAATTGGCTTTGGAAGCACATAGGAGTTTCTTTTTAAATCAATTTTTGTGGAAGTAGTGCACTTTTTAAGAAATTAATCGATTGTTTGCTCTAAAAATGACCATTAACTTGTTCATAAAAAAGTTCACATTCAATAGGAAAACGGCTATGTACTTCCAAAGAGAATATTGTTGTGAAACTACTGTAAAGATTACAAATCGATCCTTGCAATAGTCTCCGAGAAATCCGTCCTCCCAGTTTGAAAAAGTGGTTCCGAGAAAAACGCGTTTAAAATTTTATGAGTGCTCAGCTCGCGTTCTGAGGCGCTGCGGCAAAATTGATAATTGAACCTTTTAACATTTTTTTCAATATAAATCAAATGCCATATTGTTCTTATTACCCTAAAGTATCATTTAAGCCAAAAAAAGAATATTCGTATTTTTGTAAATCCTAGAGTGGTTTTACCGCTTTGATGTCCAGCACAGTTTTCGACAAAAGAATATAACTACAACTGTTCCTATCAACACCATAAATGAAATAACAGATCAGTTGGATGACGGCAAGGAGGTTAAGCTTGGATTATGTGATATCGGTGAAGCATTCGAGAGCATCTGCCATAACATTTAAATAGAAGGGCCGTAGTACTACGGAATGAGAAGTATGTACCCAGTATTAGGCCCGTTTCTTTTGCACATAAATGATTTGCCATCAGCCCTCAGACACGGTAATCTAACATGGCTTGCTTCCGGTAGTATAAAGATTGGCTGAGAAGTAATTGTTGCAAACCAAATAAAGACAAAATCTCAGTTGGTAATATCCACCAATTGCGCTTAAAGGTCGGGGTCGGGTAAGTTCCCAGAACTTTACAAACACTTTAATGTGGTGTACCTCTGCACAGATCTTTGTACTAAAGAAAGTCGCTTGTGGGACAGTCCAAATCATTACAACCAGCCTCCCTTCAATTTTCATCATCTTCCTTTAATGGAGCCATAAGAACTTATAACTTCAACTCAAAACTTGTAAATTGGAGCACACGAGCAAAACAACAAATTATATTAAAGCAAAATAATTTAATTATGTTATTGTTTACTTTAAAATTGGAAGGGTTTGACGATTTCTTCTCTTGTGAAAAGCAATAATTACAAAACCATGAATAACAGTGAACTTGATGTGTGGTCAACATGAGCCTGCGCGTCCTGGAACCAATCAAAGATCAGATCAGTATGTAACACACGCATTATAATTACTACAATAGGAAAATAAATCTTAGGAATTTTTAGTTCTCCATTACGTTTCGATATTTACTCACTTTGTTTTTAGTCTGTAGCTAAGATCGGATATAATGGAAATAAAGTGATTCAGTAGTGTTCGATCATATCTATCAAATGTTCAATTGTTACGGAAATGTGTGGATGTACACATAGAAGTAATGTACGCATAATATACACAAATAAACATCGGTAAAAATACGTAGGCGTTGATCCATAAGAGAATAATAAAACCGAAAGCGTACATATATAGAAGACCATTGCGATGTATGCTTTGTCGTAAATATCAACACAATGTTGCTGTCATCCTATTCCATTGAAAGTCTTCTTTCAATTTATAACCGTATTATTGATCCATATCGAATGAAGGTAAGCGATCGGCCTATTATCGGTGGCAGTGCCGTGAACTTGTTCTCTCGTCTAAACCCTCTGGTTTATGTCTTGACCATTCCTAAATAATGGACGCTGATTTTACACGGTGATAATAGACAGAAGTTTGATCGCTAACAATCTATCTTCCTGAGTCCGATCTCGCACAGTTTATTGCTTTAAATTTATAAGGATCGTTTATAGATGGCTTTTACACGGTTTTATCTCTTCTGCTCTTTTAGTCGATGTCGAACTACTAAAAGGTTTTGGTAGATTAATTTAATGCCCAGTACTTTAATGGACAAAAAGTATTTAGAAGGTTAATCTCATACCTTTTCGACAAATATTAACTTGACGTACAGTGATCAGATAAACCGTATTTTTAAAGTGCAGAATAAAAAGGTTAATGTTATATGTAGTTTAGGTTTATCCTCATCGTTAGTTGCAGCTTCAGGTTGCATCTTTACATACTTCAGTTCACTGTTATAGATACAATCAAACATGAGTTGAATATAAACGAAAAGAGGATTTTTAGAAACAACATGTGAACGATATCCCAGACCTTCCATATTGCATTTTTAGCACAGTACTACCAGTGCCAGTTTATAACATTCGCCGCTTATGTTCAAACGTTCACCTCAGCTGCATAACAGAAGTTAATTAGTGTTTGGGCCTGTGTTAGTACATAGGTAGTTATTGTTTGTGATTTGCTCATTAGAGCGCAAAATTTAGTATCAAGACTCAGGCTTTACTGGCCGAACGGGAAGCGGGAAAGTTTTTTTTTGGGGCGGTGAATAATCGACCGAACTCTAAGAGCAGTAATGGAAAAACTATATTCTAAAGCCCACTTTACAGTATCAATAATTGTAATTATAAATCCGACCATAATTATAACTATAAGTACTATTTTGTCTATAAATAGGAACACAATAATTGAAAATAGTATGTCGTGTATTACAGGAGACAACATTTACAACCATAATATCCATAGTAAAATGTGCAAAACTAATGCGTACACTGCATTTTTCAAGATTATTGACAATTGATAAGTAAATTTCACTTACTGTGTACTTGCACAGGTTGTGCTAGTGAGTTAGGCGTACCTCTTTTTATTGATAAAATCTAAAAGATTGATGAAAATATGTTAGGTGCAGTAGCTGCTATTATCCATTAGAATAGTTTAATGGTACTTAAAATGAAAAGCCGTAGAAAACGAAAAAAAATAGACAACGCTTTGGCAGAAACGAAGAATTATTGTTAATTGTCAGTGAAAGCGCAAAATAATGTACACAAAATTAGAACATGTTCTACGTTTATGGGTAAAAAGACGACTTAGATCAGGTTTTCTGTTCTACACTATCCATAGTTTTATGGTTATAATTATGGTCAGATATATAATTATAATTATTGATAGTGTAAAGTGGGATTAATTTCGTAATGTCTGATTTTTTGCAGAACATGAAGACTTTGTGGAGAAATGGGAATATTTGAAAAAAAAATCTGACTGCAAAATATGTTGTTGCAAACTGCGTGATGCTCAGAGCGTGTTGACCAAATACGGTAAGTTACTGCCCCTTCTTGATGTTCCACTGATAATGAAAGCTTAGCTGTCGAAGTGAGCATTTGTTTTTTTTGATAAAGTTGTGGCAAGGTTGTTATTTACTTTATTTTCTCATATTCTAAGAACTACCAAAATGTCTATGAGTATTAGCATTGCAAACGGTGTGTTGTTGTAGAAAAACAAGTGTTTTCTATCAAAAGAATGAAATGATTTTTACATTGACTTACAAAAGACAACAAAACGAATGCCAATAATTGTAAATGTCATTGAATTTAGGCTTTCGCATGAAAGCACTAAAAGAAAATGATCCAATTATGCCTTCAGGTCACAAACCGAATGATCAATTTTATATATACTTGTAGTTTACAAAAGTAATATCGACATTAAAAATATTTTCAATGTGACATGGAAACAAATCTTGGAATCATCCTTTAGGTTTCACCACAAAAGATTCTGATAACATCCCATGCTATGAAATGACAGCTGTTTCTACGTCAAAGTTTGGAAGGTTTTACTATGGTTATAGAAATTCTAGGCTTTTTAAGGGTGTTATCGCATACCGGACTGAAGCTCGTTGGCTTACTGTGTCTATTAGAGATGCCCTGCCATTATGCTAGTGGGAATCCTTTTCACTTTCTCTAGCTGTAAGAACCGAGACCCAAAATATTCAAGTCTTACACTGCTCAGCCCCTGGTATTCGCAGCCTACTAAATTTGGTGTTCCTTACAACAGACCCCCACGATAGGACTGCCTCTGTTATGGGTAGGTTTATTAAGCTCATAGTCTCTCGACAATAGGCCCATTGCCTTCCCAATTGGGTTTCTGCTCATTCACATCAATCGTTGTGCATTGTCCTCTGAAAGTTCTGTAATGAACATGCGAGACTACCTTAAGCCTAGGACGGTCTTTCAGGAATTCCATATGCATGTTGATACACATGGCGGCACAAGCTTCCACTGTGTCCCCTTCCTGGTAAGGAGGTGCGCCTCTTCATTTCCTTCTATGCCCAGCTATCACAGCTCCCATATTTTATTGTGTTCTCCCAAGGACACCCATTACATCCGTGGATCCTTGCAGCTCTTGATCGTACTTGCGCATTCTGGATTGCTTTAGAAATTTCTTGGCTGTCGATCATGATATGAACTTTCCTATTTTGCTCGCTTCTCTGTATAATAGTTTGCGCATATGTTCTCATGGTAGTCATCCCTGCCTGAAACACAGTCGCATACGCCCCCAGGTTCATGCAAAATCCTGTTTCCTTTATCCTGTCTTTTTGATCGCCGTTACTGGAATGCTATTTCCAAAAGTTTCATATGATTTAATGAGTATTTTCTGAAGTATAGTTACAAAATGTTATACACCATAGGGTGAACTTGGTAATAAATTCAAGAACTACTATAACGTTTTATCATACGTTTCTGATTCAACACTTCTTCTGTTCTTCCGCTGAAGAGTGATTGCGTCGATTGCATAAGAAAACTTACTCAGAATCATATCATTAAAATCAGACCGAAAATATTCTTCACATATGTATTCACAGTTTTGTACGTAATGCTTACCTAGCTCCTATCTTTTATAGGATACGTCAATAGGAGCAAATCCGTTCTAGACCTATATAATAATAATAATAATAATAATAGTGATCTTTATAGAAGATATATACTGCGAACTATAGCATCGCGAAGAAGGAATTCTTGCTCCGTTGAAATCATAGTTAATCTTCACTCTATTTGCGGCTCTCTCGACGATTATGATATAAACAGTCACTGTAACTAAGATATTGGTCACACAAAATCCCCACAAGAAAATATAAGCTTCAAGGTCTACGATGTATAATTTGATATAGTAGTTGATCACGATTAATATTCTATGGTGGAATCAAGGATACGCAGAAATACGAAAAAACCGGTCTATTGCAAGTTAAAATCTGAAAAAGGAAGAATCCGATCTTGAAATTTAAGAACATACGTTCAATGGATATGTGATTGGATAGCTTTTCGAGAAAATCCATGAGGTAATAAGCACAGTTGATAGCGATATAAAATTTGGAAAGCACAATTATATACAGATGCATATGTCGCGCATTTACTCATTACGCCTATGATATACAATAATAAGTCAAATAAATATTGACGAAAATCACTAGTTTTTTCTGTATTACGATGTGTATAATTACCAAACACAAACGCACTCTGTCTATGATTTGATAAGTTTATACTATCAGAAATTATTTAAAATATACATTGCGCTTTAGAAACGAATATTTACAAATGCAAAAAAGGAAATTAGCTAATGTTCTCGACACATCGTTAATATTGTGCTACACATATGCGGCACGATTTCAGAGAATTTTGTAATTTATTATTACAACTTTGAACCTGAACAGATACTAAAATATCGAAGGAAGTTCTATTTTAAATACACTCGTCGTGGTTTGTTATGTAAGCGGTTGTGTAATAACAAATCGGTACCATGTGTTTGAAGTAAAAAAATTTCGTAGTAGTAAATACAGACCCCTTAACGTGAACTAAATATTTACGTCTGCCAACTGATACGTACAGCTTATTTCAGTTTGTTTATATTCATTGACACATTAATATCCATACGTAACATCAATTTCTGGTGTTATTTTAAACAACATAACCGTTCTAACTCTTCTATCAGCAAACTCTCACGTTATATACGATATCTAGTTGGTGGGTGCTGATAACAATCTTTGCCGGGGTCTTTTCAGCTCATATATCATAAATAGTACAACCCTTCTCGGGCTTATCTTCCGAAGTTGCTCCGGAAGAGCTGTGAGGATCTGTTTACACTTCCGGTAGCCATCGCTGAAATCGGTCGGATCGTTTGGAATAGACCGCTCCATGCATGTTAAACACTTAAGCACCCCATAAATGATAACAATGTGTGTTCAGCAACCATAAGAGGTGAATGTTTTATGCTTCTAACTCTGTATACCTCCGCGAGTAACTGTTTATAACGAAACAACTAACATAATCTGTTTGTATTGTGAAATTTGTAGAAATGTGTACATATCTGGTCTCGGCATAATCTCGGTGATTATGTATGTTGAGGATTATTATCTCATTTTAATGGAAATAAATGTGGTTATCACAAATGCGGGTCTTTAATACTTAAAAGCTTTCTCAAGCAGTTTCATTGAATTTAAATAAAAGATAATACCTTTGTGTTCTAATTTTTTGCGACATTCTACGAATTTAATCTGTAAATTACTTGTGCTTGGGGCCGGATTTATGTGAGCTGAGTTTAAGAGGATAACCTGTTAAGCGTGATGGTAAAAACAAAGAATCTGGTACATTTTAAGCTGCCTGAGGAAAAACATGGTCTTTACGTCTAAAACGTCTGTTAGTATTTAATCAACTGTAAAAATCACATTTCTCGGTGAAGAGTGAATGTAGTTTCTTAATTTGTATATTAAGAAAGTAATAAATTTCATAGGCAACCCAAGCATGTGTATCTAAATTTGTAAAGAAGTTTACTATACTCTAGAGAAAACAGTACATATAGTGAAGGCAGAAATATGTATGTACTTCATTTGCACGATGGCGCCTAGTAATCAAAAAGTTTCATGTAATACAAAAATATCTCATTAGCAGTTATCAGATCACACCCACCATTATACTTTCAGGGTTTACGGATCAATGCGTTTGGCTGGGAATCTGAAAAGTGCTCTTGGTACTAGTACGAAATAGTTTTGTTTTGATACCGCTAAGCTCATTAAAATTGATGTAAAATGTTTCTACGAAAATCTAAGAACTGTACCCTTTCCGTTCGAAATAAGTAAGAATTTTGATTTAGAAGTTAATTATCTGATCTTCAACCGACAATGTCATTACTCTTCTTTAAGAATGAAGTTACCCTTAGTTTTGATTTTGCTATGTTTAGTCGTCAAAAAGCTAATACTACCTTAGACGAACTACAACATACAGATTTGATAATTAACATCTTCTTTATTTGTGTACTCAGAATATTCCAATTTTTATTAAATATACAACTGTTCTAAGCCTATAAATTGTATTATTATTGATTTATACAGCTGACCTCAAGAACTCATGCCCTGCAAATTAAACAACAAAACTAGGAAAGAAAACAACGGACAGAAAGTACAGGAATGCTTTCCCGAAGAACAAAAACAATAGTCCTATAGAAAAGAAACAAGGTTCGTAAAAATAATTAAATAGCAGCGCGATTAACACAAGAGCAGCCCAAAGCGATAGATCGTGGAGAAGATTATTGTCATAGTCAATAGCATCTTGACATACACTATCGACCTGGAAGCTCTTGGATGTGGTGATGACATCCAAGTGCCGGGAAGTCGCAGTATTCCCACAGAAATAATGTGCAATAAGTAAGGTTCGACAAACGGCTGCATGATAAGTTATCATTAAGTAGTGTAAACCGCTGTCACTCCACCGCTTGTCCCTAGTTATGTGCAAGTCGCGACACAAAGTCTACTATTTGGACCATCGAAGATAGTAGAATCGACCATTTTAACTCGTCTCAAGGTAAATTTGAAAAAATAAACAAAACCAACAATTTAGTTGTTGTAATAGCTCTTATTCGAATTTTCATCTTTTCTGACTTATGGAGGCTATTAGGAGCTCATTAGAGAGATGTGAGTCAGTTGGGGCGATATTTCTTGTTTTGGCTATCTTTTATAATGAATTGTGAATAGGGCAATAAATAAAGACTAATAATTATTATAAAAGAAATTTATTTTATTTTATATCATATTTGCACAAGAAAGAACACGACCGTTTAGTAGAGCGATATACAAGGGACACATGTAAAGTTATTTCGACATACGAGGACTATATCTTGCAAGTTATGATACCTCTCACCCTTATGGAGGTCACTTTGTTTCCCTCTTAAGTACATACGACGCGACGGTCCTATGTGTTTAGGTATCAATTCATTTTTGGCGTGTGTTATCGGTAAGCGTTGTTCGACTCGCATTCTAGACCTTGAGAATATATAATTATTCCACTTGAGTTTTCCAACATGAATAAAACACTTCACTATATTTAGCAAAAATTTTTAATGTCCGTTTCTCCGACACAGTGGCAGTAAGTTGTAACTTTATAGGAAAAGATTTGTATGAATTTGCCGTGAATGTTTATGCACAGCACCACACAATTTTTAAATAGTTTTGGACACGTGCTTCTTTGTTAGCGAGGTCAGCATCGTATGTAACGCTATTCAGTAATCTACGTATCATGGTGTCATAGTTGACAGCAAAACGAATTTTTTGGAAAATTTTTATACTGGTTTTCTTCGAAAAGCTTGGATATAAACTCATATGACGCTTCTTTGAAACAACACACTAAGTACGTGCGACCAATTAAAATATTATAAAGCACGTGGTTACACGGATAAGTATGCATGCTGGTGGTTTATGGATACTTAGTGCAAATTACTGAAATTTACACTTTATTTAATACCCAAACTGAAACGACACATATTTGATACCTAAGTATCCTCTATTTGTTCTAATTATGTCAACCTAATAATTCACAATACTTGTTCATTTAGAAGCAGACATATAGGTTCTGTATATGTATATGGAAGTGTATATCTAACATGATCTTAATGTATTTTCCTGCGCAGACATTTTAGACGACTTCCAAATATATATATCTATACATCTATCCTGCTACCAAAACACACAATTAAACATTATCTTCAAAGTAGTTCGGGCATTAAGCGCAGCGGCCTTGTCTTGATAATCCGAATCTGCGGCTAATGAGTAAGGGAATTGGTTAATATCCGGTTCGAGCGTTATACCGACTAGGGTTGACGTTACAAGCAACTGTCGACCTACCCTTGGCCAATTATGACTTTTATAAAGTCATAAATCAATCTTTGGCGTGCACGTGTATGGATTACTTTAGCGCGTACGATTTAGTTTGGATAATAATACGCATATGGGTTGCTTCATCGAAACAGGTTTCAAATATCGGTTCTTTAAATTTAATTTTATTATCAATTCAGCTCGTAAAAGTTTTAACATTAGCTAATTGTAGCTGCAAAATGATGGAATTATGCAAACTCTATGTTTATTCTAACTGAATTACTCTAAATTGTGTAAACATTCATTGTAATTAATACAGCTATAAAACATGTAGACTATGTAGAGTAATAACTTACATTTTTAAGGTGTAAATTTGGCAAGATTCAATTATTATAGCCAGTAGACCATTAGGCCCGCCAACATTGAGGACTTTATTTATTCGACTTCCAACTCGATCTAATATGCAGAATCTGTGTACGCAAATTGTTTCTGCCTCAAAGATGCTTTGGATGGAATCCTTATAAAATGATCGAATAATTATTAATCCTTAATAGATTGTATAATGTATATTGCTGAAGTACTAAATGTTTTCCAATTATTACAAAACCGAAAAGATATTGCAAGTCCTCTAAGAAGAACGATATTCCCTTGCTTATGTTGACAAAAGCTTTTCCAGTGTACACCAGCATTTACACATTTTATGATAGCATTAAACATAAAACCTGTGACTACGTATAATGACTTATTTCACATTTCACAAGTAACTATTTGGTTTTGTTAACAGAAAAGGAGACCAATCCTTTTCTTTGCCAAATAAGCTGGCGAACTAAGTATTAGATTAATTTTGTTGTGTTAAACCCGAATTACTTAACCCCATATTTACTAAACAGATAGAACATAATGAATTCGACGAAGATTGATCAACTTCAATTGTGTACCTTGTTTATCTCTTATATTCACAGTTTTGCCCGCAACATGACTTATCACTAATCCACGATGAAGGTTTAAATCCAAATAAGGGTGCCATAAATCCTTCCTTTGGAAGGTTATTTACAGCTTTGCTTCCTCCCAAATCTTTGAGTACTGTAATCCACATTGAGATCGCGATATTGTTCTTGACTAACTATTAATTTCTAGTTGCAGGAGCTTACTCATTCAAGAATATACGGTTATGAGGTTCGGTTTTGTTATCTTAGGATATAATTTTTAGAAATTTATTGTTGGTGCGTGCTGGTTGCAGTGCATCGCTTTCCGCTTTAATGCAATTGCTTTTTGGTTGCTGTTCTGTTGCAGCAGGTTAGCTCACAGCAAGGATCAGTGTATAAATCTATACCCAATTTAATTGGGGATTATGACTACTAATTTAATAGAATTAAAATAATGTGAATACCTAACAAAGCTTATTAATTTTATCTGGGTAAAATAATATCAAATCTTAGCATTGACATTTGTTTAATATTTCAAGTTTATACTCATGCATTTCACGGCTACGAAGCTTATATTGTGAATATGGACTAAAATTAAACATCATTTATTCGTATGAAAAACTATAGGGACATAACTATATCAAGTGTTCCGGGGAAAGTATTAGCCAAAATAATGGAAAAAATAATAAGAGCTAAAATAGAACCAACTCTTGAAGACGCTTAATGCGGATTCAGGAAGAATAGAAGCACACAGGATCTCATATTTACATTAGCACAAACGAGTGAGAAAATAATCAATAAAAACCAGAAGATACGTATATGCTTCGTTGATTTGGACAAGGCGTTTGAAAGAATCTGAAGAGAAGACATCTGGAAAGTGCTGATGAATAGAGGAGTAGACAAAAATACTATAAATGTACCATGAAAAGTTGAAAGAATTCGTTACAAAGCAAGAGGTTAACTAGGCCTGCGTTCTGTGTTCTTAGCGGTACTCGATGAAGCAGTGAAAGAAGTGAAGAAGAAAAATTAACACCGCGATATTGGCAAATGCGACAAACTCAACCGGGAGATTTATTTTTATTATTATTATTTTCGTAGATGACATGGCTCTGTTGGCAGATACCAAGGAAAACCTACAGCATAACCTTAAAGTACTAAAAGAATAATTATTGAAGATCAATATGAAGATTAATATTAGAAAAAGAAAAACTATTATAAGTTCCAACAGAATGAAAACTCACGAGATAAGATTGAACGGGGAACAAGTCCAAAGCGTTAAATAACTAGGAGAAGTTATAGAGGAAGACGGTAAATTGGAGAGCCAAATAAATGAAAAAATGGAACGAGTAGGAGGCATCCGCAATACAAAGAAAACAACATTTAAGGGGAAAGAGAAAGATAAAAATTGAAGTTGTTAAAAAGTTATACGCCCAACAATCGTATACAGCGGCAAAATATGAACAGTGTCAGACAGACAAACAAGTCAAAATGTAAATTCTGTCCCTTAGTCAAAGGAGATATTTCCTTGCTGTTCGGTGTTAAAGGTCACAAACCGTAAAGTGAAATTTCGCAGCCAATTTTGGTTTCTTATGATTGAAGTTTCTCATTTGTAGTCCTTTTTACTGAACAAGAAGTGAAGGTAATTCCGTTACTACATTATCTGTACTAAGAGTATGCATACATGTGCACTTCTGATTTGATTTTTAACGTATTTATTGTTCTCCATAGTACACTAAGTCACACAAACCAATATCGCGATACTACGGTATGATGAACCACGATTTTTTAATAAATTGGTTGAGGTTAAAAATTATTCTGATAAATGGTATAAATTGGTTTACTCGAATAACTCGAAAAGAAACAGAATCGGCAAAATCAATGAGATATATATGAGAATAGAAATAAATGAATTGGGAAAATGGGACAGGTTAGAACGGGGATGTATATTTAGGGTTGAGCGTGTCCTAGGAAATTTATAAATACCCTTGTATTGACTTACCTGCAAATAGGCATTCACATCACTAGGAGTTACTAAATCTATAAAACAGTCACAGTATCACTAAAAATTTCACCAAGCTCTGTATGTAGTAAATTCTACTTTACGTTTTCAAACTGACACTGCTATTTCTATTTATCCCAATGATATATCCAATTCGACGTATCAGTATTATTTTATGTTCAACTTTATCGCCAAATACCACGTTCTGTTCTATTCTTCGTAGTCAGCGTTTTCAAAATCGTACCAATTGCGGTTGAGCGACTTATAATTTACTAGACAGATGGTGTAGTTTGCAGTTCTGTTCGCGTTTAGATAGGGCTTATTGCGCTAAGGGTTGCTTAACGTTATGTATTTCATGTGGTTTCGCCTAAAGTAGCGCGAGCAGAAAACTGTATGACTTTGATTGACTGATCCCGGTGTAATAACTAGGGTAGAAAGGAAACCCGGCGCCACATAAAATATAGATAACATCTCTCTAAAAGGCGTTTATTGAGCGACTTACTTTTGCCTTATCCTGTCGTGGAACGTTCCGTCTTTCGGATTTGCGCAAAAATTCGATCGTAGTAGAGCTTCTACGCATAAAAGATATTTCTAATTAAATTTTATCAAATAAGATTTTCAACAAAAGACCAAGAAAGGCATAATTTAATTTTACGTTCCGCGTCTGAGGTATTAGATGAATATTAACAGTAAATTTGCTGTGCATCAGGATTAAAATCCATATTTGAGGACGGAATTCAAAATTTTTAAAAGCAAGTTTTCAATGATAATTGAATTTCTAAGGAAATTGCTTTCTACCCTGAATATTTTATGTCTTCTGCCTTCTTCAATGAAATGTGATTTCTTTATGGTTACTAAAAGCAGTCCAAAGGATGTAATTAAGTACATAGATCTGCAATATTGAAAGTATATATGGCAGTTATTACGAATGTTTACTATTACACCTATGCATATTTAAGTGGGCATGGCAAAGACCGAGTAGTATATTTGGGATACACTACATACGATTATATGTACTAGATTATTACTATCGATTACTACACAGATCATTCTTTTAATTCTGGCTAATGGAACACGGTTTCTTACCACAAATATACGAAAATAAATAGCCGGTCAGAATTTATATTTTCGCGTTTACAACCTTCTTAAATTTTTGGATCGTACGCAGGATAAAATTAAAATCATGCAATTTTAATCCATTTATATACCAAAGTAAGCTTGTTACCTGGAAAAGCTTTTGGACAGCACAATAATTTTATGTATGTAACAGGTGTGCGGCGGAAACTCCATTTTTAACATATGCAGCAAGCGTCTTAACTTATCCTTAGGAATTTAACTATCTATGCTTCAAAATATAGTAAATCAATTAATATGATTAATATTACATATATACATGACAATATATGTATAACAGCACAACAGACCTTAACCTTCCAGCGGCGGGCGCGCCAAAAATATTCACTCGACCAGGCGCGCGTGATCAATTATATTAAATCTGTTTTTGATTGATTTCTTGTATTAACAAATGCAATGTCGTCAAATTTTACGTCGGTATAAGTTATAAATACTAGCTTTACAATTATTGAATATATTTACTTAACAAACTTAATATATATTACAAAACGGATCAAATAGATAAACATCTTAAGAAACACTCTATATTACCAAAACGCATTTAAATAAAATACAATTTAAATATAATCTTACATTTAAATTTAATTTTTCATCATCATTTCATAATATATATAATTTAATTTAATAATTTCTTGGCTTTCCTGAAATGTGACATTGAGAGCAGAGCGTTTCAGTAACAATAATTTTTACAGATAAATTTTGAACCTTTATCGATGTTGTTGTCCTCTCCCTTTTTGATATGCACTGACCAAATCCTTTCTAAATTATTTTCACGATTTTGACCTATGCGTGTGGAGTGTCATGTTTTCAAAAAAAAAAAAGAGAGAAATATCATTTAGTGAATAAGTCAATTTCGCTCTCGATATCATGTGTTTTTTCATCAAAGTAACAATAAGTGATATATTTTTCAAGAATATTCGTCTTAGATGTTTGATACATTTTAAAACTAACATGCCCACCTATTACATATGGTTAATAAATATTATTAAAGACTACAATAAAAAACAAATATGCTTACATGGACAGACGATAAATTTTATAACAATTACGTTAATAATTTTTAAATTACTAAAAATTCGACAGGTATACGTACGTGTAACGTTTCTAGGTACGGGAATGTTACTTTAAGGAATATAAAACGTCCCTACTGTCCTCCTACTCTACTAAAAATTATTCTAGGTTTTATTTATAAAAGAGCAAAATTGTGATAAATTTTATAACAACGGGCCCGCCGGAATGTTAAAGGGGCATGGCTTGTTCGGAGCCACCGAGCCGTATACATACGTATACTGTACCGCTTCCGGGCCGCTCAGTGGCATTTCCTTACCATTTGCTTCACAACATGCAGGTAGCAGACCAATTTTGGGATTTTAAAGTTCTACGCTCCACTATAACTGGATTTCGATGCCCGTACATTCTCATTGTGAAGCACATGCTTTATCACCCAGCCACTAAGCGAGTTTCAATTAGTAAATAGTTTTCTAAATAAAAGTTAAAATTAGAAACGGAAAAATATTTCTTGCTAATAAATTCCAAACCGATCCGATATCAAAGAACACGCCCGCGCCCTTACGAAACTTGGAATGTTATAATTTTAGCAATAGACAGCTGGGGATAATCGATAATAAATTCGGATCATTTACACGGGAATACTTTAACCGTAAGGTATGTTAGTTTGCAATTTGTCTTAGTTGATAGTTTTCACTTTTTAGTGTTTTTATAAGTTCTTTTATGTGTAGCTTCATCATTATACTAATGTGGAATTAGTAGATATCGTACTCGTTTACGGCGAAACCGAACAAAACTCGCGTACTCGAAGACCATATGCGCAGCTATTTCCCAATACAAATTTACCAGAACCAAAAAAATTGTTGATGATATCGGCTTCCTGCAACTTTGGTGAGCTCACAGTGATGGTCGTGAAGCGAATATTCATGCAGAAGAAGTAGTGTCAAATTTAGTATAGAAGAAGTACTCGCCAAATAGCAGCGCAATGTAATTTGTCACGTTCAATGAAGTGGTGAATTGAGGAGACATAGTTAGTTGCATTTTTATCATTTTCAACGGATGCACGTTTTATCTCCAGCGAGTGCAGTTTCTTGAATGGTTACTAGAAAGAAGTGCAGAAGACAACTTCTCAACAAAAATACTAGTCACACATGAAGCTATCTTTTCTCGACAAGGAATTATTAATACGCACAATAGATATCTTTAGGCAATGGAGAGTCCCCATGCTATGCGGCGTACTCATTACCATTGTTATTGTTTTGAGAACTGTTCTCCATGCACTGTGATACAAGGCGTTATTTAAAAGAAAGATTGTATATAGCTCTTAGACTTAATATCAAAATAGTATAATATTAAAACTAGAATTTATGTTCTACTTTCAGGTCTCACGTACTGAATCATCCGGATATCAATTTAGACACCCTATTTGTTGAATGGAGAAAGATCGTTTTACGTTTGTACTTTTTCCTCTTATACAAACAAGCTGTAAAATATGTTCTTTTATCGAAAGACTCAAAGTGCGCATTTGAATGCGGACGTCTTAGTATTCGTCCTCCGAAGTATATAAAATATCCCAAATGGCTGATAGTCAAAAAAGGGGGAAAGGAAGATAAATAAAACATGTAACAAACATACATTTTCCAGCAGAAGTATAAGGTAAACACCGATCATTGCTCCCATATGAAACATTTTGCCGAGTTTTTACCTATATTTATTTAAGTCTCGAATACAATGTATAATATATGTACGTTTCCTTCAGAGGCCAGCGTTCTTATACTCTCCGTTGAAATGTTAGTCGGACAAAACGATAAAATTATAATAAGGTAAATGCATTAGAACAGTGAATATAACCAATCTACTTCATTCACATACATAAATATTATTGATATGAAACATGGACGAGATAATCAAGAAAAGTGAACGAGCAGGTAAGAAATATGAGGAAAATCGAAGTTTAAACTGGAGCTTTGGCAGACGACCCTGTGATTAGAGCAGATTTAGAGAATGCTCTACAAAATAATTTGGAAGTATGGCACGCACAACTATTAAGAGCTTGAATGGAATTGAACATGGTGATGATAGTCGGACAACCAAAAGCCAATAAAAATTAGAATTGATTATGAAGAAATAAAGCAGGTAACCAACCTTCAGTACCTAGGTGTAGAAATAAACAGCAATTGAGAAATTGAAACAGAGATATACAAAAGAATAGGAAAAACGGCAAAATTCTACCAGTCACTTAAAAACACCATCATAAATAATAAAATAGTATCCAAATCGACCAAGCTCCGAGTATTCACAACCATGAAGAAGAACTTGAAATACAGCCAATGTCGAAATATATAAGAACAAAACAGCTTGGATGGTGGGGCCACCTGCAAAAATTAGAAGATAGACAGGCGAAGCAAGTGTGGATGGCGGCAATGCAGAAAACAAGATAATAGAAAGGCCAAGGCAAATATACAACAAATGCACTGAGGAGAACGTGCACGGGAAAGGAGGAACGCCATAAGACAAGAAGAAGTGGAAATAATTCATCGAAGAATACCAGAGGAAAAAGGAAATCTTCAACAATTAGGAAACAAAGCCTGGTTGGTCCATTGATACTAACTCTATAATAAAGTGACCATAATTCCCTAAAAGTCATCTGTAAACTGCTCCTAGGCGAAGAAGAAGGAGAAGAAAAATAAAAGTTTGAGATGATTCAAAACTAATGTTAACAATATGCCTAATTACAACTTTGACCAAAAATACTAACCACCCCGGAGAAGCCCGTTTTATGGTTCCCCTGAATTTTTGCTTAATGTCATAAAAATAAGATTTTAATGAATGCAGTTAATGATACACATGTAAAAAAGTATTGCAAATAACCCTTTCTTGCCATTTACTTGTGCCATGGGAAGTACCTACATATATTATAGGAATTCATAGCTATTTCTCTAGTGTTATATATTTGTACCAAAATGACTAAAATTCATGAACGTAGTGAAGTAGAACACGGTCAAATTACATTAAATTCAGAGTGATCCTCAATATCAAAAACATTTTATGTGCACGCAATACAGTGTGCCTCCTCTGATCCAGTATCACGGGAATGGATCTTACTGAAATCGACGAAGAGGGAAAATGTATAAAATTTACTTTTATTTTATTTCTGTATTATCCTTACATCAAGAGGTGGCTTACAACCAAAACTGCATAGAAGTACAGTCATTCTAATTTTAAAACGAACTGTGACAAGCTACGAGGCTATATCTTGAGTCGCATTTTTCGCCGATTACTTATAGTAGAGAATTCATTTTAGTATGTATACAACTCAGAAGAAATACCAAGGGTTAACTAGTATAAAAAGGATTGAATGAAATTTGAATTTTTAAAATTTTCTCATTTTTTGTCTGTGAATTTTGTTCCTTATATTGCACCAGTCAAACGTGCATTTTTATTGCATGGCTTGTCTTTGCTTTCCAGTACTATTGCCTAAAAGCGTTCACATTCATGCATCCCTCTCTAATTAAATTCTATAGAGAACGGGTATTTCCTAGCTGTCCCTAGCAGAATTTCAATGAATGATAACTTTCCATTACTATTATAACCTGTATCGTAATCTACTAATTAATTGAAAACATGCATCAGAACCCTACCAATATTGTAGTCTATTATGGCCTTATATCTTGGACTGAATTATACTAATAATTTGTATAATTTTGATGATGATGATGAATGATACAGTGACAGTGTAATAGTGTGTAAGGTTGTTTCTTTAAAACATACGTTTAACTGGGATAGATAAAATCAGATACCATATACATAATACAAACATTATATGTAGTCTGGGCAAACAGCGGTAACAGCGTACTAGCGACATGAAATACTTAGCAGTACAGTTTGTAAAGTGGTAACTGAATTGAAAGTGCAATCAACCGTGAAGACGTACATTTTATAAATTAATCCCTGTGATTACATTCTTCTATGATAAATAAGACAATACAGTTAAAAAGGGTTATTTAGCTATATTCAATTAAAGAATTTTTGAATATCGTATATGCAAGTGTTCTGATTTTAAAAATAGTAAATGAGTTTCAAAATCTTTTAACAGATAAAGTACATAAAATGTCACGTGGAAGATGGGGTAAACAAATCAAGATAAGCTGGTTTGTACGATATAATTAGTAACTATACAAATATATAGTTGGCGCCGTTATTTTAGATTCAAGATTTAAAAAATGCAAGTCTATTACAAAGAAAACTGATAACACAGGCAACGGTACCGTATTTGGGCGGTATCGTGATTGTATTCGAGCATATCCTCGTCACCAAACCGTAACTACACTCCCTCCCAATATGAATACGATGCAGTGATAGCTGGAATGTTTAACGTTTAGCGTTCTGAGAGTGCGGCACTAATATGGGGAAGAAAGCAAACAATGTAAGTAAGTATGATTATATTTTAACACAAAAACGCAGCATAGTAAACATAATGAAATAGTGAGACCATTGAATCCGAGTCTGACACAGACAGATTTATTGGATTTGAGTGAAAATGCCCCTTTTTCCAAAATACGAGGTGGCATGAAAATCGTCGACCTTTGCTACTACAAGGAGAAGCTCAAACCATTGTATTCTAGTGGCTAATGTATCTACTCCTAATTATTGTGTTATGTGGCATGGAGGCAAGGCAGGTCGAGCAGATCCCACATAACATAAATTCCACACCTTCACAATCCTGGTAACGTTATCATATAAGCCTTTCCGGTATATACGGAGCTCTGCCTTGGGTAACCTGACAAAAGTCACATAGATAAAGATGCTGTTCTAAGTATGAAGACTGCCATAATGTCGGCAGTGCTTCTCGCCGGAGACTTGTACACTTTCCGAAAGGTTTGCAAATTCGGACTGTTAAGGGAAGGTATGTCTTAACATGACTAAGTATAGAGCTAGTTCCAAACGTTTGAAACTAAAGACCAAGGAGCCTAGCCGGAGACAGGAGCAAAATCTAGAAGATTGCCAATATCTCTTCTTAAAAAAATAGCTTTTGTCCTGAGAATTAGAGGATTAAGGCAAGATGTATCCTAATGTTGTTTGAGATGGAGAGCTAACCTAGACTTGGAGCATATGTGGAACTCTCAAAGTGAAGGCTAAGAAGTATAGCTAGATGTAGGGGCAAGCCTCGTAGCTCCCACTTCATCCATTATGCTTAGATCTTGGGGATTAGGGTTGACCTACCTGCATTTCGTGGGAAAACTCATAATCTAATTTCAATTGACTTTATGAATAGCCTTTGTACATTAGGTGCAGATGCTGTTGAAGTCTTTACATAGTTGGTCAGAGCAATCTTGTGCGATTCTTGTATGATTGTCCTATGTTATCGCTTAGATGCGGCGAATTTTAACTAACTATGTCCACCTCCATCTCCTGTGTCAATCCAATATTTGTTCCCCCATATATTGGTTATCCCCCATTTTTACTGGTCCTAATATCATACGAAGTACCGTCCTTTCGATTATTCTTAATTCTTCCTCTTGCTTATTTGTTAAACTCATTACTTTGGCTGCGTATATTATTATAAGCCAAATAATTGTTTTGTATACTTTAATCTTTGTGTTTCTCCCTATTACTCTACTCTTTAATTTCTTATTGGCGTGTATGGCTATTTGTAGCTGTCATTTATTTTTTAATTTCTGTCTCCCGCTCTTTATTACTTGTAATCATTACACCTAGATACTTATGCATGTCTACCTCTTTGAAACTGTATTGTCCAATTTTAATTACATTGTTGGTTTTTCGTTTCCCAAATCTCATTATTTTGGTTGTCTCTTCAGTCAACTTTAGTCCCAGTTTCTTACCTCCCGTCACTATTTCGTTCAGAGTTTTTTTCATTGTTCTTCTGTTTTTAGTCATTACCACTATGTCGTTAGCGTATGCTATTAGTTGTCCTGCTCTTGTCCTTAAAGTTCCTTTACTTATTATTCTCATTACGTAATCCTACGTTAAACAGCGCAGTCGACAACGCATCATCCTGTTTAATACTTTGATTAACCTCAAATCTTTCCGATTCTCCTTCTTGTGTTGTAACTAACATTCCCGTTCTCTTCATTGTCATGTATATTAATCTTCTCCGTTTTTCATGAACGCCTAGTTCTTTTAACGCAATAATTAGCTCCGTTCTTCTAATTGTATCGAATGCTTGTTTAAAGTCTATGAAAATTAGTTCTATATCTATCTTGTGCTCATATCCTTTTTCTAATCTTTGTTTTATGTTTTATGTGTATTGCATCTACTGTCGACTTTCCTTTTGAGAAACCATATTGGTACTGTTAAGATGTGTTTAGTGGCGTTGTACAATCCGCGCTGTATGCTGCCATTATCTTATAAGCTCTAGCTCAGTAGCGTAATTCCCCTATAGTTACTACATATTTTCTGATCTTTTTGTGTATTTTTATGATTTGTCCGGTACCCCATTCCGTTGACATTCTTTCCTCTTTCCATATTTTATGAATAATGCTGAATATTTTTTATGTAGCACATTATCTTCCTATTTTATCATTTCCATGTTTATATTATTACTTTCGGGGCTTTACCGTTACGACATTTGCAAATTACCTCGTTGACCTCCTCTAGGGTTATATTTTCCATATGATCCCTTTCACTACGCTTTCTCCATCTTCTTCCTCGTGTTCTTGCTCTAATTTTGCATCGGTTAAGAGGTCCATGGAGGGCTCAATCCATGCCTGTTTATATTCCTCATCGTTTTGTGTTTTCTTTGTTCTTGACATGTCGTACCTTACTTTTGTACTTCTCAGTTTCTTCGTTAACTTTTTTGTAGAAAATTTTGCGTTCTTGTTCATGTTTTCCCTTTCTATCTTTTCTAGCTTGTCATCCATCCATCTTCTCTTCATTTTTCTCAAGCCCTTTTTGGTTTGTTTTCTTATTTCTTGATATATTTTCTGAACTTCCTCAGATTTACTACTTAACCACTTAAGCCGAGCTTCCCTTTTAGTATTAACATTTCCTGGCGTTTTGTATTAAACCATTTCTTTTATTTTCTTTTCTTTCTTACTCCTATGATTTCCTCTGCACTTTCTGTAATATATTCTTTAACTCCAGTCGTTTTCTATATCATTTTTCGTGTCTTTCTCACGAATATTTTCTTTTCAACTGTCGTGGCGTACTTTTCTTTGATATATCTTTCACTAAACTACGTCCCATTTACTCCGGACTTCACTTTTGATAGTCCTCTTTACTTTTGTTTCATGGTCGTGAGAAGGAAACCAAAACTTATAGTAAATTAGAGGAAGAAGGATAGAAAGAAGTTGTATTCATGTTGTACGAAGTGTATGGTTACTTAATTTCTTCGCTGCTATTTGCACTTAATTTTAAAAACATAAAATTATCCTATTCAAAACATACATTTAGGGCGTTTCTTTTACGTAGCATAACGGTAAATCTAATACGATTCAAGTATGTGTGTAATAAGCTAGTGTTAATTTACCGCAAGTTATTACCTATTACACGTTATTTTTTCTACTACAAACAGCAATCACGTCGCATAAACACTTATAATAATGATCTTTAACGGAGTACGGAGTTTCTAATTTTAACCGATGATGACTTCAATGAGTTTAAGTACATCTAAGACGGCAGCATTGCGAACGTCGTATAGTTTGCTCACATATGTATAAGCACTTCGGCTTAGGATAGCATGAACAATGGTTAGCCATTGTTGGAATAGTTAAATGCCAACGCACGCATTTTGAAGGAATCGACTAATTGCATGTGTAGTCGAACGAACGATAAGACTTGACGGAATCCCTCTCTTGTAAACATGCACGTACAGAGAAGCTCTTCATCGCAGTTAAACTAAGAGATCAGATTAGACAGTGTAGTGTTTGTCTAATAGTGAAGCGCCTACTCGGCATTCAGCAAGTTGTCAGTCTTCACCATCGCAGCAGTTAGTTTGTAAACAGTCCGACGGGAGGCTGCGAGAAGTGCAGCCCGTGTGGGTGTGCCGCTGGTGGGCCACCCAAGTCCGTGTGAATAGCACATAACCTCCTCATCAACACCGCATACGATACCAATATTTATTGTTCGAGATTGTTTTCTTTCTCCTCCTTGCCCACTTGTTTCTGATGTCGGTCCGAGTTTGGAATTATAACGAGCGGGGTAATTAAAAATGCAAATCTCGTGGGCAGTCGCATAATATACTAACTCTACATGTTAGGTATCATCATTAGGGTGAAATAAATGTTATTTATTTAAGCAGCAAAGTCGCTTGAAGTGGAAATTAGAAATGCCGTTAAACACGAGCCTACGCACTCACAACTTACTAATTGGTAGTCGTTTTAATGATGTTTATACCTTTTAATGCTTACTTTTTCCCAGTAATGGTGACAGTTTTGTAGTTTATTTTATTAAAGGGACATAAAATTTCCTTTTTATAACAACGCCTGATAAAGTTAAATGAACCGAAAGAATGACGTGGATGATACTGATTACTTGTTATCGTTATTTTTCAAGACCGTTGTCCTCCGTTCAGTGCACCTTGCAACGAGAAGCGCTTACTCATACATATGAATGCTTAATCAATCAAATGGGGGACATTAATCTACAGAAAAATGCTTTTTCGATTTTGTTTGCGCAATTTTACATTCTAACGATTCAAAATTAATTGAAGGGTACTTATTGTCAGTCGGTTTGAATTTGGCTGGTTTCTTACCGTACAACTTGCAGCTATTCTATGGAGATATACATTTATCGTCAGACATAGGCGATAATCTCAGACAATTTCTGTGTCTTGAATGTCTTGATTATGATAGTACAGGAGAGTTTTGAAGGGAAGTTTGCGATATTATCCTGAAGAAAGTAAATACAGTGGCATGGTTGAACGTTTAAACGAAACAATTTCATTCAAGTAAGAGTGAATACACCTCTTACTAGGATGAAGAGTGAAAGCATTTGCATCTATGCGACCATGCTTTCAAACAAACTGCATTAAATGGTAATCGTAATTTAAACAATCTGAAATTTTTAAGTTCGAGTCAGGAAATTGGCAGGTTTGTATTTAATTTTGTATTTATCTACTGAACTTCGGTTTTATTGTATGGTTTCGGAGGACATAGCTCTCCAAATTTATGAAAATTACGTGACTCCAGAGGTAAGCACACATAAGTTATAGAAGGTATACTCTTCGGGAGTTCATAATCATCTATCGGTTCTAGTGACATGATAATCAACATGTTACAGATAATATCTAACAGCATGACGATTTAAACAACTTTATCTTTGCAAATAAGGACTTTTCGATGTAACTTCAATCAACGTAGGGCTACTGATGCTATAAATCTCATAAAAATTGCTTAGTTGAAGATACAGGTCTTGAATCGAAATAGTTACATTTTCATCGCTTTTATTGTATATACATTGCTTTAAATTGCTTTCCTTTCCTAAAGGAAATCATCACCACATCAGCCTTTATTTGAAAGGTGACATAATGAGTGTATTTCAATAATAAAGAAAGCAAGTTCAAAATCGTCTACGGTTCTAGTTTATAACGTCTCGTACTCCCTAAATTCAATTCCTCAGAATAAAAACGACTTATGATTCGTAATAAAATTGTCCTTTTGTACAGTACTAAAGAGAAAAATTGTAAGAGCACTCGATACACAAAGATGTGAGTAACAGGATGAGTAACTGGTAATTGACAGGAAGAAGAGGTAACCCACGCCGAATGCATTACCATATTCATCACGTCTATACGTAAGGAATACGTTTTACTTAGCATATTCAACGAAAAGTGTACATGTGTTCATTGTAATACCGTGCACGTTACATCTCGACTACCTATTATCTCCTATTATTAGCGTTTCAACCCTCATTAATATTTATTAATATTTTCAGGTGCGTTACGGGAGATGATGAGGGAGCAGAGAAACTAGGTAGGGTATCTGTATACCCGTCACGTACGATTTAAAAGTTGGGGCCACACAAAATTCACAAGTAAGTTGTACTATGGCCGTACGTAAATACGAACGTGATAGTGCATATTATTTGGAAGAAGGGTTGGCCGCAAAGGAGGGTAGCGTTTTCGTCTATGTCATATACGTCAGCCGTTCAAACAGTATTATCGGGCATAATTGATGTTCGAGTTGAAAGCGGTCATAATTAATAAAAATGCATATGTGTACATTTGTGTTAATGCATTTGACGTTCTGAGTTCATTCACCCTAATAGAATTTCAAAGTGCGGACGCCGCTACTGTCGATAACACTGCGATGACTATTATTATCCATTGTGAAGGCGACTGTAGAAATTTATGTAATTGCTAAGGTTTCAAAGAATACAATGGCGCTAAGCAAGTATTGATTTTTTTCCATACAAATTATCAGCGTTTATGATCTTCGACACATTACGAAATCATAAAAAGTAATAACTTACTTTTGTAGCATATGGAAAAGTGTAGTTGAATTACGGGTAAACAGCATTGTGTTGAGACAAAAGGTGTTACTCACAATAAATTTACAATGCCTCAGAAAAAAACTATATCAAATAAAATTACAGATCAGTGTTACTCCACTTCAAGATGTCATCAATTTCTTTTTCTCTTATTTTTTTATGTATAAGGTTTGTAATACACGTGCCAGAACAATTAACGGACATTTTTGAAAACTTCAGGTAAAGGATACTTTGATTGTTTCAACACCCCCAAAGATATGCAGTCTTTGTATCATGATGATCACAAGTACTATTAAGTTTTTGTTTCTCACATTTCTATAACGATTATTTTTCAAATTATAGATACATAGACAAATTGGACACCGTTCAATTATGAAGTAAAGAATAACATAATCAAATTTAAACACTTCTTATGATTCGCAATTTTGTAAAACCCAAATGTTGTTAACTTTAATATTAGGATTTACGCTGCTATTCTAACAAATTAATAACAAAGATGTACAAAATCCGTTTAATGTTGTTAGCAGTGTAGTTTTATTATTCCCAGCCACATCATATGCTAATTGCTACCTAGACGATTACAAAGCAATGAAATTATCTTGAATCGGTATTGCTAAGTTCTTTGACATTTTGCCTTTATGTCGTGCCTGTTAATAACAATGTTAATGTTTTTCGTATTATATTCATTTCTTTTCTTTTACAGAATCTCATAAAATAATGTCTGCCTTGTTTAATTGTCGTAGATGGAACCAGCTTTTAACAAGATGTAACCGGCAATAATATTTGTTCAATAAACATTATTTCGATTTTTTCATGATCTGTTTGCATGTGTTATGCTTATGGAAACGTTTCAGATATGTAGTAGATGACTTAATCCTACGTCGTCTAGGTAGATGTTAATCTAAGCAGGTCGTAAGAAATTGTATGGAGAAAAGTATGTACGTAGCCACAGTGTCTTCAGTTACGTTTTGAGTAAAGGGTTGAGAATTGAATATGGATGGAAAACATTGCAGTAAGTAATTAATTGTTTATAGTATACCTATATATAGGTACACTCCGCATAAAATGAATACGACCATTTAAAGGTTTAATTTAAAATAATACACCTAATAGGGTAGATAGGCGTTATGATTAAGTAATGTTAAATAACATAGTGGCACTCCACATTACATGACAATAAAGCGTATGAAAAAGGAAGAGAATAGTGTAACTAAATGTGTTTTTCAACACCAATTTAGACATAAAACATATTACATTGGAAGTGCTGGTGCCAAGTTCTTGGACTTCAATCAAATTTAGTTTACCATATGCTGATAATTCCAATGTCAGTCCATTTTTACAATATTAAACTACGTTCTCACTTAATGTGGCGTCCTTTAAAACTTCTCGCATAATTTTTGGGATCATGACAAAACTGCTCAAAATCTGAAATGATTGACCTATTCTTTGGCCAATAGTGCAGCTGAAATAGCCTGCCTGTTCCGCTTTTGTTTGTGTCATTGGAGCCATTAGAGCCATTGCATTCAATTTAATCAAACAGTCCATCGTGAAGGTCGAGTATCCAAACGAGTTATGGGATTGTATGTCTTCGATGATTGGATAACACAGCTGACACATACACATCCCTTCTTTCTAAAAGTTTGTTTTTATTTTTTAAATGAGCCGATAAAGTGCTAGCAAGAATCCATAATTGTTCTGCAATATCCTTATTTTTCTTTGCCAGTAGTAGTCAGGCATAATCTGATTATCAACAACAATCCAAAGGAGCAAGTCACAAGATTTAAATATCTAGGATCAAATATTTCGGCCAATCAAAAAAAAATCATTGAAGTCCATGAACAAGCAAGCAAAGCAAATTTTGGGACACAAAATGAGAGATGTTATTATGAACAATCAAGCGAAAATGAGAATGTACAAGAGACCTGTTATCTTAACAGACGACATTGAAGTAACAGCAGATAGTAAGCACACAAAATACATTTTACGAACCATAAAAATAAAAACACTGAGTAACTTATCAGCATACACTGAGGAATAGAAGGCAAAACAGGGAAATAAGACACGAGTGCCAAATGCGGGGCGTAGTCAGGCAGGTGTGACAAAGAAGAATAGCTTGAAATGATCGTATCAACAGGATGGAAGCAAACAGAATAGCAAAATTTCACGAAGCGGAATCGACCGAGCGCGCCTACCATCGGGGAGACCTCCTAAAAGCTGAAAGGACTCATGGATATCAAACTCACAGGAAGACTAGATTGGAACACACAAGCCTAGCTTTGATCTGAAAATGCCTGTGCTAGTTACGCAAAAAGGACGATCGGATGCATTGAACAAGAAAACATTCAATTTGTTCCCAAAAGTTGTAGCCATGTAATATACCACAGTAAGGCTAACTGCACACTTTTGGGTCTGACTGTATCACAAGGTGCATGAAGTAGGGTGAAAACAGTAATAAACTTATCAATTGTAATATTGCATTGTTCATTATCTCGGAGAATATTATATAATGGTCCGTAGTTCTTAACACTACACATGTTTCACAACGTAAAAAATTGAATGAATTAATTTATTCTCAAATTCAGTAAACTAGAAACCATTAGTACGTATTTGTGTTATGTGGAGTGTATGCTGATACCCTTTCAAGTTTAATTGGTTGGTATAAACTCTTTATGTCAATGTTTATCATATATCTGTTCTTCTTCTTTTTCTTACAGCTTAATTTGGTTTAATCTATTATGCGAAAAAGAAAGGAACTACTGATTGAAATTTTTCTCCATTATTTTGCTCATCACTCAATATCAACGCTAAATCTTTAAATATGTTTTCCCGTACATTTACGGTCAAGCACTTAAAATTGCAATTGGTGAGTGTACTTCTGTGTACACAGGAAAATTTCTTTGTGACAATACGCGCCAAATTCAAATATGAATTCTTGGGCAAAGTAGTATAATAAATTCAATTATGCACGTTCTGTGAAGCAGGCACAGTCGTACTGCTGGCATCGTTTTTATTGTAGTAGACCCCGTCGAAACAGTCTTCCCATTACAATACGAATTCAACAAAGAGGTTAATCTGGTTGCGCTTCGGGATTTAGATTACACAATTAATTTCCATGCGAGTAGCCATGAATTATACTACTATAAAGACAAAAAGTAACTAGGTGGTAGATCTAACCCTATCCTAACATGGGAATTGTACGCTTGCTCAGAATAGACGGCTGTAAATTTCAGCGAATATTACTGTTGAAGCGCACACGCCGGTATTTTATAATTTGCACTGTGGACAATGAATGTTGGTGATATGCTTAGTTATGTGTGGTATTTCACAAACACATTGCAATTCTAAAATCATAAAGCCCTTTCAAAAACGAAAACCCAATCATATAAAAACGAAATTAGATGACCTAATTAAATCAGATATTGCATTGTTTATACTACAGAATAAATATATCAACGTTTTAAAACAAGATACTTTCGTTATAAACACAAAGATAATTTTTCATAGTGATTGTAAAATATTCTGGAAGAAAATAGATTTCCGAAAATTATGAAAATTATATTTGATAAAGGTGATTGCAAGGACTGTGGTGTAATTTACTGAATTTTAACTTCGGTTTATACGGTTGTTGAAGATGCTTGCCCCGGGCTAGCGAGACACGTGTCACCGATTTTATTATAAACAATTGTGTGGTGAGGAGTTTATCGACGTGATATTTGTGTCAGAAAATTATATTTAAAAAGCTCGTCCACTAAAGGTTCCGTATTTGACAATTTAGTACTTATCCGGTAAACGTATCAACACGAATATTTGTATACGAAAGTACATACATATATATACATATATATATATATATATATATAAATATATATATATATACACATATCCATGTGTTGCCGAATAAACCCGTTTAAGAGATTCGAGCGAAATATCGCTAACTACAATATTTCCGGCATTCGGTTTAGAGAACGAGCAATTTGATCTCAAAGGATTAAAAGGTGTCCAATCAACTCAAATCGGGACTAATTGAAACAAGTGATTTAATTTGCTTACCTGTATTAATTATCGAGCTCTGGACCGTTATAAACTTGATATTGTGATTATCTTCTCTGCGGAAAAGCCAAACATCTTCCTGAAACAAAGAATGCGTGCAACATATTTATTTACATAAGTTTTCAAAATTAGAATAATACTTTAATACTCTGTTTTCAGCGATTCTGGTGTTTATCCTTTCTTAAAAAAGAAAAAAGAAAGCAATTTCAGCCAGCTTTAATAACTTTAATAACAATAAAGTGGAGACGATAAACAAATATTTATAATCTATATTTGTGGACGTGTTCATATTGTGTGAATAATCATATATAGCTACAGTCTTAAAAATACAAGTATTGGATGCTATCAAAAGTGCAAAAACTTTCAAAAGGATAAGAGTTCGCAGATTTAAGATTGTGGATTTCCATTTGGTCGTGTGAATGGAGGATTTCCACATCACATTGTGATGTATGTAGGTATATGTCATTTTTTATTTCAATTTTAATCAACCTACTACTTTTCTTCTTAACTGCAAGCGCGTCGTTGGTATAGAATGTGACCTAAATTTACTGTCGGACTCGATGGAACCGAGTAAAAGCCACACAATCAGCTTACAAAAGGTAACTGCGCCCTAACAGTAGCGCAGACGTATATAGATATAAGTATTGTTACCGATATTTATGACAGAGTTTAGATTCGGCGTCGGATAATTTGAAACAACATTTTATACGTTTGCATTCTAGAAAATTTAATTATCTTTCTAATTTACATAAGTGGAACGTAAACCAAAATGGGAAATATTTCTAGTATTTGCTTATCTATCTCAGTAATTATATTGATAAAGCGCAAGGATTAATATGGAGTAGTACCGTGTGCTGAAGCAAAGATCAGCGAACGTTTCAGTACGTTTAAGCATTTATGAATTGTGAAGCAGCACTTCAATTTAACGAAGATTTCATTATGAAAATGTCAGTAACGGAACGCTAATATATACCTGGTGCGGTCATGAACACAGAAAACCAAGCAAGAATGATTATTGTAAAAAACAGAGGGATAGGCGTTAATATATACTGTGTGTCTAGCTAAGTTCGCGACAAATGGAAAACTTTTTTATTCTTGGGTTTATGAAAAAAGTTATTCTTTATAAAAAGTTCTGCTTCATCCAAAACTTAAATTCAAATTGTCAGATTTTAATATTTGTTAGTCATATACGAGATATGACAAAAAATATGAAATTAGTATAAGAGTAAAGTACCTTTATTTTCAATAATACTTTAAATGTTATAAGGAATAGTCGTTCAGAATTGGAAATTATACAATTTAAATACAATTTAAATACGTTGGCCACCTCGGTCTCCAGATCTGACCCCACTTGATTTTTCTTGTGGGGTTATTTAAAAGAACATGTTTATATTCAAGCGCCGTTTACGGATGTAGGCCATCTAGAACGTGTTATTAGAGAAGAAATCCGTAAAATAACTCCACAAACAATTAGAAGGGTTTTAACGCATTTTTGTGATAGAACCGTTACATGTATGGAACGAGAAGGCGGGTATGTTGAAGCATTTGTGTAACATTTTCAATGCTTTCTTTTGTGTAAATGCTGTATTTAAATTGTATAATTTCCAATTCTGAACGACTATTCCTTATAACATTTTAAGTATTATTGAAAAGAAAGGTACTTTACTCTTATACTAATTTCATATTTTTGTCATATCTCGTATATGACTAACAAATATTAAAATCTGACAATTTGAATTTAAGTTTTGGATGAAGCAGGACTTTTTATAAAGAATAACTTTTTTTCATAAACCCAAGAATAAAAAAGTTTTCCATTTGTCGCCAACTTAGCTAGACACACAGTATATGTATGTAAAGTAATTCGTTTATAATATTAAAGTACAAACTAGTAACGAAGTGAATATTTTAAGAAATACTCTGTACTTGAGTTGAAATTTGTGAAAAAACTAGCTCCTCTGAAGTTGGCGCCCGAATTTTCAAAAAAAAACCTAATTCTTAGAGTTCTGAGACCAATAAGTATAGTTCTGGAGTTCTCGCATAAAATTTTCAATAGTTCTGCAAAATTATCCCCAAAAAGCAACTATCATGTTTCAGGGCTAGCGCCGTAATTTACTCGTTGGAGGGTTCTGATCGTTTTTTTCAGGTTAGAGGTAAGAGTTCTGGAGTTCTTTATTGTTTTTGGGAATGGTTCAGCAAATTTTTTTTTTTGCAAAAGTTCTAATTTTTGATTTCGCAAGAATAATCCTGAGTAGAGTTCTGAGTAGAGTTCTGGGTAGCGCTCGGAGAGGTCTATCGAATATCCCCATAGCGTTTTTCTATAGAGTTGAAAATTCAAAAGTTATTTGCAAAATTCGAAATAGTGTGCTATGTGCCGAGAAGAAAAACGAATCGCGCAGGAGTTCTGATTAGAGTTCTGGGTAGCGCTTGGAGAGTTCTATCGAATACCCCATAACATTTTTCTATAGAGTTGAAAATTCAAAAGTTATTTGCAAAATTCTAAATAGTGTGCTATGTGCCGAGAAGAAAAAAGAATCATACAGGAGTTCTGATTAGAGTTCTGGGTAGCGCTCGGAGAGTTCTATCGAATATCCTCATAAGGTTGTTCTATAAAGTTGAAAATTAGCAAAACATGTGCTCATTCTATGAGGGGCAGCAAATGAATTTTGTGAAACAAAACTTGAATGATTTACCTGTATATTATATATATACAGGTAATATATATTATCGAGCTTTAATCATGTAACACGGTAAAAAATAGACAAGCAACTTCAAAATGTCCATACAAAATAATCTCTCCATGTCATAAAAAAATCAAAATTTGAAAATCGTATTTCGTCAACCTAAACGCCCTCTCTTACCGAAACAACAGGGAAATTCTTTCCAACGTGGCGATTTATCCAAACTTGAACATTTTTTTAACAAATGTCAAATATTTTTCAATTGACTATCTATTTTCGATTTAAGAAATGAAACAATTAGAGCGCTACCCAGATCTCTACTCAGAATTCCTGTTTTTCTTTTCTTTCCGGCATATAGCACACAATTTCGCATTTTGCAAATAACTTTTGGCTTATATTTAGATAATAGTTATTAATAAGTTTGTAACATTGACAACTTGTTATTTATTGTTTAACATTCTTATTACATTGATGTTTTGTTGATAACAATATTTTTCAGATTACATATTAGACGTTTTGGTAAGAGAGGGACTTCAGGTTCTAATTTTGATTTTTTTATGATTTGGAGAGATTATTTTGTATGGACATTACATTTTAAAATTGTTTGCATATTTCATACCGTGTTACATGATTAAAGCTCGATAATATATATCATCTGTATGTATGAAATATACAGGTAAATCATTGAAGTTTTGTTTTATAAAATTCATTTGATGCCCTCTTTATCGAATGAGCACCTGATTTTGCTAATTTTCAACTTTATAGAAAAACGCTATGGAGATATTCAGTAGAACTCTCCGAGCGCTACTCAGAACTCTAATCAGAACTCCTGGGCGATTCTTTTTTCTTCTCCGCACGTGGCACACTATTTCGAATTTTGCAAATAACTTTTGAATTTTGAACTCTATAGAAAAACGCTATGGGGATATTCGATAGAACTCTCCGACCGCTACCCAGAACTCTAATCAGAACTCCTGCGCGATTCTTTTTCTTCTCCGCACGTGGCACACTATTTCGAATTTTGCAAATAACTTTTGAATTTTCAACTCTATAGAAAAATGCTATGGGGATATTCGATAGAACTCTCCGACCGCTACCCAGAACTCTAATCAGAACTCCTGCGCGATTCTTTTTCTTCTCCGCACGTGGCACACTATTTCGAATTTTGCAAATAACTTTTGAATTTTCAACTCTATAGAAAAATGCTATGGGGATATTCGATAGAACTCTCCGACCGCTACCCAGAACTCTAATCAGAACTCCTCCGCGATTCTTTTTTCTTCTCCGCACGTGGCACACTATTTCGAATTTTGCAAATAACTTTTGAATTTTCAACTCTATAGAAGAACGCTATGGGGATATTCGATAGAACTCTCTGACCGCTACCCAAAACTCTAATCAGAACTCCTGCGCGATTCTTTTTCTTCTCCGCACGTGGCACACTATTTCGAATTTTGCAAATAACTTTTGAATTTTCAACTCTATAGAAAAATGCTATGGGGATATTCGATAGAACTCTCCGAGCGCTACCCAGAACTCTAATGAGAACTCCTGCGCGATTCTTTTTCTTCTCCGCACGTGGCACACTATTTCGAATTTGGCAAATAACTTTTGAATTTTGGACTCTATAGAAAAACGCTATGGGGATATTCGATAGAACTCTCCGACCGCTACCCAGAACTCTAATCAGAACTCCTGCGCGATTCGTTTTTCTTCTCCGCACGTGGCACACTATTTCGAATTTTGCAAATAACTTTTGAATTTTCAACTCTATAGAAAAACGCTATGGGGATATTCGATAGAGCTATCCGAGCGCTACCCAGAACTCTACTCAGGATTATTCTTGCGAAATCAAAAAATTACAACTTTTGCAAAAAAGGAATTTGCTGAACCATTCCCAAAAACAATAAAGAACTCCAGAACTCTTACCTCTAACCTGAAAAACGATCAGAACCCTCCAACGAGTAAATTACGGCGCTAGCCCTGAAACATGATAGTTGCTTTTTGGGGATAATTTTGCAGAACTATTGAAAATTTTATGCGAGAACTCCAGAACTATACTTATTGGTCTCAGAACTCTAAGAATTAGGTTTTTTTGAAAATTCGGGCGCCAACTTCAGAGGAGTAAAAAACTATCTAGACTGAGAATTCCTGCTATACGTAAATAAATGGTTTAGGAAGATAGAGTAGAAGATTCAGTAAATTGTTCCACAAATCTCCCTCAAAGCATACATCTAAATTTCAATTATTATAAATAAAGTTACTTTCTAATTCACTTTCTTTACCCTCTGGGGTAATACCATATCATTGACTGTATGCAAAATTGGCTTTTACAAATGATTTGGTGGGTTTCCTCTATTTGATATAATGATCTACAATTTTTGTATCTGGAAGTAGTACTTTGTCCTATCATTCAGATTCAAATTCTAGACAATCGTCATCACGATTTTCTTTGTCGCCTAACAGACGCCAATAGTATCGCGTTGTTGTTATAGCAAGGTACTCCTTCAGTCTGTACAGTTTCATCGAAATCAAAATTTCTCAGTTGCCGGTGTTGCCTTGTAAGTGGTCTTTATCATTATCATTTAATATAGTTCTACCATTTGGACTTGTTTCTGGAATGTATATGAAAATCATCACAATCGGCTTGCACTGACATTCATATTAGAAGAATTCATATTTAGACAGACATATTATTAGTAGTCTTTAATATATTTTTGATTATTGATGAGTCTATTTGACACTATCAGCCTTTCGTTACTATCTTGTATAGTATGTACATGTTTAAACCAAAAGTTTTGAACTTTATGTGAAATGTAGATATTTGATACTTATTTCAACGAGTATCCTTGAGTATTTGAAAAAATTGTTTTTTTTTTTAATTCGTAGAAAGAAAAATGGTTTAAATGATGTTCTTTTTTAGTCATCTCCAAAAGTCGTATTCGGAGAAATCTAACGTATGAGTGCAAGTGTGAGTCACGTTTTGATATCACTAATACAACTAATACTACATATTCGCCGACGAACATCAAAATAGTTATTAGTGTCTTAAATCCTACCTCCTGATTCAAATGAATATCAATGGAAATAGGAGAAAGTATAAATCCATTATCTATGAGAGCTTTGTATTATATGGGTGAGACGCGGCAGTTAACAAAACTGTCGAACGTAAGATAACTCGCACCAAAGCTGAATTTCTGGAGAAGGTCGACTGGAGTCTGAAAACTACAATGAATCAATAACGAAAGAATACGAAAAATAGTAAAGACATGGAACACTATCGCAGAAGAGATCTAACAGAGACAACTAGTTTGGTTTGTGCGCGTATACAATGACCATAGATAGAATACCCATACAGGTATTGAAGCGCCTAAAGGAACATAGGTATAAAGCATACAAGTGAAGTGAAAAGAGAATCTCCAACCAGGAGACTGGAACAACCGTGAATCGGAATGCTCACCATGGTATAACACCAGGTTTAATAAAAAATTTACATATTGAAAAGACGAAGTACAAATTATACAGATAGAAGTAAACTGTTTACGAGAGCCAAAATATTGGTTCATAGAATTTTATATAACTCTCTACAAAACAATCTAATTAATTAGATGCATCAATTGGGCACCCATAAAGTAGTTGTGCAATAGCTTACTAAGTAAGCACAACACCCAGAACTACCGCCCCATAAGTCTGCCGATGATGGTTATTTGTTAAATAAATAGCACAAACATTAGAAGTAAGGGAAAGGGGAACGTAGGCATAACTAAGAAATCATACGGCAGACTTACATACGAATGTGTACCTTTTGGTTAGAAAAATAGTGCAAAGAAAATGATACAAATAGGTACATCAGGGAATTATACGTTATATATATCATGTAATAGGGAAGCACAAGAAAAGAAAGGTAAAGTCGAGAAAAACATCAAATAAACAATGTGATTACCGGATTCTACTAAGTATGCTTGCGAGGCAACTAACACTGGAAGAAAATAAAATCTACCAACAACGGAAAAGCAGGGAATGCGAAATCGGACACAATTAACGTTATAACTGTTAGAATCAGAAAGAGCGTAGGATATGTACATACCTACAGAAAATCAAAAATTACGGCACGTATATCTAGAAACAGCGTTAAACAACAGAAAACTAATCGATATAAGATGGACGAAAATTTTGTAAATGAAAGGTATTGCTAGAATGCCAAATAGCAAACGGAAGAAAACGCTTGCACCTATAACGATTTCGAACAATCATTGAATGGTAAGAATTGAAAATATTAAGGAAAAGTTTCTTGTATTAAGTAACACAGTTATGGATGAAATTCTAAATGCATTAGTTAGGAGAAAACTGACTAAAAGGAATGATACGAAAGTTGGTTTGTAAGATAACCAAAACGTTTTCGGAACTGGACCAACTAATTGTAGAAAAAGAGGTAGGTAAGACATGACAGCAACAGTTGAAATACAGATTGCTAACAAAAATTTTAGGTTGACGCAAGTAATTTAGATTAAGGAAAATGTGAGTAACGTATAGAAAGTGCACCTCTGGTCAATTATGTAAATACGAGAACTTGACACGCTTGCCATAAATGGGGTGTATAAGGTGTATGTATATATTTACATGAAGCAAAGTAAGCCAAAGTAGCCAGTGTATAATAAAGAAACGTTTAAAACTCTCGATTATGGCCACTGTCATACGTATCTTCTAATTATAATACGATTTATTCGTTTGTAGATTTTGGCTTACAGTGCAATCTGTTAGCTACTTAACCCGTAAAGAACAAATTACCATATAACCTTATATGCTCTTGAGAAGAGAAAGACTTGAAAACGGTCATAGCCTATGATGCAGTGTGTATAACCGTTCTTAATACTACACTGTTTAAATTTAGTTGCGGAGCACAGATTGACAGATACTTCTTGGCACCATTTACGAAGAAAAAGCATTAATCAATTTAATAGGTTCAAGTAGCACTATTTAATGTACTCCATCATAATTTATGAATGTACGATTTATATGCTAAATAGATAAATAGAGGAAAGGCATGAATTATTAAACACATCCTCGTATCGTTTTCAAGACCTCAAGATCATATAAACAATCAATTAAATGCGCTACTGTTGAAACCTTATATTCATCTAAAAAGTTGTATCGGATAGTTAATGCTAATTGCTTCAGACAATTACATTATTTTATGCATCGATTATTGCTTGTGTTAACACGATCAGCAGCCTCTTTTATTCACAGCTCATCTATTACTGCCTTCTAGTAATAATTTGTTACTTCTTAGAACGCCCACATAGCGCAATCTCCGATAAGATGAACAACTTTACGACTGTAACCCATAATCGTTTAGAACCAAAGCTAACTTATAAATAAAATTTATAGTTGCCAATATCTAAAGTAAGGAACTAGCGAATAGATTTTGTATGCAAATTCATACATGTTTTCACATTTCTCGAAATTTATGATTCTTAGATCCGTGAATATTTAAAAAGGAAAGGGAAACACCGCTCGCCTTCAGCATAGTCCAACATTTTTAAAATATCAACGTACAGCTCAAGATCCCGTTCATAACGTAGTCTCATTTGAGAGTACGTCAACACGAAGGAGGTGTTTGATATATGGAGGTGTTCTCTTTGAAAACGGTGAATCTTCCAGGGAGTAAATTATTTCAACAGAAAAATAATATTTTAGATTTACAACAGAATTTTGCATGTCCCGTGTCATGCACACAACTTGGCGGAATTAAATATCACATGTATAAATATCCTAAATCGCTGTCACTAATTACTTATAACAACATACGGTTTGAAAGTAGTTTTGTATAATTCATTTCTATTAAAGCTTCTGAAGGAATACATTTGTATTCGTATGTAAATCAGTGACTATATACCAAAAACGAGAGCAAGTAAAATATGCTGCTCAAATAAGTCGAAATTTAAAATTTTTCTGTGTTAAATTAACTTCAACGCCGTAAAATGTAACAAGTTGCAAAATCTTTTTGTCACTTAAAACGGGAAAGATTTTAATTTTTGCGCAGTTAAGACGGGTTACCCCTGCAAGGGTCTACACAATTATACAAGCGAAGCGGTAAATATATTTGGCCTCATTAAGTTTAATATATACACACACTTACATTTCGACGGAAAGAGATACAGTAGCAGCTATTCGAAACAATTCTAACACCGGAATAGAGATTGTTTATCACCACCACTGATGATATTTCTAACATCGAAATATTGTTTCTGACAACTAGAAATTTTGTTCATTCACGTTTACCACGTGAAGGTGTTGAAGTTGCACCCTAACATTTCCTCTCCGTTGATTACTAATTACTCGTGCAAATGGACACGAAAGAACTACCGAACATAGTGAAAACAGTGTTCAATAGAGTTCAAAATTTTTGTCTGTGTGTGTCTGGAGTAGGGCTGGGAAAATATTCGGTATATCGATAAATATCGATGAATATCGAATATCGGTTCATCGATATGTCATAATATTGAAATCGATATATCGATATAACCGATATTATATCGATATCACTGATATTTATCGATATAGTGAATATTTGATAATATAATCGAAACAAATCGATATTATCGATATATATCAATATAATCGATATTCATATCGATATTATCGATATATGTATGTAAGAATTTTAGGTACAGATTACAATACTAGCCGAAGCGTGGCGTAAAATCTATATAAATATTCTTCCAAATTTATATTTGTTTGTTTTTTCTATGTATTAATGGTGTATTCCTAGTCCTTTCTAGTAAAAAAATTGTAAAATTTAGTTATTCGAGTTATTTCATTCAACTTTTGTACCTTTTCATGTTCAAAGTCTACATCAGTAGAAAGAAGACGATGAGCAAGTAATTTGCCTTGTTTAGGTTCCTTCAGAAGGTGGCTGTATGTATAAATGTTAGAAGTCTCAAGCGGAAAGCACGGCGGCAAAATAATTTCGCCCACACGCGGCCAAATTATTACTTAGAACGGCATTGGTTCACTTGATTGTAGATATGATATTGTTAATATCATGCTTGCTAACAAGATATCTTTTATACCACAAATCAGAACAGAAACTGTACATTGTGCAACTTCTTTTTGGTATTGGTCAATATTCTCAGTTGACTACCACTCTATGAATATTTGCTGGTAGAACACGTTCATTGTTCATTAATCATTATAAATAAGGTAAATAATATGCTGTCCTTGGGGCTCAAATTGCTTGTCTTATAAACCGAATTAAATAATATGCAAGCACCTACATACGCTAATACACCGCTGCTGCTTACATATGTACGTATTGCCCGATAGCTAAGTGAACATCCTATACTACACATAAATTATGTGCAACCATAACTGGCACAGGAAATCTCCAGGGAATTTTAGCAACAAATTTTGCAGGTAGGCGTGCACTACTTATGGTTAGTATGGTTGTGATGTTTTCAACATTTTCTTATTTTTAAATGAACATTTCAATACCTACTTGAAAATACTATATATCTGTTTAGTATCTATCTTCATTTACACGTGTTTCTTTATTGCATTCTAAACGCTTTCTCTGGCTTGTTCCTGTATTGTAAGCATTTGCTTATACTAGTTAAAATAAATAGTTTAAATACTAGTTACTAGACTACTAACGCTGATACAAAAACTACGTAATCGATTCCCGCGATTCTTTTAACGACAAATGAAGTACAGCTTGACAAGTCTAAATCTGTGGTTCAGTGTTGTTAGCATGAAATAGCTGGATATGCAAGATGAGAAAGAAATCTGAGCTCCATACGCTACCGCACCATTGCACATTCGCTCTTAGCACACAAAGCTAAACTTGCCCAGCTGACTACTAGACCATAATACGATTTTACACTTGGAATTCGCAAATGTACCTGATCAGTAAAACCCATAATTAGTTTCCAAAGGTGTATAATTCCATCCATCTATACCTTATTATTAAACAAATTAATAATATAATAATAAACCGGATGTATACAAGTTCCTATACGAGAGTGTTCAGGTAAAACGGACATCAAGAGATATGTAAATTTTTATATCGAGATGTGTGAACTTCTATATAGAGTTAACATAAGTCCTTCGTGTCGTAATCCAACTAGCCATCCCCACAGAATTCATAATTCAGAGATAGCAACCCAAATCACAGATCGCCAGCCGAATGCCCTTAGCGCTACAGGGCTCGAAAAATCATTTTAGAGTATCCTCGATATTTCTGTGTACACCACCATTATCGGTGTACACAGGTGTGTAAGTGATAGAGCAGCTAGGTCAAACCGCAGTTAAGTTAACCATCCCAAATCTTGCTGGATAGAATGTATATATGTATATACATAGACAAAAATGGCATCATATAATGCCCGGAATTTAAGTGATCAGCAAGTCGGCGTAAATCATTTTTGTTTCAATTCAGTTGGTGATCAATGATCTTGGTCCTCACTTACTACATTTACTGAACACGATATGTCTCTAATAATTCTAGTAGCGAAAAACTAATTTCAAAAGATACTTGAGAGAGTTACAAGTACAAAGAACATAACTCACCAATGAATGATCTACACTTGTGAGATCCATTTTTAGGCAACTCTCACATAAAGTTGTGCGATGCAAGCCTACATTGCATATGCCAATAATTATCATGGAGTAAATTGGGCTTTATTAATCGCACACTGCAACCACAGACCAGTTTCGTCCTTATTAGTACTCTTCAGGACGGTATATCATTCTGCGATTAAGAATGAAATTTCCACAACTAGATGGTCATATTAAATGATTCTACCAAACTACTAGCTCTATTTGATGAACAGAGATAATTATTGGTATACCCGGGATACACCGTAGCAACGACGAGTAATAAAGAAAAACTAGTTTCAAAAGATACCTGACAGAGTTATAATTACAAAGAATAGAAAAGTAGAACACCTACATAACTTTCCAATGAATGACCTACACTGAAGTTCGTTTTTAGGCAACTCTCCCAGAAACTTATACAACAGCTACACTGCAGGACTAAATTGCATACGCCAATAATTGTCACCGACGGAGTTGTGTTTTGTTAATCGCAGAATGAGTCCTAATAGGAACAAAAATAGTGTATGGTTGCAGTCTGGGATTAATAAAATACAATTTCCTCCGTGACAATTATTGACATATGTAATGTAATCTTGCAGTGCAGCCATTGCACAACTCAGTGTAGGTCATTCATTATGTAAATGTTCTACTTTTCTATTCTTAATTCTAGAATCACCTATGTATGTAAATGTGCGTAATATATGGCACGAAGATGTAGTTAACACGAAGAATTCAAATTTAATCTCCAAATGTGGTGCTATTCTATTCAAAAAGTAAGGCGTATACGTTTGTTCACAAAATAATCGCATTATTCTAACGGTGCTAACATTTTAACTGAATAGCATGTAAACGCTTGCGGTTAATCTTCAAAGTCGGGGTATAATTAGAAGTTTACACGCTAATTAATGGATCCATTCGGTGCAACCGCGTGTAATAATAAGGAGTAATATGCTAAGCTTAGACATTCATAAAATTATATGATTGACATTCCAGCTACCTTTTAATACAGTCTCCAAATACATTAAGAAATTTAATTCGGTGTCGTTTCCACATATATGTACAGTTGGAATCTCTACTGTAATTATATTTTTATGTAGGAATTTTACAGCTCGACAGCCAATTATCAAATCATCTGAAAACAGGGCAGGATATAAGCGGATATTTTGAATTAATATTCAAGCTAATTACTTAATTATGTAAGCGCTATCCTTGAAAAGATCTACATACGTTAGCGGACAGGCAAAAATAGTTTTTACGTCGGATGAACGAGACTATGTATTTTAATTTATCGCAGTATCGCATGCCATAGAAAATATGCCATCTTTATGCCGAGGTTAATGACATCCTTTCCCTAGCACCACAGTCACGATGTACGTCGTTACCTACCCTTTCAAGTTTTAATAAATTATGGCTGTTCATTTTGGTAGCATTCGGCGTATCTTATAGGTTCATTGTATTTTACTGATTTTAATATTGGTCTACTGGAGATAAACGAGTTTTTGATTACTTCTGGGCACCCTCGAAACAGATTCATAATATATCTGTCACCATTTTTGTTGCTTATAAGTTCGGTCGCCGAAGAAAATGAGAAAATGAACAAATGCTTTTTATCTACAGTACTTATTCATTCTCACCTGAGTATTTAAGATATTACGGTAAAAATATGTTTTTCGTTTTTGTAAGCACTTATTTACCAACTTAATTATCAATATACCAGGAATTCTATTTCAATTGCGAGTGAGTCTTTAATCGAATGATTTTATCAATAACTTTGTTAGTCACTTCAATAACCTTTTACATATATACATGGATATCAGCAATTTTATTTCGTGTGCTTCTAGTGCTTTTAAAATTAGTTGACTTTCGAAAATTTTTGATCTATAGTTAATATATCAAACATCATATAATTGGTCCAGCAAATTTTTAGTCACCTATCAATAATACATGTATCAATTATAATTGAAACGACAAACGCCCACATTATTTGTATGTATGTACAAGATCTGTCTTTCATTTGATTCCCATCAATTTTTTTATAATTGGACGTATTCCGTGTTTTTCATAATCTATGCATCGAATTAAAACAGAAAGTAGTCAAAACAAAAATAAACCAAAATTGGTAAGAGAATGTTATCTCGGAATCCATTTTTGAAGTTTGAAGAAGGAAGAAAAATATTATGAAAAGTTGTGTTGGTTTAACTTCGTTCGCGTGGTCTAAATCTAATCGAAGGTTGAGTTATGCGGGCGTTATATTAAAAGTATGTATCGGTACATCTAAAACGAAACTTCCATTTGTCCAATTCTTTTCTTGATATCTTTTTTTTCTACGCTCACTTACTTACTTTTACCTCATATAATAAAAAATTAATTTAAGGCGTAAGTTGAGAAAAATGTATCTAAGTCAAGTATAGATTTATAGAAAATGACCTGAAATAAGTTTGTATTAGTACTTGACTACCTTGAGCTATTGGATATTTTCGCACCAAATTGTATTCCACTTGAGTCTCCATATACTACATGTATAGCGTGAAAGAATTCTAAGAGGTACATAACGCTTTCATATTACTTGAACAATTTATTGCGTAACAAAGAAAGGCTCCGAGAGCTTTTTGTCAATTCAGAATTTGAGAATAAGGTTTTTCTCGCCTTTTCCTTTTCTGCGCCCACGTCCGTCAAATTTAATATTGGCTGCGACACGTGTGACATACAAAATATCTATCTATATAAACCCGCACATAGAACTTACTAGGAATTGCATACAACATTTGTGATATATTATGTAAGTTTCTCGTGTGTTGGGTTATTTACCTTGTTTGTTGGGTATATCCACGCATCTGCGTGCGTAGTAAAAGGTGCTTTGAAGTACTCTTCAATTGAGTATCATTCACCCATGTAAGTACACACTCAATGTCAGTCATGATTAACGAAAAAGATACTCTAATTAGTCAAGTATATTACTGTAAAGTTTTAAATTTTTAATTCACAAATTTATTGTAGATAATTTTGTTTCTGTGCATTAGTATGTAAATAAAAATCCAATGCTCGCAACACAGAAAGATAATGTGATAGTGTGCGGAGTATTGGGAAAAAGCTTTATATAAAACTTAACTAACTTGTATGAGGAACCAGGAAGGCATAACACGAAAAACAAAGAAAATGTGAAGGCCATGATAACAAAAATCTACAAGGAGGCAGTTGAACCGACATTCAAATTTTAATATCTAGGTGTAGTAATAAGTAAAGAAGGAGACCCACGAGACGAATTACCTAAATAGGAACGCCGCAGGCCATGAAACCAATTTCTTTAGTTACAAAATCCGTTCAAAATAGTAAGACAAACTGTAGCAAAATTTTAAACCATAAACCATTGAGAAGCAAGCAAACTGAAACCCGCGTTCATGAAGTTTCTGGAAAAGTTAGAGGAAAAAGTATTGCGTTAAGTAAGTTAAATCAATAAATGTTATCAAATACATTTCATAATTAATATACGTATATTATGTAATTAATATACGTATATATATATTCACAAAAACAATCATTAGCCTGATTGTGAGCCCGGATTGCGTTAGAATAGATAAAGGTATATATCTTTGCAAATATCTATATTTCGCAATATAAGGCTAGCCATTCTGTAAGGCAATTACTTCGCCATATTTATTTAAAAATCCACAATCTGATTACAACTGAACTCAAAACAAAAGTGATTATTTTGTACTTTCTACTTTCTGAGTCAAATTTAATTTATTCTCATTATAAGTATGTTTCTTGCACGGAAGAAGATGTTTTAAATATGAGGGACATAAGATAGATAACAAAGTAATTGTAATTAGTTCCATCTATATTGTTGGTACACATCCGGTATGATGAAATATTTTATCTTTCGATTAAAGGATGAAATTCAAATATATACGGCTCAATTCAATATAAAATAACTCTTCTTTCGCTCTAGTTAGAAATACTAAAGCTTTAAATAAGCTTGGAATAGGGACAGTTTTCTGTTATAATCAATATTTGAAACAACAATTGGCATATTCTTTACTGCTCCTTAAACAATTAAAAGCCTGCCTTAATTTATTTCCCCTGTCTTCAATTAGAGAGTGGTATTTTCTTTGCCGCCGTTCGAACTGCGAACAAACATTTTAAAGGTTTATTGTAATTTGAAAAACAATAGTTAATCTGGGCAAACAGCGTTAATTACGAAATAAGATACGACAGCCTACATATACACAGAACTACTCGCACGCAGTAGTACTGACTAGAGTGGGGAGATGGCGATGCTGTCGTAACTTATTTCGTAATTGTACGCTGTTACCGCTGTTTGCCCACGAGTCAAAAATGTGAAGAATAAAGAACGTAGTATCTGCGAATATCACGTGCCGCTAAACAGGCAGCGCATCTTGCAGGCACGGAACCAATCAACCATACAATTTTTAAAAATATCCGTCAATTTTTTTAGCAGTATAATATTGTTTTACGGCATATGCCATTTGTGTACATTCTTCACATTCCTAGCAGCCTCTTCGTCTTACTAAAATGAATTTAGTTTGTATTCCAATTTGTGAAAATTTTAATAAAGCATTGGAAAGCAATTATCGTTGTTGGTATTGTTGCTTTATAAATAACACACAGTACAACATATGTCAAACTGTACGTGCAATGGTTTATGATACATGGTTTTTAAACCGCTGAATTACTTCATGTAACTGTAACTTCAATATAGTTGGCGAATTATTCCAGGAATCCGATTCCGTTTACCGAAGGAAACAGAGAATAATTCAATTGTACATAGTTTAACTTAGTCTTATTTAAAGTTCAGGAATCTGGATTGCGAGAAAAGTGCACACGGAACGAATTTTTTGATATTAATGCTTAGCAAGTATTTCGCATTTTCTGGTCTATAGGTAGGAGGCCAATAAGAGCCAATAAGTAAGTTGGATACTACTTGTATGGCCTACTCGTATTGTAATGTTCACAACTTTTGTTAAATATTATATAATATATTATCTACTATATTCTGCTGATCTGTTCCGTTTAGTAAATGTAGGGAAAGTTTTGTAAAGTATCAACCATGGTTTAGTTTAGTTCTCACTTCAACTATCAGCCAAGACGGTGGATTACAATGGTATCAAAATTCTTAACCATGTTCGGCAATATATCCGAGCCACCACAACTTTTGCCAGATTTAAAACTGAGCTAAAAATATATTTGCGGGAAGGTATATTTTACCCTACGGAAAAATAGATATATTTTACCCTACGGAAAAATAGATATATTTTACCCTACGGAAAAATATGTTAGAAATTATTTTCTGTATTTTCCTTGTATTTTCTTTGTATTTTCTCTGTGTTTTCCTTTTTTCTTGACGTGTTCTTTGCAAAGTTATTTGTACTACAGAACAAATAAAATTATTATTATTATTGTTACCATTATAATTTGTTTGTGTACGGGTGGTACACCATGGAAGATCGATTTTTAATCGAATGCCTCCATCGTAATTTGATATGATTTATGCGTATGTACAATTTGGGGGAAATAAAGGTATTGTTATAAAAAAGTGAGTTCAAATTAATTCTATGACGTGATCCATTATCACCAATTCTATAAAAGGTATAGATATAATACAGAGACATTTTACGAGGGTAGATTTTTTCCGGAATCGCTGCTAGCGGGTTGCTATTTTTCCAAATCCTTTATGTCGTTGTATTGCAACTCCTTCATATAAATTTACTGCAAATGTTAAATAGATCGGTCAAATAGTCTGGTGTGGACAAGCATTTAAGACAAATACCTTCTTAGTGTTTTCAATTATGAATAAAAACGAAGTTCGAGCTGCCATGAAATTTTTCGATTTGGAAGGAAAAATCGCGGCGGAATCAAATGAAGGTTAGATGCCGTTTTAAAGGGTTCATCAGTTTCATTTTCCACCGTAAGTTTTTGGGCTTCGGAATTTCAGTGTGGTCACACGTATGCAAGTTATGAACCATACTCAGGACGTCCGAAAACGGGTACCACGCCAGAAATTATGGAAAACTGATGGCATGGTTTTGGCAGATCACCCAATAAAGGTGCGTGAAATTGAGGAATTAATAATGAATTGGGGTATAGAAAGGCTTTCTGCAAGATGGGTACCGCATTTGCTCAATTCGGTGCAAAAACGTACGAGCTCGAACCTCCGCCGATTGTTTGGAAGTGTTTACGAGGAAGGATTTCAAGAGACGATTCGTGACCACGGATGAGACCTGGATTCATTACTACACACCGGAAACAACAATCAATCAAAACAGCGAATTGCACGCGGTGAATGGGTTCCGATGAAAGCAAAGACCATTCACTCGGTTGGAAAGGTGATGGCATCGGTTTCTTGGGATGCAAAAAAATTTTGCCACTTGGTTATCTGAAAAAGGCAAAATTGTTACAGGCCAATAGTGCGCGAACTTTTGGACAAATCGAAAGCAGCAATTGAGGAAAACCTACCGGGCATGGTTAAGAAAATACTATTGTTTCAGTACGACAATATACCTGCTCATTCAAGTGGAATCATTCAGCAAAAATTGACAGAATCGATGTTCGAAATTTATCCGCATCCGCCGTATTCGTATGATTTGGCTTTGTCAGACTTCCACCTGTTCCTGAAACTCAAAACATTTTCCGATCGAAAAAGATTTTGGTCGAATGAAGAACTGTTAGAACCAGCACACGATTTTTTTCGGGAACCTCGAAGAAAGTCACTTTCGGGACGGAATCGAGAAGCTAGAGAAACGTTGGCTCAAGTGCGTTGAGCTTCGAAAGGATTATATTGATTATATTATAAGAATGTAACTTGAATTCGTACTATTTTGTTTTCACTGTCATTCCGGAAACGTTCCTACCCTCGTAAATACAACTTTCCATAGTATACTCAATCAACATTAAAAATTACAATTATGCAACTTATCATACACAACGGCCCATCCAAAATTTGTGCCCATATAACTACCAGAGAATCTGCTCCAGCTGAAGCAGCATTTTTTATGTATCTTTGCTGGAATAAAAACCGAAAAATATGATAAGGGTAGAAAAAACCTGGAGAAACTAGGAAACGTAAAAAATATGAATATGGAATTCATAAAACAACGCATAGTGCGCCTATAAGGAGTGAAAGGCGTAAAAGTATATATGGGAAAATCCATTAGAAGTTAGTAAAAGCCTAAAGTCTGATCAGGGGATGGTCCCAAATATTGATATGGGGACTGTGGAAAGTAGGGTAGGATCAGGACGCTTATTTAACAATTCCTTATACTTACAATGGAAGATTTCGGACCATTAGTAATCAAAGCGAGAGTGCGACCCAGACACGATTATTTTGAGTCCGCCTCTTAAAATTGCAAGTAACTTAACTAATAAATACAAGGCTCTTTTAGTTACACATGTATACAGACTAAACCGTAAATCGAGGGTACCCAATGCTTTCATTTTCGACGGTCAAGATTATAATCCTGCTATACTAATAGTTAATACCATTGCTAGTTGAAGATACATTTGCTCACATTTGATACTTCTAACAGGCTGTTCGCCATTGGAAATACAATTGATGCATCTCCTATTAGTGAAACCGAAATCATTACTTCTGCAAAGAAATTAAAACCTAATATGTCTGTCAGCTCAGATAGACTTTTTAGCACGAGATATATCATCTATAAGACTACCACTGGATTGTTTTTGTAATTCACTATTTCAAGGATCGTTTTTCTCTGATGGATGGAGGCGTAGTACAGTAACATAAATTTTTCAGAAAAACAATGTGCAGAACCTTATGGATTATCAGCCTATAGCAAGAGGAAACAATCTTTGCGAAAATGTTCGAATCCACTTTAACTAAAAACATATTTCTCCGCTAGGTAGCCTATGATAGCTTACTCTATAGCCCATTGAGTCATCTTATTTGATCGAACTATGTTGACATAGTGTTGCACAAATTCAATCAATATGTGCCGAAAAGTGATGCACTGCAATTCTTGAACCTAAAGCCTCTGTCATTCTCATTATTTATCAATCACATAATCTACAATTTAAATCGCAAATATCCACTGTACGATGACCAACTGAAAATTCATATGATTGAGACTCATGATGGATCCTTAAAGCTCCAATGAAATTTGTCAAAAACTGTAACTTAGTGTGGCAGTAACAAATTGTTCCTCTATAGCTCTGAATGCTATGCTGCTATGTATAGGTGAGAATGCACAATAAAATTATTTATAATTAGGTTATTAACAATTACGGTTAACACGGTACGGTATGTGATTTGACTGCAAACTAAATTTCAGAACACACATTTGCGACATAATTAACGGAGCAATTCGTACATTGGGATTTATTATCCAATATTGCAAGAACTTTGTGTGTGATGATGCTTTAGTGGGTTTATTTTATTTCCTAGTTAGGAAACAATCTTTAAAATTGTAATATCGAGTGGTCTTCTTTATATCCTGTACATGTATGAGTTATGAAGAGACCTCAAAGAACATTTCTAAAGTACCCATATTTTCGTCAGAATGGTCAATGGCCACAGACCGTAGTTTAATTAATTACATATACGGATATTTTATAAATGTATGAAATGGGTTGAGAAAATTGGCAACAGTTTTCTTGTTTTATAGCAAGATTGACAATTTAATATTTCCTGGGAAACTTCGATCTTCTCAACTCCTTCATAAGTACAACCAATTTGGATGCAACATGCCCTTAAAGACTCGTCAATTTTACTTCTAGTGACGTGAATTTGTTTGGACCTTTTCATTACAGTCTGGTATCAATTAGTAGTATTTGTATTACATTAATGTATGCTACGCTCTTCGTTCTGTGTTTGTAACAATAAAATGACCTTTTAGTTGTATTTCAGATGTTGGATAATTAAACTTATAATATCATTATATTTGCGAGGAAATGTGCGAAGAATGTGCAACGCTAAACATATGTCTGTTTAAATACAACATCGTATGTGCTAATAATAGATATAGTGAATGTTTTGTGGCTTCTTCCACACCACCCCTAAGTTTTTCGTAAAACCTTAAGAGGTTTCGCATTACATTGAAAAAAGACTAGGGTCCTTGCGGAAAGTATCCTTATTTAGACAGGAAGCAATAGTTGCATTCAATTAATGAAAGAACTGATAAATACGGGAATGCAGTCAGATTAGTAGTTAAACTGTATGATCTGTAGGGATTAAAATAGTTTTATGTAGTTCTTAACTTCCCGATATGGACAATCTCATTATATATTTAATGGAGATAGTTATACAATGTCGGTAGTTGTGGAAAGCAGGAAATGAGTTCATTAAGTTTTACTTTCATATAGCAACTAAATTAACGATCACTTAAAGAATGATGAAGCGTAGGTAAGAAGCCTTATTCTTGTAAGTCCACCGGAAAAGTTACTATGTATCTCCATAACGAGTATTTGAAATTATTATCGAAATAACTTTATGTTCAAAAATTCTTAGAGAAGTTAGTTTTGTTCGGTAGTGAGATACCGACGTTCCAAGTAAATAGAAAACGTATGCATACATTTCGATTTTCTATTATACGTTCTTGGCTTATAAATTTGCGTTATCAGATTGAAGCGGCGTTCTTGTGAAAACAAGATCGTGAAACCTGCGTTGCATTGGAAACTATGGAGAAGCACACCGACGGAACAGACACTAATATTAACACTAGTTCTCTTATTGTTCATGGTTAACATTAATTACAGTATTGATAGACAGAAATACTCGGTACTCCTGTTTTATTTTTTTAATTCATCAAGGATCATCTGGGATAATCGAACTCAAATCAATTCACAGGTCTATATCACGAAATACATATTTCTTTTTATGCGCATCAAGAATTAAATATTAAGAAATATGTAAATATTAACTTGATCTTCACTTATCCCTTGAGTTGATAATGAAATGGTAAATTCACAAGAATTTATAAGAAAGAAGACGATTACAATCCAATACATTTCATAGATCCAAATCAAACTAGACAGTTCCCTTTCCAACTACTGGAATCAGCAACTCTTGTTTGACTGTATCACTAAGTCACAGATTAGGAGGCATACAGCCCTCCAAATAAAAATTCTGGAAATTTGCAGTGTAATATAAGCTCGTTAATGATTATAATAATTAAATACAATATAAGTTTCAGTCCTGCTAATTGTTACAGTATTGGAAATATTCTACAAAATACACTGCTGATGCTAAGAATTTAGAACACAGTTATCATACCCAGACATTGTCCATTGTGAGCACTCTGAAGATCTATCTTAACAAAATCTCAGCAGCAACGTTTTCTGTTTAGTATTTCTCCTCCACTGAAATTGGAATCTTAGTTGTCGAAATACGCATCAGAAGATATCCAAATCGGTGTAAGAATAACTATTCTATTTGGGAACCTTTGACAAATCCTAACAAAGTATTGCAATGAATAGCTGAATGGTGATTAATCTTTTATGCTCTGAATACTAAGTGAACAAATTTCTTCAATAGAACGTATTTAACAACGATTTTCGTAATTATAACTTTATCATTCCATTGAAATATTTCTATTTTGAAAGCTGATAACATAATAACTAAAAATTAAAAGAAAGATTTATTAATATATACAGGGCGCGGCATGATTATTCAGACGTTTTAAAATTAACGTTAGAAACATATGCCGATAGATAGCGTGATCTTCGTGTCGCTGGTTTGTTCAGCAGACAAAAGCCTTTAATAGCCATGAGAGAGTTGAACTAGGGAGCATCATGCGTTTGCAGTTGAGTGTTCTTTTTAAATGGTGATTCGGCTACGTTAATTGAACGTACATTTCATAGGAAGAAATGGACGAGTACCAACACGCCAAACAATATTACATAAGCATTTATATTTTCATCCATTTAAAATGCAAGCGGCTCAACCATTTCTGCCTGGAGATTTTAATCGCGGAATGGACTTTTGCGCACAATTGTTAGAAATTATTGAAGCACAACCATAATTTTTATCTCATTTTATTATTTCAGATAAGTCCCATTTCCATTTAAGTGGTTATGTCAATGAACAGAACTACAGATATTGGACACAGGAAAACCCTCGTTTAATGCATCAACTTCCTTTGTAGAGCCAAAAAGTTACAGTTTGATGTGGTATGAGTTGACGCCATGTGATTTTTCTTCATGGGGATATTTAAAATATAAAGTCTTCGAGAGGGAACTTCACAATATAGACGATTTAAAAGAATCAATCATGACTGAGAGTCGACAGGCACCACTACAAATCCTCACGAATAATAAGGATTTTTCAGGCCTACGTGCAGAGATGTATATTCAGACAAATGGAGCCCATCTTAGTAACGTTATTTTTAAACAATAGTACTTACATAACATGCTTTTCTATGAACTTTCCAATTATGTAAGTTTTATAATGTCCACAGTAAATTAATTACCTATGTTACCACCTAAAATCGTTCAAATAATTATGACGCACCCTGTACAATGTAGTATACAGTGAAATGATACACTTATTATTTGTATGCCCACATGCATGAGGATCAGTTACTTAGGTGACAAAGTATGTATATTTTATTACTCTGTTATTATTGTAAATATACTTGAAAAATACGCAGGTTAAGCAATTACTCACTATGGAATGGAAATTGCTAACCACTTGACTCCAAATCTGCCTATCATTAGCAGTGGGTGCTGTAGTAACATGGCATATAACAGGTACTGTATCTCTACAATAATATTGTCCAGAGCATCTGGACACTGGTGCAGGCGCCGACTAATCACAGATAACCCAAAATAGCGGTACATTTGTTGCTATTCGTTTCTTGGTTTCTCTGTAATTTTAAAGGCATCAAATTAGTATTCTATTACAGCTGCTTGAATCGTTCTGTAATATCAACACCCATCTTTATAAATTTAAGTTAATTTATAAATATCCCCATATGTAGCACATTTCAGCTATCTGTTCCGTTATTTTCGTGTGATAAACAACTAACTCGATAGTTTTGGCCAGTGTTTACTTCATTCTCCGGACGTTACGATATGTGTAAGTAATTGTGTAATTGTGAACATCATTACCCTTAACAAGTACAAGGTTCCTTATATAATGTGTAAGTGCGCGTGCTGGTAGGTTTTGATGACGTAAAGATACTTCACTTTTATTCAGACACTTCTGTTCACTGATATACCTTAAATTTTGTATTTACGCTGATTGATGTTCTAGAATCCAGAGTAACTAAGTTTAGAAGCTGTATATGTAAACGGTTGCATTAAAATTAAAGCAAGGTTTAGCTGGTTATTAGAAGTTTTAATTGAAAATATAAACTTTGTTGGCTAATTGCGAATGGATATCTTTTTGTTGCAAAACGTCTGTATCAAACAACAACTTTAATATTCATCAATGTTCGCGAACAGAAGTTTAAAACTACAGTTATTAGGTGCTTGTTCTTGCAGTTCCATATTTAGCACGCATATTTGCTTTGGTAATCCGAAACCAATAAATTTTACTTCTCCATTACATGACTAATTAAAATATTATTACTATAACTGTAGTCTTTGTAAGATAATATGTAATAACTCTAAAATATGCTTTTTTAAAGTAAGCATCGTTTCGATATAGAAAGAACACAGGTACAATTTATTCAACAACCTTATTTTTAGAAGTAGAGTGGGCAAATAAGCGGTATGAGTCATCTGTCTTTTCGTAATGCAGTATTATATTACACAGAATAAAGGACAGATGACTCATCATACCGCATATTTGCCCAGTATATTTATAAGAAAGCTGTGCACCTTGTTCTACTTTTCAACATAATTTCCACCAAGATCAAGATTCACTATATCGTACAGACAGCTGTTCAATTCCATATTCATATAAATCTGCCGTCTGATTTACCAACCATTAGAGTACACCCGTTTTAACACCTTAACTAAATCGCGTCGTGTAATCCAAAACAAAAGGTGTGGCATACTCCGTAAGGCTACGGTTACTATGGAGGCGAGTTCTAACGAAAATGTGTTCTCACGAGTACGTCCGATATCCTCGTCAGAACAAGGCGGTTACACTGTGCGCGTTTTCTGATATTCTGATAGTCAGTACGATTCTCGCGCCCAGCAAAGATGAACGAATTTCATGAATATTATTTTCTTGAAAGTCCGTTAATAAAGTTATGGTTGTTAAATGGTGGAAAAACAAAGCATGTCAACCAGTTATTTTCTAGAAGAGGCGTCTCATATTCCAAAAATACCTGTTCTCGTACACAAGATTTATCGTTATCCAGGGTGAAATAACCAAATCACTCGAAATTCAACCCACAAAAGCACCCAAAATAGACGTAGGTCCCACGAAAAAATCAAACATGTTTGAACGCTCAACTAATTCTGACGACGTCGTGCATGCTCTGGCGTGTTCTTCGCTGCCAGTGTAAACACTCTCATTGGAAAACAGGCGTTTGTTTGTTCGCACGAATTCGTCAGAACACATTTTCGTCAGAACTCGCATCCATAGTAACCGTAGCCTAAGAGAATTATTAGTATGAATATATGCGATAATTTGAACAGTCTGTTTTTTGTGTCCACATTACCAAGGTTGTACTGTATTTCCAAAATTCATCACGTAGATTTATCAGTTATCATCGATTCCAAATTTATTCTGTTTATCTTGATCAAGGTGCCGCATGACTGCACAGATGAAACGCATTATCTTGGAGTTTCAGTTAATAGTTTTAAATTCTACACCGCATCTACCTGATCCAATAAATTTCAGAACATTCAAACTTTCAAAAATGGTATTTAGGTATTTTCCTGTTTTCTGATTTTTTTGAGAGGGCATGACGGATACAGAAGAAAATTATCAATGACTCTCAAAAATTTATTACAAATTATGGTTAGATACGTATTGAAGCATGAGCCATAGAAACAGAAATTTGATTAGGGTTGCAACAATTAACTGCAACATAATTACACAGTGAAGGTGAAGACCAAAGCGTACTGTATCTGTAGTGTGAGCTATTTGAACATAACAACGCCGGATAGAAATAAGCAGAAACAAACAAATGGTAGCAGTTATGGAAATGACAACACTAAAATATATAATCACGTTATGGGAGCGTATCCACATCTAAGATATTTGATGACAAATGCGGATGTAATCCATAAATGAGTGAACAAGAGAAAAACGTTGATCACCGGATTACGAGTTTCTAGAAACATGCCACCAATAAAAAGGGGGGCAAGAGACGGACCAGCAAAATGATGGAAGATGTCATTATGAATTTGGAAATAATAGGCGGTGTCAACCATAGCTTAGTAGCGATTAACACATTGACTGTCTGAAATTATACACCGCTTTACACACTATGTGCCTGCTATGACTGGAAAGCCGTAAATTATTTTTTTTTAATATTTCATAGTAATTAAGTTTCGTATGGAAGATTGAAGATCGTTTTCATTTTACCATACGGGCTGTAAATTATATTTGGCGACACTCTTCGAACGTGTAATTGAAAAGTAAATTAAATATATATATATATATATATATATATATATTTCGTGACCTTTTTATACTTATCTTATATAATAGATCTCTACCACTAATAGGTCAATAAAACAAGGCTGGTTTGAACGATAGTTATATTTTCAGAACGTTTACAAACGTTTTCTATTTTTCACTGAAGAAGGTGTTCCGAAAACGTTTGTAAACGTTCTGAAAATATAACTATCGTTCAAACCAGCCTTGTTTTATTGACCTATTAGAGGTAGAGATTTATCATATAAGATTGAAAAGTAAAGGCGAATGTTTGCAATTTAGAGAAAGAAATAATAATATAATAATAATAAGCGCTAGTAAACTTCTTGCCATATATCAAACACGATGTAGTGCTTGGCTTGATAGGATGTGTTCTGATAAGTTTCACAGCCAGATAGTATGCCGGAGAATTCTATGACCGCCTATTTTTCTAATACCATTCAACGATACAATAATACAATAATTCCGTGGTTAAAAAAATTATTTGTTCGATTCTATTTAAACTATTTTTGTCGTTTCGCACTTATTGAATTACCTTTACCTGACATAATCTTGCAAAGAATTTTGATTCATTAGTTATGATAAACCCTGTATATTTTGAAGAATTTCTAAACGAAAACGGTAGTTATTTCTCGCAAATAGTGCCATCTATATTTTTGTAGCATCTTAGGATAATCACATTACCTCTATGCACAGCTCATATAATCTACATAGGGTTAGGATGGAGAGTGGTTGGTGAGGTACTATGTAAGCACTATTGATGACAACATTTATAATTTTTAAATTATTTTATAATACCCACAGTTATTAGTGTTGGTTGGTCCTTAAAAACATATTCTTCGCACTCTTACCGCCATTTTAATGCTTTGCCAACAAGGTGAGGTAAAGTTCAGCTTGTACGGTCTATACTCCTCAGAATCCATTTTACTACGCGTCACTCTTACAAACTGGAAATTGAAAATTTTGGTTTCGACGCATTCTTTTATATATGTATTCCTTTGACAAATAAATTGCGGATTATCTATATTGTACATAAATTTTCGTTTCAATACCATACTATTAACAAGATAACTTTCTACTGTAGTGTTTGATGGCATATTATTTGTTCGTCTTATTTTCGTCCGATGTATCTTCGGTATATCTTTGTTTACGAGGCATCTACGTAGATTGTTTATTTTAGACCAGATTAGTTAAAAACGAAGTTGCCATTAACTAAACATTATGTACCGAATATTAGCGCAATACCGAATGTTTGCAGGTAACAAATGTAAAATTAATTCTTCAATGGGATATTAAGGTATTTATATTCTTCGCCTTATATCAGTCCACTTATTTCGACGTTCGTCTATATGCGCACAGGTTTAATGGTCCAGAATTGTATAGAAACACGATGAATCAACACAAAAAGTAGCAAAAGAAGCAGTATGATGTTAGCAAGTGGCTATGTCTAATTATAAACCTGTCAAACATTACCCGAACGCATTATACATGAAATTACTTCAGAGTATACACGTATCCGGTTCATATTTCTGTCAGCTGACTACTTATTTACACGTGGTGGAGGCTATATCTTTCATTTATGACAATAAATTCATCTTCTAGTAATTTTCTTGGCATTAGTTATTTTCTGGCGCAAACGGTTGTGTGATTACTTTAAAATTTATAACACAGGGAATCTCATTTTGCTACATATTTTCACATTATCGATACCACATAAAGTTCACACATTTTGTACATACGATAATGTAAAAGAAAAGAAAACAAGTTTCTATTGAGGATATTTTGGTGCTAAATTTTATATACCAACTACGTTGGAATAAAGCTTAACCATCGCTTAAAAAAGGCACACACAATGGGTATTTTTACTACTTATCTTGTCACTGAGATAACAAATGTTTACTATCAAAGCGTGTGCTATCGTTCGATGACACTATGACGCATTTAAGAACATTTGATCATTCGAGTATCAGATAGCGGCAATTTTTCCTGGTAAATTTGTTAGTAAAGGTACCTATACTTTGTCTGTTCAGATTATTACTGTACATAAGAAAGAAAAATAATTCCAGTTAATAATAATATTTTTATCTAATAGAGTATGGATATAGGCATATTACATTGTATATCTACTGAAACTATGACATGTACTTGTTCTTTCCAAGACAACGAGTGGCCTATAATGAAGTAGAACATTGCTCTCAACTTTTCTGCAGCTACTTTAAGTATCCACTTTATTACAGCATATTACAACAAACTTTACGGTCAATTGTAAAGGACATTACTGATACATGCAAGTGTTCTGAATTGCATATACGTTTTTAAGAAAATGTACTGGATAAGGTTTTCTGTATACTGAACTTTACTTTAAAAAGGGAGCTGCAATGAATCTGTTACACTGATAATTTTAGGTGTGAGTTAGATTAATAGAATTGAGTTATTGTTTGTTCTTAAGGAGTAACATCACTCTAACAGGGTAAAAAAGAGCTTCTTTGACAGTTCATTTTAGAAGAAAAGGCAATATGATAATAATATTCGAGGAAGTTGTTAAGCATATATTTAAGTATTGAAAAAGAATTGTCATCATATTGAACTTGAGGCGCTGCGTGACACGTAGTGTAACTGGTGCAAATTTGAATTCGGAATAATAAAAAAATCACCTAATCTACATGGTTATAGCAAATGAAACACATAAGGATTTTAAAAATATTGATTTTTGTGCGATTGACGAGTACTTGAAGTAAAACATTCAATTTTTGGCCGAAAAGAGGGCAATCATTTGTTAATAACTAATGTTTAAATTAACCTATCGAAAATCCCATATGTACTTCACTATGTATTGTTATGGTAAAGATATAGTCAAAAATTGGAAACAATGGAATAAAACAACTATGCCAATTGAATTACTGCTATTTCAAACGCAAATTCCATACTCGCTTCTTCCATAGGTAATTAGATACTTTCGCGTTAAATAAAAGTGTAATTTACGAGCTGACACATAAACAAGACGAAATTAATGGCAGTTACAATTTTACAGCTCTAGCAGGTGACATTTATTTTGCGTTCCATCTGTACTAGCATTCCCAACCAGACAAGGCGTTGTTATAAACGGTTACAATATTAATCATCTACTTGTTCTATACACGTTTTGAACACGTGTTTAGGCTACATATTATGTGAGTACCGAGATGAACTTCTGCAAGTTCTTCTTTAATTTGATGTAAAATTTACTTTGTATATGCTACCAAGATCAAGAAGTCCCTGCAAATTTTGTGAATTAAATTCAATAACACACGACGTCATCTGACATCAACCAACAGAAAGCCCTACTTCATAAAAATACACTTTGTGTTGCAACCTGTATTGCCATCAGTGCCTTTTTTTTCTATGTATCTTTTTTGCGAAGTCACACTTTTATTGTCATGTTTCCTCCAATTGTCCTCTTCTTAGGATACTAGTAGCTGTAGACTTACTTTCGTTCTAATTTATTGATTTACGAAGGTTTTAGATTTTGAAGTTACAAATATTGTAATGAATATTTTCTAACCATTTTTAAAGCGCTATTATGTATAAAAACAGTGGTTTAGAGCAAATTAACAACGTTTCTTTCATTTTAGCACTTAGGAATCATAGCAGACCGAAAACTTGTTCACTCGGGAGGATGAAATATTGTTCTGTAAGTTTCTTTGGTTCAGGTGGCTAATGGACATATCAATTGGAGAAAGCTACTAAGCTAGCTGCTGCAGCTATAGAAAGGTGGAATGCTTTTTAAAGAATCCGATATCCTAGGTACTCCTTCTTTAGAAGCGAACTATGTATTTCAGCATCAATGAAAACTGAATTAGATTGGTTCGATCAAGGCATATATATTGTAGGTCATAAGGTGCTTACATTGAAGCTATTAGTAGAAAAAAATGCAAGACAAATTAAATTACACGAGAATACGAGAAACATAATATAATATAAAAAAGTTAATGGAAATAAACGATATTGTAGCTTGACATGTTCTGTAATTGAGAAGATTACGATGAAGTGAAAATTTGGGAAATAATACAAGACTACGTATATATTTAGTGGAAACTCAATATCTGAAGAAGACGCTGGAGTTTGCACATGTAATCGAGCTGCTCAAAGATATATTATGTACTATGTTATTACCATCTGCTTTGTTGAAAACGCACTGTTAATTTTTAAATTAAACAGCAAAACAGGAGATTAGCATGACGATATGAATCATTTCAATAATTGTGAGCAGTGGTTGGAAAAATAATTTATTTCGAACTTGCCCCCATTATTCTCATAGACAATTCACTGTATCACAGTATGTAAAAAATGAATAAGTCCCCTATATAAAATAATCAAAAGATGATATTTGATGATTTGGTAATTGTCCCCTTATCATTGTGATTTAAGGCCTTTCGAATAAATTTGGAGCTTGATAAAGAGAAACCTTGCTATTAATAATGTGTTCCACTCTAGCTGTGGCATTGAACACTTAATTAGAAATGCATCACCCAAGCTGATTGGGAGAAACAATGTACTCACCTAAAGCATGTTGCAGAAGAAATGTGGAAACCTGATGAACTAATAGATGAAATTATGGAAAATGTAAAGTTCAGTGTAAGTAACATGCATTTTAGATGATGATTGGACCAATGAAAATGATATACCTTCAGATATATCTTCAGAAATTGATAGTCATCACTTAATACAGGATTTATTACTATTTAATTAATGAATATTATTGTTTTCAGTTATCTACCTAACTCGTTCACAAATTTCGAACCCTCATTGTTTCACCCACGCTTTTCTTGTACTTCGTTTTCCCTTTTTCTTACTTCCACCATTTCCACGACTGATATAGTTTAGTAAAGACTGCAATGTTGCAGAAGTATTCTTGTTATATTGAATTGTCTTTGAGTTGTATTTGTTTTATTTTCTCTACCACTATTAGGTCAAATTAGAAATACAAAATTAGTTTTCTAGAATGTATTTAATAGCCTTCTAAGAACATCTGCGCTTACACATTTTCAGTGAACTGAATCAAAGAAAGAATAAAACATAGTCTTAGTTGAAATTGTCGAAATTCTAAAACTCGTTTTATTTCAAATTAGAAAATCTTTGATGATGATATGATATGTAACTTTGCCATTGGCTGTTTACGCCAATTCAGACATTGACAGCTAATGAAATAGGTTTGTCATTGCACATCTACATTAAGACAATATTTGTTGACATTATTTAAATGTCTTTTCCAGAAAGAAATATACCTACATAGACTGATTATAAATTAGTTTTACAATATAAACTAAAATTATACAGTATATGCTTCTTCTTGTATATGGTGAAAAGTTTCAAGATTGAAGGAAGCCAGACCAGTTTATTGATGTATATATTGGATTTAACATTGCATGCCACTCTGTGTAACCCGTTTAGCATTTGCAAAACTCTTGCTACAGTCAGAGTGAATGCAAGAGCTTATCAATTCTTAAACAGCTCTTGGATTACGCAACGTTCAACTGCAACCACCTTTTTAACGTAGTAATCCGCAATGCATTTGTTTGACTTTGTTCCACATTTATTTTAATGTTGTGAATTCATTGGTAGGTGTTTTGCTGTTGAATCGAGAATGCTATCGTTCTAAAGTAAAACCGTGCACAGTATATACTCGCGTGCATGTGCCATATGTTAATACTCCCTTACTTTAGAAGACCTAACTAGTTAGGTTCCGTCACTTGATTTCAATATCTTTCTCGCCGAATACGAAACCCTCGAATGCAGTGATGTGGCGAACTATGCAAATATAATTTGATCATGAACGCATGAGTGTGTGAGAGACCTATTTCAGAAACCACAAACCTCTTTGCAGTTTGTTGTATTTGGTTACTAACATGTGGAGCATGCTTTCTAATATTAAGTACCACCAATATATTGAGCGAATGGAAAGCATATACAAGTAATGATATAATAATGTAAGTACTACAGGAAAGCCGCAATGAATTTTTAAATTCTCACAAGGTTTATTTTTTAGACGTAATTTTAGACGTAATATCTGAAGCAAGGTTAAGTAGTTCGTGTTCCTTTTATCATGCGGGTAATAACTAATATGTGTCGAAGCACTTCCAACATGTAATCGAAAAATAAAGACAATGTTTACAATATAGAGAAAGAAACATAAACACTAGTAAAATCTGAGCCATATGTCAAGCATGGTAAGGTTTTCTTTCATAGGACGCTTTTTCATGGTCGGGTCTTGTGCTGGTATCTAACGAAGTTCGACGACCCTCGCGTTTTTTAAATACCGTGCCACAGTACATAATACAGTAGTTCTATAACTACACTTTTATTTGCCTAATTTTTTTCAAAAACATTTGCTTAGCAGATAGGCGTTAACTAAACATTGAATAACAGATTAACTTAAAGTTAGAAGCTATCAGTAAGTTTAATTTACTTAACTGCACATTGATAAACCAGCCCTCAGTATAGGGGATTGTCACTTAAGTCTAGGTTCTTTTCTGCAAAATCTTTTCCCTTTTCTGTGTCTTTCGCTACACTCGCCGCATTTTTAATTTGATCATCAGCATATATAATCTCTTATATGATTACGGGTTTGTACCTTCAATACCTTACCACCCCATATTTGACTTTGAGCTTCACCACTCTCGAAATTTCGGGCATCACCACAATAGGTTGTCTAACTCTTTTTCCCGTGTGAAGTTCAGTGTATGCACTTTTGTTTTTATTGTACTCTAAATTACATTTATCACATTTGGTGCTATTTTTCTTTTTCTTAACATATTTCATACATTATCCCTGGTCACTCCACCGAAGGTTTCTCTGCCTATTGTCTTCGACCAACGATTCCTTCATATTTTTATAGTCTTTTCATATACCTTTCATGATAAATATCCGTTCGTTCGTACTTCCACCTCATCCATCGTTACCTCTAAGTTTTATAACGAAGGATTTGTAGCGCTCTTACTTTACGATATTTAAGGTATTTATTCGAAAATTGAATTTTAATTTAATTTTTTTAAGCAGTGCTATTTCTAAAGTCAATCATTTTTTTTTATCGTTGCAAATGTTCCATTTTTAGCTGATCCGTCGCTTCTATTTGTGGTGTACAATTATTCCCAATAAGTTTGTATAAAAATTCGTGTACTATATTGCACTTCAATATCACAAATTACAACTGGCACGGCCAAAACTTTTCACATACGTTTTTATGTAATTGATAAACAATCCGGATGTTAACGATTACTTCATCTGTCAGTAGGCAAACTGACCGGGTCTGAAAAGCAGAAGAAGGGCTGGATAAGTAAATGAGTGTACCTGCAAAGATCTAGATCGAGTCTTAAATTGTCTTGGGTGATTAACAATTGAAAATTTAAATAACGAAAATGTATGTAATGTTTAACGTAAACTGATTAGAGTATTCATGCCCAGTCTTCAATTCTGTTTGTATTGAACCCCGAAAATAAACTCATACAAATTCTTCTTTTATTACTATAACACGTATTTGCATATTTTTAAATGCAAATGAATGAAATTTGGGCACATCAAAATAATTGTGTTAATCACCTTAGTCTTAGGATTAGTATGTTTGAACAAAATATAACGCGAGCGATATTTCCAAAATTCTAGTATTTGGCTATAATCTTTTATTTTGTCAATTTCCATTAGTATGATTCCCATTTGATTGAATGAACTTGTATCAACGTGGAACTATTTTTTTTTAAAATCGTCCTCAAAGAACATTTCGGAGTCCCTACAATCAGCCTATTTGAAGCAAGTTTTACTTTTAAGGTCTCAAACCACTAGGAGCCATATCTGGCGAATAGGGTGGATGTGGAAACAACTTCCAGTGCAATTCGTTCAAAACATCCTTAGTTCTTTGAGAGGTGTGGGGTCTTGCATTGTCATGTATGCAATAATGGACGCCTAAGCAATTTCCCAGCTCATTTCTTTCAAAGTTTAAGCGGAGGCCCTTCCTCTGGTTTGCGCTATTTTTTGACAGATTTTTAGTCTTAAGATTGAAGCAAAGTATCCACGTTTTAGCAGTGCTTATTATCCGTTATCAAAATTGGGCGCTGTAACGTGTTATAAGCTCTTGAAGTTCGCGGTATTGTTCGAAACTGTTGAGTTTTCCTTCCATTCCTAACAGCCTTGGTACTCAGCGGCCTGAAATCTTGTTCACGCCCAAACGTTCGTGCACAGTCTCACGAGAATTGCATTCCAGTGATGTTCTACCAGTTTATAAACGATCGACTATATTTTCAGATTCCGCAGAATCCATAAATACCCCTTACAGACACTGAACAATTTCTGAAGGATCCACATACTATTTGAATAAAAGGAAAATGATAGCTCTTTGTAATTTGGTCACGTTTCTTATGATTGCAGTCAGCGGAAAGGGAATATCTCTATATTAGTCAAGTACCTGAAGTACACTTAACAATATTGTATGGGTATGGTTACGTAAATGTGCCGAGACGTGTCTATGACCAATAGCGTGATCTAAAAGATTTATGCAATTGAACTACTGAGTTAAATTCCTACAACATTCGAAACATCCCTCGTCCATAGTTCCACTATCTATTTCTAAAGTATTCTGCGACTCTAAATAAGATAGGTAACTTTAACACTCCTTCAGGCTTTATATAATTCTCCTTTCCAGGAGAGAAATCATGGTCAAAATTTTACCAAGAATGGTCTGTCTAGTCGCATAATAATAAGTACTAAAAGTATTTATGGGAATCATAAACCCCTTTTACTGGTAATAGCTGTAGAAAGCAGGGGACCCACTTATAGTATTTAAAGAATTCTCCGTAACAAATATTATACAGCCGCTGTCGCTGCCGATTCATTCTCAAATGGATTTGAATTACCCAATCCGATTCAAAATTTCCTGTATGCTGTCCAACATTTGCGTACCAATAACGAAGGTGATTGCAATTACGTTTATATCTATTTACTCAAAATACCTATGCGGGATAAAATTCGTGTTTATATTTAGAAGTAATTCTACAGCGATAAATAGGTATCCCATACTGCATACAAGTACAAAAGAACTGTATTGATGGAAACTAGTAACTTTGTGAGTTCTTTAAATGTAAATCATTAGATTTTCAAATCATGTAGGTACTCGCAGTATATTTTAAAGCAAATATTTGACTTCTATTTCGATATGTATGCAAATTAAAAGTCATTAATCTGTGTGACATCGTTGTTTGAAACTTCTAATCATGCATTCTTTTGGAATTTTTAATTACTTCTATTATTTTTCTCGTTCTCAAAATATTAAAACTGGCCCGTTATGAAACTAGTACAATGTCGGTGTTACGAGTATAAAAAGCAACATATACAATTCTAAAAACCCTCCAGACAGTACTCACGCTCTGCTATGGGCACCCGTTTCGCTCCAACACAACCAAGTAACTTCTGCTCAATTATTTACACTTTTCGAGTGTACTTCTAAACATAGACGTGCGTGTAAGTAGCCAGTCATCTTGTCATTAACGACAAAACAAATACTTCAAATTAACACCCGGGCCGATGACACTTTCAAGTCTGTCACCGCGCGCAGAGAAAATCATCGACCTATGGCCAAGACATCTTTATTGCAATCTGAAGGCGTCCATTCTATTATTTTCGTGTTCAAGGGTATGCGATCGAAGAATGAGACGCAGACGAATTACACAAGGAAAGGAATCACGTATTTATCACGAAAGGTCGATGTCTTGAACCGATGAAAGAGGTTGTCGTAATTAATTATATTTCGTTTATAAGTTTAAATTAACAGTAATACTTTTCGAAACCTAACGGTCAATATATATATACAATTAAATAACTAGCTGAGGAGATACTAAGTAATTTTTGAGCATCATAGGTTACGTATTCGATTAACGGTAGTCGGGCAGTCAATTTATTTTACATGTCCTAGAAGATACGGGCCGGGGTTTAATTGACCTTTAGGATTATAAAACGCTTTTGATAAGGTATTTAAAGTGGGTCATATATATTAACTAGTTTACATATTGATAGCACACTTTATAGCCCATGTGTTAATTATTTTTATAATCGTCATTATAGTAATGGCCTTGCTTCCTTATTTTGGTCTAAAACTATATAATTGGGTATTCTCAGAGGATATTCAGTTTTATTAGGAATTCGCGTCAATAAAAACTTAATAAATAATAATACATAGACAAAAGGGCTAATGCGTGTTGCTGTAATGGGGGTATAAATAAAACGAAGTTCACACAAAATAAATTGATAACAGTAAACATGGAAAATAGGAATGAAACTAAGATTTATTTATCTGTAAGCGATGACGTTAAAAGAGAAGTATATTTAGCTTCTAATTATTTAATACCATACTCGAATAAGTAACAAAATGCAAGTAAAAGTTCAACTATATAAATTGGTGCTAATAGAGTTATGTTATGCAAACAATATTGTTGTAATTAGAAATATATCAAAGAAAACTTCAATTTAGAATGTCGAATAATTGGGTGAAAAAACATCGAAATCAATAACAAGAAAATGAAAATAATAATAATAGGAGACAAGAATTATAAGCACAATAAAAACGTTTGAAGGCCAAGAAATCTAACAAGTGAAGAAGTTTAAATAATTTGGGGAAACTCTAAATAGTGTAAATAAACTAGGGAATAACTACATAAGTAACAACAACAAAGGGACTATGATGTCGCAGAAGCAGCTTCCATTTCCTTTCTTCATGACTATAAACCAAACTACAAAAAAAATAAGGTAAATAGCAATTATTCAGCAGCACATTTAGTAGAAATTTAAAATAATAATAAAAAATTGTGACCCAAATCCATTTGGTACCCTAAAGTAAGCCTGCGGAGATATGTACACTGTCGCTCATAATAGATTGGACGGTACGAGCTATATCTGAACATATATTATAATGTAAAAATTTAAGAACTACTAATTAAGAATATGGATATTAAAATTTATGGGCTTCTATGAATGAATGGATTCATAAAAACACTCATTTCATTTTAAGTGCTGTCTTTTCTAACAGTCATATACGGTTCAATAATTTTGGAAGTGTATAGAAGATGCAAGTATAGATCCACGGTGCGTTTGGTGTCTATTAGAATTAGTATGTTATTCGAGATAGTGTAATTCAGTGTACAACAACTAATTATACAATGCCTCGAACAAAGTTAATATTACTCGAAAAATATTCGGCTGTTCTTGTATCAAGAAGGGTATTCCGTGTTATAGATAAGCCATGGAATAATCATTACAAAATACAATGTGAACAACATCAACAGAAGATATCAAGCAACGGGTAGTTTGAAGAACTATCCTGAGTGAAGACCAGACTATACAGACAATACGCGGGGTTGGAAGGGATAGTGGCGAGTTACCCCGCTACATAGTGGCGATGAACATATAACTACCCTCTGATTGAGAGAGAGATGTCTACATTGTTACAGCTGATACCCAAAACAGTTGCTATAATGGCGCTAAATAAAATAACTCAGGTTTGGAAAACCGAAAATATTTGCGAGAAGAAATACGTCTGAAAAATGTTAACGCTATGAATATCAGACTTATTATTCTGAACATTGTCTTTCGTAAGTAAAGCAATATATTCAATTTTAAAGTATAAACAATATTTCAGGCAGTCAATTTCATTTAAGAAAAACACATATTATTCCTGATTTAATGAAAACAAACTTGAACTATTTTATATTATTTATTATATTCTGACCTTTGACCATATTTACCATTTTATCCGATCATAAGTTTACTTTATAAGTCAATGTCGACAATAATTCATTGTGAGATTTCAGTAACCACTCCAACCAAACAATCCATCATAGCTATATTTCAAAAGGAGGCGATCTGAGATTTTGTAGTTAACAGATGGCACCAAAATCACAGCACTAATTTTATAGGAGACAAATCTCAAAAAGTAAGTATTCTCGTTAATAAAATCATCTTCCGAAAGTGATAGGAAAACGGTAGGAGTTCGCCATATTTTCAATCTGAAATATGTCGTATATCCGAGCTAAATTTTCCAACCATAGCAGATTTCAAAAAGAAAAGTTCTCAGCGTTAAACAAAATTTATAGCAATACCGTCAAAATCTACAACGTTTGGAACATATTTTTTCAGAATATACGACTTGCTTGTTCCTATCACTGTCGCAATTTTAACGATTTTAGTAGAAAGAATATATGTTTTTGGAAATCTGTATCCTACAAACTGGTGCTGCGTTTATATTGTGGGGCCATCTGTTGATTTCAAAATCTCAGGCCGCCCCTTAGAAGAAAATTTCTAAACATAGAAAGTGGGATTTAGGTTACTTCTATTAAGTTGCAGTTACTAATACCTTCATAGCGTGGTAAAATATGTAGTAGGTATATCGGTTAGATAAAATAGAATTTCTCAGATTTAATATAATATACTGGTCGTAACTATAAACAAGTTTGGTTGCTATCTGTTTTATAACTTTTTATACCTACCAGAAATTTATTCTGACATCACAATAATTCATTAGATTAAGCCAATGATTAGACATGGTCAAAAACTGCTAGGTACTAGTATGGTACACAATTTGTAACATTTTCATTATATTTTTCACCTGTATTTTCTACTATAGTTCTACAAAAATTGACGATCCAGAATTGTATGCCATTACCATATCTTACACCTCAATTAATTACGACGCGAACGAGAATGCTGTAGATAGGAAGTACAAAAGGTGTTTTAGGATATTCTGCTGCTGTAAATGTAATATGGCTCTACGTCATTCGTCAAAAAAGTGAAGATAATACGGTCCCAGTGAAATAGCAAACTGTATATTTTGTATTTTCTTTAGATAACTCTTGGTAATATTCCCATGTGCATTTTTTGAAAATTATGGCGATAAATCGCAGAAGTGTATCTCCTGTCTCTTTGAATACTATTTGAAATTTCTATTTAAAACATTTTGCACTTAGGAAGACTGACGCCCCAATAAGCGCCCAATTATCCTAATGGCTCACAATCAGTATTATTGGCAATTCCAACGACAAATCACTAAAGTGTATGTTATCTCTTTTCAATATCTTATAATGTATTTCCATCTAGAATGTGTTTTTATTTGGCCGCAATCTATTGTAATATCTCAATAATTATGAGTGAAATTATGTATCTATCACAAGTAAAGTAAAGTTTTAATGTTCTGATTTTAATTATAAGATATTAGCCCTAAATTATAATTATAAACAAATGAAAATTATATCTAGACATGATCGGCTTTAGTATTAGGCTGTTAACTATAATTACGGTTAATGTTAAAGAATGCAAAAGAATAAAGGGCTTCCGATATGAAGATGTGAAGATGATGTGAATGCCGTCGTTATTCTCTACAAAAGTAACTGGATGACAGCTGGACCCGGTCTGATACCTAACGATCGTGAACATACACAATAATTTTGTAAACAGGCTGAAATACATATTTCAACAGAATTCCTAGAGCACTAAAGTAAATGATCCTGGTACTAGGTGTAGTATATATAGATATACCAAAAAAAGCATTTATATACTTGCTCTTTGAGTGGGGATATGGCGTTAGTAACGCCTTTCTCTGGACAGGTAGCGCATCTTTAGGTAAGATACATAATGTCGTTGATTTCTGAAAACGGGCGCTATAACTTATTATTACAATTTACTTTTAGCATTTGAACCCATAGACCTAATACCTCCTATCAGTTCAGGAGTTTGCAGAAGCAATTTCAATAAACTAATTCTCCCTTGATAATACTCTTAATCTTCTAATACGATGTTTACATTTTATTATTATACATCATATTTAAGTATACTTAGATAACTTTCATACAATTGCTAGACGGAACAAAATTGGGAATTTTAACACCATTGTCTTTCCTTTTTATTTTTCTGTATCACATCAACATCCAAAAGACAGAAAATATTTGTTTACAAACTACCAAACAAACGGAGTTTCAGATGCTAAATGGTTGATAGGATTTGCATTTGGTTCGTAGTACGTAATAGGCGAGGGATTTTTTCATGCAAAACTAGGCTTAATTCAAATATTACACTATTTATTTGGGTTGTCCTTTATAAGACCAACCAAATATCAGTTATGTGGTTTATGAGACTGCAAGCGATAACCAATCGAGTTCAAATTGAAAATATCTGCTATTTGGGAAAAAGTTTGGAACATTTCTTTAAATTTAGAAATAATTTCATATTTTGATATTATCTTATTCCTAATTGCTATTTATTACTTCCATTGAGCTCAAAATAGTAGACAACTGTGACTTATCGATTACTAATAGGACTTTGGCTTAGGCTTTTGTTTGGAACTAAATGAATTTGGAAAGGTAGGAGTGGAAATCAAGAATGGTATGGTTATGTGGTAGAAGCAAAAGTAAGTACATAGTGGTATTAATGACACCTATACAGACTTAATTGCATTTAGTAATCTTGACTTAATTGTTGGTGAAGTAAAAATTTAATTTCCTAATTTGCTTGGTTTAAGAATTGTAAAAGCGTTAGTTACATAAATGTATCTATTCCAAAAGTAGCAAATAATAGATAATGGCGGTGTTATTGTATATATTGACTTAAACTAATTTTAAAATAAATCAAAGTAGATCCATAAGGTGCCATTAATTATTAAAACATTAAAATCCTACCAAAATAACAAACATATCCAACATCTGATATAACAAAATTGGTAAAGTTTCACGGATATAGAAGAAATGCAAGCTCCTAATAGTTATAACTTGTAAGCGATAATTATCACAGTAATATAAATAAAATCCCCGTTACAAACCGATTGGAATTTTAAAAGAATACACTACCTTAATGTACCAGAATAATCCACCCAATAATATATTTACACAACACTAAACTTGCGTATCCACGAATCCATTTAGAACTTCCAGATAATTAAACAATCGATTTCAATAATAACGCGTGTGTGCAATACAGGTTTTTTTCATCAAAACAGTAACGCAGATTCGCTACCGTACGTAAAAGCTCTGTGTAAACCCTCACAAACAGTAATAATTGTGTCGCTAACGATTTTTGGTCATTATGTTCGATCAAATCACATAATATATTAACACGCGTGTCCGCCAATTGAAAAACGAGCATAAACCTTCCTTCCTTAGCGTTTCGTTCGAACTGAAGTCCGCGCTTGCTCCTCGGTGTTTCCCCCTTCTGTTACTGAACGCACCCCACTACTGTGGTTATAGATATTTCATATATGGTCAATTTCGACTTTACACCCTGAATTTTTATAAGGTAAAAGTGCAATAACTCGTTGGGAAGGTTTATTGAAAAATATTAGCTTCTTCCCGAATATATACGTATATAAGAAAAATATGTTTGATTTTATTGGAAATACAGTTTCTAGCAATAAATTCTCGAATCCACGGGGGACCTACTTTCGAGCTGAGGGTTACGGAAACCATATAAAGAAAAGAATATATTAAGTATGTATTGTATTCTTATTTTAGTCGGTAGTTTTGCCACTTCTAATGTCGAAAGAGGATAAAAAATATTGTTCTGAACAGCTTTTTGAGCTTCTAGCAAATTAAGAGTTATCTCTCTAACCTCTCCGTTACGGCATATATGTCAAAAATATGGACGTTGAAGGACACATCGATAAGGAAAGTTTCTTAGCGGAGAATGAAAAGATTGTTCCTAGGCATAACATTGAAAAACAACAGAATAACTCAGAAATCTTACAAGTTCCGGATATAGGAAAACTTGTAGCGAGATTAAACATCGGAGGAAAAGTGAATCAAGAAAGCTAGAGAGTGGAAACGTGGAGAGAGAACACCAGGTAGACCCAGAACTAGATGGAAAAATGACATCCAAAGACAAGCAGCAGTACACTGAATGGCTTTAGCAACCAATCAAGAAGACTGGAAACGATGTAGGGAGACGTATGTGAAAAGATTTTTAGAGAATATCCTTTGAATACTCGGATCGTTACCTTTAACCAACATATGCGAATTTCGGAGAAACTTACAAAATTCAAGCTACACGCAAATTATAGCTTAAACGTAACTGGTACAATTTCATTTCGAAGAAGTTTCCTTTTAGGTAGTTTCAGTTGATGGTTGATTACTTTTCACACAGTTTGAAAGAAAATATTACTTAAAACTAACTATTGTTCTCAATGCGAGTCTAAACCACTTTTGTGAGATTCATGTGTTTCTTGATAGCATCTGTAGTATAGTTAGATTAGATAGATATTAGGATCGATGTATATTAGTGTAAATGTAGGCTAATGTACATATTAACAATTGATATGGATATAAACAACATGGTGTTGTATTGACATTTGTATTTTCCAAGTTTGTAATAAATATTTAATATTTAGCAGACACGGTGTCTATATATAGTAAAAGGTGTACTACATTACAAATTGGCGACGAGGATAAACTGCAGAAATGACTTCTAAGGTAGGAGGCTTGACAGAGTTTATTATTGGAGAAGATTGGAATATATATCATGAAAGATTGGAACAGTACATGATAGCTAATGGGACAAAGGAGGAACAGAAGGTAGCAGTATTATTAACGGCAATAGGAGAGAGAACCTACAAGGTTGTAAGGGACTTATGTGATCCAGAACTACCCAGGGAGAAATCATACGAACAATTGTGTGAACTAGTGAAGAATCAATTTAGCCCGAACGTACCCATATTAAGAAAATAATTGAATTTTTCAATTTAAGACAATTAGAAAAGGAACCAGTAAATAGCTGGTATCTACGACTAAGGGAGGCATCAACAAAATGCGATTTCGGCAGCCAGCTAGAAGATAAAATAAAAGATAGATTTATTAGTGGAATGGTACCAGGACCTATTTTAGATAGATTGTGTGAGGAAGAACACTGAAACAACTAAAAGAATATTTTGAACTAGCAGTCAGAAAAGAGGCATTAATACAACAGTCAAGGAGGTGTTTTACGGAGGTGAATGTGATTAAAACAGAAAGGAAAGGACAACAGCATAAGGAGTTTAAGAAGATTTGTTTCGCATGTGGAGAAGCTAATCATAATTTTAAAAACTGTAAGTACAAAAATTATCAATGTAAATTGTGCAAAAGGACGGGTCATTTGGCAAAGATGTGTAAAAGTAAAAATAATAAGTTAAGTGCTAGTAATAAGAGCAGTAAAAACTTTCATTTGGAAGAAAGTATAGCAGGGTTGACAGTAGATGTTAATGAAATTTTTTAATATAGATTCTGTAGATTATGTTGAACCAATTATAGTGGTGGTAGAGATTGAAGGTAAGAGATCAGAGATGATGGTAGATACGGGATCTGCATTGTCAATATTACCGTATCACTTATATTTAACCCATTTCCAAAGTATTACATTGAAACCTACCAAAATTTTGTTAAAAACTTACAACAATCAAGCAATAGAACCAGTAGGAGAACTATTAGTGAATATACAATTGCAAGGTGTCACAGATTATGTAATTTACTGGTTGTAAGAGATGGCTCAAAAAATATTGTTAGGCAGAGATACAATGGAAATATTTGATTTAAAATTAGATGGAATAAATAACGGTTGTAGGATAAATAAAGTAGAAATAAGTAATATTTCAAAGGTGCAAAATTCAAATATTACACTAGATAGTTTAATGGAACAATATAAAGAGCTTTTTGAAAATAGATTAGGTAAATACAATTTTGAAAAAATTGCGTTAAAAATTAAGGAGAATTGTAGTCCTGTATTTTTACAACCTAGGAAAATACCATTTGCATTAAAGGAAAGAGTTGAACAGGAATTAGACTCTTTAGTAAAGCTAGGGGTTATAAGTTTAGTAGAAAATAATGAGTTTGGAACACCTTTAGTTCCTGTGTTAAAGCCAAATGGAGGAGTGAGGTTATGCGCAGACTATAAGGTGACAATAAATAAGTACCTGGAGGATTTCAGCTATCCGCTACTGACCATAGAAATGATATTCACGGCTTTACAGAGGGGAAAGGAATTTACGAAATTAGATTTTAGAACGGCCTATAATCAATTAGAGCTAGACGAGTCCACAAAATTGCTGGCGTGGAGCACGCATAAAGGCATTTACATAGTCAATAGATTACCATATGGTACTAAAGTAGCTTGTCAGATATTTCAACGAATAGTGGAGAAATGTTTACAAGGTATTAAAGGGGTCATAAATTTTTTGGACGATATTGTAGTTACGGGAAAGAATAAAGAGGAGCATTTGGAAAATTTAGGAAAAAGTCTTTCAAAGGTTGAAAGAAGCAGGATTCGTTTTAAATTTAGAAAATGTAATTTCTTTGCAAAAGAAATAAAATACTTAGGTTTTATTATTAATGCTGAGGGAATACGGAAAGACCCGAGTAAATTTACAGCGATACTAAACACCCCAGTACCCAAGAATATAGGTCAACTTAGATCATTTTTGGGAATGATAAATTATTATGGTCGTTTTACTGGAAATTTGTCAGATTTGTTAGCGCCACTATATAATTTGCTCAAAAAGAACACTAAGTTTTCATGGACAAAGAGTTGCAGTGAGGCTTTTGAGAAAGCAAAAGCGGAAGTAGTGTCTAAAAAATTTTAGTACATTACAATTCAGAATTGCCACTAAAGCTAGCATGTGATAGCAGCGCGACAGGTGTAGGATGTGTATTATTACATGAATTACCCGATGGGTCTGGAAGACCGATAGCGTTTGCGTCGAGAACATTAAACGATACAGAAAGACGATATTCTATGATCCACAAAGAAGCATTAGCAATTTATTGGGGCGTTCGCAAATTTTACCAGTATTTGATGCGGAGAAAATGGACTTTATTATCAGATCATAAACCGCTTTTGGCGCTCTTTGGTGAGAAAAAGGGATTGCCAGAGATGCCAGCAGGGCGATTACAAAGGTGGGCTCTATTTCTCTCCGGATTTGATTATACTTTCAAACATATTAAGGGTGGATTTAATGTCATACCAGATGCGTTATCAAGGTTACCGGTAGAGGATAGCGAAAGCATCGAAAAGGAAGTACAATACGTTAATTTGGTTGAAGAAGCTATTTTATTGGATTGGAATAAAGTTAGGATAGAGTCTCGGAAGGATAAAGAGCTATGTAAAGTTTACTTATATATTCAGAATGGATGGCCCATGGAACTACCAACGGAACTGAAGGTTTACAATAATAATAAAAATGAGCTTTGCATTGAGAATGGCGTTGTAATGTGGGGATACAGAATGGTGGTACCTGTAAAATTTAGAGAACAACTATTAAAAGAGTTGCATTGTAACCATATAGGGGTAGCCAAAATGAAAGCGATTGCGCGTAATTATTTTTGGTGGCCAGGGTTAGATAAGGATATTGAAAACATAGTTAAAGTATGTGAACCGTGTATGTCGGTTAGACCAGAACCGGAAAAGGCAAGTATAATTTTATGGCAAAAACTGCACGTGTATGCGAACGCATTCATATTGACTTCCTCGGACCATTTAAAGGAAAACATTTTTGGTAATAATAGATGCTCATAGTAAATGGCCCGAAGTATTTGAGATGCGTAGCATGACAGCCGAAGAGACAATTCAAAAGATTAGAGAAACGCTAGTAAGATATAGATTACCAGAAACCATTGTATCTGATAATGGGACTCAATTTACATCGACTGCTTTTGCAGAGTTTTGTAGGAGAAATGGCATGAGGGCACATAACGTCGCCGCCTTTCAATCCATCGACAAATGGGCAAGCAGAAAATTTTGTGAGGAGTTTCAAAAATGGAATAAAGAAAGCATGTCGAGATCCGAAAAATCGGATGTGCCATTAAAGGTAATCATAGATAGACTATTGTTTTCGTATAGAACCACAGTCCATTGCACTACTGGGGAAACTCCTGCGAAATTGATGTTTAACAGAGAACTACGCACCCGATTTGATTCCTTGAGAAATAATACACGGGAAATAGTAAGGAATAGACAGAAGACGGGTTTCAAAGGAAATAGAGAAGTACAATTCAAGGAGGGAGAGGTAGTGTTTGCACGTGACTACAGATATCCCAATAGCAAAAATTGGGAAAAAGGAGTGGTTGAAGAGGTATTAGGCAATAGAAATTATATAATCAAAACTAGTAAGGATAAATTAGCATGGCGAAGACATACGAATCAACTTTTGAAAGGCTTAGATATGGAGGAGACGATCAGGGTAGAAGACGAAATAGAAGAGGACACGGTAAAGGAAGTAAAGAATGGAATACCGGAGAAAGGGGAAACCAAACCGAAAAGCAACTTAAATGGAGACACCACACAAAGATTAAGAGAAGGTGTGGAGGAAAATGGTAAGGTAGAGGAAAGTGAGGATAATAGAAGGAAAGAAAACGGCAAAGAGAAGGCGAAAGCTCTCGAAGCATCGAGATCTTCTAGTTTAGCTATTAGTAGACCGAGAAGGAATATAAAACCTCCTGATCGATTAAATTTATAAATTATACATGTATTGATATATTGTATTAATAGTTTATGTTGTACAATGGTTAATATGCTTTTGAAATGGTTCATGCTTAGGAGGGAGAGTTGTAGTATAGTTAGATTAGATAGATATTAGGATCGATGTATATTAGTGTAAATGTAGGCTAATGTACATATTAACAATTGATATAGATATAAACAACATGGAGTTGTATTGACATTTGTATTTTCCAAGTTTGTAATAAATATTTAATATTTAGCAGACACGGTGTCTATATATAGTAAAAGGTGTACTACATTACAGCATCGTAGAACAAGCTAGCGATTAGTAGGACAACGAAATAGTGAGTAAGTACAGAGGGTTGCCGTCCTGTATGAGTGTAATAAATTATGTCAGGTTGCTAAGTTAAACTAGAATATGCAGAAAGTTTGCAGAAGGACTGGTTGTAGAGAGAACACTGCACACAAGAATCTACTAGATGATCAACATAATAAGAGCATATGTTAGGAAAATGTTCAGGGTTTGTGATTTACTTAAGCACAAATAAGTCACTACCGCGGTTCTTGTGAACAAAGAGTTACTAATGGCATTTTCCTGACGTGGAATATCATTGCAAGGATAAGAAAACACACTCAATCGGCTATCAAATTGGCTAACAGGTACAATTTCAAGGAATCCCAAAATCAGCTGTGGTCGAAAACTTTTACAGGTTCGCTGTCTGTCATTATCTTATGTCAACGAATACACAAACTGTTTTGAACGAACAACGAAAATTTTATAGAAACTACCAGCACATGATAAAATCCGAAAGAAGGTTAATCATATGAAGGTCTGTGAGAAAATATTAAGAAACTTTATGGATAAACTTAGAGGTACCTTGAAACAACGGAGACATAATAACAAATTCGCCAAAACAGAAAAAGACCACCAACAAATACGATGAGAGTATGAAATTAAATTGGCTATACCTTAAGAAAAGACAAAAAATAAAGAGAAAGAAACGATCACATTACTAACATCAATCATGCACTCATCCTTAATGGAAGAAAACAAACACTTAAGAAAGTTTACATTTCACTGCTGAAAATGAAGTTTTCGCTTTGTTGTAACCCTTAGCTGAAAGGATATATTTATATATTAAACTGCTGTCGTATCAGTATTCTTTCAATGTCCTTATAAATAATTTGGAAATTCAAAGCGGTGCTTAGTAATAAATTGCACATGAATAGGTACGTGGCTTATATAGGGAGTGGTTAGAGAAACACTGATCATCATGTAAAGAGAAGTAGGAAGTATAAAATTGGAAAGGCACTAGTACTACAGAAATGAAAGTCTTTTTCTATCTCCAATGGGATAAGTACATAGATGTGTGTCTACTTCTCAATCTTATTGGTAAAACAAGAAATTATTTAGAAATTATATGATATCTCTTATGATTTATGACTAAGCGATCCAGTCGGCTATACGGATAAAATCAATGTGTATATTGAAAAAAGAATAATGAGAATAATACGAATGCTTATTAACAGTTTCTGGATCAGAAAACTAAAATATTGTCTTGGCAGCTACTGTAAAAACGGACAACACTCTCCCAAAGAGGTCACCGGTGTTAGGTTGAAACATGGAAAGTGCAGAAACATTAAACTGGACGAAATGATAAGACTGATAAGGAAATCATTAACCCTTGATATGATAATCAAGTACAACAAAATGAAGAGCGCAATAAACATGCGGCTGGTGTTTGTACCATAAAGTGATTATGTTATATTTGGATTATTAGTTGCAAATGTATACATATTTATCGTTTCACGCAAAACGTACCAAACAAGATGACGTTGCTAGACTTCAGAGCAATTAATTTACTGGATACCTCATAAGAAGAACAATGGACCCGAACATCTAGACTAATAAAAACGAGCAGTTATTATCAGAGTTTATTAAGAAGATGGATCACGTGTTATCGTTAAGTAATGTAAATCGGACTGACGTGCGCTGTTATTCCTCCGAATTTTATTGAAGTGGCAGCGTTAGTCCTATTTACACTACATAAGGATAACACGTCATCAACCTTTCTAACAAACTCTGGGTATTACCTACGACAAGGTTATTGCAGGAAGGTAATCCATAAATTAAAAAATAAAATAATCCCTGTATAACAATTAATAAAATTATCTACTACATTTTTAAGCCAGCAGAAAACCTGCAAGAGGCAAAGAGCAAAGCAAAGAAAATTAGCACATATTGCAATTCCTATTCTGACCAACTGTGTCTCCGCTTGAAATGCGTTGAGATTGTTGATAGTTTTCAATGCATTTTCGCATATTATTGTCTGTCTGGTCTATTACTTAGTTCGTCTGTTCAACTGGGTAGATGGTATGAAACAAATTCTGAAACTTGAGGTTGTCAACATATTGGGGTAGAAAAATTTGAATCCTTCAGAAGGTCCACATATGGGAGGCAGATGTATATTTGTAAAACTGTTTCAGCAAATACGCCTACATAGTCAAGTCAAACTAGCATAAAACAGTTATAAAGAAAAGAAACAAAAGACTTGGGTCTGTGGAGAGAACTGAAGCCTAGACCCATGGAAATAGGAATGGCGTGTCAAATAGATATTAATTCATAACTCATAACCATACGCTTCCCACATATATTCTGGGATTCTTTCACCTATCAACCAGTTGTGCATTTGAAGATAGAGATGAGTTCTTACATAGGATATTCGATCAGAATGTAAATAAACCAAAATGCGTTTAAGTATTCGACGAATCACGTTTCTTCATCTTCAACCGGGAATTGAACCTTTATGTGCCTGAAGTCTTATTTAACTCCTCTACGAAAAATTGGGTCATTTTGATGCAATAGTAAACTGTACCTGTATCTTCAGTAATAAACTATAATGTGGTACAATAGCTGCGCTATGATATCGAAATGCTTGTATCTATCAATATTATACATAAAAGTATAAATTAAATGTATATATATATATATATTTCGTGACCTTTTTATACTTATCTTATATGATAGAGATCTACCACTAATAGGTCAATAAAACAAGGCTGGTTTGAGCGATAGTTATATTTTCAGAACGTTTACAAACGTTTTCGGAACACCTTCGTCAGTGAAAATATAACTAGATAAATATATAAACAAACTTTTGTTTTTATTTGGGACTATCAACAAAATAACTAGTGACTAGGATTTCTTGATATAGAGGATGTATAACCAACTTTTATATATATATAAATTATAAAAACTAAATTAATATGTAAACATACATGCAAATTAAGTAAAACCTTATATCAAAAAATCTTTGTCGAAACCTTAACAATTCTGTTCAAGGACTAGGGAAAACCAAATTCAAAAACCTAGCCAAAGGTTTCCTTCTTAAGAAATGCAAATGTCATTTTAACAAATTGCTATATACATTACTTAAATTTTGAATATCGGTCCTGAAATTAATAGTTTTAGTGTCTTTCTGTATATTTATCATTTCATATATTAGTCTTTTTTTATAATTATTCTCTGTTTTTAATATAATTGTGTTTTCAAAATCAAAGTAATGCCCAAGATCTTTGTAATGTTTTGTTACAGCGGTCATTGCACCAAAATCATTATTTAAAGAATACTTATGGCTATACAACCTTTTCTTTAAATATTGTTTCGTCTGACCGATGTAACAACCATCACAGTCTTTACAGTTTATTTTATAAACTACATTACTCTGATTTTGTTTAATTATTTTGGATTTAGTATTAGTAAAAAGAGATCTATTACTATAATTTGGAATGAAAGTAATGTTTATGTTGTTTTTATTAAATTCTTTTTTATTTTTTTTTTTTATTTTTTTCGCTTAAACCTTTTTATAAGGAATAGCGCTATTCCTTATAAAAAAGGTTTAAGCGAAAAATAAAAAAAGAATTTAATAAAAACAACATAAACATTACTTTCATTCCAAATTATAGTAATAGATCTCTTTTACTAATACTAAATCCAAAATAATTAAACAAAATCAGAGTAATGTAGTTTATAAAATAAACTGTAAAGACTGTGATGGTTGTTACATCGGTCAGACGAAACAATATTTAAAGAAAAGGTTGTATAGCCATAAGTATTCTTTAAATAATGATTTTGGTGCAATGACCGCTGTAACAAAACATTACAAAGATCTTGGGCATTACTTTGATTTTGAAAACACAATTATATTAAAAACAGAGAATAATTATAAAAAGACTAATATATGAAATGATAAATATACAGAAAGACACTAAAACTATTAATTTCAGGACCGATATTCAAAATTTAAGTAATGTATATAGCAATTTGTTAAAATGACATTTGCATTTCTTAAGAAGGAAACCTTTGGCTAGGTTTTTGAATTTGGTTTTCCCTAGTCCTTGAACAGAATTGTTAAGGTTTCGACAAAGATTTTTTGATATAAGGTTTTACTTAATTTGCATGTATGTTTACATATTAATTTAGTTTTTATAATTTATATATATATAAAAGTTGGTTATACATCCTCTATATCAAGAAATCCTAGTCACTAGTTATTTTGTTGATAGTCCCAAATAAAAACAAAAGTTTGTTTATATATTTATCTAGTTATATTTTCACTGACGAAGGTGTTCCGAAAACGTTTGTAAACGTTCTGAAAATATAACTATCGCTCAAACCAGCCTTGTTTTATTGACCTATTAGTGGTAGATCTCTATCATATAAGATAAAAGTATAAATACGTTTTCATATTAATTTTGTTGTGCTTTAAATGTTTTATCTAGGCAAATGTAAAAATAGGACCATTTTAACCCACAATTAGAACTGAATGATATCGTTGTTAATCACGGATCGTCTTTTGCCATTGATTGTGAAGCAGTAAAACATGAACTTCTGTAATTCACCCTAAGATGACCCACACATATCCATTTCGGCGAATTGACTCACATGGGAACAACGGCAACCCGGACTCCTCAAAAATTGAAATTTTATGGATTTGTAGAGAGTCCAATGTAAGATTACTGCACTGATCCTTGCCCGCGGAATTCTCCATTTGTGGAGTGAAGGCCGCTCTAATGAAAATACTTTCCCTTAAAATTTGTGCAAATATTTCGAAAACTATTAGAGGTATTGAAAAACAGTTAAGATAGGTTTTTAATTGTTTGAAGAGCGCTAAATGATAGCATAACAAAATTTTCAAAGAAGTTTCAAAGAAGGTAGGGGAGTTGCTCTATTGAAATTAATAAATTTTGAAATGACGATTATAGTATAGCTTCTCTTCAAGCAGTTGAAAGCCTGCCTTGGCTTCTTTAATACCTCCAATAGTTTCCGAGATATTTGCACAAACTTCAAGAGATAGTATTTTCATCAGAGCGTCATCCACCACACAAATGGGGGATTCTGCAAATAAGAATAAGTGCAATAATCTTACTTTGGATCCTTCAACAAATCCACAAAATTTTAATTTTTTGTGGGAGTCCGGATTGCTCGTGTTCCCTTGTCAGTGCCAATTTATATGTGTGCGACATACAACGTACTCGTATTTACAACATGCATACTTCATAGGAAGTTACAAGTGTGTGCAAAATTTATTTGCAAAAACCATAGACAATAAGAATTCCCTGTGATTATTCAAAAGTAAATTATAAATACTTTTCTTATTAACCCTATTAAATAATTGCCTTCCTTATGCACTATCAATTTAACTCACAAATTACTTGTGTTCGGTTTTTAAATCAGAAAGGATTTTTGAGGTAGAAAGGTTAATACCAAAAGGAGTGCTTTGACGTATTTTCCATCCCATAAATTGTAGAGAGGAACTGCTTTAATACAATTCTTAAGTGAGTTATTTTACACTGATCCTAGTACATGATATTTTGATGGGCAAGCATGTCACAATAACAATAATTAACACCCTAAGCAGTCAATACACGTCTTGAATAATATCGAGAGTACATAAAAAATATTTGATCAACGTTTGTTTATTATTCATACAAACAAGGCATATTAATTAATAATTTTCGTACCTTGGTTGTTTGCACTTTGGAAGCACGGTTAAGTAATTTGCTGCCAAATTTTCTTTCTAAAAACTCCAGAGTAGTAATGAAATTATTGTCACACGACCAGCTATTGTAAAACCTGTTGTTGCAATTAGACCATCTCACTAATGGAAATTGCGATTACAGCGCGTGGGTTGCAACAAATCGAGTGACCCGCATAAACCTGCACTCCTCCACTCTTCCGCTATTAGTGTAATTGAATTTACGAAGAAAAAGCGTATGTAAACTGAGGAAAAGATTTACGAGGAAATTGAATGTCTTTAATTAGGTTTCGCGATTTTACGACCGCCCCGGTTGTGAGAAATTAATGGTTTTGTGATTTCTGTCGACAGAATTTCTTATCGGATCCGAATAATGATTGATTAATAAAGGGGAACTGTAAGCTCAGTCCGAGCTACAATTTCCATTATTATTCGTCATCTTATTCGAATTCAAATAAAGCTTTTCATTCGATATAATCACTAGTAGTACGATGCGCTGGTGCAATTGTGTTGCAGTTCCTAGGTTCAACACTGTTTCCTTATCTTTTCATAATTAGTCACTGAGTGCATTGAATAGTTCAAAGCTGTTAGAATGTAACCGTTTTTTGCAAAATTTAGGTATTTGTATTAATTAACAACGTAAGTAGAAAGTTTCAAAAACTACATCTCTTAATTTCTAGCACTGCAATTAAAATTATTTCCTAAAATCCATTTTTGACTGTTTAGCTTTGTCCTAATTTAATAGTTTTTATGTGCAACTAAGTAATTAAAACAGGTTAATTGCAATTGAATTTATTAAAAATCTAAGTTAAACTGCTAAAATATTGATTACTTACTTTGCATAGATCTCTGAGGTAGAGTTAACACTAATTTTTGCTTTTCAACTATACTACACCACATTTCTTTAATCATTATGAAGTAACATGTGGTTACATACCTGGTTAGTGATAAGACAAGAATTCAATCATTAATCACTCATTAACCTAAACACATTATAGTTGATTAGTCTAATAGGATTCAAACACATTAGATTATAACACGAGAGCTATTAGGATGTGTAGAAGAATTGCTAACAAGACTCCCCGTTCTACATTTTTGATGCTTCATAATGGTTATTTCGACATCAGCAGATATAACGGTTCAATTAATATCCTTCACGAGAACGTGCTTCGGACAAGCTTTGTTACGGAGAAACATGACCCAATCGGTTATCAAATTTCATATTGTTCGTTTTGAAACAATCAATATGTACTCTCGTTCTTGACATGGTTCTAACAGCGAAGCACATGTAAACACACCCATTTTAAAATAATGGTTGCGTCCATTGTTGTACCTTTTTCAAAACGATTCCTTATCGTTCGTGTAAATCCTCTTATTTACTGAGATGATTATTATGTTGTGCATCAATCAATGTAGGAAAACTATCGCCTCAAAACAATGGGCAATAAATACATGTCCGGTATAAATATTAAAACGGAAAAACAATAAATGTTGCCGAGTTATTGTCGAATCTGAAAGAAGGTAATAAAAATTTCAGATACGTTAAGCTCGTAAAATGAATATTTTGCTTGAAAGGATCCGTCAGTTAGTCAGCAACATATCGGTTTGTAATAAAACAACTGGAAACACGTAGGCACAAAATACCATCCTCATATATCTGTTACTGTAAATATTTGTGTCATGTCTCATATGGAAAATATATACACATAAACTTACTAATTTAGTGGCGATTATATGTAGTGTTTGTTTGGCAAATAATAATTGTCCATTTACTCACAAAGTATAGGCCAACAGAATAATACAGATAGTTTAATATATAAAGCAGTTTGCACTAACATAATCATCGACCTTTCCAATAGTGCTGCTATTTGTAGCGTTTGCAAAGAAAGCGATACAAAACAGCATGATTATAAATGATATGAATTTAGTCACGTATTTGCTAAATAAGAATGGAGAAAGAATTTCCATTGTGAAAGCGACATTTATAATTAAAAATAATGAAGAATATAGTGGAAGCCAGTTGCCGCAGCTAGTACCTACAGACAGCTTGGTCATCAAAAAACTGAGATATAATTGAACACAATGTTGAGAACACCCAGGAAATTTTATTACCGTTAAGGTATTATCAGTGGAATTGAATCGCAACGTACTAAAAGTTAGAAATGCGATTTTTAAGCATACTTGTTGCATTGCTGATTACAAGGCATTTATCGCAGGAGGGGGTCGATCATATCCTTTTATTGCCGACCCGTGAATTCTTGGTATTGATAGAATGTCGTGACCGGATGATTGCAAAATTCTTACTTAATTTACTCCTGTCTTTCTCGTGTCGACCTGAGTTCATGTTCAAGTCGTCGTATACGATCGATTAATACGTTCCGTTCTACGTTCAAGATTAATACGATGATTATCATAATAAATACACAGATACACCTGTGTTGTACATTTTAACAGACTGGTTTTGGAACTAGAATTCTGTTTTAAAATACGTGCTTTCAGCTTTGAGCACTTTTATTTTATAGTACTAGTGATCATGTATTTCTCTTTGCTCTCAATGAAATATCAGATAAGAAAAAAATATCTACGCCAACAAAAGGATACGAAAACGAAATATAAGATATGAGATCAGATCAAATACGAATATATTTGGAACTCTAAACAAATAAAAAACAAATTATTGAAACTAGTACTAACAAAGAAGAAAGCTGTAGAAATTACTGAAACAACAAAAGAGCTACGTTGATTTGGGTTGATGCATAAATGAAATGGAAGTTATTAGATCTAAAATTTTAACTGAAGCAAAAGTCTATCCAATGTAATATTCAACAAATTCAATTCATCCTGTCTGACCGTCTTAAAGTACGAATTGAATTTACTTGAAGAATGTAGAATGAATTCTTTTTACCTTAATTAGGAATCAAAACGGAGGATAATTTCGTTTTCCAATTTCGGAGTACGTGGTTGCGTGATAAGTGTACGCAGATGTAAATGATACCGTACCGATAAAAATACTATTATTAACAGAATTTTCCAGGGAAAATCTGATTTTTCCATTATTTATAAATATATTCCAGACGATTCAATTACATAAATACTATACCTTTGATAAATGAAAGTATCCTTACCCATGTAAAATAAGATAGAAAAGTAGTCACGTCTACAGTCGTGAAAGCCCGAAGATAATCATCGAAGTGGTTGCTTCATACATATCAAAGGGCTTTGTTAGAACTTAAGTCGATATCAGCAAACAAAGGTTTTCGATTTGTCAAATCGCGATAAATCTCAAGCAACAAGAATAGGTGAAAATAAAATGATAACTAATTTTTTATTACTAAACTTCCCATTGAAACAAAGACCAACAAAGTTGTAGTGAAACGAGATAAGCAACGGTATAATTAGTTTAACCGAGAATAACGTCACGGATATGGAAATCGTTAATGACCGATATGGACCAAAAACTTTCTTGGCTTACGAGAAATACCGAACGGGATTGGGTTGATGTGGTACTCTCTGGTGAAGTATCCCTTTACGTAAATTTTTAGAAAGGTCCTAGTCTGTGGGGTAGAATAGAGTCGTTTAAGGCACCCGGAAACATTCTACGAAGTTGTATGTTTGCGTATACTACAATTCGCATAGGTTAGCATTTGCTTTTTACCAAGAATATAAACGCACAAAAAATGCTGCAGTGATATCCAAAAACCTCATTCTGTCAACGAAGAAATGGTTTGGCGAAAATTATGAGAAAATGACGATGCTTGCCCTAGATGATTGTATACCACGTGAGAAAGTGACCGTATTGCAATACCAGAACGCTTAAGTTCTGGTAATAATCTTATTGAAAGTGTAGTGAAGCCATCAAAGAAAATCAGGGAGATATGGAGATCATTTCCCGCGTACTATACAAAACAGTTAGTGACAATCACACAGAAATGCTTCCAAGCAGTCATTAAAAATAGTTTCATTTCTAATAAATGCAGTAGGTACTTCTGATACATCCAGAACCTACTTGCTTCAGTTAACCGAATTGTACTAACTATTCTCCTTTAGTCTGAGTCTTCGCTAATATTTTTAAATTGAACTAGGAAAAGATAACTGTAACTTGTTTGAGAGACAAGTTATAAAATATTTGCCACATTTCTTTCGAAAATAATGTATTTCAGAAACCAAGTTGTTATGTGAAGTAAGAAATAAAGAAATTACATGGACATGAACTTCTGAAACATTTTAAGACGACCTTCTCATAGCAGATACTGCAGGAAATAGGGATAGACTATTTCAAAAGCTGTATATTTTACTTCTAAAAGTTGTATGTATTACGATGAAATACTAATTGTTTACAATTTTAAGAGTCCAGGCAGGTCATACTTTTGTCAATAGTAAGTAAAGAATCAGCAGGTTTGAAGGCTTGAAATTTTGAATACCACATGTCCGATACGTAAGTTAAGATTTGCCAAAGACAATTTTTGTAGATTCTTTTGTTATAGTAGCTTTCTTGAAGTCCAAAAATGAGGGTAAGCCCATGGTCATTTTTGTATTCCTTAATTGGGGTTAAATTCAACAATAAACAAGGAATTTACTAAAACTGGATCGAATACACGGTATGCAAAATTTCGAGCATGTAAACTCATTGGTTCTTCACTTATTATTGACAAAAAATTAAAGCTGTAGAAGCTCTGAAAATTGTAAAAACTAGTATTTTATAGTTACACGCGTTTAAATGTCACTTATACAATTTTCAAAACAGCTTTGGAACAAAAAAATTATGTTTAACCGATCTTGAAAGAAAGTACCTTACAACCTTAAGGATTCGATTTGTTTTTAATTTTTGTAAATGTACAGCATATGAATCAACCTAACTTCTATTGTAGGTTATTACAAGAAACACATCCAAAGTCTTTCTAGCGATTACAACTGAAACTATGTATTTTAGACTAACTGAGCACATACATTGCTAATAGTTTCTAAGCTAATAAAAGTTCATGTCAGAAGAAATACTTTTGCATGTTCACTCTTTATTTAAATCGTTACCTTCTTTGAAAGGACCAATGACACTAGCCCACAAAAAGACTTTTCTTGTTCACATCTGAACTCCATTGTTTCAAATCAAGCACTGATTTTGTGTTGTACTCAAAAATTATTTCGTTAAAAATACCTTTCTTTAGCGTACATCACTGCAAAATACAGGAGAGAATAATGATAAGTCGACCAGATATCATTCTATATGAGATCCTACATAATACAGACACACTCGCAGCTAGTACAATAGACCATCTACGTAGCTACTGAATATATCACATAGAACCAAGCACCGTCCTTGTAGTGCACTAATCTCGGTAAGCACTGGACATCACTAATAATGTGAAGTCCAGCATTGAAATAGTTGAAAGAAAATAAGGCAATGAATTGCTGAAAGTTTCCACGGACGTTACCTTCTTCAGAAACTGTCAAAGTACTGATATTTTTGCTCCTCATTTATATAGTCTGTTTATTTCACTTTGCTGCATGTCCGTTACTATTTGCCAATCCTTTTCTTAGAGCAACAGTCAAGTGTTGCTCAAGCATGTATCATCATCGTGATTAAAGTGAAAAAAAAAAAACATCCACGTCTGTTGTAATATATTCAGACAATAGAATGGATTCTTCCATGTAACAGGAAACCGATACCAAACTTATAGAAGTGTGGAATCTACTAACTGCAGTCCCAGTGTGTGATATCGTATTGGTCAAACTTGGGGAAGTATACTGTGCAAAGCGGGGTAACATTGAACAGAAGCCGAGTTAAGATACAGCACCTGCGTACGAGAAGTAACCACGTTGTGAAGCATAATGAGTAAAAAGCTGAGTGTTGCACCGCAATCATAGCAATATCCAGAAAATTCCTCTACGTTAATCTTTCCATATCAGATAATACGGAAACTGGTGAAAAGAAATCAAGTTAGAGGTATACAATAACACTATAAGCAGAAGGAGGAAATTTTAAAAACATTTCTAAAAAATAAATACGATAATGGTACATCTTCTTAGATGGATACCGAGAGAAGTTAACCGGGACGGAGTACAAAATATAAGATAAGAGAAAGTTGACTAAATTAACAAAAACTTAGAAAACAACTAGAATGGTATAATGCTGTAAAGGCCCGAAAGAAAAAATAGACCAGTAAAAAGCATTTAAAAAATAGGGATAAAATTAGTATAATGGCAACGAACATCTTCATCAGGGGTTGAAAGAAGAGTGATGGGGAGATGTGGATAAGGGAATCCCATAAACTCGAACACATTCCAGTGTTCTGAAACGGACACAAAGAAGGAAGAACTTCTTATTCTACTTTTGCTTAACTACATAGATTTATTTCGTTTCAAATATAAAAAATAAGTATTTAGAACGTGACGAAGCAAAAGTTATACAATTTAAAATTTCAGTTTCAGGTTGTATGTGCTAAGCTATTGTAAATGGAACAAAACTTTGGAAAATTCAAATGCAATATGCATTTTATTTGACTTCAGAACTTCAGAGAGTAAAGTAATTATCATAAATTGATGCTTATTTCGGTTCCGAGATTAAGAACTGTAAAAGTTAACAAAACCACGTCAACACAGAATCATTCCCAAAAATTCAACAACAAACTTCTATTTTACGCTAGCTATATTTAATAGCCTTTATAACGGTAATTTCAATAACCATAAAAAGAAACGTCCTTCATCTAATATCCCGCCATTACGCTTTTATTGGTAAATTCATTGAAAGTTACATTATATAGGTATACAATCTCGAATACTATAACACAAGGAAAACACGGAATGAATGCAAGAAAATAAAAATTCTTACTGAGATTTTGCAGTGTAACGTTATCTTAAGTTATGATGTACACTTGCAGAAGGTATTCGAGTTCCCAAACTCCGAATGGTTTCAGGGTTTGATACAAACAATGGGTGCCAAATCGATCGATGCCGCGTTCTTCAGGAAATAGCTATTGTTCTCGTAGGTAATAATTTTCTGCAATTGCTATATGGGGCATACTCCAGATTTGTCGATAGCTTAATAACAAAGGCTACATAAACCTGTTCCACGCTATTACTTAACTGCGATCTCGAAAAGAAGAAAAGTTCATATAATAAAATCGTACAGGATTGTAGGAAAGTATTTTGTTAACTTACTGAGTTATAGATTTGATATATTAAGTTGCGTGGGATGCGAATAATTTTTTAAATGTGTTTTATCAATAATGCTTCATGTCATATTTATTTATTGCCTTGATAATTAAGTTTCATTAAGAATTTTATTAAGGAAGTAGAAGACAATCTTTTCATGAAACTTTCTTTTCTTTACTTCAGTAATACATTGTTGACTTTTGTGATTGATTTTTCAAGCGGGACCATAATTCTATGCTTCATAAACGTTTTAGTTTTCATTGGGCAAAAACATAAATATAGAAAGTGTGATGCAACAGCACCATACACGTGTAACATATGTACTTAAACTCTTGACAGACTTAATTTTTAGAAACAACACAATAAGTGATAATAAAATGGTGCAGAGTCAGCATTATATGTTTGATATGGTGGCAAATACTATCACACTGTCAATAATTTTTTGGGAGTGATTAGTGATATGTGTATCCTTATATTATTTTGGTGGAACAAAATCCCTTGCAGCTTGCTGGTTCTGGTGGCATTAATAAAATAATTTCAAAGTAGACAACTCCTCTAAAATCCCACCAAACCAATTATTAAATGAATATCAGCTTCGGAGGTTTCCTGAGCTGTTTACCCGAAAATCCATTTCCTACAAATAGTCATTTTTTGAAGCGTATTTCCTCGAATTGATAAGAAATCGATGCAACTAAATTTTTAACTGCTTTTCAATGCATGGTCTTGATACGTCCAGTTTCTACGCAATCTCATCTGTTCTGCTGTAACAACTAGAATTGATTATGAGCAATATTGTTATTGTCATTAACCTTACCTGGAAGACCGCCATGTTGTCCTCTTTGAGTTGAAAATCGTCAAGGCGTATGTTGCGCTTTTTCCATTTTAGTGTAACCCATTCTAACACCTATCGAACCAGTAGTGGGGAAAGAATCTGGAGTAGCTTAAGACTGATTGGACTCAATGACGTTGTACATGTTATAATTAAATTTAAAACTAACTAATTTTTGTAATTATTTATTCACTGTACGGCTTCAATAAGAGCTAAAAGGAATCGCTAAGGATACATTGACTATAACTAAAGTCTGAGTGCAAAAATGGTAGCAACTTTATTTATTAATCTGTTACCTCTTTCCTTTTGGTAAAAGGTGTCATAAATTCTCCTGTATTATTCACGCCTTGTGCAAAAATACTGTTACCCCTCTCAGTAAAAACGGATAGTAGTTAAGTTTTCCTTTAAAAGCCAACACCTGGTGCTGTTTGCTTCTATAAACGTACTTTATTTATTACAGGTCGATATAAAAACTTTATCGTAATATTTCGAAGGTTATTGCTATGACAGTTTGAATGTCTTTATTTAATTGTTACGCCTATGTTATACTAATCTGGTATTAGTTGAAAGACAGCTATTGATTATTACACGCAAACAAAGATTTTGTTGCAAAACAACTGATACTTGTGCTATATTATGTTTACTGCCTGTTTCAAATATGATCTCGAAATTTCTCTATCACGTATAGTGTTGAAGTTAATAGCCTACGCCTGATTTTGCCACTACTGGAACTATTATTTCTGCCATTTTTTCCTTCGTTGGATGGTCGTTTCAATCACTTTTATAAGACAGGAGTAGTCATTATAACCAGAAATGGTGCATGCGCTAGTACATTAAGTACATGTTGCACTAACATAATGTGCTCACACAGTCCTTGTCATTGCAAAAAGAAAGAGACTGTGGTTAAAATAATATATAACATAAATAAAAATATCCTTACTACACTTTATAGAAATAACGGTGCCAACAGTGTTTTCGTGTATTTCGCGCAGGCATTAGTGTGTGATGTTCCTAATGATTGCCTTACAGTTGTACAGTACTCGCTGCTTGGTGTTCGTCTTGGGCGTTAGCCTGATATCGCTAGTGTAACTAAATTCCCCCAGTTTCCACTGAGTATGGAAACATAGCTGCCGAAATACGTATTTGGAATTATTTACGGGGTGTGCACATTTATTGTATATAGTACTTGTCGTTGCAGAAAATATCATTTGCCCGCACTTTATACTAAAGATCGTATATAATTCGCATAGACGAGCATGGTATTAGATATTTACGAAATATTTCCAAATATCAGCAATGTTAAAGCCAAAGAAGGCACTTTTGTAGGATGTTCTATAAAAAAAGCTTATTGAAGATGGTAATGTCATTATGCAATTGATTTCAGGTAAAATAACTGAAAGGAAGTTTGTACCAGAGAAAAAATGAATTCTCTTTTTCTTGTATTATTTCATTTACACTATATTTTCCAAACAAAATATGCATTATTATTATGTGTATATGTTCTAATGTATCCGTGCTGATACTCATGTGCAAAGAAAAATAGTAAACTCATTTAAAACGAGTTGAATGAAACTATCTTCATTTTTACTTCAATAATTAGAAAAACACTAAAATATGTACTTTGATATTGAGTTAATCTTTTCCAGAAGAAAAATTAGATGGAAGCGATAGCTATCTCTACAATGTATTTCAAAGCTTCAACTGTAAAATAGTAAACCTGTAAGCTATAGAATTGTTATTCACGTATGAAACTATCTTTTTTGATCATTTCTCCACTGAGAATGTTATTCTAGTTCTAGTTATTATACTCGTGAAAATTGGTTAATGATGTTTCACTTATTTTAGAACAACCACAGTGGCTCCCATTTACAATCCTTTCCTGCACTGTAAAGAAGATTAAATGGATTTGATGCAATACTAAAAAGACTTCCCTATTTGGTCAAGAGAAATTGTTGTTGCACCATAACAACGCACCATTGTCGCACTGAGTAATGTCCCTATAGCAACTATCTATCAGAGACTTACTTCCTTCCAATCTCTTTCTGGTTTGAAACATGAAATCATATCTTAGCGAAAAGGAAGTTTGAGAAAAGCTTTAAAGAACGTACGGACGAAAGAGGACTAAATTAAAAAGTAAATGAAAGGGGGCTAAAACAGTGCTTTTCTCTTTTTTAGAACAAAGATATTTAACAATTTGCTCTCGTATTTGACATTTATTTTTTATTCTTATTGTATTATATATTGACCAAGGGTTTCAATTGTTCCACCTAAGTTTTGCAAGTTTCATCTAATTGTAAGATTGACAGTGAAATCAGTTAATACAACCATCGCTGTTACATTACCTCTTAAAACTAGTAGGTACATACGTACATAAAACAATCTGAAAACATACATATTTAAACGCATATTTAAGTCAATAGTTAAATAGAATTGGTCACTACGTTGAAGGTTATAAAAACGTATGAAGTATGAACTGTGCCTTTAGATAGGAAACCAAAAATTCAACTTTGTTTTCAGTTTTGTGTTATTTACACTTCTCAAGCTTACATCAGATGGAAAACTACTGCTTTAATCTGCCTTCCTCGTTAATGTTATAGCCACTCAAAATAATATCAGACGATATCTAAAAATATCTAACAACTAGGCAAGCTCGTGAATGAAGCTTTGGTCCTCTACACTTTTAAACGCACTTTAGACATTTCACAAATATAACCTATCTTGCAGGAAATATTACCTTCATTATAAAATAACATACATTAGCGTAAATTTCTCGATTTTGCATATTTAGCCGTGCTAAATATTTCTCGCACTGATCATACAAGATATACTGGACTGGATGCTGACGGTTCGTAGAGAGGATTACAGAGTAAACAAGTATCGCTCGTGGGTTAATTACAGTTTTAAATATAGAGGACCCTGCAGCTGGCAGTTAAACAAGTTTATTTCGAATTAATTTCAATGCATAACACTAGGCGATAGTGGAAATACGTTATAATGTACTCCTAATTGCTCATTTCCAGATCCGAGCCGGGGATCAAAAATTGCGTTCGCGCTTGCGGCAGCGTGCTTTGCTAATTGCCGCCATATCGCCAGATTAAAAATCTCTCCACAAAGATTAGATGTGAAATCGATTGTAGTACTACTAGTTTCATTTTATTTTTTGTATTATGCGAGATGTATTTGGAGCCGAACACAAAAACCAGCGGTCTTTTAGGAAATTTCCTAGACAGTCTAGAAATATAGAATTATACAAATAATCAATGCACTTCCCTTTATTGCTCTCTACAGGAGTGTTCTAGATCATTTATTTTGGTGTTGGCCTACCTTGGCAATAGGATACAACTGAACCCATTCCTTCAGTTCTAATACGGCGCTAATGTAGATATGAACGTAGGTTCCTTAATTTTGTTGCTCTTCATTCTTGGTAATGACTCAGTCCTTTCATTTAAGAGACTCACAATGAACAAACACGACGGATTTTATCTTTGTATGGTCATGCCTCTTGAGAAAGATGTGTTTCAATATCTTGAAAAACGGAAATTCTGATGAAGAAGTTGAGAACATTTCCTGTATACTCTCTCATTTTCTAATCCACTAATTTTTCCGAACTTCCAAAAACTTTTAAATATACCGTCGGTAGGTACGCTCATCGTCAAATCAGCAAGACTTAAAAAAGACATTAGAAAGGTGTCTGTCATTTCCAACCATTCAATCGCAGTCCCTTAATAGATTTTAGCTAGAAAGTACCAACCCATTTTTATACCCTCCCAATGTGGAAGTTCCTCTGGTTCCCTAAAGATTTTTATGTGAGGGTGCCCTTTGCCTTTGCGGTTCCAATTTTGTTCGACAAATGCCTTGGTAGATTATAGTCCCGATTGAAGAAGGACGTTCAGTACTCTTAAGAAAACAGCTGAAAAACGTTCGGTATAGGTTCTCTTTTTGCTGAATTAGTAATTTATTCAATCTTACACAAATTCCTAAGTCTTCCTGAAGACTAACTTGGTATTTTAATTTAAAATCTACTCTTTTTTATTCACAGATTCAGCAATTTCCTCGATACGATATTGGATTTTCGTTATATACTTTGTTTCTGGTCTTGTCTTGATAAAAATGTGACCTTAATATTTTCCTCTAGGGTGTCCCGGCACGCGACCCAAATGATCTGTGAAAGACAGCAATGCGTCTTTGCATGCTCTGGCAATCGTAGAGAAATTTAGTAGCTTTTAGGTTATTAACCAGGGTTAGGATCCTCTTGTTTTTATATCTTCTTTGAGATGTTGGTATTGGTATTTTTTAAAGAACCAGGTTACCAATCGTCTTGTTACGATCTCGAATAACTCTTCCGGCTTGCGCAGTTATCCAAACCCACTTTCTGGAGATTCTGTAATTTCAAATTTACAACACTTTCGAGTAATTATATTTGCGGCAAAATAGGTATCGATCGCATTTCGATTGCCTTTACCTGTTTTTGTAGCTAAATCTAAAAGCATCCACCTTCTTCTCAAGTAGAATGTGTTAGTCCTTTTTGGGTTTGTATGCTGGCAGTTCAATAGGCATTTAAGAACTATAAAGATATCAAACCAAGTAACGTCTGTAATTCACTCGCATTACTGCAATTGCTCCCACTGTCCTAAAATTAGTTGTCACATTGGAAAGCAAATATCTTACACCAGTTAGCACGTTCCTAATAATTAAGGAATAAACCTAATAAATAAATATGTTAGAAACCCAATCGTACGATGTTGTTGAAAAAGATTAATGTTTAAATTTCATTATTTTCAGTTAATTTCAAGGAAATATAAACAGGAAGAAAAGGTACTATACATTAAATATTTGTTCTAAAAGTAGACCGTGAATATATATTGTTAATTAATTTTATACACACGGAGCTATTTTACTTATCGTGGCGGATATCGTTGAGTTTTCATGTAAACAAAAGACCCTGAAGCGGATGCCTGTTAAACATCTATAACAGAGGTGACTTTGTTAAATAATAGGGATATTTTTCTTATAAAATAATCTATATTAAAATTAAAAGCGCACGTTTTAATTATAAACTGGAACTTACTGCTGGTTTGGGGCTAAGGTCCACTAACAGTCAGGGACAAATTTAGCTCTGTAGAGATGATGAAATAATTAGTAATATTCCTGAAAGACAATATAAGAACATGTACAGTTTTCTTAAAGAATTCTACCGTATGGATTTTTTCAGTAGACTATGTTGTTTGCTCAAAGGGGTTTGTGGGTCGTCCGTGTACTAAAACAGATTTGTGTATTTGTTTGGTAACATGTATTTAGTGTAAAATGTATAACGGAACATTTAGAGGACTTGCTAGTGAGTCAAAAAGAAATGGTAGCTTACTTGCTTAGAGCCTCATTAATCTAATTCGCATGCTTACTCACCTTTCATTGTGAATCTCGCTTAATAAGGACTGGCTTTTCTAATATTGCAAATACACACACAAGTGATTTTGCATTAAAGTATTTATATCTCGTTTCAGCTAGTTCCAATAAAATAGTAACACGTTATTTACAAACAGTATACTAGTTTCAGAGCCAGAATGTTGAAAAATAAATCCTGAATGACTCCCCATATAAACACCTAATCAAATTAGACATGTTAATGGGTAGCTACCAAATAACGGTTAATTAATTTACATAATTTGATTAGCTCGTTATACGGAGAGTCATTCAGATTTTATTTTATTGTTTACAAATAGTTCACAAATATTTTAATCTAGTTGAGTATATATTACTTATACCACATTGGAAATCGCTGACCGACGCATAGCGGGAAACACATTAGGTGTTGTTGCGTGCCAAGAGTTGGGAATCGTTTTTCGAAACTGACTGCGTTGTATATCGCGTTAACGAATTTAGAGTTATGTTTGACTAATATATATATATGTAATGTATAATGAATTATATTAAAAATTAGGGGTCTGTGTATTTATATCGTTGCTTCCATTTGGCGTATGACAAACTGTTGCTGTAATATCAGAATTTTATTTTATATAGGGTCGGAAAATACCATTGGCTAAACCCTGTTTGTTGTAAGATTCCTACCTCACCCCTTGCAGAATTCTAGACGGGAAATGTGTTTCCGGTAATATGTCTGTCGGTGATTTCCGATACGGTATAACACAGGTATAGGCAACCTCCGGCCCGCGGGCCACATGCGGCCCTCGAGTAAGATTTGCCCGGCCCGCTACTGAATTCTTTCGTTGCATATTAGCACGGCCCGTCTAAACTTAATTCATAATGAATCATAAGGATACCACAAAAATGTATATTTTTCAAGATTACTCGCAGCATAAAACTTCTACAAAAAAGGTTGCCCATGCCTGGTATAACAAATAACAATATCAACAGATTTTCGAAACAGGTTCAGGTATTTAGCAGGAAAGTGTAGGAATGAAACAATATATTTTTGTCTTTCTGCAGTGAATTTATTTGAAAATAAAGTCTAGCATTGCGAGTAGTTGCAGCCTGATGTTAAAAATTTGGACTAAAAAACATTTCTGTGATTTCATGGTAGTTTTACTTTTCTAATCTGGCTTGATGGTATGGTATGAAGAGAATGGTCTTTATAATTTCGTCACACACAAATAATGATTTGTGTGTGACGAAATTGTAACGAAACTAAATTTCCACCTGTGACCATACGGCTATTGCCATATGGAATTATCACCTCGACAAGTTTTCACGAGAATTATTCTAGAAAAGAAAGAAGTCAAAGTTTATCTATGATGAAAATTCAAGTAAACTACTTAATTTAAACGGTTAGTTGGCGCCTTTGTCATTCTATCCTTGATATCTGAATGAACAGTTAATGTGTAGATAATAACTGGTAGCTGAATCGACAAACTTAGGTCCACACGGTATTGTTATAAATTGCGAATATGCATACGTATGAATATGCACTTTATAAACCACCAATCTTTAATCGTATTTGATGTTATTGCGTTAATTGTGTTGCTAACTGCATTTCTGCAGAGATTGATGGCAAGTATCTAGCTTCGCAAATATTTATTTAACTTTTTGGCTATATTATCATTTAAATAGCAGACTCTTGTCAATCAGAAGAAACATAACAGCTGATATGGATAACTGCAACCATAAGGTTTGGCTTATTCACAATTTTAATATTTCCATAAAAATTTAAGTGTTACGAAACCTGAGAAGCCCATATTGTAACCAGTGGATTAATCACAGGAAGACGGCAATTTTAGAGATGGAGCAAGTCTAAAATTATATCTTGATATTAATTCAAAAAGCAATTTTGATTAGGGGTTCTCAATTTTGCTTTAGTTGGAATCTGTTTCATAATCAAAGGCGGCAATTGTTATTATATATAAGACTAGAAACAACATTTGGAAATTTCTCAGGACAGCAAGAAGACATGTGGCAGGCGGGTGTCGGTCATAAATTGGATACGCCGAGATGAAAAGGACTGAAAAGAAAAAAATATTTCTACCTGCGCTTTTGCCAAACGCCGATTCGACTCGCTTTATCAAATCGCAAACCAATATATTTTCTCTTTACGTCGTAAGTACCACAATAACGGCCTTTTTACGATTTCGCCGCTAAGGTTTCAATGAAACCTAATGCCGAGTACGAGCAAAATAGTACACAAGAACGTTGCTCCCTCTAATTACGGGTCTACCGCCATTTGTTTTAAATAGGGTAGAAAGAATGTCTACGTAACGCCTCTTACGTTAAATATATGAGGGTTTCTTGTTCCGACTGCCAAATGATGATGGATGTCTGCAATATTATAACGCAGCTAATGCATGTACCGTACTACAAGAAACGTTTTAGTCGTTTTACCATTCTCACATTTTTGTTGAAGTACATAGGTATTATTTATCTAATAGTGTGACAACTTTCGTAGATGGTAGATATGTATCTAATATTTACCAATTTGTGTTAAAAGGCCTAGAGTTCTTTTCGAATTTAAAGCAAATGCTTTGATCACGGGATGTCCTCTATCCTTGGCCACGATGCTATTTGTTGGTATTACGAAACCCTTGGCCACACATATCGGATGTAACACAATTTCATACCACGCAAATTTTAATTTATTTGGTAGATTAATGTAGATACCGGCACACTGTTTAGCTGTATTATTGTTGGTCTCTGATTTACTGATGACTAAGGTTTGATAAAAGAGTGGATAACGTGTTATCAGTAGGGTAACCCGAAATGCCGCCCTTATTTCTCTGAATTTTAAAGTCGTGCCTTGCACGTGAGTGGAAACAAAGACCGGTTTACACTACTTAATGAAAACACGTAATCTATTCTTTCATCAAACCTTACTGATGACTGACATTTAGGCGCAATGTTGTATCTAGCTTCTGTTATAAAACTCAACTACAAGAATTTTATTATCCGAAATATTTCAAAACGATGTTGCTTCAAAAGCCTACCGTATACTTTGGGAATAATTTCCTTCTGAAGCAATCTTGTCGAAAGCGGATTGCGCTGTTGAGTAAGAGAAATTTTCTTATTGCTTTGAAGTAGTAATCTTAGTGTCAAAAGTATCTATCAATGACGGTTTCCAAGTAACTGTATGCAGAACTGGATCTGTTGATCATGAGTGCTAGTTTTAGCTAATTCAATATTATTGATAATTATCGATTATAAACGAAGTGTTTTCAGTACAATACATGTAATTGAAAAGTTTAACCAAGTAACCAACATGCGGCTTAAGATTGGTTTATATGATTCGTGTGACTTCGTTTGGTAAGGTGTGTTTCAGATTCGAATATCGAAATTTGCGTGCGAGAATGATTTCACATATTTCATGCGAGAATAGCTATAACAATTTAGAAAATGGGAGAGGTAAATGAGAGTATCGTTGCTGTTAGTACAATTTCAGATGGTCCTATAGCGAAAGAGTAATCAAAACAAACTGTGAAGATACTAAAGGGAATTACCGAGGTAGAAAATTTGATTCAAGGAAAATTTGGTATGTTTTGTAATATCCCTACGTTTTACACGATGTTTAAAATCCGGTAAGTCAGATTTCCATAAATAAGGGTTAGATTCGTACAAATGAAGTATGATTATCAGCCCACTTTAAAGTTTTTGCAAATAAGTGAACGAAACCAAATTTATATTGCAAAGATCATGCATTCAATCACGAGAATCTCGACAATTAATAAATTTTAAAGTTTTAAGTTGGTCTGTTGTCCGTGTAAACCAGACTTCACGCCTTAAGCCCAAGTCTCAAGCAGAAAAGCGCTTCAGCTGATCTGTTACCTTTTATCGAGCTATATTCTTCAATTGCACAATTTTCCTTTGCTTCTATATTTTGGATTAGACTTGTTTTTGAGATAATGTACTTTTAAGCAACGAACTGCATATATTGATCAAATATGAAAGTTTCAGACTTGACAGATTTGACGCTATAGATTCGCACATCTAACACTATTCTATATATGTTACAAAATGTATTTACCAAATGTGTGCCATATGAACAAAAGGTGGGCAGAGTTCTTAGTAGAAACTATTGTGTGGAATAGTTATGTATTTCGTAGCTGTAACCGAGCATGCACGATCAAATAAATCCCAGTGGCAAACCAGTCACAATGCGATTCAACAAATATAATATAGTTAATGAACTGTACTGGTTACATCTTTCATATAGGTATATTCAATACTGAACGTATTTGGTTCAACTCTTTATACATATAGTATATACACTTTTCGTGCAAATTGTGTGTAACACCTATACTTTCTGTTGGGTTTTGCGACTGTAGAAACGGAGTGGAATATGAAGCAATTAGGAAATTGTCACAATTTATTAATATATAATTGAGCTGTAAATTGTAATGTCATTTTACTCTTAGTCCCAGCATTTAGCAGATAATGTATGTAGTCGTACAATCTACGGAACATCTTATATATAAACGACAATTATTTCTAAGATTTGAATTATTGAATACAGAACAAAATGGCAAATCTAATTATTATTTTAGTGATGAAGTATCAAAGCTAGTTATGAAAGAAATTATCAAAAGAGAAGAACAGAAGTAGTAGTTGGAATTTTAAGGAAATACGTACGATGCAAAACATGATTTAATAATAATCAGCAACATTACAATAAGAAATGATCAAGAAATATAGAGAATTATATAAGAAACATGAATCGAGAAAGGTATTTATGAAAATAATTGTTAAAGTTCTTACTGGCGATGGAAATGATAGGAAGAATAATATGGTAAGATGGCAGGATCAGTAAACACTCTGAACTGAATGGAAACGTGCAAGACTATTTTCGATGTCACATGGAAGTAGTAGTAAGTAGATACTCCTGGTGTTTAGAATGTTGGTCACTAAAACATAAAGAATCTGTTTTATTTTTAATTGTTTCTGACTGTCTAATAAACAGTCGAATTTACTTGGTCTTCGAAATTTATTCCTATACTTTTCTGTGTTGAGCGCATCTCTGTTTAATACAACTTTTTCCTTGATTTGGTTTCCTTGAAGTTAATAAAATCATATATGTCGGAAATATCTTAACCAATAAAGATAATGAAAGCATTCCGCGATATTTCCACATTCATACACGTTCAAAGAATTTATGTCGATGAAAAAGTAATCCCTGGTACTGCTTACCTCTGCAAAACGATCTGATAATGCAACAGTAAATACCTTCCCTTAGAACATTCAAGTGTAAGTTGTTATTCCCATACTCAAACAATAACGGCGAAATTATTGATAATAAAAGCCTGTAACTTGAAATTTTACGAGTGTATGTTCTGTAACAGACGTTTGTTTATGGCGCTTGAAACTTTAGTTTTAAAATTTTAAGTTTTCCAGACGACTCGAATATCTGACAAGACATAAAAAGTTTAATAAAATTTCATACAAAGATGTGTCAGGGCGCTAACGCCTGGTATAATATAAAGTTTGTTATGCTTACTTTTGTAAATACATAGACGCTGTTTCAGACCTTAATTTGAAAAGAAACAAATTCTGTATTTCTCATTCCGATATCAAACAATAGTAACATAGGAACCGGATGTCAATAATCATCGCAAAGCTTAGTCTCTGGACAAAAGGACAAAAATGGCACAATGAGAATTTGATTGAATTTTGATGAATGTTATGTAGGTTTCATGCATACGTTCTATCATACGGTATACTTAGCAAAAGAAGGCCGATTATTAAATTAATAAGCACTGAAAGCTCCATTAGTGATACCAGAAATAGATCAGAAGGGAGCAGTTTCCCATCTTACCACCATTTCCATTAGCTACCGTAAAGTATGTGAATACGACACTGACCAAAGGACCACTATTTGCACGCAGAGAAGACCTGAAATCCACAGAGGCAAACGTATTACAAAATAATTAGGCTTGCGGTTTTACAGAAGTTCACGTAATGGATGCATATGGTTCGCAATTAGATTCGAATGAAGCATTTTCTTTTATATGCAAATCGGCTATTTTGAGGTAATTAGATCAACCGCACGAACTATTGATTAAATCTTGAATGGCCATTTATAAAACAGATTGAAGTTGGAATTAGGTCCAGGGGTAGAATATGTATGTATGTACATTGATTTTCTTTTTATTAAAAAATCGAATCAAAAAGTTAATACAAATAAGAACCTATGCCCTAGATATAAAAATTAATTTTGTGAGTACAAATTTTTTTAAAGCTATACAACAAAGAAAAATTTAAGCAAATACAAAAAAGACTAGTAATAAACAAATTAGGACATCTATATATATTTACAATTGGCTACCTCAAACGTGGGGTGGTGCACAACATTAATTCATTTAGCCCCCAGACACGTAGCAATTCACAGCTATATACAATAAAACCTCGTGATAACGCTTCTGTTTATAACGATTTCCCAGCTATAACGCTTTTTTCCTTGGTCCCGGTCCAAGCAACTAATTTTCTGTAGTACTTTTATTCGTTATAACGCTCCCATTTCCCGCTTATAACACCCGTTGAAGAATACTTTTTAATGTACATACATACTTCAATTATTAGTTTTTTAACTTTATTTTCAAACACTAGAAAGGGATATGATTAAATTAAAATAAATGTTTAAAAAGCAGACGGAAATGGTCTATATATTTCTGGGAAATGAACATCATTACGATTTCTATGAAATATTAGTATCAACAAATTCCACCAAGATGTCCACGAATCTTGGCTAGACAATTTTCCGAGAATCTGACTTATTCATTTGGCGGTTGCACATAGCAACATGTCGCGAAAATCGTTTTCGTTAAAAGAAAAAAGTGATCTTATAAAAGACTTTGATAAAAACAATTAAAATCAAAAAGATTTTGGGGCGTCAAAAAACATCAAAGCTTCAACTTTACGTACAATTGTAAAGAGGCGGAGTAAATGTGTTTCGGTGGATGAGGGAACCAGTGGTAAAAAAATACGATCCGCGAAATATGAAGAGCTAGAAACGATTCTGAAAAGTTGGTTCGTCCAGGTCAGGAGCTCCAACATCCCGGTAAGTGAAGTAAAGGCTCTCCAAGTGGTCGACGGGCTTGGAATAAAAGACTTTACCGCTTCACCTGGATGGCTCGATAGATTTAAAAACAGACATTCTATCGTGTACAAACGAATTTCTGGTGAGCCAAATTCAGTAGATCCTGGTGTAACATTCGACTGGAAAAGTCAAATGTCGTCCCTCATTTCTGGCTACAATCCCTCAGAAATTGTATAATACGTATGAATTCGGGTTGATTTTTAAAGTGATGCCTGATAAATATTTAGTTTTAAAAAATGAAAAATGCCACGGAGGAAAATTAATCAAAGAACGCCTAAGGTGCTCATATGCACGAATTGCACAGGCACAGACAAGAGAAACCGCTCGTAATTGGAAAATACGCTAAGCCACGTTGCTTTAAGAATGTGAAAACTCTTCCCTGGATTTATTCTTCTCAATGTCGTGCATGGATGACTGGAGATAGATTTGTGCAATGGCTTAATGAGTGATAGCGAATTGAAAGATCGAAAAATACTTTTGCTCGTCCACAATTGCGCTGCGCATCCGAAACAGGTAAATCTCAAAAACATCAACTTGATTTTCCTACCACCTAACACCACAAGTGAGCGGCCACTTGATGAAGACATCATAAAAGTTCTGAAGCAAGGTTACAGGAAAAGGATGGTTCAACGATATCTATCGATTATGAAGAGCTCAAATTCGACTTCTCCAACAATTTCTGCTTTTGATGCTATCCACTTTTATACGGTGCATGGATGGACCTTACGAAAGAGACGATTTTTAATTGTTTCAAAAAAGCAGGTGCTGGTAATTTTACAAAGGAAGATAAAACCGAAGAAGTAGAAATTGATGAAGGCTGGCGAGACATTTTACAAATGGAAGAAAGATTGACTGAATTGGAAAGTTTTGATGACTTCGACAATGGGCTAGTTACCAAAGTTTTAAGCCTTGAGACACTAATCGCTGATTACAATGCGCCATCAGAAGTAGAAAACAAAGAGGATGAAGGTTCACCAGAAATAATTACGCCAAAAATAAACGACGTTTTGAAGGCCTTGAAAACAATCAGAACATTTCTTACTTGTACGCAGGTAGAAGAGGAAAGCTTCAAAAATATCAATAAATAAGAAAATGCAGTTTTTATAAAAACCATCTGTCACTATAAACAAACACAAATTAATGATTTTTTAAAAAAATGAAATTTGTAGGAATGTATACATAGTTTTGTATTTCTTTTTATATAAAATAGATTTGGTTAACTTTTACTTTATTTAAAAGAAGTAAAATATATTTACTAGTACATATATAGTAGTAGTATTTAAAGAAATTCCACATTCTGGCCTTGAATTGGAAGTGCACGTACTATATATAAAAACATTTAAAATAAATTTTGTTCATTTTTAGCGTTTTATTGACCTACACATACCTACAGCCCTAGAGCTAATTCGAAAGATAAGTATTAAGCTAATATTTATTAAATATTTAAATTAATAATTATTATACTGATCAACATAAGGTAGTAACAAAATAAAACCATTAACATATTTGAAACTATGTTAAACGTCAAAGTGTGTGTGATATAAACTGCTTTTTGGTTGCACTTTAACGATCCATTCACGTCCAAAGTCCCAGTCTGATGGAATAATATTGAATGCGGTATTGGTTTTCAATTTAAAGCTATTTAATCATCCCAGGGTGCACGTGGTACAGTCAATATGACACATTCGCGCGTACGGTTTTGATTAATGTGGCAATTAATAGTCGATATAAATTTGAGCCATGCGTTTGGTTTATTTTATTGTTAATGCTGCGATATTAAGTATAAAACCGTGGCAGAATAAAAATGCGTGTGTTATCGTGCACACACGCAAAGTTCATTACTATTCCGCAGAATGAACATGCTAGTTTCATTAATACATTTAACCATATAATTCCACTACTAACCATTATCGCTTCATCATAGACAGGAATGTCCCGTATACGTTACGTGTTTCAAATTTAAATATTAAAGTTTGCTTATTATGGCGAATAAATCTACGTTTCCTGTCTACATTGCTCCTGAGAAAAAAGTTTGCAATTGCATGTACGTATGTGTGCATAGATAATTATGAAGATAGGTGCAACATTGCCTCGTAAGGTTATTAAAATTTTAGAATTTATTCCCAGCAATTACTTCAAAGAAATCTAGATCTAAAAATTTACTTTCATAGGTAAATGCATAGCTTTGTACAGAATTAAAGTAGTAAAATGGAGATTATTTAATAAAGAAATATTTATGCGAACTTCTTTGACTTGTAATACTATTCATGACTGTTTGAGCATGTTTAGTACTAAATGATGTCTAAAGTACAATAAATATGTCTGGACAATTCTTTTTATGGAAACAACAATATTTATTGTGTGTCCACGTTTAAGTTCATTGTCAGTAGAATGATCTCTGTTAGATATGAATAGCAAAGTTAGATATTAGGTATGACCATAACTAATACAAGTTCTTGATAAATTCCATTAGAAATAGTTTTCAAAAGATGTTAGTTTGAAATAGAAAACTATTACAGTTAAACTTCTTGAACGTGTTTGGGGGAACTCACTCAACTCTTTGGCAAAGCGTCACTTTTTCTAAAATGATTCACGGTTTATAGGTTTGCTATGTAAGACTGGAAAACAAAGACACTGCTATTGTAACACGGGCTGGCGAACAAAAGAGAACAATAGAAAACGTCAATCAACATCCATCAACAACTTGGGCAAGGCAGTGCGGAACGCACTAACTTTTAACAAACTTTTAACTAAGAAACCTTAAGCCCATAGCGTAAATTTGAGCATAAGCACTAACGAAAACAAAAAAGCCCAGGAAGCTGTCTAATTATTTAGTGATTATTGTCGTAAGCAGTTGTTCAAAATTATTGAGTATATGCTTTGAGTGGATTAGCGGAACTGCAAGGCAATGAATCAACTTGACGTCGATGTATGTTGCTATATTATACCTACTCCTATCTCCCATCCTATTAGCTTTCATATGGTTTATATTTTAGTAAATTACGGAAGCCACATTTGTGCTAAAGATGGCACAAATAAATTTAGGTTGCTGTAAATAATCATAAATTACATGTTTTGGTCAAAACCCTTTACAAAACTTTAGACCAATCGGGTTTCTGACAGTTTGGTAGTGGTGTTTGCAAACAATTGCTGAATCGGTAGCAATTATACAGGATATACTCAAGCGAGCAACATATCATGTAGCCTTTAAAGTTAAAGAAGGAGTTGAGGTAGGTAACGCTACCTCGCCAAAACATTGATACTGCAGGAGGCATTCAGAGAACTTAACTTGGACGAAGATGGGTTCAAAGTAGATGGAGAATATCTAAATCAGCAGGTGATATAATAATAATAGCAAGCAGTGCAGTAAACGCAAACCTAAGAAAGTCTTAAGAGAACTATAAAATAGATAAATAGAAAGAAATAAGTTTCAAATGTTAAAACTACACTAAACGAAAAAACTTAATACTGGAACGAAAAGACTGATGAAAAAACACGGTTTCGGAAATAGACCAAATCAATATAGGAAATACAATACAGTAACGTATTATACGTATACATTACCATAATTCAGAAATTAACAATATCAAAGACAGATTTCTCGAGAAGTAAATCGTTGCCATGGTCTCTGGTACACTCAAAAACATGTTTGCTATGAATATTTCTAATGTCTTGAAAACACAAAATGTGCAAGTTGAGATGGACAGCCGTTGGACCGGTAGAGTAAAATAGTGACTAAGAGACTGGTGGTATTTGGTTAAATGATTAGAGATAAATAAGATAAAAAAAGACAATCCGTTTTAAGATAGGCTCTTCTATCCACACATCCTACAACATCCATGTTCATCCTGCATATGATGACAGCAAGGTTAAATAGAAAAGCTTAAATCTGAGTGGAGTGGTCGTTCGTGGAGATGGTAAACATTATGTTTAGGGCAATGATGAATATTCTGTTGTTTAAGGCCTCGCTGATAAAATCATTTTCTGGTCTGGTAGACTGAATGTGAATCGTTTGCTATATCCATATTACAAAAAAACTAGTTTCATCTTATTCTGAATCAAAAGGCATTATATTTTCGCTCCAAATAATACAGTGGCTGAATGTGTTCATTCATGTGTGTGTCCATTTTAAAAAAGAAATACACTGCAGACATTGTAATTCCGAGATTAAGAGTTCGAAGCTGCAAACAAAGTATACCGCAATACATCTCTAACATTACTACCAACTTGTAATTATCTCTCGATTCTTTCCTTATTCCCAGAAGCGTTTTAGGGTTTTCCAGTTAATGAAACAGTTCTTTCCTTAACTGTGCACCTATCACGTATAATATTGATTTCGAGTAATGTTGTAAAGTTATATAATAAAGTTCATTTAGTATAGCCTAATAGATTTAGAATAGGAAGGAATACTCCGGATTTGATTTTTATATCACGGCAATTAGAGGAAAAAGTATCAATCAAAAGAAAGGAAATTGATGTCGTGTTTGTAGACCTTAAAAAAGTATTTGACAGAGTAAAAAGAAGATATATGGAAATGACTAAAACAAAGAAGACTTGAAGCAAACATGATCAACATTATAAAGTCTTATATCTAAACAACAGCAACAAAATAAAAGCCAATAACTTAGAGGCTGAAATCTTCGAGCCCGACATAGGATTAACACAAGAGTTTGCGCCAACTCTACCCTTTTTCTTCATAATTATATATAACGTAGTGAAGAAACGTAGGAAACAGTGCATGAACAAAGCAATAGGAAACAGGGAGATGAAAGAAGTAAACTTAAAAGAAACTACTGTTTGCGGACGATGTGATCCTTGAAGCGAAAGTACAAGGGACTAACTATAAGAGAATAGATATTGAAATAAACTGTGAAAAACCAAATGACAATAATGGCAACCCCAGGATAAAAACATAAAATAGGTAAAGAACAATATGCACGGATACAAGTGAACAGCTTTAAGTATGTAATTACAATGATAGAGCAGAATGGGAGAGTAGATAAAGAAGGTATCCAGAGAAATAAAGGCGCAGGGGCACCAAAAAGCCAGAAATACTATTACTGGGTATTAACAGAAAGCAATAGAAGCAGAATCAACAAGAAATGGCGTGTTGGGATCGACAGTGACAAAGCGTGTGGAGGGCGAAATGTGCAGGTACCAATACGCTCGCCAGCCACCTGCCACAGGCCTGGTCTGGCCTGGCCTGGTGTGATCGCAGGTTGAAAAAAAAAAGGCCTCGAGTTCAACGCCTAACGGTATCTATTGATCTTATCAATTAAATAAAGCAAATAGGTGTAATAACCTCAACAATTAGCAGTCAGATTACATACTTCCAGCATTAGACATATTCACTAATGATTTGGTTTCTGACTTTGTCAATGAGTGTTGTCATACACGAGCACCCTAAGAATATTATATACAAGATAGTTGTTGAGAGAAACTCATTCTCAGTTGCTAGCTTTGTATTGTAAAGTATGTAAGCTATTGATGTTTTAAGTTAAGCTATTATCTTCGTAGGCTGTTACCGCCAATATCAAAGGCAGAATTTTTTTCGGGTTTAACTATGTGTCACCAATTGGTATGAACCTGTTGCTGTAAACAGGAGCGAAACCCAAAGAAAGATTGTACTCACCAAACCACTACTTAAAATATATTCAGGACTTGGCGGTGCATCATTTTTTTGATGGATCAAAATTAAATACGCATTGCAAAATAAAGGGTGGCTGTTAGCAGCATCAAAGGCATTCTCGAAACGTCTATTGAGCACATCCAGTAATTATCAACAACCTAAACGGATTCTTTGTTAATCAACACTGGAGAATTTATCTGTATTAGATTTTTGGTTCTCGCTTACTTGTCTGGCTTGAACTACCTTCCAATCGTTACTACCTGATTTTTCCTTACGTATATACCTAAAAGAATTATAACAAAACGTGTAAGACTTTTAGCAAAAATACATTCCACTTCACAACGCTCAACAGTTTTATGGCGTGTGGGTTGCTGTTTGTTAAATCTCTTAAGACCCCTAGGCGTATGCTTTTACTTCAACTGCTTTCTAGAGATGTTCCCTTCCTATGATCAAGCTACTCAGTATTTATTATCGGAGAAGTGCAAATACACTCACGAGTATTCTTTGTGTTTCTCCAGCAGCTAGGAATGGATAAGTCACCGAAGATTATATAGCTTCGCTATGTCTAAGTCTCAGTTAATGGTCACCAGATCTCCAAAAGAATAAACTGAGGCGCTGAGGCGGTTTGCCTCCTGTCCTGATTACTATAGGTTACATTAACGAAAGCATTAACCAATAACTCGTGATTCCGTTCATAGTCATCTTGATACAGATGTGGTAGTATTAGCTTAAATACCATTTCCCAATTATTGGAAAAACTGATTGTGAACACCTATATATAATATAATACGTACGGAGCAGTATTATTGGGTGTATATTCTTTTGTACATTAAACTGGGAGCACACTTGTATTAACACGAATTTTGCTATAAAATCTGGTAATGTTAGAATAGTGAAATTAAGAGGTGAGTTACTTCACCGAGAACCTTCTGTTATATATTTTTTATTTATAATATAATACACAATAGTTATTTTAAATATTTCAAAACATATTTTCTATTTTAAATATATGAATGTGTGTATACTGTATTATCGAAAATATTAACTACACTTCTGCAAGTAAATAAAACATATAATACGGTTTAATTTAATTTATTAAAAATAGCGAATCCGCGTGCACTCGTTAATTGGAAAACGTTGTTCGGACTTGATACGAATAAACTGCATTAGATTAATATAAATTCCGAATTATGGAAATACAAGCAAAATATTTTATTTACGATTCCGCCAGCAACATATTGTGTTTAAAATTCAACCGAAACTAGTTAAAGCGTAAATTGAATTCATGAACATGTACTGTGTTAGGAATAGTGTCTGTTTTTCAGTAATTAAGGGGTGTTGCGCTTGCTCACCCCTGCGATTGAATTGGTTTATTATTCAAGCAGATCAGTGATACTGCATAAAACAAACTAGTTATTTTATGTACAGCACGGAGTCCGTCGTATCTGTTGCGGATTTAATTAGTCTTCTTTCGCATGGAAGGAAAAACCTAATTAACGCTCTTAATTGTGACGAACTTCATGTTTATATTTCGAAATATAAATAAAACTGTAAGAGCGATTTCAAGTTGCACAGGAAATTAAAATCAGGATTTTCGGATTTCTAAGTTATTTTTTACCAGAGATTTTGTTATGCACCCAGTAATCACCTACTACACATCACTTTGAACGCATTTGAACGCACACGTAAAAATTCTTAGACCATTGGCACCAGCTCCTGAAGGTGCGTCGATTGCCGTTGCAAATATATTTGTGCGATAGGTTTTTGATCCGTTGATACCAAATTTCCTATTCCCGATTCTATTTCTCCTACCTTCCTCGCTCATTTGATTACGTTTGAAATATGCCTGCCGGATAGATTTCGACCCGTAGATAATAAATCTAGCAGGGCTCCCCCAGTAGCAACCGCTACCCAGATATTGTAATTTAATTTTGTTTCGTCTGATCGTCTTCAAATCTACAAAGCAAAAATTGGACAGAACAAATGAGGATGATTAACTGGAAGTTACGAAATAGATAATTCATACTTTGTGCTTTTCCTCACCAAGAACACTTCGCCAAGATTCTCTCACAGCAAATGGTTAATCACCGATGTCTTTTCCACAGATACATGTATGTAGTATTAAAGTTTAAAAATTCTATTAGATGATCTTGCACTGTATTGCGGCTTGGCTTGTATTGTGTGTCATATTTTACATAGAGGAAACAGTATGCAAGTGCTCAGGAACTTCTCCAGTGTTTGGAAATTAAGCGGCAAATATTAAGAATATTATAGTCAGTTAGAGTGATACCAAACGGTACATAATTGTATCAGATGTTTTCGAGCTAAGCTCACCCAGAATGCTTCAATAATGAGAGTCTTACCAGCAAGTCGTGTTACACCTATGCCTGCATTTCACACTATAGGTGTCGATTATGCAGCTCCATTTACTAAAAAATAAGCAAGGGCGTGGGAGAAAATTTTCGAATTAATCACAGAACTCGCTAAAGATGGTTCTATAGCGGCCTTTAGACGTTTTACTTCACGACGAGGAAAGCCACACACTGTATATTCAGATAATGGAACAACCTTTGTAGGTGCTGCTAGTGAACTGAGGGAGTTAGGTAATTTTCTGAAGCAAACAAATAAAGATTTATTATCATTCTTTGCAGCTGAATGTATTATGTGGAATTTCATTCCACCATATTCTCCCCATTTAGGTGAGTTATGGGAGGCGGGCGTAACATCTTTGAAACACCATTTGAAAAAGTTATGGCAAATGCATCACCGAAAACTTTTGTACTGTTCTTTGTAAAATTGAAGCAATAGTAAACTCCCGTCCTTCATGCTCACTATCCACTGGCCCTAACGACTTTCAAACCACTACGCCTTCGCATTTCCTGATTGAAAGAATATTAACGTCATTACCAGATCCGAAGATAACAGAAATACCAGTGCACAGATTTACCAGGTTCCAAAGACTACAAAGTATACAACAGCATTTCTCGTCGCGATGGGCGAAGGAATTTATATTAAAAATGCAGCAGAGCCAGAAGTGGACAACTACGGAATCCAAACTAGCAACTGGATCCGTGGTAGTGATTAAAGAAGGCACCTACCACCATTGAGATGGAAACTTGGAAGAATTATTCAGCTCCACTCAGGTCCGGATGGCGTTACTCGTGTAGCATCCATCAAGACTGAAAGTAGTGTGGCGAAGCGTGCTTTTTCAAAAATATGTGTATTGCCTGATGTTACTATATAAACAAAGACATGTATATATTAATAGTTTAATTTAGATATCTGTATTGTTCTTTTAATTACATGTATTTCATTTGTATTTTTACCGGTTTATGAATGTGATTCAGCATTTCATTTACAATTTTTCAAAAGGTTAACCTTTCAATGGAGGGGGAACATGTTCCTAGCCATGTAGATATATATATATATATAAGCTTCTTTGCAGTCCTTTTAGGCCCAGAGCTTCGTTACACCTTTCCATTGTTTACTGTCCGTAGCCCTCCTTCTCCAGTCCGATATTCCCTTATCCTGCAGGTCTTTCAGTACCGCCTCTCGCCATCTCCTCTTCGGTCTTCCTCTCTTTTTCTTAAATCCTGGTGTTATCCAAGCTATCTTTCCAACCGTTCTTTTTCGTCCATTCTCTCCATGTGACCCAGCCACTGTAATCTCCTTGCTTTGATGATAAAATCTATCTGCGGTTTTTTATAGGCCTCATAGACCTCTTCATTAGTTCTTCTTACATAGCCATCTTCGGTCTTCTTCCCTCCTATTATCCTACGAAGTATTTTCCTTTCCCTTCTCGTTACTATTTCCTTTGTAGATTGATTCAAAACCCATGTCTCGCATCCTTATAATGCCGTCGGTTTTATTACGGTTTCGTATAGCCTAAATTTCGTGCTCCTTGACATCTGCATTGCTCTTAGTAGGTGACTCATGATTCCAGCAATTCTATTGGCATTACTCAGTCTAGCTTCAATTTCCTTTTCTTCCTCGCACGTGTTTGTTATCCGTACTCCCAAGTAAACAAACTGATCCACCTCCTCAAAATTCATCTCTCCCAAATGTGTATATACTTTGAACTCTGCTCCTATTTTAGTACCCGCTCCTACTTTCATAACCTTAATTTTCTTCTCGTCTATCTGCAGTCCCAGCTGCCATGCCTTCTCTATCAATCTCTGTGTTATTTCTTTGAGTTCCTTTCCATCTCTGGCTATAGCAGCTAGGTCATCTGCGTATCCTATTATTTGGTGACTCTTATACAATATGTCTCCGTCTCTGTTGAGTCCACTGTTCCTTACTGCCTTCTCCAGCACCATGTTAAAGAGCAGTGTTGTAAGTGGGTCTCCTTGTCTAAGACCTGTTCTTACTATAAAGTCTTCTGATTCTTCTCCTCTTGTTCTTACGTTGCACGTTGTCTTCCATGTAGATGCCATGTAGATAGTGACCGAAAAATTAAATTTAAAGCAAAAGGTCTTTTTCACTGAAAAAGAAGTACAAAAATACGCGGTACAATACCCAACAATATGCTGAGTTATTTGGGTTATTTTCCATACTATACTATGGCACAATACACTGACTCGAAATGATTAATTTATTGAAATATTGTGACCACATCATCATTACCCAAATTTTTCAGGGCAAATATTTTGATTTTGGGCGCACTATATTGAAGCAGTGGCGCTCAGCTTACTTTATGTATTTGTAACGATGTGGGAGTATTTTGAAAAAGCAGACTTAGTATTTATTGCATATATTATTAAGAATTTACTTTTCAGCTTTGATGGTATGCACTTGCCACTACAACCAGGTTAAATAAAGCGATTAAGAAGTTCTAACTATTTTTCTTGCTTCGTACGCTACTAATGCCGGAAGTATTGCTAGTTGCTTTGACCATATCCTCCTCGCTTTTTAGTGTTTTATTGGTTATGGTGGCAAAGCTTCGTATTAAAGCATGAATATATGCATTTGTTGCGACAATTAAAGATGTAATCCGACTGCTCTTTGAATTATTCTAATTTAACTATGTTTACTAGATTTATACATGTTGCGATTAAGGAGCTATCATACAATTTTACCCTAAATCCTTGCCATATATGTTACGAGACATATAAGAGTGAATTACATTCCCAACTTTATCTGCACGTATGTACCTTGTGGGGTGTCCAACTTGATTCATATGCTTATTATAGTCACGCTTTCCTTATACATTGTTATCTGCACTATGCAATGTGCGTATCATTATTTCTGAGAACTTGCATATGTTAGATAAGGAAACCCTAGCCCCCTGTGGCGAGGAGCAAGGAGCGAACACATTGTAGGAAAAAGTGTGCAGCATTATTCCTAGAAGAATCTGTCAAGGTATTAGTGGAATTCATTTCTCATACTTATATGCAATGTGTGGGATATTGGCGGAGAATATGCGCCTAATGCTACTGTATTTAATTAAACTTCGCCGATTATAAATCATGGAAACTACATGCACCTATTAGAAAAGGGAAATTCATTAAGATGTCATACGAAATAAATTTATGCGAACCACACTTAAGATGCAACATTACTTGCATACATTATAGTATTGATTACATCAGTATTACCAGTTGCCAAATGAGATTCATTTATATATTGCATCTGAAATTGTCCGATATACCTGTTGATTCATTGCTGTAATCTAGACCAATTTATTACTAATAGAAGAACATAGACCAGGTAAGGTTGTTGCTCTTATAACCACAAAATTTCAACCTGTAAACCAGTTTACTTTTTTGTTTAATTAATTGAAGTACTCGTAATGTGAATATGGGGACCAGTAAGCAAATCTGCTAATGGTATATAGAAAGGAAAGAAATTTATGAATAATCAAGTTGTAGCTATGCGAACGAATGACGAAAACGAAGCATATACATCTAAACTACAATGTACAAGAAACGATCTTTTCCGCTGAGCTTCTCTAGCGGCCCATGATATTTTTCAACAAATTTTGTTTTGTCGTAGGAGTAAAGGCAATCTATTAATTGCACTACCTTTCTCAAGTGCTGCTGGTAAAAAGAAGCACGATTTGCGCTTGTCTGGTAGACAAAGGTCTATGGACAAAAATTGATGACGTAGATAAAAACTCTAAATAGACAAAGTGTAGGTATATATAATGAATCTATGGTGACAAATTGTGTTCCTTACTTACCATAAAGTGGTGGTACAATGACTTTCACTGTAGTCGACTTTCCTCAAATCACTGTTTTCAAACTCCTAAGCAAGAAATACTTATTAGCGGCGTATTTAAGCAATAATTTTACCTCAATTCAGATAGGAAACCATGAAATGACACAGATCTACATTATATCGCTTCGACAATGAGTCTTCTCATCTGGTGTGCCATTCTAGGAAGCCAAACCATAGGTACAGCATTATGATCCGTTCGGAATCACGCTGCTACTTGAACGATTGTGTATTTAATGGTCCAAAACATTATGGGTTATTCTCCATATAGTTCAGATCTGGTCTCTAGTGACTTATTTTATGTTTTCGTATTTAGACGATAAGTTATGGGCTTTACGTTGTATGTCAGAAGCTTGGAAGAAATGTCTTGGGCATTGCTTTTCACGGCTCCAGAATATTTAGAAAAATTATATATATATATATATATATATATATATATATATATGTTGTATTACTCTGCTAGGTTCAGTCGAAAGAGGACAGCTCCCTAATCATAGAAAAATAATGTATTTATCGTTTAAAATTTCAAAAGTAGCTTTTGTTGAAATGCAATACTGAAATTTGCAATAGAATGGTGGGCTCATGACCGAATGAATGGTGACATCGCGAAAAACGCATGTCTTACAATGATTTGGGAAATTTGGAACATTGGACTAGACTATAAGCAGGATTTCCCAAGAAATAAAATACAGGATAAGCATTTTTGGGTTTAGATAAACTTTGGGATTAAAGAGCAACATGAAACGGTAGCGAAGCTTCTCTCAATTAATATTTCACATTCCTTTCTTAAAGATACACATAATATAAACGCATTAGAAAGAATGCCTACAGCATAGGAATTAACCGCACTTAAATGCACTGCGGCACATTCTCATTTCTATATTGTTATTGTTGTTCTAAGTTGTTAGTAGGACTTAAAGTACGCATATGACCCAATGTTACCATACCTGCATTAAATATGTAACTACATTAATATAAATTGCACTTGAAGTATACTTTCATCCCTTTAACTTTGTGACGAGACACATTGCACATACTAAGCGTGGAATCACTCGCGTCACCTTTTTTATAAACTTTTTAGTAGTTATTGTTGTAAAAGATATTAAATACGGATGTTTAAACTAAAATATCGTCTCATTGAGTGAAGTACCAGACAAGAGAGAAAGAAGGAATAAATTAGCCATACCTACAATTGTAGCTGATAAAGACTATGCAAAGGGTTATGAGTAAGGTTCGACAAACCAGTGCATGGGAAGTTATTATTAGGCGGTGTAAACCGAACTGACGCTGACTTCACCGCTTACGTGTAAGGGGCGGAATTAAACGTGGAGGCGTCAGTCCGGTATACACTACTTATCGCGTACTCGTTTGTCGAAGGTACGTACGTAGATATGACGTAAGCGAAAAGCATGTATCGGAAGTCGGTATCCTAACAGTTGGTTTTCTAGCCCGGTTAGAGCAGTGCTTAGGCAGCAGTTTGGGGCACCCCCATCTTCCCTAACTCCGGGCATATTCTATACAGTTTGTTCCTACAACTTATAATATACAGTTAGGTGTTAATGAATGAATAAAAAATGATTGCGTAACAGGAAAAAGGAAACAGAGACAAAACGTTTTAAACCTAATATGTTATGAACAATAGACGGAAGTTAGACGTGTCCGATCTTGAGTTAGATAAGAGAGAACACAAATGTATACAATAAAAAATAATTGAATCGTACTTGCATGAATGTTGTATGTATGGGTATTATAATGAATTAGGAAATAGTTAATGTTTACAAAATAATATTTAACTCATAATATTTACTAAATCAACTTTTGACACAAGAATGAGAAAAACATAAACCTTGTAAAATCGTACATATATTAGATTTGGGATTGTAACAGCCGGCAATCTAAAACACAATATGATAAGCAACATAATTTATGAAAAATGTATTTTCATTTTATGTCTATCCTTCTTTCTTTCCAAATATCATTATAGTATGCAAATGGCCTGTAAAATACTGGCATAACTGGGTATGCTTTTTAAGTAAGTATCGTTCTGTTATAAAAAGAACACAAGTGTAATTTTATTTTTATAAGAAATCCTGTACCTTAATCCAATTTTCAGCATAATGTCCAGCAATATAAAGGTATTTATCGTATCGTACAACCAGCTCCTGAATTCGATCCTCATAGAAATCTGCCGCCTGATTTACCAACCATTGCGGCACATACTGGCTTCTATTCTCTAGATAGGAGTGTAAAAGTGTACGTCCGTTTCCTTTTATTTCGTAAAGGACCAGTTTTCCAACAAGATAGGATAATTAACAATGTTAAACGCTCTGCTCAGATCACAACATCTAAGCTTCACTTTTTGCTTATCATCTAAATTCTAAAGCATTACAAAATAGTAGTAGATCTTTTTGGCGATGTTCATGTTTTGATGTGTTGAAGCAACCAATTCTTCCTATTTGTAATGACACGTTCAAAACTTTTGAAATTGATAGGAATGGTGGACAACTCTGTGGATTATTGACATCATTGTTCTTAACAACTGGTGTTATCTTCGATGTTTTTGGTTCTTCGGGAGAAGTTCTAATATATGTAGATTAATAGTTTGGTTAGGTTTATAATCATTTCTAGCAGAAGTTTAGCAGAGATATTGTAGGAATCCTTGGTATCTTTTGCTTTTATTCGCCCGATTATTGCATATACTGCATGACACGTTAACGGATAAAAATACCAAGAGTTGACAGTGTCAATATTCATGTTCGTTAGGAAACTATTACTATATACAATTGAATACAATTGATGCTAGCTGAACTCCTTGTACAAGGCCGTTTTGAACCTTGTAGGTATCACTGATTCTTCCTTTAAATTTTACTTTATCTATCACGTCCTTCAATGTCCTCTTTATTAGCTTCATTAATTTTTTAGGAATCTCCAATTCTCTTAGTATATTTAACTTTTTCCATTTATTGTGTTGTAAGTTCTCTTAAAGTCTATAATGAGTAAGTGTGTAGAGATTTTTTATTCGTAGCATCCTTCTATAATTTGTTTTAAGCCAAAGATCTGGTCGGTTGAACTCTTTCTTCTTCGGACACCTCCATGTGACCTTCTAGCCCTCTCTTTACTATTGGCGCTAATATTTTGTTTGTAACGTCGAGTAATGCTTCCCTATTACTATTATATATTTTTCTTCATCTCTTGTATATAATTAGCTGAATATACTGTCAAAGTAACAATGAGTTTCGGGGATCAGGGGAACTTGAAGTTTTGAGAAACCAATATGGATTACATCAATATAAATACCATTGGTTATACTATACTGATACATTACGTAATATTAGTGAAGTTAGCTCACTTATAAGATAAGCGTAAACATCGAATTTAAAATTTGTCTGTAATATTAATACCTCTGTCTCTTTTTCCTTTCTGTACCGATATGAAATATCTACCTAATTCACTTTGTCATAATGTATGTTATAGTGCAACTTCATATCGTAGAAATTTTTGAGACAATCTAAAGGCCAGTATGAATACAAAAACTATTGGATTAGCAAAGCACTACTCGTGACATTTACCACTTCACTCTTCTACAGAAAATGGCTCGAAGTTCGGTATTTATTGTAGTTTCTTTTCTGATGGTCTAGTTGTTTAGCTATATATAAAAGCGAAAATTAAAGCGTCAAGGTAACAAACCTTAATTAATACAATTAATTCATAGCCAATTTTAGTTCTGTAACCTTGTTTCTTGGCGTCCATAAAATTGAGTCCTAAATTAGTAATAAACTTGAAAAGAGATAACGCGTCCAACCATTGTACAAGGAAAAGCCCGCGTTCTTTTCTTTTCTCTTTTACTGCGAAAGTATTAGGCCCCAAAATAAAAGAAACGAGTCTAAAGAACGACTGCTTGGCCCCACTTGTGATAAATAATTCATTTTTAATCAACATAAAATGAGGGAACGAATTGTCGCGCTAACAGTATTTATTTAGTTTACTTTAGATAGATTAAAATACTACGGTTCATCTGTGTTTAACGTGAACATGTTGCATTTGGATTGACAGTTAGTCGAGGGGTAGTTTTTTGAGGCTTCTATTACCGCGACAAATGTAACATTGAACTTCATTTAAAACAGAAACTTGAGACATATTACAAACAGATTTAGATAATACCCACACCGGAAGATCCTGTGTTCCAGTGGTTCAATGTGAGAGGGGACTTTTTACCATCACTTGTTTTATTGTTTGTACTAATGACGTGTGAATAATAATGTATAATGAAAGATACAGAATCGTATATGTAAGACTATCCTACATAATCTAGGAATTTCTTTTCTATTATTTAATTTTTATATCCAATTTATTGTCATTTGACGAGGCAGATATTCACATCGACACTGTGCAATTTAAAAATTCTTTTTATTTCATATATTTTTGATACAATACAACTAACTGTTGTGGGAGTCCTTTGTGAAGATCTCAACTTCTTAATTTCTTCTTCTAATAAAAGCGGGAATCACTTATGATTAGATTCGTGTTGAGCAAGATCAATGCGAAAACTTTTTCATTCCGGTTTTGGAAATAATCCATGGTTACAGTAGTTTCTGTTAAAACGAGTTACTTTTGATTTAAATAGAATCACTTCCTACCCAAACGCAGCAAAAAATGCTATGATCATAATAAAAAGAGATTGTTGCTTCGTAACTGTTAAGAATATTATTGTTGTCAATCATACGGAATATTTATTTCCTTTGTGTGCTACAACTTACACGCGGCCGTATCAAATGCCCTCTCACCACGCACAATAAATGTGACGGGTGCTAGAAAACAAATTATCTGTTCAAAGTGATTAATTCCAACTTCGATAGAAGACCAGAAGATGCTGTTTCTATTCATCGTCGTCGTCTTAGCAGTAATAAATTGGCGTCACTGTACCATCATTTACGCGGTATTGACTGGCGCAGTCATTTAAGGCTAGCGCGAGCAAACAGACTGCGCGTCGACGATATCGGCCTTCGGGGTGTGTGTAAAAGGCCAAATTACCATCCGCGCAAATATTTGTTTTTTGTACAGAGAATGGCCAAACTGCACGATAATATTCTGCGTAAATAAATATGCACAGAGGATATTAAATGTCAAAATGAGTTAAATGAGCGTGTTCCAGAGCATAATGTGGCAACGAAGGTATGCATTCTAGTTCATTATTTTTATTTTTCTTTATCATTAATTATTTTGATGTACGTTTAATGCATTTAATAAGGAAAATAGCAATCGAAACTAAGATCTCATGACCTCTCTTTTTAACAAAAGAAGATTATATACCTCTGATACTATTGTCATCCATTCTCAATTCGTATATGAAACACATTTATATTGGATGTACGCATGTTTTGCTTCCACTTGCTTATTTCTATGACGCTACACCAGCGCTGCCACCATTTTTGCGAAACAGTCTCCTATTTCCCTACAGAGGTTTTTTAAAATAAACTATGAATTACCTTTCAAAATACACATCTGCTAATGAAATTTCAGCAATTCTAGAGGTTTATCCAATGTTCAGAGATCGATCAAACATATTGATTAACGATTTCTTGGAAACAAAATCAACACAAGTTTATGATTAAGTAAGAATACAAAACACATTTTACTAATTACTGTCACTTGATACTATTGGAACACAGATTATATATCCTCAACAGTCCCAAATTTTTATGAGGAGGGTGGCACTGCGTAACAGAAAAGAAAATTTTCTAAAACGAAAAGTTAAATTATTCATTATTATCAAAACGTAAGATGTACTTATATATACAGTGCTAGTCGAAAAGGGTATTCAGTCATACTAATTTTGTTTGGGTTTAACCTGACTTAGATGGATGAAGTAAATATATACTAAAACTATAGTTTCCCATTTAATTAATAAGTATTAAAAAAACAGTTCTTATATTACATATTTAAAATGTCTTCCCTTTACTTCCTAACAGTAATCCTATTGCTAAACTTTTGTCGTACTCCTTCAAATCTGCCAGCTGGAATTGACCTACAGTCTTCAATAATTTCTTCTTTCAAAATATCAATACGGTCAGGGACTGTAGCGTAAATCTTCGATTTCAAGTACTCCCACAGAAAAAATCTAATGGTGTAAGCTTCGGTAACCTAGCTGGCCATTCTGTCGAACCTCGTCGTCCAATCCATCTACCACAATCCTCATCTAACAAGTGTAAGTGATGTCTTACTGCATAATAATAGTGTGAAGGAACACAATCTTGTTGGAACGTTATTTCCAAGTTGCCGAATTCATCTGGATTATCTTCCAGAATGTAAACAATTACCTGCTCAATTGCGTTTTGTAACATATCCAGATACAATTCACCGGTTAAGTTAGTATTGAGAAAAAGAGGCCTAACTGTGTGGTAAAAAAATACCTGACCAAACATTTACTTTTTCTGAAAATTGAGTAGGTGTTGCATGAAAGATGTGAGGATTGGTGTCACTCCAATATCTTACAGTTTATGTTAACATTTTCATTGAGGGAAAAAATCTGGATGTTGGTTAATTTGATAAAATATATTTTCACAGAATTCTAGCCTTTCTGAGGGGGGCATAATCTGAAAGTTGCACCATTTTTTATTTCAATGGATAAAGTTTGTTTTTAGTCAAAATCCTATATACCGTCCCTTGACTGACTTCACAGATAGGCGCAGCTTGGGGTGTAGAAGAAGAACGGTTTACTACCATTTCTGCAATTATGTCATTTTTTTGTCATCACTAGTTGTTGGTTGACCAGATCGTTTGGCATTTTGAACGCTACCTGCTGCTTCAAACTTCCGAAGAAGCTCCTTCAAATAAGCCCTCGATATAGGGCGATCGGGGTACCTCCTATTAAAAAGCCGTTCCACTGCATGGATATTGTTTCTACATTAATTAATTATTAAGACAGTTGCTACTTTGTCAGCTACGTACCATTTTGCCTATGTCAACACTTAAAGGTCTTGTTAAATCTTAACAATTAAAGTAAATATTGAAGGTATAAACACTTTTTCAAAAACTTAGCAATGTAAAAACAACTAGAGAATTAAGAAACGTCAACTTCTTTGACGATTAATCAGAGGTGGACTATATAATCTTAATTAATTAAACTTCTTACTCCAAACCTCATTAGAGAAGGTGAACTACGGGAAACATTACCGACACGTAATCTAACATTCTTAAGTAATTAATGCAAATTCCTTCATTGGCAAAAGAAATAAGTGATTTGAAAGAGATTGATTGATATGTTTTATTAAAATCTGGGCTCATACAGAAGCACCAAGAAATTAGCGATTTGGATGAAGGTGGCATTCATTTTCCTCGTAGCCAGCTTGTGCCAACCATCAACATCATATACCAAGTAAACCTTTTCGACTTATAGAGTGAGCCCAATCCATACCAAACGTAACGCATTGCATCATTCCAAACGCGTAAGGTTTATGCTAATGGCCCCTAGAAATACCCGTCGGTCTGTCCTTTCATTGAATTAGATCGTACTAAATATTTTCCACAAATAAAGAAGGCCAAACTGCCTCCATAGATACAACATAGAAGGAAGAAGGGCTCGCTAGAAGATATATATCTAAACTCTTTCGAGAAGAGAAAAGTTGACAACCCTATCTAGATAAATAGAGCTGATTCAATCGAATCTGTAAGTTCTACATAGCTTTGATTTCTTTGACTTATGTCAGAAATAACTTACATTTACACTTTTAGAATCTGCAGAATATATAACAATATAATATAATACATAGATGGAACAACACATACTTGGAATTTGTAGCACGAATTTTGTTGGGGCAACGGTATACGGGAACTGATCAATAACAAAACATTGTTTTGAATGCTTCCAATTCAATAAGTAAAACAAAAGCATGGAAATAAATCCCAATAGGTAATTATGATACGTACATGGAGAGCAGAGAAAAAGATGGAGAACAATCATCAAGTGGCAACAGCGGACGACGAAATATATTCTAACCAGCAAGTATTAGAAGACGCTGTAGAGAAGAAATTGGTTTGGTGCTCAAACCCAATAAAGATGGAGTTTAAATAAGCAAGAAAGGAAGAATAAATGACAAACTACCAAATGGTTTAGAAACTTAAAGAATCCAAGGAAACACGATTTGAGCAAACAGTCACTTTTGTTGACTGTTTAGGTGAGTTGGATTTCCCTGACAATGAAAACTTCAACATAGACCTACCAGTCTCTACTACAATCCCAGGTCAGGTTAAGCAAAAACAGTTGTCACCTAGTACAACACAGACAGTAGACGTGCATGGTACATCACGAGATCGAGACAATATTAGACATTTCAGAGATGTTAATGCAAAAGCGTTTGCACGATGACTTAAATGTGAGAAAATTAGCTTTCCGTTAAATTGGTGTGGAAGAACTATGAGACAACGGGGACTTTGAAAACGCATACAGTATCTGGAGTAGTGAGGGGGCATGAATCTGTTCTTACTTACTTATTTAACCTGGAACTCTTCTACCTTTTAGTGTCGAGCTATTTTGGAGTTGAGCCCTCTCGTACGCTCTTTCACATTTCCCTCCACTTCTTCCGATCTTTAGCCATGCGTTACAGATTCTCCCATTTTATTCCTCTTTTCTCCGCCGCTAGGCGTACTTCTTCCACCAAAGTCTTTCTCGGCCCTCCTCTCGTCTTGCTTCCAATTTGATCCGCTTCAAATATCTACAGTATTAGCTTATCCTTATCTCTTAATACATGCCCGAGCCATCCAAGTTGCGCTTGTTCTATAGTAAATTTCGACAGCGTTTATATTTAGTTTGTCTCTGAATACCCTCCTTGTTTTTGCCTCAATCTCTCTAAAAATCTCATTTGTGCGCTTGTTATTTCACTTTTTCCTTTGCGATAATGTCGGGCACCCATATGCAATATGAATATTGGTTTAGGGTGAATCTGTTTTTATGGGCTATAAAATATATGTCAATTCACTGACTGAGTGTTGATCAGAATCCAAGAGACGTTATTCGTTCCGGTAGTATATCGAACAAAAAGGCCATGTAGCTGGTATATCATCGTTTGTTTGCCAGAAGTAATCGACATCCTTCAGAAGTCTAACCCTGAACGACAAGACATCCATCAAAGCAATGCGAGTTCATACAGATTTCCAAAGACAATTGGGCTTTTGGAACAATAAAACATCAAATTATGGAATAACAGAGCATCGAATAATATTATCTTTTTGTCCAGTGTCAACCTAAATCCCAAAGACTTTTACGTTCCCAGGCGTCAAGAATGGACTACATAGTCAGCGCAATGGCAATAAGATAGGAAGAACTGCTTTCACATTTAGTTTAAACAAATGAAAAAGTATAACAATCTTTGTGAAGGATAGATCGAAAAAATAATAAAGGTGCTATATTCTGCTTTTTGTTGTTATATGCAACATTAAAAAGACAATTAATAACAAAAAATTATAATGCATGAATCTTGGATAATATTACGTTAGTATTTATAACTTATAACTGTGATTTGTATATTTAGAGAATCAATCAGTGGTTGATAACAGGTATCTTCGACCAAGTAAAAACTTTAAACGAGTTAATTTGATGGGAACAACTGGGGTTTTCAGTTTCGCTCTGTGACCAATTTGACCATGCCTAAATGCCAGGATAGAACAATGAATGGATCATTTAACGACCATTGTCCTCACCTCTGTCGTATATAGCTGTGTCCGAAATGCCCGTCGCTTTCAGTGACTCTCTTTTGTCCTCGCTAATTGAACGACACATCCACGCGTTATTATTATAAAGCAGCCGAAGTGGTGTATAATTGTTTCAGAACTGACTTGACGAAGTTATCTGTCAGCTACCTGTGATAAATTGCGACGCTTTTGGTGGCGTCGTAATTAAGTTTTTAGTTCCAAATTTATAAATTACATGGTATTTTTACCATGCATGTTGACCTGGAATTGTTAACGAAATCGTGGCATATTTCGTCAATAGCCTATTGTTAGTTTCAAAAACAGAAACATTGAGATACTTTGTCTTTTATTATCTCGTCTGCATTTATCGCAAGAATGAAACATATCCATACTGTTGATTTTATGAATAATATCGCTATGGGCTCACTCAGGTCCCGACTTCTGACTTTAACAAAATAATGGTAAGAAGCTTCCTTCTATTATTTTCCTTCAGTCTTGTATGTTAAGAAGATATCAGTCCAGGTTCCTCAAACGAAGAAAAGTCTTATGATAAAAATGCACATAATAACTATTCAACAGTTTAATTTTGGAAGAAGTTGCGTCCGACATTTGTTATATCAATATGAATTGATGAGTTAACAGCAAACATCAGCGAAACGTTTTGCAAGGTACGTTAGGAAATCTTAAACAAACACTTGCTGCCAAGTGTACTGAGAATTTAGTTAATTTCTTAAACAATATTGCAGTGCCCTAGCTCTTAATTAATGATATAAAAAGCATAAATTATAACAAATTATATTTATAAATTTGGAAAAATATTTAACATAATATCAAGATAATTACCTAGCGTTGGGTGTGTGTGAGTGTAATTTCTTTTATTGGATGATGGTTCTTCCTATGTCTCCTCTCTTAACTTCTTTTCTCGATGCAGCTCTATTTTCCATGGATTTTTCTTATCTTAACTTCATTTGCGGTGTGCCTCTATTTTCTTTGGATTTTTTCCTTTTTTAAAAACTTTCTTCTTCGGTGTGGTGAGGTTATTTTATTCATTGGTACTTCCTCGTAAAACCTTTTTAGTCCAAATATTTTTATAAATTTTTTTGTTGACCTATCTATCTTGTCGATTTTCTTCGTCGTTAACCAAACAAACTTTTTATTCTTTTGTCGGAAACCGGGACTAAACTACATTATTTCTCCGTTGTCCACGAAATGAAAACTTTAATTCACCATGACAAAGTTCATCCAAGGCATAAGGTTGTTATAGAAACCTGTATTAAATGTCGATGTATACTTGGTTATTTATCCAGTAGTTTAGATTATGAATTCTTGTAATGTGAAAGTGTTGTATGTATGTGCTGAATGTTTACAATGCTTTTCTATCTTTTAATTGAAGCTTTTTGTAATAATTATTAATTTTATTTCTAGTTACATTTTTTCTCCCATTAAATAGCTCTGACTGTAATTAAAATAAGAAGCTAACACCCGTAGGGTAATAAAATGCCTAAAAGGTGGCGTGCGTGGTATAGAAAAAGTATAAATAGAACCCAAAAATAAGCCGAATGTCATTTGAACATAAACATCAACAACCCAAAAATTTACTGTGAATTTTGATATATGGAATTGTAATTAATGATAAATTTTCTAATGGTAATTAACCATTTGAGTATTACTATACTACACAAGGTAGGCTTTCAACCTATTTCAGTCTATCCACAATAATATGGCACAGCAACAAAATCAAATTTCTATGCAAAGGGCGGGGTATAAAATGAATTTTACCGGAACTAACAATAAGAAGAAGAAATTGTTGAATTTTCGAGCTTCCAGAAAAGAAGCAGAAATCAAATTTGAAAGCTTGACGATTTTTTCGACACGTTAGCGATCGTAAGTACAGTATTCTCAAACCGTAGTTACCTGAGCATGACCTGCATATCCCTTTTTTTATTATACACCTAATGTGTTTATGGAACTGACTTTAACATAAGGAATTATTTTGGACAAGACGATAATTTAAAAATAATAGCTTAGTGACACTATTTACAAGTGCATTTGTAATATACAAATTTTATATATAACTCATTATTAATAAAATACTAAGAAGTTAGAACCATTCTATATAAACTGTTCATGCATCCTGTCCCCTAGAAAACTTTAATAAACTCTTATTAAGCATTATCTCGACAAATTCAGGGGCATCTGGGAATATCAAACGCAAGGCGTTTAACGGAGTTAATAATGTGCTTCGCCGGTTGCGAATTCGCGAAAACGACTCTCAGGATATTATGATAAACTGATTTAATATCTTACTTTTAATAAAAAAAGTGTTGCAGGGGACTCTCTAGGTACGTGCATATTATTAGTATACGCAGCTGATATCACGTAGCTTGCGAAAATGACTTTATTAAACTTCTTAGGAGTTCGTGATCGATGTAATTTTCAGTTACTCCAGAGTGCATTCGCGACGGTTGTGCTATCTTCCTTTTTCCTCAAGTGTGTATATATGAAGACGATAAGTAAGGAGATATCACAATCGAGGAATGTAACAGGCTAGCAATGATACAAGATGTTGTTGAATTAATAAATAATACTGTGTCAGGGTGGAGACCGTATTTTCAATGAGACCCGTATAATTCAAACAAAAGGAAAACTAAGAATCTCCAAAAAAGCTGCACAATTAGCCTCCAAAGCAGGTGGAAATTGCATATGCTAATATTAAAAACTATTTTCCTTCCAGCTGGATATTATCGACACTTCATGATATAAACTAATAAATACGGAGATTAAATCGAAGTCAATTTGTTATGGTATAGAAACTGATACTGGTGTTACCAAAGAAAGTGAAAAACAAAGAAACAAGAGAAAATAACTTTGGTGCTAATGATATCCACAAATTCATTCTAAGCCAATGTTCTGCATTTGCAAATTTGAGAACATGGCGAATAAAACTTTGACTTAAGAAGTTCACTTCCTTTGCTGTTGAAAACAAAATTTAACTCTTGACAAAGTTCGCACTATATTTTCAAAACCCAAACTCTGGAATCTAGATCTGGGTACCTGTTATAGATCTGGTAGCGCAATTTTGACTGGACGATGCAAGTCTAACTGTCTATTGTCTTGATCGATATAGCAGCTGGTTTTTGCGGTTATAAAACGGTTATATTTCTTCAAAATAGGTAATATTCAAAAGCACTCGACGTGTGTTATACATTATAAAATCTGTGAAACAAGTCAAGTATTTTTTAATATCAGGTATTTTAAAGATGTACATATATTGTCTTCTCTATTCCTAAGATTTCAACTTTGCAAGACCAATTTCAAGTAGTGGAAAAGCTTATAACATAAAGAGCAAAATATGTGATTCAAAGATGTATTTCAAGCCAATGCCAGATTCTTTTAAAGATCCAAGTTCTACAGTTTAGTATGGTGTAAGAACATGATAGACAACATTGGCTAGAAAATGTGAGTTTGAATCTAGATTATTCCTTTTCCAATTGTAATTTCAACTTTATAGGCTAAAATTTGGCTGCTAAAATGCTTTATGTGTGCGTTAAATTAAGCTTCATGAAATCAAATATCTCCTAGAATGAAAATTAGGATAGGAAACAAATTAAGCTAGATATTCTGTAATTGTTTTGAAAATCTAAGCTTCACATATCGCTTCCCTGAACTTAATTAGGTCACTGTTATTTTTATACTTTAAATATCTTCGGCGATAGTAGTCCTTAGTTTTTATATTACTTATATGTTGACTGGTATACCATACATGATAGTTACGTATGGTGTTTCTTTTAAGTGGTATGAAATTATTAAATAATTCATAAATTCGTGAATAAAATGCATTACAGGCACCATTTACATCACGAAAAGGGTACAAAAAAGACCAATCTGTATGAAGTAAAGAGAAGTAAAGTCATAGAGACTATGGAAATCTGCCCTTCGAAGGTTATAATTTTTAATACTTAAATCAGGTCGCACAATATTGAATGAGCGGTTGTATTCCAATATTTTATTTTCAATATTTACAACAAAACGTTGATTGTACGATGATGGTGCAAATTTGGCTACTTCCTGTCTGTGTAAAGATTTGTGAGACCAAATATGACTTCCGAGAAAGTCTAGGGCATAGGGAACAAACGAAACTACACACTATCAGAGCCTTTTGAAAATCCAAGCTCCAAAATCTGGAAATTATCATGGGGAGGTAGTTTCTTTTGTTTGATTGGAGGTCGGTATTGATTGGTATTCTAGAGGCTTGGGTTTGTTTGAGTTCCAGCACCTGCTGACTGACAGTCCATTCTTCTTTCAGCACTTTTTACGGATACGTGAGAGGACGGTTCACGTTCAACGATTTGTATCGACTGGCAAGTTCAGTACTCTTTATTAAACATTTGTCTGTTAAATAGACTTATGCTCCACCAGAATTGTTTGAGCGTTTTTGATTTAGGTGTGTATCTATTTGGACGTCCGACACCCTATAACGCAAGTGGAATTTCTCCAATGATAATCGTCGTTTTGCATGGTGAGGAATCCCTTTTAAGGTCCTAACGTGTACTCCCGGTATATGTCTCTTGTTATATTTCGCTCCTCTTGTTGTTGCTCTTGTTGATGTTTTTAGGTTTTCTTCATAAACCATAGGCAGCATACAAAGATACCACCTGAGTTTTATGATTTTGATAGGTACCATGAATTTAAAATTTAGGAATTTAGTAACAATTGGTAACATTGAGAGGAAACTGATTATTTAGCAATAAATAGACTAACATATTACATACCATTTAAGGTACGTTTTTAGCAATATATATTGTTATATATATATATATATATATATATATATATATATATATATATATAGTGTTTGTCCCATTGGTCTAGTTGCCGCGTGAATTTGGGGTGACTGGACCACCCCGAGCTATATTCCATAAGAGCACTGCAGCAGATGTCTGCGCTAAGTGCACCTATTGCTGTAGATTCAATTGATTACAAAGAAGTAATGTTTTTTTTGTAAAAAGAATCATGTAGCTTTTATCCTCTTTTTGTAAAAGTTTTAGTACGTATAAACTGAAGCTATTCTCTGTTTTGCCAAAAACTTTAGGGATACAAAACTCACAAAGTTCAAATGTAATTCTATCTTCATCCTCATACTCTGAAAAGTTTTCGAAGTAGTCTCCCTCACTTTCTTGGACGAAATAAGTGCTCATTTCCATCAAATATCTTCTACGGAACAAGAAGAAGAGGAACACGACAGGACTTGATAACTAGGTTTTATCAAAGTAAAAAAAAACATATTAAGCTACATGGTAGTTTATTTTTACTTGTTATATATTATTGGGTTAACTGGACCCTCTTTCGGGTAGCTGGGTCCCTTTGGACCGAGTTACCCAATGGGATGACCCAGTAACCCCGTTTATGAAACATTTTTGGGATAACTGGTCCACCCCTACCAGACAAACAACAACAAGCCTAAAAGTGGTCATTTGAATACTTATAGATAACATCATTCATTATGTTTATGCCTAACTAGTAACAAAGAAACATGTACTTACCAAGAAATGGAAGGAGGCCATTAAATATTCGAAAACACGACGTCGTTTGAAAAAATTTTATCTTAAAATTCATTGAACCTCTCACAACTATAAAATGGTCCCAAATGAAGTAATGTCTGTTGTTCTAGAAAGAAACAAAGAAGATGAAGGTGTGTTAACCAAATAACATTACAATGCACACAAATATGGATATAAATGATCTCTGGCTTAGTTACCCGCTGGATCCAGAAACCCCGGAGCACCTTAATATTATTTGCATAACATTTAACTCTTCGAGCTTGGTATTAACCGCAGATTCTATTTCATTACTGCATTATGTATTTACTATTTCCAGCATAACTAATTTTTGCGCTTACATATTGGTGATGAATTTAAATGATCAATTCGTGATTATGAACTTTATCAAATATTAAATCGTTTTCTTTGCGTTTTCTATTCTCGTGTGCGATATCGTATCGTATTCTGAGGCAGCGATAAGGTATTGATATAGAGGAAAAACTGCTATTATAGGGAAATAAAACGTATTGCATTAAAAATAAAACTAATATATTCTTGGAACTAATAATTTGTTAGTGCTTTGCGCTATATATTGCTTTGGTATCGGTAAAAATAATTCAGAATGAAATCAATAATAAATTGTACTTACACTATAAATTGCTTATTACACTTTATTAGTTCCAATTCTACTCTTATACTCAGAATTCTAACTTTCTTATAAAGAAAGTATCCCTCAAGCTGATTAAAATTTAAACTTAGCCTGGTGCAGAGGTTATATAGACTAATTCCATTGGTAGAGAGAGTGCAGTTGTTACATATCCTTTGAAGTTAAAGTTCGGTCATGTAAAATAGTTATGGAACCTCCAACGACCTTTAGGCAAAAAGTCTAGACCTCAACATCAACAGATTCGAGGGGCGTGGGAGACAACAAAACTATCTTGAAGGAGGGAATGTAGATATAGGATGGAGAGAAAAGCAAATCGAGAAATGTATGAAGTGTTACAAGAGTTGGGCATTGAAACAGAAGTCAACAGAACAGAACAGGACTTATTTGTGGAGAATAAATATTGGGAAATAATAAAAAAGTAATAAGATTGTCGAGCAAGTAATGGGACTAATAGGAGTATATGTATGTAAATGGTGTTACGAATTAGCCTTCACTACAGGAAACTAATACAATTGTTCATGTAAACAACAGAAAATCTATCATAACACAGCAAACGAAGGTAGGTCCAGTTCCTCACGAAATGGAACCTGTCACGTCGACTATCACAAAACAAGAAGGGCGCCCCAAAAGAAAAGTGTCCAGTACATTTGTAAAGCAATAATAATATATAAAAATTATAATAATAATAAACGTAATAGTAATAAAAATAATATCTATGGCAGTAATAACCGCAAAAATAGAATGATATTCCATGACTCCAGAGAGGATTATATGTTACGAGTATATTAAACTTGTAAGGCCAGCAAATTAATTTTAGTAAATTTGTGGTATGAAATAGATTAGCTTTCGTAATTTCCTTTACTAGATTGTATCTTTCGGACATTATGTATTCACGTATTCCTCATATTATGCATACATTAATTAAACTTTGGTTACTAGATTCCCTCTTAATTTCATTTAAATTGGGTAAAATGGTGTACTATATCAGAAACAGTTCGGACAATTAATACAATTATACATACTCGGCAGTCATCCAATGGCTAAATGATTCACAACTTCCTCTTTCGCGTTTAAAATAGGTTTCCTTCCTTCTTCTTCTTCTTAATCATATTCCTATCTACCTTTCGGTGTAAGGCTTGGATGGGGTCAAGTTTCCTATTTTCCATATAGTTCTCTCCACCGTTTTCTATCTCCGGTCTGATCCTTTATTCCCTCCCACTCAATTCCCCTCTCTGTCGCTGCTCCCCTGACATCGTCATTCCATCTTCTTCTTGGCCTTCCTCTTTTGTTTTTTCCTATCACTCGTGTCTCATACACTCTCTTTGTTAGTCTATCATCACTTATACGACACACATGGACGAACCATCTCAGCTGACTCTCCTCCACTATTCTCCATATGGGTTTTATTCCTAGGTTTTGCCAGTAATTCTCGTTCCTTAACTTGCCTTTCTTGGTCTTGTTTTCTATTCGTCTTAGGAATCTCATATCCATGGCGTTCACCCGCGATTTTACCTTTTCTGACCTTGCCCAGGACTCACTACTATATGTTATTGTTGGTCTTATCACTCTTTTCACAATTTCCGTTTTAATCCGTTTTGGCACTTCCTTTTTCCCCAGAAACCTAGTTCTCATCATATAAAACATTCTTGCCGCTTTTTCATTCTTTCATTAATTTCTTGTTCTATTTTTCCGTCCCATTGAATTATTGTTCCTAAATATTTGTAGTTATTCACCTGTTCTATTGTCCTCCCTTCGATTTTGATGTTATGTCTTTTCCTTTCCCCTGCTATTATCATTGATTTGGTCTTTTCGATGTTTATTTTCATGTTTATATTATTTATTTCCTTATTTAGGATTTCAAGGTTCCTTTGTAGCGCTTCCTCTGATTCAGCCAGAATTGCCATATCATCCGCAAACATCAGTTCACACAAGTTAGTCTCCTTCATTTTCCAGTGACCCATTTTTAGTGGTTTCATTTGTTTTTTAGCACTTTTTATGGCCACATCTAGTACCATAGAAAACAGCAGTAGACCAAACACTACTAAACACACAGCCCTGCTTTACCCCAATCTTTGTTGTAAACTCTTTAGATTCTTCGTTGTTGGTTCTTACTATATTTGTGTTATTCCTATATATCCCTTTTATTAACTCTATTAGGTTTCCTTCCCCGTCCGCCAAATTTGATTGGAAGTGCCAACCTCCTCTTGGAAATGTATTGATATCAGGGACCAAATATAATTGTTATTTTTATTTCAGATAAAAAGGTTACAAGAAAATTCATTGTATTTAATATTGGGAATTTTTAACCATTATCATTGCAAATATATTATTTTGGTTATCGTAACCAATTCAAGTCAGAAATATTTTTTTGGTTATAAGTAACAATTATATCAACCAAAATAATTTTTTGGTTTCAGATAACCAATATATCAACCAAAAGATTTTTTGGTTATCAGGGATGAAAAAGAAACAAAAAATTGAAGTGAATGAACATAAAAAAGCTATGAAAAAACAAAATATATCAAACAATATCAAAAATCCTCACAAAATAAAAAAACTAAAATTTTAACAAACAGAACAACAAATGAGCAATAAATTTAATGCAACAACAACACATGAACAAGATAACACAACAAATCTGTGGCGGTAGTAGCAAAACTAAGCACAGCTGAAGGCAGTGTATGTTTTTTTATATTTTAAAATCATTACATAAAACCTAATAAAGGTTACATACAGTCAATTGCAATTTTAATAACGATTTTAATGGATGTAGCAATCCCTATTCAACATTTTAAATGAGAGAAATATTCCCACTAAAATTTTATGAATAATTTTTTTATTATCATTTCATCCCTGATAACAAAAAAAAGAATTTTTTTTTGTAATGGTTATTTCTAACCAAAAATTTTTTTGCTTGATATAATGGTTATCTGAAACCAAAAATTTTTTTGGTTGATATAATTGTTACTTATAACCAAAAAACAAAAAATATTTTACACTTTAATTGGTTACGATAACCAAAATAATATATATCTTATAAAAATGGTTAATTATAACGATTTTATAAATTCATCAATATAAATGGTTAAAAATGACGTCGTTTATTTTATAATTGTTACGTCCCTGATTGATATATCTAAAACCGTCAATCGGTGCAACACTTTTATGAAAATCAATACCATCAAATTAAGATCAAACAAATTGATTGAACCCATTTCGCAAACGTTTCAGACATCGTACTGGTATAGCTTACACCGATGATGTTGGATACGGTTATTTTTAATTTGTTTACCAGCACATCAAGATCGGTGGTATAAACAAGGAAGTGTGTTTTGTAACCCAATATTTAGCAGATGCGTTCGAGTCGTGTTTCATTGATTCTTTTTGGTGCTTAATACGTACACGTCTCCTTAAAACAACACAAAAAATCCATCGAACGTTTCAACCCTTTTGATAGATTACGGGCTTAGTCCATTCAGAAGGGGATTCGAACCGCATTTCCGTTGATCATTTAACACCGAACTGAACGCCCGACAACGGCATTGATCTGTCACTTCGGTTCAAGATGCTACCGGGATCCTATTACATGTCGTGTGCGTACGTCCGTTGCAGTTGCATACTGTCCCATGTGAATATTGACCGCGTTTCTCTCTTATTTTCTTTTCGCCCTGTGCAAATACAGTCGCGGACGTGTTAATAAGCGGATTCCTGCGGGATACACCAATTGGGTGGCAAGTTAATTTCGAGCCATCCTACATCAGCAGGTTAAATAAAGGTTGCGTATAAGCAATTAACTATTAATGAAATGAATTTGAAAGTTCAAATGCGAGCTTTAGAAAGCTATTGCACTCAATAATCATTATCACGTAGGTAGGTATGCAGTTCTCAATAAATTTCGATTAAAGTAAGATATCCAATTACATTGTTATTGTTCCTCAACCGACTCCTTTCTTGTTGAGCCATATGTAAATGGCACAAACTTGATTTAGTTATTCCTTCTACAATATTGTGTGTATATGTATTTTCTGTTTTAAATTTATTTTTGCCTAATCCTCTTACTTACTTTATTCTTGTTTGGCCTTATTCTACAAATTCCTTAGTAGTTAATTACATTTCGTTCATCTATTTATGTACTTTCGATTAAGGTCTAGGCAATCATTCTGCATACATACACACATTTACTAGTGGTACTGCCCAAATAACTGAACTTATTCATTGCATCCAGGCTTTTCTTCAATTGGCAACCGCCTTGGTAAGCTGCGTAAAATTCCAACATCAGCAACGCATCCATTGTCGATTCATTCAGCCGTCGACGGTGTTGTGAATACGTTGTCGTTTACTTCGAAAATGATCGTTACATATCTGCGTATTCTTGATTTTCAGTTATAGACCGATAAAATTGTACAAAATTTTTGAGCAACATCGACTCCTGTAGTGTTCTTCAAGTTTTCTAGAAGGGCTTGTAAATTGTTTATGCAGTTTAATGCTTCTCGTGTAGATCAGAGATTGTTTTCTAATTGCTCAATAGTTTGTGCAACTTCAGAATAGTTTATGGATATTTCATGTATATGTTGTTCAAACTCCGAATTGGAAAAAAGTTGCTGACGATCTCGAACTGCTACAGAATCAGTTGAATCAATTTTCAACATGACATTCTTCACATGTGAAAAATATTTATGATAGTACGATACAGCCTGGAGCCATGTTCCCCATCGCATTATTACAGGATGAGGTGGTGCTCGCAATTGCGGGCACAATTGTTTGAATACACGTATGTGTTTGGGAGATTTGATGAACTTTCTTTTGGTAGATGCTATTAATTTATCTACCATCGGGTACTTCTTTCGAATGGTTTCTGCTACGAGGTGACATGTGTGTACGAGGCATATTATGTGAAAAAGAAATCGGAAAGCATATTTTCAACATCCTATCAACTTTCAGCATTGTTGCGGCACCGCCAGTAACGAACATTGTTACCTGGGTTGTTGTTATAGAAAATTCTCTTAACGAATCTTTTATTATCTTGACAACGGTTTCTGCATCAGTTTTCTCAATCCTTTTACTGGATAACAACAATGAAGCCGGTGGACCATCACGTCTTAAAAGACGCGCTACAACATGAATGACACTGTGTTTCTGACCATCAGCTGTTTCATCCACACATAGGCAGATTTTCTTATTTCTCAACTCGTCTTTTATACATTCCTTTACTGTACCTTGAACACGTGGCAAATTTTATCGCAATCACATAGATGTTGGAAACTTCCATGAGAGAACGTACTTAGCCTAAAATATACGAAAGTGTTCATTAGATGCTGGATGTTGTAGGATGTTGCACACTTAACATAAAAATAAAATCATATATAAATTGTCAGTATGGAATACTATTACTTATGTACATTCAATACATGACGTTTACTTTTGCAATGTTTTCTTCATTCAAACCTATCGCGACTTAGCAATCCGCTATTGCGATGATTAAGTAATATTGAAGCACCAACATAAGAGGCAGAAACAGGTCGAAAGAATTATTACATTAAAAAATTGCTACCCTAGACCCTAGGTTTAAAATGATATTTTGCGAATTTAAGAGAGATACAAGCCTTTTCCGTTTCCTACACTTATCCTTAAAAGAAAGAGTCACGTCTTCTTATTTGTTATTTCTTCTAATTTGTTTCCCAATCATTTGAAAGCAGCCAAAATGTATAGTTTATCACTAAAGTCTAAGTATTCTTGTTCACCAGTACATTTTATTGATTGAAAAGTAAATATCAATATATAAGGTACTGTTATTCAGTTGAAAATCATTTTGAAAGCATTCTCTAATGAGAAAAGTATCTGATAAATGTCCCTTGTTTAGAAACAAGCGAATTATTAACATAGTATGTAGATACCTGTTACATACGCGAATTGAATGCGCAATTTAATTTAACAACATATGCGGACCGATCAGCCGTCGGCGTTCAATCGATTTAAATATAATGCAGCTCGTTTAAAGGCAGCGTTATTATATTGTGAAAGAGAAATGACCGTAATGGGTATGCGGCGAACCAGAGCCTCCGCTATCGGGCCTCTTTGGCGTTAGCTATATTAAATTCAATCCATCTGATCTTAATCGTTTTAGCGCGTTCCCTATTTAGTTAGTCGAACTTGCCGAAGTTACCGAGAAGTAATGGATGGAACGTATTAGATATTTGTCTCCTCGTGTTAAAAGGCAAAACTTGAACTAGAATTGGTTGATAAAAATTATGTGCGACGTAAGTTGTTACGCTAATCTTTAATTTTGGTAGACCATGATTTTGTAATGTTTCCAGAGTTTGAAAAATATGAAATATATCTACCATCAAAGCCACATAAGTAACAAGTTCATATGAGTTTTATTAGAACTAAATTTCTGGATTCAGGGTAACAGAAAACAGCGTAGAAATATAAATTGATTCGTACTATTACAATAGTTTAAACACCTTCCAAGAGATATTTCGTTAATCGAGTTGTCATTCTTTTCTTAGTTCCAGATGTGAAATAGTGAAATACGCCATGTAAGGAAACTGGTGTGTTCTACGGTGAAACCATGAATATATACTTTATGAATATTTTGGAATTAGTGTAAATCTAAAGACAATGGACATATCTAATGTTCCACAACGAACAGAAAGAACACAAATATTCAGATTGTAAAATTATGCATGAGCAAATCTGATGAATCTGATGTAAAGTTAAATAGGAAGCAAGTAAAGTGATTAAAACTTGTATAGTCCTATAAAGATCAAACGCAAAATCATTGGAAGACGAAACTAAATCTATAAGAGGTAAGAGTAGGATAAGATAAGATTACTTGAGGTGGCAAAGATGCTTGTTCTATTGCGACTTTTCCAGATCTATTGTGGTCCTCATGCCTCCTTAGAGTACGTTCTCCAGCTTTATTGCTTTAATTAGACTTAACAGCTTTGAGACCGGTTCTTGCGCATTTACGTGTATTTTTAAAGCGGACGTGAAGCCCTTGCTCCGTAATGCTGTTATATGCCTCTATAATAGAGTCCTGAACCGCCTTAACCTCTGCCGGCTCCATCTGGGTGGCTGGATTGTCGTTGTATACTACCACGATCCTCGTCAAAGCAGCCTTCTTGAAGGTTAAACCTTCTGGCCTCTTGCCTTTCGGAAGACCTGCGGGAGTACTGTTCTCCGACCTCGCCTGTATTGAACTTCTGCCCTTTCTTTACGTTTAGTATCCTCCGCCGTCTGTTGAGGCCTAACTTTCTTATCTACATAGACTAAACCTGGTTCCTTTGTGCATGCCTAGTGAAGTGGGCCTTGATTATGGCTCTTTTAGCCTTTATGTAATCTTGGCCCTGTTTCACAAGCTTTTACACTTTAACCTTGGAAATTCCAGATAGCGTAGCTGTAGGAAGACTAGCTAGGGAAGTATCCGTTCTCCTGATCAGAGCCCCGCTTGATCGGGCAATTCCACATATACGAGTATTCTTAAAGCGGACTTGAAGGCCTTGCTCCGTAATGCTGTTATATGCCCCCATAATAAAGTCCTGGACTGCCTTAAGCTTTGCCGGCTCCATTTGAGTGGCTGGAAAGTCGTTGCATACTACCGCGATCCTCTCCAAAGCAGCCTCCTTGAACGTTAAACCTTCTGGCCTCTTGCCTTTCGGAAGACCTGTGGTAGTACTGCCCTCCGACCTCGCCTTTTTTGGACTTCCGCCCTATTCTTTACGTTTAGTAGTCTCCAAACCTTGGCCTTTTGTGCATGCCTAGTGAAGTTGGCCTTGATTATGGCTCTTTTAGCCTGTATGTAATCTTGGCCCTGTTTCACAAGCTTTTGCACTTTAACCTTGGAAATTCCAGATAGCGAAGCTGTACGAAGAGTAGCTAGACTGGTAGGCTAGCTGTCCGCCCGATCAGAGCGGGAGTTTCGCCTGGTGTCCCAGGGGAACGTTAAATACTGCACTCCCCTGCGGCTACGCAACTCTCGGCACGTTACCTTACACTTTAGTTTGGGTTTTAGCTCGGGTACCTCGGGAGCGCTAAATTCCCGATCTCACTTGTTAAACTTGTTATCAGTGAGCCCCTGAGGGTGAGGTAGGAGTAGTAACACGATACAACAGTGAAATCAAAGATTAATAACAATACAAAGTGCCCCATATCTTTAGTGTTAGAATTAGAATGTGGGTACATCATCCTTCAAATTATTGAATGATGTTGCAGTTCGAGTTCATCCACACCTAAATCTCGTTTTTTGCGTTGATATATTGTGCTTTTCAATGCCTTTCACGGAGGTTTGTTTGTCGAATCGGGTTGGATCCGAAAGGGCCGATAGGTGAAGGGAAAGCAAACCTCTCTCGTCAATAGCCGAGTTCAAACCTGTTATATTCTTTTAAATCATCGTAATTCTCCTCAATAGTTTTTCCAAACTTTCTGTGTAAAATTGTTGCTATTCATTTTTCTATTCCGACGTAAGTTTCAATATTTCTATATTAGTTTTTAGCATTTACCTGTAAAAGTTCGTATTTAATAGTGAATCCATTGTTGCTCCTTTGTGAATTGTATGAACTTATTTACAAGCAATTCTGTCAAATTGAAAATATGTCCATTTTTAAGTCTCTTTTAGGTCCGTCTATCAAGCAGAAAATCGGTGGGTGGTTTGTTAATTTGATTCTTGACACCATATTACATAAACTTCCCACCACATAATTCTTTAATTAAATTCGGACAGACAAGCATCTTCACAATCATCTATTACTGAATGGAACTTAATGGAACGTTTCATCCGGTAATAGGCCGTTGTGAAGATGCTTGCTTCGTTACTAGCGAAACACATATCACTGAATTTAATTATATAATTGTGCGGTGAGAAGTTTACCGATATAGGGTTAGCAAATATCCGCAGTTCTATTATATATTATAATTACTATGAATCTTTTATCTTCACCGGTGAAGAAACTATTAATTATAATTATTATAGTATAGTAGATCTGCTTCTGCAATGTTTCTTGCAAAGGCAGTACTTCAGATAAATATACGGGGCAAATGTCTACCTTTTGTTATTATGTGTGTTATTATGTTTTGCTCAAGGACCTGGTGGTGTAGTATTCTTTTGACCGGGACTGTTGTTCTTGGTGGTTTGTGTTTGCCTTTTGTCGCTTTCCAGATGGACTTTTAAATTTATTGAGAATTAATTTAAAACTGATCTGTTACTTGTTGTATAAAATTGTACTTTCTGCAGTTTTTGCCAGATAGGTCCTACTTAAATTTTCTAGAGGGGAGAAAGCTTCGAGACAAATAATGACATTCAAAAATTTTTATGTTATGCATTTTCTTTTCGAAAGTATACTATAAAGCATTGCATCAATACAAGAGCATACAAGTGTCTAAGTTAGTTAGTTTCAAAAAATAAAATTAATAATAATAATTTAGATAAATTCAGAGGTTACTAATCCTGCAAGAATTCAATTCGATGTTTGCCGCATACAACTTTATTGATAACGTTGTCAACAAATTTCTTCTTTGCTTCCCCCTCCTCTATTCCTTTCCTCTTCCTGTGCGCACTGAGCATACATAAACTTGAAAAACGCGTTTCTGAAAACATGGACCTTAGCTATGTTTTTACATGTCTTACAGTACTGAAGCTTCTTTTAACAGTGCACATCATAACAGGTAACGCCATACCATTACAGAACTAATAGATGGCAAATATTCGCACTGCTCTAACACTTCTAATGAAGTAAAATATTGTTAGTTTGGGGAATATTAGTCGAAGAAAAACTTGTCCATGTCTCATACCCCATGTCTGTCGCTTCTATTTCTAGATATTCCAAACTTGCTTATTTTTTTTGGCGTTGTTTTGGAACTTTATTCTAGCTATTTTGTGAATATTCCTGGGATAAAACTGAAATATCGAAAATGCTGCTTCACTATCTGATGTAAATCTTGATGTTAAAAATGGAATAAAAGAAATGCCTCTATATTTCTGTATGGAACATAGTTTAGGTATTTCTGTTGGTACTGTCCATTCTTCAGCCATATTTACTGAAAGATTATAAAGTTCTTTAAATTTCTGTGAAATATTTCGCTATGAAGTCTGAATATTTTAAGTAAGTCTTCGATATGTTGGTAAGTAGCTAATAAATCTACATATACCTCCCTGTAATTTTTGCAATATTGGTTCGAGAATAACGGAATATTTTGATATCATGTTTAAAGATAATAATAAACATAATAATAACAACAATAATAACAATAATAAACATTGGAGTATTCCATGATGTTAGTAAGCGATGCGCTTCCTGATGCATTGATCCTGTTCAATTCATAGATATTTCTTCTACTTGATAAAAAATAGTGAGTTGAAAGTTATTTGGAGAAAAACGAAACACTTTGATATTTTAGTTTCTGACAGTAAAGGAATTGGCACAGTGGCTCTCCGTTTTGACCGTTCCCTTAAAAAATTACTACAGATTTAATAATTCCTATTGTTTTCCGAACTTCTGGTAGAATGTTTAAGTCATTCACAACTAGATTTAACATGTGAGAAGCCCAATGAACGTAAGTGGCTTTATAATTTTATACCTTTTACTCAGGCCTGATCATAAAAATAACAGAACTAATACTTTTCCCATTTATATCATACAGTTTTGGAAATCCTAAGAAATCTTCTCTTAATTTTTATTGTCGTCAACCAATGTAATACCAAGTGAATTCTAGTCTGTTCCAGTATTATGTGCAGTTTCGTCAGCTCAGATTATTCACAAAGTGTTTCAGTAGCAGTAGTGCAGTTTCCAAAACAGGTAATCCGCAATAAAATTTCGTGCCATGGTTACGGGTGTAAAAATATTACCTTTCATCACTTTTGCCATTACAATTTGTGGAATTTTTACTTGATTGCAGAGGGGGCACGTACGGGGCCCCTCTCTGCGGGCGCCTACGTCGCCCTTTTTTATGCTGCTAGCTTTTTGCTTTCCTTTTGTTTCCACTCTTTTTCGCATTTGTTTTATAACTGTATACAACATTATATTAGAATATGTTGATGAAACTCCGTTGATTATGGCAGAATATAGCAAATTTAAAACTTCATCAAGTTCACTTTTACATAGCTTGTAGCAGTATGGTCTTCACAGTTTACATATGTTGGGAATTATAATCACCTCCTGCAATATACTTTGGACCTACAATCCCGAACCTATGAAATGAATGTTTATGCGTTACGCACTAACGAGCGCTTTCGCGATCACAGATGAAATTTTATTATAACTAAAAAACTTATCCACTTTATACTATATTCGTTTCAATTTGTAATGCATAATTTAATGTAGGATTCATGTAGGTCACGCAAATAAACGTACTTGCCAATGAAGCTACTAAACATTTACATGTCCATAATCGGGACGAATAAAAACTTCGAGTTAAATTAAAGTTCTGTCATCGAGAACATATATTGTAATAAAATTAAATCAGTTGCTATCTGCCTAAAACGTGCACGTGAGATAAAAGTGTAAGACGATGTGGACGCACTTACCTTGAGGAGTTATCGTGCAGACCGATCTAAGAATGTGTAAACGATTGAATTTCAAATAGCACGATCTTAATGCGTGGGGTCATTTTAATCATATAATTAAGGCCAACATCTATGAAACTCTACAAAACTAAATTGGCTTTCAAATAAGGTGAAGATAATGGAAACAAAACGATAAATATCATACAATTATAACGTGATAAAAAATTGTTTCGATATTTAAATGAGCATTTTATCTCGAGTCTACTCGTTATAATTAAAGACGGTACAACAAACAAAAAATAAACAAAAGAGGCAATGACAAGAATTTGCAATTCTGATTTCGTCTTTTACATTCATCTTTCCCTTCTTTTGGTCGTCAACGCGATGCGGCAGGAAACCGTTCATCAAACAAATATGAAAAAATTATAAACCTCTAAAAAGCAGCATGAGCTTGTTAACCAGCATCATAAATTGTGAGAAGAGCTATGTGACTCATTCCCGACAGATATTAATGCAAGTACGGGGCCTGTGTTTCTTTTTATTTAATGTCAGATAGAGTAACAAGAATGGGTGGAACCGAGAGTAGATTCAATTTTTTGTAATCAAGTTCACGCTCATTGTTAAATGAAACTGGTGCTTGATTTATACCCGAGCAGCGATTATTTATAACTTTTTATCGGTAGACCTTTCATTTGATGCGTGTAGTTATAAAAGAAACAAGAAAATGAACATCTGTTTGAGAAACTTTAATGAAACCGATACTTTCTGGATTGTATTTTATTTATAGCATAATATTTTACCTACCTACCAAAACTTATAACTATGCCAATAGTTGTTTTAATTAATTGTGTGAAAACATGCCTGATCTCATCTGTCAAAGTATAATTAGATTATAATTTCAAATCAGTATACATTTGATGTAAGCAAGGAATAAGAAAATCTGCTATCATCTTTCTAATGGAATGCATTTTTACGTGTTGCGACGGCAGGGATTGAGACCGGAAGTGTTTAAGTCTTACACTTCTTAGTGCCTCGCGTTCGCTGATGACTTTTTGCGAACCTTCTTCTTCTGCACAACAGTTCCTGTAGATGGGAATTTCCACTATCCCTCTGGTGTGGAGCTGTTCATTAAGCAGGTAGTGTCCTGTTAACAGGCTCAGTGCCTTCCAAATTTGGTTCCTGCTCATTCACAGCAATTTTCGTGTTTTACCTCTGAAGGTCTCGCAACGAACATGATTCTTATAGTCAAGTCGTGGTCTTGCAGTGATGCTGCTCTTTCAGCAAGTTCTTATCAAACCAATTTTCATGAACTATTTTCGAGAGCCAAAATTTTAGTACAATAAAATGTATAGGGCTCTCTATAAACGACCTAATAAATTAGGTTCGTCAATGGGCAGTTAACAAGTAACCGTGCAAAAGCTTACAAAGTAAGCACAATTTGCATACGCCAACAATGCTGTAGGAAATTTTGACTATGCCAATCGCAAAACGCAACTGCAGACTAATTAGTTTCGTCCTTATTAGGACTCGACATTACAGTATATCGTTCTGCGAGTGACTTGGTAAAAATTTCCAGGTGATACATCGATATCTCATTGAAATGGATATTTTGACTCTCGAAAATAGTTCACTATTTTCTTTCGTCGTTGATTGCGATGTAACCGGCTGTGCCAATATTTCTCCTGCTCGGGAGATGGGGTTATTATTATGACCATATCCATTTCAATGAGATATCGACATATCACCTGGAAATTTTTACTGTCACTCGTAAACCGATATACTGTACTGATGAGTTCTCATAAGGACGAAACTATTTAGTCTGTAGTTGCGTTTTGCGATTAAAAGATCAGAATTTCCTACAGGATTATTAGCATATGTACATTCTGCTTACCTTGTAAGCTTTTGTACGGTTACTTGTTAACTGCCCATTAACGAATCTAAGTTATTAGATTGTTTATAGAGAGTCCTTTATATTTTATTTCATTACAATTTTTAAGGTTTGATAGAAAATTTGAAATATAGCTCCAACCTCTTTTTCCCGTCACGGGGTTGTCCTCTTCTTTGCCTTATTTGTCCCATCCACTTGGTATGTTGAGAACATCCTGCATTCTTAAAAAATAGTCTTTGATAATGTTTCTAACCTAATATTTATAGTCCTCCTGTTTTTATTTGGATTTAGGCGATTCTAATTATTTAAAATTTGGCTAGTTGTCGTTTCCGGTGTTAGTACTGCTAGTTCCTATTTTCTATCTAGTCCTACAACCTTCTATTTCATTTCACAAGCTGTGGTCTTCAGAATTATTCCTGTTCCATCTGTCGCCCCGTTGTCTCATCTTGTGTCAGTAGAATATCCATTCCAGAAAAGCAATACGTTGAATGATACTTGTCATTTTAGCCCTTTACACAGTCTAGGGGTCCCTTTCAATTTTCTTTACTTTAAAATTTGTCGTTTCATTGCTTGTTACAATTTTGTTTTCGTTATAGCTCTTATTTGAACGCCATAGGTTAATACAAGGTACACACATGAGATGAATACACCATTTTCCGTTGATAGTGGTATAAATTGGTCATTTAATACCTTTCCATTCAAAACCTGCCCAGTATAGTCGAAGTTCTTTATTAATTTCTTGCTCTTTGGGTTTCTTTATCGGTTGTTATCGCAGCTGCACATATTTCTCTTTATTTTTCCCTTATGCCTCTTACAATTCCTATTATCAATTATGGTGCTAGGCTTTTCGTACATGTTGTATACTAAATTTATATGTATGTACGCGTATATGTATGCTTGGAGTGAATGCAGAAACTTAAAAATCCTTCTTCGATCGTTTAGTACTCCGTGATATCGAATGCTTTGTCAAAGAGGATAAACATATACAGAAGGTTAGGTTCACCCACTTTTCCACTAATGTTTTGATATTTAGTAATTGGTCACATATTTAGTATCCTCTTTTGAAGCCTGACTGTTTCACTAGGCAATATTCTATTTTATTAGCAATTATAGTTAGTAGCTTTCGCAATCATATTTGTACTAACAGTTTTAGAATTTTATAGAAGAATTATAGAAATCGTGTCGGTTATAAATTATGATTTTATATACATACATTAAAGTATATTGTACGTAGTATAGGAATACTTGAATGATTAATTACCATTAGAAAATCCATCATTTATTATAATTCAATATATCAAAATTCACAGTTAATGTTGGGGTTGTATTTATACCTTTTCGAGACCACGCCCACCACCTTTTGAGCATTTTATTACCCTGCGGGTGTTCTTCTTATTTTAACTCCAGCCAGAGACGTCTAATGGGAGAAACAAATGTAACTAGAAATAAACTGATTAATTATTAAAAAGCATCGATTAAAATAGAAAACATTGTTAACATTCAGACACATACATACAAATCTTCCACATTACAAGAATTCATTAATTACTGAAAATCACCAAGGATACATCGACATTCAGTACAGGTTTCTATAACAACGATATGCCTGGATGAACTGGAGTCAAGAAGAATTAAAGTTTTCGTTTCGTGGACAACGGAGAAATAATGTAGTGTAATCCTGGTTTCCAAAAATAAATAAAATATTTGTTTAGTAAACGACGAAGAAAATTGACAAGATAGATAAATCAACAAATATGTAAGTGTATAAATATATTTCGAATAAAAAGGTTTCAAGAAGAAGTACCAGTACCAGTGAATAAAAGAACCTCACTACGCCGTAGAAGAAAGAATTTAAGAAAAGGAAGAATCCATAGAAAGTAGAGCCACACAGAGAAAGAAGTTAAGAGAGGGGAGAATCCATAGAAAATAGAGCTGCATCGAGAAAAGAAGTTAAGAGAGGAGACACAGGAAGAAGCATCATCGAATAAAAGAAATCACACTCACACACACACAACACTAGGTAATTATCTTGATTTTATATTAAATATTTCTCAAAATTTATTAATGTAATTTGTTATAATTTATGCTTTTTATATTATTTATTAAGAGCTAGGCCGGTACAATTTAGCTTAAGAAATTAACTAAATTCTCAGTACAGTATATTTTAGTTATTAATTTAGAATTTTGTAAATTAGTTCGCTCTTTTATTAAATTATAAAGTTATCAGCTAGTTATTAGTTCCGAGTAAATAAATTTTCTTCTGGGTAACGGATTAATGAATTTTCGTTTCACAGGAAAGAGTAACTTTATTTTCCTTTTAATATACTACAGAATAGTTTTGCAGAGTTTTCATTCAGTTCTCAGATAATAGAAAAGCCATCGTAAACTATGGATCAGAGACTAAGCATTTTATTACCGAACTGATAGCACTTTCTAGGTGTTGCGATTTCACGCCAGTTCTTGAAATCTTTACACAACTGAACTAAAGTTTATTGCTCATTCAATCTGGTGTTGATAATTCGTGAACTCTCGCCAACAAATGGTAGTCTTCTGATTTCGGGATCGGATCTATAATCATCAGATAATTTGTTTGGTGTTGTACAGAAGCTCTCATACTCTGATTCTGCAGAATCGTTCTACATGCAATAGGTATATCCGATACTTGCTAATAGCTAGCTGGCTCTTTTCAAAGTTCTTCCACAAAGCCATGGTAACGATAAATAAAAGGGGCGCATTAACACCACACGTGTAGTTTCTGCATTACATGTAAACTGGATTACGTAATTATAGTTATTAACGCTGTACATTTACCATTTCTCCCTTATTTTTATTTCCAAATTCGTCAATTGGCGGCGTCTTAGTTCAGTTGGTATGCACAAATAATAAATTTTTCACCTTTTCACTAAGCATATTATACTCAAGAAAATTGCACGTCGCTGCGTTCTTAACCAATAGAAATCTTTGATTTTTCTTAATCAGTAATAGATTAATTTTATTACATCAAGTCCATGCTCAGACGTGGACAGATTTCGCGCCAGATTACCGAGTCAAAACTATCTTGCCTCGAAACGGTAACGTCAAACTGGCTGCGTAAGATAGTTCCATTCCGATATCAATAGATTGTTATTGCTCATGCCAATGGGCGTATTGGTAGTTGTGTTACTCCTATGTAGATCGGGCTGACTTAGATTATTCTCAGAATTATTATTAGTATATTTATTTTCGCAATCCTTTTTCTCGTTTGCAACCATTTTCTTCAATTTAGCATTGTATTTCTCAATAGATTAATCCGATTACGAAGTTGATTTTAATCGTCATTGCTGCCATCCAACTTTATGTATACAGCAATTGGAAGAGAGAATGTTTACGAACTCTGGAAATTCTACTACGACTGCCACTTACATTGCCTACTCAATTCCGTTCTCTTTGAAAAACAATAATCGTAAAAAGACAGAAGACAAATCTTCGTACAGTATCTATCTACCATATTATTCACTGCTTCCATGTAATTTGAAGAATATGCCCAGAGCAATGTGTAATAACTCCTGCACAAATGGTAAACAAACAAATGGTATCTCGCCGATTCTACGTTCAAATAAAAATTCGCTACATCGACTTGCAAAGATTGATGTAAATTACCCCTCTCCTTAGATATATTCTTACGCGTATCGTGGGTACTCGGTCTAGACCCCAATGTAATAAAATACATCAAGCATCCCGTATCTATTCGAACCCTAGCCGCAAATAAGAGTACGCTAACGACCTCTGCAATCAATAACACAAGTGCACTTACATAAATCCTGGCTCAGGTGCATTTTCCACAAAATAAAATACGATAAGCTCAATAAATTCGTTTCGGAAGCGCACCAGGATTCACTTTGTCCATAAAGTGTCTTCATTATTAATAATCCAAAAATAATATCTATAGAACCATTTGTCTACGTTAACCGTAATTATGCTGCTGTCTAACTCGCTGAGATGTAAGATACTTGAACTGATCTCTACGTTACGTTTCAATTATATTAATCATTTGGCAATTAAATCTCTCCAAGTTGATCCCATATGCGTGCATTAATGAACGTGTGCGTAAATCGTAAACGTACGAATGTATAATTAATTATTCATAGCGTTGAGTATCTGGCGGTTCATTCTCTATGCTGAATCAATTCTAGGAGATTTGCTCAAAACGCTTTCTATTAGCAATTCAACTTGCAAAAGGAAAATATATGCATGGAAGGGTGTTAGCCGAAGGGATACAGATAGGAGTTAATATGTAATACAACCGTGTTGCTATTAGCATCAGAACCAGGTTAAATATGTAATAATTTAGGTGTACGAACGTCTAAGCAATTTCAGAATAATTAAGAGTATTAAAGAATATAGTATATTCATTGTAAGTCATTAATATATTAGCATATATATTTGGATACTCATTCATATTCCAGATCATAATGTAATGCGCTAGTATTATGGAATAATTTTGGTAGTAACTGATACCTATGAAAAGTATTGCAGTTGTTAAATACAGCGAAACTCAAGGGACTAGTACTTTATTGCGTTATTGAGAGCTTTCGTTAAATGGAGAATAGGAAAAAAATATAATTTAAGTACAAATAAAGTAGATACATATGTATGTATAATTTTAAGAAAGCTTCATTTATAAATAACATATGCCTTACTATCTAAACTTTTACATAGCATCATTATTGTGTATAGTCTGTTATTTTGTTCTGACGTTTTCTGCAGTTCTAATATTTTGATTAATTTTTTTCTGTATTTTATTTATATTTTGGTATAAGGTAAAACCATCGTAGTTAAATAAAAACAATTCTTCCAATAATTTCGCTGCATTGAGTGCTTCTCAAGATTATCCGCCTCATCTTCTTCAGGTCCTTGTTACACTTCCTCATTTTTCCTCACTGAATCAACTTCTTTATGTGTAAGTGAAGCTGCTATGGCCAGGCTGTCGTTTACTTCTATGTAGGTTTGTAGATTACTGCTGATATTTTGTGGCATGTTAAAATGCTTTATCCACTCAATCAATGGAAAGTCACCTTCACCTCCAAACTCTGATTCTGTTTCCATTTTATCAGCCGCAGAAATGGAACAAAGTCCAGTATGACGAAAAGAGTGTTGTATAGTTGTTGCTGCTTTCAATGTTAAAATGCTTTATCCACTCAATCAATGCAAAGTCACCTTCACCTCCAAACTCTGATTCTGTTTCCATTTTATCAGCCGCAGAAATGGCACAAAGTCTTGTATGACGAAAAGAGTGTTGTATAGTTGTGGCTGCTTTCATTTCGTCCATGGGTTTATAGAAATAAATTACTGGATGCAGCATATAATAGAAGTTTTACCTTCTGATCGACCAGATCCATCAATAGTTTCCTTCTATAGTGACCTTTCAGACTTTTAATCATGCTTCGGTCCATTGGTTGTAAAATACTAGTCGTGTTGGGTGGAAAAGGAAAGAGTGAGCTGGAAAGTTGTGGTCAAGAAGCGAGATACGTCCCTTTAATTTTGCAACCCATCTTCGTAATTCTTCTTCGAAAAGTTGACTTGTCATACAGGTTGATTTATGAGTTTTATAGGTGACTGCCAATTGGCCTATTACGATCAGATTTCTTTTCTTCTGTGCCATTCATATTCGCAGCAACAAGCACTGGTGTACGCTCCTTGGAAAGTTTCCGTACCACACACTTCTCCTTTAAATTTCAATGTTATATCTGGGGCCAACTTCAAAAAAGTTCCGGCTTGATCTGTATAAAAATATAATTTGGGGCGTACCTTTCTTTCGATTTCGGCCACAGTCTATTAATTTTTAAAGAGAAATTGTTCTTTTTTCCGAACGAATTGACCTTATAAACAAAGAATGATTGTATTGTGACATCGTATTAGTGAATGTACTCGCAGGTATTAAAAATCGAGATCGTCAAACACATTGTTTGTGGTCTTTGCTCCCTTAAGTTTTGTTGTCCGAATCCAAAATTGAATTGAATTTATTGAATATAAAAACTATAAGGTAAGGTTCCTTGACTAACTTACTTGAACGTGTTCGAACACGTTTGATCACTTACGGTATATCATTAGGCTCAGCATAATCTACTATTTAAATTCACTTATAAAAATCACTGGTTCCATACAGCTGCAGCACATTTACAGCTCGAAAACATGGAAAAGAAGAAAGTGCATTTCCGGCACAGGTTGATTCATTGCTATAAGAAATGCTACATACGATATATGTAGTTATAAAAAGAAATTTATTATGTTTACAGCAACAGTCGCGTCCTTATTCATATGGTTTGTAAGTGGTTGGTGCGCCTTCAGTCTGGAGGCTTTAATCATGACGGTCGTTAGCACAGTGGATAACGGTCTACAAACCATATTATAGGTTATATCCTACATGTACGAATGCTTTCGAAATAGGGTCCGACAAGTGCCAGAAGAATAGGATATTATTATATATAAAATGGAAAGTTGGTAAAGTAGACTTATGTATCTATGAAGCATAATAAATCCATTTCAAAGTATTCGGTAGTCTATGGTAGCTGTGGTACTAAGAATATAACATTTCATCTGAGTCGAAAATGGATTATCTTTGAGTAGATATCATTTTCCCGATTTTTGTTTCATTAGTTTTTTAAATGAAGGAATTCTAATTCTGTACCTTAGATATAACTGATATCGTGAATCATCAAATAAAAAAAAACACTCAAATTAATATCTCGACATGTAGATAACAAGCATTGCATAAATGCAAGCACAGAATACAGTTGTTAACGTTTACAACAGACGTAAAACAAAAACATGAAAAGTTTAGCTTTTGTGTAGCTCACTTTGGGTCGAATTTCTGGTCTTTATATAAATCCACGCTCCTTCGAAGCAATTTTATTTCGAAGCAAATGCATATGAAAATATGTGCATCTCTTTCTGACTCATATGCCGTAAATGCACATACACGTTGTGTAAGCTGGCGACATGGACGCTGTGTACTGTTTTTATTATAACGTCTTTTGAAGTTATTGCTATTACATCATCGATTCATATTTATTTGCTAGAATTCTATTCAATTTGAAATGCAGTTTCCCCAAACGCGCGAATTGATTTTCCTTTTGAGGTAGGCGACTGTCAACTCCAAAGCAATCTTGCAAGGAATAATCTTTTAGTATTTAATAGAGCCTCATACAGGACATCATGAATGGAACATTAAGCGCCGAAATTAGCCGCAATATTTAGTAAACCTAAAAATTGCATTGCCAAGCTACTGGAAGTGATTTAGCAACATATATTGCTTTTTCTCGGCAGGAAATATGAAATTGAATCGATCAATGTATCACGCAGTTATTTCAATTAGTATAACAAGAGGCATGCTGACTTCTGGAATTGTTATGATCCATGACAATGCCCGTCTTCACACTGCTTGTGTAACCCAACAGCGCCTTGAGCAACTTTAATGGGACATTTTCGAACACCCACCACCCACCCATCTTTTTCCTGACCTGAAGAAGTGGCTTAGAGACAGCATTTCCAAACTAACCAGGAGCTCAAAGAAACCGTCAGAACTCACTTCAAATCATTGGCGACAACATTTTATGAACAGGGTATTTCAAAGCTGTTCACAGATATGAAAATGCCTCAATCGTCAAGGTGATTATGTAGAGAAGTAACCCTTATTGTACATTACTTTTGGTAATAAAATCATTTTTTTATATTCATCCGTCTTTCCTTTATAGCCTATCGGAAGTTGAAAAGGAAACAGCCCTCGTAAACTATTAAATTAAACTCGCCTGCATTCACAAACACGATCTCAATCAAAGTCACCGATCAAAAATATTAATTTTGTAAGGCAGTGATGTTATAACTAAGGTTTGACAAACGAGTGTTTGATAAATTATCACTAGAGTTTGTTAAAAAGGTGGTACCGGATGGCACTAGCGCAGCGGTAGGGGCGCGGGTAGGGGTAGTTTTCAATTCCTAGCCGATCTCGACAGTACACACTGCACGCTAAATAACTACGCGGAGATGGGACGCCCAAAGGGTGTAACGTTCCTTTTGAATGGGACTAAATATCCTAGGAATTTTTCTGGATTAGAATATAGAAATTGCTCATATTTATTGCACAATCTGCAATAGCGGATTGCTAAGTCGCGATAGGTTTGAATGTAGAAAAGATTATAAATGTAAACGTCATGTATTGAGTTTACGTACCAAGAATACTCGGTTATTACGCAAATTCACGTTTTGATTTAGAGAAATCAATCTGAAAAATAGGTAGTTATCGAGCGAAAATCCACGTTTTAGTAAAAAGTATTAAAGAAAAGTTGGAGGTCAAAAGAAGCTGTTTCGAAGAGATTGGTAAGATAAGGAGCCAAGATTCTCTTTCATTTTTATAAAAAGTATTTAAAAAGTCTAGTACAGGTTCTGATGGTTTCGTAAAGGACAAGTCAAAGTTTGTTTTCCTAAGGAAGGAAATATTTCACACATAGAAAATTAAAAGAATGTGTTTCTCCAGAAGAAGTTCTCGTATTTAAAAAAACAACTGCGTATAGGTTGTTAGAAAGCGGAAATTCGTGTTTTCACATAAAACTATTAACTGAAAGCGACCAAGTAGTCAAAGTATACAGTTTCATAAGCAGCTAGAAGAAGATAGCAATTAACGAGTTTTGCGAAAGAAAACGTCAAATTAACAGCTGAAGAGCGAAAACTCTTTGCTTTATTCTTATGTATATATTGATTTTCCTCATTATTCTTGGGCTGAGCAGAGGATATATGTATATTCATAGGTTTCTAGGTTGTATACTCACGACTGTTGTGACCAATTCTGACTGATTTATTCTGAAAGGGAATCATCAAATTTGTAACTAACAATAGTATTGGATTAATGTTTCAAGTTTCTTCTGAGCTTCGTACTTCAAATTTGAACATAGTCATGTTTTCGTGACAATTCTTGGCATTGCCAAGGATTAAGAAAAGACTGCTAGTTAATGGACCCAGTAGCCGGAAGAAATAGTTGATGTCTTCAAAACGGCAACTTTGAGAGTTCAAATTGAAGATTGAAGTAATCGCTTTAACACTTGTTTTCCTTCTAGAAATAAAATTAATATTTTCAGTCGACTTACTGTTTGTCTTCTATGACGATATGTAACACTAGAGCACTAGACTGCTACAACAAATAAACCAGATCGTACTGCGTTTGTGTCACGAAAGTTTGAAGCAGCATCCCTTATTCGACACCGTGGTGCACAAAGTTCTGGTCGTCGAATTGACGTGGATAGTGAATAAATACTATCAATGATCGATTCGGATTATCATAGCAATTTGGTTATGTAAAACTGGCAGTATTGTGGGTTTCATATAAGTTCAAGAAGTCCATTTAATGCAACACTTACAAAACGTGGCGAAAATGATCTAAGGTTTAAAATATTCATAGGTATCTAGAGATGAAAACTGGATTATGTACAATAATGTTTATTAAAGTCCATAATTGGCTTTATCTAAATTTTACCAAATAATCAAGCGACAAATTTAGATGTGTGCATTGAATGAGTATCTAAACTAAATAACAACCAAAATTGGTAAGACGCCATGGTATTATGTTCCACTGCGACAATGCGAAGGTACACACATTGTTACTTACTAAGCAGAAAGGATTGCAGGTAGGTCAAGCTATCTTGTTATGTTCATCACTCTCAGATTATTCGTTATTTGAAAAAGGTCTTGAATGGTGTAGGTTGCAATAATAGTGATGATGTGAATTCTCACTTTTTTGGTTCTTGACAACAAAAAAAAAAAACCGGATTGTGGTGCATTGCGAAATATAGAAAAAGATCATTGCTAAATGTTGACCATAAGTTATTGAATAAAGTTATTGATTGCATATAATTCCATTACATTTTCATTAAAAGGAACTCCGAATTTGAGGAAGGCGTCTGCTTTGTTCACTCTCACAGCATTGCAAATCACGCAATAAGTCTGTGTAAACTGTCGATATTCATCACTATCAAATCCAAGTTTTATACTATCAAATGGATTGCAGTACTACGTACACTGAAGAGGAAGCGTTACAAATTGGATTATACTTACCTAATATAATGGTCACTTTTCTTAGGGTAATCCCTTTGTGGGTTGCACGCAAACACCTCTGTGTGTCACATGTGCTACGTGCTCATACCTACGGACACGAAATACTTGAATATCACTACTTTATACTTGCCGTGAAATATTTTAGGGCGTTTGTTCATCGCTTGATAGTCACGCACGCTGGAAACCAGTCGCGTTGCAACAAAACACGGGAAAATTTAGTACGCAACCCACGAATTTCTGTACAAAACCTCCTGATTGACTGTTTTAATATCGAATGAAATCCTACAGCAATGAAATGCATTTTAAAAAGGGAGTACTACAGTCTAGTGAGCTGTGTTTCCTTGCTTTCTTCCTTCCTTTTTGGCTCCTTGCTCATTGCTTCCTCTCGTTAGAATTTCTAAGAGTTAATAAAGAAATATTATCATTGAATTTAAGGAAACCGGATTTTTATTACTTAGAAAAAGGGGCCAAACGCTGCTCTGCTCCTATATAAATGCGGTTTTAGTATGACTACGGTTTATAATGGCGCATTGTAAATTAATTTCGGAATCTACGCGTACAACGTATACGATGCATATTTTAACTTACTTTCTTTTTCTAATCAGTAGTACATATATCGCAATATGACATGCAACATTAGAATATATGACTTGAGTTCATTTCCCACCGACATTATTATTCGATATTTGCTTATTTATAGTTTTAATGCATTTCAACTATTAAAATGAAACACTGAGTTCTAATTAAACCGAGACAATTCTTTAGGTATCAAATGGAAACGCATTCTCCTTAGTTGCAATAAGCCTGTATTATTTGGAAATTGTTTCAGATAAACTCTGAATCGGTACTTATATTGCCTGTTTATATATTTGGTTATTTGTTTCCATTGGTCTTTGTATTATGTCTTTAACTTCGTTTAAGATTGGTTCCTGTCTTCCTCCGTGCTATTTATACAACGTGAAACTTTTGTGGTCTCTTATTGTTGGTGCAAGTACGTACATACATATGTTCTATGAAACAAAAGTACGCGATTTATGGAGAATATTTCATATTTAGGTATATAATCCAAATTAGTCTTAACATAAGATTTTTGAAGCAGGAAATTTTCTCATGAGGCAACAGTAATTTTTCCATTAATCGTAGCTGATACAGTAGTTTATTCTATAACTATTATACTATAGATGGACGTAATTAGGCGAGTTTATTAAATATCTACTACAGCGTTGAACACGGCTTTAATGTGGTCCTTAGTGGATCTGGAGACGCTACTCCTTGCTAGGGAGTAGTAATTCCATACGGCACACAAAGGACTGTTAAAACTCTTAGTCTAATTAAAAAGTGTATTCAAAATTTAATCCGAAACAAGTCAGTCGGACGTCTTCCTAAATTATTAATGATATTATACGGAATTTAGAGGGGGTACTAGTAACTTTCGATACTTGAAACTGCTCACTAATGGTTTCTGTGTTCCTCTAGGGCCATCCTTGGTATGGTCTTTCATGCCTGTATAACATGCTTCTGGTATTAAGTACTAACTTAGATGTTGATAATATAATAATCATTGATTATGGGATATAAAGATTGTCTTGTTTGTGTTTTCTTAATAAGTAGTTACCGCTTTGCGATTGTTACTAGCTGCCTAGAGAACGTCACTGTGGAAAACTTATGGAATTGATTGAATATTGCCATAAAGTAGTTCTTACTCTTGCGTCACTTTCACTAATTTCAAAGTCGTATTATATTTCTAGTAACAGAGTTTTACCAGGATATAGAAACAGTTTATGTTTTGGGAGTTGAGCTGAATTGAGAAGTTGTAGATGACTATCGTTTAGGTATGCAATAAAATGAAATGACCTATATCACATCTGTCTTGGAGAAATTTGTGCTATTTCGACAACAAAGTTGTCATCTTTACAAGAATCATGGGTCTTATACCACAACTAATATTCCTAAGGGTAATTTTGTGTTATTGAGTTGGATGATCAATAGGAAGCATTAAGCAGTGATTATAAGAACGAATCTTCAAACGAACCGTTTTGCGCTCTGTGGGTTACATACACATACATATGTTCTACATAATTCGTTGAAGAGCCAATGATTTCGTCATAAGGAAAGTCCAAATTAAAGTGCCCATTTAAACTCCTTAAACGTGTATTTTACCCGTTGAATGTATACTTGTTTTCAAGGTTTGTATTGGTAGTACACATACGTAGTATGTAAGACGGCTTAATAAGTTGAAGTTCAAGTCAAGTAATTCTCCGAGTGAGCATTAAATTAAACAATACGATAGGCAGATCGTAAACAGATATTTTATAATGGTATCTAGTTGCAATTCCAATAGTGCATAGATTTTAAATTTACAATGAGAAGTAAAAATTTTGAAAACGATGTTTACTGATACCAAGGTAATTATACATTCGGTGGCTTGTACTAATGGTAATATGTTATTGATGTGACATTTTCTATGAAAAATATAATAAAAATCCGTATATATCGAATTGTGTGCACGCTATTTCATAACGATATCTTTTCGTGCAGTCTCTTAATTTGTCTAACTACAACACAGTCTAGCCTCTTCGTAACTTTAAAGCAATACCGGCTTAATAGAAAAACTACAGGTGCTCAACTTCTCATCGAGCGGGTATGCCACCGTGAATACTAGCGTTATGAATTATAGAGAAGGCGTCAGACCGTAAAATATTTACCTTGTGAACACAACGCATCGGATCAAATTAGCAAATTGCGTTCCACGTAAGTCTTTATTAACTTTCATCATGAATACCGTTTCTAGTTTCTGACATAATAATGGATGGCAGTCAATACTATTTATTTGAGCCGAATTTTTTACGCAATCAATTTTTTGTTTACCCTGATGATTTTACATCTATTGGGATATAGAGAAGAACAATAGTTGTGTGGAATTTAAGATAAAGATACATACATATATTCGTTCTGAGAAAGTTTTTCTTTGGAGGCATCTGTTTGACAGGTGGGCCTAAATTTAAAATAAGTACAGCTCAGGCCTTTGAATCTTTATTTATTTATAGCTACAGCCACGTATAAATTACACGCTTCTTTAATTACTCTATTGCTTCCGGTGATGGTCACCTATAGCGTTACCATTTGGTAACGGAAACCAGAGTACAATAGGTTTATAGGGATAGCATGGGGCGAAATAAATCTGTAGTGCTTCGGTCTATCTTCCATATGATTCAACAGAGGTTCCGCCTACCCGGGAACTAACTGAGCTAACAGGGCATACTGTAAGGAGAACAAGCTCCCTCTAATAGCTAGCTGTGACGCCAACTCGCATCGTGAGGTGTAGGTTAGCACGGACAATAACATGAGAGAGACTGGTCTATTGGAGTACTTCAACACCACGGCATTGGAAATTTTGGATTGCGGAACGACCCCCATGTTAACGACATCACGAAGGCAGGAAGGGCTTCATTCTCACTGACCTCAGAGGTAAAGAACTGGAGGATGTCTGGTAAGCTTCCCTTATCGGATCCCAGACACGTATTATTTAATCTAAGCCTTAAGCACAACAGTGAGCTCGACAAGTTCCGTTATCTGAGAATTACGGACTGAGCCAAGTATGTGTGTGGGGAGCTTTGGATTCATATGCAGACAGCTGCAAATTGCAAATCTATCAGGGTCAGAGGTCAGAAAAGAACAGGGCCCCGGATTAAAACAACCTGCACGCTAAGAAGATCATAAAGCTATTCAGCCCAGGTATAAAAATCTCATACGCAGATCAAAACAAAATCTTGGACGACCTTCTGTAAGAACATTGAAGGGCTTCTGGAAGCTTCTAAATTACATAAGATAGTTCCCGAATAGAAAACAAATGTTTGTTTATACATTTATCTAGTTATATTTTCACTGATGAAGGTGTTGCGAAAACATTTGTAACCGTTCGGAAGATCACGGAACTAGTGAACTACCGTCTGGTAGATATTAGTTGCCTCGAAGGAAGCCCTTCAATGTCCCTCGATGTTCACTTCCCTTGATCTGAAATCGTAGGTTTTGAGGAACCACGGATGCAAGAAGCGCCCGTTGGATTGAAGACAACATTAGTCGATAGCTGCCAAAATGGTCGCAGGTGATGCTATTAAATGGGTTATTAGTGCATTGAGTTTAAAAGAGTCTGGATATATTACCCCCGCACTTAATATGCCTTTTGAGAACTTCCCTTGCATTGGGATATATTCCCAAGACATAGCTCATGATCCACATGGCGCTGATCCCTATGAAACAGCTAAGGATTTTAGCCCAACCAGCAACTCTTTCTTTTCTTAAAATCAAGAGAAGATGGTGGCTACTCATTTACGAGGAAGGGGCAGGAGGGGGTCTTTACATCTTGACACCCAGGTGCGAGCAGGGCAGCTACTCCGGAGAAGTGGCTCTAGACAGGTGTTCAGATCCATAAGTGATGATGTTAGGGGTATGGCTTGAAAGAAAACGTTGACTGATGGATCTAGCTCATGTTTGTAAGTAGAATCGTATATTCCATTGGGCGTGCGAGTGTCCGCAGGACAGTTCTCCTCTCGCTGTTGTGGTATCTGGTACTATATGAGCTACTATGTTCCCTGAACGAGCAAGGAGTATGCAGGGGTATGCAGATCATCGTCAATGGCAAGTATTCAAGTATCATTCAGGGACCCACGCAGATATCTTCTGATATGGTGGAGCAATGATGCTACAATCATGGTCTTTTATTAATCTGGAAAATAGCATAGTAGTACCGTCAGTAAACATGGTAACGTTTATAGTAATAGCGAATAACTAGATTTTTCTTATTTTTCACTTGCTTCTATATAGAGTTTTTAAAAGAAATTCGTTCTTTCTATTAATTGATAATTATTCGACCACAAAATGCTCACTGTCGCCTCGAAGTATACGTATGCAGTATACTTCACGCTTATAACCACCTAAAATATTACTTTTCTTTACTCTTATCAATACAGATCCACCCTAGAAATATCGATATATGTCGCTTAAATTTACACCATATTCGTAATAAATATCTCGCAGGAAACTAAAAGGAAAAGACTTAACCGTCGGTTCTCTTAGTCCTAACTGTGACGCATAAATCCTTGTGCTTTCACCATCACATCTGCTTTGGCGCCAGTTCTATCTTCCTGAATCCTTCTAATACATTGAGATTTCCCAAGGGATAGTCCAGCCGCGAAAAATAACACTAAGAACAAAAATCTCGGAACTCCACAGCACGTTTCCGGGTGTTGCTACACGCCCTATTGAAATGTAATTTTTTCTTACAAAAGGATCTCTTTTTAGATGTTTCGTTCGTAAGGTTTTCAAAAATGTATTTTTAAGTTGTGTTTATTCAAGGGATGATTTAATTAACTTTCTGTGTAAAGTTATTTAACGAATCGAGCTTGAATCTTGGAGTATTTAATTCGCATTTCGCAATTAAGCTCTTAAAAATGAACCCTTAAAAATTTAATTGCAGAATAAATAAATAAGCGAAGTCCAATACGAATAAGATTCTCTTCAAATTACACGGAATACACTCCGCCAAGCAAAGGAACTGAAATTGGATATTTCGGAGGGTATTCTTTAATAATATAAATGACGTAACAAAGGTGCTTGAAATGAAAGTGCATGGACTTCAAATTAAATACTACCTACTTAGATGGAAACCCATATATAGCGATAATTTTAGGGTTTACAATATTTTAATAATTCTATTAATGTTTGTGACTTGCTACATTTGACTGCTATAACTACTTAGCAATGAAAGCATCTTATAATATTCATAACAAGTGCGATAATATTATTTCACACTGATATAAATTAACTCTTGCTCTCTAGGTCTACGTATATATATTAAGTAGTAAGATTTCTCAAGGGTAACGTCGTATATGCTTTGTGTTATTCTTTGTGGAGAATGACGATTTATAAGTATGTAATGCTCATGAGGAACCTATACAGTGAATTCTTTTCCGTAGTAAAGTTGCACATTTTGCTAATTATATACGTGATACGTCCAGCTTACTTACCCTCTTGTAGCGACCCAAATTGATAATGGTTTAGAATGGTACTCATTAATAACTAGATGAGTTGAAAACGGTTTACATATAACTGAGATATCACCAGAACGAAATCTACGAAATAATACATCACTTATATCTACCTTTTCTGTTAACTTACAATGCGCGTTTTCTTGTGAGGAAACATTAAAGTAAAATATGGCAAAAGAATTTATTTAGAGTCATTACTTCTATGTTCAGCAAAAACTACAAAATAATATACGTATACAGTTTTTACCCTAAATGTTAAGTGAAGTGTTAATTGTCAAACAGTAATATTGGTTTGGTATTTCCAAGACGTAAATATTTCCGAATATTTCACTCATACATTGTTGTAACAATAAAACAGGTACTGAGTTATTACATGGAAATTAAAGAAATTACAGTGGAAATTCCACGTTGTCATGACATTGTTGCAAACGGAACGTCAAAGTCAAAAAGGTCAAATAAAAACTTTTAAACACCATGAATTGATTTGGGGATATCCCAGAACGCGAAATTGACGATAATATTATTAGAAGTATACCCAAAAAACACGAAAAAGAGCAAGAACAGCGTCTAGAGATAGTTTATGCCATTGTTCGCCGAAAAATTGGGGCTTTAATATGAGAAGGCAAAGTGGAGATGAATATAAAGAACATACAGTAGAAGTCCTAAGTATACTGTCTGATAAACTTGCTTGGAGGCTGTCAAGATGCAAGAGCAGAAATCACATTCTTTAAAGAAGGAAGCAACAACTTCGGCCAAAAAGAAGTAGAATCCAATACAACCTTCTTTTTCTGAAACCACGCAAGAAGATAGCTGAAAACTAGCTGATACGGAACGGCTTGTAGAGAATGATTCAGATACCAACTTTGGCTCAATCAGACTGTTTCTAAAACTCCTAGGTAAAAGAGGAAAGCCACCAGAAGCCGACCACTTTGGACTCCAAATCCAGAGATATCAACTTCGACAAAAAAACAAGCAGCAAAATTAGGCTTTATGGCCACTAAAAATCACAAATCACTCACTATGACCACTGCCGCCACAAAACTTGCCAAAAGTGGAGTCTCTAGAACAAAATCTAATAAAAATCAGCGAAGACGTAAAGAAATAATTGAAAAAATGAGGGAACACGGAACGAAACTTCAGTCTCAACAGAATATACCTCCTCCTATGGCAAACAATAGCGGTTCTATGGCAATATACACGCATAATCAAAACGTTGTTTAGAATTGCCATAACTGCAACTTTTACTATTCTATAAATAAATAATCTTAAGTTTGTTATTATGCGTTACTGTTGCAATAAATAAATAAAAATTTACGTCATACAATACTATTTGGTTTCGAGTATTTTGTATTTTCATTCGAGAAATATTCTCCGTAAATGCCGCGAGTGCCTAAAAATTAACCGAACAATTTTCACTCAAGCTCGTTTTCTAATTCTATTCGTTCTTCGAATTAGTGGAATTATTAACAACGCACTTTCATGAAAATTATCGGTAATTTTTAAGTACGCGTGGTATTACTCCCGAAAATTCATATAGTGTTTTTAATCGCTGCAATATCCAGTTAGTTACCATACTAATGGTACCTTACATAAAATAGTAGTATTGCTACGTTGGAGCCATTCACGATTAATAATTTTTATGTTAGTACCTGGAACATTTTCTAAGCATCTTCTCTAAAACGGGATTACCATTTTATGTTACCACTAATGATATACATGTGTGCAACAGCAAATTTTTCAAAACAATTTATGTGGACGGTTGTATTGATCCATCCCCTTATCGAATGTTGAATTTAAACTGGATAGTTTAAAATAGCTACCGCACATATTAGGTTCCTTACGTACGTATGTTCGTCCTATCTATCGAAAAAGCAAGTAATAATTTTAGATTAATTCTCCTGTTCTTGACATAAACTCCTGTGAGAGTAAATAATTGAATAAAATCGAGGAGATCCATAGAAGAGATATCCAAACAGAGTATACAAAAATGACCACTTGTATAAAGATAAATATCTTGTTTGGAGAAATTATAATGTGATAAATTACTCTTTTATGTCAGTGTGGGAATATATTATTGTTACACACGGAAACGTTGCAGCAGTATAACTCAGTATTACGTTTCTAAATATCTTATAAATAAACCTGTTTACTAAATTATATCATTGGCACTTCATGACATGTAGGTAGGTGTTCATTGTTCAGGCAGTTCACATGTGAAAGTAAATATTTCGAATCCCACCGGTTAACGTTACAGTTCCGCAATAACTTATGACGAAATATATGTACCTATATTTTAAATTAATGTCGCTATCGACTGCTAGTGTAATGCTAATTATTTATGAGAATTAATAGGACATAAAAATATATCATGTTATAAAAACTCTGCTTATAGTAGTAGCAATAAAAATTGCTAAGTTGATTATCTGAAAAAGCATGTATTGTATACTTTTATGTTTTGATCACACTTCTGCAAAATCGTTCCTCAATTACCAGTTAGCGCGTCAACTTCTTCAAATCGCCCAGAACTGCAGATAAATTATACCGGAGCAGTATGATTACTTGTAATATCAGTATCTACCCAAAGTCGCCTGATATGTTGCTGCTTTAATAGTATTTCCAAGAAATATCTAGTGAAATTTTACAATCTAGCTTTGCTACTTATAGAATTTGCAATGCCCAAGTTCCACATTTACCACTAAGCAAGAACATATTTCCATTGATATGCACGTGCGAGCATCTGGAATGGACATTAAGTCACTTCTAGTCATTCAAACTTCCTCGGTATATCCCAACTCTCTGGATGAGAGTGAGAGTACTTTCCATTTAGAAGATAGGAAAGAAAAACCCGACGTGTCCAAAGGAGTATCTATCCTTTAGTTTCATGCCATTTATTCTGAAGATTATAGAAAATATGACCAGTACTCATGTACATAGGAATTGGTGTTTGGAGGGCGGATAGATTTACAGATATTGTACTATCACAATTGATGCATACTATCCACAGACATCTTGAGGTTGGGGAAATTATGATCTGTGCAGTTTTCGATACATTTAGAAGGAGGGTTTGGGTAATGCTGTACATGAGACTATCAGCCAACCCTTGGAATAAGAGGACGCAATAGCACCATATCTAATTGGATCCGGCAATTGTTAGAAACTACAACGGTCGAAATTGCTGTGGTATTGAATACCACCAGTGTTAGCACTACGCGAAGGAAGGCGCAACTTCTTTACTTATTATCTGTCAATGACTCCTCAGAACGCTATCCAGAATGTGTCGACGGTATTGTCACCGCGGCCAAAATATATCAAAATGGACAAAGGTGAAATTATGTATTTTTCAGTTTTCCTTTACCAACAGCTTTTGTTAATAATATTATATCGTATCTACTACAGAAAATGTACTTTATTGGCACTTACAAATAATTTTTTGTCTTCTTAGATCTACTTGATTTTTAAATAAAACATAGCACAAATCAGTTTCTATCCTGGCAGAGCTGAACCCCACACACTGGAATTTCAATTCAAAAATCGAAAGAAATTTTTACTTATTCATGCACAGGAGGTGATTATACGATCGAGTGAAAATTCTAATAGTTTTCTCCTTGGGGAAATTGCAAATTGAATGGTCACTTCAGCACTTGTAGATAGAAGTACTCAACATTGTTCACTAGAGGAGTGTGAAAATCTCTCCCATGAAAAGATTCGACAACGAGGTTATTACCAGATCGGGGACAAGACTATGTCACACCCGGGCCAGGTTTCGGGGTTTCAACAAACATCCAGATTTGGGGGAGTACACGCCCTCAGGTTTGGACGTTTGTATATACTCCAAAATCCAAAACCCCATTCAAGGAAGGTTCCTTACTGTGTTTCAGTCGATTAGTAAAATGTGAAAGTAGTGACTTTAGCATCTTTCTCATAAGTTTTTAAAGTGTTTCACGTCTTTTCTATCTGTTATTGTTGTTTCCATTGCGCATATAACTTTAATAAGGTCCTCGAACTTAGTTTCTTGTTTTGTATACTTTGTAGTCATTTCTACATGGAAATTTTAAAAAATGGGCGAAATCAGTGTTGCTATGGCAGTTTAACTTCGATTTTCTATCTAGATAAACATTGTCTGTCATTTGTCACATTAACACTAAACCGACTGCTACTTCATGTATACCTATTCCTACTCACAGCGGGTCAGTTGACCCGTCTTTAAAATGTTATATGTATTACTATGTATAGCGAAAAGTATATAATTTAGCACAATTTGGTATATGAATAAAACAATTTGTTTCAAATAACGATTCAAAATTGTTTATTTATTAGATTTAAAAAACAAAAATTATACTTTATTCATGTTCACCGCATATTTTGCAAATTATTGGGTTCTCGAAGGCACATTTTCCTCACGCATATTTATTGCATTTGAAACAGATTTTGTTAGTTTTGTTTTCTTTGTAAAAACCTATTTGGCCCCTTTTTCGCGTTTGCATACGGGAATGCGAACTTGAATTTGTTGACGTTTTCTGTATAATCTCTTTTTCTTCTTGTTTTTCATGTTGAAAATCTTCGGCAAGTTCTGCAGCTAATTGGCATAAAAATTGTTGTCTAGAAATTTTTTCGCCGGTTGTTTCTCTGTATAAAACCCATGGGTTGATTCCAAACATGTCAAGAATATTGAAGAAAATCTGCGCAGGCTATCATTCCGATTTCGATTTCACGGAGTATTTGCTTGCCATCTGATCCGTCAGTTACATGTTCCCCAGGCTTGTAACAATTTTGGCTATTCTCGATGAATTTGTACCATACTTCAAAGATTAGAGCAAATTTATCCGTTTGTAAATGCTGGCTTCGTTGACTTTTTTTATCAAACCTGATACACCGCATAATTTCACAAAAATCATTCCTGGTCATGTTTTTTGAAAGCAGGACCCAATTTATTGTTCCATAGATATGAGATGTTCAAATTGTTTGCCTGATATGCGCCACGTGCATATATATATATAAGCAATAAATGCATTTTTTTGTTAGAGTAAGATTCCATTTAGTTCCCAATACTCGCAAGGCTTCTTCTTCTGTGCATTTTCAAATGTGCTCAATTACATGATTGTCAATAAGCAAAGAAAATGCAGTTCTCACTTTGCCCTTAATAGTAGTTCGTTTGGTATATGCTGTCGGGCCTATAACCTCCCTAAAAATATTATAAATTGACGGTCGTGCAGGTGTTGAGCCTGGTTCTATTTCTTGCCAAACTGTACCATCAGCCGCAATTTCGGTATATCGGTCTTCCATATCACTTTCATTTTCTGAACTCGATAACAGTCTTCTTCTCTTTTGTCCTCTACGTATATTCAAAATATTCTCGTCTTCACTTTCTTTTCCTGAGGACTCACATTCGTCCGTAGTGTCAAATGAGCCATCATGTTGTTCTATGCTATGCACTTCACTTTGAGATAGTTCCTCTTCGCTAAATTCCGAACACTCTTCATCTATGTTATTCATAATTTCCAATGATTTCAAATACCTTGAATGTTTCAACATTTTATGGATAAAAATTATTGGTAAAATAATGAAATAAGAATTATTGACTACTACTATAGCTACAGCACTATAACTTGCAATGTTTACTGTAATGTTCGCTTGGAGTAGAGTGAAATTAGCTACTCATTTGTCAGCCAATAACAGATATAACGGAATACAGCAAAATATATCATGCAATAGCAAAAATTTCTAATGCAATGGTTTTGTATCACAACCACACATACAAATCTTCGTGATATCACATGAATCTTTGCACCGGTAAAATGACCCGTTGCGGTAGTTAGGGCAGATTACATATATTTCTCGGTAAAAACAATAACAATAGAGGAGTAAATATTGAAAAATACATTGATGTGTTTTTAAATAAAAGTAGTAAAGACAAATGGCGATGTGATAATGTTATTTTCAAGAAATTCTGACAAAAAGTTTAAAATGAGTCATTTGACCCGTCGTGGTAGGTTTAGCGTTAAGAAACTAGCGCAGACGCAATCTGAAATTTACTTTGACATGCAAAAGGATGGAACTGCAAAAAGTTGAGGAAACAAAATTCAAATATGAAAATATAAAAACGCATTTATTGTTTTTCAAGTTGATTTTCCTTAGAATATACACACTTTTGTATACGTTCAAAGAAACTGTTCCATATGGAAGGTAATAAACATTAACAAATCTTCTTTCGGGCTTTGCATTTTGTTGTCAAGGACTACGTTATTTCAGTGCTTTCTTTCGTACAAGCAATCGAAAGACTTTAAATTCGCGCCAGTGAGTTTCCTCGCTCATCAACTTATTGTCCACATTGTCAGGTGGACCATAGGATCGTAAGTCTCCAAATCATGCCGAGGTATAAATTATTTGGATAAAAATCGGGATTACATGCACAATGAGCAGTTAATTGACCGTTTATGGCAGTTTATGATGCTGTGTGAGATGACGTATTGTAATGACGGGCGATAGTTCAATTTTAATAGTAGTGTAGCAATCATCTGAAAACGTACGATTACAGTATGACTAATATTTTATTTTATATTTCCCAACTTAAAAATACATCTTCGTTTGGTGATGACCAGATTAGCACAAATTTGTTAGAACTATGTGTAGGTCAAATAGTTGCCACACTGACTCAATTCATAACTAGCTAGTGAAGGTAGCATAGGATAGCCATTTTGAAACATAGTACTGAACAAACTGTTGTGAGCTACCCGCCGATATCTCTACTAAACTCAGTTTCAACAGTATTCGTAAAAGCAATGGCAAATGGAATATTAAAGTTCCAAAACAAAAGTAACTTACTAAATGTTCGGCAATTTGGCTTTCGCGAAGGTCTCGGCACTTCGACTGCAATAGTATCTTTCCTCGATTTGCGATACAAGGAAATGGATTCGGGAAACTCGTATATTGGCATATTCCTAGATCTTAGTAAAGCGTTCGATCTAGTAAATCACGAAATATTAATTAAGAAATTATTTTCTTACGGTATACGAGGGAATATACCGGAGTGATTTAGGACTTATCTAAATAGTCGTAAACATTGTGTCTTCCCAAAAATTAATTAGTAGAAAGGGGCGCCTCAGGGAAGTGTTCTTGGGCCTTCGTTGTACTTCATATGCGTAAATGATATTAAATTGGGTAAAAGTGTCTTTTGCTGACGATACGTCAGTATTGGTCAGTGTCGAAAAAAATCTGACTTAATGAAAAGCTGCTGGATACATACTGAATATTATTGAGAATTACGCACAGAGAAATGACTTAATAATACATTCTAAGAAAACAGTAGTTGTAGGGTTCAGAGCTACAACATGTGAGAGAGACAGATCAATTTTAGTAAAATATGATGGCGGTAGTGTTGCACAGGTTGATAATATTAAATTCTTGGAGCTTACAGTTGACTACAGATGTAAATAGAAGGAGCATATTGACGGCCTATGCAGTAAACTGCCGTTCTTGTGCCATATGCTCAGAAGACTGAGGGCAGAGGTTTGTTTTGACATACTTTTGACTCTCCATTTTGGTCGCTTTCACTCGACAATGTCATATGCAACTGTAGCATGGGCTTCGTCACCCGACTTTGATAGAGTATGTAAAATGCAATTGATATTATATGCTAGGAAAAATACTAATGCATGGAACAAATTAAGTAATCATGCATACAGCTCGCGGAATGCGTCTGTATTGGGGATTCCTAAGCATAAACTATCTTTTTTATGAAAACAGTCCTCGTTATCTTGCTATAAATGCGTACAACAGATTTCCGGAATATCTTAGAAGTATGTTGGGAGGTGTTTTTAAATATGCCACTAAACGGTTGTTGTTGCGATGGTGCTACTACTCGCTATCTGAATTCTTAAATGGGAACACGGGCGATGGTTTCTTCTAAATAATATTATTGTGTGTTATATTATATTATGTTGTGTTATTATTTATTATAGTATTATTTAGTATTTAGCTCCTTTTACCTAAGTGTACAATTTGAAATATGATAAATGACTTATCCCATACTATCTACCATATGTAGTCTACAGGATCAATAAACTATACTATACTATACTATGCTAATAATTAGAGTTACTTAATTGCACCAACGACTGTACTATAATATGGCTTCATACTATACATTGAAACGTAGTGTATAGTATGAAGCAATTTGCATTCGTATAGCGCAATGTTACTATTCTAGTACAGTCGTTTTAGATGGTTGTGGTATTCTTGGAGCAAGTTGGGCAACTTTATTAATAATACCTGTAAAAGCGGCAAGCATTTGCTTCCAAAGGCTTTATGAATGAACAGTTGGCGCTTCGTTTGGAGTATGTGTGAATAAATCTATATTTGCTATTAACAATGTAGCAAATCAAATACAAAACACTGACGGATCTATTTATCATATTGATGACGTTTGGTATCTTATGCTGTTCTGTTGTATCAATATAGTTTTTCATCTCAATTAAATCTACATCTGCCTTTGTTACAATTTTTATTAAAGATAACTATTCCTATCTAAAATGCATGTAGAGAAGAAACTCAAAGTGACTTTTTCTAGGTGTTATTTAACCCTTTTTGAATTATTTCTCCTCCACTACAGGTTCGATTTAAATTATTTGTAGTTGATATAGATTTATGCTTGTTATGCTCGTTCAGTTATTCAGCGTTGTTCGTCTTGTTTGGTCCGCATTTCGTTGCTATGTGGTATTGAAACGAAATTTATAGCGCAAACACAAGCTCAATCAAGGTGTGACTGCGTGTGCGTTTAGAATTAGTTGTAAGCGTATTTTTATTTCATACTTTAAACAATTCATTCCGGTTAGAAAGGGCATTAATTACACGCCCACTTTTTCAGACTTTGACGGCCACATAAAAGCTTTGCATGCTAGGTGCTTACGATATTATACACAGTAATAATTCAAAGATAATTAAGACATACTTACCAATACGGCAATAACTAATAAATATCACAAATGAATCGATATTTAATAGTCTCGTTATCTGTAAAGGTATTATTGATTGTTCGCTGGCACTCAGCACCAAGATCCTAGATTTTTTCTGCTCGAAGAAGATTTATTTGTACCAGTAGTAAACATGCGAGTCAATGTGCTCGGGAAAAAATGATTAAGGATGATTTATTGCCTAATGTGCTGGGCGTGGTCATCGGAGTACCAAAGGCGAGATACTCGTAAACCTGATTTTAAACGGGCGTTTATAGCACCGCGATATAATTATTTGATTATTAGGTATTTTTACGGCGTATCAAGTCTGTCAGCTTTCAGAACATGTGTACGTTAATCTTTAGTAACGATGAGATTCGGTATGAAAAGGGCGTTTCGCTTATACCAGCGTGTGAACTTTCCCTTTAATCATCCCAACGTCCAACTCTCATTAAAACGAAACCAACAAAAAGATTTCGAACTGAAAATTGCAGGCCTTTTATTTCAGAAAACAATAAATAAGTACTAAAAGATATCTCATTCGTACGGATCGCTTTCCTTGGTTGCTAACGATTCACGGTTCAGTGAGTAGGCAATCAAATAATTTTATTCGAGTGTAAGATTTTAATTAGGTGTATATACGTGCAACATGTGTGCCACGGACAATTTTTTTTTAACTATAGACAAGAACAATTTACACGCTTCGTTCTTACTTTTTTTTTATGTACGTGCTTTAAGGCTGCGGTATTTAAACAACGTTGCTGTAGCATTCCCCTTGTTAACGAAAGATTACTGAATATAATTGGTGTAGTAGTACCCAGGTGCTTACTAAGTTAGATGTGGTTTTATATTAACATTACGGATTATGTAAGTTCTCCTAACTTTGCAATTTACTTTCACTTGCTCCGTTTTGTTTATTCGTTACATTTATATAGCATTTTCTTGGATAGATATGATTTCGAAAGCGTAAAAAGTATGTCCCACTTTTATCAAACATTCAGGACTGACATTGCAATCTCATTTTATAGTTTTTTATTTTTAATTCCCGTATACTGCGAATGTAAATCGTTGATTACATATTTACAACAATCAAAACGATTTATTATCAAAAAAATTATACGTTGTCCAAATTACTTGGACAAAATTGAACAGTAAAATCGATTTTGGGCCTGCTTATAGTAATTCTATGTATCACTTCTGGAGGGGAACCATCTACGGATATTAATTTAACAGTCGAAACCTAAGGTAGAACGATATCTATAACAACTACACTCCATCCTACATCGATATAACCATTAATTATTTCTTTGTTAATTTCGAAATAATGAATTCCATTTAATATTCCAACTTTAAAACACTCTGTTAGCGCTTTAGTAAGAACTGATGCCATAGAAGTACAGCTGCTTGAACACTATCAGTTCACAGTTCTGAGAGAGTAATAATAATAATAATAATAATAATAATGTCTTTATTGCATCAACTACTACAAAATATAGATACATATACACACGAGAGAGTGAAGGTCGCAATCTCAAGGCGAAGTTCAGCTAATGCTGCTTTGCAACTCAACCTTGATATATTAGAATACATATATGCACACCCAAATATATGCATATACATATACACATATACACACATACACTGCCTAAATCTAAAAGATTTCGATGATGCAAATAATAAAAAAAAAATAAAAGAAAAGAAAAGCACTACTACTAATTCATACCAATTCAAGCTACAAAATATTTAACAGTTTTTAAAGAAAAGTAAATAGCATTCCTGTCTAAAAAGTGTAAACCAAAATGAGGAACTACTTGCGTACACCAGAACCCCGCCCATCTCTCAGATATTCCCTCAAACTGCTACTAAATGAGGGTACTACACGAAACTTCAATAGGTAAACTGTTGTACAATATATAGATTTGAAATGAGGAAGGATCTTTCATAAAGTGCCGTTTTATGTTGTGGTGGAGAAATCTTGCCCCGAAATCTTGTATTGAGATTATGTACATCTGTCCTAAATGTGATCTTTTGATGCAGATACGGCGGAGACCTCAAAGATAGTATTTTATGATATAAGCCCAGGCAGCGAAATTCCCGTCTATCATGCATATTGAGCCATTGGGCACAGTCCAATGTAAGGGAAATATGGTCAAATTTACGTATGCCATAAATATACCTCAAACAAGAATTTTGCACTTTTTGTATGCGATTTTGAGTAAAAGTATCCAGAGCTGAATGATAAATTGGTACACAGTATGCGAATTGTGAGAGGACAAAAGCTTCGCATAATTTTTTTTTAATAGTTTCATTAAACACGTGCCTATAAGGAAACAGTTTTTTCAAATTAAGATAAGCATTACGAATATAAAGCGAGATCTGTTTCCGATATCTGTGCGTATTATCTAAAATAAGCCCCGAGGCTTTTTACACTTTCGACAAGTGGAATTTTGACATTATTAATTTCTATATTAAAAACACAAGAGATGTTGCAACATGTTTTCCTGGGGCCCAAAAGAATTGCTTTTGATTTATCCGGATTTATCGTCAAACAGTGTTCCACAGAAATTCGATGTAGGTAGCTTAAATCCTTATTAATGCTGTCAACAGCTAGTCTCCAATCAGTAGGCCGAAAGGAATAATACAATTGTGTATCATCTGCATAAACATGTGTTTTACAGTGTTTAAGTCCATAGAAGAAATGAGAAGTATATATTGTAAACAGGATAGGCCCAACAATAGATCCCTGAGGAACCCCATGGGGAACATCAAGAATATCCGATGTGCTGATACCAATTCTAACACACTGTTTACGATTGCCCAAATAATTTTCGAAAAGTGATAAAGATACATTGTTAAGACCAATGTTATGCAAAATAGACAGGAGAACACGATGATTAACTTTATCGAAGGCTTTACTGTAGTCCAATAAAATGAGACAGGAAACCAAGCCCCTGTCCGTCGCCTCCAGAAGATCGTCAGTAACTTTCAACAGTGCTGTCTCACAGCTGTACCCTGCACGGAAACCCGATTGAATGGGAGGTAGTATATTTGCAGAAGATAGATATTCAGCTAATTGCATTGCAATAATTTTTTCCAATATTTTTGAAAGCACGGGTAGAAGACTTATAGGTCTCAGATCACAAAAATGAACGGGATTCCCGACTTTAGGCAACGGACGAACCACGGCACACTTCCAACAGTCAGGGAATACTCCTTCTAATAAACAGGTGTTAATTATGTGCGTTATATAAGGAGTAATAGTAGGACAACAGTACCGAATCATAACAGCAGAGAGACCGTCACAGCCCGGAGAAGAAGACTTAAGAGATGTTATTATTTTAGAGATTACCAGTTCATCTACAGTACTGAAAGAGAAATGTGGAGGTTGCCTAGAATTTCTGTAATAAAAGTCGACCCAATCAGAACTATCGGTATTTAATGGAGCAGATGATTGAATGAAGTAAGTATTAACTGCATCAGGATCATTTAAATACACCGGAATATCACTATCACAGCTTTTAGAAACCCCAAGTGCACGCAGATCATTCCAGATGGCTCCTGAGTTATTAGAACGAGATATGAAATCGAAATATGCTTTTTGCTCTAGCCTAAAGGTTTTTGTGGTCAAGTTTCTTAAAGTTTTGTATGAAGACCAATCATGTGGATTCCTCGTTCTACGAAATTTGGCCTTGCTCTTATCTCTCAATGACATTAGTAATCTCAAATTGTCAGTGAGCCAAGGAACACGTTTCCTGGTGAACTTACGAAAGAGAAGTGGAGCATGTTTATCGAACAGCGATAAAAGACTAGAAGTAAAGAAATTGATTTTATCATCGATAGTAGGCATGAAAAATAAACGATGCAACGGAAGGGATACCAAATCTGAGTTAAAGTTGTGAAGATTAATTGAACTAAGATTTCTGTACAAATGAAAAGTTGGAGAAGGCCTAGCACAGTCGACACATATGGTAAAGAGAACAAAATCATGATCAGAGAAGCTGCAATTAAATACACTTTTATCACCAATCAGATCATCATCAGTAACAAACAAGAGATCAAGAAGAGTAGCAGTGTACAACGTAGTTCTGGTCGGTTGGTCCACCAACTGCTTAAAACCCAGTGAGTCAAAGAAATCAAGCAAGTAAGTAGTTCGGTAGTCATCGGCCTTCAAGCAGTCTATGTTAAAGTCCCCACAAAGCAAAATTCTGTCATATTTAGGCAAGATAGTTGTAATGGTATTCTCAATACAGTCCAAAAAGAATTTATAATTCAGTAGTGGTGGTTTGTAGACCGCGCGTTTGTAGTAAATATAATGAGAATTAAATTAACTCCATCACTTAGCCCTTCAGCTAAATTGCAAAGTTTTAGGCGAAACGTTCGTTAAGAGTGTTTAATCCAATATAATATATAATTATTATATTAAATATAATATATAATATCTGCATTTCAAAGTGAAGTGTAGCAAATTGGTCATATAGCGACTACTAAGTCTTTAACGCAGGAAACTAAGGATACAGTTAAAATTTTGTGAGTGAATAACTATTCCCCTTGAGGTTACTACCCAGAAATAACGTAGTTTGCTCATAAATGGTGATGTATTACTAACTATCCGAAACTATATAAAACGGTTCAAAGAGCATAAGAAATGCACTATACTGAACCAAAATATAGGGCTGCATTGTTAGAAGTAGATCCAGCTGTAATAGCTGGCTAAATGGGTTGCACTACAGAAACCAATAAAAATTACTTACTGTAGAAACACCATTAAATGATTTCTCATAAACTTGTCATCAGCTCATCAAGTTGAAATGGAATGGCGAAATGATTGGCACAATGTGAACTAACAATAAGTTCGCTCAAATTCAAGAACATGTGTGGAAGTGGTTTTTAGATTGGATGACATTGTAGAGTGAGTCCCCCGGCAACATGTGCGTTTCTATTACTTCCACCTTCACGAGATCTGTTGTAACGTATTTTAGTCTATAATTACCGTTGAATTTCTCAGCCTTTACCAAAGCCTACAAGCTCTCGGGGATGGATATTATCCCCATTGAACGGCTCTATTGTAGCCCCACTAAATGTTTAATCATTGAACAAAGTATGTCTATGCATTCGCATAGTATGAGCTTCCAAGTTTCTGTTGCACAATGTAACATCTATAGTTATCGTCTGTGGTCTATCTGATGATCTCGAGATGGTATTTCAAGTAAGTCACCAGTGAGACGGACTGTGGCTATCTTTATTCTGTAGCTCGAGGAAGTTCCTGTTTTTTTTTTTTGTGAAAAAGCTGATGATCTCTATTGCCTGTTTGAGCCCTGGAATATTCTCCCAGCAGGTAGACTTTGCCACTTCCTCCCATTCTCGTATCTTCCCCATAATCACCCTTTGGTAATGCTATTAAATGGTCCTGGTCTCTAGATCCGAGCCACAATCCTTTCCTTTGGAAGGCTGTTGGTAAATTATCTTCCATCTGTTCATGAGCTGGCATGCATATGAAGATATCTTGTTGTTTGTTCACTGCGCGACGGATTGTTTACAATTCCATGCAGCTTAAACGTAACCGATTTGAGCGCCTTCAGTATTTTCTAACTATCAATGGTGCCTCTGGCGTGAGAGTGTTTAAGAAGCTAACATAGCAAATAAATGAACAAGCAGCCACATTTCGTTACATAATTCTCTTCTTTCATCATACTTTTCATAGTTTCAAAGCGCTACTGTTTTGAATTGGATAAAACATACGGAGTATATGTTTGGTATTGTATTGACTGTTACGTGAAGTGAACAAAATGGATTTAAGTAGTGCTAAATATACGATACAGTAGAACACAATCTTTCCATATTCTTTTGAGAATGGCAGGTTAGTATATATAAAATATGTTTTAAGTTTTATGAAATCATGTGTAATAAATAAGGTTTGATAAAAGAGTGGATAATGTGTTATCATCATCAGAGATATACTTGAACTTCCTCAATTACTATGATTTGTAACCTAAGTTGGTAGTGGAATTAAACAGAGGATAAATCAGTTGAAATCAAAACATTGGCCCAATCTAAGCAGTGAATGATATCTGCATATATTACACCATACACTTTTTGTAAACTGCATAAAAATTCTTACATTTGTTAGTTACACAATCTCTATATATGCGCAGTTAGGTATTCGATTTGCTGGCAAGTAAATAGTTTCTGCCATAGCAAGATCCAATTTAAAGAACATCAGGATATAGATTTACTGCAGAGGTGGGAACGACTGCTTTCTTGTATCTATTTGTACTTAATGCTTTAGCAAAATGAAGTAAGGAACCAGCAGGTGCCTATTTATACTTTTCTAGATTTCAAGGCCTCTGGCACCATATGGTAGATATCTAAAAGGTAAAATTCATCATTGCATGTAAACAAGGAAATACATTAATAGTGCCATGGACAGTTGAAAGATGAGTAAGATCACTGGGTTCTCTCGAGTTCTACTATTTTTAGCTCATCCCGCTTAATACTTCTTAAAATATCTGCGATAATTAAAATGTTTTGTCTATTCGTTGAAAACGAAGACAATGGAAATACTGTAGATGTAGAAAGAATATTATACACAAAATAGGATGTTTGAGAGAAATGTTAAGGAAATGGCTGTTGGACACCTTGATACAGAGAAAATAAAAATAATCCCTAGAAAAATAACAATCTATATCTATGTATATACATATGTATATAAAATACAAAAAATGTTTCTACGTCCGTTATAGACTTCGAAACTATCCTACCGATGTGCCCCAAACCGGTTTCATTAGAAAGGCAATAACGCGAGGATGACTTTAGACCACTAAAAAATGCCTTCGGTCCATTAATGAAGTGGATTTTCGACTTTTCCCATACAATAGTTTTTCCGAATACAGACTGTCAACACAAAAACATTGATCTGTCACTGTCATCAGAAAGTTTTATCATTTATGGTTACCGCGTCGACCATGTCTAATAATCGAATTAGAAAATATTAAAAATCTCATAGACAGTAAAAACGAGTAATTTTGGCTCCGACGAATGATGACGTCAACAAAATAAATCATCAAATTTAATTCAAGCTACCCGGTGAAGTTGTCACGTACAAATCAATTGACACAGACAGTTATAGATGAGGAACAAGCTGTCAACTTTCTAATAGAGTTTCTTAACTCTTTGGAACCATCTGGAATGCCACCACATATCTTAATTTTAAAAGTTGGTTCACCGTTGATGCTCATTCGCAACTTATTGTTAGACCCACCGAAATTGTGCAACGGAACAAGATGGTAAGTGTTGCTGCTTTGAACTTAGAAAATTCCTGCTTTTCGCACGGCCAATTATATGTTGCTTGCTCCAGAGTTAGAACGTCGAAAAATCTTTATGTTTACACACCTACCGAAAAAACTCAAAACACGACGGGTATTTGCTAGTATTTCCGATATAGGGAAAGGGAGGTGAAATTGAATGTTGCAAGTTTGCACCGATTTGATAATTATCATTAATAGTCAAAATATACATAAGAATAGTGGAAGCGTGGATTAGAAAGATAGTTTAACCTAAATTAGAAGCAGAACAGATAAGTTTTACGAAAAAGCGGGGTATGGCAGATAGTATATTCATATTAAAGTATACCTATAATAGACAAAGTGTTTGGGACAGGAAAACAACTATGTTACTTTCAAAAATTTGAAAGCACCGTCTGATTCAGAAGATGTGCAGAGGATATGAGAAAACCTGAAAAGAACCTGAAATAACAAAACACGCACTATACTTAATATGGATAGGTTAGAGGACATGTACAAATAAAGCGATAAATGTCAACTATATTCGAGATTCAGAAGGTGATAAAGTAGGACATAGCCTAAGCCAACCACCGTTTAACAACTTCCTGAACAGAAAAACCAAAAACGTTAAAGCAAAACAGAAAGCGTTCGAACTATAATAGGATATACAGGACATAAAAGTACAAGGTTCGGGTAAAACAATGTAGAAAACTTTAGAGGTATGGAAAGAAAAGCTCGAGGTTGTCAAGATGGATACCAATGATGAAAACAGGAAGATACAAAAATAACTAACAGAATACAAAAAAAAATAGAATTTACTATGTAATAAATGTAAAAATATTAAGAAAGACAGAAGTAGACAAAATGTAACATAAGTGAAGTATGGCTGGGACAAACAAAACAAACAACAAGCGAGAACGAACAATTTAGGAAAATACATAATACAACCCAATTGGATGCAATTAAATATGGGGATATAAGACGAAAACTACAATACAAATTCATAGCAGAAGGTACGTAGGAAAGAACGTCCATATTTAAGGATGGATAATTATCAACTGGTGAAATAAGAAAAGAAATACCACGCACGACAGCAACAATAGATAAGAAATAGAGAAGAGGAAAGAAAAATCGATGACAGAAATGGCTAGAAACCAGAAAGGCTAGAAGAAATGAGTGCATAGATGAAAACCAACTACCCCGAGGTTCTCTAGGAGCAAAGAAAGACTACGGAAAGAAGACGAAAGTCTATTTTGGAATGATTCCATAAACCAAAACATACATATGTTACTATTCATTCTAAATAAAGAGGTAATACGTGTACCATCATTCTTAATATACCTGCGCGATAAGTTTATTGATCTATTTGTTATTTGCCCTTGTCCGGCACTAAATGTTTCTGAAACACTCGCAGTTAAGTGAAATTCAATTTTATGTAATTACAAATAAAGTGTAATTCAAAATCTATTCATAGCTGAAAGTACAATTGCAAGTCCTTCGAGTACAATTTCATACTCTCTTTGTTAAAAATGTACGTACTTTTGCAATGTAAAAGCAACATTTCTATAGTGGCTTGCTCGTTGATTCATAATGCGCTCTCTGAAAAGATTGAAAGCTTTATTCTAAATATCTCCCCTACTACAGTCTTAAACGCTTTCGCTTAATGGCACCTGGCACCGCATGGACGATTCCAAACATGGAGCAGTCTCCCTTGATACAGCGATAGAAAATAAATGTTACGAGAAATAAATCCGATTGAGCGTGGACTAACAATAACGCTTTTAAAATTGATTTAGAATATCCAGAGCTTCGATGCATTTCCATTAACATTCTCCAAGTTTATCCGTAGAACTTCGTCGCGTGCAAAATGTAAGTCTTTGTTCCGTAGCGAAATACGGTTACCCCGTATTCGAGTGGAATTACAATAGAGAAAGCTATGTTTCAGAATAACTAGTCGCATTCTCTTCATGTTAAAATGCAACGCCAGACGGGAATCTAATTTCACCTAGACGGAAGAAGTACTTGAGCACACATTTGTTCTTCTCCTAAATAAGGGAAATATACGCCTCCAAATAATTTACCATAATTTATGGGTATTGTATGGTGAGAATCACAAAACGCAAAAGCAGTTCTATCCATAACAATTGTGGAAAATTCAAAACGTTTGACTTGAAGAGCAAGGTATATGATCTTCAAGAAATCAGTAGTATATTCCCATCCAGCTACATAAAGTCCATAGGGACAATAACCACATGAGAAGCTTTAGTAGCATGTTTGTAATGATGTCGCCAGCTGCTATTCTATTTAAGCTATTACTTCATTAGGTATAGTTCAAAATTCTCTTGTTACGAAGATCTATCATGAGAGATCCCTTAACCTTAAGGGTAGAAACCTATAATTTGAGATTGATATCTCTAAAATGGACTTTCAAGTAATGATGAATTACAAATATTGCCATTCATATCTTAGACCTTTATCTATAGTTGCAACATCATCAACAATAGCTCCTCCGATTTGTTAAATTGATCTCATATAATTTCGATACATACGGTCTTCGAGGGATACCCAAATGAAGATATTAGGTATAATATATATTAACACTCTTTGTCGCTGTATATATGTTTCGGAATATGCGTAGATGATACAAGAATAAGACCTGTTTGTACAAAATCCAATTTTCACTTGGATTCATTATTACTTCTGCTGGTAATAATTGACGTCTATTATTACATTATTTGTCGAATGTTTCTAATTTTCACATGTAATTTTACAGTATATATATCTATGCATAACTTCCTTATCCCCCTTGACTATTTCAGACCCCCCATAGTATGTAACATTTTAATCTGCACATCATTTGTCCTAATTAAATAACTAAGTGGTTGCCGGAAATGAGGTTGATTACAATTAAGTTTTATTTTCTTCAAAATGCTCCCCGTCCCCTATCAATGCATGCGTCATATGTGTTGTCTAGTGCTCAGATCAATGCTGTAGCTGTTGTCGTTTCTGCTTCACGTCATCCACATATTGAAATTGTATGCCCTTCAGCGGTGTTTCCTTCATCCGTCGTTCCGTCAGCTTGATCAGCGCCTTAATGTAGTATTTCCGATTAACCGCGTGACCTTCACCATCCGATTTTTGCGCGAACCATGATTCGGGCATTACTACGCAACTGTATGCCCCAAGCCTCAGAAGTAAACTGAATAAGAAAGTAGGACGAAACTAAGTGTGGTCGATTTCGGAAGCGTCGGCGTCAACTATACTCCAATTACTTCCTCTCACAAGTTTGAATGGTAGCAAGTGCCCAGTCTCAATACTTAAGTGGTCAAAAGGAAACCAAATATTCTGTAGAAAATCAAAGAATAAATTAGGTTTATTGACAGCATTTACTTCGATTAATAAGTACCTCCTGGTTCCTGGAATACCGTTGGGGATCATCGTTCTTGTCGAATATTTTCAGTGATGTCCTACGATCTTTAAGAAACAAGATCTGGGTAATCCAGGGTTCCAAATCAAGTTTGGTCAAGTATCATTCATTGTAGCCAGATAATTTTTATGTGACGATGAATTACGAACTAAATTTATAAAGATCAATTCATTTGTATAAAATGTTAGGCACACTTAATTTTGTAATCTCAAAGTTTAGATTTAACTTCACGAAATCATGTACTCCTTTCCATTGTCCTAAAGCGCCTCATCTCCAGTTATAAATGATTTAATTCACTCGTCATTTGATAATCCAAGCAGTAACCATCATATGCCTTGTGAAGAAAGTTTTTACCAACCTTAGTACCTATGTAGTGCAGATTTCGTCACCTAGCCGCCCGTCAGAATACACTGTTACTCGTGGAATTATAATTTAGGCAAAACACTAAAGAGCAAGCAGATATAAATATCATATAACCATATAAACACTACAATTTTCTTTTATTTCTGGAAACAGTTATTGTACAGATGGTTAGTATATCTAAACATTTTAAGATATACGGCTTAATTTAACAGTGATATAGGTAACAAGTCTAGTATCAAGAACACATTGCGCGAAGATCCCAAACAGCAATAGTTTTAGGAAAATGGACAATTGGAAATATTTAATTTTCATTGCTACAATCAGTACTAGTTAAGCCGGTAAGATACGGTTTGGAGATGCTGGCATCATTAGCAGCAAAGCACGTGTCCTAGTACTATTAAGCAATTGTGCGAAGCAAATTAATTGTCAAACTCGATTAATAATTCGCTGAATAGTTGACCTTTAGCCAAATTAGACACCTTTTATACTCCAGTTGCATGTTAGCTTTGCAATCAATCCGTTGTGAATATTTTTTAATTATGGTGTTGTTGTTATTCGTAGGGTGCACTTATTGTTAGTATATCTTTCTTTTATTTTCTTTTAAGGGGACTAAATATGTATTAGTTCTTTAATTTATAGTAGTTTCGAATGGTTAATAGAACTTCTCATGAGTCCGCTACAAATATATACTTACTGACCTATTTGTTATACTACACACTTAATTGCATTAAGCCAGAAGAAAAATTTAGTTTGCTGGAGAAAATGAACCGTTTCAGCTTTCTGTTGATGTCAGATAATAGCAGTCGAAAAAATAGGGCGCAGTGAATCAAAGTGCTCTGCTTTAGACATTGCAGAGCTAAAACGGTCCTAAACCAAAGTTCGGTATTTCACGCATCGTGAAATAGAGGGGAAACAGTTTCCAAGCGAAAGGGCGGGAATTAGACTTTCCTGGACGCTTATTTTCCTTTTACTCGGCTCAAAGAATACTTCTTTCTTATAAAGAAAGCAAATATATTTCCAAATGTTATTTTGATGTATCGATGGAAGGTTCCTTTATAGTTTCACGTTATGATCGACATTTTAAATATGCAGGAAATAACGATATCCGCACACAACCTTTGATGTTTTGTGTTTAGAATTATTATAATGAACGCGCTTAAAAACTTGAATTGTAAAGAAACTGTGCCCGATAAAAACACGTCCGCCATATTTAAACGGAACTTGTGTCTACGAAATTACAATTTATTGCATGTTTGTATGTAGGATTGGGCACACCTACTTTGTTAAGCGCATAAGTTTATATGGTAATTACATGTACTATATGTAGATGAAAATTCGTTCGTTTTAAAAATGATAATTGAATGTTCTCTTTCGAGACGCAATCTAAAACAGGAAAAAGGTTTTAATTATCTCACCACTTTGCCCCAGCCATATTTGGTTTCTGATTCGTTAATGTCTAATAAAGTACCGCATGGAAAGTAAGAAATTGTTTTAATGCATTTTAAACTGTGGATGCCATAAATTGATGAGAATGAGTGCATTTATGCAAAATAGTGGTATCCAAGTGATAATTTAGAGTGTGAATACAACGAAACCGTTTAATATGAGTAAAGCAAGTATAATAATATCACATCATACATAACATACAATTCTTGTTGCTTTGTCAGAAATCCTTGGATGGAAAAAGATTTTATGTACTGGTTAGTAGTAAAATATTTACAAAGAATCGATAACATCCTTTGAGAGTCATAGATTCAGCAGTAATTGGTTTAATATAGTAGAGGAGGAAGACGAACAATTGGTCAACAAGAAAGCAAGCAGCGCGTATCTTACTTAAAGGAAATTTATGTTATATTAATCTTAACTATATTATTTTAATGATTAATATTATTTTCTCAATTATCCTAAGTAATCTATTTGTTCCTGTCAATAAGTTGCCATAAAGAGTTTAAATTGGATATCTTATTTAAGTTTGTATTGCCTGTTTACCCATAATTCTTATTTTCTTAGAAACATTAGCTTAGAACAAACGTTTCCGATCGCGTAATTTTCCTTTTGGATTTTAAACTTGCCATCATCTTCTCACGCACGGGTAGCCAAGTTAGATAATAAATTCAGTCGGGATAAAAACTTGTATATTATTGTAACTTGAGGCAGTACAAAGACAGAAAGAAAAGCAGCAGCACCATCAAGATCAAAATTATCAGAATTGTAACATTTCTACGTTTAAATCTATATTTTCAAGAAAGACTCAATTCGGTCAAGGTACTTTTATTTGTGAAGTATTGTTTCCCGAAGCGTAAACGTATTGGGGATTGCTATTCCTTTTTGGTGTACATTTCATTTCCTTGGCATCCCTTCTTCTTGTCAAACTTTTGTTATCACCATACTTTTCTAGCTTTTCACCTTAACTTGCAATATTTCTGACGATACTCCGCTTCCGCTTAGCGTTTTGTTATTTGTTAACCGTCGTGTTATTTCTGCAATCACTTCTTGTTTCAAAGATTCCTTGGGGTACCACTAACGAGTAACTTCTTTTTAGTCAAAGCTATCGTTCGTGTTTCTTCTATTTCATACACCTTTTGGAAATATGCCGCTCATCTATTTAGGCTTTGTTCTATCTCTCCTACTAATTTTCCCGTGTTTGTTTTTACAAGAATTCAGTTTGATTCATTTAATTTACTGGCAAGTAGGGAGAAAGATAGAGAACCAGTCGACGAGTTTGAAAAATACCGCCTATCTTATTTTGAAATAAATATTCAAAATAATAATAGGTTTTCAGGTCGGTTTTCCTTATATTTGAAGCTAATAACATTTTAGAATTTTCAACACGTTTTTGGTCATGCACAGCTATTTGAAAATATGTGCATACACCCATCTAATTTTCTTGAAAGTTGGCACAAAGTATCTTACTACAGATACATTGCAAATGCAAAAGTAAACCACAGAAGATAAATAATATCATATTTCCGCATAAACATGTAGGATAGAAGTATTTGCGCTTTTCTCTGACAACGAATAACGAATCTATACATAGACGCGCGTGTCGAGCAATTTGCTTTTTAACGTACACCTATGCCTCGATGATAATGAAGATATTAAATAATAACATAATCGAGTGTCATATGAGCCGAAAGAAAAAGAACATAACATAATTTATGCCATAGGCCCACTCCTTCCTGTCAATTACAAGTCACTTTTTCATACCCATCCGAAATCGAGTCATTCCCGACTTCACATGTGTGCGCCGGCTTAACACACGCCTGCTTACTCAGCATTCTCATGTAATTGCCCTTGTTAAATCGAGTAGATTTTACAGAAAGTACAGCGGCGGTGAGATAACCTTAAAGCCGAAGTAAATACGAGTTTCCTCTTACTGCCAAATGAGACCGGGCTTTTAATAAAGCAAACCACCCTATTCATCATCATTTTTGTGGGTAATTTCAGTCGGCGAAAAATAACCACATTATTAGGGCGCTGATGAAATGGGAATATAAAGCTTATGCTATTTATTTTATTGCATTATACGTCGGGAAAAGGTCTTTGTTGAGAGAACTTGTGAAGCTACGTAAGAAACAAATATCAAAAATTACTATATTATTTTCGAATTTTGAATTCGAATACTTTTAGTTCTGAACTACTGTGAGAGCCTTTACCCTTCGGAAAATAGCATTTTATTGGTTAAATATAATTTGCGAACTAAACACTGATTTATGGATTGAAATAAATGTTTTTGGAGAAGAAAATTAAATTTAGTATCAACCTAGTGAAGCTGAGATGTTGAACTATGTCAGTTGGATTTCTGTTAAAATCGTTGTTAGGGTTAAGGTTAAAACATATTTTCCTATCAATTTACGATTTACATATCCCCATCTGTAAACTGCATTCTCACCTTTGTAGTTTAAGTCGTTGTGACTATCATGTAACACCGATGTGGGCTCTCTTCGAACAATTAAGAAAAATGATAGCTAAACATATTACTGTTGTTTAAAAGGTATTTCCATAAAAATTTAAACCAAACACTTCTATCTGCAAATTAAATTGTAATCCGTATTTCTAGGGTCAAAGTTTATCATACACTTATACTTCAGTATCAACAAGAAAGTTTACATAGCCTATGCAAGGTAAATTACGAAATTGGTGATTAAGTAGCATGGAGGAAAAAATAAAACAGAATTAATGAACGGAAGTACTAAGGGACGACAGTGAAGATGATTACCTAAGGGGAGATTTTTATTAACCGAGGACAAATGCCTAGAATTACGTGATGTGAACCTGAGCGTAAATTCATTTAGCTTTCAACGCGAAACCCTTTTGAGCTTTATAAGAGCAGGGGATATGAAGGTTTTTTAAAACACTAAAATTCCTACGGCCGTTTTGATGTGATTTCGATAATAATAAACGAGAATAAAGATATTAGAAATATGTGAAATGCGTGTTTAATTTGAATGTGGTCGTAGATTTTTTGTTTTGATGTCAAGTGCTTAAACGGTCAACAATATCCATAATATCACTCTTTGGTTCAAAATATAGACATCTCACACAACACTATTAAAAACATACCAATTTCTGGAAAGTGGTCAGCGCCATGAATGTCGTATTTAAATAATTACACGAAGCAATGATAGACACGTAGCAGGGAATGTCAAAAACTATCCGTACGTTAGTCGTAGTATATCATAGAACAAAAACTAGTGTTGCACGAGTAGTAAGCAGGTCGTTCGTTAGCATTCAGCACTGATAAAATTATGTACTAATAATAATAATAATAATAATAATAATATTTATTTTCGAATTAATATGTACGAGTACAATATTTTTGCTTCAAGTCATATATAATACAGAGATAGTACAAACAACACAAATATATTAGAATAAATAAAAACCGTGTATGAATAAAATCACAGACCACGAAAACAAACATTAAAATAATTATGTATATAACAAAATTATCATAATTGACAACAAATACTACAGCAACCGTAGCAAAATAAAAATAAAGATAAAAATACCTCTTTACCATTCAAACTCAAAATACTCATCGACGGCATAAAGAGCTCCATCCATCAAAAGTTTTTAATTTTAGATTTAGATGTGCGTATTGATGAAATATTTTTCGTGTCCAGCGTGAGATGATTGAAAAATTTGCATGTGTTGTAAAGCATGTGCCTTTGATATTTTGCAGTTGCATCTTGGCCTGTAATTAAAAAAAATTGTTTTTGCCTTGTTTGGTATTGCGGAAACTTTATAGGTCACACTATTGGTCAAAGATAAATTTTGACACGTTTAAGTAGGCATCCCGTGAAAGACGGTTTACTACACTTTAGCCATCTGATTGATACAGATATATTTCTGTACCGCTGGTTTTGCAAGTATGAAGGACGCGGCTAAACCACAAAGAGCTATTACCTTGTTTCTATCTAAAGAACGTGTGAATTCTTTAGAAATAGTTCAAGGTTTGCAAACTATATCTAGAGGGGCTCTGGAATCTAAAAGTACACTCCAGCAATGGATTTATAGTTCTATAACTGTCAGAACGTCAGTAGAAAGCGATTCGCGCAGTGCAAAACCGAGCACCTCTGCAAATTAAGGAAAATTACTGCCGTGAGGAACGTATGAAAAATGAAGAATTCGTGAAATTGGTGTTAGTGTGGAAATAGGTACGCGACAGGTTCCTGAGATTTTACATAAACGTTTGGGCGTGTACAAAGTTTTATCTCGCTGGGTACTAAAGTTGTTGACACCGAAACGGAAACGCAACGGGGTGGGCCAAGCCGTTACATGGACAAGGTTTAAAAAAATTAGTTTCACGTCACGATAAATATATTTCACTAAATGGAGATTGTAGTGAAAAACTATATAGTAATTTTGATGAAAACTCCTTCCTAGAACTATGGAAAAATGTATGTAGATACGCACATATGTACAATCCAGTTGTCTTCAGATAGACTAAGCAAGAAGGAAAAAAATAATTTGAAATTGTGAATGTCGTTTTTTACGAAATTTGTTGCTCGTCTCAAAAGCATGAACTGTAAAAACAAGGTTTATTTTAGCGACAAGAAATTTATAACAACGCTAAACGAAGTAAACTCTTTCTTAGAACTACTATTAAGTACGTCTTATTGGTAGTTAGACTCTTAAGAAACGACATCGACAAATAATGCTAAACTTGATTTACTTGAAGCTATAAAATTAAATCAGGTTATCACGGAAGATAACATGACAGTTTGATTTAGTAAAAAATATGAAACTTGCAAACTTATTTGCTAAAATTTTTTACGTTTTTTAAATTCTCGCAGCTGCTAAAAGGAATATTTAAACTTTGGTTTGAGAATTGGTGGTTCTGAGATAAACAAAACATTTTATAAAGAATGACATGTTTTCGTCAAGTTCTCACTTGTTCAATGTATCTGCGACAGATTGTATTTTGTAATATTAATGTATTTTTATTTGCTAAATAATCTATCATTAATTACAATTAAAAATATATCAAAATTCACAGCAAATATTGAGTTATATAAGTATGAATTTGTCTATATACATTACTGTCGCCTGCAGAGTTTTATTAATTTTTAAACTTCAGTAAGTAGTAGTAAGTGAAAAACAAATAGGAGAACAAGAATACAAGAATAAATTATTATTATTATTAGAAATTAAGATTAAGGAAAAGTAATTTTAGAATTAATAAAAATAAAATCTAAATTAGTGCGAGGCCATTTATTTCGATTATAGTTTTGTAACCTTTGGAAACTCCACATAGACCACATTATAAACAAAGCCATTATATGTAACATATTACACAGTTTTATGAAGTATTAAGTAAGTAATACAACTAAAAGAAGGAAAAAGACACTATAACACATTGCTAAGTTCCTCACTACACAATTGTGCGGTGGGAAGTTTATTGATGTAGTAAGGTGTCAGTAGCCATACCTCAATGCTTGCAATCACTATCTCTTCCTTATGCCTAAAAATAAACTATATTTACTTATGACTATTAACTATATTTACACTGAGTAGTAATATTTTTTTTTCAAATTCAAGTTTTACAAAGCTACAATGTGAACTAAGATATTGTTAGATATTTTTATTTATTTTTTTAATTTATTTCTTTTAGTTATAAAAATAATTGGCAATTAAGTGGTAGTTTCTATTAACCTACAATATGTTTCCTGCATTAATATTTGCCTGCATAACTTTCACTTTAGTTATAATTTGCTGAACGCCAGGATCAATTGATGGTTCATTTTAATCTTCTTCACCATCAATGTTATGTAAAGCTGCAGTCAAACATACTGACGAACACGAATTATTTTTGGTTTTTATTCAATTGTCGTTTACTCGAAGAGCTTCTTAAGAAAGATGCCAACATTTTTATACTGTCTCTTCAGCAATGAAAAATCTCTCACAACAAAAAAAGGATTGGGACTATTTGAAACAAAAATTTTGGCGTCATTAGTCACAAACAACTGACAGTTGAAGCTCGACTGTCATGCAAAAATGTGTATTTTGATCAAATGAAATCGACCTGTTCAAGGATTTCTTCTACCAAATTTTATTTCCCGTTTACTAAATTTATTCCATATTTAAGGCGCGCACTGTATAGGTATATGAGAAGGTTGAGTGAAAACTCTGTCGATGTCGGAGTGGTCGGTCTGTAAGTTAATAAAACCTCATTTGTTTATTGAATCTCTATATTTCGTTGCTAGGTTTGGCAACTTCTTCAGGAGGATTGAACAAGAGTTAAGCACTAGTCTCTGTGTGCATATTAAGGTGGTATCAGAATAACAGTTATTCTACCTCTGACCGCATGAACGAATGATATGTGTATGAATGATATGAGTGATTCATATTTTACTACAGATCATCTCCTCTGATTTACTCTCATTTTCTTCAGGTTTTCTTGCACAGCCTGCGGCCATTTCCTCCGCAATCCTGCTCTCTTCTTTCTGACGGATAGTCCTCCCTCAATATCAACCATCTCATTCTCTGCACTCTCGCTATATTGGTTATGGGTGGTTCTCCATATACCTCCATCAGCTTTTCATTTGTCCTTCTTCACTTGCACTTCCTTTCCACCATATGTACTATTTGGGGCTTTCCTAATCTAACCGAACAATGTTTAGATTTGCATCAAAATTTTCAATAAAATTTATTGAATCTTGAAAAGTTTCCAAAATTTCCACAATAGCGCCCACTCCCTTCACAGGTAACTTCTGGCTGCACGTTATGTATGGCTTATGTATGTACTTCCTTGACGTGTGCACGTACATTCGGTAAGCGCAATAGGCATCCGAGAAAATTGGAAAACATTCCGCAGCCAATCCGGCGAAACAAATATGCTAAGCGAAACCGCAAGCTAAAACGTAAGAATAATTACGAAAGTCCAGAAGCTGCAAGAAGTGCTAAATCTTTTCTGTAATTAAAATTGAAACTCAACGATGAATTAAATCCACAAACTGGTGAAGTATTAGGGAAATTTAGCTGCGAATACCTGAACTATACTTTAAACAAGCTGGTTAAAATTGAAAAGAGCGAATAAAGCGGGTACCTAAATATTTGGGATAGGAAGCCGTAACAGGATAACTAGGGAGCTTATAAATGGACATGATTATGCTTGGAACATTATCAATTTCGTCTCCACCGAAACACACCTTTCTTTCTAATATCGAAATTTGAGTCAAAATATTCAATTCGGACCGAAGTATTACTACATTCAGTTTGTTGAATACTTACTGCTATACAAATTCAATTAATGGATGCTTTTAAAAATTCGGCAGTAATTTATACAAACAATAACAGTGTGTTTAGGAGAAGGAAAGCAACCTTGTAGTGCAGAAGTTATGAAAATTGTATCTCCATCGGTTATTAACTTACAAACAGGTGCTTAAAAGTTCTTCAAATCAGCTACCGTCGTATTAATAGCCTAATAATGTTATTATCATTGTAAACTGGCATCATTTAATAAACATTTGGGGAAAGTTTATTTTATTCTGCAAACTCATTCTGTATGAAATGGAGAAAATAAAAGTTGGTTTAGTGAATAAACTTTTCTCCTATTGTCGGTCGATAAAACTTAGCTGCACCACTCGGAAGATCAAATTTATTTATCAGGTGGTAAGGTTATGACGTCTCGAACTCAAGAGGAAATATTTATAGTTATTAGACAGAGCTTATTTTATCACAACTATATTGAAGTATGAATTGGAGTGTGCCTCTTATTTTTCCGACTCCACCTCCAGACTGCTACCGCTTTTTATTTAAAACAAGCAAAGGCGGGAAAACACTTGAAAACATCTATAGAGGTTATTCCAGTTGTGAATATCTAGTTTACTAAGCTTCCGAAGGCTCACAACAAGAACGTTATAAAATTATTGAAAACCGTTGGATCAAGTAAATATTTATTTTACTGTTTCAGGAGATTTGGTCGAAAATTAAAATAATTGGTACAACTGTATCCATATATTTCTTTCCATTCTAAGATGTTACCAGATCATGTTAGTATCGCGACTGGATTTCTTATAAAATATGTAACGTAATAGTGTTGAAATGTTTACAAATAATGGAAAGGAAGTGTTTATAAATACCGGAAGCGAACCTGAAACTATGGAAATGGTGACTACTTGCTTACCACACAAATATTTCGCTAACACGAGATATTAGAACTTCATCTGGGAGTGAAGCAATAAATTTTTAGTACCTGCGCAATCACCTCCATTTATAAATGTAATGGTTTATGTTTATAGCTATCGGGTGTAATTTAAAATTAGACATCCTAAAAATACCCCGAAAGTAAGAATATCCTTCAAAACTGTTACAAGATAATATTTTCTTCCTGTGCGCTGCACGTGTTTGTTCCAAAAATGCAGAAAGGTGTAACGGTTATGATTAATGGTTCCTGGTCTCTACGACACGCAAGTATGCTGCTGACGTAGCGCGCGATGTTATTTACCTTTCATTAATCATTCGAAAATCTTATCGATTGATCGGGTAATGTTATTACTTAAGAAAAAGATGTTACAGTAACAACTCCGTTGTTTAACATGCAATATTCGCTGTCTTGCTAATCGTCCGATCTGCAATGTAAAGGTAGGCGACGTTAGCGTTTCAAAGTTTTGCTAACGTAACAATTTACATACGTAGATATACAAATCAAACGTATAACAAGCACTCTATATCTGTGAAAGGATATTAATTGTCGTTCTTGATAAAAATCAGTTAATTCAAGTTAATTTTAAAATGACAAATATACATATGTTCAATGTATATGTTACATATATGTAAATATTCAGGATATAGTCTGCAAGAATTGAACGTAGTAGTAGAAAACAGCTTGTGTTAACCTAAAATTATCATAAAGCCATATTATGGGAAAATATCGAGAATGGAAAACAATAAAGAGCAACCACTATTACAGAAGCATACCTATAACTAAAGCAAGTACAAAAGTGAATTTTGTGCAGTTAAGGTCAAGGGCTTCTTTGATCTATTCTTCACTAATAACTACCCCTTAAAATAAAATTTGTAACTTACATTATTATCTGCAAATGTTGGGATAACACAAGTGCATAAACTATAAGACTGTGTAGCTTGTTCATCCTCAAATGAAAGCCACTCGGCGCTAGGTTGGGACTATATGGTGGGTGTTCGAAAATGTCCCATCAAAATTGTTCGGTTACACGAGTAGTCTGAGGATGGGCATTGTCAGGGATCAGAACAGTTGCAGAAGTCAGCATGCCTCTTCTTCTGTTTTTCGTAGCTCTCTGTAAGCGTTGCAAAGTTTTACAATATGAATCTGCAATAATTCTTGTCCGCGGTTATATAAACTCCACCAGCAACACATATCGCGTCATATTGAACCCATGTCTCATCACCTGTTACAATTGATTCCAAAAAATCTCCATCAGTATTGTAACGGCTAAGAAACGCTAAAGCTGCAGTTATCTGGCGAGTTTTGTGGTTGTCAGTCAACATCTTTGGGACCCATCGAGCATAAAGTTTTCTCTAGCGCAATTGTTCAGTAACTACAGAGTGCAGGGAGGATCTTGAAACTTCTGGAAACTTCATCGCGAATTCACTTATGGTGAACCTTCGATTTTCTTTAACCACTTGGTCAATTTGTTGAACAAGGTCGTCTGTAGCGTCTTTGCTTCTCTTCATCGTACACATCAGTTTGGCCATCTTTAAACTTTCGACATTATTTACGGATAACACCATCACTCACAAAGCTAATTCCATACACTCGGCACATTCTTCGATGAATTTCCGCTGCACTGTTCCCTTCTGCTTGTAAGAAACGAACACTTCGCAATTCATATTTCGCGGGAGAATCGATAGGGACAGCCATGTTTACGTGATTGTAGTTCAACAAGGAATAGCCTGTTAAACTCGGCAGTGACAGAGCGTGTGGAGTGTAAGATGCGCAACCACCCATACCCTCACCAGCCACCTGCTTTTATTCTGAGGAACATCGGTGATACTTGTGCAGTAGGAGACAACTGAGGACCAAGAAAAAGCGTTGGAAGTCATAAAGTTGAACTATTTAACTTGTTGCTCAACTGAGAATGATTACTTCGAGATAAAAGGTGAAACAGTCAGTTAGTTTGTTAATGTCAGCTACATTTATGGTACAAATGAAGAGACTCCACAGTAATACAATTCGACTGACACAAATACAATATCTTTCTTGAGGAGTGTACCTCTCTTGACAATTGTTGATGATAAACTTCCACCGGTTGGTCTGAGCCCCAAACAAATCCGTATCTCCATGTAGGTGTTGGATTCATACCTTGACTGCTCATCTTATCTATTTGTGCCTGGTATAGAAGGATCTACCGATAATCTGCGAGCGAATCAGTTCAATTATTACTTATCTTATAGAGTAGTCTGTCATTCCAAACTAAAAAAGGCATGAGTTAAATGAAGGATCATTGCTCCTTTGAAAGACTCCTCCTGTTTAAGTTTGTCCTTAATTACCTAAGCTTAGAAGCGAAAGATTGGTTCAAGGTTTAACTACTCGTCTAGAGTAGCGTTTAAGGTGTTACTGAGATTGGTTAACCAACGGAGGATAACCGCTTATGCTATCTTCGCAAGCTCTGATAACAGCCTGACCAAGCTATTCCGAAGTGGCTGATTAAGTATTGAAGGTCAGATTGGTTACGATGTTATTCTAAAAACCATTCGCTTTTCTTAGCTCTGACGAAACTTAGACTCTCTTCGAGTATGACCAGACGAAATTGCATGTCGGGCATCTCATAGACGATACCGACTGACTCGATCATATCACTTATAGGATTCATATGTTCAATTACATGGAGACAGAATGTCATTGAAAACGACCTAATGGTGGATAGCATGTATATTACAAGGAAATATTAAACCGTTCGACTTCTAAAGAAAATGATTTGCGGGCGTTCCTCGTTCGGTATTTCTGACATCTTTAAAAATTCTCCCCAGTGATGCTTGCCTGGAGGGGAAGCGATCATTTAATTCTGCTGGAATGTATTTAGGTTCACGCATTCTAGATTTAGCAAACCTAGAGTTGCTCCGACTTGAATTGCTTGACCACAACAGTATATTTTAATATACTATGAAGAAGATGTCAGCGAATAAACGATCACAACTGTCTGTCAAACAATAGTCTAATGCGTTGAATTTTATATACACCAACCAGGACTTAGAAGATATTTTACATCTATAAGGTATTTAACTTCACAATTGGAAAACATTTGGTGAGCGATTGGCACCTGTCCTTGTTACACCGAATACGCATTTATATAACAAAATTTTCATTTTCGGTAAACAAATTACGTAAGATAAAAGTATCACATGTTAATTTTGCCAATTACTCTTGAATTTATTCAAGAAGAAAACATTCAGACATATGAGCATATAGCACTTCTAGAGGGCTATTGAAACACGTCTGAATCGGTAACCCTTATTCTTAAAAATATTACCTCCTTTCACCCCCACCGATTTGAGAAAACACCGATTTCGATGCAACTTGGTCTTGTATACTGTCTATTACATCTTTTATAGCATCATGCAGTTCTTGTTCTTCAAAACTTCGATTCCTTGTTTCTTCCCGATATCCATAAGTGATAACTAACCAATGAATTAAATTTTGTGGGTTTATGTACATGTTTCTGCACTACAAAAACACAATGCAATTTACAGTATGGTTGAAGACTATCTATTAATCATCAGAATACCGGGGAACATGCAATATTTATACCTAAGCATTACTAAATGTTCACGAATATAAAATGACAACTTTTAGTCCAAAATACAAACAGATTGACACAAAAACATGTTTTCTTTAGATATTTATGTCGGTTAAAATGACAAAATACTTTTATTTATCGTAATTCATTAACATGTATACGTATAATAAACAACTATGATTTTCTGTATGGGTCAAAACAAAAACGACAAAATGTTTTTGTTATGAAGTTCCCAATAACCACCGGCGTCAGCCCTGGGTCCATTGATAGCATACAGGCATACGTTTCAACTTTTCTAAAATCCATTCTCGGTCAGTAAATTTCTTTTTTTGCAATAATCGTAATTGAAAAAAGAACCAAAAGCAGCCCTATCTTCAGCCTTTAGATGAGTTTAGATCAGACAGAAGCTACCTCTTTATATAATGCTACATTTCCGTCGAAATCGGTGATGGTGGGAGAGGGTAATTTTTTTATGATGCTCATCGATTCTTGTGTTTTAATAACCCTCTTGAAGGGCTATTGCCTATACTTGAATTGAAGAGTAATTGGCAAAAACCTTCACATATTTGTGGGCGCTTTTCACCCCTTCAAGGACGTTACCGGTAGAAAGAGGAACAGATATTTTACATAGTTCAAGCAGCCCTACAAAACTACCAAGTTTCATCGAAATCGGTGTTTCTGCATATCGGTTGAGGGTGGAAGCGGGTATTATTTTTAAGAATGAGGATTATCGATTCAGATATTATTCAATAGCCCTTTTGAATTGGCAAGAAACGAAAGTAGACCATTTTTAGCGACGTTTCTCGCCCCTTCAAAGGCTTTAATCGCAGAGACAGAAATCGGCCTCTTACATAGTTTTACCAGCTCTACATGATTACCAGGTTTTATCGAAATCGACGTGTGAGGGTTGGGAATCTTTCTTTGTAAGTTAGAAGCAAGAAAAATATGTATATTGAGATAGGACGATAGGATGTACAAATTGATTTAAAATTACTTTTGCTACTTCTCACTACAAGTAAGTTTGTCATAAACAACTCTCCCGACTTAACGTATGTATAAAATATTTTCTATTGTGTACATATGGATGCTCAACAAATGAATATCCAAGATACCGACCGCCAACTAAAGAGAATATTATTTCTTTGAAACCTTAAACTAAAATCTACGATTCCTGCACAGTCATGTCTGTGATAAAGATGTAAAACTAATATTACAAACGGGAAGGAAACATTTAAGATGTATCCCGCCGTCATTTCACAAATGCAACGTATCCGTCAACCGCAGGCACAAAAAGTATGTAAACAGCCACCTTGTTATTTTAGCATGACGGCAGCTGCTTACAGTGTCACCGTCGAAGTTGCAAAGTGGACTGCGGTAATATCCGGGATACGACTTACAAAACAAGACCAGACCACCAGGAACTTCCTCTTTTCAGCAAGACATCAGATTTTATCCGTATAACGTTACGCTACCGTATTTATTACAGAGTAATTACCGGTGCTCTTTGTAAATCATGTCAGTTTCAGGCGAACAAGTAGATAACATAATCTCGATAAAAAAATATTAGAGACATTTACAAAAACACGGAATTAATGCTTAAAGTACCACGCTGCATGATTATTAAATGACATCAAAATTAATGGCATGGATTTTCCCTAATTCTTTGTTCAATGTTTGTTATTAAGAAGAAAAAGTGCTTAGAACTATAGTTTAGTTAACAAACAATCACGTAGTGGATGTATCAAATGAAATGTGGGGACAAAACAACAAGACTGTTCCCCAAAGTAATTTGTCTGGGAGTCAATTAGACGATATATTTAGGGGACACTACTCTAGGCTTTCTAGGAGACTTTCTATATTTTTGATAAACTGGATAGAGCAAAAGTTGTACTCATTGTCACCCACCGAAATACGAAAACATTGAAAACACCACAATAAAATAAGCAATCATTAAGAGCTTAACAACATGTAAAAGATTTAGACATAAACATACGTTATTATTAAAGTTGCTCACCAGCGCTAATGAGCAGTAGTGGAGGTTTGATACAACCTTCAGTAATTGCGGGTCTCAATGAAATCTGTTGTGTATACATGTACGCTGCCGTAAGTACTATTTCGTAGTTCTACGTTTGTTTTGAAAACGTCGCGAAAATGACCAATAGTGGACAAAGTTCCAAAATGTATAACCAAAATGCTTAAACTAAATTATGATTGCGTTAAACTTCAATGTGTAGTTTGTAATATCCCTTTAATATGTTGCTCCAAAAGGGATCGTCAGCGTCACATAAACAGGAAACAGCATTCTTCAAAAAAAAAAGAACAAAAAAACTTGCCTATGACACTAATAAAAATTTAAATTTAATTTATGTGTTACCTTTATTTGATGTAATCCACTGTTTAATTTACTGGACAGCGAAGCATATCCCTTCTTTTAGAATAAATATTCGGACTGGAAATTCCCAAGATAGGTACCGTTACAAAGATTTGTGCCATATGCTTGTAAACATGTTTGAAACAGAATTAAATCGGAGTCGCAGACGAAACAACAGGTCGTAAAAAACATTATGTGTTTAATGTAATGGTACGCACAATGGAACCATATTAATCGTCACCTGCAATTCTATTAGCTACCAGACGAGTACAACAATGTACTGCCGAAGTAATTTCAAAGTTGCTGTTAAATGCACTGGAAAAATTAAAATTTTCAACAAATCAACTGATAATGTTTATGAATGATAGTGCTGTAAACATACTTTCTGTAGGCCGGTCTCTTGAAAATCCTTGTGCCAACTTGTTACATGATACGTGTAAGATTCATGCTTTCAGTCTTGTGATAGGTAATGTTGAAAAATGTTATCCTGAAGTAGATGCTTTAATCGCGCATGCAAAAGCAGTGTTTGTTAAATCGCTAAAAAGTATTCGCGAATTTCGCAGACTGTGCTCCGGTATGCCTGACCCACTAGAGCCGATCTTTCCAGGTTAGAGAACATGGTTACAGGCCACGTTTTACTGTCATAAATACTTGGGAATGTTAAGGACGTGGTTTTAAAATTCGATCCAAAGGAAGCTGCGGGTATCAGGAAAAGCCTTGTCGAAATTTCAAGATAGTCAGATTGAAACGGATCTAAAACTATTCAGAACAATTACTTCGGACTAGTGGCGGCAATAGAAAAATTAGAAAATCTTTCGGTGTCAGTGGAATCCCGGCAAGTAGTGTTCTAGAAAGGTTTGAAAGTGTTTTAGATATAGATTCTGATTTTGGCACATTCAGACCAAATCGGTGCGCAACAAAACCGTTAAGTTGTCCCAAAATTTATTTTAATTACGCTAATATAAGGTCACTATATGTAAAACGTTCGTTTACTGCGTATAAACACCTTTTTCCCTTACACCGCACTCGGTTTGCTGAAACAACTGTGGAAACATATCTAATGTTGCAGATATTTTACATATGTTATTCACTTTGCGATTTCGCGGATGACTCATAAAACGATAAGTATTTGAGCACGTATTAAAATTTATTTCTGACCTTTGTAAAGTTTTACGCGCCCGCCACTAGCTGTTGACACAAATTGAGCAACTCGAGTTCTTATTCCTTAGTAGAACTTTCATATGCGTACATAATAGATAACTGCATATGTATTATATGTACTTATTTGTCAAGAAAGGCTTGCAGGATATATGAATCACTGTATAGAGTATGGAGCAAGGCAAGTAATAAAGAATGTACGGATCTTATAGCATAACTATTCACATTGTTGCATTTCATTTTATACGTATTTAAATATATTTTTAGGTTCAATAAATTCGAAAGTTCCTCACAAATTGAAAAGCTGTACTATGATGTCTATGAAAAACAAAATATTGGCTGAGAAATATAGGACTACATACGTACGTTCGAAACACGAAATAGCTTCTTAGTAGTTCTCTAGAGAGTTAGGTAGAGACTAATCAGGAAATATATCCGTTGTAAATAAATCTAAGGATGTAGTTTTATTGAAATAAATACCTACCGTTCGGCAACTGTCGATTTTCCCATACACAAAGAACAATTTATACACCGAACGAGACTATAAGGAATTTCGATTATCTGTAAAACTTTTTGATATACTGCTTAAGAATACGGAAGAGATATAAACGAACTCATTCAAACTTCTAACAAGACACTCGCGTTGTTTGGAGTTGTCGCATTTGTCAGAAAAATTGAAATTTAAGCTAGTAGAATTTTCTTTCTTTTCCACATTCGGCATTACAGAATCGAAATATGTATGTATGCAGTATGTGATGAATAAAAGTTGGTGCATATATCAATTGTAATTACATTAGGGATTACTACTAAGTACAGTTCGTGAAGAAGAAATACTACCGGTAGCTGGAAATCCTTGAACATGCGTTTTAAACAAATCGGTCCCAATTAACTAAACATTTTCTGTTAAGGATTTCCGCTTATATTGGCAGTCATAAATGTTTGCAAAAATCAGTGAATCAATAAAACAGTTTGATTCGATAACGGGAAATTTTAATCAGATATTCCAAAATTATTTCTAGAATATATAAATTGCTATAATATGTTGCGCTGGTGCAGTTTAAAGCAACAAGAAATACAAGAATAATTACAATTAATAATTGAGTATATTATTCTGAACAGCTTGTTGCTATTGTTTTGTGAGATTGTCTATATCTCCCTGATATCATTCTACGCCTTAGACTCACATCCTACTAAGACCTTCTCAAAAATGGTAAAGTTCCAGTAGTCCAGTAGTCCAGTAGTCTGGCGGTGATAAGTCTCAGCTAGTTTCAATGTGTGGTATCAACCAACTTCTATGAAATCTTGAAATTCCATACATCTTGAAATTCCATATATCCGATCCAATGCTCCCAGCACAGATGGCTGCTTATTACCTTATCTTCAGGTATTAGTTCCAGGTGAATAAGTCCCTAGTAGTTGCATCAGACGAACGGTTTCATCTGTTATCGAAACGTTTCTGCCTTGGCTTAGGTTTTGCGAATCTGATTGGTTAGTATTACGGCAATAGATTCATTTCTCATCACAGGTTACAATTCGTCTGAAAAAAAGGTGATTCCGGAGGTTAGTAACCAGTTTGTTGCAAATATGCATACGCACGATGTTGTACCTGCTGCTTGGTCACATCTAGGTCTTATCTTGCCTAACTTGTTAAAGTGATCAGTTATGGTCCGGTGTGATGGACCAAACTCTCGTGGTGACTACAGCATACTCGTGGGTAGTGTTTGTTGCTTTGGTGTAGGGCTGTGTCATCAAAAATTGATGATGTTCCAAAACGAGGTTGCTTTCGAAGATCTGTTTGTCCATTTCTGAATTTATCCAATAATGGCAGAAGTCACCAAAACCTTAAAACTTTGTCTCATACAAAATAAAAACAACGTAAATAGGGTATCGCACGACGTACAATACTTGTTAATCTAATGTAGGGAATATAAAACAGTTTAGTAGTTTGATAGTAGTTTATCACTACGAGAGATTACTGTGCAAAAAAATACCTTACCCCATCTCGTACAATAGATTGTACGAGTATAACGAAATCGAGTCAGCCGTTGAGCTTAAGTAGAAACTATTTACTGGTTACTGTAGGGGTAGAAAGACATCTGTGTACCATCGAATTGGCGATAAATATGGGATGTAGGCTCTTTCAGAACATGCACAAAGCGACCAAATATGTACATTTTATGCAACTGCATCGTACTATTGGTTTAAGAGCTACCAACTAGAAAAGGTTCGCTGTAAGCTCAATAACTTCACGGTAGTTCCGTTAGGCCCATTGTCGACTTTGTCCAATGTATCAATATATTGATGAGCAGTTCAAAGGGCAAGTTACGGTAAACCCATTCACCTTTTGTAAAGCTTTTGGCCTTTCCTTCATACTCTAGTATTAAATGTATACATCGCCGTGAATTTACAATTTGTTGTTTGATTGACCTAAAACTGGTAGAGAATATTTAAAAGGCACTCTAGTAATAAAATTGCATAATCGTTGTGGATTTGTTTTTTCAGGACTTGCCGATATAAGACAGTTTCAAATTCCGTGAAAAAGGATTTCAGAAAAGAAAGGAGTAAAGTCCTTATAAGATAAACACTGATGGAACAACTATGATCTTTTCTACCGAAAAATGAAAACATGATTGCGGTTACGAAAGAATTGGTTATATGTGTACTACTTAAAATTTATGAAATGTCATCCTCAATGTATGAAGAACAGAGAAAATACTGTTGAAGACAGAGTGAAAATGCGCAGACGACAGTTCTTGATAAAATATCTAAGGAAGGAAGAGACTGAGTTTTACTAGCCAAAATCTCAAACAGTCAACTTCTAACTATAATCTTTTTATGCAGAATATAACTTTATTATATTTACGTAACTATCTGCTACTTGCTGTAAAAATACTGTTACTTTCAGGTAAAGGGAAGTGAAGAATGAGGTTGGTATGGTTACAACCATCTCTTCATTAGCGTTACTTTCGTTTCGAAACAATACTTAGAATGCCGTCAAGGTAAGTCGGGCGTGAAAAGAAAAAAATTAAGACTGCTTTCATTTCCATCTGGAGAATTGTGTTTTTTACTTATTTAGATCATTTGAAGACACACTTCATTATCTTGTATTTCCGTTATAGTAACATTCAGCTATGTATTAGTACATACATGGTATACCGAATGAAAACTTTGGGGGCCTTATATCGCTTATGGTTTTCGTGCTGCTGTACTCATCCATTTTGAAATGTCTCTTTATAAATTTTGCTTTACGTATTGCTGATAAGCTTGTAATTTAGACAATTAATTTCTCTACTATTATTAACTAATCCAATGTAAACCACATCACATTACAATATATTCAACTAGGAACAGACCAGAGCAGAGCAGTTACGACATTCTCTTATCTAGTCAGCACTGAATCGATGCCGTATGATAGTAGTTCTGTGTATATTTAGGCTGTCGTAACTTGTTTTGTAATTGTGAGCTGTCACCGCTGCGCGCCAATACAATCTATATGTGTGTTCTGTTTTCGCGGTTGTATTGTACTACAGTAGTTTTTCGGGCGTTGTTCCACTACTTGATTTACTATGTCTTGAAAAATGCTATGCCTAATCACAACGACAATGAATCCTGACTAACTTTGAGAGGGAGAAAGTAATTTGGTGGTATACAGACGAATAAAACACCATTTGACTGTCAAACCTTTTTCATTGCTAGTCATATGCTAGAGCGGTTTCACCATAATTTTTATACATCTAAAGTTACAGCATACTATGAACTAGTTGGCTCCAAAAGATTGTAAAAGTTGGCCCGAAAATTGATGACTAAAGCTTCTGGGATTCCTGTGGAACTAGTTTTGAACGAACTAAACAATTATTGAAGAATATTATGCCGTACTACTCAAATGTTTGAACATAAGGATATACAAAAAATGTTGATGCTTGAATAGCCAGAAAATGTTCCTTTATCAGCATGATATGCAAGATTGTACTTATCAGTTGCAATTAAGAATAGAAAAATTGCACGAATTACCTTGGACATACGCTGTTTTCTTTTCAGATATTGCCCTACTCATAGGTCATAACCACTGCAACAGTTATTTTTAGGGTATCTATAAAATGTGTTATGCTGAGGAACTTAAGGAATAGAAGAGTGGAAAATAACTATTGCTCTTAATTTAGTTCTTAAGGTCGAGATAAGTTGAAAATGTATGCGAATGGTACAACTTCTTACGTTGTCGAAGTAAATGTGCCCCTATCTCTCCAATTACAATTCCTATATTGTTTTCTATTTTCTTTCCTTTTGTTCTAATTCCCGTATGTTACCTTTATTTGATTTTAACTCCGGCTTAATGTATTATGTTTCTCTCTTTTTTTTTCGTTTTCTAAGCAGGTGTATATCATATATAACAAGTGAGCTCCATCGATGTCTGGAAGTTACTCGAGAATAAATAGGATGAATAATGATACATCTCCAATTTAGGAAATTACCTTAGTTCTGTAACTATATCTCTAACACACAACCAATAATCATTCGCACAAACCGTAGTACTATCGGCCTCATTGCAGCACATTAAAACAACTCCCATGAAATAATGACCATTAACAGATACGGACTCGCATCTGTTGAGTCATTCTCGGTGCGCGCTACAATGTAGACGATATGAATGTTTTATTTGGTAGCGTAGTGGCTGACAGAGGGAATGCGTGTTATAATGGAACTCGTCCCCGAGGGTGGAGATATCCATGCATGCGAGAGGGCACCGACTGTCCCCCAATTCAATTTTCTCGTGGCTGTCCGCAATGTATTATACAGGAGGAGCGTAATAATGTAACTGGCAAAAACTTTTTACTTTTTCTTTGCATCTTTTCCGACGAAAACTCCATTTGCAATGGGTATCTCAGCTACTATTTCCGATTTCAAAAGACTCAAACATTTTTATGTATGTATGACACAGATATGCATATGGGTAAGGCCTCTAAAATGCGTAGATATAGATCCTCTCTCTTTTTCTTCAGCCTGTTCCCTTCGAAAATTATCTGGAAGTTTTAAATCTGAATGACTGGGTACACTGTAAGAGCACTTTATTTGCGTATTGAAGTAAATCATAAATAGAAGGATGTCTATAGCAATTGGAATAATTAAATCTGATGTAAAATTCTGCCCGAGCTCGCATAATAAATCAAAAATATAAACAAACCATATCCAACAGAAAGCTTATGGTTGTTATGTGTTAGGACTGTAAATGACAGTTGATAATGGAGTTCTTGGACTCTGAAACAACAATTACTGCGGCGACCTACTGTAACACCCTTGAACGTCTATGGAGAGCAATACAAAACAAAAGGAGAAGTATGTTCTTATCATGAATTGTCTTTCTTTAATGCAAGCCCTCATGCAGCATGAGCAATATAAAGGAACTGCTCATGAAATTTGGATGGGAGTTGTTGCCCGGATATGGTATCGAGCAACTCCAGTGTGACAGATTGGTTGAGAATTCAGGCGGTAACGTGGTTACCCTCTTCGTAAGAGCTGGTGCCCCATTCAAAAAACTGCCTCAATGTCAAGGTTTTACGATAATCTAGAGGTAACATACCAAGTGGAGGTTGTGAGAAAGTTACCTATGGAGTCGGCAGAAAATGAAAACTTTAGGTTGTCAGTAGAATTGAGTTCGATAGACCGAATATCACCGAGAAGATTGTTGATAAAAATTAGAAGTTATCCCCTATGGTATTTCAAACGTTAGTTCACGCTGGGAGGAAATATAGCTCCGACTCTTAGCGCCATACTTTCTATCGATTAATTGTGAGTGCAGAAGGACTATCAAGGAATCAGCAAATTTGAAATAGCGGAGTTCTTTATGAAGGATATAATTATCCAATTAATAAAACCATGTTGGTTTGGTGATAAAGTGGTGGCACTGATCTCCAAATATTTTGATATCAAGGAATTTCGAACACTTTGGAGTAATTAAACAAAATGGAAATGATCCTAGAATTTTGGAGCGCAGACTGATTAGTATGGATATATTGCCGGCATATAATTTCAAAGCCGTCAGTTCAGTATCCTGAAACACAAATACAGAGCACATGACGTACTTCATTAGATATTTCTTCCTTCAACATGTTACAATTTTGATACTCATGTTAACTGGACTACTGTTGGTTTTGTTATTTTCGCTCTTGACACCATTAATTCTTGATTCTCAAGTAAATTAATTTCTCCATTGCTTGTGTGATATTGAATTATGTTACCTGTTATTGCTTATGAGGGGCGCCTCTGAAGTTGTTGCACAAACTAACAGAGACAATTTTTTTAACAAAAGCTTTTATTGATTTTTGTCTTGAAGTTCATACACTATACACTATTGTACGCATTTTGACTATTCTCGTAACATTTTGCCTACTCTGAAGTTGGCATCTCAAAAGCATGGTTTTTGAAAGCTTGGACAGTTCCTTAATTTCTTTTTGAAACCCGGCAACAGAAAAACATATTGTTAGGCTATAAATCAGGTGAATACGAACAATGAGACATTATTCCGATGTTTATCTTCTCCAAATAATCAATTATTTGACGTGCTATGTGAGAGCTAGCACTGTCAAGATTCAAAATGATGCAACATTTTCGGTCGTTTATCCTGATTTCGTGGATACGTCGGGCAAACAAATTGTTGTATACCATTCAGCATTAAATGTTCTTCGATTCTTTAAAGGAATGGGTGCGACATTTCCAATACATTCGAAGAAATAAGAGATCATTTTTTGGAAGTGCTTCGTGAATGAACAACTTTTTTGGGATTCAGTTCATCTTGGAATATCGAAGCAGTGAATTGTTGCTTAGTTTCCGGTTCATAGGTATATATCCAAGTTTCGTCACCTACTACGATGTTGTACACGGATTTTTCAATTCTTCGGTCGAATTTTATGATTATTTTCTTTCATTAATTAATATGAGCCTTTTTTATCTTCGCTCAAATTATACAGAAGCCAACGGCACCAGATCTTTTCTACAGCTAATTGCTCATGTAAAATCGAATGTACTGCAGCCTTCGATATCCATAAGAATATTTACGTATATATATCTCACAGCAAGTCACTTGCCGGTGTTCTTTGATCATGTTGGGCACAGCATCGTTTCTTTTTTGATATAACAATCGATTTTCGGCAAAACAACTTTAACCTTCCTATACTCACGCATACGGTCTGTGAGACCGATTTATATAGTATAGTATACGTCTTTCATTTTGACGTGAGTATAGGTTAAACAGTATTCTGATGATACCTCATTACCAAAACTTGAACGAAGCGATTCTAAGCGTTGTTGAGTTAAACCTTTACTAAAATCCTAAAAATCATCCAATAAAAACCTTCGCCTGAAATTTAAGCGTTCACTGTAAACAAACCACTCGGTCAATGTCTAAGGTGTTACTGTTTTCACAGAAACAACTTTCAAATTTTACGAAAATAGTAATGACACGTCTCAATAGACGCACTTAGTGGTCGTTTATAAAAACATAAAATGCGCTCACCGTGCGCTTGCCCTTTGCGATATCATTTTGTTCGTTATGATATTGTTTAGTTGAAATCTTTCTTCCTTACTAGCTTCTCTTACTCTGTGCAGTTGCTTCTTGTTCAGCTGTAGCCAGAACTCATGGATGGATTGTGCCTTTTAAAGCTAAAGTTTAAAGTAATATATTTGTTGCCGACTACACTGTCTCGAACGTTCTTATAGAATTAGTGCCTTACTGCCTACTGGCACCTTTGGCGCATTTTGTGGCAATAGTATAATTACATAGTTCCCATGAAACTAACCGTTTTTACCAATATACCCCCAATTGTATAGTCCGCATTTGGAGGTTCTTGACCGTATACCTATTGTCTACCATTCTGTTTGTGGGTTTCCCGTTACAGACTTTTTATTGCCTAATCCTTCTATTTTCTGCACAGGCGTTGGGGACAGAAACTAACTGCCGGCTATTTGTTTGATTTCAATATAATCACTAAATATCTATTAAACTGATGGGTGTTGGCAAAGAGAAGCGTAATTGCCTGTTAGTACGATAGAAATAATTGAACTGCGGTGTTAGGGAAATGAAAGAAAGTACGGGAAACTATACATATCAGTTTCTATGCCTTAACTAATGTTATAATCAAAGAAACCTGCTGTAGGATACATTTTCACCATTCGACACATTTGTTAATATTTCATGCATTTCAGTTTAATTGGAACATTCCATGGATCATGGTAAAGTACTAGCTCTGCAAATTAATAAGGGGTTCAAGCGTAGACTGGTAGTTCCAAGGTGAAGGTGTATACGAATATGTGTCTACATACACATATCGGTTTACGAATTTAATGGTACGAAGTCTGCGAACTTGCCAGGGAAATAACAATTGCTCAATGTGAATTTGAATTACGAATGAAATCTAACGTTCGGATGCTAATTTAAGACGAACGCTGAGCGGGTACGTATTAAACACATAAATCATTAAAAATTAATATTATACGCCCGAACGCGAACTAATGAAATTACGCTTAACCAATAATTTTCCGAACTGATTAACGCAAACTTTTCTCTTAAAGAGCGCACCGAAACTTTTCGCAACAAACTTCTTTGTTCATTTTAATTGAAGACCTTTATACGGAGCGTTCAAGCGTCGGCGTCTATTTTAATGCGAGCGGAACCGGATGCGGCGGATTAAAGCACAATGTTGTTGCTTGGAAGATGACGGCTCCTGTCAGGTCTCGCAATGTTTGATTGATGGACGCGTGTACCATCACTCCGCGAGAATCGGACCGCTATTAATTAATGCTCCCCGGAGTTGGCCGCTAAATGATGATACACGACTTAAATTTAAAACGCGCTCCATCAAAATATCAGCTTACATGCGTAAGTTTCACGGCACTGCATTATTACTTCGTAAATCATGAAAGGCATTATTAGTCTCAGACTAAGAAAAGCCGAGTGTGTTAATCTTCCTGTTAAAATACTTATGGGGTGTATTTCCTTTACTTTTGTAGAAACTTCTTTCAAATAAACGGTTCCTATATCTACAAAATCAAATTGGTGTTACTGATCAACTTTATTTCACCGATTTTGCGATGGTTTCTTGGCTTTTCATAAATTTTACATTTAAATATTTTTGACCAAAAATACAGCAAAAATGCTTCTACACACAAGCATGTCAATATTAAAACAAGTGAAACAACTTTAGAAAAAGTTCAACTAAGATATGCAGGATTGCGATGCAGTGAACCTGAATAATTCCAAAAGCTAATAATGGAACGCTTCCAATTCAAACTCGGATAAAAAGGTAAAACTTTGTCGGTATTTTCGATTGGGAGAGAACAGGTTTTATTGCGTTGGTAGCGTAGATTTGAATTGAACACGTCGAATGAAATACTTGGACAAAGTACAGTGTAGTATGATGTGAGTTGTAATGGAAATTTTAATCAAAAATGTATTCTGTGAACTAAAAATGTAAGTGTATAGGTTTTAATTTATGAATGGGTATCAACCAAAAACAAAAAAACGGAAAGTCAAAGTAATTGATATTGTAAATTCCGCTTTCTATAGTTTAGCACTTCAAAAAATAAACCCTTCAGTACCTCAGCAGTTATGCCAAATAAGTTTCGTAAGATATGTAAAAAACTCATCTACGTGTTAGTTCAGTTGGTATGGTACAGAATTAGAAATAAGGATTTCTAATTTATTAAGACACGCCAACCTTTCTGATGATACAAACAAGTCTTATTTGTACTACATTGAAAATAGAATTAGTAACGCATAGGTGACCACAATCCGTTGTGTAAACTTAGATAACTTTTGTCATCAAATCATTAGTCATTAAGTTTCTCCTAAATGATTTTCCAAATAATTTTTGTTGTCCTGGCCTAATGGTAGGTAGGATATAGTTACAACTGATTGGAATACATTTGTTCTAAATTTTAAGTGTAGAGCAAGCCAAATAGTATCAGTTTCCACTAATATAGGTCTCCATGTGATATGGGAACTTACATATAAAACAATAAATAAACCGTAGACGATATATATGTCATCTTTACTGCAGAGGACTCCACCACAACTGTATGTAATTTAGAAAATGATTAACTGATGAGATATGCATAGAGGGGGCAAAGGAATCAACATATTTTTATTTCTTTATTAGTAATAAAAAAATAACTTTCTGTGTATAAGTTTATTAGATATTAAATACAATAACCACAGTCTGTCGCAGTTTATATGGCCAAATCCTTCTTCATCTTCTTTATTGATATGTTCAGGTGACGGCTCTATGAATGCATTAGAATGGGATTCCAGCTTCTCGTGGTATCTTGTAGCTCTGTTTTGTATTAGACTGCTTACATATGGGATTTTGAGAGTGATATGGAAATTTGGATTTAATACCTACATGTGGTCGTCAGAGATTGCGCATAAAACTGTTGATGGGGTTCAGATATGTTACCAGCTGTTACGTTTATGTTATATTATGTTAATGTTATGTTTCGGACTGCCGAAAATATTAACGAAACTATTTTTTTATCAAAAAAAGCGATGAAGTTATTTGAATTCATCACTATATTACTGTAGAAAACCTAAGGCAGAAATATAGTGTTTTGGTACGATACGTAAAAGTATATAACCTTTGGGGTATACTGGTTGAATATCGAATATTCCTAAAAAAAAGTAAAAAAATATGAATATTATAAATCCGTCCTCCATCAAATAGATCGCTTGAATTGCAAAGAGGAGAGTGATCAACAAAAATTACTATATTGGGTGATGGGTAACGACGAAATTCATCTTGGTGTAAACACGTTGAAGCTTTGCGTTGTCAAAGGCTGTGTTCGTTGTTGTTGTTAGTCAGGTAGATGTTATGCGAGCAGTGCCAATTAATCCGTTTCTTGCCGCAAAGCAGTGACGATTGTTGAATAAGAGCTACTGCTGGGTTTACTGGACGAATTTGATGCAAGCTGCAATTTACAAATTAAGTCAGCGGCTGTCAGCGTTATCAATCTGCATTTGATGCGTTTAAACAATATTTTCCTACTTTATGAAGAACAAGTTTTACAATGAATGTGTCTAGCTCTACAAAACTAATTTGGATGTTAGATCTGTGGGCGAACTATGGAGAGAGGTGGGACAAGTTTTAATAAAATGACAGTACTTAAACAACCTTTGTAGTAACAGCCCTTAAATTGCCATCTTTAGTCGAAATTTCAACGATAATCATGTATTGTCATCAACTATGGCTGGACAACATATAGGAAATCACGCATAGGCTACTGCACAACTTCAGCAGATCACTTTCCAAGAACATATACACCACACATAGCAGTTTGCATTAAGTTTACTTTTAACATAGTGTTAAGAGCGATCGTTAGACAGTGGTCTTGTTCTAAGAAGACTGACAATTGGCAGTGAATCGTAAGTTATTTACAATGACGTCAATCCAAAATATATTGGAGCAAACAACAACAGAACGCTTGCGGTTCAGATTAAGAATTGCTTTTGATAGTAAACTATCTAACCAACGAAATCCAAAATATTAATTCATAGAATCTGGATGACCTAATTAATTAGCTATTAAATATTCTCTGGTAATTATAATATTATTACAGCGTTATTAATTTAACGTTTTGAAAATATAGCTCTTAACACCCGATTTGTTGTTTGCTTGACTTGAAAGTCGTATGTGCGTTTATTAGGCAGCTACAAGCAAGAGCTTATTAAGTAAGATTAGAGTTATTATCGGTTAGGTCGAATTATAAAGTTACATCTAGTACATAGTCCAGGCTTTCCACTATCAGATTATCATTTATTTCGTTCTATACAAGATTTCCTGAATAGCAAACAATTCAATAACATTGCTGTTTTGACTATACTAATCATTTGATCTTAGCCCACTGAATCTGCTTATCATACACTTAGAGAAAAATATGTACTACGTACCTACTACTACTTTCCTGTCAGACGATATTTGTGTTAAGTATCCTTTTTTACAAGGATTCATGTTTTACGGTTTGCGTTCACAGCATAGCTCTTCTGAAACCATACACGTTCATCCTCTCTAAAAGAATGTTTGCTTAATTAGGTTAACGAGTACGAATGGGAAGATTTATATTTCCAACGCAATCTATTGCTTTGCAGGTTTTCGTAGTCGTTTGCTTCAGACGTCCCTCATGACTTCCTGCAGTGCATCAAGTGACAATTCATTTCATTTATCGTTACTTTATATTATATAAGATATTCATTACTACCATTAACGTTCTATTTTTGTTTCGATTGCTGTCCGAGCGTTTAGTTTTCGAAAGGAATGGTATTTAAGGAATCGTATTTGATCTGTAATATATTGTAAATTATAGATTGTACTGTATACTATACAAATCCAATGTGTTTACAAGGACTTTCAGAATAAGTTCCTAATATAACATTCTTTTAAGGGTGTCTCCTTAAAAGTAATCCACCGAACAAGAGTGATCACTAGTAGGGGGATACTATGTAATAAAATACAGATGATAAGTTTATACTTGAAAATTCATTTACGGAATCTTAGAAAGATGAAAGGAATCGTTCCCCTTCTCACAAAGTAAAGTACCTACATACATACAATCTGCTTAGTTGGTAGGTAAGTAGTAGGTCTACCGCAGATCTGTCGTCTACAGAAACTTACACAGAAACACAATCAAAGGATTACAAGGGTGTTCCGCTTTGAAGACTAATTTGAAACTCTTGAACCAATATTGTCAAAATTCGACTGTCGGATTGTTGTAAACATAAATGACTTATTTATGCGAGGACGTCTCTATTCTCTTTCGGTTTATATTTGGAAATGTATTTTAAAATATAAGCCTATTTAGATTAATTCATATACCATAGTAAAATTATAATGTGTAATAATCTGAATTCTGTGGCATCCTGTTTTGCATAAATATAAAGGTTTTGCAAATTGTGTTATATTAGATACCCCCTAAGAGAAATGTTTACGTATTATTATTCACTTATATACATACATAATATTAGAATAAGAGACACAGCAACAATTTTTCCATATACAAGATAGCCTCTCTTCGTATCAAATATCTTGTATACTTTAGAACTATCTAGGATTGTCGTTTGTGTTACTTGCATTCGTAATCATAGTACTTCTTTTGGATGAATATTTATTTATTTTATTCAGCAGATAAAATCTAATTGTCTACAAACCAATTTCATACTTGGCATACAAAATGAAACATGCGCACAGGTTATCAAATCTATCTTCTAGCCTCAACGTTGAGTGTGCAATAGAATGGTACATACAATAATTAGGAAGCTCGTCTGCACCACAGTCATCTGGAGTACTGAAGATAGTTTTGATAAGCTGTATTTTACAATAGTCTAATAATTTTGATCTAAGAAGGAAGATCATGCTTTCCTGAATTAGTCAAAAATTTAGTGGTCACAAGTACTACGACGTTGGCACTGGCCTTGCATTTTTCTATTGCAATAACGGACGCTTATACCATCTCTTTGACTGCTTCTTGCAAAACACCTGCCGGAATGGACTAAACAAAAGATTATAATAATATGCTGCGTTAATTGCAGAATCTTTCCGTAGATAATCCATAAAAATAATCCGATCGCAATCTGATAACTAAGCATTACTTTTTCAATCGACAGAACAGCACGTGCCTTAAACGGAGGCTTCTCCTTTGGTTTGCGTCATCCTTCCGACTGATTTTTAGTCACAGGATAAAAATATCCATCTTTTGCCAGTAATTATTATTAGTTACCAAAATCGTTCACTGTAACGTGCTGAAAGCTGTTGAAGTTGGTAGCATGTCACATCTGTTTGGTTTCTGTTCCGATCCCAACAACTATTGTACCCAACGAGCTAACAGACGCCCAAACGTTTATGTCGTGTACCTATTTCTATATTAACACTAATTTCACGAATAGTTATTGATCTATTATCTTTCTGTAGGTTCTCTACGGCAGTAACGTCCTTTTACTTAACAGACCCATAAATAGACTGCACTTTTAGATTTTGCAAACTCTCGAGATATACCTTGCAGACCTTGAACAATATCCGAAAATTCCTCATCCGCCTTGAATAGGAAGAAAACCATAACTTTCCGGGATTTAGGTAAAATCAGCGGTATGGAAATTCACCAAAATCCGTCGGATCTGTCAAGTAACTGAGGTAAACTAAACAATATTAATATTAACAATAAGTCTTGTCTCTGATCAACAGCGTGTCCCATGAGATTTATGCAATTGAACTAGAGCCAAAATCCCGGAACATTCGAAACATCCCTGGCATATACTTCAACTTCTATTTTCACCATTTCCAGCCATTTCTTTCCTTACCCATTCTGCTCTCTTCGTCACGTTTGCTGCTGCTTCCAACACTCTTCTAGACTAATTTTCATCCTGGCACTCAAGTATGTCATAATCACCTAATGCTCCTTATTTATATCCGGACCACTCAGTGTCTTCTTCTTCGCAATTTTCTATTAGTTATTTGACTCATCTTTCCTTTCCCATGCTTAATAATCATTCTTCTTTTTCTTAGTCATAATCTAGATTTCAATACCGTACAACACCACTGATTGTGCGATTGCTTTGTGTGCCTGGATTTTTATTATCCTACGTATGGTTTTTGATTTTCGGATGGTTGCAAATCATGTGAAGGCCCTACTTCCTTTAAAATTGTATTATATACTTAGTTTTTCTTGTCTTATTTGCCACCCCTGTTCAGAGGTATCTCAGATTGCTTACTTTCTTAATCTTTCTTGTATTTTTTCTTCCTGTTTTTATCGTAACGCTTTCGAGATCACCAGTTTACTAGTAGCAATAGGTTTCTGTTTAGGTTTCTCTTTTGAACTGACTTCCATTCATTGTAATACACGTTGCTAGGACATTCACTTTCATACTACATCAGAAAAGAGCGATATTTTAGTTATTGGGGAGTGATTACTCCTAAGTTTGCTCTATTTATATTATTACACGTTCTAAAAAATAATAATAATCAATGAGAAATGCGTTACAACTTTCTTGTTAATGATTGTTTTCGATGCAGTCGTTTGAAATGGTGATAAAGCATATGAAATTAGTAGTTGTCCTTTTACTGTTGATATCTGTAGAGGATGGTTTAGGATCCATTTACCTACGCTCTAGGTCGAATACCATGTAATAATTAATCGATCGAATTGGTAGGAAATCAATAAAGTTTACGTAGTAGATAATATAGGAATGATTTTTGGAAACGAGATAAAGAATATTAAGATTCAGAAAAATGTCGACAATAACTTGTCGTGTTTAGATGCCGAACACAATAATCCATTATCATCATTAAATGTATGAAGTATATGGTTTTGCAAACAAATTGATATTTTATAGAAGTACATGGAGGAGATGTTGTGTTGTTTCCACAATTGAGGAAGAATTTAAAAAAATAGGGTTAGCTTGTTGATGGTTTAGAAATCAATGTCCAGTTATAAGGATTATTTGTCTTGTCGCAATCAGCTTTGAGACAAAGTTTTAGTCGATTAGCTACTTTCACATATTTATCTAAATATTTCCCTTTATTCCACCTTTCAGAAATAATCTTGGACATCTAAGTCAGTAACTAAGTTGCCATTCTCAATGGATAACTTGGGAAAATAGGTATCACCAGCGATATCCGGCCAACGCTTAATACGAACACCACGCAGCGAGCACTGTAGAACTCTAAATAGCACTGCACAATGAAGATCACGTATTGAACCCACATGTTCTGGTGTGATTCCTTCGGCTTTTCTTTTTTGACAATTTTGGAACTTAGTTGTAGAAGGTTTCTTTAAGGGTATGGGACCTTTGGGGGTATGCTGTTTTGTGAACTCGGGAGAATTGCTGATTGCACTGCTTGAGTACCTCTAGAATGCTTGGACTCAACAAAATATATTATTAAATGCTGTAGTGTCTAGACTTTCCATGATTGGGATGATATCGAAAATACATACGTGGTAAGGTATTTAACCAGGACTAAATGAAGAAGCTGCAATAGGTTGTTAAATATAGGTTTTAACTTAACTTACAGAGGAGATTTTACCAAATTGGAGCCTAGTTAATTTTTTTCTCGATTTAATCACTGCCCCATTAAGAGCTTGTAAAATACCGGCACTCCAGCCCCACGAGCTCCTATCAGTAGATACATGTCTAATAAACACATGAGCAGATTTCAGTGAGCTTATGTAGTAATTCCAAATTTACACAGGGAAAGTGAGCGAAGCTATCGGAGAAAGCTTAAGGTATCAAGTTGCAGATGATCTCCGATCTTTGTCAACTACTTGAATTGTGTTGAATTAGAAGGGTCATGAATGACAAATGGAGTAGAAGGGAAAGAAAACAATTTCCTGTTTTGAAGAAGGATAAAAGTATGAAGCGAGGCGAGTCAGATATTCAAATTTTTTCAGGTGGACTTGTTGAAACGAAATTAATGTACCACAGAAGTGTCTTATTCTTAGCACATTATGTGAATGCGACTGTTATATACACAATTTCAAGAAAAAGAGATGACGATCAAAGTCAATTGCTTTTGCATGGTTTTCAAATATGATACTTACATGGGTTACGTCGAAAAGCTCGACTTGGAAGGTCCCTATAAATTGAATTGTAAGTCCCACAAATGATAGAGCAACCCAGTGGAACTTAAAGAAGGCTACCATTTGTGGAGGGAGTAATCAAGAAATTTAAAACGACCATTCTAGTGACATTTTGTTGAGTAAACACGTGGTAACGATATAGAAGTGTTCACTGAAAAGGTTTGATCACTCCAGCAGCAATAGTAACGTTACTTGTACAGTAACTATTGCTAACTGGTATGTTTCATTATGCCTCAAACACGAGAAGAATGGTTTTGCGGCTTCCTATCCCAAAAATTGAAATCCTGATGAACTTTTCAAATATTGTTGTATCGGTTTATAAAAAGAAATCTTTGATTGGAGTTACTTTGCGGCTTAATACTCTCTTGCATTAACCACGACTAGCTGAATAAAAGTGCAAGTTCGTTTTTTAATAGGAATTATCTACATTAGCAAAGAAACTAGCTTCATTCTTTGATTTTATGAAAAAGTCGGTTCGCAGAATGTTAACAGCTTACTAAATATCGTATATATTTCTATATACAAACTTAATCTTCTCTCAGTTTACCATCAATCCACGGTTTCTTACTATTTCTTCCAACTACCTACCATTTCAAGGTCTTCCTTTTCTTCTGCTTGTTTTTCCTGATAAAGCAAAGCAGCTGCATTTTGTTGTCTCTTGCTACTGCTTTGGGCTAGATCGACTGAGAGCGGATCGCCTTGTCAACCTATTTTGGCGATAAATTCATTTCGAAACTTCCCAGGAGTATACATTGAACTCTAAACATCATTGGTGTGAAAGCAACAAACTTCATCTTGCAAAAGTGCTTGAAGGTACGTTAGCTTTCTTCCCGTTGATTTGTTACAATTTGATCTCAAAAACAAAGCTATGTGAAATGATGCAGTTCTATACCAGATCATTTTGACAATGGAGCGTCACATTTTCCGTACATGATTACAGGTAACGAAACATAGGTATACTGCTATAATCAGCAGAAAAAGTAACAACCGACATTTTGGGCCTCTGAGAAGATTATTGGTGAAAAAGTCGAAACAAAAATTGGTCGCGATATTTTTTGGAATTTGCACTGTAGCACGGGATAACGGTTGTATTGTTGGTTTCCTGCAATTTGTTTGCCTCAAACTCTTCAAAAGTTTAGTGAAAGGCGTCAAAAAGGTATGATCCTCTTGTATTTTCATAACAATCCGGTTTACATTGCTGCTCGAGCGATTGAATAACTTGAAAGGATTGGAAAAACTGTTTTGGAGATTGATTTCCGCGGATGCAAAAATGCGCGTGATTGTAAAGGAAGACATCTTGAAAAATTATAAATACATGCATGTATAATACTATATTTTGTCAATATGTTGTGTTGCCTCAGCGGAAAGGGAAAAGTCCTCGTATAAGAATAAATTGCGTCTAGTAAAAATTTTTCTACCACTGTTGGGGTTAGGCGGGGCATTATAAGACGAAAATCGAATCTTTCGTTATTTTAAGCTGTTAGAAACTACATAAAACATTTTTGAATGGGTTATACGTTAAACTTATTAAATATCTTTTTAGTATAGTTCTATTTTATAGATTGAGGCCTTACATAAGCTCATCTCGATACAAAATATGTGTTTCAATGACATAAAAATTGGCCAAGTGGACAGATATAAGACATTAATTCTCTATTCCAATTCTTCTCTTCTTTGTACGTCCTTTTTAGGTACCTTCCTTTTTGGGTTCTTTTTCTTAGGTTCTGCCCTTTTCTTTTCGTCAGTTTCTTTCGTTTTTGTTTGTTAAGTTTTCAATACGTTTCAGATATTCTCCGCTTGTCAAAACTTTCCTTTTGCCGTCTCTCTTTCGTCTTTTCCCAGTTGTGGGTTTAGTATGCGTAATTTTGTCCAGCAATAAGATCTCAAATAAGCGAGATGGATGAAAGTTTTAATACAGCTCTAGTGGTACCACCACTCCATTTCCAATTATGATGGTGAAACACATTCTATGTTTTCAGCTGGTGATTTTTCTAACTATACCAACTTCCTGCCGACTAATCCATTTCGTTTGACAAACGATTGCATCCAGTCTTTAGCAGGAGAGCTATTTTTAAAATTGTTGCTTATATTATTTTGAACGACATAGGTTTGCACTATTGGACCTAATTTCGTGTTAGCGCCCATTCCCATTTCGCCACTATTTTTAATTTTTCTATGAGATCCTGATCTTCTTCCTTTGTTAAAATAGTTTTCCTTCTTTGCCAGGATTTGTCGGATGTTATCGTTAATAGCAGCTTTCCTGTATGATAATTCATTATTTCTAACTCTCTCTAATGATTCGTTTAATTTTGTATCACTGTACGTTTTAGTTTTTTTGACGTAATTTCGTGGCATTTGGATAATATAGTGTTGTACTTTTACACTCGGCACTGCCTTATATTTTTCCAAAAAAAAAAACAAAATGTTCTCACTATCGAGTTTGAGACTAAAACTACATCCCCTCGGCGCAAGCGGATCGCGATACGCAGAGGAAGATCAAAAAGTTCGTTGACCGGGACGCAAAGATTTCGTGCCAATTTTTTCCGATATATGTAAAATGCTATGAAACACGTCCTTGAATCAAATGTTATGCTACATAATTTTTCGTCTTATAAAATTAACAATAAACCGTTTCATTTCCATATGTGACGCTCAGTTGGTTTATTTATTTTGTGGAATAACAAGGCTGTTATTTTTACCCAAAATATTAGCCATTTCAGTTTTACCTCGTCTGACCCCAATTTAATAAACAGTTTGTGGAATACAACTACCGTAATTTTGATGTAAATCTAATTGGCACAGAAAATTATCTTAGCCTAGTTTTGTCAGTTGGTTCACTATCAAGTGCTATACGTGGAAGGAGTGGCTTTTAAATTGGAAGGCAAGAGAAACAGCTTTGTAAGAAATGTATTGCAGAAATTAGCATACAAACAAACAATATTTACAGAAGTTATTTAAAGCTTTAGTGGAGCGAAAAAGAAAACAGATGGAGGAAGAGGAAATTATAAATATTGCACGGGCTATACGCCGAAGCTTATTAATTACATTTTGTATTTGAATTCCTTCTGTGAACAGGGTCATTAATTCCGAACGCAACGCAAGCACTTAAAATCGCATCCAGGTACTTAGACACGTTGAATTATTGTGAACTGAAGTAATAATTTCCATATTTGAATATGTATAAGCACCAGTAGTAGCAGCAGTAAACGAACATTGAGGTGGTGGAGAGTGTCGAGAGTGTCAATAATTAAGTTAGCGAACAACTTTTCACTCACTGTTTTCATAAGACCGCCACCATCACCACTACCACAGTGCGAGTTCTATAATAAATTGTGTCTACACTGAAAAATAAATGAAAAGTTGCGCCAGCTCCCAAACACAATCAAGAGTCCTGCATTATTAATAATTCTCACTTCCCAGAAGTGTTGTAGCGTCGCTCCGGGCTGTACCTTTAAATAACTAATGATGTCGGAAATTGGCGCGCCTAAACGACGCACCGTTGCGTTAAAATAACCCTCGCAAGAACCGCGATATTAAATTAAATTAAATTACCGCAATTTAAAGAAGAAGTTCGGTTATGTTAATTAAATACGTGAACCGTCGTGACAAATTTTTGTCATCTGTCAGTATCAAGAGTTCAGTGGCGGGAAGGTACATTGGAACTTCTTATGTCAACCGCTGATCTGAAAACTAAACACGTATACGACTCGGTTAATAAATGTCTCCTGAAACCCATCTTGTCTCCTAGGTGCCATTTTATGTCGGCCAACTCTAATAGAATTATTTAAGAAATTCAATTTACACGTTTGTGAAACTTCGATGCCTGAAATTGTGTTCGCTTTCCATCGTAAAATTGAGCATAAAGTGCAACTTGATGGATACGCGTCCGAAAAACAAGACGTGGCGAATGTGGGATCGATTTTATTATTTAAACCGGTTTAGAATAAATCTAAAGTAGCACGAATATCTGGTTTTCGTTTTCTCCCAATGCATTAGTTATGTAATTCTTCTTTACAGTTGGTTGATTAATATTAAAGTGAAGAGATGCGTACTAGACTCTCCAAAGCAGGAACACTTTACTTGCAAAAGAAGTGTCTTAAAAGCTCTCCGCTTAAGTTAATTCAATCGGTTTATTTACGAGAAAAAACAAGGAGCTACTCAATTTCTCAGTTATATTTGTATTTATAATAAATGAAATATAATCTGATAAATTGAAGTCTTTTTTACTTTTCTCATCTAAAACTGGTGGGCGCCACGATATACAGTGTGTAAAGCGATGGGGTATACAAGAGGGAATTTTTTTAAAATATTGATTTATGAAAGAAATTTATTCTTCATGATATTTTTTGCTTGCTTTGAAAGTACCAATAACGTTTCGATAATCTAAAATTTATTTCTAGAAATCTGGAAAAATAATAAAATTAATTTTTTTATTGGAAGTTATCATTCTACATTATAATCAAGATAACGTATTGCTATCAAACCACAAACAAAACACTCCATGTGTCAAACTGACTTGCAAAAATGCTAACGTTACAGCAAAGAATTTATTTAGTTAAATGTTACGGTATTTGGTGATGTTTCATATCAGTACGCAATTAATTTGTTTCATCAAAAGTATCCAGCTGTAACAAAAATGACTTAGAAAATTAATTGCAAAATTCGACGAAACAGGATCGGTGGTCGACAAAAAGAAGATAAGAAAGGTGTACAATGAGAATGATGCGGTAACTATTATGGCACTGCAGTCCGTTGAAGACAATCCACGCTTATCATTAAGACAGAGGGCAGCGGAGCTTAATGTCAGTCACACTTTATTACAAACAATTTTTAAAAGAAATAAAATTTATCCGTTTAAGCCAAAATTTAGACATACCCTTGAGATTCCAGATCATGCTCTGAGACTGGACTTCTGCTTATGGACTGGTGAGAAGCTCATGGAAAACAGAAACTTTCATAAACGCATATTGTTTTCCGATGAATGTACCTTTTCCACAAACGGTGTTATGTCTTCACAGAATTGCAGATTTTGGTCACGAGACAATCCCTATTTTAAAATCAACACGAGAAATCAGCGTTATCGAAAAGTTAATGTTTGGTGCGGAATGTTAATTAATAAAATTATTGGGCCCTACTTTTTTGACGAAAATTTGAATCATAGTTATTTAAGTATGCTACGAAATTTTTTGATTCCATCACTACAAGACGTGAATTTGGAGAACATTTATTATCAACAAGATGGCTGTCCAGCCCACAGCACGTTATTAGTTCGCGCATGGTTAGACCAGGAATTTCCTGAGAGGTGGATTGGCCGTTACGGTTCAATGCATTGGCCTGCCAGATCGCCAGATTTGTCTCCCATGGACTTCTTTTTCTGGGGACACCTTAAACAAAAAGTATATGAAGAACCTGTAGGAAATAATGTAGAAATTTTAAAACAACGAATAACTGCAGCGGTTACAGAAGTTAACTTGGAAACTTTGGGGAAGGTTTATATGGAATTCAGGAATAGAGCGGAAAGGTGTGCAGAAAACGGAGGAGATTATGTACAATGACAGTTTATAATAAATAAAATTTATTTATTTATTTCTTATTGATACTTGATTAGAATGTAGATTAGTTACAATTTTTTTATTATTTTTCCAGATTTCTAGAAATAAATTTTAGATTATCGAAACGTTATTGGTACTTTCAAAGCAAGCAAAAATATCATGAAGAATAAATTTTTTTCATGAATCAATATTTAAAAAATTCCCTCTTGTATACCCCATCGCTTTACACGCTGCATATATATATATATATATACATTTAGCTGTGACTAAAGTAAAATTGTATTACGTTTTAATAATAACAATAATAACCTTTATTCTTTCTACAATACAAAAAGCGTAGAAAACGTCATGTTTTAAGTACATAATAAAATCAACATACAAAGATTGTAAATGTAAAATACATATTAATAACATAGGTCAGACATATCACGCAGTTAGATGTTGTGAAATCATGAATTAGTCTTTCATTTCGTAAAAACAATGTGCTCCTAAAAAGAACTTTAAGCTACTCTTAAAACTAGTCAAAGGCAACATCCGCAAATTCTCTGGAAGGTAACAATTAAAATTTGATAAAGGAGTGGATGACGTGTTATCAAGTAGTGTAAACTTTGTCTCCACTTACGTGCAAGACGCGACATTCAATTCGGAGAAGTAAGGGCGTCACCCACTATTTTATCAAACCTTGGTGATTATATATTTTAAAACATTGGTTTACTGCTTTTGCACTTGAGTGCACCTGACGTGTTTGTAGTAAAACTAAATATTGATCTTGATTACAACGCGTGCTATGTTCATGGGTGAGGTTTATAAAAATGTAATTTGATTTGACGAAAACGGAACACGCTAGGATATAAAGAGATGGATTTAAAAAATTTCTCTAGTTGAATCTCTGGATCTTAAATTAAATATCGTTCTTACGCAAGCCTTCTGTATCAAGAAAGTCCTATGAATAGCTGGCACATTTCCCCAAAAAATAAGACCATATCGAAATCTATTCTACATTGACATACCGCGAAATAGTTCGTAAGCAGTAACAAAAGCTACTCAACTTCGCTCGAAGACCATCCACGTGTGGTTTTGCACTTTGTCAGTGTTTAATTGCATATTGTGGTATTGAAACAATTTGCTCGGGCTGTCTAGACTATCAAGTACTTTATGGCCCACTTCTTCAATACTACCAGCACGCACAATACACTCGTAAGAAACTCCGTGGAAACCTATTTTATTGATTTTATTTGAAAGCGCTTTTTTGATAAACATTCTCAAATGCCTTACTTAAATCCATAAAAATGCATGCAGTGGCGACTTTATCACTCAGACCGACTATGATATCCTGAAGCAGTTGGAAAATACCTCGACTTGTTGAGTTCGATTTTAGTTAGCTATTTTGATTAACGTGCAAAATGCTGTACCTCTCAATGAAACTTTGATTTGATATTTTGTTGTTTTAATTGTTAGCCTGCAGTTTTTGGTAAAGTAGATTCTCAATTATCATGACTGCTGCGGTAAACATGATAATTGTGAATATTTACCATCTCACAAACATATATATTTCTGGTTACTACCTGAACTAAAACTTGGTAGCAATGAATTGGTTTCGTTACCATTGACGAAATATGTATCATTGCTTAGTAGATTTGCCTCAGGGAAACAATTGAAAACAGTATAACTTCAAGTGCTATGGTATTATAATGCTTTCAGTTCAAATGTGTATACGTTTTTCAGAATTGACTTTCTTTATTTGTACATATTTTATCGAGTGTAAATTCAATTAGAACAACAATTTATAGTATTCACTTACTTTCTTGGTGTAAATCAAATGCAACACAAATAAATTATCATATTTAGTAACGGAATATGCACTTTCATAAATGAATAGATACGTATACATTTCGCATATAGAATGTGTATATGTATTTATTCTATCCTAGACACGAACGAGAACGACTAAAGGTAGAGCAACCTCGATAAATAACCAAACCCAATATTTATCCTAGTTGATATTCCCCTTGCAGCACGGAACAGGAAATTATTTTTCCGTTTTATAATATCCCAGCCAAGTATTCGCTATGCATAACAAGCAGGATTTAAGTTCACTTGTTTACGATTTCTGCCAGCTCGGTCGGTTATGTTTCAGCCACTTATTTGAATAGATGATAAACTATCAGAGATGTAACACTTTATTGCTGCATAAGGGGCTTAACTTCCTCTGTAATTCGCAAGATCTGTTGATCCTATTAAATGCTGGGTGTCATTTAAAGTAGACGGAAAATACATTTCTTGGTCGGCGTATACTGCATCTTGCACAGTTGCTGACGCCGAATAAGCTTTTATACGTGGGCGTTACATGCAATGCTTCTAAAATACGCAAAGTAAGGAGTAAAATAGAATAAAAGTTGTCATCCAATTATATGGAAATAAAACCAAATCTAATCGGTTATAATTGTTTGTATAATAAATATTAAATATGTACAAAATATAACGTGCGACATTAAATGTCCTTGTTCATATCTTTGATCCAAATTAATATACTGGTTACTGTTTACATTTTCGAAAAGAAGAAAGTGGAAACTGAAACTTTCGCTATGGGCGTATACGGCCTAACAAACATGTATGTATGCATCTACAGTTAAATAACCAAACCTTGGTTAATTAGGAACAATACTAATTCTTTAGAAGCATAATATAGGACAGTACTAATTGGCAAAGCAACAAACAGCACATTACTATTACTGTGGGCGAAGAAGACAAGCTTCTTAATTTGAGAATAAAACATCATCTTTAGCATTGAAAAGTTCTGTGTGATCTTTCCAATATTGCAAACAATTTTGAGGATCAAGTTGGTACATGAAATCATGATTACTGAGGATATAGTAAACATCTTCTATAAAATGTTTGCTTATTACATATATCAGGTCAAGATGCACTGGTTGCCACGATGACGACGATTTCATAATAGAAAAATGTTTAATGAAGACATCTTAAAAATGTAGTTGAAATTTGGAGAGATTTCAAATGAGTGAAGTCCAATATAATTAATGATACCTATTGGTATTATCTTCTGTTAGGTTAGGTTCTTTACCAGAATCATTATAAAGTTGTCTTGTCGGTATGCTTCGATCACAGTGAGGCGTGGAAGATTTCCCATACGCCCAATGAACGGTGATGGACAACATCCTGATTGAGGCAGATTTAAGGTTTCCAAAAAAGTTGCTCAAAACTAAAGATCGAAATTCAATATTTAGAATCCAGCGGTAAAAAATTAAATAACCGCAACTGATGTAGTTTCGGTTCGCGATTTTACGCGAAAAGGGAGGAGATTAGGACGGTCCTCCGAGAAAGCATGGGTAAATGTTGCGTAGATTTTCCACAGATGGGTTGAGGTAAAATGCCTAACAGGCGTCCTTGGTAGTGTCTGTTAACCGTAATTCGTTCCCATGGAGTAGTAACAAAACACTTCCTAGAACAACACAATAATCAACAAATTGAAGTTTCCATAGGTATATATCTTGCTGGTCTTTCACTTCCTGTACAATTGGAGGTTTAGTTATGTTTTGAAATAACTCTAAATAGACTTCTCTGTATAAGTCCTTCCTGAAAAGAATTTTCATCTGATCAATAGCGGAAATGATGTTTATTGATCATTCCATTTACAAAAAACGTGCATTTTCCGATAAAACATTTTTACCAATTCCGAGATAATTCTTTTTCGGTCATCTCTTAACAAAACTCTATTCACCTGTAAAAATTATCCTTGGCCAATTATTGAGCGATTTGCATCTTGTACAGAAAAACCGTATAAAGTTTAAACAGTTTCCGCTCTGATTCTGAACGAATCATCTTTGTAGTAAATGCTTTGTAAAGAGATAATCTGCGAGTCGTTGCAAATTAGCTCGGAACTTCTATTTGCGTGCGCTCATCTAGTATTCGCGGTTTCGCTAGTTCTCTTATGTGTTACGCTACCAAAGCCGTTTCTTTATATTTAGTGATCAATTGGCGAACGTACGCATAATTGCCTTTTTTCCAAGATATCTAGCATTAAAAATAGTAGCTGTTCTCAATACACAGCGGTTCTAGTAAAGTATAAGTCATTACAATATTGAATTTCACAAATTCCATATGATGACTCCAAAAAATAATAGACCATGAAATGTAACCAAACCACCAACTGCTATTCATTTGGATTTGGAAACTATTTATTAGATGATTTCAAAAGTCATCCATAAACCATTCAAGCAGAATTCGCAGTTTACTAATAAAATTTCCTAACTTATAAAACTTCAATCACTTATAGTGAATAACTATTGTGTTTCTTTCTGCCATTTTACGCCAAGTTACCTAAACCAGCAGTAAACATAAACAAACTCTGATTTTAATTAGGTAGTCCACGATGATCCCAACACCCTATTACTAAATCAGAAAACGAAATCACTTTTGTAGGATATCAATAAATGCATTTCTCAAGGTTTTTAACGACCCATCATATGCCGGGAGACTCTATTTAAGAATTTGAAGTGGTGGGAACTGGATCTGGTCTTGTATTTGTAAGGTCATTTCAGTCAATTGAGAAAGCCTTGAGCATTTGGCGACATGTTTTAACCCCATTTTATAGATCATGGAATGCTTCTCAGTGGATTATATATCCAATTACTTTATGATGATTTTGATTTCTCAGTACTTATAATTTTAGTAATAATTTAGGTACAAGCCGATAGAAATGTCGAACAACCGCAGTGCTTTGTTTCTTTTGTCTACATAGTGCAGGAAGGAGGAAGAAATCCTGTACTGCACATTAAAGCATTTTATTTGTATCGAGGTTGGGATCACCTTCATAGTAGCATTTGATAGGGAAGATATCGCATTTAAAATTCGGATGGATGGGTTAATAAATTTGCTCCAGCTAACGTTTAAAGTGAGGATATCTAGCAAGCTAAAATAGCTTGGGCAGTCGTAGTAAATAAGTAAAAAAATACAATAATTAGGCGACATTGGAATGACCAAATTTGTTAATGCTGTAGAGGTGGTTTTTGACTTGTGGACATTGTGAAATTCAAGCGGCTTTACTATTAAGTAATCATAATAAACTGTGGGAATATGTTGTTAAAGTTCCTATACTATGAATGGTATTGACCAACGTTTCAGTTGCTTAGAGATGCTTATCTCATTTTCTTGTATGCAAGCAGAGTTGATTGAGAAACGCATTAACAACTGTATCCCCACACAAAAAAATATTGCCTTTAATTTGAGTCAGAAGCTTTTTACAAAATTTAAGGCTCTCAATCGAAACGACGCGACGTTCAAACAATGCTTGTGCAGTTTTATTTTCAGTCAGACATTTACAGTTGATTCAAAGTTTCATGGCTTCATGGTGGTTTGTATCGTTTCGTTTCCATTTATTTAAATGAAATAATTTGTTTAACGATTGGGGTGCATGCAAGTTCTGAGCGTTGCATATATTTAACTTTAAACTTGAATAGTTCATCAAATATTTACTCAATTTAATTGAAATAAGCACTACTAAAATCCAGTACACTTTTGCCAACGCGATGCAAATCAGTTGGTTCCATCAGCGTAAAAATGGGATGCTCAGGGATCGAGGGATTCGACGAATGTCGTTCTTGTCTGCTCATGATTGGTGAAGGTTCCACCTTTTAAGAAAGTTGTCGAGATGCTTGAAAATGTGATAATCTGTTGATGAGAGGTCTGGGAAGTATGGTGGGAGAAGGCAAAACTTCAATCTACAATTTGCAAAAATTATTTGGACGGTAATCTCTGAAATATGGTGTCGGGCGTTGCCGTGCAAAATGTAATATTGTAGAGCAGAAAGCGCTTAATTACATATACTGAACGCTCAGAACTTTCATGCAAACATCATGCTTTAGTGTGCAGAAATTTAGATTATTCTTGGCGTTTGTATTTCCAGTTAATACTTTTAAACGGTAGCGTTGTAAACCAGTATATGTCCTGTTGTATAACACGTTAATTATTTGAAAACTTACTTTAAGTTTATCACATCTAAATATTATTAGTACATGAACTTTTTCTGTTCTGTATGAAACTAGCTACTAATAATCTAAAATCTCCAAACAATGTTAAGAAACCGATTTCTAAAGATCGAAAATGAAAATACACAAAGAGCATGCGAAGACGTTCGCCTGTATTTCCCGCTTCTTATCAAGATTTCGTTAAGCACGGATTCAGATACTTCCACTTCATTATTCTCGATATCGATCAATCAACCGTTCTTAATCGGTGCGTTTCTGTATTTCGTGCTCTCTCGGTACAGTTGTCACAGATCAATGCCGTGACCGCGCATTACAACAAGGTTTTAAATGATCAACGTTGAACGTACACCAAAAATCCCCTCGACAAGCGATGATCAGTTCCAGCCTGTCGGACTCAAATATCCTATAAATCCATTTGATATTTTTAGGAGAAGAAGCGGCACGATTACTTATCGCCATTAAATTTATACTTTATACCTTTTACGGATACTCTTCATTCTCTCCCCACGCTCTGATATCTTATATCTCCCTTGGTTCGCGAAATTTAATAAAACTTTTAGAACAGGTATAAATTTCCAACAGAAATTTAATAAAGTTCATATTTCCGAATATTGATATTTTCATGAAAAAAGGAAAGAAAACCTAAAAGCAGCTGCACACCCAATTTTCATATAAATCATAAGTCTGTCAATCTACGAAGCCATTATTCATATTATGTTTCAGTGTTTTAAAAGAAAGTATGGAGGTATAATATATCTATACGTGTCTTACTTTATTCACTTGTTTAAAATTGATGGTTTTCCAGTCATTACTGGTTTTGTTTAAAGAGAATATTATCATGTTGATGTAACACACTTGTATAATATTTTTATGATACAAATTTCATAATTGAAGTTTTACCTTTATATGATTTTAGTTTGAAGTACGAATTCCTTCCCATTTTCTACAAACAGCAACAAAATCCATGACTAATTAATTAATTTTTTAAATATAAAATCTTTTAGAATGCACCCTTAAAACATTGAAACTACAAGATTTTACAAACAATGCAAGGACTGCGATGTGGAGGTGTAGTGTATAATTTAATGCCATAGATGTAAAAGATTAAATGATTGTTTTTCTTCATTCCGCTTGTTCACCTGCTATCAGTTTCTTATTAATCTTTACTTTGATAAAGCGAGTTTAAAAGTATTTTGGTACTAAAACTGTTTAAAACTCGATAAAACATCCAAGATATATACTCCTGTGTAAAAAAGCTGAATATTTACGGTCTATATCCTAAATATAAACAATTTCACATTTCTGTCGATATTTGTAAAAATATAACCACTTGTAACAAGTTTCTCAGATACCTTAGTTTGGGTGAGACCAGAAGGAAGCAGAAGCCAAAACAGAACATAACCTCTGGCGCTTTCCTTTTCAAGTATTCGACAAGGGTCACTAAAAGCTACGAGTCCTACCACCAGATTAGCTAATTGAAATATATGGTTGGGAATCGGCATTCGAGACGTCCCTTTTGTCATAAAGGGTCGCCTATATTTCACACTCGAACATTTCCGAAGAAAAGTAAACATCCACAAGATAAGTAAAGCGGCTAGGTTTTTTCAAGCGGCACTGCAAAATTGTCATTTATCATTTAAAGTGGAAGATAACAGAGGGAAACATGAAAATTCATTTCCGTATTCTAACAAGTTTCGTGCTTGCGCTATTTCGTTCGGAGACAGACTCTTTAATCAACTGCCAATCTTTCTACATTAAAGATATGAGTCGGCAGCTTTTTAATAAGAATGAGAATACTCATCTGTAATAATGTAGAGAATGCTCGCCCGTGAGAATAGAAAGAATACGAAAAATGACAATAAAAATCCTAATTACTTGCTTATGTTGTCAGTCGTCATTTTTCTAGAGCGTGTAATTAAATTTGAATGAAAATTTTACTTGACTGCCATTCACACTTAATTGAGAATACGATTTACAATTAAAATAGGTATTTCTTTATAACTTCGCATATATCTCCTACCGAAACATTGGTACTTCTAATAAAAAGTATAATTTGATATTACTAGGCGGCTGTATTTCCATATATTAATTTTGGAAAGAGAACATTCGATCGTGATTTATTAAGCTTCCAATGCCATTAATCTCCTTTTGTGGTCACTTTTTCGTGGATACTGGTAGCTTGCGAGTCATTAAATTCTCTAGAAAATTATTTTTACATAGAAAGGTTTAGAACGATAGTATCGCGTTATTTCTACAAAGAAAGTCTATTTAAAACTTCAAAACTGGAACGAAGTCTGGAGAAATTATTTACAGGATCTAAATTGAAAGAAATATTCCACTCCTAATACTGTAAAAATTAACTGATTGTGAAACAAAATAAATAAGCTAAAATATTGAATGGGGAAAACACCATATTGAATTGCAATAACATTACAGGTAGACGATATGTTACACTAAACTTTTCATAAATAGCCAATTGGTTAAACAGCTTCATAATTCTGGCGTGATACCTTCTACAGCCACCGAACACTTAGTCATATCCGAGTTCAAGTTTACATTCTTGTGGGTTACTTAATTACTGCACTATACTCTCAGACTGGAAGTTCAAAAAGAAATGTCCAAATAAAAGGTGAAGATCTTATTTGCAAGTAGCCCAGGATTAATTTTTGTCCTAGTCAATTACGGAATGAGTTTTGGTTAGGAACTAATACTGCTAGTTAGGTAATATGCATTTCTCAAATTCTCCTGAGCAATAGATATCTGAAAACTGAATGAATAGAACGGCAAAGAGGTCATGTAGGGTACACCTTTTTATCGATGAGCTAATTGTCTTCATACTCGGAAAATTGAATTTGCATATTAGCCAAATGCCCTTAAGAATTACTGTCGCGTTTCTTTGTTTCTAAGAAGAATGTTGCAAAAATATCGGCCAGAAAGGTATTTCTAAATTGGTACAAAACCCATAAATCTGTAAGTAGGGGAAACATAAATAAAAATAAGGTAATAAATATAATAAAGTAAACTGGTTTTCGTACTGCCATTTCATTACGACCTGGGTGTCACGAATTTGAGTGTTATTGCCTTAAATTATCTTCTGACTCCATCACACTCATTTTGGCAAACTCCAGATATGTATTTAGACAAATAAGTTGTCATCTTTCTTCTCAAAGAAAACGTCACTCGTAAACTGTGAATTACAATCTTACAATGGATACTGTTAGAAAGATCAACTTAGAAATATCTATGGTTTAGAAATGGAACAAATTAACTTCTTACCCTGGAAAGCTAAAGCTGTACTTTTAGACCACCAAGTGAGCATCTCGAGTGGACAACCATGAAAAGAAAGCTTCGCTTGTGAAAATTAATGATGATGGTTGGTGTCCTTCGCTGAAGAGGACCACGTCAAAATGCACATTTTGAATTTTCCAAAGAATCGATGTGGAAAGGTAAGAGCTAATTTATATCAATTCGCATTGTATCGATTATGACGTGTATTCTTCGAAGGGGAATATTAACCAAAGTGCACGAATGTCGTTTCCATCCACTGAAAACGGCAACTTCGTTATCTAAATATGTTTGTGGAGTTTCTCAAATACATTGTAATAAAGATAAGACCTAGCTTATTTTTCGCTTAAGGCCCCAGGCAAGCCTACCTTTGTCAGTTTTAGTTGGTTTTATAAACTGAATTTCCGGTAAATTCAGAGTGTGATGTAATATGAATGATGAACTTAGTAGTCTTCTGATTCCTAGCACTGTATTACATCGGTAAAATTCCCCACCACACAATAATTTCGTTAATTTCAGTGACACGTATTTCGCTAAGTGGATAGCATCTTCCAAGAGTACCTTTGAATAATTGTGTAGTGAGAAGGTTTATCGGTGTTATATCGTGGCAATAATATTACTCCACAGTTTTGATCATTATCAAGTTTTCTCATTGTTAAAATGTGAACATCTCTTACAGAACAACTCAGATATCATTGTCTACGGCTTTGCTTAATGCACTAAGTTTCCTCTACAGTATTTCGTTACAACTTACTAGGTGAAAGACCTACAAAATCAAAGATAGAGCTATTTCATATAAAGCATATAACTGACTAAAGATAGACTCGTTTTAGAAGCTTTGGGTCATTGATAAATTAGGTAGTCACATCCACCTGTTCAAGTTTGGTTTGAAGTTCTGTCATTGCCTAACTACATCTAGTTGATCTAGGCAAAGGGCTATGTATGGTCTCACGTTTCGTTCCACTTTTAGTTGTTTATCTGCAGGCGCAAGATGTGTTAGCATCATCGATCTGAGCGAATCAAAATAGAACAGTGGTCACTATAAGTGATTGGGTAAACTGATAAAAAAGTTTCTAATATTCTATTAAAAATGTTGGTTGTCTACTAAAATTACATGTTTTTGTGAGGTTTTGCATATCTGCGCTAACCTGCCTACAAACCGAGATAACTGAAATATACAGTCATCCTCTACTGATACTAGCATTAGCGATGTAAACGTATTTAATGTACTTGTTCCCTTTTCTTTATTGAAACAATTTCTTTTTGGTACATACCCAACACGAGTATGTATGCACATATATATGTGTATACAAACATTTTTGTATTTTAAATGTAGTAACATGCATACTTTTGGTTTCACGGAAGTGAAATTCTATCTTATAATGGCCCGAGCAGATATTTATAAGGCTATAAATATTTACCTCGTTCCAGCTAACTTCTTGCACATACGGTGACCTAAATATTGTCTATGTAGTGTTAAATACTCGTCGTCGGCTTGTAAGTTTGTAAAAGTAAAAATACGAAATAAACACGTGCAGGTGAATTCGCAGAAAGAGCGTTATGCAATTAACAAGAAAGGTAAAATAATTCGCTTTGAATTAAAGTAGGTGTGTTTAACTAGGCGTGGCTTATCTAGGTGTTGCACTCATTATTTAATTTGCCACAGAATTACTTAATATTTTTATAAAACAGCTTGTAAGTTTGTACAATTGTTTACATAAAACGTTAGAAGGAAGAATCACTACAGTAAGAAAAATAAAATCAATATTTCTTTCCATTACATTCCAGAGAAGAACATTTTAATTCAATTCATCTCTAACAATTTGTATCGCCCGAATATCAGGTATAGTAATGAAGCTGTCTAATTGTAAGTAATAAAGTCTAATATCAAAGAACAACGAGTGGTTGAAGCGATGCACAAACGATCAAAAAGTGATCAAAGTGACTAGGTATGTTGTAAAGTAAAATTCTGGCACATCAGTTGAAAGGCCGTAGGAGGTTAAAGGAATGTGCAAAGCAGTGCGCACAATTGTTCTAGCATAGACGTTAGAAAGGATGTAGTTACCAAAATTCAATTCACTATTAAAGACGATAGCTTGATCACATGGGGACTAACTTGAGGGATCAATCGGTTGAGTGAAGTACATAGTTGTTATTTCTGCTGTTTCACTCCGCTTACCAAAACTCAACAACTCCGGCAATTATGCTCTGCTACCATAATAAAAGGAAAGTACTAACTGTTGTTTCTACACAGACAGACCCTACCCCTCCTTATTTATTTTATTTAATTGAATTATTATGTTTACAAACATCTAGGTCAATGAATGTAAAAGAGATAAAATAATTGAAAACTTCATTTTGCTTAACATATTGGCCTAAATTTAATAGCATATGCATTTCTTTGTCTAAGGAGTAAACATCCGCCATTATTTTTCTCTATCTGCCTTTCAAAATAATTTCCTTCCTCCTGGCTTCCCTGTAATAATAGAAACACACATTTTTCTTACAAATTTTATTTTACTTGTTCGAACTTTTTGTTTTAACCTGGTACGTAAGTTGTGAAAAGCACTGTATAGAACCGCATATTTAAAATTGTGCAGTTAAATAGAAATAATAATCAGCAATATATTAGGCGCACCATTTAGATACGTAAAGATCTGTTTTCAAAAGACAAATAGAAAATAAATATATTATACGATACATTTTTGGATTATCTGCGAAATAACCTACTTTTCGCTTTTCAGGATGGAAGAACATAAATTATGTCGTCCTCTAATCGTAATCGCGTAAAAGGTTTAGGAAGACTATGGTAAGTAGATGGTAAGAGTTGGTGTGTGATCTGAGCAAATTAGGATGTATAAATGTGGGATCCAAAACTATGCTTCTAGAATTTTGTCGAAGGAGGATGTTTGTATACGTTTTCGCTTCTTCTCCCAATGGCCTAATGTTTTATAATTTTTATAAAACAAAGCGATAACGCATGCCAGTTTCACATTCAGTCTAAACACATGTGTTTCTATCAATCTGATAATTATTTTCTACTGCTTGTAAAATTATTTTCAAGAGATTCGTACTTGCAAAGTAATTTCTTTTTGGAGATTTTATCACGGACTGCAATAACATATATGTTTACATGGAAAAATTAAAGGATGCAGTGGGCAACATAGTTTTATGTGGAGCGTATATATTGGAATGGTGAAGCATACGAGTTTTCGGATAGCGTGGACTTAGATAACTTGTGCCATTCGACAACGGGTGAGGCTTTACAACTGCTCCACATATAACAAGAACAGAAATAATACGAGGTTAGACTATTAAACATCACATGGATGATGTCACACATTTCTTTTCTCTTTAATATTGAGGTTACCTTTGATGTTTTCAGTACATGTAAACAAGCGTCTCTTACTGGAACTTGATATTTTATGGTAATCTCTATTTTTCTGACGTTACCCAAATTGTCTCAGGAAAGATTTCTATAATGATGTTTATAGTATCTTGTGGAATACTACTTTCAGACACTTCAGTTGGGATGCGCTAGAGGCAGAACATGGAATAATCTCTTCTCATGTAAAATGGATATTTTTCTTCTCAGTATATATTGTGAACCTCCATTTACTTACCTTTACGGATTCCTTCAAGGTAGCCCTTATAAACCCGCCCTCTTGCGTAAATTTCAAGGGAGTTATGAGAACTGAAAGGAATCAATTTCTGGAAGTACGAAACGTACAGTGTTTCATCATAGGGACAATATTTCACCGAAGAACAGTGCCAACAACTAACAAAATCCAATTCCTTGCGAGTTTTTACCATTTAATGTATTATCGTTAGTAACTCATAGGACTGTATAACATAGATATGCAGTACCTTTCTACTACGAAAACACCAAACGTCTACACAGTTACAATTATCAACTTGTCTAGTTATATTTATTGATTCTTCCCACTGTTTCAGAAACGAAGCATTTTAGTATAACGTCAGGTGTCAAACTGATTTTGATAAGGAATTTTACCGAAAGGATAGCAACGGAAAGTACATACAAAACGTTATCATGGTCACCAACCAATAAAATCGATCGAAAGATAACATTATAGTTAAATGTTGTTTAACCCTCCGTCCCATAAATGGTTCCAGCCAGACCGTTTTCGTTTTCAATCGTTAATTAAGTATATTTCTTGCTCCTTTTATGTTGTAATTATCCACTCTAACTTTCTTTTAAGTTCACGCATATGAGCCTTGTATATATGTATATACATGGTCCGTTATGAAAGCAATGCGCATTTTTTGGGAAAAATAGATTCATTGATCTTACCGGTACAAATGGTTAAAATTCTTCGAAATAGTCCCCTCCTGCATCGATGTACCTGCGGAGACGTGCTTGGCAATTTTGTTTTACAATGTGAATAAAGCGGGCGTCGATTGTATGAACCGAGTGGCTACTCATTTTACAACAAAACGGCCAACCAGACGTTGGAGTTTGGCATTATTTTTCAACATGTTGGATGTTATGGCATTGGCTGTCTATTGCATTTGCAAAGAAGTCGATGAGACCAATAAAAATGACGCTAGACGCACTTTTCTATATACTTTATCCAGAACGTTGGTCCTTCCAAATGTTGAAAATCGCATGACCAATATTCACGTAATGAAGCATTTTACTGTTCGTTCGGCTATTGAATCGTTCTTCGGTAGATCAATAAACATTCCAAGAAGTATTGTGGCTACTCCTGCCAGCGGCGCCGATACACTCACGGCCAAGAGAGACTGCAAAATTTTTTCACACGGAGAGGAAAAAGTTCCCCGAAAAACTCGTTTTTTTCTGTTCAATGTGTTCAGCGCCAGTATGTCAACAACATTCTAAAGTTCGATATTCATGTTTCTCTTGCATTGTTTGTACTTCTGAGAACCCATGAGAGAGTTCGAATCATAATTAATAAAAACGTTGTAATCCCTTCTTGTAAACATCAAGCAATATTGATTTTAACTCTGAGAAAAGTAAGAAATAAAAAATATATACCTGGCTTGTACTAAAATGAATTTTGCAGCACTAATTCGCACCAAAATGCAAAGAAATTCATGTTAATGTATAGGGGTCTGGTCAGATACCATCCGTCGGACCGAAGGTATTAGAATATATGTCGGACGGAGGGTTAAACAGCTGATTGATAGTAGAACTTTTACATAACATACTTCAAATGAATTTTGTGGAACAAACAAGAAATTGGATTCTTTTATGAGTTTTAAAATGAATTGCATTTGGAATAGAATACAGGATTGCTTACCTTAAATTTAGTTTTCGTTCTTTAGAACTCAACTAACTTCGTATATGAAAAGTTCCGCCTGATTGGGGCCAACCTCTTGTTATGAATTACTTCGTGTCCAGTAAACTTCCGGCGCTGGTTCTCAATTCATCGAAAACGTCCAGCAAACGGAACTAGGATCGGCGCCGTAGGTCGCTGTAGGCGATGCCCATCATATAAATATGTATAGTCGTATCTTATTACAAGTTCAGTTCAAATTGTGGCCAAGAACATCGGGGACAGAATATCTGTACACCCTGATCTTGACACCCGACCGTAGATAACATCGAAACTAAATGCAAAATTATGCTGTTATGTAAAGGCGAATCTCGTTATCTTTTTCATTAAACTGCCCAACTCGGCATTGACTAACAGGTGTTGTACTAACATGAATGTTTGAATGAGACAAGATTATGCAAATCGTACAGCAACAGATGCTTAATAGTTCATTCCTTGTACCTTTCGGGAACATTTACTTAATAGTCGTAGCGGACTAGTCGAAATAACATCAACAGGTAAAAATCGCGTACCAGTTGAACTGCTAAGGTTTATGTAGTAGTAGTATATGTAGTGACCGTTCTAGCTTTTTGTATTTTAAATGAAATATGTTATTTGTAACACTTTGTTAATGTTTGAAACCTAAACTCAGTGCTCTAGCATGAATGTATATCTTGTATCTTATATTTGCGATTTGAAATGAGCAAATTTGGAACGAATCGCGCTCTTGTCAGGAACAATTTAACACATTTCCAAATACATGTAAATACATATAATACTCGGGTTTTGCATTAAAAACGATTGTGATTGTTGTTGCGGTGGTTTGACCAAAGAAATCAATATACTTATCAATGATGTTGTTCAGGCACTTCAACCGTATGATGGATGGGAAACATAAAAAGTAAAAAATAATTCTACTTTATATTGTCACCAACTGAATAACAATCGATAGCCACTAGTTATGTGGTATGCACTGCTGAAGATTGAAATTATCGAAGCTGTGACCACGTTCGTTGTGCTTGGGTTTCTCCTTCAATTCATTATCTATGCAATTTTAAGAAAAGTATTTTCTCCAACAGCTAACAAAAGTCGCATAATATTTCTGGAACACAGTGCCAAAGTGCATGCTGCTCAGAAATCTCACCATAAATTAGAAGAAGTGTATAGCTACTGTATATCATATTAGCTTTTTATCAACATCAAATGTTTCATATATTTATTCCTTTTACCTTGTCATATGCTAGTTATCTTACTATAATAGGGTTTGAAAATGAAACATCTTTCATTTTATTAACGCTTCTGTTTTGTTGCAGTTTCACATTTACGTACTTCACATAAAATTGAAAGCGGTGCTTTCTTTAAGCTTAGCGAAGTTATTCTAAATATAATATGAATTCAAGAAATAACAGTTAGTTTACAATGAAAATATTCGTACTGGGTGGTGGTGCGATAATTGGAGCATAAGAAAATTGCTATCTTTTCTCACAAGCAATCCTAAGTACACGCCTTTATGGGCTATTGACATCTCACTTTAAACCGTACAAATTACACAACACTTAGGACTCCCTGGGGAATAAGCTATAATGAAAGCTTACGTAAGCAATATGCAGCGCATAATAAGAGCTTCCCCGTTTTGGTTGGATCATTCATTTGCAACCGCAAGATAATGTAAAAAATTTTCTCAACAGTTCTATAGGGTTCATTTATCTTAATGATTAATTGTTTTAGAATTAAATCATTACTGCCTTAAGCGACACAATAGATGATCTCCATCATTAGTGCTCAATTGACGCCCCAAATACCACCGACTTTCAAAGTCCGCAACTGATTATAATCGGAAACGGCTTTAATTAATTCTTCCCTACACTGGTCGACTTGTAATTAGCAGTAAACCTCTAAACTCTTATCGATTTGGACTGATAGAACTAAAATCCTTGTCAACTACTACCTACTACCTTATTTCGATTATTTATATTTTTATTATGCATATATGTTTTATGTACATAAATTTTATAGTAAACTTATAATAAGAACATATTTTATGATACTTTTGTAGAGAACAATACATAGTACTGAAACAAATCACTTTACATATATACCATCACCTCAAAATTCTGATATTTGCCGTATTTGTTGGACAACTATTTCAGATAACGTGACTGCAGCTGTCTTTATGGCAAGTTCTTACCGTTGTACGACATATTCAGTCTCATGTAAAAAACAAATTTTCGATTATATTCCAATTAAATTAAATTAAATTAAATTTGGTAATGTGAAATAAGCAAGTACGATTTTAAATCAAGAAGCTTGGTAATTACTTAGTGATGTACTTCTTTATGAAGTCCTGCAAATTTACTTCGGCGATAACGCAAATTCAGGATTAGTTATGCCGGCCACGTAAAAAATGAAAACCTTATGAATGTATAATTAAAATTGACATTGTAACTTCAACGATAAATAGATTGAAGATGAATTTAAATGAAAATTAATTGGATCATTTAAGCAGCATCCTCTTATTACCCGCTCGTACATATTTATCTAAACCCCACTAAAGTTGCTTCTGTCATCTGACTAATTAATCCTTGCAGAAGGACCTGGATTTAATTAAATCGGAAGTAGCAGTATTCCTCTGGTTGAATACTTAACCGCAAGACTGTATTTCCTGGCAAGGAATAATTTGCAACTATAGGACAATATGGACTAATTAGTTTAAGGGCGAATTTAAAAATTCTTCTCGCTATTTGGTTCTACGCAATTTATAACGAATTTGGTAGTACTAGGATAGAAAATTAAATTCTAATTTTACCACAGTGAAACAATTACGGAATATATTAATTCATGGCTTTGTAATATTAAATGTAAATAGCGTCCTGTAATAATTAGATTTTCGCGTGTGATACGATGTTATAAATTCAATAAATCATAAAAAGTATAATATCAAATTGTACAGGTTATAAACTCCTTGCTTATAGTACCCTTCAAACTAGCTTCCTATGTGTACAGGTAAGAGAAGAGTTATTTTAGCAAATTGTAATAGAACTGCGAACGATTTAAAGCAATTCTAGAAATCACGCATTGCATATCTTTTATGAGGTGAACACAACAAAAATGTGTGAAAGAAATGTATCGATGTTTATATTCCTTTGCAAATAATTAACAACTGACCTTGGTTTCATATTTTTCGTCTATTTTTGTAGCAGCATATTCTGAAAGCGTTTGAAATATCTGAAGTTGCTTCACTTGATGTCAGAACACGCAAGCAGGCCCCTTTCCCAAGTTTAAATAGAACTTATTATGGTGGATTTGTTTCTATCCCTAGAATTAGTGACTCCTCCAATATTTTGGAGTATCTTCAACACGATTGATGATTATTAAATCTGTAGTTTCTCCATTATTGTAATTTCTTAGGCTTTCGAATGTATCATTTGTTCTGGAGGATAATCGTGTTAGAGCAATGTCATTTCATTTGGAATGATTATCTAGTGAATGGAAACCTTACATAAAGGATGGCAAAACTAAAAATGGAAAGATACTTCTTACAAAAGACACTCTGGTAGCCAAGGATGCACTTCCATCGAGTTGTTGCTGATCTTAGGTCAAGTAATCAAAAAAGGAAAAGAAAAGAAACAGTGTAGTACTATATATAGGAAAGTGCAAGATATGGGAAGGATGGAAATATAGTATGAAAATGACGTGGTGGTAGGTAACCAGAAAGGTGATAGTTTATCAATACCAAATACCTGGTACTCAAATGATCTGGACAAGAAACGTTTAGAGTTAGAAATAATGCGGTAAAACAGAACTGATAATAGTAGGAATGCTGAGTTTTCAAATGGACGAGAATAAATTTGGTTTGACCCTTACTTCAAATACGTAGACACTACAACATATGAGTTATTATCTTGTCTTTCCTTCTTTGCTGATTGCTCAACTTAGTTGTAGAAATACGTATTTAGAGTATCCGAGTGGCAAGAACAAGAGCTAATACACTACAAGTACTTATGATAAAACAACCGAGACATGATATGGCAAAATGAGTAGCTGAATTAAGAAATTTGAATAGCATTAAAAGCACTTTCTTGGTAAAAGAAAAATTACAAAAACAGGAAACCACTAACTAGTCCAGTCCTTAATAGCATCTAAAATAAAAGAATGAGATTTCAGTGGAGGATTGAAAGAAAAGCGAATAATACCAAAAACAGTATATCTGGAAATTTATATTTTTCATTTAAATAATGCGTACAGTAATTTTTAACATCAGTTTCTCAAGTCCACACACCATCCTATAAGTGTTGGAAGTCTTATCTCTTTTCCTGCGATTTTGTCGTTTCCTTATCTGTATTGCATTGTTTCACTTAAAATATCCATTAGATCTCTAATTTTCCATCATAATAATAATGAACTGACCAAGCACAGCGTTTTGTTTCGTATGGTAATTCGTCCACAAACCAATCCATAACTTTTCCCAATATCGACGATTCTATGATGTGGGTAAACCATTAGTTCTCAAGATCGATTCATTCGAGAAAGTAATATTATCATGGAAATTTAGACCCTCTACAATTTTATCACGTAAGGACAAAGTTTATCTCCTTCCTCTAGCGTGTCAAGAAATTGGACTTTATATGGTTTTACATTACTTGCCTCACAAATGCGTTGCGAACGTGTTCTACTAATGCCAATCTTTCTGCATCGCTTTCTAAGTAGCTGCTTGGGGTGTTCGCGTAATGAATACATTTCTATTAAAGTATTTACATCATCTTTATGAACGTTCTTCCTTTTCGGTATATTGTGCACGCTACCGGTAGTGATCAATTTATTAACAAGTCCGGATACTGTAAAGTAGCTTAATACTATGTCGGGAAACATTTTAGATAATGTACTAATCTCTGGAATAGATAACGGTATACAAAATCAAAAATGTTCTTTGCATGAAAATATGTTTGTTGTAGACTTATGGCTGGCAATAATGGATCTCTACTTAGGTTTTATTCTAGCACAAACCATTTTCCCAAAAATCTGTGTTATTAATTAAATTTAATTTTGGGATATCCCGCTTGTTATATTAAACATTTTCACTGCAGAAATTTCAATATATATCTGTAACAAAGATTCACTACCAGCTTGATTATAGCATAGTGTAATACTGTTCATTGAATTGGTGTTGTATTTCAAGAGACGTTAAGTGTGAAGTGTACATGTATTTGAAGGACTAAGGACAAGGTTCATTACGTTCAGTGCATTATGGTTCGTCAGTATAAAAATAAGCCGGATTTATTTTGTAATGTGTACAATCTAACTTTCCATCCTTGGTTAGAAAGTGGTATGAATTGTATTTTGGATGTATGGTTGGAGACTAGGATACTCCACATAGATGCTGCAATACATGTTCCAGGAATCCGAGAAACTGGTTACAATGAAAACACAGTAAACAGAAATCTGAAGAGCCTATGGTTTGGCGCAAACCAAAAGACTATTTAACAGATGTCTTGTTTGACACATGTCAAGAGGTTCCTGTCCAATTCCAAACATTCTATTGGCTGTCCAAGATTACCTTTTGCTACGCGACTAGTTTCTCACTCTGAAGACCTTAATGTACCTACCACTCTAGATTAATATAATCTTGATTTAGGATAAGACACCTCCGATACCCCAAGTGAACAAGACCCGGAATTTCAACCCTGTGCATCTATGATACCTTGATATCATGTAATCAAACAGGGAGCTTCACGATCCTGCAAACGAACCCAGAGTTACTGACTTCTAGACTTCAAGGTTGGCGCCTGTATATTGACTCGTCAAGATGTAGTTTAAGGGCAGTGCTCCTCCATATAGACAATGTGTATCTTGTTACTGTAGCATATAATAAAATTTATTCACTACACTACATTCAAATGGCACATTTGTGGGGACTTGAAATTATTGGGATAGTAACAGGTATACAACAAAAATACATTGCTGCTGCTTCCTATAAAATTATTTGTGAATCCCTAACGTATCTTTCTTCCATAATTGCATGCTAAACTCGGTTTACCGAAAATTTTTGTAAAAGCGCTGGACACAAAAGGAGTGGCTTCCTTACATTTCAAAAGCAAATTCAAATTTTAAGTGGGGGAAAGGTAGAAAGAACGGGTTTTATTGGCTTCGATATTAAAGCAGTCATACATGATGAACACTTTAAACATAAACTGTCAGAAGGAGAAAAGGCAGCTTGGCGGGTATTTACATCAATGTATTCAAGTTTCCTTGGAAATGAGACAGCTGAAAACTATAAAGGTCTTGTTCCTGGCATGGTGAAATGCTTTCGTATTATAGGCTGCTATATGTCCTTAAAACTACACTTTTTTGGACACACACCCAGATTTTTTCCCTCAAAATCTCGACGCAATAGCGATGCACGTGGGGAGAGATTCCACCAGGACATGGCTATGTTTGAGAAATGCCCCAGTGGATGAAGCGAAAATAGTCAAAAGAATTATTTTAGTTTGTGTTTTCCGTAATCAGTGTCTATGTTACATTTATCTCTCACCAATTTGTATAAATATGAAAAGCGGGTGTCGTAAGAATAAAAATGGAATGTGGTAGACCACTTCAGCTATGAATTAAGAACCGTCTGTTTATATACCATAAAATCACATAGTTTCACCTAACGAGCAGGAAACAAGTTCAATTTTGTGGTACCAATTTTATAGCACAGAAAACACTACCACAAGTATTTTGGACAATTGCGGAAGTGAGGTTTTACAATTATTTGTTACTCCATAGCACGCCATCCAATTTCAAAATAATATGGATATACAGTACTATTGATATTTTGAACAAAATGGATTGTGTGTGTATTTGTATTTTGTTGTATTTTTACACACACATTTAAATTTTTCTTGTTCTTATTTTTGTATTCGGTTTTTAATATATAATATAATTACCCCAATGTCTAGTAACCGAAGAAAAGTAGGCCATCCTTGTTGATATTTTGTATACTTGCATAATTTATTATTATAAAGAACTTCCATCCTCAAAGTTTTTCAATTAAAAAAAAATTAACAAAATATCAAATAGATACAGTGCTTTGAAATTCTTTACTCTTATTCAGTTTTCTTTTGCAAACAAGTTTTCTTAATTGTATTTTCTTTTTTTTGTTTCTAAGACAGCTTTGGTAGTATAAAATATAACAGAAATTAGGCATTTCCTATCAAAGCAGGACTATTTACGCGTCCATCCGGGAGCACAGTAAATTTCATCGTGCAATATCCTGACATATGGTAAATAAAATAAATTATATTTTACGATTTTAACTATATACACTGATGCTTATTGGGAGTTTCCTTTAAATATAAAACTATTTGCCGCTTCTGTAAATTTCGAAATATTTCCAGCATTTAACAGGATAATCTACTATCCAGAAGCGTATACACTTTACCAAATTATTCATAGGAATCCTCTGCGAATTAAACTCGTTGCTCGGTGCAAGTATATTTGCAGTAGGTAGTCATAATTGCATTACGAAATCAAATATAAGAATTATTCATCTCAGAAAGCCACTTTTATAACAGATGGGGAACAGAATGTCTGTAATTAGTTACGTCAGTTGAAATAATTGGCTATTAGTACGTAAGGTATTCCATGAATACAATTGATAGAATTATTTGGACGTTCCCAAAAAATGCAGAACTTAGTACAAAAGTTTCTTTAAGGAATGTAAAATATCAAGTAATCTGAGAATTTGATTATCACCAAACCAAACAAAAACTTAAACTTAACTGCTTTAACTTTCTAATATTCCAAACATATTAATAGATCGCAATATTATATGAAGCATAATTTGGCTAGGTTCGATAACTTTTAGGTTACCTATTAATGAATATTTTCAAGTAAATCTATATTTGACTCTGTAGCTAACAAATACCAACGATTTACTCTTTTGATCAGCAATAATACGAATATGTACACCAATTTTGTAATACATCCCACCAACAAACTTTTGGCAATATAAAACGACTTCTAAACTTTCAGTTCCGCATGGAGCGAAATAATAAATTATTATTTAAAATTTTGTGAATTGAGAATAAACGCACTTGATGTAAAGCGATATAAAAACAGGAACCACCATCAAGCTTTGTAATTTGTACACTTATTATGTTAATGTTATCCAGCTGCAACTGATAAGAAAATATCTAACTATGTTGCTGAAGAAAAGTTTTGATTACGCCGGCACTAAATCATAAAACTTATAAGGTATCTACGTCGAAAATCACATGAAGTTTTCTCAAGTTTAACGAAGTAAATCAAATGAAATAATTTTGTTGAAGCGCTTAACATATTATCGGAGTAAATCCCGTATGAACCATATTCGACCGGGAAAGGATGCGAGGCTCCGTCGTAATTGGTAAGCTCATCGGGAATTTTGACAGCCAATCCATCATTTATACTCATTATAAGATAATTGTTTAATTGACTTGACTTATATTCACCTAGGACCATTGTTTAACGCAAATAACTTTCACTGAAAGTTGTTTGTTAAACGTTCGGTTGTAAACTAATTAAGTGTATGATAAGGAAAATGATGCCCATCTATCTACCTTTCAGCACCGAATTAATAACATCGAAGATTATTATTCATAAATTAAGTCACACTTATTTATACCAGGCATAATTAAGATCAATGGGTAAATACTAGTAGCTTGCTATACGGGTTTCTTATTGCTCTATATTCCAAACTTTGATAAAATCTGGACCACCCAAAAAGTTGGGGTTTAACTTTACAGGTGTTTCTTTAGTTGCATTTCTTACCTTCGAACTACGCTATTTCTTGTTTTGATAGTAGTTCCAAATTTCTGTCAGTTCTAATGTCGTTTAGTTTTGACCTGTGCTTTGTCATCAAGGAAACCGAAAAGAAAAGCATAATGATTGACATCCATTTACCACGTTTTCTGGTCGGAACATTTTCTGGATTTTTGGGTTCACGTTTTTTCATTTCTTGGTATCGTCTGCATTTCTCGTAGTAAGGGAAATCGTAATAAGATGTATTTAATAATAAGGGTGATATGTCGACATACAATACTATTGGTCAGTCACTATTGCATCAAACTTCCGAACGATAGTCAATACAATGTATTATTATTTTGCGGGTAAAGGATAACTACTTCACTCTAATACAGGTTTATGCTTATATGTTCGATGGTTAGCACTTCAGTTGCAATCAGATGATGAAGACAGTTGTGTTGAATTTAGGAGGCGCAATGAATGTTATCAATTCTTGGAGTATTCATTGGTCATCAAATATTATTGTAGAAATTAAGTTATTTCGGCTTTCTCCAATTGCGAATATCTTTGTTTCTCGATTATGTGTTAGGTTGGTGACTAGCACTTGTAAATTCCTTCCTAGGAAAATAAAAGATAATTGTTACACGGAATGAAAGAACTTTATTCAAAGGTATATTACCTATTTCCATCAATAATTTTTAGCCATCTTTCAGAGAGCACAATACTTATAAGCTTAAAAAGGTTTTGGGTTTTATTCGCAAGATGCCGAACCAAGAGCGATTTAACATCATAATTATTGTTAACCTCTTTACTCTCCAAGAAGTTTTACAGATATTAGCTGAAGTGATGATCTGTTTGCACAACACTGGCCTGTATTCCCCGTCTGGCAATAAATCGCAACAAAGTTTAAACAATTTTTACGAACTGACCAAAAGTGTGTCATTTTGTTTTGATTGTCGCGATTTGTTGCCACACAGGGAATGTAGGCCAGTGTTATACAATCAGATCATCGTTTCAGCTAATCTCTGTAAAACTTCTTGAATAGTAAAGAGGTTAACGATAATGATGATGTTAAATCGCTCTTGCTTCGGCATCTTGCCAATAAAAACCAGAAATTCTATAACCTTGTAAATATTGTACTGTCCGACACATGGCTAAAAAATATTGATGGGAATAGGTAATATATAAATTTGTTTCATTCCGATACGATTGAACTGAATTGTTTAGTTCATGCAGCTGTTGAATGCACACATTCGAATTGACTTTTAATTAAGTAGAAAATTTTTAAGGCTGGCAATTCCCTTAGTTTTGCATCAAAATGACAATATAACTTCCTTTACTTGAATATGAGTTAAGTAAATTTCATTAATCTCATAACAAACTTTTGGAATTTCTGTACGTAGCCAAATTGTTTTAAATGGTTTTGAAGGCATGCATTTAATATATCTGTCATTTTTTAATGCCACGATCTAACTTAAACTTTAACTGGACAACTTCAAAATTGCTTACATTTGAGCGACAAATCACTAAAATGAAAATTGGAGAACCGATGCCAAACATGCATTTTTATCATGACATCCAATGTACTGCAACGCTTGAAAAATGTTGGATTTCTTGTCAATAGTTCTGTTGATGACCTAAGTACACACACTCCACAGCCCGTTTAGATCATGACAACGTAAGTAAATCTAAAGGCCAATGGAAAAAAATGTAAAACACCAATTAATGATCTATGCTATATAAGCTGAAAGTGAATATAAACGAATATCTGGTCGTATGAGGCTCTAGAAGATTACGTATTTCTAATGGTAACTGCCATCACCAGCATTATTAGTATAATCGTGTTACGAACATAATAGTGAACACAAAATCAGGTGCATTTAAATTTCCTTCTGTATATATTTCTTGACTTCTCCAACTCAGGCAGAGACACAATGTTCGCAGATTTTTAGTTTTCGGTCTAACAAGGCTTTCTTCAATTTTGAGAACTTAGGCAATGTGCTTGGTACCTAAGTTCGACCGCCGTGTTTAATACTGTTTGACCATATTTCACTCTACCATAGCATCTTTCTCAATGTCAGTGCCTTTACTTCCAAGGTAGCTAGAAGAAATCACGACATCCGGGACATAGCTTTGCATATTTCAAGATATACAAGCTGAAGTGGGAAAGGTATGGTGAAGGCTTTAGCTTCGTTTAGCTGCCTCGACTTATTGGAGATGAGATACTTGTTTCTTCAATATGTTCCAGATAATTTTCTCATCATTCTTACAATATCTAGTAATTTTAAATTCCGGTGCTGTATTCTACTTACTTAATTTTAGAGTGCTGCTTTTTTCCATTCCATAACTTGCCTTCAACAAGGTATCTTGTAATTGCTTGGAAGGAATTCTGAGGAAGAATTTCCTATTCTGTAGAATTCTATGCGAATTCTAAGTAAAAATCGATAATTTTCTTTCGTTCATCTCTCTCTCCAATGGCTTTAAAAAATTAAACAGCATAACCAGACGAGCAATTTCATTATTGATGTAATGTGTGAGATATAGTTTCTTTTCTGTTTTCACTGAAGATTCTAACTTACCTGTCGAAATACCTATCCCGTTTTTTCCAACAAAAGTATAATAAGCGAAAACTTATTTATTTCACTCTTCCTAGTTACTCTTATTTATATTTTATGCTCTGCAATAATCCTAGAGCGCATGCTGATAAGTACAATTCGACAAACGAGTTTATGATAAGTTATCATTAAGTAGTGTAAACCGCACTGACGCTGTCACACCACGGCTTGCCCCCACTTACGTGCAACGCGCGACATTAAAATTCACCACTAACGTACTGATAAGCTATCTTAGAAGTAGTTACTAACTTAAACAACTATTATGCAATAAGTATCTCATTTACCATAATAACTATTACTATTCGCATCTTCTCAAATAATGTTATAAACAAGCTTTAAAGTAAATGTCTTTAAAATTCGGTACGGTATAGTAATAGCTAGATGTATACCCTGGAACAGCATTTTGCGGTAGATAATTATGAGTATGCTTTCAGGAAAGTGAGACTTAATGACCGTGTCCTTAAGAGTAAACCCTAAACTATATTTTAGGCGCAAAGCAAACATTAATATTATTAATACCCACGATTTATATAAATTTCTAGGAAGAAGGGGAATATACTTAAACGTAACTTTATATATTATGAAAGGGTCCAGCATCAATCAAGGATTTCCCATGGGCGTGATTAACGCTAAAACCGCTATTCAGTTAAAGTGTGTACTCACCAAACCGCTAATCTTGCACAAAACCGAAGCTCTGATAAATTGTTGCTTACCCAAGTTTCATAATGTATTAGAGATATATGTATGTTTTGGGAGGCTCCTAAATCACATACAACTACATTTTGTCGATAAAGATTGACTGGGAGTTGAATTTTGATACGAACGTTTTCAAATTACTTACTTCAATAAAGTTTGCAATAAGATTATAATATATTCTACCACCGGGACGAAATCATTGCGCGATTGTTCAGCTGTGAATTATTACTCGCTTGAAGCTGATTTTCACTTTTTAATTAATTAATTAATATACGTTCTATTGCATTTTTTTAATCTCATGACCTACAAAGGAACGGCGATATTGATTAACTTTTACTTAGGCAAAAGTTATAAAGGTACAAAGGTATAAATAACATTTTAATCGATTTGTTACTATAGTGGCAGTCTTAAGCAAATAGTTTTAATAATGAAAATGTTTGGTGATATTTCTTTAGGACGAGAGAGAAAATTAATGGTATTCATTTCTTTCTCCCAAACTTAATTGATTCACGACACGAATAATAAAAACGAATCTTTAACTTAAGCATATAAAGTGTGTATGAAACAAATGGTAAGTTCAATATACACCCGAACTAACCATATATTCATCATATGGTTGCCACCAAATAAATAGAAATATTACCAGGAATATAGGTTATGTTTGAACTTACTATAACTCTATGCATTATATCAACATTATGATTTATTTAAGGAAATTTAATTTCATAAGAACGGTTGGTAACTGTTTCCATCAAGAAAACAACTACATGTATTTACATGTGATACGTCGGCCTGCAACAGAATTGCTACATAGTCAATAGCAGGCGTGTAGTACTAGTAGACTAAAATCTGTTTTTTCTTCTTTATACTCTGGTTACATACGTGAAACCAATTTACAGAGGTTCTCAATTCTCAATTCTCAATTCTTACTCAATGCAGATGAAGGCAGATGATTTCTTTCTTCACATTCAAACATTTTGGAAATCCTTTGTACTTTTGTCTTGAATCAACTCGATGATGGCCATTAGTTTATCGTCAACAACTATTGTCATTCTGCCTACATGCGTTCAACTGACATAGTATTTGATATACATAACTCTTAATAACAGCATTTTTTTTGCTGATCTGGATTTGCTCGGATTACATTAATATTTAGTTCAACTATTGTCAAGTGGCAGGAAAGGGAAAAGGAACAATTCATGAACACACTAATGACAACGGGCACAGACTGAGTCAGCTAGCTGGAATGTTAAACATGACTTTTCTATCAACCAAATTCGAACATCCAAGAAAGCACAAGGTCACATGGAGACATTCTACAGGAGCAACGGAAAATCTAATAGACCACATAATAGCAACAAATGGAGTAAGAAACAAAACAACAGACACGAGAACATTTAGGGAAGCACAAGCAGAAACAGACCATTATCTAGTGGTGGCAATAATACAAGGCATAAACAAGAAGCACCAACGCAAGGGAAATAAGAACATAAAGAAATGGGAGGTAGATTTATTAGAAAACGAAGAAACAAGGCGAAAATTAGAAGAAGCAATTACAAACAGTCTACAAAGTGCAACAATATGCATACAGGAAATGGAGCAGGCATGGCGGGAGCTGAAGAAAAATATAACGAAAGCAGCTGAAGAAACAGTCAAAACAACGAAACAAAAGGCAGAGACGAAGGAGTGGTTTGATGGAGAATGTGAAAAGGCAAGAAAACGAAAGAATGTGGCCAGAATGGATTGGATTAACGTAAAGAAACAGGAGGACAGGAAGACATATGAGAGGGAGAGAAACAAAGCAAACACGATATATAAAAGCAAGAAGAATGAGTGGACAAATTCGAAACTGGAAGAGATAGAACACTCAAGCCGATGCCATCACACAAGACAATTCTATAGAAATATGAAACAACTAAATAATAAAGCAGTAAGAACAAGAAGCGCGAAAGATATAAACGGTAAAGCAGAACAGGATCCAGACAAAATAGGAAACATATGGAGAGAATACTACAAAGAGGCCATGTATATGGAAGGAAAAGAAAGTACACAAGAGGATGATGAACAAATAACTAAAAATCAAGACGAGAAAGAAGAACCCCTAACGAGAAGGAGATACTGCAGGAAATCAGCAGGTTAAGAAACAACAAAGCACCCGGTGAAGATGAAATAGAAGCCGAATTAATCAAGTACGGATGACATAAACTATAAACACAAATAAGCGATCTGATTAAGGAAATTTGGAAGCAAAACAGCATGCCCGAAGAATGGTGCACCGGAGTAATAGTGCCTATCTATAAAAAAGGAGATAGAGAAAATTGCAGGAACTACAGACCAATAACGTTCCTAAACGCCACTTACAAAATACTGGCCAATCTGGTAAATACACGGTTGAAAGTACAGGCAGAGAAAATACTTGGTTATTATCAAAATGGGTTCAGACCCAATCGACCGACTATAAATGCTATACACACGGTAGAGCAAATAATCCAGAAGACATGGGAGCATGGCAGAGAAATATATCTAGTCTTTATTGATTTTAAGGGAGCCTTTGACACCGTCAACAGGAATGAAATGATAGAAGCATTGAAATCAATGGGAATATCAGAAAAATTGAGGGTGCTGGTAAGAATGAGTCTTAGAAATACAAAAGCTAAAGTGAGATACATGCGAACAACGACAGACTCGTTCGAAGTAAACAAAGGAGTAAAACAAGGAGACCCGCTATCTCCAACAATATTCAATTTAGTTTTAGAAAGTGCCATTAGAAAAGCCGAATTAGACAAAAAGAGTATAATGGTTGATGGATTGCAAATAATAGCGTATGCAGACGATGTCACAATAATTGGTAGCACAAAAACAGGATTGACACTAGCCCTGGAACGTCTGAAGAGGGAAGCACGAAAACTGGGTGTGGAAATCAATGAAGCTAAAACAAAGTATATGAAGATAGGAAGAACTGAAGCCAATACGCGAGGCTACCTGAGAACACAGAATCACAAATTTGAGGAAGTTTCATCGTTCAACTACTTAGGTGTAATAATGGACAGGAATGAGAAAGAGAGGGTAAGACAAAGAATATTAAAAGGACTACAAGCTTTTGGACGAAATAGGTCACTACTGAAAAACAAAACACTAACGAAGAAAACCAGGATCAACATTTACAAGACTTTAATAAGGCCGGTCATCACGTATGTAATGGAGACTACAGCAACCACTAAAAAGAACAAGAAGACCTAAAGATAGCAGAAAGAATAGTTTTAAGTGCAATATTAGGACCGCACGTCACAGAACAGGGAGTAATAAGACCGAAAACTAACAAAGAAATAGAGGATCAACTTGGGGGAGAAAATATTATAAAATACACTACAGCTCAACGGCTCCAATGGGCAGGCCACATCATGAGAAGGAAACCAACGGATATGATAAGAAGGATAACCCAATGGATTCCCATATGGCCCAGAGGTAAGGGACGACCAAGAAAGAGATGGAGAGATGCCGTGGAGGAAGACGTAAAAGTGATGAAGATAACCGATTGGAGATCAAAAGCAAGGAACAGGAAAGAATGGAGGAAAATAACACAGGCCGCCAGGACTCATAGCAAGCTTTAAAACACAGGGAGCAAGAGGAGTAGTTCACCTCATCAAATAGAACTTCCAAAGCGTCATAAGACGTTAGCCATAGTCCAACGGGCTGAAAGGCTTGATGATGATGATTGTTAAGTAATTCCTATAAGTATACACATTTCCTTCATTCGTAACTATTTCATAAAATTCTTTTCAAATTTCTTGGACCTATCGAAGTCTGGATACGTCTGTCTTGACCATTCACATTATAAAAACCGGATGCTCATAAAGTAACAGTGTCGTTGGATTTATTTCCTGAATTAGATTAGGTAACTTGGACAGCTTAACCTTCCAGTATTTTAGTAGATTCTAGGGTAAAGAGAAAATGAATCAATACATCACCATAATAGTGAGACAGCAAATATTATTTTGGTCGCCGCAAGACTGCACTAATTTGAATTGTGTAACATTTTTAATATTATGTTAAAATACCGATTCAAGTTTATACGAGTAAAAGGGAATGCTAGTCCTCTTTCTGATGAACATTCCGCACATCTACGTACAAATTGTTATATTAGGCAAGGTTTATACGCTTGTTACTTATAGAAATTAAACCATACATCATCAAATACCGAACCGGGAACGTAGATTAATCGGTAGTATATACTAAGCTTATCTGTATATGAACTTCACTCATGTGAGATTATATCGCAATTAGTACTAAGAAATAGAAACACGGAAGGCAATTACAATACCATCTGTAGCCGCAGGTGTATGGCTTCAGTTTCAGTTTGATTCAATCAATATCGCTACTGTTCGAGCGCCCGACGCGACGCAATGTTGTTCTCATGATTTTACATGGCTCACGGTTACCTGAGCGATGGCACGAAATGTATTAGTGGTTGTCTTAGTTTTGTTAAGGTTCTGTATGTTCAGTACACAATGAAACTAAAATTTCGCCCGATAATTGATAGAATAGGTACCTTGAAAAGAGCATATCATCAAGCTAAACTTAAAATCATACTGAATACCTTTAGAGATGCAATCTTGTTCTTCTCGGCGGATGCAACCAAGTGCTCCTCTACCATAATTGAACATTAGGTCATGTATGTATCATGCAGTAAACTTCTAAAAGTAAAGAAATATTGACAACCATTTCCAAATTGGTTCATAAGGACATATACATATGTACATAACAGACTATAGAGATCTCAATACTAATGAAATAGTAAGGTGCTTAATTTTAATTTCTATTCGTACCTATTTGTAATTGTGGCTTCTATTACGTTTCCCTTTTGCTTTGTGATAATCCGTGATTTTCTCAGACTTCCTCTAGCAGTTGTGAGTTTTAAACTCTACGAGGTTAATCTATTTTCATATATGTACATATACATATTTCTAATATATCTATATCAAAGTATCAAAGTATTTGAAGAGACGTGCTTGTCATCCGCTAAAAAGACAAAATGGTAATTGGGCCAAGGAAAATAGAGAGAAGGCAGAATTTTTCGCAGAATATTTGGAAACTACTTTTAATCCAAATCCTGGCAAGGACATTGAAAAGGAAACAAATGAGATAATTGATAAAGAGCCCGCTAGTAAATCGCCTGTTACGGTAAAAGAAGTTAGAAGGACAATACAGCAACAAATAAGTGCAAAAAGGCACCCGCTTATGATTTAATAATTGGTGAACTACTGCCACACTTTCCGAACAAAGCCATTTTAAAGTTAACGCGCACTATAAATGCTCTACTTAGACTACAATATGTCCCTAGAATCTGGAAAATATACGAGTGGTAAAGATTTCTAAACCGGCAAAAATCCAAACCGAGACGATTCGTATAGACCGCCATTCCTTCTTGCAGTAATGTCGATACTATTTGAGAAATTACTATTATCTAGGCTGAAGCCCTGAGGAGGAACTAATTTCGTACCATCAGTTCGGATTTAGAAATCAACCCTCAACACTCGAACAAATTCATAGACTAATTGAAAAGATATAACTAGCTCTAGAAAAGAAGGAAATATATACTGCAGTGTTTCTGGATATGTATCAGGTCTGGCACAAAGGCTTGAAGTATAAATGAAGCACCTCCCTACCAAAACAGTATAAGGATATCTTAATATCTTACTTTAGAGATAGAATTTTTAGAGTAAAATTTGAAGACGAATACACTGAAATTAAACAGATAAAAGCTGAAGTATCTCAAGGCAGTGTGATTGGACTAACCTTATATCTCCTCTATGCCAGTGATATAGCAACTACAGAAGATACCCTGTTATCTACTTTTGCAGATGATACAGCGATACTTTCAGAAGGTACAAACTTTGAAGAAGCTGCAGCAAAAACACAACGTGTTTGCCACGAAAATGGAGAATAAAACTAAACGAGTTAAAATCAAATCATATAAACTCCACCAACAGAAAAATCTCCAAATTTTAAATGGTCAATATATTCCGTTTGTTAACGAGGTCAGATATCTTGCGACGAACCTTGATGCTTAAATGGAAAGAACACATTAAAAAACGACATAACGAACTCGAAATAAGAAAAAGAAATATAGTATGGTTGATAGGAAGAAGGTCTGAAATGATAACTGAAAATAAATTGCTGATCTATAAACAAATATGGAGTACAACTATTGGGGTACTCCAAATCAAGCAACATCAACATCATTCAGAGGTTCCAAAATAAGGTATTCCGGGAGATAATTAACGCCCCCTGGTATGCACGCAGTTCTGATCTCCACCGGGACTTAGATATGGAAACGGTGGTTAACATTATTAAAAAAATGGCACAAAATCACGAATGGAGACTTTAAAACCATCCCAATATAGAAGGGATCCAGCTGCTCGTCCACAAGGACGCAGCGCGGCGCTGAACAATGGTTTAGCCGATTCAGAATAAGGATTTGTCACTGGACATTACTTAGATTGACTTTAGTTTTAAGATAGTAATTTGGGTTAAAGAATAGGCTAGTGATTAGTTCTAGATTAGACTAGGTATAGCAGTTTAACACCGCGTATTAAACAAAAATATATACTATATAAAAGTAACTGCTTTCTTTTCAGGTTTTTTTTAAAATCACCACAATCTACTAGGTTTTTGAATATGGAATAGATGCTATCGTTATATTCTACTTATGCAATCTCATCGTTTGTGAAGTTTTACATGCATGTGGATATGCATATATCGACATTTTCCCTTCCAATTTATAGGGTCTTCCTTGAATAAGGTATGTAAAATTGAGCATTCATATTTAAGGTTCCTACAACCACTAATGCATCAGATAGAGTTTGTGTTAATGTGACTCTACTTTTAATGTCTTGCTTATATCTCTCGTCGTATTTTCATACATTGAGGATCTGTTCCTGACCTCCTATTTCTTGCCAAAACTTATTATTAGAGCCCGGTTGTTTAAGCACTAAAATTATGAAAGTAGGCAGGCAAGAAGGCATAGAAATTTCGATAATAGGCAGGAACTAACTAACAATTTGTAGTTGTACCGCAAAAGTATATCTATCTTCACTACCTATAGCAGTGCCGTTTGTTGTTATTGTTTTACTATTTTCTTGTTTTTGCTACTATTGCCTCTTGATTTATTCAACACTAATGTTCTACCTGTTTTATTTGAAGAAAGAAATCAGCACTTGTCAGAGCTAATTCGTTGGAAGACCCGGTTGTGGTTCGCAGGTTATATTTCTGTATTACAATATGAATTATAAATATTTTTTATATATGTAGACCATGGCGTTCTCACAAGAACACGATATTTTTATGTCACTGGCTTACTTCAGCACAGGAAGACAAAATAATGCAGCCAATTGGGAGTATTTACGAACAGTTTAGGAAAATATATTCCGAAATGGATGTGAAGTATAACACACGATTTTTTAATACTGGCAATGTAAGTAAAGCAAAACACACATACACAGAGGCACTATAACAGAGGAAGTAGTTGAAGATGTTGGACAGGGTTTAGTCCAAAGTCCTAAAAACTCTGTATGTCAATTATTACTGCAAACAGGTTAAAAGGTGTAAAACAGCATAATGTGGTTTATAATATTCATTAGGCCTTTCTTATGGAAGCTATTAAACAATCCTAAAGAAGAAATTGCATTGCTTTGTGAATTCCCAAAACTATAAAACATAAGCAACAAAGAATCCACATACTCTAGTTGAAGTAGCACTACACTAACTAAAGTTAAGGATGTGGATTACCATAAGCCAGTGATAGATTTTAGGTCCAATCTTGTTTGGATACTTAAAACATAAAATATTCCAGAATCGCATACAGACATTGGAAGAATTACAGTTTGCTGTCACTGAAGAAGTTAGAAATATGTATTGAATTTTTGCAGAATGTGTTCTATAATATGAAACGAAGATGTAACATTTGCATACAAAATAATTGGAGCCATATAGTGGTGTGAACAAAATTAAATTTCAATGGTTTTGTTATTACCTTTGGCTCCTAAATAAATTTGAGATTTTCCGTTATTTGTTTCAATCAAAAAACAGCAACAATCTCAAAAAAGTCGTCGTATCTTGTGCTATTTAATTTGAGTACGTGTTCAAATTTAAAAATAATTGCAATTTGTACACTTTCACTTGTTAACTGTCTTCGTAAATGTGTGATATTGAGAAAGTAATTTCCGTTGGCACGGCACTGAATTTTTGTTCAATTTTAATCAGGTTCACCAATAATTCAGTGTTGCCACAACAAAATTTCGTGACAGTTGCATTTGATCACGGTGTACTATTCTCTGATTTATTCGTCGTTCAGAATTTTCTGAGGATGGAATTCAAAAAATAATTTATAGACGGAATTAAAATCTGAATAGATATTTAACATGTGCATCTGTAAAATATTTGTTAGCGACAACAAAATCGAAAACAACATTAAACATTAGCAAGGAGAAAATGTAACAATAAAATATTAATTTTTAAGTGACCGTGCGTATATAACATGGTTTCTATTATCGTACTGTATGCTTGTGATACATAGGTTGCAATTTTTCGTGAATGAATTTGACGTTAAAATTTATGACTACTTATGTATGTATATGTAGTACGCGCATAGCCCAGATACTTTATCGTAATATTTGCTGCCGTTGCGTACTCCTTCAGTTGCGTCGTAAAATTTTCCAACAATTGCTGTAAAATTGAATTTTGTACAACCGAATTTGACGTATAAATTTATAGTCGCAATCTGAAAGCTGTTTATTTTTGATTTATTTGTTAATGCAAACTAGGTTACAACAGTAAGCTACGGTCCATCGGTACTGGATCGTTATACCAAGAGTGGCCCATATTTCACGTATCGTGATAAACGCGCGCGCCTCTGAAACTTAATATATCACCTGTCCTTAACCAATATTGCAGACCAAAAAATGATCGAGCGCTCCGACAATTTGTTTCCAAAGATTACATGTAACCGGTACGTTAAAAAGAGCGCATTTCTATAGCCATTTACGGTGATTGATGAGAATCGTTTAAAATGCACGACTTTTGTTTCCCAAACATTTATAAGAATGCTAGCGACAGCCTCGAGGACAGGTCATCATTTTCTCTACGCGGTTGGTTGCCGTTAACCACGAATTTAAACAAGGGACCGAACGAGTGTTGCACGTCGTTCCTGATTTACTCTATAGGGGTCCTCTCCGTAATCAATTTTCCTACTTTCTGGTCAAATACAGATAACATTCGGCTCTTGTTTTTATGTTTGTACGCACCGAAGGAACGACGATAATTTAAGCTGATCTCTGTTCTTGGGAAAAACTAACGCGAAGTGTAATCACTGATTGTGCTCGGCAACGCTTATAAATCTCTAATTAGGTCAATTTATTTCAATTGTTTTCTCTTAACGTTTCTTTCAGCTGGCGCTTACTACACGGAAGCTACAATTAGTCAGTGCTGGGATGCTTGTGGTAGTGGTGGATCTTAAATTATTCACCCTTAAGGTATGTAAAAGCAGATCATTTATAGATCATTGAAATACTTAAATCAAAAATTACTGAAGGGTTTTAGTACGGAAAATATATTGCTCCGCAAGCATCGGTGTCACTATATTGTAGTATAATAATACTCGAATGGTTAATTACCATTAGAAAATTCATCATTTATTATAATTCAAGATATCAAATTCACAGTTAATGTTGGGGTTATGGTCTTCATTTGACATTTGGTATTGCTTTGGGGTTCTGTTTATACTTTTGCCACACCACGCCCACCACCTTTGAGCATTTTATTCCCCTACTTATTTTAACTCCAGCCAGAGACGTTTAATGGGAGAAACAAATGTTACCAGAAATAAAATTAATTATTTTTAAAAAGCATATATTAATGGAAAAGAAGACATTGTACACATTACACAATATTTATACATTACAAGAATTCACACAAATTTACTGGAAATAACCAAGGATACATCAACGTACAGTACAGGTTTCTATAACAGCAATATATTTGGATGAACTGAAGTCAAGGTGAATTAAAGTTTTCGTTTCGGGGACGACGGAGAAAGACAGCAGTGTAGTCCTGGTTTCAAGAAGAAATGAGAAGTTTGTTTGGGTTAACGACATATTAATTGACAATATACATAGATATCATGATATAGATATAGAGTCAATAAATAAGCCTAAAAATATATTTCGAATAAAAGTGTTTTAAGAAGAAGTATTAGTGAATAAAAGAACCTCGCCGTACAGAAGAAGAAAGAATTTATAAAAAGGAAGAATCCATAAGGCTGCATCGAGAAAAGAAGTGAAGAGAGGAACCGTCAACGGAAAAGAAATTACACTTACTAACACTTACACATTAGGTAAATATTTCCATTTTATGTTCAATATTTCCCAAAATTTATAAATATAATTTGTTATAATTTATACTTTCCATATCAATATTTACGAACTAGACCGGTGCAATTAACTAAATTCTCAGCACAATATGCTTCACTTGTACATATTTCTCGTTTCACAAATTATAAGTATACTTTTTACATGTCAGTTTTTTTACAACAGCAACAACAACGGATGGCGTTAGCTTTATCACATTTGACAAACACAATTTTTCATATATATTCCAACAGAAACGAACTAAATATATTACACAAAAGTTACACATTGTTACTAGCTTTTGTTAAAATGAAAATAATAAAGGAAATGATAAACAGAATGTCAGAAAGGGGGCCGATATTTAGAGTGCGGATAACCCACCTCGTTGGTAATAACGAAGGCGATCCAGGCCGTGCTGAGCTGGTGAAAATTAATTACTATTTAAAATTAACATAAGCGAAATGAACATTTAACTGAGGCGAGTAATTGACGTTTAACAGCACTTTATTGTTAATTGTTATGTTTAAAAAAAGAAAAGTAACAAATATCAATTAAGCTAGTTCACACACTTCGGTAACCGACGGAATTCCAACGGCCTTACAGCCACTTTGCAGCTTCCCTGAAAGTAATTATAAACAAGAATATTCGAGTGACAAGTACTGATAATCCCCCCGCCTTCCTTAGAATACTAATATAATGAAATATAATACTAATTAATACACGTAACAACAAAGAAACCCTCTGTACTCCAAAACAAATCTGAATTTCTCCCCTTAAAAATACTAAAGTAATTGAATGCTTACAAACGTAATGAAACGTCTGTATACTCACACACAAATCTTCAATTTCCTAACTTAAAATTAATTACTAGATTCTATGCAACTTTTCCCCAAAAACTCAACGTTACAAAAATATAAATAAAACAAATAAAAGCGGATCTTAGCGTGATGTAGTTTTGCGCTGTCGACTCTGCACGACGTGATGCTTGATATCGGACGGAAGTGGTCCAAGATTGCAGATTGCGGAAAAGATGTCGGATAAAAAACTAGCTTCTAGCTCCTAGGATAATTATATAGTCGTTAATACTAGTTTATACTAGTTATGCTAGCTTATACTAGATATACCAGCCTTTACTAGTTATACCAGCCCTTACTGATTCAGTACAACTACGTGAAAGATACGATAACGACATGTAATTAACAAGAAAGGAAGACTCACCTTCAATCGAGAGAAAAGCAAGATGGATGATTAGTTTGAACAGCAAAACTTGAGGAAAACAAACTCAACGATAGTATTCACTTCCCAGCGTCGAATTTCCGTATAATCCTCGGTAACGAGATTTAAAAGCGAAACGGAGTAAACTTAGGCATGGAAACTGATCTGTTGAACTCAACGTTACGACGCAGAATCTTTTACCACGTGCGCATCCAAACGGCGTAATCCATATCATTGAATCAAAATTACGAGCGCGAGGCATCATTAACACGTCAAACATTGAAGCGAGAGATCACAGAATATTGATACAGAAAATTGCAACAATACAGAAAACCTAACAATTAGCCGTTACAACATCACTAAGGTTCGATAAACGCGTGCTACGGAAAAAGCGCCGAAAGGGGATTTAGATTGATGGGAAGCCAGTGGAGAGATTAGTCATGCTATAGCCCCGGAAGTGACCGATCGTTCGATAATTATTAAATTTAAACAACAATATTCCGTAGTGGGAATTTCTGTATGATTTTATTTTTATGCTGAATGTGTGTAACATCCTAGAATACCTACTAGACAATGAGCAGTTTCGTCTTTTTTGGAATAAATACGTTCCCACGTGGAAACTACCAACCAATAGACAATTCGGATACAATTTACCACATTCGCAGAGCACAGTAAAAAAGGGTATAGTAAATGAGTTGAAAAATAAGAAAATTTGCGTAAGTGTGGATGAAATAACTGATCCATAGAAACACAGCGCGATTCATATTGTAGCGCATCCTTTAAAGCGTAATAATCCAGCAGCTTCCTTGTTATGAACCAGTAAAAGGAATGACACCTTTGCGAAGATAATAAAAAGTTCGTTAAGAGACTTTTACACACCTCCCAAACTTCCACTACCACATCAACCTATAAGAACTCGACGGGGAAATGGCTCCAGGCATTATTTTTATCATAAATATTTCGCAAATGTGAAGGATGTGATTTTAAAATTTAAATCAAATGAATGTGTAGCGATTCGAAAAAGTCCGCAACTCTTTTCCCGTTTGGACGTTCAGTTACCAATACATGAAATTTCCATAACTACACCTATTCTGCCGTTGCACAAACTATATCGCTGTTACAAAACAGTCACTTGTCTTTGCGAGACTCGTTAAATACTTTGGAAAATTTACAACCCGCGTTAGAAAGCTTGACGGAACCTATAGGACTAGATGTCGCTCAAAAATTTCGTGCAGTCTTAAACAAAAATTTCGATTTACCAAAGGTCGGATCTATTACTGAAAATATCGGGTGTGGATTACGCAAATCCTACTTCGCTAGATGTAGAACGATCATTTTTGAAATACACGAAAACGTGTTCAGACCAACGTCGAAGGCAAAGTGAATCGACAATGGAAACGTTGCTTATGGTTTTACACGGCTTACCAGGACAGAGATATTTTGTCGCAGTAGACATCAAGACATCAAGACATCAATAAAAGGTAAGAATATATGCTTTTCTAATAATACTGTATCTCACCTACATACAAATCAAACAGAACATTACATAAATTCATTTGCTTTAGGTATGGACCTTAAAGGTAAAAGGTAATTGTATATGCGCCCGTATATGCAGTAAACCCCACCTTTCAAACGAAGTGTTTGTGGTGTGGCCGTGTGCCTGCATCTAAGAAAGGATTACAGTGTGATTTAGCAGAAATAAATTATCAAATCAAAGTTTATATCTTTCTATACTAAGAGAAGGTACTTCCTACAGACGATGATCATATTTTGTAGCATAAAGCTGTGTCCGTTTATTCTGGCCCACTATAAATCCTTTTCTAATTCAATAGACTAGAATAAATCAATTGCATAGTAATTTAAGGTCATTACCTTTTACTAGCGTCTGCTGTCCTCATTATTATGTTTGGAAATTCATAAATACATATGTATTTTCTTGACCTCTCCTATTCTTGTCTGCAAGAGGTCATCAATTCATTTTTAGATCAATTACAGTCCGAACCAGAATGAATATACTTCATTGTGATAAACCGAGTTTTGTTGGTTAGAACCTCTTGGAACGTACTTCTTTCAAAAAATCAGTTAAAAATAATCTGATAAGCTCCTACCAAATATATTATGATGCAGTTTTATTTCTATTCAGGTTTTTAAAATCTCTAGAAATTTCTCACGTTCTGTTGAAAAATAATATATTATTATATAAAATAATTATTGAAGTTCTCACTTTTTTCGGTACATTTCAACTTGTGCAAAGTAGAAGAATCTTTGTTTATAGTTTATAAGCGCGGTCCTCAATTCTCTAGCAATGTTATTACCTCGAAATACGTATCTAGAGAAATACACGTTGTGTTTAAAGGATCTGGTGAATTAACCGAAATCTCAACGTAAGCATGTGCCAAGTTTACAGGCATGCACGTGGATATCCAAAGACGTATTAGCAAGCGCTGCCTAGTAATGTATACGTTGTTAGGATAAATCCGCTGAGACCAGTTGAGCATACGCACTGTGGAAATTTCCGGCACAGTGCAATAGAGCAACAAGTCAACATTAAGTTTTCTTACAGATTGAGGAGAACGGCAATGAACAGAAATGACAGCTTGGCCCAAATGTATGGAATGGAAGTCGTGAGCACTATTTAGGCTTTAGGCTTCTACTAACAAAACGTTAGAAGTAAAAATGTTACTTTCGGGCTTAGTGATAATTCTGAGCCCAATGTTAATAGTGAATTTCATAGTAATTCATTTACAACTACTAACTCAAACTTTATCAGACGAACAACCGAAACAGAAATAGATCAAATATGATTTATATCTCTTGATCTTCAGTCAGATCTTTTCAAATTGATATCTCCTTATTAATTGGATAATGTCTGATGTTATATTTCAACCCCTTAAAACTTTTCCACCCGAGGGATCTTATAATATTTATGTAGATATTACAAACGAATTCAGTGTTATAAAAATTTTCGTAGATATTTTCATACCTTCAACAGGTTGAACTTTGGAATAGGAAGAAGAAAGAAAAGATTCACAAGAGACAAAGGAATTACAATAATTATTTGGATCTACATATGTACAATATTCCTGGACCAAAACTTTCTTTTCTTTATTTTTGATCTGTTGACTGCAACTGTCTATAATTGTGAACTAGTGCATTAAAATGGCAAAATTTCGAAGACAACCAAATTATTTGCAGTTAAGCAGTTTTTAAGGGGATTGTGCTACTGAACTGCATGGGGCGGGCATTGCATTTCGTAAAATCATGCAAATAAATATTGCTAGCGTTGTTCGTTGTTGGAGAGATTGGTCTCACAAATCAGTACCGTGCCTTTAAATTAGAATATTCTAATATACGGGCAGATTAGGATGAGGAATGGAATACTATCGTTTTTTAAAACGAATTTCGCTTATGTTTGCGGTTCCGTGATAGTTGTAAGCAAGTTGGACGTCGCAGAGGAGAAAGGCTTTTCCTTAGGATGCACTTACTAGAGGAATGATAGTTTTTAAGGGAATGGGTATAAGTTGTAGGAGGCCTTCAGTATTCCTTCAAGGCTATTTAGATGCTCAAATGTACATTCACGAAGTTTTTGACCTATTCGCTTTATCATATATCCAACTGCTAAATAATACGACATTCCAGTAAGAAAATGCTTGACTTTACGTTGCCGCGGCCATACTACGATTCCTACAAGAAGCCAATATCAATGTTCTCAATTGGCCTGCGCGATCCGCGGCACTTGTACTGATGATCAAAGTACTGAAAACTACTTTAGTCTTAGAAATAATCGTAGGATAACGACTAGGTTTTGGCTAGGTCACTTGTATAGCGTTAGTAAAGGAAGACAGGCCCATAAAATGCAAGAGGTAAGGCTCATAGCGAAAGAAACAAGAAGTATATCGAAGAAACATGGAAGAGGGTAGTCATATACTGTTTACTATCGATGATATCATTGTAGTGGTTCATTGAAATTACACTGAATTACATTTTGAGTAGTACTAACAAGTAAGTCGGCTTTCTCTTCATCTGTTTACACGAAAATGTAATATTCTTTTTAGTGGACGGTGTGTAACCTGCTAGTAGTTCTCAAGACAGACTAAGCGATAGTTTCGTGTAGGATGTTAGGTTTGCAAAATAGCTTTTAACCCCTTAACTTTTATGATCGTTTAGAAGATCGTCTATCTCATGGGATGGTCTGTTTAATTCGGACTTATCTGATGAAAATCTTAAGTTTTGCCAGCGTTCCCTCAATGCGAGTATAATTTTTGATTTTGATATTTTTGTTTTGAAATTATGGGCACTTTAGTTATGTGTCTAATAAAACTCACTCCGTATTATGCACGACCAAAGAAAACAGGTAATAATGAAACTAAATTGCGGTCACTAGCCTCCAAAGTTTTGCTTTCCAACACAATGTTTTAATACTACAATTAATTTATGTAAATTGGGGAAAACATTCGGGCCATTTATCAGTAAATTAGCATCTGTTGTCAAGAAGTTGATCTAAGATAATCTAAAATTGCGCCGAAAAGAAAAGGAGACAACTTTACAAAAGTGTATGTAGGCACTGCAGATGTATGTAATAATATCGAAATCTGGAGAGTGTGGGATCTACCTGTGCTATTATTTTTCAACTCTCGGTAAGATGGTAGAAACAAACACGAGAAATAAGGAAAGTTTGATTGTACACAAGAGTTACTCATATATGTGAACTATTTTTCAACGTAGCTGCCACTGACATTGAGGCATTTGTTCTAATGGCGCACCAGCTTTTGTGTGCACTGTAGGGTTGGTGGTTGAACAACACCCATCCGAATCTCTTGAGCAGTTTTTTGCTACTCTTGCTGTATGAAGACGTGCATTGTCATTAACAAAGACCTGATAACAAGCTTCCCCTTTCATTTTGTATTGCTCTCCGTAGATTTTAAACGTTGTTACAGTACGTCGCTATAGTAATTGTTGTTCCAGAGTCCAAGAACTCCACTAGCAAAAGTTCCCAACGGTCACAAAACAAAGTAACCAAGCTCTCTGTTGGAAAATGTTTGCTTAAACTTCTTTGATTTGGTAGGCGAGCTCGTATGCATCCATTACTTCGATTGGTCTTTTGCCTCGACGTCCACAGACTAAACCCACGTTTCGTCTCCCATTATGATTGATCCCAAAATTGCCTCTCCTTCGTCATTGTAGTGATGCCAAAACGTTAGTGTAGAATTCATTTGCTACAGCTTGCGAACGTAGTGAGCTGTTTGGAGATCCATCATGCACAAAATTTGTTGTAAGCGAGTCGTACTGTAACAATGTCAAGTACTGATCGAGAAATTTCAAGAAATTCAACAAACAGTTCAGAAGCTGTGAACCCGCGGCGCTTTTGAACTACAGTGTTCACGTTTTCCACAATGTCGTCTATTGCTACAGACTTCCTTTCATGCCCTCTTTCATCATGGACACCAGTTCGTCCTTTTCGAAAAATCCTACACCACTTTCGCTCTGCACTATCCCTCATGTTATTTTTCCCGTACACAACACAATCTTCGATTAATTTCAGCCGGAATATTGCCTTCACTTTGAAGAAAACGGATCACAGAGTGACTCTCGTTTTTGGCGAAACCTTCAATGAGAGTAGCCATGATAAAGCAGTGCTCGCATCAAAACTACGCTACTATGGCCTGCTAGGTTGGGGGTACCGTAAGATAGATTGCTAATAGTTACTGCGCAAGTGCCACGTCATCATGACAGCTGAGTATCCATTGCCAACCTAACGGAACTTGAGAAAAGAAATAACCCCCGTACAGACGTAAATAATTCGTAGCGTGACTCGTACAGTTAGAAGAATAAGTTTTCGAGCAGCAAGGTAATTCCTGGACGCGCTATGCTAGGGGAGTTGTTTGCCTCAGGAAGACAGTATAACTCTTTGGATTCAGTGCAGTAAGTATCGATTTACCTTGTCAATGTGAAAACGAATTAAGACTAACACAAAAACAATTGACACCAGGTACCACAAAGAGAAAGCGTAGAAACTGTCACAAACCCACAAATCATAGAAAACGTCTGGAGTAGACATACAACGTGCGAACATCATAATTGATAATGTTTGACAATTAAATTATAGTACAATCGACGGTTACTGACTGCCACCGGTACAGTATTGATTTGTTAATACGTACCATTTTTTCAATGTAGCAAAGGCGAAACATCTGGATTAATAAATTCATCTTCTGTGTGTATAACGCGTGCAACCAGAGACTCCCAGATACGGCTGTACGTTAGCACGTGTTTCTAATTCAGTTCCCACGACGGTGTACGAGTGCCTCTGTCATTCTACGAATTTAAACGTCAAGCGTGTCGCCCTTTGCAGAATCAAATATGTATTAGTGCGAACCCTTCCATATCAAGCTCAAAGCCGTCTTTCTATTCTGGAGCTCTTCTATTATTTATTGACATCTGAATTCGAGATTGAGGTACCTACGCTTTTTTACACAACGCGCCGCATTGATTTCGCGCAATCTGAAGCGACATAAACATCTCGATATGCGTAGAAATGGTTTTATACCTCAGAAATACATATGTACAAGTATGTACATATATATGTATATGCTATCTGAAGCCAAAGTCGGATACTTCTTCCGGAGCTAATATATGAAGTAGTCGAGATAATTTTCCTCCCCTTATTCGTTGGAGATGTCATATTTAGGATTACCATATTGTTTAGGTGGTTTATGAACTCCTGTTCAAAATTAACCCACCACTATAATTAACGTCTCTATATGTATCTTAATTGTTGCAAATATTATTCAAGATTTATAAGCGGTAATTTAAAAGGAGATAATTGGAAAGTGATGCAACAACGCACTTTTGTCTTAGTTGATACTTGAACAAATAAAATGCTTTATTGTAGTCGAAAAGAAATAATAATTTATTCAACATTGTAAGTACAACAAAAACTCAGAAATTTGCCAAATCTAATAACGTGTGGTATTACCTCCAGCTCTGAGAACTGCCTGCATTGGCCGTGGTGCCAATCAAGTTTTGGATGATTTCTTGAAGAATTGATTGTGCCGTTCTAAAAGAACGGCATATTCCAGTTCTTGAAGATTCCTAGGGGCAGGTAAATGACATCCCTCTTTTTTTTTTTTTCAGAGCATCTCAAAGATGCTCTATTGGATTCAAGTCAGGGCAAGGCGGTGGCCAGTTCACACCTTGAATATTAATGCAGTTTAAGTTCTCCAGAATCAGTCTTGCTGTGTGCGGTCGAGCATCACTTGCATTAAAATGAAATGGTTTCTTATAAAAGGCGAAAGGGGCCATGACATGGTTTTGTTTTCCAGGTAGAACTCAGAATTCATTGACCTCTGATTAATAGAAACTATTCTCTGTGAACGTCAAAACAAATACCTACACAGAACATTTTAGACCCGTCACTAATCGGCTTCCTTGGAGAATTAGCGCGGTCTAAAAATTTTTCTCCAGGTCTTTGCCATATTCTGGAGATGTTAAACTTATCCTCGTTTCATCGGTAAACAAAACTTTCTTGTATTCGTCAACAGTCCAATTTGCATGACTTCCAGCGAATCTTAATCGTGCCACTTTGTGTGCTGCAGTAAGCAATGGTGTAATTGCAGGCTTCCTATTACTCTATCCTGCTTCCTTTCATCTTTCTCTGGCACCTAATGTGGAAATCCTAACATTTCTCTCTGTTTGGAGTTCATTACTAAGCTTCGAACTAGTGAGAATATCGATTTCTCAACACACCCCTTCTACTGGTGACTTTCCTTCTACCTTGTGCACGTTTCCTAGAGTGTGATGCAGTTTCCCTAAATCTTTTTACCATTCGACTAACTGTGGAATGATTGACACCCAGCATATTGGCAACATAACGCATACTTCGTCGTTCTTCCAACAAAGTTGATGCGCTTACACACTCATCATTGGTTGAATGGTGTGGTAGATTAATATTCTTTATTCTTAGATCGTATATCTTAAATATTGAAATGGAACACCTTCTAAAATATCACTTTAATAATATTGAAGTATAATTTTAACTTAAAAAATATATCGACAAATTTTAGAAAAATAATTAACAAGTTTTTATTCACTCTTTACTGATATCTACTAATGCTGAGTTGTCAATATCTACTGTTACATTGCTCCAATAATGTGTCCAATAGCAGAAATAAATTAGAAAAAATGTGTGGTGCGTTAATTTTGAAGACGAGTTTATTTTCTTGTTGTGGCAAGATATTTTCCAATCGAAACTTTATATTGGCCAAAACTTTTATAGTATTTACACAAACCTTTCATACATATAAAATTCCTTTAGTAGAATTTACTAGATCATGTAAATTTGAGAAACATTTGTGAGGCTTAATCTCCGTCGTTTTTACGACGGCTTAATTAAATTGACAACCGGATGTTTGTCACGAGGCGAAATACCGTATTAGCAGTTAAAACTGACGTGTAGGACATCTAATAAATTAATTAATAACAATTAATTCGACGGCAATATTTCATTCCTGATAGCAGATGCCGATGGCAGTACTGTATCTAATGGCGTACTTGTAACGACAGAGTTAAATCGATTAGCAACGGTTGTCATTTACAACACTCCAACTCAACGTGCGCGAAACAGTTCGCACATATATTATCGCACTGATTTACTGGGTTAACGTAATGAGATTACGCAAAATTGCTGAAATAATTACTTCGTGTTCGTCCTCTTCCAAACCTGTTTACAAATGTCTACCGTTTCCATAACTACATCATCACCGATAAATCAGAAATGTAGATTCTCGTAGAACGCAATTTTAGAGTTTCCCGCGTTATAAATTATAAATATATTTTCATCGCTAATAATCAGTCGCCTTGATCAGTTTAGTTTCACGCACCAAATGTTCGATTCTACAAACAGAAATTTTGCAACTGCAATCGCATAAGTGAAAAATAATATATAAACCTGGCCCATCATTTGATAGTGGTAATACCATATGTTCTTTGCAACTATCAAAGATCTACAAAAATTTACGCAGTTGATGTCTTTCAGTAAATTTAGGGAACAACAGAAGTAACAAAAGTATCAACGCAAGACGGCATGGAAACCAATGAATCAAGCTAAAATTCAGCATGTGGTGTTCAAAACATGGGTTTGAAACACATACAAAGAAAAATGAACATAAGAGTCGCTCTCACTATCGAACGGACATACCAGTCATCCTTATAAATGGGCAAGATGTTTACCAAGTCATGTGGTAGTAATGATTAAGAATTTCTAGAATTTCTTTTAGAGAAAGTGCACATCTTAACTTGCTCCTTCCAATGGTTATGCTCTTTGGCTTTGCACGCAAGAGTTTAGACCTGCGCTCAAAGCTTATGTTTCATCTTCATGTTCAACAATACCAGGGCACGCCCTTACTAAAGCCTTCAAACTCCCAGACCGTTTGGTAACAGCTATAGTTCTTCAGGAAGAAACACTGCCCACATTGCCATTTCCTTTGAAGCCTGTATCTCTCTAGCTGGGTTACCCAGCCGTTATGTTCGACGACTTACGTTTAAGACTTACACTTGCCCCCGTACGGCATACTCTCGAACTTCGTAAAGTGTCACCTCACAAACTGTCGCTTTATCCGATTCTCAATCGTTTCGAGATTCGTATTTCCTGCCACGTGCTCAGTAAGGCAGAACCGTATCGTACATAGTTTAAAATTGGCAGCCATACTGACAACGACTACTGACTTTCACTCCATCTTTCGTAGCGTTAATCTACACTGCCACCTTTCATAACGAGTTTACAAATATGTACAATGTACATACTGGCAACAATTCCACTAAATGCTATGAAATCGTGATTTTTGGGATTCAGTTTCTGATACTATGTAACATCAAAATTCAATTTTAACAGCTTACTTTTTAATAAAGACGTATTTATCGAATTCTCATTTTTATACTACAATTTCACAACAAAATTTATTTGCGTCGGAATATGTTCGCTAAAATGTAGCAGTTTCCCAAGCTTAACTGACCTATAGACAACTTCTGACACTTTATTAAGAAAAAAATTAATGTCATATTTCTATTCCAATACGGCACTGCGCGCCCATTGGCTCTAGTCCTAGGATTTCCCGACCTCGTCAAGTGTCCAAACAGCACCCGATCCGCGACACTTTACCAAGTTCTAGTGTATTTTCCCTTAAAATTCAAATTCTCTGACTTTTAACAAAGCCTTCGGGGAGGGATTTTATCTACGTTGTCACTACTTCCTGAAGCCCGTTTCTCCATCAGGATACAGCTCCCAAGCCTTGGATGTGCTCTCACTAGATTCAGATTTTGGGGTAGTAACTCTAACATAATTTCGTCTGTTTACATGTTTTGCGTGATTACATTCTGCTTCCGCTAAATATTCTGTTCTGCGCCATTAATCAAAACACATTCGCTGTTTTCGACTCTTTCTGTGAAAATTTCTTGTATGCGTGTCCACCTGGAACATCTTATTGCAGTTTGATTGATGTTTCTGTTTCGCTTGTTGGAATCTAATGTAAGATAGTGTTATCAGAGTTTATTTGTTTTAACAAATATTGTGAAATTAAATCTTACTAATTGTTTCCAAGTTTATTTGAGCGAGCTTTTGTTTTGGTTATAGGCAATGGAAGAGAGGCTTTTATAGCACTAGCTACTGTATGAATAGCGACGTTTAGATTATCTAAAATCGAATATTCATTAATCTTTCAGTGTTGAAAGGGTATCTCAGTAGTCCTTAAAAATATATCCTCTTGTGATAGAGTTATGTGTTGTGGTGATTTCAACATAGATTGTTTGAAAGTGGCGGATTCCCGTACCACATTTTTACTCGACTTTTTCGACTTGTTGGGCTTCAAACAACTGATAGATCAGCCAACTAGGATTGATAGTCTACTTGATCTTTTATTTGTGTCGACCAATGATTTGATTGGTGATAGTAGCGTAGTGAATTATAGTTTTTCTGATCACGACTTCATTACTTTCAACATATGTGTTGACAGTAGAAGACCTGCACCTACTTTTCGTTCTTATAGAAACTTTAGTTCTATTGATGCTCATAACTTTAAGTTGGACCTTTTCTCGCTTCCATTGCAGCGTTTATTCCTTCTTCGCAATATCGATGACAAAGTTAATTTTTTTACTTCACACTAGCTTTCTCTATTTAATAAACATGCTCCTCTTATTACTCGAAAATTCTCAAAAAGACGTATACCTTGGCTTACAGATAATTTGAAACTGTTAATGTCCTCGAGAGACAAAAGTAAATCTAAGATTAGGTTAACCAGAAATCCACATGACCGGGAATATTACAAAACATTAAGAAATTTGACTAATGAAACATTCAAATTAGAACAGAAGGCTTATTTTGATCACAGCTCTCGTTCTAGAGATAAAAAATCATTTTGGAATGAACTGCGAAGGCTAGGCATATCTGAAAATCGACGTAGCGTACTTCCTGTGTATTTGGATGATCCCGAAAAAATAAACAATTACTTTTCCGATTCAGCTTCTTCATTATCCAGTGATTGTTGGGAATTGCTTGAATTCTATAGGAGTAATCCCAAACAATCTCCGCAGTTCTCGTTCAGGACTGTGGATGAAGCGATTATTGCTGGGATTGTGGCTAATCTTAGTCTATCTGCTCCATAGTATGATGGAATATCTGCTTCTATGATATAGCATTGTTATCCCATTATCTCGCCTTATTTAACGCACATAATTAATACTTGCCTATCTGAGGGAGTATTCCCGGAGTGTTGGAAGTGTGCAGTTGTTCGACCTTTACCGAAGGTAGCAAATCCTGAATAATTTCAAGATTTGAGACCCATAAGTCTATTGCCAGTACTTTCAAAAATTCTTGAAAGGGTTATTGCACCGCAACTTAGTGAGTATCTTTCTACAAATAATATACTTCCACCTGTTCAATCTGGTTTTCGTGCCGGGTACAGTTGTGTAACCGCCCTATTGAAGGTAACCGATGATATTGTTGGCGCAACGGATAAGGGACTAATCTCCTGCTTAGTCTTATTAGACTACAGCAACGCTTCTGATAAGGTCAATTATCGTATCCTCCTAGTTATCTTGCAGAATATTGGTCTATACCATGATTCGTTGTCACTATTTGAAAATTATTTATTCAATCGTAAGCAAGTAGTGTGTACTGGGAATGAAACGTCTGCACCTCTCGATATGGCCCTTGGAGTGCCACAAGGTTCTGTTCTAGGCCCAATTCTTTTCACTATTTATACTTCCAATTTCTTTTCCGGGCTCAATCATTGCAGCGTTCATGTATATGCTGACGACACTCAGTTGTATTGCTCCTTTCGACCAAATGATCGGGCAAGTGCTCTTGAAAATATTAAAACGGATTTAAATTACTTGTACCAGACATCTTCTGAGCATTGCCTTACAATTAATCCTGGTAAATCATAGGTTATTCTGCTTGGTTCCAAAAAAAAAATTGTTCCAAAATATCGGCTGTTTTTTAAATTGAAATTGATGGTGCTGACGTTTCACTTGCGGACAGTGTGAAAAGTTTGGGACTTATTCTGGATAATACACACAGGTATCCATTTATATGCGTAACGCATATTTTAACTTAAGAAAATTGTATCCGTACAGACATGTGTTTAGTGAGGCTGTTAAGCGAAATCTATGTGAGGCTTTTGTTCTTTCTCAGTTTTCTTATTGCCTTCCTGTATATCACTCTTGCTTAGATAGTTTTGCACGAAGTCGTAGGCAGAAGGTTCAGAACTCGTGTCTGAGGTACATTTACTGTGTACGTAAGTTCGAACACATTTCACATAGATTGGCTTCAGCGCGTTGGTTGAATATGTATAATAGGGGAGAATTTCGTTGCTTGACTTTGTATCATAAAATGCTATCTTTGAGGTCTGCGCCTTATTTCTATCACAAGATTACATTTCATGCACATGTTCATAACCTCACTACTAGGTTTAGAGGTAAAATTTCTCCACCACCACATAAAACTTCCTTGTTTTAAAGATCCTTTTCTTACCAAATATATACTAAATATAATAGTTTACCGGATATCCTTACTTCTAGAAATTCGGGCGTGTCTTTCCGTAGGATGCTTAAGGGACTTTTCCTATCTGAGGCTGGTGCGTGTGCAAGCAGTTTATAGTTAATATCTATGTATACTTTTATGGATCATTTAATTGTGCTGTATATATTTCTTTTTCTTCTGATTATTTCGGCAGCTTTTGATTGTCATTTAGTTACTTGGATTGTATTCGCCTAGATTATGTTTTTTTGTATAGGTATAATGGTTCACCATCGGTATATTTTAGTTATATGCAATTATTTCTCTTTTCCTTGTTCATTATTATTAATTATTTAAGGTTAAGTTGAAAAGCAGCGTTAGCTGAACTTCGCCTTAAAGTTGTGACTTTTACTTTATTTACTTCTGTTATTTTATTTTATTTTATTTTATTCATTTTTTGTACTATTTTCGAAGGGTTACAATAAAGTCATTATTATTATTATTATTATTATAGACAGTTCGTAGGAACTCATACGCAGTAAATTGGAAATGAATTTACAACACATCTTTTTCATCTTGTGTCTGGTGGAACCACAAGGAAATCGATAGCTTGGATTAATTTTTTTCAGATAGATGTGTAGCTTCGTTGTTTAGGCGGTTACTGCCATAACGACGGGGTTGTCGCCTAAAAATAATTCTCTGTCTGTACATATAATTATAAATATTTAGTTGGTTGCAATTTATTGCAGCATATTGTGACGATATGTTTCACCACTAAATGATCTAGTCATGCTAGTTATACTCATTATTTATTAGATATTACAATGAAACTACAAGACGTATAGGTGGATAAAAATTGAGGAATATACTATCGTGGTTAACATATTTTAAACGCAGAACCCGCAGGGATAATAGAAATGAATATTTTGAGTAATATATTTATGAGTGTACTGCATGCTTCTTCTCATAGACGTCTACTAATCTATGCTGGATTTTATGTAATAGGTCATGGTTCACTAACTACAGCCATCCCAGAAAGCTAATACCAAAGAAATATAATGACCACTAAAATAGGTAACGTGAAAACACATTTCATATGGAGAAAAATGTCGAGTGACAACAGAATATAGTTTCGTATTACGAACTCGGAATAATTACACGGCCGTCATTGTTGTTAAGCCGGTTCATTGGGTAATTAATTTATGGAAATACTTCCACCAGCTTAAAATTGTTTTCTATTTGGTTATGCAATGGTAAAACACTTCACGCTGCCCTTAACAATAGCAATATATTACTTTTGTCTTAAGAAATAGATTTTAAAGTACAATAAAAGCCTCGGAGTATTTTGAGTTATACGGCACGAACGAAAATCTATGAGCTGTTCGCTATGAAACGTATTCTAAATATCCTGGAGCTATAATTTAAGTCTAATGAATAACAAATAGTGAGAATCAGTTAGTACCAGTATACTACAGAATGTGTATGTCCTGGAAACTATTGTAAGTAAAATAATAGGTATCTATTCTTAGTAAACGTTATCGCAAATGGATATCTTCGTTTGTTATTATACCTTCACTTGAAATGTAGATAGATTTAATGGTAGTTTCAATCTACTTGCTTTCCGAATTTAAAATTCAATGTTCATAGATACAAAACATTAGAAAGAAGTGTCAACGAATTAATAAATTTCTCCTGGAAATGAGCACCATGATCAAGAATGGTAGCCGATGGATAACAGATATATTTTTATATATTGTTCTTAACTGGAACATATTCAGGATGCACTATCTCAGACACAACCACAGTTAATTCTAAGGAAATGGTGATATTCGAAGATAACGCTGGACCCGATTACACACAAAAATTATTAATCACTAAAACTTGATAATGTGTCAAGATTGTTTCGATATTTCCCAAAGCGATCTAATTTCAAATGAAATAAAATATACTTCAAATATTTCTGACATTGTTTTACTTTCAATGTACAGAACTTAACAGACTTGTTCGTTGTCGAATATTTATGTGTGTATATAATATACCTTATTATTATTATATATATAGATTGGAAACTGCTCCTAAGGTCAAAATCGCCATTGAGGAAGGAGAATGAGCTGTCGCGCGTGCGAATGTATACGCTTAGTAGTATGCGTAGTATTTATTTTAATTCATTATTTAATTTCTTTGTCCTGTCAATACGTTTATTTATCAATATTTATTTTCTTTTTGGTAAGTAGTAAGCGACAGAATCTGCGTTAAACGTACAATTTGCAAACTATGTAATAAAGCCATTCTCAAAGTAATTTCTTATGCAAATGTATGAAAAACTTTACAAAGAAAATGATACAGTTTTCATTTTAGTAGATCCTTAAATCGATCGCCTAATTAAGCAGAACAATAACCTAATCTACTGTAAAAGTTTGCTGAAGATTGATGAGTGCCTAGGAACCAATTTGTAATTTTTAATTTTAGTTCTTCTAGGTTATTTGCTATATTATTTTTAAAATCGTAAATAGAAGATGCTGGCCAACAAACGGTACTCCCTCCAGTTATTATATTATCTTGAACTATGTTTTGCAGAAAGAATTGCACGATTCTAGCATTATGAGCAGGTACCAACCCTGCTGAAATCAAATATCATGAAAAATCACATCTTCAAGGTCTTGTATTGCTGACCTCATTTTAAAGTAAATATAACTATCCCTCGGCATTAAGATTTCAATTGATGAAAAGGGACCCAGTTATGTGATTCTCCTATAGATCTGCCTATACGATTATTTTCTGTAGGTACTTCTGCCTAATATATGTAGAAGATGTTTATTTTCCGAAGACCAATATCGGGCGACCGAAAGGTTATGGCGCCCGTGCAAATGGAACAAAGATTCGTGGCCAAACAAAATACTTTTGAGCTTTCTTTATGATTACATAATTCCATTACAACTTCAGGAAATTTGAACCTCTCGTACTTGTCCTTCGGGAATATTTCATTACTTTTCCTTTGTAATTTGTAAGAGCGATATCTATTCCATTTGAAAACTTTGCGAATACTTGTATGAGACAAATCAATTTGCCCAGTCAGGTTTCTAGAAGATGTTGTCCGTTGTTCTTCTACGGTCTATTTCTAGTGGGGTATAAACAAACATGTTTACGAAATTACGGTATTACTGTAAATTGAAGTGAAGGTGCAATTTTTCTTATACTCAAAACAGGGGCTGTTTGTTTGAATGATATTCTCCACTGAAGTGTAGGCTAGTTCCCCTTGTAATTAATTTAAAAAGAAGACAAACTAAGCTGCAAAAAGGAAAGAAAATCCAAAAGTTTATTTTATATAAAAAAAAGTGATGTTAAGCAGTATACACTTAGATTTCGTGGAAGAAAGAACAGAAGTGGCGACAACAAGGGTAGTAATATAAACGACCTACGAAATCATCTTTGACGAACGTCAGAAAAACAGCAATCGGCTGACAGTAAGAGTGATTGCTTTAGTCAAACCTAGTCAAATCAAACGCTTTGGGGCTTTGATTCACTAGCAATGGGGCTGAGAACTAGCTATGTCGAGGACTAAACTATGTGCACTGTGTAGAACAGTCACTTAACGAGATACCTTAAAGTAGGTATGGGCAACCTCCGGCCCGCGGGCCACACGCGGCCTTCGAGTAAGATTTGTCCGGCCCGCTACTGAATTCTTTCGTTGCATATTAGCACGGCCCGTCTAAACTTAATTCATAATGAATCATAAGGATACTACGAAAATGTATATTTTTCAAGATTACTCACAGCATAAAACTTCTACAAAAAAGGTTGCCCATGCCTGCCTTAAAGTATCATCAACGAATTCGTGTTCTAGTACTGACTGATTGAATCGAAAATCGACTGAATGAACCAAAAAAAAAAAAACGAGTCGAATATTGAGCATGAATGTTAAAGTACCGAAATGCCGAATTTCGAATGTTGACTCTGAATGTGTCTGAAGCTCAAATTAACCTGTGCGAATCTCGAAAACTACGTTGAGGGACTTCGACTTCGCTCAAAACATTGTAAACCGCTTTTGTTGGAGGACAATCTAGCTCGTAAATAACATAACAATGAATCCTAAAGCCGACGGCATTTTACTTCGTGAAGGAATTGCGTGTGCAATTACGTTTCATATAAGTTTGAAAAGACGAAATCGGCTTGTTATATATTTTAAACATATACTTTGTCATTTTCTACCTATTACAAAGCAAGTAAGTATTGATAAATAAACGTATTGACAGGAAAGAAAAAGAATTAGTTAATGAGTTGAGATAACTACAGCTTTATTTTAGTACGCGAAATGTAACAATATAAAGAGAAAATCAAATGACGAATATCAGGCATACAACACGTCCTTGGGTTACGATGTATTTCAGTCGATTCAAGCGTTGGCTCTCTTTGCACAATAGCGATTTTGACCTTAGGAGCCGTTTCCAACCTGTATATGTACCTATATTTTCTACAATATCTTTGCGCCATGTTATTCTCACATTACTTGAATTTTCTATCCTCACGTCCGTGAGTGAGTCGTTGAGAGAAACAGTATGTTTTGCAAGTCAAGACCCTTTGTGAATAGTAACGACTAGTTGACAGACGTATTGTTAACGAGGATTCGGGTGCAGCAAGAGACCCAACAAAGCGAATTGAAAAATCATTCGTCTGTGAATGCTTCGATAAAAAAGGAGAAAGGGAATACCCACTTTTTGTGAGTTTATTCATTTAATTTTACGATTTCATGTGGTGATTGTGTAAAATGTCATCTCGGCATTTTGACGTTGATGTGCTTGATCTTGGACTTAAAATACGGAGAAAGCAGAAGTCTTATCCAGTTACTTCATTTATCTCTAAAACGAATTCTCTTTGGCAAAATACAAGTTTCTCAATTTAGAATACCTTTGTAGATATCCTCTCTATCACTAACAGGGCAATCAAACAACAACATTAATTATTTCTAGCCACAAACGGAGAAACTGTCCTGGATGCCAATGAAAAGCTCCCTGTTCTAGAGACATATAAAAGAAGGTTTGACACCTTAGTAGAAAACTGATTCAAGTAAAGACAAATGTTTATTTATATATATATGTAGTTATGTTTTCACTGACGGAGATTATGCGAAAACCTTATTTTTCTATTCGTTCTATAGCTATTAACTCCAGCGCTGTTGTTTGTTTGTCCTGTGGTAGAGAGGATATCTAAAAAGATACATACCAGGTCACGAAACATATATATTCTTTTACCACTTTATACCTTTTCGGTGTAAGGGTATAAAGGGTATAAAGATTGTTGGTACCATTGGTTGTTTCCGTTTTACTTGTGTAAATAAAATTAATAGAAGTATTACTATTAGTTTAATCGAATTGTTAGCCAAGAAGGTTGGATGCTAAAACATATTAGGTGAGTATGTCTATTTGATGAGTGGATAACATAAGCATGAGTTTCTGTCGCATTACTTTCTGGAACAAGAAATAAGTCGCCCAACCATTCCAATCAAGGTATACTGGTACTTGTAAAGAGAAAATCTGGAATGAAGAAGCAATCTTAAGTGAAACGATATTACATATGTTGAAGCAAAACACCAACTCGGTTCCTGAAATCGAAGATTGTTTCTGAAATTTTAGATTTCAAAGGAGACTATTCGCTTGAACTTGAGAAAAAGTAGTACTAGATATCGTGAGAAGATTGGCGTGCCAAAGTACGCGCATAAGTCACATATTTTGGATCAGGTGCATTCAGTAAACATAAGTCAATGCTGTAGTATGGGGAGGATGCGAGAATGGGAAGAAGAAGGAAATAGTTCCTACCAAAGAAATATTTCAGGGCTAAGGCAGGAAAGGAATTTAAAACCTTTGCTCAAAAAGAATCATATTTCTTAAGCTACAACAAAAAAAAGATCGACTTACGAGTCTTCTCCACCCGTTGCTCTCTCTAGATATATCATTTCAAGCTCACGGGGCACAAGGGCAAACCAAAGACAATAATTACGGGAAGCGAAGCAGAAACAACGCAAATATGTGAGCGTCCTTCAAATAAGTGTGAAATATTTTGTAAAGGCTGCCGAAATTTGCACTATATCTTTCCTTTGTTAACTATATACATGCTACAGTTACATTATTATATAATGTAGATAAATAAGATGTGTGATAGGACGAAGTAGTTGGGAGACGCACTTTGCCAAACCACTCATCTACCACCTACAACTGCTTTGTATTTGTTTTAATTTAAAGGGATACTAAATATATAGTGAAAACGCTACAATTTTAGTGTAAACTATAAAAAGCGCAGCGTCTATAGCCCTTATCAAAGAATTGCCTAGTTATTGGATAGTGTTGTTAACCGTATCTCGAGATTACGATTATAGAATCACTAATTTGTTACAATATTTTTGCTATTACGATATTAAATTACTACTCGTTATTATTATATTTACTAAATTTGTAATTTTAGAACCGAACTTGAAAAAAGCATAAATAAATTAATATTTTCTTATCATAAAAATTACATACAATACATGCAGCATTAGTTACTTCGTCGTTTATTCTAAAAATTTTCAGTCGACAGTGTGCGAGGTCCTGCCTGCAGATGAAAAATACACAGTAACGTACGTGACCAGAATATAACAGCGTACCCGGGATCATGCATTTTTGTTAACAAATACGTCAATATTGACGGAAACATGACAGAACAGGAATCACCTTTGTTTCCTCTCCATGAAAAATCACACTCGCATATTAATTAAGCGTACACAAACTTCATTAGAAAATATCTAATTGTTAGTGAATATTTTGCTCTGTATGTGAAACACGTTCAAAATATGCTTATTTATTACTCGAACGTTGTAATATTCTGTTACGTACGTTTCATACATGCATATTTATATACCACGTTATTATTTATGAAAACCATTCATTCATCAAGTTATCTACGTTCGTTGAACCCTTTGATTTTACTTCATTTAATTTTTCTTAGGAAGGTATAAAATATTCATGAATTAATGAATACGTGATTTAATACCGTTGTAGTTAAGTCAACTAGCTTGTCAGACGAATACGAAGCGTTCTATTAAATATATCCGTGAAAAAGGAAGGTAGAGTTCTATATAAGATTACGAGTCTCTAAGAATTTTGCTATAATTTTGGGATTTCGGAAATATTTATCAAAACTACGATGAAGTTTTCCAATATAGTTCAATATAATTTCCATTCAGTTTAATACACTTCCTCCGATGTGAAACTAATTTTTCCAAACCATCCTCAAAGAACTTTTTCGGAGTTTTTCCAATCCACCCACTTATAAGTTTTATTGTTGTGTTAGGGTATTCATGTTTCATTAGTAGTTATTATCCGTTGGTCGCCGTAACGTGCTTAAAGGTCTTTAAGGTGCAATCAGGATCAATATTCGGGGAGGATACTTTGACACACTTCAATCAACCTGCTATTTGTATCATTATGACTATATGGAGCACCACAAGGATAATCCCCTATCATCCTGAAAATGCATGTCAACAGCGTCTTTTCTACCGTTTAATATTTCCTTCAGTCCTTCATGAAATCGCCAGTGGCCCTTTGCAAGCATACACTGATGAAGTGTTTGCTTCTGCTACCATTGTGAATGGTTGTGTCGTTCTTGTAAACATAAAATTCCGACAGAGCATGAAGAGATTCCCGCCCAGGAGAAATACTTGTGCACCCCTTACGTAAAATAGCAGACTGAATATTAATAAAAACCCTTACACCGAAAGGTAGAAAGGGTAAAAGATTAAGAAGAAGATATTAATAAAACCTTAAGACTCTAATTATGGTGGGGTTGGAACCTCCGCAATTTATGCTGTGGATCAAACGTTTGTGTCAAATTGTGTGAAAAAGGTTTGCAACATCGAAGGAAACAGCTCCAATAGATTATTGTTTCTAATCTCTGTCACTAATCTTCAATCAGATAATAATAAGAAGACTGTGGTTAAAATAGTATATAAAATAAATAAAATTACGCTTACTACACCTTTCGGAAATAGTTCTAGATACGTATTTCGGCAAGTTGCCATCCTTGTTGGAAAACCGGAGGAATTCTGTCTGTGACAGAGTGTCTACAGTATTTTGGTATGCTTCGCGCAGGCGTTCAGTGTGTGATGTTCATTATGCAGTTATTTAGAATTGTACAGTGTTCGTTGTGTGGTGTTCATCTTGAGCGTTGGCCGTGCATCGCTAGTGATACTGAATTCCCTCAGTTTTCCACTGAGAATGGCAACTTAGTTGCTGAAATACGTAACTGGGTTTTTCCGAAAGGTGTGGTAAGGGTAATTTTATTTATTTTATATATTATTTTAGCCACAGTCCTTTTCTCACATGTAGTACTAAGTATACGTCCTTATGGGCTATCGATATCTCACAATAAACCGTACAAATTACACAAGAAATACGAAGCAGGTATCTGGAATTATTTCCGAAAGGTGTGGTAAGGGTAATTTTATTTATTTTTTATGTCCCTAATCGTGACTTAGCAGCGTGAAAATTATTGGATCTGGTATACCACCTTAATGACTTGGAGATACTCCATCGCTTCGGGATGGGTGATATTTTTCGTTCCTGGCAGTTTTTTCTGTTTTTGGCTACCCAAGATAATGTGGATCTGGGGTGGGGTTGATGGGTGTACTTCACAATTTAGTAAATACTTGCTCTGGGACGTTAACGAAGTATACGCCTGTGTCGTTTGCCAATTGTATATCATGGAAGAGAGAACCTTGTCTCGCGCCAAAGTCCTTGGTTGTGTTCTTCCAGAGCTGTCTAAACCTAGAGGAACGACATTTCTTTATTGGTTAGTGAGCAGCTTTATTTCGCTTTCAGTACTGAGTAATTTCTCAAAGGTTTTTGAACAAATTTTATATGTTTCCATTTACAGTAGTATCAAAATCAAATTTTCTTGGCACCAACATGGTTATATGAAGGGTAGGTCAACGGTTACTAATCTAGCTTGCGTAACACAAACGATTTGCCAGACTATTGATCAGCGCTCACAGTTGGATGTCATCTATACCGACTTCACGAGAGCCTTTGATTCTATTGATTTTCCTTATTGATTCAGAAGTTGAGTGCTATCGGCTTTTCCGCTTCATTGCTGCAATTAATGGCATCTTACCTTACTGGCAGAATCAACTATGTAACTTACAACGGCTTCTCCTCCAAGCAATATTTAACAACATCTGGCGTCCCGCAGGGCTCCAATTTAGGGCCGCTGCTGTTTTTGGTATTTATGGATGATCTCTTGCAAACATTGACGTGTCGTTATGTAGCGTTTGCAGATGATTTAAAAATATTTCATAAAATTGAATCCCTTCATGATGCCAGGCTTCTACAAGAGAATCTAGCAATTATTAGCGGTTGGTGTATCCACAATAAACTTCACCTTAATGTTGATAAATGCTGCGTCGTCAGGTATACCCGGAAAGTATCGTAGATTATCTATGACTACAGTCTCCATTGCCAACTCCTGTCCTCATCGGATACTGTAAGAGATCTTGGAGTATTGTTTGATGATAAACTTTGTTTTGGTCAACAAGTTACATCAGTGTGTAATAGTGCGTACAAACTTCTCGGTTTCATTCTTCGTAACACACGAACATTTACTGATTGCGCTGCTATTAAAACTCTTTATTATGGATTAGTTCGGAGTAAGTTAGAATATGCAGCGATCATATGGTATCCTCACTATACATCTCACCAACTTCGACTTGAGCGAGTGCAGCGACGTTTCTTAAAATTTTTAACATTCAAGGAGACTGGTGACTATCCGAGGAGGAACTACGATCATGCACAACTGCTTCTGTCACACGAATTGTCATCACTTCATATGCGCTATCAACGCACTAGTGCGGTGTTTCTTTACAGACTTATTAACAACAGGATTGACTGTCCTGAGTTGCTTTCTTGCGTACCTTTTATGTGCCTGCCAAAAAGTCGCGAAATATATGTTCATTTTACTTGGATTCTATAAGAACAAACGTCATGTACCTAGCGCCCATAACACGTCTGTGTCGTTGTGGTGATATGTTATATAAAGACATTTTTTGTGGGGAGTTAGTTTAGTATTACGTATATATATATAAGGTAGCACATATATGTATGTACCTATGTATGTATAGTTATAGAAATACTTTAATATGAGGACGGGTGTATCTCTTCGTTCAATTGTTGCATATTGTTCTTTGCTTAGTGTATTTAGTTTGATTGTATATGTCCGTTGTGGTTTTGTACTGTTGGGCACGAAATAAAATATTATTATTATTATTATTATTATTATTATTATTATTATTATTATTCAGTTGTGCGGCTTTGTCGAAGGCAATTGTGCTTTCAACGTCCTCGGCGTTAAGTATAAGGTATTTGATAGTCACGGTCTCTAAACGTGTTTGGTCAGAGAAAGTGCTACTTTTATGTGTGTTTTTACTATGAACTTCTGTTTAATTTCTTGGCTATGGCTTCTATGTACAGGACTTCCTTGAGTTTCTATTTTTTAGTTTATCTTTGGATGCATGGTGTTAAGGTGCGTTTAGAAGGCTTACCATAGGTCCAAATTTATCCATACATGTGTCGACGTATCATAAAAGAGGTACACTTCGAAAACAATTACGATTTCTACAAAACTCAATTGATTGCGGTACAACATCTATGAATCAATAATAGAATAATAATAATAAATAATGCCAATAAATTGTGGATATCATCAGGTAATGTAAAACTGTTGGACACAATGTTTGGACATCGGTATGTCGACTTATGTAAGTACATTTTAGTTATAATGTGATGATCGAAATAATTGGTGTACACTGAGTTTAAAAATCTCCAAATTGGACCTTTTGTTCTGTATATCAATATTTGTGAACATGAGCCGTTATAATTTTTTCTTTGATTAGAGCCAATTGCGTTTACAACTATTTCGATCTAGTACTAAAAGGAGAGGTATAGTTACAACTTAAATTTGTATATGAACAAACAAATTTTTTTGCATATGCTGCTCGTTGTTTGGCGAATCGAAAATTTGATGCACTCCAACAAAGTATTATTCATCAAAACGTGTACCATAACATTATTAATTTCGTTTCTTAGAGCTGATAATTAAACACAAAGGTTTAAATCAAAATATTAATATTTATGAGAACTGCATGCGATGCGAGCATCCACGTAGGTTGCTGAAGGTGAGTAATTTAGTGGATCATTAATTTTCAGATGTTCTCTAATTCGAACTTTAAACCCGATGTAAAATTAATTCAAAATATTTATGAGAACCTATTCGTTTCAACGTTACTTGAAATCATTTTTCCCCATTAATCACTGAAACTAAAAGGGTTGTCGGTATTATGCGTGGTTACGAAGATTATTAAAAGCATAAATTAAGAAATGAGTAACGCTAAAATTGGACGGAAACCGAGGGCTGCTGTTAAAGATAACGTCAGAAAATATAATGGGCAATACGATAAAGGCAATTAACAAAAATTTATAAAAGTACGTTATTTAAAGTATTTGAAGCAGAATCATTTCGTATTTATGAATTCATGAATATTTTTACTCCAGATGGTAAGGACTCAAGTAATATAAAGGGTTCTGTTTGGTTGTGAACTACATATGTATACTGCATATGTAACTAACATTCTATACATATAAAGTCTTCACTTTTACACTCTATACTGTTCTCTATCTATTAAGTTTGTTTAGTTCTGCTTATTTTGATTCATTTAAGTGCTTATTCAATGAATTGTTAGCTGTTAAATACATTTTTCTAAATTACGAGAAAAAATGAGAGTAAAAATAATTAAAGGTGACAAGTAATAAGAAGACACGTATCAAGAAAGTTGAACTGGAGAAACTAAATTTGTATCCATTACGTCGTATGTTTGAAAGTGATAGGTATTGTGAACATATAAATTTATATTCAGCATGTACTACTTTATAACACAGGTAAATTCTGGTTTTCGTCGTTTTGTAAATTTCGGTGCTACAATAAATATATACATATAGACATAAGCGCCTAAAGTCCGAACCCACGTCTCGTCAAATTGGATTAGTCTGACATTTATAATCCTACTTCGTACACCACCATCATATCGAGAAAAGAATATTTTTTTCTATAAATTGTCGTCGGACAATATAGTCGGGTAAGCCAATAATACCAGTCACTTATGAAATATTCGAGGTAGCAGGTGTATAGAAAGGCATAGTAAGTCCTCGAAAGCGGGATTACTGTATATAATCCAAACCTAATGTATCCCAAGGGAACATCTCTACATGTTCCTATGACAAACACAAGCTAATTCAATCCAATTTAAACCCGATAGAAATTGCACTTGACGAGGGACTAATCAGCCAACTGTGCCGACTGTGGAAACACTTTGAATACCACTCGTGTCGCTTAAATCGAATTTTGGTAATTAGTTCTCTAATTATTGGATTTGTGCTCTCTGCAACGATACCGCTTAGGATTATGTACGTTCTACGCGGATTATATTCGTATTTTAACTTCTAGGATCGTGATAAACAAATTTGCAGTTAATTTTATTCGTCCAGTGTTACTAACTTGCCCAAATTAAATTTATTTTGTCAATCGAATTCAACAGGAGTCTGAACACAGTCGAATGAAAACCTCAGATTGTCGTAAATTGGCTAGTCGAGGATATGTAGCTGTTCGTTGCTATCCGAGAGTAAAACTACCGCTACTGGAAATGAACTGTTGGTACCAATTTATGTCTTATTCAATCTCAATACGCATCCATCTTTATATTATGAAGTCCAAACTTTGTACTTATTTCTTAAATCAGAGAGAACCGTAACTGAAATAGAACGCTTTTAACATTATTAAGTAATAAAAATTAAATAATAATGATAGGTACATCGATATATTATGCATTACGTTGAAGTAGTTGGTTCAATGAGAAGGGTGGTGACATAAATTTAAAAGAAAAATAGTACGATTGTAAGGAAAAATTGACGTTCTTGAGAAACATCGATGCATCTCTTTAATTTTCACTGAATCAAGGTAATGTTTCAAATAAACTAGTATAATAAACAATATCTTCTTCTAGGCCAGGTATTAAGTGGTGGAAGAACAGATTCTTTGGAATTTTGTGCTGGTAATGCGACGAGATGAAGAAGCTAATAAGATGTTAAACTTCACTAACAGCAAGTGATGAAGTGCTGAATACGGTGCGGAAGTTTGGGTTTCTATTTTCTGTCGTTATTTCTATTGAAATTGCCCAATGGTTAAAATATGACGAAAATAATTTGGCTATCAGACTAAGTTCATCGAAAAGTTTTAAATAATTTCTTGCTTGTGTTAAGTTTTCTTGAAATGCAAAGTAATCATCGTTTGAAAAGATGCATTTTCTCCTACTTCTTTTGTTTTCTAAATAAAACATCTATTGATATACTGATTGAGCTAAGTAACGTCCCCTATCACAGTTGTTACAATTTGCGTTCGTATGAAATGGGTTTCATTATTACTTAATGATTGTCATATCTAATACAACGAGTAGAATCGTGATCAGTTATAATCGCGTGAGTTGACACGAAACATCAAAACTTAGTTTTATTATTTGAATGACTAGCTGAGTATTTAAACAATGTGATTATCATGATTCACGATTTTCAAGAGTTGTATTCTGTAGATTACAGTTCAAATAACTGTACTTGTCGATGTATGTACTCAATGAGTTGGATGTAGAGAGCATTGATGCGGTCCCTTTAAAAGGATTTATAGAACGTTGGAGTCATTAAAATATTTTCTTTGTAATAATTTTGCGTTTACATTTCATGGTTTTCACGGCACTTTCTGTGTATTCCATTCCAACCTGTTATCATGTTACATGCCCAATCTTGCAAGATTTTTGCCAGGTCTTCTGTTCGATCTTCCGACAATGTGTATTTGCGTGAATTACAAAATTCTATGAACTGACTCCATATATAACTTTCCGATCCCATGGTATGCGTGGGCTTATTATTTTTGTGGATTCTTAGATTAGAATTTTTACAAAAGGTAATGACGGTGTTTTTTTCGTAGGAAAAGCGAAACTAGCAATACGGACGATGTGATGTTAGAATGAAACCAAGTCTGATAGTGATTTGCACTTACCAGTTAAATGCTTGTCGATAGCTAAGCATCGGTAATAATAGGGAATCAATATATTATGACTTACATAACCAGTATAACATTTGTCCTAAACAGTCTAAAACTAATTTCAAAAGCTTAATCCCGCCATAAAGAATACAAGAATCTACATTTAATTTTACAACGAATACATAATAAGGTGTTAAAACGAAATCTCATAATTCACGAGATTAATTAATAAGAAAAATAAAAGGGTACTGCTATTACTGAAGTTATTTGGCGAGTTAGAGATTTTATAAGGAAAATTTCATTTACTTAATTGCGCAAAGAAAAGTTAAGTGTAACTGTAATGATGCTGAGTCTAGATTTATGAGTTTCGTAAATTGAAATTTCAGAACGAGCTCATTCATTTTCAATTAAATTGTTTTGGAAGTTTACGTTTCGTTTCTGAATTCGCGGTTGTATCTGCAATTAATTCGCGACAGACTCAGTTGTTAAAATTCGGTATTTATGGAAAACGTTTAATTTTACTTTCTTTAAGGACGTTAACGGTGAAATTATGAGACTATTACAGTAAGGGCTGTTTGCTTTTTCGTCTTAAGTCCTGGATATATTTTCTCCTTTAGGGAAAATAACTTCGGAATTAGCAAAATATTAATGGGATTTTGCTGTCTCGCCCGTTGATTTTGAGATAAGAACCCGAATGGAAAAATGTTTCTCTTTTTATTTGGCATTATCGGGAGAGATATATGTAGGAATATAAATTATCTAATTTTTCTAAAATTAAATGTGGTGTTAAGCTAGGAAGTAACCTTACAAACATAAAAGAGGCATCTGGATTTTGTAACAATCTTGATCAAAATATAGCGATGTTATCGCATTGCATTATACTATCTCTTCAACCATTTCAAAATACATTTCAACCTTTTTCTTTGGTGGGGCAGTTTTTGTGATGATATAGGAATTTACATTTTAACATGCCAAAGACTTGGAATTAATTAACGTAATTTGTAGTTACTTCCAATGACATTTTGTAAATGTACTACGTGACGAAATAAAATTTACAGCAGAATTTATTATACTACATCGCTACAGTCGCACAGTTGAAAAATTTTGTAATGTGCAGCTTAATTTTCGTAAGTTAAGAATATTTTGAAAATGGTGGTAATCAGCCGATGTTACACATGTTAATAAGGATATGAATAACGCATAATATTCAGAATGAGATGGCCGACACGGTTAAGATGATTATCCAAAGAATTATCAAGATAAGACGTAGACCAGAGGAGCCACCGTACGGAGACGGGTGTCCTGGTAAACACCCATAAGCATTCTTTGTGGTGAAGGTGTGATCGTCGATCCTTACCGAAAGGAAATATCTTATAAGGTAACTGATGATTTTACGAGACTGACGTTAATTTATGCACGAACCTGGTTTATGATCAGACCGTCATACTACAGAAAATTGAAGTAATCTATCAGTTAGAATGGTCCAGTCATACGTACTAATATGGGGAGAGATCAATCAAACGCCAAACTGCTCATTCCTGAGGACATGACGTTCGAAGAACTTCTTACTGAGACAATTAAGAACGACTAACTCTGCTATTTTGGATAATCTCGATAACAGATAAACAGTGCAACAATTAAATTGAAAAATATGTCCTATTCTTGCTTGGGACTCATCACTATTCTGGATTTTATACGAGTCAAGTGAACGACGCCAAAGATAACTAAAGCATTGACGGTGATTACCAATTTAATGAATTTTGATGGGAGCAATCTTTTCATGGGAGTAGGTATTAGTTTTTGGCTATGAACAAGTACGTAGTAATTTTTGAAAGTGCCGATGAATTAACCAGTTTCTATCCTGCCGCCAACGATGTCAAAAGGAATGTGAAATAGTTCCAATAAAATATTCTTGTTCTGATTTCTTAGCGCGTCATTCAGGTCGGCGTGTCTTTTAGGTCAATCAACTAAATAAACTAAAATCTAACTAGTTATACGCAGTTGTATTTGCACTGACGAATGTTCCGGAACCGTTATTTTAACGTTCTGAAAATATAACTGTTAACGCCAGACTTAGATTGTTTCAAAAGTGGTAGAGAAGATATTTAAAAAGATAAGAACGTAGGTCGCGAAAGTTAGTTTAGTTTTATAGAGAACTCCAAGTAATCACCCATTGCATTGGTTTTCCCTCCGTCCACGTCAACAAGCTTAATTTAGAGACTTAATAATATTTGGATTGTCATCTAAAGCATTCTAATTTTCGACCGACCGCCGCTCGCTGGAGGAGTTCGTCGATGATAAGAAGAAAAGCTACCGTCTCTAACCACTGGTCGTGGCAGACTTCAGGAAACCTCCAATTTGATTAATACCTTTCCTTCAATTAGTGACATGTACTGACATACAATCCAGTTACGTTACTGATTTTTTCAATAATACATACAACATTGTATAGAAGACAATTTCTTCCTATTGACTAAAATATTAAGGTAAGATTTTAAGTGAACTTCTCAAAGACACTGCAAATACACGAAGTTGGTGAGATCAGGGGTTGCTCTCTTTGTCATTTCCATCATCCTTTGGATAAGTGGAAAGGTAGACATTAAATTAAATTATAAAAATAAGAGACAAATATTGTAACCATGCTTACACAATAACCTAGGAGAGAACTAGAAATTTCATTAGTTCTCACAGTAGTTGATGATGCAAGGTGGTGTAGTATTAGAATCACACGAGGACACTCTTCACTTCGCAATTGTTGATTAAACCCGGAACACGTGTTTCGCTAGCAAGGAAGCCAGTATTGAGCAGGATATGGTTGAATGTGTTGGATTCGCTAGCAGCGAGCCACGTGTCTCGGAATTCAATTCGTTATTTATGAGCACGATGATCACTCATCAGTGTATTGCATCTGAAATTTTAGGAACGAAAGAAAAAGAAGGTAGAAAGTCACATGCAAAGAAAGGTGTTTATAACTGAATAGACAACAAACCTTTTCCAACAAACCTTGTCGTTGTACAACTGCGCTAGCATTATTCGCACACGCGGTATTGCGAATGCCTGCCTTGTAAACTTCATCTAAATTTATAACCGTGTGAAAGTTCATTCACTAAGAGTTAGACCCCAGTCGATTAAGGATATTAGTCATTATTAACGGCTATAGTAACTCCGCCGTAAGTTAAACGTGAGGTAAACGCATAATTGTTATGACCACGTTCTGCCATTACGCCCAATATTCGATAAGTATCGACATACTGACCTATTGTCCGCAGTTTACCTGATGATGTAGTGCCGGAAATTAAACAGTGACGTCCCATAATTAAAGCACGGTGCTGGTCATATCAGCTTCTATAATGAACCCCAGTGTTTCGGGGGTGGACACGTGCAATCACGCCCTCCCTTGATTAATGGTGTAACCAACATGCTCTACATCGTCCTAGCAATACATCATGCCCCTGGACCAGTAGTAGTCGATACACAGTTTAACTGTTTCAATTTAGTTCAAACTCTGTTAATAACAATTTATTCTGATTTCAAACTGACAGTAATTGAGTAAGTTAAGTATAAATCGAGAGCAATTATTTATAGACACTTCACAGTTAGTGTGCGTCTAACGAATGTCTCGAATACATCGTCCTGTCCAATAACAAATAACGTACGTATGTATAGGTAGATAAATAAATTTACTAAAATAGCTATAACTATTCGCTATTGCTTATTGTATTAGTGCGTGAGTAATATATCTTGTAAATATTTAATTAGTACATAGTGCACAGGTACTTTCACTGCAATAGCAACTTTCAAATATTTTCTCTATAATTAAATTATCCAGAATAATTCCTGTCAATATGAGCATTTATTTCTTGGACTAAACCAAATAAAATTCGAGTGTTTTTATATTTCCGAATATTTTACATTTGTGCTTAGGTTGGAAGACAAGTGATAGTCGTGCAATGGATATCTGTCGAAAACTTCTCTTTTGGTTTTTAAGGACATGAATGTGATCTGTACATTATAGGCTGTTTCTCGAGTTGTCGCGACTGAATATGATGCTTCGGGTAGTGCTGCCCTTCATTCTAGCTTGGTTGTAACGATTTTGTCTTTTTTAATATTGTTTGCAATGTAATTCTTGAAGTAACCTTATAAGAAAAGTTCACTCTAGTACACGTAAATCCATCATGTACTTACTTCACATCGGACTGTGTTATGTATTGAAAAAGGATCTTTGATATAAAAGATTTTTCAATGCAAAAAGAACCAATGAATTTATTTATATTCGAACTTTTTTGATAATTGGCGTTTGTGTGTTTGCGAAAAATGGACGAATCCTTTACAGGTAATTAAATGTTCAATTTTGTTGAAACTGGTAGTACAAAGTTATATACGTCATTGGCATTAAGGATGTTGGGGCGTTTCACGTTCTTCGCCTATCCACAGGGTACACAATATAGTCCAACTGCTACTGTTGTCCTGAGGTTGGTTCATATTCCGATGTTCCTTCAATTTGAATGCTCATTGAAGCTACGACAATCTAGAAGTTGTATATCTCTTTTCTTGACTTGGTCTAGATGAGACTAGATTGGTGTATTTCTTGTGTTTCCCTTTAAATAATAGTCGCAATGCTAAAGTCGATAAACGCTTTGGATCCTCTACGGCCGTGATTTTAGAGAAATATTTGTCTACTTTCAGTTATCGATGTCGACAGTCATCTGGCACAGTTATTATCGTAAGGCATTTTACGCGTGGTGAATGGTATGACATTGAAGAAGGCTTTCTCAGTCTTGTCTTACAAGGTTTGGAACACGAATTCTCTTCAAACTATGTACACTTTTAGTAGTCCACTAGGACAATATAATGTGCAAATTGTAAGGCGTACTATTCAAGCGTTATCAAGAAATTGATAAGAGAAGTTTTATTGTCGTATATATACCGCTGCGTTGCAATCTTTAGCAAGAAGCGACGGTGGCCGAGGGGTTGGCGTCATATTTTTTCATATATATTACAATTCAAGAATAATACAATGGGAAAAATACGTGTATTTGCAAGAACCTTTATTGAATTTCCAATGTTATTCGGCTGTCTACTAATTTTCATCTTTACACAAGAAACGGACCAAACACATAAAGTTATCCTGGAAACGTATATATATATATATAATCTTTTACCCTTTCTACCTTTCGGTGTAATGGTTCGGAGCCACCGAGCCGTATACGCACGTATACCGTACCGCTCCTGGCCCGCCTAGTGGCATTTCTTTCCTGCAGCGTATTGAAGGTTGCAGATCCATTTTAGGATTTTAAACTACTACGCTTCCGCCGCGGTCGAGTTTCAAGCCCAGACCTATTCATTGTGAAACGTGATTTTTACCACTGAGCCACTATGGGGTTTCCTGGAAACGTATACCTGTTCGTAATTTGTTAACAATAAATCCCTTATACCAAATTATAGCAAACCCTACAACATTTGGTGTTATAACACTTGCTTCTCTAGCCCACAAGTTTATTTTAGAAGCTGGCAAATCTAGAAATTCGTCATCCTATTCAAATATTCACAAACTGTCGCCTCGTCTTAATATTACAATATGAGGTTGCTCCGTAAATGGCTATCCGATTATGAGCGGTACCTATTGGCATTTATCACCTCAACAACAGCGTTTGCTTGATCCCCCTCATTTCCTCTTATACCTTGCCAATAGGCTCAACTGTTCCGTCTCTAAAACCTCTAATGTGTGTTCTGATCTTTTCTAGCAAGTTCCATTTCTTGAGCGTTGGATTGCTGCAGCATAATACATTGACTATCTAAATCAATATAAGTCTAAACCGGCAAATTATGGCCAACTCTCCGTAACACTATATAAGCTCCAACTGGCAGGGGTTTATAACATGCACGTAATAGGACAAAAGTAGTCTAACCAATTATACATTCATATTCTTGCAATATTGCAATAATAAACCCAAAGAATTGAATAAATATGTAAATAAAGCATTATTTCGAGTTTTATGTTTATCCTCATATATTTTATACTTTGCATCTAAAGCTACACACAAGCAGCTCTTGTAATGAGTACTTTGAAATATAGGGAATTAATTTTATGGAGTAATAAAACACAATCTGTAGCTGGAATAGTAAAAAATACATAAAACAGTCACGTAAATACGTTCGTCCTAAATGTCATGTTATGACTCCGTAATCATCGAGTGCCAGGTGCTCGTACAAAATGTGCCCGGAGGTGGTACGCCATATATATGTATCGGAACAATCGATAATAATAAAGAATTTTATTATTCAGTGGGATTCTAAAGGCTAATATCGGATGAAGCAAGGTTCTAAACTGCAAATCAAATGTCAAGTAAAATTGCCGTGGCAGTAATCTGACCACCTATGGTCGAATACAATGGGCATCAGAGAAGCTTGAGCTGTCACCAAATACTACGTAGGTCCGCGTCGTTCAGCCCCTGTGACGCGAAAAATGCTCACAATGGAGCGACATTCATATAAAAGTCAGGGTGCAATTACAGGCACGGTCGACAGTTAGATTGATTCATCTTGGCGTCGCAGTTGCCGATTTCGTCGGGATGAGCAATTGCAATCAGCCGCCCAGAACAAGGAGATTCATAGCACATCTGTCCTTAGGGAAATTTTACATTATAAGATGGAATTATTGCCAGATTTAAGTTGAGAAATGTTGTGTCATCTCGATCTTGATAGATGTCGTTTGTATTTTCTTAAGTGAATTGCTTTACCTATCATCCAAATTTAATTTTAGTAAAATCCTCGTCTTCAACTATCATCTTGATAAATGTCGTGGCAATATATTACTCCTACTTGAAGGCATTAATCAATTTCATGAACATCATTCTTCTAATGCGACTGTGCTTTTTATTGAAAAATTCACTTCCTATATTAACGCGAACTTACAAGAAATAAGTTTGGTTCCGTCGTGGAAATGGTTGCCTTATATGAAAAGAAAAACAAATTAAAATAGGAGAGTTATATAAAATGTACTTCTTCATTTTATATCGATTTATTTGTGACTTCCAATTAAACATAAAAGATTGCAAACTACCTTACCTTAAAAAAGTTGCACATTTGATTTAATTAATTCGAAATTCGAAATTCGAATTAAATTACTAAGAAATCATGTTTATTTTCTCGAAAAACATGATAGTTTCTACGAATCCATTCATACATGTATGCTAGTACCTTGGCAATACGATCTTATACGCATTTATTAACAGAACATTTTTTATTCCAACATAAAACCATCGTTTCTAGCACAATCCCCGCGGTAGAAGTTGTATAATTTATTTCCTTTCTGCTTTGAAAGAATCAAGTAATTAATTGTGCTATCTTAGAGTAAGATATCGCTGCGGGTAATCCATCATTCCTGATAGCGGGGACTAAACCCTAAAAGTAGTTAGTACGTCTTAAATATTATCGCCTTCATAATCGGATTTTTCGTAGCATGCGATAATTGCGTTCCCACATGCGAGTTGTCATGGAATGGCATCTATTATGTATTTACAATGAAATTATGGTGCAGGCATTTTTTCTGTAATGAATTATACACATATGCGTTATATTTAAAAACCATGTCCACGTAACACGGTTATTCAGATTCCTAAATTTGAGCGAGACGTAAGTGAAAGAAGTATTCTTTTCACAATGTACATACATGTGTACTATGCAGGAGGAAAGATATACTTAAGGAAAATGACAAGTACAACTACCCTAGCCAAAAAGGCTTTGTTACACATCGCAGGCTGTTAAATACAAGCAATACAACCAGATACAGATAATTTACATTAAAATTAACAGTTTAGACTTAGAATTACCAGCGTTTGTTGATGTAAAATTGATGATGAAGAAGGGTTACTACTTTATAGTACTTAAACATAGGTGGTATCATTTCAGAAGTAACGTATGTGATACGTGAACTCAGTCACTAATGCCTTTACAATATTGAAAAGCAGTTTTATTCCAAGTAGTTGATGAATTGCGTCTCCATCATCATATCCGAGCTTTAATCAGTAGTTTGAACAAATTGTCTCCATGGTCGGATTGTATCACCAACTCGGATTTTAAAAGCTGCTGGGGTAGTCATCATCAACAAGTGTGGGAAAGATCACCTCCTTTCGCGCAACTTTAGACCGATCAGCTTACTCTCGATCTTGTCGAAAATAGTTGACGAGCTCATCTTCACTCGACTAATCGAATTATGCGACGATTTAGGTTTCATTCAGGACCAACAGTTCGGATTCCGAGTTGAATTGTCCACCAAATTTCAATTACTTTGCTTCTCAGGGTATATTCTAAACGGTCTTGGAAGACGACAACCCGTAGGACACGTTTTCTTCCATCTCGAAAGTGCTTTTGATACTGTCTGGCACGACGGGCTGATCTACAGAATGATCGTCTTCGGGATAAACTTCTCAATGATTAGGCTTGTTACGTCGTATTTGGCTGACAAATTCTCATGCACCAAAACAAACCCGAGAAGTCGAGCGCACTCGGAATTGAGTGAGGCGTCCCGCAACTATGCAGTTAACACCGTGATGCACACAACAAAATAGGACACTTCGAATCCTAACGACGCCTCTTACCGTATAAGAAATCCAGATCCAGATCCATCGAGATCTGGACATTCCGATTCTACGAGAACATCTGGAAAGATCTCTGAGGCCAGCTTAGGAAGGAACCCACACTAGTCACAACCCTTGCGTTCGGATGGTCGTGAATCCACACCTCTAGTAAAGATCCGTCGTTCAGTAGATTTCTTCCACGTTGGCAGAGGTAACTTCCTAAGTCCCTTAACGACCATTGGCTTCCTAAATAATGAATTGTTGTACTACTAATAAAGCTTTTTACAAGATGTGTTTAATTGCCCATTTAGTTTACTTGGTGAATTAAACCCTTTCCTGAAATTGCGCGATTGTAGCAGTTTCTGAATGAGATAAAAGGGTTTAAGGTTTTTGGTCCGACCCTAGGTAAGAATCGAAGTTCAACAGCAACGCTTGGAAAGCCAATGCAATAGTAGTTTTATTAATACCATCAATAAACAACACCGATTAGTTTGAGATCGAGGAAATACAACACAGGCATTCTATTTCCCCAATCTTCGTCTTGACTAATTAGAAAAGTTTGCGTCCAATCAAATATAGTTGTGCTAATGCTTTACAAAAATTTTTAGTACAGAAGACGTAACGAACGAAATACACATTTTTTACTTTTAAAATATATCCCTATAAGATCTCCTGCGTATTAGTATCTCTACTCCATGATTAACTATATCAGAGGTGAAGAAACATTTTATAATCCCTCTATAAGTATTTTAACGGAATGCCGATGGAATCTAGGAGTGTCGCCATTTTGCAACAAAAGTCAACAAAGCGTTGGAAATATAGCGAAAAACTGATACCTTCTCCTTAAACTTTAAAATAATAAGTCATGGATGATTGCTATCGTACTCATCGTACCGTTTCGTTTGCGCTCACGAGGAATTTTGTTGCTTTCCCGGTTATCTCCACATCCAGGTTGAGTATAACCAAATCTACTCTGTATTTGCAAGTTTATATGGTTAAATCTACATGAAACAGTGTTTTATCTGCCACAAGGTGTTAACGATAAATGATCAATGGAACCAGATGTATATTTTTACCAGTAGTGAGCGGTAACTCTTGATAACACTAATTGATGATCTTCGGTAACAAGATTTATTTGCTCCCGGACTCCGCGCCGGTATGTACTCAAAAACCATATTAAAATTTTAATGATTCAATTTTTAAACATCCACGTACGCGGACTTACCTACAAGGATATCTATTTGTGGTCATTAACGTCGACATTAAAACGGCGGTCTCTATATACTACCAAACGTAAACTAATTATGATGTTGGGGAAGCGTTTGTGTTTATTGTATGTATATATGTACGTATGCCGAACAGTAGATATTAATTAATAACATGCTTTCTGTGGGCCGAAAATATCATTAATGCAACGTTAATTAACGACGTTATAAATTACTAATACCTACCATACCTAAATGAAACAATAGATAGGTAATTAATAATACACTGTTTTAGAACTAGTTGAGGACAAGACGAAGCTCGGTGGAAATGAAAGCGTATTCAGATAAGAGATGAATAGCTTGATAAATAGATGTTTAAAGGCATTTACTAATTATAATTCCAATGAACTACAGATCCGTTTGGTAGTTGCTGATAAGTATTCAATAACGGAAGCATAACGTTAGGCAACAATGGCAAGTATAATCGCGATTTTAGCCATATGACATTAAATAGAACTAGAAGTACGCGGTAACAGATACCTATCTTATAATCCTCAACTTCATTATTTCATGATAACTTTTAGCGTTAATTAATACCTTGTTGCTGATTACACAACTATTCAATGTTACATGTTATGATGCGATTGTGTTGCGACAGATGATGTCAAGCGTCAGCAGAAAAGCAAAATTAATGATATTTTCGATCAGTATTACTTGAAAAATTATTCGGTTTTGTAGGAGGGTGAATATGGTTGCTTTCGTTAATTAAAATCTTAGTAAACAAATCAACAAAACGAACATCTGACAATAGCCATGAGATATAGTGTGTTAAGTTGCCACTTTATGACACCACCAAAAATGTTTCAGAAGTTTTTACAAAGATTAATGTACATGTTGAAATTAGATCCATGAATTTTTTACAGAGTATTCTATAACATCTTAAGCACAAGGTGGAAGTGAGTCAGGAATCGAATGTACGGAATCAGTTGTCTAGTATGCAGTACTATATATATTGGGACAAAAAGGAGAACCACACTATCAATGTTTTACAAGAAACTCATTGCACATTTTCGGTTTAATACAACTGAAAAAGTCCAGATTTGCTCCGCATATCTTACTCCAAAGCCAATCGGACTAACACAGTAGCACGGGTTGATATAGTCGCGACTTTATTTGTGTGTTCTAAAAGTAGAAACGGAATTACGGATGCTGGTAGAGGACCAATACAAAACTGTAGTAGTAAATAAGTCGTATGATTTAGGAAACTATATAGCTGGGTAGCGTGTTTGGCCTTTCTTTTAGGAATTTACATCTGGTGTAATGTTGCAATCGCTATCTATGTAAACATAAAAATAATAGACTATAGTTTACTATAGATCCTATATATCTACGAATATTTGTTGTTAGTTATGTTGCTAGCTGCCAAAATAATTTTTGTTTTGTTTATACATTTATGTATTTGACTAACGAGGTTTTCACGAAAACGGCTTAAAATACACAGGTCATCTTCACATGCTTTGCAGGCCCTTAACTTCTGTGTTCTTGACTACTCCAATCTTTCACTCAATCCTCTAGGTGTTTACTCCGGTCTTATGTACCTCCTACATTAGTTCCTCTAGCCACTTCTTTTTCGAACGTCCTTGTTTTTTTTGTCCGCTTACACCACCTTCTAGTGCTTTCTTTAAGTGTCTAACCCTAGAAGCTCGAACGATAAATCTTAATCACATAGTTCCTAACCTTTGTACATATCAATAGTTTCCTGGTTTATTCTTCTCCATTCTCATTCTGGAGTCTTAAATCCCTCCAAAAGTCCGACTTCATGTTTCGCTTGCTTATGGACCACCTGATCATATTTCTTGTCTACGTATGTTTTGCTTTAAACATATTAGTGACCCTACTGGTCAGCGTCTTCGCCATTTTTCTTCACCATTTGTATACTTTCTTGACCTTTGTTTGTTGTGGTTGTTCCTGAATACTTTACTTCATCCATTTTTCCAATGTTGAACTTCCTTTGGGCTTGGTATATTTATTGTCAATACTTCTACTCGCATTTCCAAATATTCTTTTTATTTGTTCACCTTTAGTCTATATTTTCTTGACTCTTCCTCATATTGTCCAAATATCTCAAGCTCTTACCGAGATCTGGTTAATAGGGAAACATCATATGCGTATGGAATGTATTAGTATTTACATATGGTAATAAATCACCATTGTTTGAATTTTGCTTTCCCTAATAATTACTTCTAGTACTAAAAATAAGTTAAGTAAATCAGTTGGTAATGGATCGTTTTGTTTTAAATCCGCCTAAATTCCTTAAAAAGTTTCCTTCTATTCTAATTTAATTATTTATATTATTTCGTATCAGTGTGATCAGACTTCAATTTTTTTGGTATAGTTAGTTTTTTTTCATTGCTTCACAGAGCTTTTTGCGAAATATGGTATCATATCATATTACGCCTATATTAAATCAATAAATAGTTTCTGTAAAACTGTTTTAATTTTTCCCTTTGTTAGTTTAGCCCCGTATCCTGTTCCTAAGGTAGTGTCCTCCTCAAACCGTTCTTCCGTTTCTGACCAGGATTTTCTATACAAATCGATGTTACCTTTATCATCGCTAATGTAAAGCGAGATTTATTCTATTTATTTTATATTGTCCCGTATATATTTTTGTTACTTCCTGTTTACTTTTGCCGTTAGACTATGTGGACTGCTTCTTCTTCCAATAAATCAATGTTAGATTGCCGTCCTTTTTACTTTTCTTATAACCTCTTTCATCTTGGCGATAACTAAAATGTGGTCAGTATTGGTGTCTGTTCCTTTATAGCGTCTACAATCTCTTATGGGTCTGTTGTGTTGAATTTTTCGTAAAACGTCACCAATTTGGTTTCTGATTCTGTAGTCAAGGAAAGTTCACGTTATCTTATTTATTTCTTTCTGGGCAAAGATTCCGTCTATTACCTTTGTCTTAATTTCCAACACAAATTTTATTAATTTTGTCTAATTTTCATTATATTCTGTCTGTATGGTTTTTCTCTTTCCACTTTTGTATTCAAATTCGCTAATTTTATTTCTATTTCCTATCTCGTATTTTGATATTTATTCCATTATTTATGTTAAAAATACGTCTATTACAATACGTGGATTGCAATTACATAAAAGCCTGTTTTTTTTCTGCAATTTTCCAGATAGGATAATCTACCTGCCGTTGATTTTAAATCTACCATCATTATTTTGCTTTTCTCATTTAGAATAAAACCAACACCAACATAACTCTGTCTCCTACTAGTTTTACAGAACAATTATGTCGTATACTTACAATTTCGTTGCCGAATTGTTCTTGTTGACAACGCCAATATGTCCAATTCATAGTTTTCCATTATGCGTACCAAATTTTTCATATTCATATTCAATTTGTTTTACTTTCCATGTCGCGATTTCTTCATTTGTCCCTGAATTTATAACGTTTTCAACTATTCTTGAATTATCACCCTTTCTTGTTGCTATTCTCGTTGCTTAGTATTAGATTTAAGTTTCTCTAATGTTGATTACATGTTTTTATTCCATTTTGTCCAGCATTCTGTTTCCTCAGTTTACCTGGTTCGTCATCCCATATCGATCGTTTTCCATTTGTAATCAATATCTTGTAACCCACTTTTTGACCGTCTTTTCCTTTTCATGTGAGATCGTTGTTACTGTATATGCTATGTTGGCTGTTTAGTTTTGTTTTTAAATATCTAATATAACTTGAAATTCTTCATTAGAAACACTGAGATATTGGTAGTAGTAAAATTTGGCAACAAACGTTACAAGTATATGTACATGTCTTTACTGCCTTTACTCTTCGGAAACGTTCCATGAAAACTGTGCAATGTTTAAAAGTGGCAAATAAACCACGAATGACTAATTAATGAAAAGAAAACGTCGAAAAATTTAGAGTACAAAAATATTCATGTTTCAGTTCTTTAGTATTGCCATACCCGAGAACTTTCAGTTACTTGCGCATATAATAGCCACGGTAGTGAAGGAATTTTGGTGTCGAGTATAAGAAAGTGGAGAGTATTCTTTAAAGAGCAGCACTAACTACTAACTCAAGTTCACTACTGCCATTTCCTTCTGTTTATGTCTTGCTCTTACTGCGGATAAGAACTTAGTTTCAATAGGAAACTATTCAAGACCGTGATAAGGACCAAAGCTAATGCATTTAAGGAATGGTAATATTTACTCGTACTTACAAAATATTAGAGCGTACTTATAAATTAAACTACCAGCCAACATATTCCATCTCTGATGAGACATAGTATGAAATACATAGATTTTATCCATTTTTAGTCTAAACGTACTCACAGACCTCCTGCTTTTGCTTATAAAACTTTTAACATATCTTATAATGTGCTTCATGGTGTTAATTTTTACGGTTATTTCTTACATCAACTGCATTCATTGCACAATCAGTATCAAAGGACATCTATCATCGTTGTAAATCTTCGTTTCTTACGGATTCTTCATCTCACTGGTTTTTCTTCCCATTGTGTTCCTCTCCTTTTTGCAGTTCTCTTTCCATTTAGGATTTTTAGACTGTACGTTCCATTTTTCAGCGTATTGTCTGATTTCATCAGTTGTGTTCCTTTCATTCTATGTACATATATATCTGATTTATTCTTTCTTGTGGTACATCTATCGAAACTTGGTTCTTTCTTTTGCATATGTATGTGAATAAAAGCAGTTTGCTAAATTAATTCATACTGCATAATTTGCTACCATATATTTGTTTATTATTGTTAATTATTTTTATTCGTAATTCTTCTTTTAATGAAAACCCGTATATTCGCTTCGTGTTATTGGTGTTGCAACAACAGACCAAAATGGGACCACAATCATATTCATTGGATACACACGTAAATCAGATTAGATCAGAATGACGAACTTTTCGACAGTTTTGATCGAGAAAGGATTTTTGCGATTGAAACTATAAATTCAATATTTTAAGAAATGGTAATTAGGACTATGTAAAGAAGTTGTACTTACCATACTATCCAATTCTACCCATCCACGTCACGAAATTGCGTAAATGTTGAACTTATATGATAGATCTCTACCACAATTAGGTCAATTAAACAAAACTTGATGAAATAACAGTTATATTTTCAGAACGTTTACAAACGTTTTCGGAACACCATCTTTAGTGAAAATGTAGCTAGGTGAATGTATAAACAACTGTGGTAAGGAACTATCATATAAGATAAGTATAATTAAAACAGGTCACGAAAAATATATATATACATTTAGTAAATGTTGAAGTAAACTACGACAAATGAAAACGTACACTGCTAATACAACAACTCCAAGATCTGATCGATAGTTTCTGCATTATGCGTGAACAATACAGATCTACCCAAATATTCTATCAGCAAATTTTTAATATAAAACTTCGTTGCTTTCATATCTGACAATTTAGGAATCCTTCTTTACTACTTTTTTCTAACTTATTGCTGACCATAAAAATTTGACCAGTAAAATCGGGTATCTCAATAAAATTTATTCATGTAATACAACATCCGATACACATATATATGTGGTTGTAGTAGATGAAGATTCTACTAACGATTTTGAATATATCGTATAAAAATATTAGAGAACAAGCACACCAACTGTGTGAACATATTCATGGATTGAACAAATTTGTCATCCTAACAACGGGATAAATGATGGAGACAATTGAAATTCAAACGCAATATAAAGCCATTACAGCTTAAATCTACTATTATAATTCCTTGTTGACAGTGATATGACACTTTATGCTAATAAACACCGAAATGTATGCGAGTGACTGCTGGAATCCTAGATGCTATCTCTGGCGTTCGAATACGCTTTGTATCGACCCTTTTCTACAGGTGACGTGTTAAAAGCGATCTCTTCTGCCACCGCCGCCCTCGTCTAACATGCAAATGTCGATTTTCCCTTTTTGTTCTTACGCTACCTGCTACTTAAATTTATGGGAACCATCGGTCCTTTACGAAAATTCGGTTTTCGAATAGCAGGCGGATCCGCATTTTCTAGAGGAGTCTAAAAGCCGTTCTACCAGAAACAATAACCCTAAATCGACTGTGTTGACTTATAATTCCATTATAATAAGGCGATGAAATTCAATACAGCGTGTTCAATATCATGTATGTGGTTATCACCATATCGGGTAAGTGATGAAATTTATATACATACGTATTTCTGGTTCACAAACTAAAGGAAGAAAATAGGTTCCCTCGATAACAAGGCAGCTTACAAATTCATGTACCGTTACGCAATATTTGGAAACTTAACACCAAATTTAGCCCATGTTTCGTGTAGTTGCATAGATTGAAGTTGATGTGGAGTACAATTATATTTAACATATATTGTGTATATCTTCAGCGAACAATCAATAGACTGCAGTATATTTCTCAACGTATTCAAATAAACAGGACGGGCAAGCCAATGAATGTACAATTGATATAGTAAGTATCAATGAAATAAGTTGGAAATATAAAATAACTGCATAAGTACAATAAAATAAAATAAAATAGGTTAACCCTCATCACATATAATTCCGGAAAAATCCGTATCCGTATTTCATTACGTAAGTAATTGCGCCTCTGTACCTTCCCCTTGACTGGTCCGAACTATCGGGACCTAATATGGAATCTCGAATCGCATACACCAGTAAAATCAAACTGGACATAATTATCGGCGCTGATTCAAATGCCTATCACAAGCTTTGGTGCAGAAAAATAACAATGGGAGAGGTGAGTTTCTTTCCAGCTATTCGTACAGTGCCGAACTTGGTTCTTCGAATCGAGGCAATAGGCTGACGTTTAGGAATTAATGGGAAGATCAACTGTAGATGTAACTTTAGGCACCTTGGGAGCACAAGACATTCTGTGGGATTGGCTAGTATGGGATGAGCCACTGGTGTCCGACCATGCCTGTATATACTACGAACTATGAATATATGATACTACTATAAGGACATACAGGTATCCTGAAAGACCCAGTGGGGTCTCTACACGACTTGGCTGCAGTAAATCGAGACTATCCTGGTAAAATTAGTATGTGGAAGAAATCTAGTTGGCTGTTGTATGGTTGCAACATTAAGTGCGTTCTTTACTTCTGCTGGGGAGTATTAACGACATCATCTACTTGAAATATTTGGAGCTAGGTATGCTATGGAACATATCCCCAGGGCATAGAGCAAAACTAGGGCGGTATTCATTCTCAAACCGACAGAGGAAACATATACTAACTTTAAATCACTCATATCCATCAGTCTCACATATTTTATGTTGAAGACTATACAAAAAATCATACACTTGAATATAAAAGAGGGGCCACTTGTCACTTCTCCTCTAGATCCTCTGTAATGGGCATGGCAATTGGGAAAATCAGGAGAGGTTCCCCTGCACAGTTTGGTTAGAAAATATGAAAGGAACCTGCATCATAAAGAATATACCTATGCAGTAGTTTTGGACATAGGGAGATAGAGTATAGATAGATAGATAGAGTCTATAATGGACGATTGTTATTGTGTTCAAGGAAAAATTTTCTAGGACAGTCCCAGGCATCACGCAAAATGCATTGCGAATTGTGGAAAGATGGTCGCCTTTAGGAGTATCAGTTTTTTAATCCACATAAAACAGTGATAGTAGTTTCACCAAAAAGGAAACTAGGAGGCTTGGATAGCATACAACTATTCGGTCAGAAGTTCGAATTGGCCAGTGAAGAGAAGTGTTTGGGAATAACGCTAGATGCTAGATGTTCTTGCGATGCAGAGGGGTTGTTGGCAAGGCCTGGTGATTTAAACCAAAAGTGGCACACTGGCAGCCCATTGTGAGTAAAGCCCACGATCACCTTTGGAGCTGTAATTTGGTGGAGCGCGAGAGAAGTGATCTCGGCAGTAGAAAAGCGCACTACTCTTCAGAGCCAGGTTTCGTTTGTAAATTACTGGTATAATGAACAATAAGCGCTGCTATGGACTATTCGTGAAAGCGGAGGCCACGACTGCGATCCTTAGACTGCAAACTAACTGCTGATGTTGTCCTAACATCGTAATTGGCGGGTACACAGATATAAATGGAAGACTATTTGACGATCCATTTTTATATATGCGACTGGACGAGGAACCCTTTGAGAATTAAGTGTCTGCGTCCGGCTTACGGACGGGTCGCAATCCAACCGGGACAAAGAGACTGGTATATACAGACTTGGAACTGTAATGAGGATATGAATCTGAGAAAACATATAACGATTCGCCAGGCTGAGATATTTGCAGTACCAGTCTGCGCTGAAAAAATCTGAGCGGAGGCTGCACAAAGAAGAAAAAAACATAACGACTGATAGTCAGAAGACTACTAAAGCTTTGTGAAACCTATTTCCAGATCAAAACTGGTAAAACATTCCAAAGAAGTCATAAATGAAGTGGCACGGGAGAACAACGTACCATTATTCTGGGTGCCAAGACATGAACACCTTAAAGGAAACCTAATTGCCGATGAACTACCCCAGCAAGGTTCTAAAGGGGACTGCTGAGGACCAAAACGTGTATACGGACTATCGAATGATTCTGCCAGACGGGAAATCCGATTTTGGCTTTTGGCTACAAAGAGAACATAAGAAGTGGACATTGACTGAAAGGCAATCCCACAGTAAGACACTGTTAGGTACGCTACATACAAAATTCTCAGTTAACCTAATCAGAATAAGCAAAGAGACATAAGGATCATTACAGGTCAAGTAACTGGACGGCCGTCCTGCGCCTATGAGTGATTGAAGGAACTCAGGCGGAAGCATTTCAGTGAGGATCCATTGGAGTCCACGACAATACTCAGACTCCCTTTGAGCAAAATGGTAACCTTCGTGGAGGACACGGCGTTGCAGTAAAAACAGACTATAAACGAGCAAAAAAATAAAATTGTTTAATATGAATGTAGATAGAAATAACCTCTTTCGAAGGAAACGTCTTTATTGCAATCTTAAGTGGATAGCCATACTTATTATATTTGCATTGTCGTGGTGAATGCCAATTATGATGTTACTAACTTGCAAAACCTTTGTTCAACTGAATCAGACTACAACGGAAGATTCTGTGCGGAACCAATACACTTCCAGGCCGGATAACCCACCACATTGGTAAGACGAGGGCAATCCAGGCCCCGCCAGCCCAGTGTAGACGGCGTAGGTTAAAATCGTAAAAACAAGCAAGGCACCAATCTCTAATTATGTGACTGGGTCACCTTCCAATTATTCGGAGTTGAAAGGACATTCCGTAGTGTATGGTAGAAGTTATCTGAACTGTGTATATTGATAATATTTACGACTTGTCTTCGCAGCGGCCCAAGATGGCGGGTCTTATCGTCCGGATGGAAACGGTGACGAAAAGAGAAAAATGGTTTCCAGCTCCAACGAGAGTTACACCGGCCTAATTAAATCACCGGCCTCTACTCGATCATACTGGATCTCTATTAGTTTACACTAGCTTCCTACTAAGTTCCTATAACAACGTGAAAGAAAGTTACGGCATTGAAATTCAAAAGAAAGAAAGACTCACCTCTAATTGAGGTTAAAGCAACGTGGACGATTCGTTCGAGTAGCAAAACTTGTGGACGAAAATTCAACGAGACTCTTAGCGGTACTCTAACTTCCCTGCGTCAGTTTTCTCTATAATCCTCGATAGGGGATTTAAAACAAAAAGGGAATAACTGATCAATTCGCCGGCTACAAACGGAATCTCGTTAGAAACGGCATCCTGGAAGCAATCCCACGTGCGCACCCAACACAGCGCAGCGGTATCGTAGAATCCAAATTACGAATGCGGTACGATGAAACGACAGATCATAAATATTAAAACGCGAAAACTGTATAATATAGGTAACTGTAACAATCAATCGTAACAATGAAATGGCAATTAACGCTTTATGGAGCAATTGTTAGCTCAATTATAAAGGTTATCATTTTTGTATGCAATGAAGAATAAAACTAAATAAATAAGTCGAACGTTCTACGAGGAAACTTTTGCTCTAAGCCAGACGAGAACTGCAACCACATTTGAAATTAAATTAACACATTGAAGTATACTTTTCCGTTGACGTATGCATTAAAGAACTTGATAATTTTAATCCTTTCGATATTTATCTTAGTATTGTGTGTGGATTATATGCCAACTTGGTACATTTTTGGGCGGCATACATGAATACATCGAGTTCGGTTGTTTAATATTGCCAGCTACCAGGGGCAGGTTCTCCAATGGATACTGCAATACTTACTAACTGGAAACCGATGTAAAATATTTTTGTCCTATTGAAATGTGAATTCGCATAAAATTCCCTTACGTGTTGTATGTTTCATGAAATTTTATTGCCAAAATGCATACATTCATATATATGTGAAGGTATGCACATATCCAGATACATACATGCATCCATACATATGAACATATGCAGTATTGGTACGTTGCATTCAAAAATTTCTTCCTATTCAAATATAATGTCTGACAGGTACGCACCACTACATTATATTCACCGCGTTGGTGTTACCGGAGACACGTTTTGTTCTGTCCAAATTCAATGCATTTGCACACATGCAGCGTACAATACGGAACATTTTTATATTCCCTGCGTCATTTAATATCCAGTATGTAAGACAACATGAATTTGTGAATGCCCAGACGATGGATGTAAGATAGGCACCTATGCTATGAATGTGCAGGCGACGTCGAGTGCGGTTTTGTTTTGTTTTTGCGCATATCAACACTTTTGTGGCGACGTGACGTTATGTAGGATGTCGGAAGGCTGGATCGTCTAACCAGTCAAAGGCGGCGTGAATCTGATGAATATTCTCGTCTTGGCTGTGTAAAGTAACGATGGAATATGCCGCATTGTGAAACTGTCATTAAAAGATCATCGTAAGGTCACGAATTATGAGAACAGCATAGGTAAAATTATAAAGATAACAAAAAGTACATGGTATGCCCTAAGTACTTTCATCATTTTTAACATAGTGCCTGATTAATGAAAAGAGCTTAGTTTTAAGTATGCGTTTTCAACGGTATTTGTACTTGTATACATATATATAAGGAAGAAGTGGTAGAAACCGACAAGCCAATGAAATATTCTCACATACTTAACTAGCTCGAGCAGTTTAAAATTGTGGTAGCTAGTTTAGCAACGGTAATTGGATATTCAGCGAAAAAAATTGTCTATCTTCCTACGTGTATGCATTGGAGCGCAGCTATTTGCCCCTTGCAAAGAAAAGAATCTAACGCAATGAATTATACGCACTACGGATGCACATTTATTGAAGAAATAAACATCCATCAGTCAAATGGACTTAAACAATTTATAAATTCAATTCCACTAATGGAAATATGATTCGATATTCACTGTAACCGTAAAATGCAAATTTTTATGACGTTTGCTAAACGGCATTAAACCGCGCGGCAGACGGTGATCCTCTTCAAATGATAATGCTATGAATTATTTAACCGTAAACTAGTCCGAATAGCGTACCGACGAGGTAGCCCACTCAAAAATATTCATTGTACACCCCGCAGACCACCGCACATTCACTCACCTTAAGTCAAGTGCATCGCATTTGGTTAAAAGCATTGCATATGTAGTGCTGTGCGAGTGAGCCCTTGTGGTTGACATGTAAAGAATTGCAAATAGTGCAAATGCGATGATAATTACGCATGCAGAGAGTGGAGTTGTTGTCTGACAATCCCGGATGGCGCCGGTTTCCGCGTCCGACCGATCTATTCAACGGCCCCCTGTACTTCGTCTTACAGTTATTCAATACACCTTCGAGACACGCGACAGCATACATGCACTCGATTTCGTGTCTCTAACGTGTGTGTGCAGCTTTGTATCGTTTTGTTTCTCTTTTCATTAAAAGTTTAAATTTTGAAAATATTTATTGTACATACCACACTTATGTCTTTAAAGTCGAAATTTATTTTATTGTATCTATTAAAATGGTAACTTGGAATGTAAACTGTGCTTCCTTTGATGTAGGTCAACGTTCTAGTCTAGCCTGCTCTCTTGTTTAACCTTCCTATGCTCACGTCATAATGAAAGACGTATACTATACTATATAAATCGGTCTCACAGACGGTATGCGTGAGTATAGGAAGGTTAAGAACGGCGATATATTTAGGTTACTTTACAAGCTTTGCATTTTTTATTTTAAAAATTGCCTCAAGCAAGCAAGTCGCTACAAACTTACTGAGGCTTATTTATTCGGCAACTTTCACAGAAAGTTGTGCAAGGACTGCACTGCAGACTACATTGCATATACCAATAATTAATAAATATGATTTTGAGTTGTTTCATTTTTATTTTTAGTAGTCTCCTTTTCCAATTTTCTCAGACGGTCCAAGAAATCGAAATCCCAAAATAGGCGCTGTTTCGAAGATGTCTTCCTCGTTCAATGACCTTTTTCGGGAGAATTATTTCCTCAAGTTGGAAGCAGAAGGGTATTTTCTTCTTGGCCAAATGAGGATGTTTTTGCTCAATCTGCTCAATAACCACTCATAACATTCCCACTTTATGATTCGTCCTTTTTAAGTAAGGTCCACTGTTGTTGCTCTTTCTTTGCTTCTACCGCATGAAGGTGACCCCATCTCTCATCAACAGTTACGTATCGACAGAGGACTTCCTTGGTATTGAGACGGAAAACCGCCAAACTAGCTCTTGTGTCAGTGACACGATTGCGTTTATTCCCGGCTCTAAGGAAACGCAGCAGCAGTCTTAAGTGCTGGTGCCATAAACTTCATCCGACCCTGCTTTGACTTCTTTTGGGGTTTTGCTTTTCAAGTAAAAGTATTTAGTTATCGAACGGAATTCATTCTTTTCCAGTTTCCGAAAATAACAAAAGTTGTTTGCTTTAACTGATTGTAAAACTGAAACCTCGCCATCACTTTAGCTCCAAATTTGACAGTAGTCTATTAATACATGGCGCCAGTTAGTAACCAGCCACTTTCAATATCAGGAGTGCCAGCTGTTGGACTTTGTAAGGACTTCTTGGTCATCCCTTGTACCTTGTGTGCAAATTTATCTTTGAACTAATGCCTATGTTACTGTATACACAATAGGGAACATATTACGTTGTACTTTTACTCACACGAGACAAGGAAGAAGGAGTATTAGCACTGATACAATAAACAGCACATCTCATTCTTGCGGGGTGATTCACAAACGACCAAAGAATCACCAGGACCGATCCTAGTCCAGAACCACAGATCTCAAAGATAACTGGGGATTGGTTGTGTTAAAAGTTGTGAAGATTCTGAATTAGTGTACTTACGTAGGCCCCATGTAGTCTAAAATTCTGTTTTGGCAAAGGAAATTAGTTAATTATTTAGGAAAGTTTTGTGGCAAATTGATCTAAAATAAGTTGGTGAAGTCAGAACTAAAGCTGCTGGACCTCTGTCTAACCAAACCAGTCATTTGTACTTTTAGTGGGCATAGCATAGCGATGATTTTCATTAGGCTCTTTATCAGACATAGAAAGCCAGTACCCAACATTAAAATTCAAAGGTTTGGAACATTACGTTATCAAAACCACAATTCTCTCCGAAATAGTTTATTTCCATGCGTTGCGAAGAAAAACCTTCTGCAATAACTTTAGTTGGTAAGATTTGGGTTACATATACTTTTAGTAACCGAAATTAAGAAGTTAGTTTGGTTAATATTGGCGGAATAGGTAATATGGAACAAGGCAGTAAAGTCACAACATGCATCACAGGTGTAATGCTTCGTCAAAAACACAATTTACTCCGAACGGTTTTTTAGAAAATTAATGCTGGCACAGTTAAAATTCGAGATCGCTACTTGGCGAAAATCAGAAAATGGTTCCATGCGCATGTTTCACGAGAATAAGTCACATTTACTCAAAAATTACACATTTTTTCGGTGGATACATCGTGAATTGTTTGAAAAGCGTTTGTATCGAAAGTGATCTAGAGGAGGACCGTAATGTAAGAATTGAAAATAGTGGTGCTTCACTTATTGTTAGTCAGAATGTCAATCTTCACCTCAATTTATACTATTCTGGATTTTTGAATACACTTCTCTCCCGCCACTTTCTATCTCTGGTACCCAATTGTGCTAAATCACCCTCTACCTCTTGTATATATTTCGGTTTTGAACTACTCTTTTTCTTCTTTCCACTGTAGTTACCGTTGGTACCTTTCTTGAAGGTTTGACTATTGGAAACCTCTTTACGTGCAATTATTTCAATCTTTGAAAACTGCAGTTGAGACGCTTTTTTCTATTGCTTTATTATTTGTGCGTTCACACTACTTTATTCCATCATGTAATCATGCAATAAACCTGCTGACATTCCATTTCTTTCAATATAGGGAATTATACTTTGTTTATCGCGGAATGCAACCGTAGACCGGTTTTGTCCTTATTAGGACTCGTCAGTACGGTATAACAGTTCCGTGATAAACAGACCATTATACAGCATTATGTTATACACACGTTCATCTAAGATTTTGTCACCATATTGGTGGCTCCATCTGATGACCGGAGATCATTATTGGCATACCATATTCTTGTCGGCATACGGCATACGGCACGGATAACAATGTGTAAGAGATATGTAGATTCTATTCTTCTACTTTTCCATTTAACCTTTCTATACTCACGCATACGGTCTGTGAGACCGACCTATATAGTGTAGTATACGTGTTTCATATTTTGACGTGAGTATAGGAAGGTTAAAGAATATTCTAACAATAAGCCTAATGTGCTTAATGTCACTAATAAAGTATGAATTGAAGTCAAATTTAAATATTTGGATTCTATTGGTAGAAAAATTCATACTGTTGTCTCTTACATATCACATCGTTAAAAACTAATCACCACACAACTAATTTGATAAATCTCACCTGTGTTTACCGAATTTGGTAAAGTGTGGTATGAGGATGTTAGCCTTGTTGTTAGCAAATTTAGTTAGTCAAATTTTTACCGACATGGTATAGTGTTAGTACTAGGTAGGTAGTACACCACAGTTCTTGCAATCACTATCTATGAAGTAATGCATTCAGAATATGTTCCAGCAAACAATATATGTCAGCTGAATTTGCTTAGTTTTCGTCAAGAATCTCACAATGAAGATTACCAAGTGTAGACTATACATTATTTGTGAACGTAGTGCTTTCATTTCCGAAAGGACGTATACCGTCAGTTCTGGGCGATCCACATCTTACTGTTTTTAAATTAAGCTATTTTGAAAGTGTATCTATATTGACGGACACTAACAATAAGTAACTAATACGAACCAATGTTACTTAATATTTCGGATGGCCAAAAAATCTAAGTGAAACAGAAACCTCACAAACCGTTTTTAATTACTTACCTGATAATTTACGTTTTGACATGTTGGATTTATCTCCTTCATACTGAGAAAATATATTACAGCAGCCCGTTCATAATGTATATGATATTTAATTTTATTTCGTCTTTTCAGAGTTAACTGTTACCAAATTGCAAATGCGTTAGTAGAGTGTATTAGAGGTGTTTTGCGTTTTAGACATGTTTGCACATTTTTTGCCTTTTGAGATATCTGTACTTGTATTATCATATAATGAGAGTGTGGGGATCTCTTGATTTTATGACTAGTTGTGTTTCTTTATTTTTATTATCTTTCCCTTTCATCGATATTTTACGTTTCTTCCTTTAGAGCCGTCTCTCAATACCTTCAATAAATTTTTGTAAAATAATTTCTTAACACAGGACTCTAGTACGACGAATAGTTTTTGATTTCCAGGTTTCATTAATTTTATTATGCCATTGGAAATATCTTGCATAACTGTGCTTACAATTATTATTGTTTCCCTTCAGTAGGGATGATTTTTTTAGTGTAAATGCATCTACAAGCTATCAAAAAATTACGTTCCCATTTATAGGCGCCTTTATGAAAGAATTTAAAGAAAAGAAATGCAAGTACTCGAAAATAACATGTATTATTTATATTCTATAAAAGATAATATCTGCATCTTAATGAATAAAAGATCGAATTAAATACTGAACGGAACGAATTGATGACTAGCACCAAAACTAAACAATAAAAATTTAACACGACCGAGGTTCTAAATGGTATAAGCAACAGGGGAAAGAAATAACCCCTACACCGAAAGGTAGAAAGGGTAAAAGATTAAGAAGAAGAAGAAGAAATAATATGAGCACTAATAACCAAAAAGAACACATTTAATGTCCATCACCGAAATGATATCCGCTCGTACGAATATACTAAATAAAATCAAAGGAATAAGTATTGACTTTCAAAGCTCGGCCATTAAATTAATACATCAACAAAAATCAAAAAGTGGGATCTTTTGATGTTTTTCGATTTAAGGTGGACATTTTCAAATTTGATTACTCAGCAAATCCGTCAATTGTCGATCCGTACATAATGAGATCCAAACATCATAAATTCGCACGAAATTCAATTTGTATGTAATTAATGCGTACTTATATCAATCTGTAAGGAAAAGGTGTATCACAATAATACAATGAGAACTCCTAACATGTTTTCCAGACTACAAAATAACTTTAAATTAAAATCTGGTCAGTTGAGCAGCTTGTTTCTGTTCATTACAAATCCCTAAAACAGAATGATCAAAAGATAACGTTAAATTAGTTGTCAACTATGGTCGTTTTGCCAATCTAAAGTTGTAGTCAAATATTCGAAACTTAATAACCGAGAAGTTAGTATCTAGATAATAGTTACCAATTCAAAACGTAGCACCAAACTTAAAAATTGACAACATATGCTAACATTGTTTTTGCTTTTACTGTAGGTAGTAATTAATTCTTGTTGTAAAGCATATATACTGTAGAGGTACTTTTCTATGAGTTATTATTCAGAAAACGACTTCGTATTTCCTTAATTATTAAAGAAGAAATATACCGTTACAATCGAAGTTTAAGCCTTGTGTAATAAATGGTTTCTTCACTATTTCATACCTATTTATTAAACATAGTGAACGGTTTGGTGAAATAATCGTGTATAATAAAATATAAAATAAACGATCTCTTTTTAAATAAGGACGGCCCTCTTTCAGCTTCCTTCGCCAACACGAGTGTCACGAATAAAATTATTGTTGAAAGTACAATAAATAACGGCAAACGTGTTCGAAATACCGAGAACAAAAGATGAAGATATAAAGTCATGCTTCGAACACGACAAAAATCAAGGTTTCTCTTGAAACGCCGACGACTTGGAACTTTACCACTCCAGTGAACCGAAACGCCGCGGATGACTAAATCAAAAGGATTTTATGGGATTCTGATAAATTTACTCGGCGTAGAAAGTGTTAAATGTTAATTTATACCCGAAGGTTAGTAAGTATTTCTACGTAGAATGTTGTAAGTGCTTATTATTTATGAACTAGAAATCTAAGAGTATGTAGTATGGTGTGGAGTAATAATTATAATAATTATAGTGTTACATCGTTTTATTGCCAATTAAAAATACTGTATATTATCTCTACAGGAAGGTTGTTAGGTCTTAAGGCTGGTGTAAGAGTAAATAATTTGTGTTTGTGTTACCGTACCCTACCCAATTGCTAATACATATAACCGCGTTCTTGAAGTATATCTGCTTACAACAATAATAATGTTTCGAATTATGAAATCGTAAAAAGGGGCGGACTTATATAGCTATAGGTACACACATAAAAGTAAGAAATGGTGTGAGAGAAATTACACAACAAAGAACAGTACAATTATATAAACTCTTTTTCTTGCCATAAAAAATGATTAAAATTTAAGTTAAGAAGTAGTAATTAATAGGATTTGGAACAAACTAATTTAGAATACCTGGAAGCCAACGAAATGAGGTGTTGATCATAACCAACTTCACTTCTTCTTAGGTAATAATACAAAATTATAAATTACTATAAACAGGTTGTTGCTTGTTCAATTTCTGTCAATTTTGGATGTTAAAATAATATTACTATACTGATCACCACGCAAAGGCATTGACTCCAGGTTTCTCATAGAAGTTCATTGTTGGCCTAACTATATATATATTTGATAGATATTATTTTACTGAAATACAGCTTAAGCAAATTTTATCCATAAAACGAATCATATTAACAGAAGCTATGTGGTAAGTAATCTTTGTAACCCATTACAAAAATTAACAAAGAACTACTTCAACGATGATGAGTATTTCTTTTTCATTCTGGTCTTCTTGAGTCCTGATTGTACATCACCAATTTATCCTCCATTTCTCTCTTCCCAAAACTTTTTGAGTGATAACAATTTATATATTTTACGATAGTGATGTCGAATTGCACTTCATTTAATACTTTTGTGATAGAACCAGAAATCTTATTACTGCTGAATTATAGCACCTGAGCGAAAAGTTCATGGACAAAATAATAAAAATTAGCTGTTAAACTATTAGCTACGTATTATTACTATGCGCAAAAGTATACTTAGACCCTTTCAGATACTGAATTAGTATTAAACAGTCAGTCTTTAAAGAATTTGAGGAAGCAGAAACTCAAACCTGTAACTGGAAAATGGTGTTTGAGGAGATGCAGAAACGACATTACACGTAAACAAATATTTATACATTTCGATTACCTTCGAAATAACCCCACATTGCGTATGTTAATTAATAATGTGATAATTTCCCCATTAAATGTGCTCTTGAAAGTAAAATAGCTTGAGGGAATTACAATAGCTTGAGACTCTTCAAAAGACTGTATTTTTCTTGAAACGTGACAAAAATTATTTTAATTTATTTATCTCAGAAATTTGAATTTTATTTGTCATTTGAAGTTTTTAAGTTTCAAACTTTCTCCTAAATTCTTTATATCTTGCTTTGAAATCTATCTGATCGAATTATTTTTTATATCTAAGTGACAAACAAACAAACAATTATCTCCGATATCAACTTCTTTATTTTTTTATCAGATTACTTTTATACAACCAAAGTGAACGTAAGGTGTTTCTTAATTTCTGAACAAGGAAATTACGGAATATAGGATAGATATCTCTGTAAATGAGATATACGAGGAACTACACAACTCACGTTAATATAACCAACATAATTATAATACTGAACATTAAATGAAATAAGTTATAATCAGATAAACCATAAAATAATATATCTAAAGAAATTATAAATAACAATAAACTAGTTTTCCAGATAAGCTGTTTCAAAGATCATGCGCATACCCTATTGTATAACGAAAAAGGTTCTCCACCAGATAACCCGCAATATCCCTATCTATATTATGAATTATCTGAAGAAAGGTTTTTTATACCATAGAGTATACGCATGATCTTTATTTATAAACTGATTAGATACTTTAACACTTCTAATTATTCATATAATTATTTATTATGTATAAAATATGTTATTTCTGGTATAAAATAAGTATTTAAAAGTATTATTTTGAATTATCATCAAGACAAGTATACCATATGTCTCAGGGGCTCACTGTTAAGAAGTTTAACAAGTTAGTTCGCTTCCGAGGTACCCGAGCTAAAACCCAAACTAAGGTGTAAGGTAACGTGCCGACAGTTGCGTCGCCGCAGGGGTGTGCGATATTTAACCTTCCCCTGGGGGCACTAGGCGAAACCCCCTTGTAATTAGCCTTACCCGAACAAGCGGGGCTCAGATCGGGCGGACATATACTCCCCTAGCTAGTCTTCGTACAGCTGTGCTATCTAGAATTTCCAAGGCTAAAGTGCAAAAGCTTGTGAAACAGGACAAAGGTTACATACAGGCTAAAAGAGCCATAATCAAGGCCAACATCACTAGGCATGCACAAGGCACCAGGTTTAGTCTAGATAAGGAAGTTAGGCCTCAACAAACGGCGGAGGCTACTAAACGTAAAGAAAGGACGGAAGTCCAAAAAGCGAGGTCGGAGGACAATACTCCCGCAGGTTTTCCGAAAGGCAAGGGGCCAGAAGGTTTAACCTTCAAGGAGGCTGCCTTGGAGGGGATCACGGTAGTATGCAACGACTATCCAGCCACCCAGATGGAGCCGGCAAAGCTTAAGGCAGGCCAGGACTCTATTATGGGGGCATATAACAGCATCACGGAGCAAGAGCTTCAAGTCCGCTTTAACTATACACGTATATGCGGAAGATTGTTTTCCTAAATGTCGTCACACTATAAGTCTAGCCACAGAGTTATTCCTCTTCCCTCTTACAGCAGCGCTATATTAGAACAATTGGAGGCAAATCTGTTTTTGAAGTTATATAGCCAATATTGAAGTGTTCTTTCAAAGTAAAATCGAAATTTAAAGTCCGTAGTAGCTTACTAGTACCACACTGAATCACATACTCGAACGTAATGGGTTCTATCCCTACCCTCGTCATCATATTAAAGCAGACTTCTGCCGTACCCGAGTTGTACTCAGCTCCTGAAAATGTGTACGTGGGATATACGTGCTGCGGGAAAACTAGGCGGTTGAAAAGCAGTTTCTTGCCTTACTACCTTTAATTATCTAGCCGTTGGTTAAAAGTCAGTAATTTGGACTAAGACGAATCCAAAGTTGGCATGTGAAAATGGACACCTCTTATTATTAAATGGAAATCTAAGGTTCTTAAAACCTTAAGGATGCTTTCCTTTAGAAGAATGCCTTTCGTGAGGAAGGCAGAACAACCTTATGTGAAACTTCCTCCAGCTTTTATATCCTTTTCTAGATTATATTTACAATTATGTTATGTAAATATATGTGTATATACAAGTATACATTATATTATAGCTAGACGCGAAAGTAACATTCCTTATACTGGAAGAAGTATAATATTTATATCTGCTGTTTAAAAAAGAAATATAGAACTTCAAGTTTTTAAAACTTAAGTTATTCTACTTTTTTCTTCAAAGTACGAAATGCAAAGAAGAAAATCTTTAAATAATAACGTAATTTAAGCGAATCTTTCTAAAATTGAATCATTCCTCCTTCTCCTTAGATATCACCATAAGTATCCATGAGCTATTGGAGAATGCAAATATAGAAGCTAAAATCGTGGAAGTTTAGTAATGTGTTCACGAGAAGAATTTTCTCTTCCTGGTTTAATTTGACAAATCCGTAACCAAACCAATACAATTTATCTTGATATAAACTATATCTCAAGATACGGGTAATTACATATGTTAAAATATATGAACCTGGACTACATATGCGCTCAGTTTTCATTACCTTATATGCCGTGGACAGAAAAGAAATAACAATCCAGCAATCTTTTAATTTAATTCGAACAAAGCTTGACGGTAAACACAAGAAAATTAAGCGAAGGGTTCGCCAACATTTATTCCCATCTGAAATTTTCTCTTACTGTAAACACGCCCGCGTTCTCATCAGGTTCATAATATAAAATTTCCGAATATATGCGTGCTCACAGAACCGAGATACACGAAATTAATTTGCTATTTTATATCGACTCAACCTGAGCAAAATAACCGTGCACAATGGGAGCGTTTATTGATCGCGCTTCGGTGCGTCGACGAAGTTTGTAAGCATTGTAGGGTGGAATTTAAATTCTCATAAAACTGACAGAATTCAGGTCGTTTAAGAAAGGAAGAAGATTTTTACCTTAATACTGCGCCTTTGTGTAGGTAATACTTACTTGCGAAGCCCGTTTAATAACAAGTATAACACCCTATATCAGTTTGAATCTTATGTTCACCTATTCTCATTGTTTGTTACATATGTAAAAACATTTTTGTTTACATTCCTTTGTATCGGGCAATATCCAATGCTTATTCTTCGTATTTGGAACTTTAGCATATTACTTTATAAAAGATTCCTTGCTTTCAGTGCTGCTAGTGTAATTATTAATATATTTGTTTTATACATTTTACTATAAATAGTTTTGAAATATAGAATTTAAGAATAGCAGTGTTTCCTGCCTGTAAGAATATCTGCCACATATACATACGTCGCATTTTTATGGCAGACGTCTCGTGTGTACAGGGAAATGTGAATAGAACGAATGCATTATTATAACAAAAATGAAAATTGAATCAGTATCTGGAATTAATAGTAAATTGCTTTTTGGACCTGTAATTCCGTAATTATATTTGGCCTCAATTTATTGCCAAATCTCTTTTGGATATATAACTGTGTATTATGAATTTATTGTAAGAATAGATACAGGTTTTTGGTGGTTATTGTCATATTAAAATGGGCACAGACCATATTACAATCCATCTTTTCTATCGTCATTTCTGCAGCAAAAGGGAAATAAATCTCATTGGCAATTTACTTTTGCAACAACAGAGACACAGAAAGTCTATTTAAATATGTAGTGCAACCACAGCAAAAGAGGTTTCAGATCATAATCACATAAATTCATACCGGTAATGACTTTTCGAAAACTGAATTAATATGTTTCCTAATTTCGTATTTTAAAGAGATGCGCCAAGTGAGATACTAAACATGTAAGTGCAGAACTGGGGTTATACGATGTGTCCGGTGTTTCGTTACAATGCTAAAGATAATTTTATCAGGTTAACCCAAAGTAGTTGTTCACGACGTCGAATTGGCAAAACACCATTATTACAAGCCGCATAAGAGAGTGGGACTTTATATAGAAATATGAACAATAATTTGCATAAAGACTGACGCACACATGAATATCTACACTATCTTTCCTTCTTTGTTTTATTTCCATTAACTTACTGTTTTTGTATCGAAGAATTTATTTGCCGACATCACATCACACTCCGGTTGTGTTGTTTCACGCTCCCCGTTGCAAAATAGAATCTGGGTTGGTCTTTTGAACTAAAGTAAATATTCTTCTTTCTGCGAAAATATACTATACCGTTAGGTTGAAATACGTTAATAGCGAGTTTAGAGAATATAACAGATGAGCGCTGTGCTGAGGCGGAAATACAGAAATTTATCTGAATCCAGACAATAATAATAATAATAACTGCCTTTATATGTCCAACAATCACAGACCAATTACAGGACAATTTACAATAATGCAAAACACAGAAAGTATCAGAAGGTAATAAAGTAAACTATGAAATATACATGTAGAGAGACTGGGATAAAGTGACCGCTCTAAGACAAAATGTTTTTTGGCTTGCTTATTTAAAAACAAATACAATTTAAAATGTATTTAGCATACCGTTGATTAGTGCAGAGTCAGAAACCATAAATATATTAACAATATATTATAAGATACTTCTCCAATTTTTGTTTCTTTCAACCTCCGTAAAGTAGCCACTTTACCCCACATAGTGGGGTGAATTGGCCAGAGTTACCTGAAAAGGAATCTTGAAGTAATAATCATGTTTATATACCAACTATGTTTTTATTATTATTATTACGCACTAGTATTGATATCGTAATTAGAATAGATGCATATCACAATAAACATTTTGTTCGAAACTACTACTTGCAATGTTCACAAACAAAATCGTCTTCATCTTCGTCGCATCCAGCCTCATGCCTCATGAGCCCACTTATAACAACCGGAACATCGTATCCATCCTTCGCTTACTGATTAGGAATAAATTTCATTACAGTACAGACATTCAGTGTCACTATCTTCATCTGTTTCAACATTTTGTTGAAACAATTTTCGTCGGGTTTGAGATTGCTTCTTCAATCTCTTCGATGTTTTGCTTTTCTTCTTGAGATTCTTACTTGTCCTCTCCTTTTTCTTGTTTCATTTTCTTGTTGCTTTTTACCTTTTTCTTCCATAAAATTTGCTCTATAGGGACTTGATGTTATTATAGCAGCTTGACCCCCTCTTTCGAGCGGTCTTTCATTTAAGTTGTAGACTTAGGAAAAGGAAAAATTGCATTAGGGCTAACTACAAAAGAGGTGCTAGGAAGATTATTTTTTCCTGTAAGGCAACTTTATTTGGGGTGTCTTCAGACTGCCAGACATCTTTATCACCATTATGATCACCAACAATCCATGATTCACTCTCAAGCAATCCTTCATCTCCTGTGTTCAAAGGAATATCCGTTACCTCTTCTCCCAGAAGACTACTCACCTGAAATTGGGAAACAGCTCTTCTAGGGTTATTACGAAAGTACTTTTCAATTGCCTGTACGTAGAAAGTATTAAACGGGCCCACAAAGGACATATCTAAGGGTTGTAACTTGTGGTACAATGAGGTGGCAAGCAAACAACTGTTGTATGGTTTTGTCTTGCATTTTCAATGAAATCGATATTCTTGATATGTGTTACGTACCCGTCAAGAATTAATAACACTGGGTCGTCAGCGGTAGGCTTTGCATATTTTAAAAAATGGTTGAACCACTCAGTAACAATGTGTATTTGCATCCATCCGGTTGGATAGCAGGCAAATGCCGTGCCGGGAGGTGCTCCATCTTGCAATTCGGCTTTCATTCTTAGTCTTGGAAATATAGCAAAAGGTAGAGTGTATGTTCCACTAGCCGACATGTATACTGCAAATGTATAAAGACGACGTTATACAACCAACCTGTCATTTCCCCATCAGGAAAACACTTTGGTATTTTTTGATTGAACTGTAGTTAGTTCGGCCACATTAAAAACTCTATGTGGAGGATAGCAGTGTTTATCTTGAACCTCTTTCAAGATTTCGAAAAACCTATCGACGTTTGGTTTATTAAAACCCTGTGCTCTCACTAAAGATGTTGGCTCTGGTTTACGTAAATTCAGATTAAGATTGCTCTAACCCACAACCCAGTCATAAGCAGCCATCTCTTTCTCCTTGTCAAATCTATGAGGTAAATTGTTCTTTTCCAATAGTTGGAAGGCTAGGCGACATAGGTCATTGACTGACACGCCATAGAATCGTTGTTCCAAGGCCAAGAGGTGGTCTACTAATTTCTTTCCTAAATTTCCGTGAAAACGGGTCTGTATTTGCCTAACAATTGCTTGTTTTCAACTGCGTCTATATTTTTATTTAGCACTCGTCTGTGTGTATTCCGAGGAACGTTGAACGTCTTGGCAGCAGTAGCGAAATGCATGTTGTCATCTCTTACCGCTTTGATGGCTTGTCTCATGGCAGTACAATCCCAAACTTGCTGATTCGTTTTCGTTTTACACACCCTCGGCATTTTGAAACCTGCAAAAAACAGCTTATATGGTAGAATTTGCAAACAAAATAATATAAAGGTTCAGAAAATTATAGAATTTATAGATGAAGTAATAACTTCAAGCATTACTTTTATTCCTCTAAATATGTAACACTAAACAAATCTTTGCAGATAATATAACATACTAAAATAATCTAAGAATTCAATTAGATCAGCGATCGGAGGCACTGGCCACTTTGCCCCATTAGAAGCCATTGCATTAAACAACACCTGCTTTCAAAACAGAGCTTCTAATTCATCATATATTAATATTATTTTAAAGGTAATTAGTTAGAGGATCCAGCTATCTCAATTCAAAGATTGTAACAGTAATTAATGGCAAAATAAATGACGTTACCTTATATCAGTACTAGAAAAATGAGAAAATCTGTCATAACTCGAAGAATTTCGCGAACTAGTGACTGTGACTTTTACTGAAACCTAATGGCTTCTCTGCGAGTTAATTTTCAATTTAGTAACCAGATAGCAAGCGTTTGCAACGAATACACGTTAGTGGTCACTTTATCCCTACTGGCCACTTTACCTGTCTCCGCTATAAAAAAGATAAATAAATAAATTGTAAGAAAAGAAACTTAATAATAAATTCAAAGCGAAAACACACCTAAGTTCCTAGTTTTGAGTAGAATTTGTTAAAATTGTTCGTCATACGAAATATTGGCGATCTCGTTAAAATATTAGCCTTTGCTCTAGAATTATGCAGTAAATTAGTAGATCTAGTACTTCACCCTGATACATTAATTTAAAATATTTATAAATTCGAGTAATGATGGGGAATCAGCTTTATTAGCAATTAAATGTAATAAAAATTTGGAACTGTATTTTTCGCAGCGATCAGATAGAGCCTAAAAGTGCTACTCCATTAATGTCGCATAATTTGAGTCGTTAGTAGGATAATTACCAGAAGTTCCAAATATCAAATATTGTAGGAACATCTTCTAAATGCGTTCCACAGAAATAGTTTGGTAAGTGTAGCAGGGATACTAGATCAGTGATCCGTATTCCAATCTACTCCGAACCAGGGTATCATACAAAGTTTTAATCGTGTGGAGATTATTGAAACTCTGGCTGAATCTTATAAGGAACCTAAGGGATCGCGAAGCGGATGAGCATATGGATAATATATGTTCAGAGAATGTCACAACAGAATAAAATTCACTCCCAAATCCTTTATTTTATCTCTCCTAGTAATTGATGTAAATGTAATTGCACAATTGAACTTTATTGTGTTTGAACATCTACCATAGGAAATTCTTGAACATTTTCCAGTATGCAAAGAGAGGCCATTCAAGACGCACCATTCGTCAATTAATATGAGGTTAGTCTGTAGATTAATACAATCTTCTACAACCACACAACAGTCGCGCTATATATTTTCAGATCGTCTGCGTAAGCCAAATATTTACATATTAATTTGCAGAGCAAATCATTTATATATATATATATATATATATATATATATATATATATATATGTTAAATAATAAAAGACCAAGGTTAGAGCTCTGGGGTACCCCAGACGATATTTTAAAATTAGTTGATGTATAGCCATTATAGTATATAGTATATATATAGTAAAAAGAAATTAGTTTCAATAATGATGGGCAACATGCAGCGATATCCAACTTAGCTAAAAGAATTTTATATCTGCAATTTTGAATGAATTTTATTAATATGCAAACCTATTGCGTTCTTTTTCTAGTTTGATGTAATATAAACCGAATAAAAGAAAGATACGTTCCATACAACTTATGTTAGAATAGTTATTGAATGAACAGTAGTAACAGAGAAGTCGCAGTTCTTTTCGTCATCAATAATAAATACGATTTTTTCAGCAAAATATCTTGTAATTTGTTTTTACTTTGTGATAGTATGTAACTAATTGTCATAATGTTATACATTTCAACTAACAATTAAAGGAAGCCTATCTTTTGAATATTGCTTGTATAAACTATATTTAAGTTTCTCTTGCGAAACAATTGACGTTCACTATTGCTGTGTTGTATTTATTGTCTTCGGTATAAATTACCGTGGAATAATTGATAAAGCAGCAAAGGTAACGGTTATTCCATTTGTTACACATGCAGAAGCAACATCATAGTTGTATTTTTATTCAATAATTTCTATTTAGGAGAAATATTAGTGTATTAGGTATTCGCCACTAAATATCAGGGTATGAACAGAAGTGTGATCTACACTGAACTTGACATCTTTCTTTGAGTATCTGTCGTGTTCCTCTAATAGCGTTGGTGTTAGCTAAAGTTACAGCTGTATCTGAAGTGATATTAAGTGACTTCAATGATGGGAAAAATAACTATCATTTATTTGAAAACCTATCCTTATACAAAACATTCAATATGTTTCTCTAAAATAAATCATTTTTTATAACTTTAGTCATTTAAATTTACAGAAAGTGCTAAATATGGTCTCCATTATTTTGTAAGCGAACATTTACTCGTCGCGCAAAATTTTCAAAAACATGTTGCAATTCTTCTGCACATAATGGTATTAGTTTCAATCTGAATAGCTGGTTGCAGTTCTTCTAGGTTATGGAGTCTATTTTTGTGTATTTTATTTTTAAATTCACAAGTAAATAAAAATCGAGAGGAGTAAGATCCGAAAACGTGGAGACCATACAATTTGTGGTAATTGCACTGTTATCAATTGCTCTAAATATTTCTGAGTTGCTGTAGCAGTGTGATGTGGGATACTGTCCTGTAGAAAGAAATCCTGTTGCAATTGATTATCATCTAGTTCTACTATAAACTCGTTTAAATTAGCACCAAAAATAGCACAGGAGCTGAGTGTCACAAAGAAAGATTGGCCCCACTATTCTTTTTCTCGACATATATAGCAACCCAAACTCCAATTTTTGTAGGATGTAGGTGTGTTTCAACGAACTAGTGTGGATTTTCTGTAGCTCGTGTTATATGATTTTGCAAATTGACAGCCAGATAAATGGAACCACACATCACTAAAGAAACTCACATCCAGTGTGGGATTATTTATTATATGCTCATTAAACCATTGACAAGAAGTTATTCGTTTTCAAAACTAGGTGGGTTTACTTTTTGAACAACATTTACTTTCTAGGGATGCATTTTAAGCTTCTTGGTAATTAATTTGTTAGTAGTTCCCGCAGAAAGTCCTAAAAGTAATATTATTGTCCGAAATTAAAATAAATAAAGAGATATTTCAGTACTTATCTAGCGTGCTAATTTTACCACGGACCTGTGGAGCTACAGTCTATACTAACCTGAATATCGTCGAGTGCATCCTTAGTTAACTTAGTAAGTCTACCGCTAGATTTTTGTTTGCAAATTTAATTTCTTTCCTCAAATCTATTAACAATAACATGTCTTCGATGTTTGAAAGTATTATGTCAATATTAGGATCAGGAAAGCGTTATACAAATTGATGTATGCAGCTTTGAGTGCGCCATTAAAGTAAACACAACCTAAAAATTGGTTTCTGCAGTTCCTTCCAAGGTTTATGTCGGCACAGATTCCTATAATGCTAACTTCCAGTTGGAATACACTGGTGTAATATTTTGTTGACTCCGAGTATTTGATACAAGGTCTATATACTCCTGCGCCTGTTCTCTCAGGTCTATAGAGAATTTATTCTCAAATTTATACTTCCGAGCTATCCGGTCTGTATGTAGTTCTGACCAAACGAAAGAAATGCAATGGCCGCTAGATTGAAGAATCCTTGTACCTCCTCACTATCTTAATAATGGTACTATCTGTGGTGTGTTCAATTAACACATGTAGTGGGGAAATATCTAGCTTGATCCCCATTGCCATAGTTAGACTACTCCTCATTGCCTAAAAAACTTTGTAGGAAAACAGGCATTGAAAAATCCGTATTAAAAAGAAAATCATTGCAAGATCTTCCACAGCACTTGTTATAATAACACAATTTTACTTTAAGAGACTTTAGAGACTCATACAAGTCAGTTTCGAGATACCATCCAAACAAAAATATGGAGTAAATAAATATATAATATAAATAGTGTTTTTGTTTAATTGAATAATTATTGCATTATTGCCATATTACTGTTGTTTGTATTAACATTTGATGATTATTGAATTCAGAAAATGCAAATATCCAAACTGAATATAGATCTTTTAATTCAAATGATAAATTGGTATTTGTTAATTTAGGCACAGTAGCTGTTCCAAAATACTACCTTAGACGTAATTTTAAGTCTAAAACTGCTAATCAAAACAAAAGTCAATGCTAACGAAAGAGGACACTAAATCTTGAACTTTTTATCAATTAAAATATTTAACAGAATAAGAGTCTCTTAAGAAAATAATTTCTAAAAATGAGCTTACAACAAAAGTTAGCATTCAAACTCCGAAAGAAATAGCTAGTGCTAGTTAACCATTTACATATGGAGATATTATTTAGAACGTCTGATGACAATTCTGAAAGCAAGCGTCTTTGAAAACTTTGGTTATGTATTATAGCTACTCAACGTAAATTGTTTGATATGTGTAACAATCGATATGACCAAAGCAAGGCGAGCAGTGAATCAGAACACATAGACTAAAGACATGACTCAACGTATACTTTTTGTATGAGAAGAAATTAAGCAGTTTGAAACTGTTGAAGAGTCATCGATCTGTGTGTATGTATGTGTTAAAAGAACGATAGAACATGTGTGACGGAGAAAGTATAAGAGTATGTGGTAAGTTCGTGTTTCAGTAGTTGTGTGAATATATCCCAGAATTTTCCGAAAATTGTTCTCTTTGCGTGTATAATGGCTAAATTGTGACAATCCATGAACTTTCAACAGTGCGTTGAATGTGTTCCTTCACTTTTGGAATTTTACGAAGACAATGCAAGTGACATTTTAAACTGAGCTCTGAGGGGTGTCACTACAATAGCATTTCATTACAATTTTCCAATGGAGTACCGAGGAATGTGCCCACACTGGAAAGAAGATGGGCGGTTGAGGGTTTTCGAAGATACAGTTCGTTCATGTTCAAAACTACGGCAACAACAATATAGTACTACGAAACTCACTACGAATCTGCGCAATTTTCTCGGTAACGTGACAACTGTTATTTAGAAAAACTTCATCAACCACTTTATGTCCAACTGTGGTTAACAATTATCTTTGTATTCAATAATGAAAGGTACTTCGAGGAATAGTTGTCTCACCAATGACAATCTAAAAACTGACCTAGTAAACCACTTCAATTTTAAAAACTATAATCTGTAAACTGTATCTTGCTATTATTTTCGATTCTTAGCTATCTTTCGCTTATCACTAATTTGCTCCTCTGCCTACAAAATTGTGCGCACCAATCGTCTGGTATCCCCATCGCACATACCAACAGCTAAACTTGAAATTGCGGGATGAAATCTTTCAAAATTCTTGACTTATAAGCTTGACGGTTCATATCAACTTCGCAGTTCAGATAATATCGACCTTCTTCAAAGGCGAATGTTAGTTTACTATAGCAATGAAGAGATGAAACTAGAGCTAAGTTTGTTGTGAAATTAATTAGTATTGATCCAGATTTTCCGTCATTACTATCACAGATATACAAACCTTCACTGTATCATCGCATAGGACTAGGTCAAGACTTTGCCACGTGCATCTGATTATAAATAATCTGTATAGTTTATATTAAAATGCCATTAAATTCAGAAGTATATTATAATATGACTAAAAAGTCAACAGCCAACAATTTCAAAATTTGGTTTGATTATTATATTTTGATTCCTGATTGTGGTGTTTGTAATGTACGTATTGAAAAGCTTTTCTCGTACATAGAAGAACATAAATGTTTTAAACTGTAGTAATGTGATTATATTGACTTCTAAAAATTATGAATTGGCCATAACAATTATATATATATATTTCGATGCGTAAATTATACGTGACCGAAATTATTGCAACTGCTCATGCCACATACGCATTTACCGCTCTTTGCTTTTAGTAGATTACACGATTGTCTTGGTTTCAGTAAAATATGCAGGGTATTCTCCAATTAAAGTAGCTATGCGCTATTCCTACGAAATTAGTTTTTCTCGGGGTGTATAGGGTAGGGCTCGCGTTAACGACATGCAGGATGGAGAAAAGAGAACTCTACGATACACGAAATTAACGAAACTAAATCCGGACGCATTAATCTCATCTCTTATCTAGGTAGGACAGGATAATTAATAAAAGTTGAGATACTGTCAGTCAATTAGTCCGAAAGTCTCTTGCGAGTATCTCGTGGTTTCGAACTAAAGAACAGAACAGCACCACACACGCACGACGTACATGCAATTATCACATTCCGGCGAGTGGAGAATCGTCGAAATGGTGTGCTTATGAGGGATAATCCCCCACATCGTCGTCATTGTGGTCGACCTAACAATCGTGAGATTAGTGAAAGCTGACTCGACTATAACCGCCAGTTTTATTGTTATTTTAGATCTGCTTTAATTGTTTACTTTAGAAAGGCAATGTCCAGATTCCTATGCAATGAGATCTTGTCTCGTAGTTGTTCTTATGTTCGCATCCTACAGAACGAGTATATTGTTATGACTTCTGCAGAATTATAGATGGTCAATCTACGTATACGTTGTGCTATTTTGCGTTAGTATGTAGTATTAGTAACATACATATACGTATATTTGTAGTTGTATAGTGTAATGAAAAAGATATTTTATGTATATTTTACGGAAGCACTACAGAGACGCGAACCAAAAGTTATATAAGAATAAAACGCTACTAGTTTATGGATAATTTTCATCATAACTTCGAAACAAGCTTGATTTGATCCCGAAAACTATGAGTATCAATTTCTCTTTTCACTAAGTTATAATCCTGAGTTAATTTGCATTCTGCGAGGAGTGCACACGTATAATATAGTAGAACCTCGATTATCTATGCTAATAGTGGGGGTGATATGGCCAGATAATCGAAGAACATGAATAATCAAATAAGCATAATAAAAAAGTTGTGACATGTGTAGTACATATTATGTACATACATTACTTACTTTTGAGAAATTCAGTCATTAGTGATTGCCGCTTATTCTTCGTCGATTTTTGTTTGATTGATATCCCAAGTTTTCTAGCGCTAATTATGTCATTATAGCTAGTGTCGTCTTCTCGTTTAAGATACAACAGTAGAGCTTCTGAGCAAAGAAACTGCCTCTGCAAAAGAAACCTTCTTGGACGTTGAAGCCTCAGTTACAGATTCCTCAACGCTATCATCGTCGATGTTGGTAATGATCAGGGTCTCTGCTATTATAGCTGAATCGTCTTTGATTTCGTATCTTGGGCCTTCCTCGTCTAGTTTCATCCATTCCTCAACGTTATCTCTATCCACTTCCTCAAAACCGTTAACGTTCTGTACAATGTTCATAAACGACTCTGCAGTAATTTCAAAAGTATCTTCATTTCTGATATCATCTTCCAGCGCAGCAATATCCGAAAGTAATTTCCTCCAAGATCTTTGCAGAGTCAAAGCTGTTATATCCAAACAACTTTTTACTGCAGAATACATTGCTTCCTTGTTTCACCAATTTTTATACAATGATTGATGATGACACTTTCTTCTTGTAAAATGACACGCAAAGACTTCCTACATCTGCGCGTGAATGCTTCTAATACTACCGGATCCTTAGATTCGATGAGAGTCGTGACATGTGGTATATGTATCACAAAAATGTTACCATCTTCAGTGCCATTATATTGATTCTATCCTCGCTAGTTTTACGACCTAGTGCTGATTTTTCATTGCACGACACAAAAGTTTTTGATGGAAGGGCTTTCCATAACAACCCGGTTTCGTCTACGTTATAAACTTGTTCAAAAGTTCAACTGTGGGTGGGTGGGGACAATTTGTTTCAGCGAAGTATAAACTCGCAGTCTCCACATCGGCAATTAGCTTTTCTCCTTAAATATCAAGTAGCCATCCTTGAGATGCATGAAATTGTTTTTGAACGTGCAATTGTTGATGAAACCAAAATGTTTTTTCCAGTAACAATGGTCCGCTAATTGGTTGTGCTTCACGTCGTTTTTGCATAAACTACTTAGAAACTATCGGGTCCAATTCTTTTATAGTCGATGTTTTCAACGTTTTTCGTGATGAGGATGTATTGTAAACGGTTATATGCTAAAGCTAGAGCTTCCGGCGCTAACGCGTAAAAACATAATGCAAATTAATAGACCGTCGATATTCGTGTAACCCCGTGAAGTTGGCAACCGAATTTGTAAAAATATAATAATTCATCGGAGTTCCTAGTAGATATGAAATAATTATAGAGTACTTTGCGGAAAATTTCAAGAGTTCTGCAAAATTTCGCGAAAAAATGGAAAATATCGAAAATGAACGTAGCAGCGAACATCTTTTCAATATTCAACTTTGCAGGTTCTAGCGGGAACTGCGATCAGAACTGTTGCGCGTTTACGAATACAATATTCGAGGAAATAAAGCTCATCTACACGCATAGTGAAAATAGAAAAAAAACGCGTAACAGTTCTGATCGCAGTACCGCTAGAACTCTAAGAGTTCTATCGAAAATGCTGATGACATTTTTTTGTATAGTTGAAAATTAAAAAGATATTCGATGAAATAAAGCTCGCTTGTATAGTGAGAACAAAAAAATCGCATAACAGTTCTGATCACGGTTTCCGCTAGAACACTAAGAGTTTTATCGAAAATCTTGATAACATTTTTTGTAAATTTGAAAATTAAAAAGATATTCGTTGCTACGTTCATTTTCGGTATTTTCCATTTTTTCGCCCAATTTTGCAGAGCTCTTGAAATTTTCCGCAAAGTACTCTAGAACTATTTCATATCTACCAGGAACTCCCATGAATTATTATATTTTCACAAATTGGGTTGCCAACTTTACGGGACTTATTCGTGTGGCCGGTTAATCGAGTGACGGGTTGATGGAGCCACGGATAGTAAAGGTTCTACCGCATAACAAAAAGGAATGATTTAAAATTGAAAAATATATCTCCTTTGAAGACAGAAAATTAGAATTACATAAAATTAGGCAACATATATGCATTTAAGGGGAAAACTTTTTAAGATCTAAATGCGCGTTGATGTGAAATCTAGGAACAGAACTCGAAAGAAAGGAATTGTCGGGTTAATCAACTATCGATTTGGTGTGCTTCTAAATACGGATGTCCTTACATAAACGAGAGGAAACGCTGACAACCGCTAAGTCAATAGCAGCAAAACAAATGTGATAAGCTTAGTTCACGGAATATAGATCTATTGACCTGATTTAGTAAAACCGAAGTTTATTAGAATCCTTTCAATGCTCATCCTACGTCCAAACAGAATCACTATATTGACAGCGTAGCTAGCAAGAACTTGCAGTGACATACAAGCAAATTTATTTATTTCTGGATGTATCGCCCACTGTACAGTGATCACTGGGTAATTATGAATCCCCTTAAATGGTATACCAAGTCAGCAAGTCGGTGTCCTCATGCACACATATCTTACACCACTTAGGTTTCTGACATTCACAGAGATTGGCAGTATCCCGTCAAAAGGCCAGCTGCCTTCTCCATCTGGTTCCTTCTCATTCGCAGCAATATTAATGTTCTGTTGCCCCAAGGACCGGATATGGAAATAGGAAACTGCCATAGATTTGGGGTGATCCTGAAATGTTTAGGATGCTATTGCTTCCAAATTCCACATGTACTTGATATGTTCAGGACTTAAGAATTTCTCCTTTGTTCCTCCCCACTCTACAGGCTCCCCGCTTCGTTTTCTTATACACATGCCTCACTGTCCCGGCACTAGCCATATACTCACTCTATTCTGTTCTGGCAGACACCAGTGCGCTCCGCATTCCTGGACAGTCCTTGATATTTTTGACGCGTTTTGGATTGTTATTGGAACTGCTTGACTGCTCGTCATGATATAGGCCATTATGTTCTGGTTATTTCTTTGTATCAGGATTTGCGGCATGGAAGTTGTATACGTTCCCAAGTTCATGCTAGTGCTTTCTTTCATTCCCATCTCATACAATCCAATTCCTCTTGTAATGTACATCTTTAACCCGCCTGTAAACCAAAGTTTACCGTTTTCGTAGAGTATTCCCCGCAGTTAGAACTTCGCATCCCTATCCCTAGTATTACTACTCTGGAGGATGTTCTGACAGGATGAGAGGCTATGGGAACAACAATATGTAGATATTTGTATTTTATCTTCTAATTATGCTACTTTCATTGATGACAATATTTGTGACAGATAAACTACTTCATTCAATAAGTGTAATTTGATTTTGATTGAATCTGATATTTATATACTTAAGAAGCTACTATTTTTATATACATATATATATACATCAAATTTGGGAATTTTGAGACTTGGTGACTTTCGAACGCTTCTTTATGAACTCAGTGTATTCGATTCCAACCAATTGCTGCTTTAGAAGGTATCTAAAACTATTGATCTCTTCGATGTATTTCGTTGATTTCTGAACGCTTTGATATCTAACAGCAAATAGGAGCATAATATGAAGTTTTTACTGACCTTTTTAAAGACGATAAAATCCAGTGAGCAACGAATAAGTATCCAAACACATACAGCGATTGTCCAATGCAAATTTTCAGTGAGCTTAAACGAAAACTAAAAACTGGACACTGGACAATATGCTTCCTCAAGATTAATTTATTCAGTCTGAACAACTTACGCCCCTGTACAAAAAATAGTTCAAGTAAAACTAACGGAGAATATATAGCAGTGCTTTGCAAAAGTAACGTACCGAAACAAGAAGGAAGAGTTTAAGACTTAACGTGACAGCTTCGATCATCGATCATAACGTATATTCCGCTGTGTTTGAAGGGTACATTTGCGGTCACAGACGCTCCGCATCAGTGGGCACCCGTCGGCGAGCATCTAGCTTCATCATCATCCGCCATCACGAGACATTTCTAGTGGCGGAGGCACGTTATATTCGCCATCACGAACAAGCTACTTCTAGTTTAATTAAATCCCGGTTCTCTTCTTGAATGATTAATTAAGCGCACGACGGAGTCGCGACCAAGTTATGAAATTAAAATTACGTCCCGGGCGTTTTTTGGTTATTCTTTGATGCGTCGGAAATATATATAATAAGAATCGCTAGCTCTGATATGGTACTATCTATATAGAATATTTCCTTGCACAGCAGTAGGATCAAACGTATTGAAAATGTATTCTTTTTCCCCCTTAATTATACGAACCGATATAGCGTCACTTTTAATTACGAAGAAGATTGGTTCGGCAATGTAATTAAACGATTAACCCGCTAATAACAGCAGAGCAATTCAGGGCCTCGCCAATAAAGTTTCGAATAAAAGGCTAAACTGGACAATATCTAGAGGGTCTACCGGTTGTGTACGTTCTGCGCATATGTTAATTTCATTGAGATTAACATACTGCAAAGAACTAAATGTTGAAATCAAAGGTAGATTCCTAGGAACGGAATGTGGATTTGTACCAGACTTTTAGGGACTATTACATGGAACATAAGATCAGGATGTGATAAAGAAAAGTCATTGGATGAATATGCCATAGCAAAAGAAGCTAAAGAAGTGTAATACTTACAAAGAATACTATATGAATATATTATAATAGACTTTAACGCTAAGGTAGGACGAAATAATTTTGTAATCATTCAGACGTGCTCGCTACGATGTCCTAAATCGATGACATTAATATCCAGGGCGTTCATCCCTTACTAGAATTGATCAAACTGATCATCTGGAAACAGAGCCCTTGTCGTTACAGAAAGCCAACGGCACACTCCTACAGTGTGCTGGCAAATAAAGCAGCAAGAAATGGCCATTAGGGACGATTCCCAAAAGGAGAAATCCAACCAACGAAGAAACAAAGAAGAAGCGCTGCAACAAGCGAACATACGGCGATCTCGCTCACTCAGTTCGTCCAAAAAATTGCGCGTCCTCCAAGAAAACGAAGAGGCAAAATCCAACAGGAAAGAGTAAAAACGTTGACAGGATCATCGACGTAGAAGCGCAACCGCCTGGCGAAAGGATCATCACCAACACGTCAACAACAGCGGCAACGTAGCAGCAAGCCGAAAGGATCCCGCTGATTGTGGTAACGAGACGGCAACAGCTTCACCCTCAGAAAGGCGAAAACCACGGTGGATGGGATTAGAATCGAATCCTATACCGTGGAGTCATTTAGGGACATCATCTGGCTAGTGAAAGATAGCCTACTATTCTTACAAACTTCAGTCGGAGAAGAAGTTGAATGGTTCCAGCTTGAGCGCGTCATTCGGATGATAAAGTTCAGAAAAAGGCCTGTATTCCACTTATCTTCTTTAAGACTGTGCCCCGACACAAGGCAACCTATGCAGTCATGATCCTCCAGGTCGGTGCGAAAATAGAGCTCCTTCATGTGAAGGCAGGACTCTGTTTCTGTTGCCAATGCTTCGGACACATTATCCCAATAACGGAGCGCAGACTAAGACGTTTAAGGCGATTAAAACCTACGTCAGTTCGTGAAACAATAGAGCAAACTTGAATAAAGATTTAAATCAGAACCACTTGCTAGTGAACAAAATACAAGCAAACGAACAACGTTTGAAACCAAGCCACTGAAGACCTCAGTAATAAAAAAATAATTTAAAGAAGGCGAGCTCACAGTTAGTATACATAAATTATATCGAAATAAACTTTTGTTGGAAGAAATCCTTGAACAAGTCGACGTTTTCGATAAAAATGCACATTTCTGTATGACAGTTGGTTTTTAACCATGTGCTTCTTTTGAGTAATAACGTGATAATTTTCTTTAAATAGCAATCCCCAATGTTTTTCTTGATTGTGAGAGATCTTGTGTGTTTTCGAAGTACCAGATGTTTCTTACAGATGAGTTACGTAAAAGTCATTACAAAGTGTCAATTTTACATTGACTTCTTGACATTAGCAATACAGAAATATTACTGCTATTTAGGTATTATGGCACATACACACATGATTGAGACTTTAATGAGGGGTAAGACAAGAACTCAGAAGGAAATTTGCGATTTGTTTAATGTAAAATATCCAGATTAGTCAGTAAGATTGAGGCTAAATTTCGAGATGATTACTTTCTATGGGGTTGTTTAAAGTTCAAGGTCTACGTCACCAGACCATAAAATTTAGCTGAATTAGAACAGATGACATGCGCAGAATTATCCCGGATTGTTAGGAAATGGGTAGTTGGCACTTTCGTTAAAACAGTATTTGCTTAGCAAAGGTTTTCTTTTATTTTGTGTTTGTATAAAAGAAATAAAATAACCTTTAGAACACCTTTCGGAAATAATTCCAGATACTGCGAAAATGGGGAATTAAGTATCACCACCGATATCCAGATTTTGCCCAAAACACACAGCACGCAACGAATACTGTACGATTCTAAAGCACTGCACAATGAACATCGCACAAACCGCCCGCACGAAGCATACCAAAACACTGTTGACACTGAACTCCCATTATAAAGAACGTATTTATACTAATTCTAAACCAAAAATTCTTGCTCTATGAAGCCTGTCGTAATGTCGAATAATTCTGTACTAAATCCGAATTTAATTCAATAGCTCCTACAATTTGGAATTTGGAATAGGTCCTCCATCTGCATTTATAGTTCTCTTTCTACATTTATAAATATATATGCTTTCGTAGCTATCTAGTTCCATGTTATTTTCTATCACCTTAATTAAATTGGAACTTTTTATTGACATAGCACCTCCTTTGGCCAAAATAGGTCGATTGAATACTACTAACTGTTGAGTACTGAACTTCCCGAAGCGTAGTGTAATATTCTTTTCATACTTGTGATAGGTAACCCATTTATATACCAATCACAGTCAGCAATGGGCTGATGATGACATCGAGAAGAAATTAAAGAAGGAAAGTCAAGAGCAAACCAATTTATCATATCGAAACGAACAATAAATAGCGCTTATGAAAAGAATCTATATTATCACTCTAAAACAATTCCAAGACATAATAAGAAGGAAACTGTTACCAAGAAGCGGTAAAGCAACGTATACATTAAGAATACCTAAAAAATTAATAAACTGATGCTGATTCTTCCGATAACAGAGCAAGTGAGATTTCAAAGGGCTGACCAGAAACGAACTGAGGGTAAGAGATCCTCCATCTAGGATTCTTTTCAATAACAAAACTGGAAATCAAGGTTATTAATTAATATTTCATTAGAAATAACGTGTGGCATACGCTAGTGACTTAATGAGCAGAATCAGATAGAAACAATAATTATTCAAATGTTTACTAAAATAGAAAATGTATGGCGTAAGACGAATGAGAAAAAATAAAATATATGGAGATGACCCTTGACAAGGTAATTCAATTTGACTGGTTGACTGCAATGATAACAGCCATAAATAAAGAATAGGGAAACAAATAAGGGATTATCAAAAGCAGGGAATACAGCTGCGGTTCTCCACGAAATAACATACTATCTGTCAATATTAATAAAGTTGAAGACTTATAGAGTAGTAATTCCATCGACAGCATTTTATGATTCTGAGACGTCAATTTGTAACAAAGCAGAGGAAATGTAAATTGGGTATCTCGACACTAAAATGTCTGAGAAAAATGTTTGGAGCGACTAAATCGGAAAGATCTGAAGAAATCAAAACAGTATGTACAAAAAATTAAATATCTCAAAGGAAGAGGTTGAGTTGGCTGATGTTGCAGAAAAGTCTGGAGATATAGGGATAACTAAACAGTGATAGAAGAAAATTTATTATGACTGGGTATAAAGGTAGTAAGAGAACAGAGAAAGAAACTTGAGAAAAGTTCAGTTGGAGGGTTAGAGATTCTACAACGGAAGGATAGTTGCACGAGCTTAATTTCGTTTTCATATTGTGCCAGATTGCTTATATCGACGATCATATTTTGTCTTATCACTATCAGCGGATGCTCAAGCTCGATATTGTCTATGTCAAGTAATAGGTCCGAGAAGTTTATTGCTTCTATATTTGGGTATAGAAAACAAGTCTTTTCGATGACTGCATAAAAATAAATTTGTGCCCAGTGAATATATGAAATCGGTTGGTTATGCACGTATATAGACTTTCCTATTTGAAACAACTTACACTACTCTTAAATAAGTAACACCTACACATGCGAAACCCCACCTATGTCTATTATGTATGTTAAATTAAGAAGCTTCCATCTAGTTATTGATTTTGGAAACGCAATATTACAATTTGGTAGATAACTCATCCATAATACAGTTCTGGATTGATACACTTACGCATTTTCAATATATTACTATGATAATGGAGACCTGAATGTCAGTATTCGGTTGAGGATCCTCAATTTATTGTTACGCCACTGCCTGGTACCTCCGAGTTTATTTGATTTCGTTCGAAATTGAAAGAGAACGCCTCCGTCGTTGGGGTCTGGGTCGTTCTTATGCAAACGGCTGCAATATCTTAGGCTTACTCGGCAATTTCGCACGCAAACACACCTGGTTCATGCGAAAGCGCTCGACCGGATCATTATATCTATATGGATTAGCGGTATACGGACCATAATCTTTAAGCAGTTCCCATTTTAACGGGAAATTTTTATGCCAGCTCAACTTCATGCATACAATATTCCATTGTAATGGAGTTTTCTTTAAATCCACGAAATTTTGTTTTGTGATCTGTTTGTAATGTTTCTTTTTGAGCACAATATATATATAAAAGAAACTTGTTTCCTTTTACTTCTGATGACACAAAACTCATAGTACAAAGACCGGTGTGCTTTACTGTTACTTTATAAATACTTATACAGATGTTTTCTTAATACGCAATATCGCCAAGTAATATCAAAAGTCGAGCACCTAATATTTATGATTTCGTTTTTATGAATTGTGGAATACTGCTTTTTAATTGTAAGGTATAACATAGTCTGAAGGGCATTTACGCAGTATGTTTTGGGCAGGACGTGTTTTCCGACTTCAAGTGTATATGGCACTGCTAGGAAAACCCCATTTTTATCTTGTAAGTTGGTGTTAATTTGGTAAATTACGATTGCACTTAAATGATGATATGGAGCAGATGCATGGGACAGGAATGTCATTTCGTGAAATTGCTTATAAGATGTAGAAGTTGTCAAATACACGGTGAAAGTCCAGGGGATGATACAGGGCGTCAGAGAAAACCCGTAGAATGTCAGGGCCAATACAATACCGTTTGCCACACCAATTGCAATTCAAATGTTTGTAGAATTGCCTATCGTCCAAGAAAGTTACTGGGCCTACATTGATCTCGTTTCCATTTTGTGTTACCCGCTGATGCAGTGATTGCCTTGCAACAAAACAACGAACAGAACATAATTAGAAGCAAGCGGCAAATTAAACCCTTCGCATCGATTTTCTGGGAATTTCCTTGATTGATGTACAAAGTATTTTCTCCAGGCATGTCTAGCATATGAAATGCCATTTTAAGCTTAACAACTGGACCGCCGCTTAGCGAAAATACTTTGGTGTCGCCTTCCTTTCTTCCCTTACATATTCCTTATGGTTAGGTGTTACGCTTGGGTAGTGCTTGCTGGCAGCATTACATTATAACCTTCTTCTTAAGTTAAGCGCCACTTTAAGCTGTCGGTTCTTGTGCGCACCCTTTTTGATTTTTAAGCCCAGTCCACACATTTGACAGTTGGAGAATATTTGATCCTCGAATTTTCCGTATCATGTCGCTCAGTGCCCAAATATTTGCGTTGCTGTGCCTTGAACTTAATCCACACAGTCGGAATTGAGATTCCGATCATGCTCGCAAGAATAAATTAGAGTAGTAACAAATGGCTTTACTAGAATTGATTTTAATATCTAATTACTGGTGAGAAATAAAAATTAATATTGTGATATACGCCCAGTTGCTCTCAAAATGAATATATAACAAGAAAATAATTATTCCATCTCATGTAAGGATTAAATAAACGAAGTTGAACCACACTATTAGCAGGAAATGCTGTCAAATGTTTAAAACAGAAGCACTTTATACCACTGCAAAGGGGAACATACATCGTTTTTACTGTAACATAAATATCGGTATCTCCACCAATCGCGCCTATTACGTCTTGTGCATAGATAATAAAAGTTTGTTGTTACGGATGGTGGTACAATTTTTCATGTTTCCGAAATATTCTCTTTGAGGTTGATTTTATTACTGCTGTTGTGCAGTTTTGTTTGCTGAAATCCTTTTTAGTACCACTCATCTATTTAATCTGTAAATTAAAATCAAAATATGGTGATTGTGGAGGAGTGGGTAATAACTTCAGCGTTTGATAAAATCTATTGTTGAACAATGAAGTAGGTTTCGGATGATTATTTTGTTGAAATTTATAGACACCAGGTACACTACTACAATGAATCGGCACTGCCACAAGTTATTGCTCTCAGCTTATAAAGGCAAAGCATGAATCCGTACTTTTAGATAACGAAATAAACAAGATAAAAATTCTTTTCGTATACGCCTATTACATAAAATTACCGACTCATGCTTTGAGTAAGCTTCTTTAATCTTATCCACAGTTCCATCAATAAACATCAGATTATTTACATCGCTGAGTGCCACATAGCCGTAGAAAGTAACGAAAGAACCACCATTTTATGATATTAGTTAGATTTTCTCAACAACTATATTCTTTTTATTGGAGCAAGTAGCAAAATTGAATCGCCAGCTTGAACTCCCGATTTTGAGAATAACTGCTTTAAACTGTTTCACATTCATCATTTACGAATTCTCTTTTTGCCAAATTACCTTGTTTCCTTAAACCTAAGCATTTCTTTATAACAACGTGTACATTTTTCAATAATACTTACACAATTCCGTTCCCGTTAAGATTGTTGTATGTTCATCCAAGCACCAAAGCAAACGCCTCGGCAAAGGTTAAAAATTCAGCATTCGCTGAATGTCGATTGCGTGGTTCGCACTTAAACATCGATGTAAGTCGCAATATGCTTGCTCTGGGCGCACTTATTACTTTCATCCACTAGGTAGTGGTCAAAACATCTTCTAGACTCATGTATGCTATAATACTTGCAGTGATTTTGGCCTTGTTTTTAACATTATATACTTATATCTCTTACAATAAACCCAGTACCCATAATTTTTAATTCCTATTAGAATCGACCAACAGAGAAATGGAACACCGTTGGGCCAAGTATTCAAAGCGAACATTCGCGCCTTAACAGTAGAAGACTTTACATACGTCTACGTTTTGAATAGGTTGGGATGGAAGAAAGAGTGCAACGGTTTTCAGTGACCACTCCTATTTCTGTTTGAAGATACGCCATGGTTGGATTGCAATGAAAAATGTAGTATGCAGTATTCTACGAAGTGTGAGAAATTATGACCTGTGGAAGTAGTCATGTGTAGTGGGCAACGTAACTCAATGTTCTATTCAGTAAATTAGAGAGCCTTGTCTTTTCTTTTTATACCTTCCAAAGCTTCAGCAGCCTAATCTTCCACAGAAAAATGTCAATTCTCATATTACCAGGGCAACTTAAGGAAACTTCACAACGTATACGTTAATTTATTACCATGATCACTACGATCTGTTGATTTTTCACCGATTGGATAGGTATGGGATATCATGAGTGGAAGACTAATTTACTTCAATTTCTACAGACATTAGAAATTTATCACAATCTAATGACTTAATCAGTCCCTTGCCGGGACTACTTGGATGAACGGAGACAAGATGGAAGTGATACATCAAATGAATATCAAATAGTGGATGACGCCTCAAGTACAACATGTGTCAGATGTTATGCACGTTTTATTTGGCAACTCCCAATCATGTATGTATATGTGTATCATTTTATGTAACGGTGATAAGTCTGCTTTATCAGTGTAATACCTATTCAATGACGGTTTAATATTTCCGGTAGCCAAGCAATCCACTACTAATTATGTTTTATTCTTATTTGAAAATGAAGGATACAGTGAGGATATGTTGATCATAATCGCAAGACATTCAATGGCATATGTAAGAAATTTTTACAAACATATCAAGAAAATAAACAACAAGTGTTTAATTTTCTTTTTGTGACAAAACCTTTTAACGGCGTTTATCACCGGCGATTCTTTAATTTTGTAATTTACATAACAAAATGTATTGATTTGCTCGTATTTTCATAATAAAATCATCTTGTCTGTATGGTTTCTATTTCGCTACTAAAAGTACAGCTGCGTACATTATGTACTTTACCTTGAATTTGAAATGTACGGAAGTGAATAACATCCCGTTTTTCTTATTTACAGCACTGCTCTTTGTTAAGTGGCTTGTTTATTTACGTGTTTATGCATTCCTTCGCTGTCGAAGGATAACGAAAAAATATTCTCCATACTATCAGGAAGTCCGTTCGTATTACACTTTGCCTGGCAGACTAAACATATGCCCCTTTCCTATTTCGAATAGACACAGATATGTGTTCCAGTCTGAATTATATTTCCATATTTAATGAGACCGAAGCGTAATTCTATCTACCCATCTAAGGAAGGGGATGAATGCCCCGCGTCCTGCGCGTTTTTGTCAAGTAAAGCGGCCCTGGTGTATCAGCGGATGAGTTACTCGGAGTTCAGTGTTTGCCAGAAAGGCACTAAAGCGTCACAAATTTCTGACACAAATATAAAATAAAATTCCTCTATACGCACATACACAAAAGCTTGAAGTTATGAAGTTTCTCCAAGCTCTGTAAACATCCTGAATTATTGGCGTAATCCAGCAGAACTTTTCTAATAAATTTCAACTCACTACGAAAACATAGGAAGAACAAGAAAGAGAAAAAGCATTTTTCTAACATTTTCATTTATGGAGGTTCATAATCGTTCGTTTTACGAACGCAGAAATGATAAGCATTAAATACAAGTAGCTCTATATACAATGGATTTGAGATCCTTTATAGCTCGTTTAAAATGCTACTAAGCTTTAATCTGACATATTTTTATGTCACTAGCGATAATTTATAGCAAGAGTGCAGCAACACCTGTTTTTATTCAAGAGGGGCATTAGAGGTAATTGAATTAAAGGAGTATTTCATTAAGATGAGGGTGTAAAGAATTTTCTGTCAATTTAAAATATGTTGCAATCAAAAAGTAACAGCCACCAAAATTTTAAATAATTTATGTATGTGGTTCATAATATCGTTCGTACTTACTCGCTCGTTCCGAAAGTTATAGAAACACATATGTATATTTGCGGAATAAGCTACCTCAACCTATGTTAATTATTTCAGTAGGCGCTGATTTACTAAAAAGTTAAATAACGTAATGGGAGACTAGTGATTGGTGTCAATAATATCAGACACTTGCCTTTGTTAATTCATTTCCCAAAGAGTTTTAAGCAACTAATGAATAGCATAGTATTGATGAGCTGAAACGGCTTTCGAACTTTTGGGTATTCGGGCTTTCTTGCCCCCATTTGTAAACCAATGATTACGAAGAAACAAAAACGAAATAAACGAGATGGTGTATTGGTTGGAAATATTGTCTTGGCGCAAGTTGACTTCTCATTAACCGAAACGTGGGAACATCAAGCATTCCAGGATTCTTTAGTTGTAATGAGACTATGAACCTTCTAAACCTGAAAATGAATCAGCTCAAGACTATTCACATTGGATGGTTAATTATCATTCGCATAAAATCAAGTTCAGCAATGAGTCTGAGTGCAAATTCTATTGTGAAGTGGATGCAGCCCATGAATATCGGGTATGTCGATAGGATGTTCTAATTAGCAGGAGGATTGTAGAGTTAGGGGACAGATATCTAGAATTTAGAGATATAGGATGTTTCCGGCAACAAAGGGTCTACTCTTTAAGGAAAATGGGACTCTAGAGCTGTTCCGCCAACTTTAAACTAAACTAGTGATAAAATCTAAAAATTTTCAAAAGATGAGTATGGTTTCAGGAGGCACACGGTAGAAGTTCTTTTAAGGGTTACCTTTAAAAAAATTCACAGGTGTAACACGCAACTCTGAATTCCCCAAACTTTTATACGAAGATTCTGTATAGAGACTTCTTTTAGTACAGAAATCCCTATAACAGACATCACTTATAAGGTATACGAATTGTACATCATTACAGGTTGGAACAGTTTGGTATTTTATTGGGAAGAAGGTGGTACACAAAAACAGTTTTCACTTCTCGATTTGAATAGATTGACACATTCGAGCATTGCACATGTCAAGACATAGGACAGTTTTGACTAGCACCTACTTCTTCCAAAGATTAGTTTGATTTGGTCCACATATCTGAAAATACATAGACCATTGTCAGTAAAACTATTTGCGGTGCGCTCTCAAACCACTTTTTAACATTGCAAATGTTACAAATGTCGAATCCAGAAATAAACTTGCGGTTAATATAGAAAACCACTCTCCAATAAAATGGTTTCATTTGTACTAAAGGGACCTGCAATGACCACGAAACAGCAGCAAAACAATTTGTGGTTAAAGAATCTGCAAAAGAACGATCAAGGACAAATATAAAAGGTACATTACATAACAGAAATCATCTTGATTTGCGAGTCACCCAAAAATAATAACACCTGAGAATCACAAATCTGAAAGTTAGGAAATATTACTTAATACGGAAGTATTTGAAAGTAGACTCTCCAACACTTGTCTAAATTAGTATACATACGTGCGTCATCGTCTATGGAAATGTACCTGGTCGATCATAGGGATGTATGCGATGTGAGCAATTGTTTCCTGCATCAGATAGACACCTGTATAGTCACCGAGTTCCATAAAAATTGCGATGTTTTGATGGCGGCGTTTACACCAACGAGTGGAAGCTCCACTTCGCCTGGAATTTTCTAATTAAATCCACCCGCTGTATAAAGGTCGTTATGGAATTCATACCTGAGAGCGAACAACTGTTTGACATAACTGCGCGGTGGCTTTCATTACATTCCCTGTTTGTAAAGCCCGGATTGTTAAAAAGCAAAACTTGCTCGGAATTCAATGCTCTGCTTGCTACGCGATTGCATGAATATACAAACTGCAACAAATTTACGCGGGACGCGCTACGCTTCGGTGTACAACGCAAAATTTACTACAAAATAAAGAGTAGAACTTTATTGCGGATCGTGGATCACAAGAATGTAACACGAAATTCTTAACTTAACGCCGCACTGCTTAGTATAGGAACATACGAAAGCGACATTTCACTAGAAAACATCAGGGAGACTAACTTTACCGCAATTGCCACTTTTACAAGACGTTTTCCTACGTTAATTTAATCCACAGCTTTATTTTACAATAAAAAAGATGCAAAAATATTCATTTGTTAGTTCATAAATATGTGCTAGATTGACATGTTAACTGGGAACATTTTTCCTCTACTCTATCGCAATAACTTGGCAAACTTGAAATACCAATATTCCCCATGTTCCAGTTCCCCTTAGAAACCGTTCTCAATACTTCATCGAGCTCCAATTTAAGAGAGCAATAAACGTATCGCTTAAAATTTTTGTTGTAGTATTCATTATCTCGATATTGAAAAGAAAATATCTTTTTTGCCAGGACAAGAGAATATATAAATATTAACTAAGATGAAAGTGAGTCAACCACTGATCTTATTTGTAGCTTACCTTGTTAAAAGTTGGGTTGTTGTTTTTGAAGCTACTTTACTTTAAATCTCGGTAATTAGGACAGTTTCCTCTGACTTTTGTTTTTCAAAACTAAGTTCGAAACCTTCGTCACTAATTAAAGGTATTGAACGATGCAAAAAGCGTGAAGAGCTGAGGAGTTAGAAGTAAAATGCAGAAAAGTTTCCTGCAGTGCCTGTTCATTATTTTTGTTTCGCAATATTTAATGGGATATGAATTCATACCTATTACATAATCTTAATATATACAGTGTATGTCTACATACATAAATACCTATATGCAAATTAGAAAACTATTCTCACCGTTTGTATGCGCGTTTCACGGTTATACCGATCATCAATACGGCTTTGCGAGATATAGCTATACTGGCAGTATATATACAAGGATGTATATCTGATATGTACAAACATCTTCGACGGAAGCTACATCTCGCAAAGCCGTACTGATGATCGGTATAACCATGAAACCCTAATACGGATGGTGAGCGCAGTTTTCTAATTTACCACGGTACGTAACCCAGAAGGGCGACTGCGGCCACTGGAGGAGTCTTTGAAAACGGGGTTTCTCACCATTGTAGAATGAAATAGCTGCAGAAATGGTCATTTAGGGAACATAATGGGAGAATTCTTAACTGGATACACAAACATTGTTCATATATACAGATATACCATTCATTCTTATGTTAGTTGAATGCTTGATATCGAAATCTGCACTCTCTAATATATTAGAAAAGACATTTATTACATCTTTATGTTCGATACCTAGACACATTCGTTTTTCAGTTACTTCAAAGTATTCCTCTTTTCTGTGTTAGCAGTGGGTACCTTTCTATTTTCGGGCTTAAAGAATGGCGAAAACTTGTTTTTTATATAGTTATTTGTTGTACGGGATATGCTTGAAATCAGATAATGTATGATGTCATTCCCTCTTTCATAACCATTTGCGCAATTTATTTGGTGACAAAATTGTACGTAAAGCAGTACTGTGGACTCGTGATTTCTTTTCAGATATATTCATAAAAAATAAGGGGTAGAAAGAGTAACATGTGCGGAACTGGTATTAAGTGGTACAACAACAAGGCCGTTCATTTACATTACATGTACATTTTACTAGTTGAATATACAGGCCTACAGAATAAACGGAGACAAAGAATTCATGTAGAATGTCAAATGTAATGCAGGCATATGCAACCAATACATAGATGAAATTAACTTTTGGCTTGGAGATCCTAGTATGAAAAATCGACCACGTGGGATACCACCAGTTCTTGTGCATAATGACCATCCGCACCATTAGCTAAAATTTATGCTTTTCAAATTTGGTTAGATTTTGCACACGCACCTTAAGTGTTTCAAAATCATTAACAATCATTTCACACAAAACGGTAGAGTGAAGAAATTCCATAACCGGCTTCTTCCTGAACTGAACCAAGCTCATCAGCAACATTCGCTTAAAACTGCTAGCTATATAAGTTTGAGGAGTATTCGAACAGAATAATCATGTGAAGTGTATTCTGTATGATAATATATAATTACCACGGCAGTGGCAATGGCTGATTGGTAATGAATATCACAAAGATTTGCCGACATTGCCTAGTCCAGTAGTTATGGTAACAATGTGGAGGTCAGCAAAAGGCACTTTAACTACCGTAGACCTGGTCTGATAATTGATGCCAAGTCGTATTGCCAGGAAATCGAAGAAATGCATATATAACTGACCATTATGGATCCTATACAAATCAACACCTATGGACCGATCTAATTGTATAAAAATGCGAAACACTAATACAATCAATGACCAAAACTAGTGTGAATTAGGACATGAAATTCTGCCGCATGCTCCATGAGATATTAAAACAGTTATACATGTAAGCGAGATTGAAAAAATCTTTACTAATTTTGTGACCTCCAAAAGTCAAGCTCTTTTTTGAGAGATATACGCTTGAAAAAGTATCTAGGCAGTTAGCGCCACGACGATAGCGATAACGTCAAAACGACCGTACTGCAGTGGTTGGCAAATCAGGCGACAGATTTCTATGAGGACGGAATTCATAACCTGGTTACAATATGATACCTGCCTTAATATTGGTAAAATTTATGTTAAAAAGTAGATTAAGGTACAGGTTTCCTTTTAAAACTAAAATTGTAGAAAAAATTACACATGTGCACTTGTGTGTGATTATGTACTTGAAAACATATTTTCTAGAAAGGGATTTTCATACCTAGAATCGTATATAGAAAAATTCATTTTAAAATTTTCAAACAGGTTACATAAAAAGGGATTTGAAAATTCCTAACATTCTACATACTTTTATTCAAAAGTAATTACGATTCGAACGCATTGCACAGGTGGGTCGAAGTATTCTGTCCTTTATCGACCAAGTAAACACGGACGCCATTGGTTAATTATTACCTGGCATGCAGGCTTCGGTCAGATATCAAACGATAATTTAAAAAGTTTTTCTCATATAGGAGACGGAACTTTTTCCCCGCTAAAATTACTTTTTAATTTAACGATTCTATCTGCGTAAATATGGATTTTGAATTAATGCAGTAATTGCATCATATCAAATTTTCATCAAATCCTTTTTTCCTAAAGCTTTTTGAAATGCTTTGAACTTTTTTCAATTTTGTAGTCCAGCGCTAAAAACCTGTTCTGTCTCCAGCTGCTGATATTATTTAACGATTTGCGTATACATCGAATATATGTTTACCGTTTATGCAGCACAAAAATATACCCCGCAAATGTATTAAAAACAGTATAATTTAGCATTTTGTTTGACGACAATGAGTTCTTTTCTGACACAAATGTGAACTATAAAATGAACAATTAAAATAGCAAAATACAACCGAAACACTGCTATATAGAAACCCAGTAAGTCACTAAAATGTTGATAGATACACATTCAGACATTTAAAATAATTGTGAAAAGAAGTATCTTTTCTATGGTACAATGCTTGGAAGAAAATGTCACTTTATTCATCAGCAATCAGTCTAGGGTCACAGTATGATTTGGTACCTCATGTAACACCTTTCTATATTGTTTCCACATTAGTCGTCTCCTATTGAGCTTTTTGTCAATGAACCCTCTACATTATCGCACAAGAAAATGCAGATATCAACATAAGGATATACAAGTTGATGTGTGATTGCGACATCAGAATATGGAATTGTTACATGATAATAGCCTCGTATCCTTTGTAGAGCCTTACCTATTCCTGGGTTCTAACTTGTGTACCGCGTTCAAGTGATAAGTGTAAGTGGCTAATGGCTTAGGTCGATGCCAGAATAATAATAACAACTCTCTACGTGAATTTCTGAAACTCGATGGTGCCCTCTTTAATGATTAATTATGTCCTCTGAACCTGGCAAGTCTTTTTGAAGTTTTCTTCAATATGTGTACAATTTCTGAAGGTGATTAATGTCAACCCTGGGTATGGAGTATAGAGTGCACAATTTATAATTTTGCAACCGCAATACCATACCTGTCTCTTTTGCTTGAAAAACGAAAAATCTTCAGATTCAATGATATTAAACTCACATTTATGGTCTTTCATTTATGCTGAGCTTCAGGTCATTCTGTTTCACACAACATCGTTGACTTCCAAAAAAGTCTTTGATCGAGGACAAACATATTGCATTTACTTTAATTCGGAAAGCCTTCTTTACTTTTACACGTCTATGTTACAACCGTTTTAAGCCAAGAGAATTAATGTGCATTTATGGTTCTCATTACCAAGATTTTGCTTAATAAAGAATTTGTGCTTGTCATATAGCAAAGAAGATAGAGAACCGATTCTTTGATAACCAGAGTTGATTGTTTTTAACTGGATTCGAGATATTCTAGGTATACTACCCTCAACCCGTTCAAGATTATGCCTAATTATGGTAAATAAAGAATAACTGCCTGAACTGGATAAGACTGCATAAGATATCTCTGGTGACCCTTACTTCCGCCAGTTTACCACTGAGGATGGCAACTTAGTTGCCGAAATACGTACTTGGGATTATTTCCATCAGGTAGGGGAGCAGTAAAGTACAAGAAAGGAATCGATAACAAAATGGGCAAATAAGATTGTTGTTTTGCGTTCACCAACTTATTTCTTCCTAGAGATCTGTCGATACGTAACTGAAAGTCGTTGAATTCAGTGTAAGATACGTGCGAACCAGCTACCCATAAGTACAAAGGATAACTTTACTTAACATATTCACTTAATTTTACCACCATATTCATTTCTTTCTCTAAATTGTAAAGATTTAGCTTTACCTTTCAACGACATGTCGTCGCTTCGGGTTTCTTTTTTTCCGTCCGTATCGACTCAATATTCGATTAGATTCAAAAGAGGTTAAAGAAAACAAACAGAACCCAAATTTGACATTGCTAAACATCTGGCTCGAATTTTACTAGCGTTTACGTTAGCACGTCTAAGAAATAATCGTTATCGAGGCCCAGTGTTTTCAAAATCTTCTATGTGAAACTTTAATATAAAAAAATAATTACGGCTTTCATGTAATAGTAGGAAAATATTATTCCTTACAAGTATTATATTATTTTGTTTGAACTTCTCCTTCTGTTTCAATTGGATGTCTAAGTTGCGAAAAATGCGACATAATACACAATGAACTCGCTAATTTAAATGAAAGAATAGCTAATGTTCAACAGTTGCATTCATAGCATAAATATCTGATATACGCAAATTCGAAATTTGTAACCATGCGTTACAGTGCACATAACAAGTACCATCTAAAACTTCAATTAAGCAAACTCGTTTCGATTTAGGAACTTCATTTAGACAAAACCCACGCTGGATTACAAACCAACTATATATTTATAAACAGAACACGAGCGTGAGTTAAATTACAACACACAATTTACATTTCATCGTTAGCGTCGAGGATGAGAATAATTATTTTCAGCATTTTTCGAAGTACTAATTGCAGATTTATCTTCCCCGGACAGACTGATAGTCATTAATTGAGAAACATAAACTTCTCTGACCATGTAAGTTGCGTTAATGGTTCTGACAGACGGGTCAATTGCTTTCAGCATTCCTACGTTTCAAATAAAAATTTCTTACTATAATCGTTGGTAGAAGAGGAGTTTACAATCAAAATAGCATTTGCTAGTTGAAGTGTTGTGGTAATTAGAGCGATAAATATTTGTAAAAAATTTGGGTCATACTACAATAAATTACCAACCAAATGTCTGTTCAGGATTTCCCGTTCAGTTTAACATGGCCCTGAATACCGCACGGTGAAATTCTTTTATATAATATTAGATCTAGTGCTAGACATACACACACATAACATTCTCGTGACAAAAGTTACGACAAACATATTCTGTGTTCGATGAGCCTTACCTTTGTCATTGAAAATACGTTGACTACGATAAAAGACAAAGTCATCGGAAAATATCGACTCACTTATTTCAAAGCACACAATCGATGACAAATTACTATTTTTGCACATACGAGGACTGCCCTCCTTCCGCTGAGTCTAGTAAATACTAATACTAATACTAATACAATATACTAACGAAACAAATTTAGTATTTCAGTATTACCCTTTACAGTCAATGTATTCTTGAATCTTCAAGAACATCTCCAAACCAGTTTTTCTAATCTTCCCTGTTTCGAATACTCAATAGTTCGAGCCACATTGTGAGCCCGAGCATTATCAAAGAGCAAGATAGTCCTATATTTTAAATTAAATGTATATATATATATATATATTTCGTGACCTTTTATACTTATCTTATATGATAGATCTCTACCACTAATAGGTCAATAAAACAAGGCTGGTTTGAACGATAGTTATATTTTCAGAACGTTTACAAACGTTTTCGGAACACCTTCGTCAGTGAAAATATAACTAGATAAATATATAAACAAACTTTTGTTTTTTATTTGGGACTATCAACAAAATAACTAATGACTAGGATTTCTTGATATAGAGGATGTGTAACCAACTTTTATATATATATAAATTATAAAAACTAAATTAATGTGTAAACATACATGCAAATTAAGTAAAACCTTATATCAAAAAATCTTTGTCGAAACCTTAACAATTCTGTTCAAGGACTAGGGAAAACCAAATCTAAAAACCTAGCCAAAGGTTTCCTTCTTAAGAAATGCAAATGTCATTTTAACAAATTGCTATATACATTACTTAAATTTTGAATATCGGTCCTGAAATTAATAGTTTTAGTGTCTTTCTGTATATTTATCATTTCATATATTAGTCTTTTTTTATAATTATTCTCTGTTTTTAATATAATTGTGTTTTCAAAATCAAAGTAATGCCCAAGATCTTTGTAATGCTTTGTTACAGCGGTCATTGCACCAAAATCATTATTTAAAGAATACTTATGGCTATACAACCTTTTCTTTAAATATTGTTTCGTCTGACCGATGTAACAACCATCACAGTCTTTACAGTTTATTTTATAACCTATATTTTAAACGATTTTCGTGAATGTTTAGCAGAACTTGAGTAGTGAACAATTCAGCATTAATAGTATTCAGTAATTTCTAAGAACGTTACGACTACCTTTTTGTTTGTTAACAGAAGTTACGAAATACATGTAGAATCACTCCAGTAAGTTTGATACAGGTAAATGGTGGTAAACACTTTAAATTCTTTGAATGATTCATTTTAAGTCAAATTTTTGCTTTGAATCAAACCTCCATCGAGCATCTGTTAACAACAATCTGAGTTTTTAAATACAGGAAGCCAATAAAAAGAATATCTACTACAATCTATTAAATTTATCCATTAAAGTCTTCAAAATCATTTCTCCTCTCACTAAGATGACGAGCACTATATCTTCTAAGACCAACAGGCAGCGGAAGAATGTGAATAACAGGAGGCCTCTTGCGTTAAACGCCAAATGTGTTGTACCATCACGGACTTTGGTTATGTCCGGTCGTTTGAGGTACAGTCTGTGCTCCCGTTAGTGTCGGTTTTAGCGTCAAGCAAATTTGCACAATAACAGGAGCACAGGCTGTACCTCAAAAGCCCGGACATAACCAAAGTCCGTGATGGTACGTAAAGAGTTTGAACAAATGTATAGATCAGTATGAGCTATTAGAAGCAAATGCGAAGTATAATTATGAAAACTATTTTAACAGTCGAGAATAAATATTATTGTTGTTAGTATAACATTTCTAAGAATTAAGTTTAAAATAATTTCTCTTAGTTTGCTTTTTCACAAATTACCGTTGTTGGAACCGACTAATTTTCAAACACGCAAACTGCGGATTTTCACCTTTTTTTCTAGATCAAAGCAGTATAGCCGCGTTTTATCAGATATAATGATTTCACTAGATGAGACGACCCATTGTAAAAACGATCTAGTGTAGATTCGCAGAAGTTCACACTGCTTTTCTTGAAACTGGAGTTAAAATATAAAGAATTCAACTGATACAAATCTTTCCTACCTCCACGCGCTTGTGTAAAATGGTGTTAATTGATTCCACTTCAATCTTTAGTTACATCTGAATGGTCCTTAATGTCCTTATATTAATAGGATCGGTACGTTTGAATCACATTCGGAATAGGAGAAATATGTTTTTCGGTAATGGCCGCTTGGATTTAGGACCTCGAAAACTGTCGCCGAAGTAAAGTCGACCATTTTGAAACTTATTGTACCACCGTTTTATGATAACCATAACCACAACAATAAGTATTGAGACAAGCAACTCATTCCCCGGTTATACACTAAACCTATATTATAGTTTTCTACCACTAATTAGGTCAATGAAACAAAACTGGTTTGAATTTTTCTCAGATTCTGTATTACCTACAGAAGAATGAACTGAATATTGTGATGTAATTTTTAATTAACTGCTTACCTCTTCCTTCAATAAGAAAACATTGGTGTATGTTGCTCTCTCTAGATGTATTTGCATTTAGACTGTTGATGTTACCTACGGCAATATAAGAATTCAAAGGAAATACATTTTATTTTGGATCTATAACTTTAAAATAAGGTATTTTCTTGCAAAAATATAATTTCATTTTAATTACACACACAATGAGTACATTATTCGAAGTATTGTCTATTGGAATCTATAACTTTTTGCCGTCTCTCTGGTAATTTATGTATACCTTGCTAAAAAAACAAAACGGTCGTCTGTTGAAAGAATCAAGCCAATTTCTGATACCTTCAATTGAAGTACACCGTATTCCTGAAAGACCATCTCGCATTGACTGAAACAAGTGAAAATCAGAAGGGATCGAGTCTGGTGAATACGGCGATTGCGATAAGGCTTCCCATCCAAAGTTTGCGAAATAGTTTTTAACTGGTGTAGCAACATGACGTCGAGCATTGTCATAATGGAAAATTAGACAGTCGCGTTTAGACTCATATTCTGGTGGATTTTCTGCCAGTGATCTCTTCAAATGAACTAATTTTTGACGGAACTGTACCATGACAGTTTCGTCAATTTTTAACAGCTCGTAGTATATCACTACCTTCTGGTCCCACTAACAACACATCAGCTTCTCACGATGAATATTCGGCTTCGAAGTCGATTTGTCGGGTTGGCCGGGCTTCACATACGATTTCTTCCATCTAGGGCTGTCATAGCGGATCCATTCTTCGTCCCCAGTTATCACTCGATGCAGAAATGACTTTTTTGTAGCGTTCAAGAAGCATTTCTGACATGCAAAATCGCCTTTCGTCTTGGCCAGGCTTCAACTTATATGGCACCCAGTGTCCATGCTTATGTATCAGGCCCAATTCTTTCAGGCGCTTGAAATTGCTGCTTGTGCCACTCGCAACGATTCTGCAAGCTCTCCTTGCGTTTGGCAAGAGTCTTCACTGAGTAATGCCTCCAAATCTTCGTCTTCGAACTTTTTCGTTTGGCCAGGCCGTTTCTTGTCCTCAGTGTCAACATTACAAGTTTTATATCATCGACACCCGAACTCGCATGTTTTCAACGACGGAGTGTGTTCACCGTAAACTTGCGACAACGTTCAATGACTTTGAGCAGCATTTTTTTTTCTAACTGAAGAAGAAAAGCAAGAGTTCCCGCAAATGCTGTTTCTTTTTTGGAATGTATGCTGGTATGTTTGAGCACGAAAAAATACTGACAACCAGCTTACAATTAAAGCCATAAGATGAAGCATTGTCATGAAATTATTTACGGTATGGTTCTCCAATATTTTATTATATTTGTCGTAAATGAAAACGCAAATTATAAGTACCATGATTTGAGATTCGAAAAGCTGCACACATAAAGAAACGCACCGGATAAAATGGTTGACAATGATGTCAATACGTACGTCAAGATATAATGATAGCGCCCTAAGCGGCAATAGATTAAACTACGTTCTGAAATCAACGTTGATTCCTTAAGTACGAGGGGGTACCCACAAAAAATGGTTTTAATGAATTGATTGTTGTCGTAGAAATAGAGCTAACTTTCAGAAACAATACAGCTGAACCAAGAAAAGTCTATATTTTAATATTGTATAGTACATAGTGTACATAAGTTTGAAATACCAAAATATATCCGGTTGCAGACAACTACCTTGAGGTTGAACCTTTTGGTGAGTAAAGAATTTTTCCATTACCCCCTAATTTCACAAATACGATAACTTTCCTGGGATGCCGTATATCCACCCATTGCAAAAGTTCATCTCGGTCAAAGGGAGTAATATAATCTATTCTATTTTCGTCGAATACCAAGCATTTGGCAAACCAATTTGAAAGTCTTACAGCATATTCCTAGTGATTCAAATTACTTTAACTGAAACAGCCCTAATTTAAGTGAATCTTTCGAGGAAATATGAGCAAGTCCAGGTCCTTATGTTAACGATATTCGCAAACGATTATGGCGACAACTAGAAGAGTTATGCTGTGGGGTAACATCGCGTGACATCGATATGAGATGTAAAAGAACGAATATGTAATCGTCTACTAACTACAGTGATAAGTGGTTAGATTAGACTGTGTTGTGTAAAGCCTTTCGGCTAAAGTTCATGTGCAACAGCTGAATTCCGTTGGTTAACGCACTCTAAATGACAAATAGGTTATCGAAATGCGCATCTTGGGTTTTCCAAAAACAAAAAGTGTGTGATAAGGTTTAATTTAATCTTATTTATTTTGTTCAAACCACATTCTTATTTATGTATTTCTTATTTTATAATATCGAAGAGCTCTTAAATGAAGAGAAAGGCAACTACTGTATATGATTTATTTATTTTGAGATACCATTGTTTTTTTCAGCATATTTCTTTTATTTGTATTTTCTATTATCATTTTCTATACTTTCTACTAAAGTTCCAGAAACACACTCTGCTATTAAGTATTATTATTGTTTAATTAAAAGTGATAGTAAATAATCCGATGTTGTCTATACGCAGAACAGCGATATCCTAACAAGATATTAAAAAATATACACCAATGAAAAGTATGACACATTTTCGTTAGAACATTTCAAAAGAGGTGATTTTGAATATTTGGACTGCCCTTGTGTAGGATCAATCGAAGTAACACTGGGATGACAAAACATAAGAATATGTTTTCCCTTATCAGGGATATCTATTTCGTGTATCCCGTCTGTACAGCTGGGGTTGATGCTTGTAAAATTTAATAAATCAATAAGGTGGGATAAGGCTAATTGTAAAAAGGGGCCATAACTGAATCATATAAACACTGGGACAATCAGATGAAAACGGTGGGGATTCTTCACTTCACTCCTGTAACGTTGGGGGTGTCCTTCAACAGAGCCATGAGTCACCCACTCCCCTAATACCTTAAGCTACACCGGGGAACGATTGAAACCACACGAGATTTTCGTTTGGTTCGCAGTGCAGATGCTGCAGATTAAAAAATATATTCTAAAAAGCCTCGTTTATTAAAACCAGTGTTGTTGGCCCCAACAATGCATTTATTTTATCCATAGGTACAGACATACATACGTACTTATTGAAAAGCGATCATTGAGCGATTAGTGAAATAGTTGTCTGAGGAAATGAAATATTAAAAATATGCCGCTGTTTATAACGAAAACTGTCAATCATATCACGTTTGAAGTGATTTAATAATACGAAAGTTCAGATACCTGAAATAAACTGCTTATTTGCAAAACCGGTTATTTGCGTTTTTATTCGAGCTATTGAATATAGTTTGTTATGACAATCGAATGTGGGAATTTTACCTTGCCTCGTGCAGTATCTAATTTTGCGTAGATAATTTTATTTTACAGTACAATGCAGATCGAAAACCGAGAAAAAGTGTGTTGCGCATTGCGTTAGTACTACATATAGTGGTACAAGCGCAATTGGTTAAATCTGAAAATATGGAATTTCGGGGCTTTGAGTAATTTTTCTGCTTGAACTAGTGATTGTTAACACAAAACTTAGCTGGAAATTTAGTTGCAGATTTTGTAAAAACTTAAAGGAAGGAAAACAATTAATATAGTCTACTGTCATATGCAAAATGTATAAAAACAATAACGTATACTTGCGTCCTTCTGTAAAAGAAATATCTTTATTTTGTTTTTACATGGAAGATTAGTTACATCATTATTATAGCGAAGAAGTGTACAAATTAGATGACCTATCTCAACCCATTATGATATAATATCATACTCAATTATGTCAGTTGGTGCGATAATGATTACGGACTCAATGCAGTAAGTTCGACTCACACATCAGATATTAAGACGCTTTCTTTGAGTGATAAATAAGGTTTGATAAAAGAGTGGATGATGTGTCATCATTAAGTAGTGTAAACCGGACTGACGCCTTTGCTTCTTCGAATTTTAATGTCGCACCTTGCACGTAAATGGAGACAAAGACTGGTTTACACTACTTAACATGTCATCCACTCTTTTGTCAAACCTTAGTGATAAATAAATAATAATAATATTTCCATCTTCTCGCCCGCGAAAACGATAAGGAACGACGGGTTCTTTTAGGTAAGTTATTAAAAAGTTTTGTGATACAGCCCGTCAAAGTTTTCGCCGCATCAATTATTGAATAGCAGCTTTATTATATTTACAGATGTTAGTGTTCTTGTAGAAATGCGATGCTGAATCAGAGTGCGGTAAGTGTGATCGAAATAGTGCGTCAGAATCACCTTCCATTTTAGAAGGTTGTAGGTCATACATTTAAAAAATCTGTTCTGAGTCGATTGAAGCACTTGAAGATGGGAGATAGCCGTCTTATGCCAAATCGTAATTCCATAAGTATTATAGATTGACCCAAGGTGAGGTAAACGGTTTTTAGGGTTTTCTTCGGTACGTATAAATGCATATAATAAATGTAGTTAGTTCTCGTAACTTAGATATAGTTTCTTTTCAAACTCGGTAACTCTTAAGGGGTTATATGTGCTTAGAGCGCTGATTTTTGAGGATACTTAAAAAACACAAATATACGTTTAAGTTTATGTATCCCGTGCATTAATATTTTAATACTAGTAGACTCGGCAAAAACTTCGTTTCGCCCAAAATAGATTTTTTGATTGAACTAATTCTGAGCATTCACGATTCCACCCGAAATTTGTTATTTCCACCGAAAATTAGCGATCGTTAACAGATAACACAATAATATAATTTCAATTATAGATTGAATGAAACACTTTTCGAATTCAATTGAATTCAATCATAAATATATATAAAAATGGATCGTGGTTTCTTCGGATGCTTAAAACTGTAAATGATTACCACTTTGTATAAATCGCACATAAAGTTTTCACTAATCAATAATTTATTTAATTAATTAATAATAATTAATTTAATTTATTAATTATAAATAGCCAAAATAAAGAAAGCAAACAAACGAAAAAGTAGCAATTGAAATTTGGAAAACAACTGGAAAAGCAAAACAAATCGATAAATAATATCACTCAAAAATGGATAATCCACACATTCGCAATGATATATTTCGTAAATGTAAACTATTTCACTCGAAAAATCAATAAAAAATTATACAAATACAGGAAAATCAATTTTTCGACTTCTCTTTTTCCTACACCTTCGCGTAGCAATTACGAACAAACCCGCAAAGGGAAGTATCCAATTTGATCCAGTACCTTTCGTTTCTTCGACAACTAACTGGCACTTTTACACCTCATACAACAACTATAAAGAAGAAAAATTTCTGAACGCACATAAAAGAAAAACAAAAGATAAAAAAGACAAAAGACAGAAGACAGCAAATGTTTCACAGCTAGAAACATTTTCTCTTGGAAAACTAAATTGCCGTTTTCAGTATTTTCCGTTACTTAGTATTTATGTTTCTCACCATTTAAACCTTCCCTGAACTTCCATAAATATTTCAAGATCAAAATTAGCCAAATCGGTCCAGCCATTCTCAAGTTTTAGCGAGACAAACGAACAGCAATTGAGTTTTATATATATATATATATATATATATATATATATATATATATATATATAGATTGTCTTGTACAAAACTATTCATTAATTGTCAATTTCTGGCCGACCCACACAGACTTGTTTTAAAAGAAGTTGTTTTGCGGTGAGCAGCGTAACTTGATGGGAACTCATTTGAAATCAGAAAACCAAAAAATTTCATTAATATATGGCAATAGCTAGTGCTTATATATTTCTTCGGTTTTCAAAATATTCATATAAACAAAGTGGCGTCTGATTAAAGAAAAGTTTTCCATTATTACCAAAGAAACTCTGTCGTTTGTTTGTTAACACGTTCGATGCCATCTAAAATAAATGGATTTTACGGAAAGTCGAAACTATTTTGATTTCACTGAATTACTATAACTTCCTTGATGTGGTTTATGTCTGTGTTTGATTTAAGGTAATCTATCGGTGGAGCCGACAACGATCGCGCAATTGTGGGAGTATTGTAAGTGAAGGCAATTGTCGACTTGTAGTAGTGTTAATTATGATAATTTTTAATCACATAAACCTAAGTATTGTATTATTAACATTACCAGTAATAACCAACGTATTCATGTAAATAAAATGCATTTAAAACAACAAACAAGTTCTTCGATTAAATCCGAGATGTTCATGCGCAAAGTAATCACCAAAAATTTTAAAGAGATTGATTCATTGGATTCTCAGATCTTATGTTCAATGTTTTCAAAATGTTGATGATTCCTCGTGCTTTGAAGGAATGATGCGAGGTGGTGATGAAAATAATAATGCCCAGATTGACTTTACTTATTTATTACAACGACGATTACTATGTTAACTTTGCGGTGGTCATAAAATTGCTTGGCTGACAATGAGTTAAGCTACGAGTGCAATCGTAACTCTAACTGACTATTTTGGCATATGTTGATGACATATATTGTCAGGTAGAGGACGCAGTTCCATTCAATGATTAAAGCCAGCAATTAAATGTTTGTACTGATACCTTAATCTGCTTTTGATGGAATCATGAGACCTGGAAATCCACCGTCTTAACCAACAGAAGTTAAATGTGAATGATTTCTTACAAGCTAAAATCAACAATGAATTGAATTGCACTTACAATATAATATTAAAGTCTAATTAAAATAGATTGGAAGCAGTTAAGTAATCTTTCCAGAAGGGACAACGATTAATGGTAAGATGACCAACTACGTATGTATAATTACACATATGACACATAATGTGGAGAAAAAGAATCAGATTTTGATATACGCCGAAACAAATGTAGTTTTGTGAAAAAACACACGCAACAGCTCTTCGCTCAACAATAGGTAAGTGTGCTGCATATTGGCTTTGACTACATCGATGTGACTTAGTAAGAAACTCCCAATAAGATTAAGCAAACTTATGTTAACTGCAAGAAGTGTGTCCGGTGTAATGTTTTTATATTTGCAACTTGCCCTATACAAAGGTAATTAACTGTTTAATCATGACATCTGTGCACAATCGACTAAAGAAAAATAGTTTCCCTCTGGTCTTGTAAAGACTGGCTAGAACCACCAGTCCTTGGGTCCGCAGTAGACGTAGTTAATTTGGTAGTGACTTCTTACCTTCTCAGTATTGCTTTATATATATATACTTTATTGGCTGACATATCCGTAGTTTCTGTATGTCCGTTAGTGATCTTCAACGTTCTTACAAGAGGTTTTGCTTATGTAGCAACCACCTTTACGGACGTTCCTGTGCGTAGGTTATTTACGATATTATTTGGACTGCAATTGTTGTTAATGAGTCGTGGTCAATACAGCTGATATGTTGGTGTATTCCTTAGCATGCATAATACATGGTTGGGAATGAAAGAATTGGAGAATTGCTTGATGGTTTTCTGAAGATAACTGGGCTAATACTTAAAATCAATTGTTGGAGCAGTCCAAATAGACCATAAGTGCTACACCAAGTAGTACGAAACAGGGGTTGGTCTGTAGCGTGAAAGAAAACAAGGTGTTGCCCGCTCTGCATGGAACCATCGTTTACATTAATAAACACTTTTGACGATAGTTTATAGGAAGAGATATGGTTGCGTATTTTATGTAGCCAACTGTACGTTTACTGCATCTGCAAGGCTATGTAGTGGTAGAAATTGGGACTACAATGGGTTAGTATTTTCTTTTATAGTTGTAATACTTTAACCCTGGTTTACAGAGTGCTTCTTTTCACTTCAAATAATTTAACATCAGTTTTTTCTTGAGTGAAAGTAGTAACTTTTCGTATTCAATTTTAACTAACAATGGTGACAGAACCTTTCTTCTGTATATCAATCGAACCTTCAAAAATCAAATGCAGTACCGAAATCTAATTGAAATTTAATCATTGGATTATCCTAATTATCAGAGAATATGACAAGAGATTTGCTCAAAGGTGTCTATATCGACGGTTGCGATGACACGTACGGAGAAGGTCTAAATTACAAAAAGTGACCATGATTTCTTTCAGGTATCGACAAATATAACAAATTTCTTCAGGGGGTGGGTCAATAAGTCCGTGACTTTTTGAATTTCCCGCATCTTAACTGAAAGGGCAACACTGATCCCGTCAACAAGCAACTGTCAGTTGGCTCCTGTCAAAATTTGAACAAACTGCGTCATTTAGTTTGTGTTTGATAGCAGACTACCGCATGAAAACGGAAAAAGTGAATTTTGTATGCTCATTAAGCATTAGTTTTTGCGGAAAGAAACCATCACTCAAGCCAAAGCTAACCTTGATAAATACTATGGGGACTCTGCACCATCAATTTCAATGGTAAAAAAGTGGCTTACTGAATTTCGTTGTGACTGTACAAGCACGGAAGATGCCGAACGTTCTGGACGCCCAGTTGAGGCCTCTACACCCGAAACAATTGAAGAAACTCAGGATATGGTGTTGGCCGACCGGAGATTAAAAATGAGAGAGATTGTGGAAGCCATAGGCGTCTCACATGGCTCAGTGGTTTCAATTTTGAATGATCACTTGGGTATGAGAAGCCTTTCCGCAAGATGGGTGCCACGTTTACTCACAATCGACCACAAACGCAATCGTGTGACAACTTCGCAGAAGTGTTTGGCGTTGTTCAACCGTAATATGGTTTTGTAACCGTGAACAAAACATGGACCCACCACAACACAGCAGAGACCAAACAGCAATCAAAGCAGTGGGTTTCTCGGGGTGAGTCGGCGCTAAAGAAGGCCAAGGTGGGTTTGTCAGCCAATAAAGTCAAGGCGACCGTTCTTTGGGATAGGCGCGGTATAATCCACATTGACTACCTTCAAATAGGTAAAATAATCAATGGATAATATTATGCCAACTTATTGGGTCGATTTAATGAGGATTTGAAACAAAAACGACCGCATTTGGCCAAGAAAAAGTTCTTTTCCACCCGGACAATGCAAGGGTGAATTGGGCTACGAATTGCTCCCTCATCCGCCCTTTTCTCCGGATTTAGCCCCGAGTGACTATTTCTTGTTCCCAAATCTGAGGAAATGGCTTGGCGGAAAGAGATTTGACTCCAACGATGAAATCATCTCAATAAAAAAATTGGAGAAACGTTAGACAAAGTGTATAGAGATCAAAGGAGATTACATTGCAAAATTAAATAATTTTTATCCAAAACCTGTGTTTCATTCAAAAACTCACGGACTTAATGATCCGCCCTCGTATCTACTTAGAAGGAAACACCGGCAACTTTAAAATTGCCACACCTTGGTATAAGAACAATACAAAGCAGCTAAATTTTCGGATTTCAGAGTACAATACCCTCTAAAAACTTGCACGATTTTTAAATTTTTGTAAATATTTTGGAGACTATACTATACAGATACCCTTTTTATTTTAGAATATAGTTTGGAGTATGTATGTATGTATGTATATTACATGGTCTCAAAGGCGATGCAAATTATGTTCGGAGAAAGTAAATAATGGGTGCCGGGTACCACTACCACCCATTTATTTTATATTTTCTTTCTTTTTTATCAAAAATAATGTTTAGATAGAAATCGATGCTGTATAACCAATTAAGATAGTTAATAGTAATAACAATAATTAAGCATTGTAAGCAAATCTACAAGGATCTCGGTCTACTATCCATACATCTACTCTTATATGACGAGTGCTTAAAAATATCAAAAAATCTCGGTGAAAAAAACTGATTGTGGGTTGACAATTGCAGATTAATAATACTAATCCTCTGATGTAAACCTATATACCTATGTAGTTCATGAGAATCACTGTATCAGCAAAAGTTCTAATAAAATTTTTCAGAATCTGAAACCAAACACATCAGAGGTTGTCCCATTGCATTTATTTTTAGGTATATTTAGAATGTTTATAGTTTTATCTTTTAACACTAATTTCTGAAGTTCAGCAACACAATACCCACTCCAAGAATCAATCAAGAGCATAGCGTTTGTTCCGATATTTGAGGATAAAAATTTGTTAGCCAGGTTTTGAAGGAAATGGAAGTGAGCTTTCTAAACATTATTTGTTTGAAATTCTGTAATAAAGCGTAGCTTATCAGTATGCGCACCACTTCTGTGTATACTTTCTTCCCATCTATATAATTGAAATACCGATTTAACTTTTTTTATATTATTTTCCACACTTTCGACAGAACATCGCTTAGTTTTGCCACATTTCCACTATTCTACACCTTTCTTTAAATCCAGGTCAATAGCACTGCCTTTTCTTTAGGAACACATGCAATATTCTTATACTTGTCTTCTTCATTTTCTGCTACATCTTCCACAAATTGCGCTTCATGTGGTTCTCCTAATAGTTCAAACTCCAATCCTGTTACATATCCAAAACCGAAAATATATCCCTCTTGAGCACTTACAATTATATCTTTCAATACATGATGAAAGTCAAGTTCTTGAGATATTGCATTTTGCGATGTTGGCTTCTTGGAACGTTTGCAGTGACATGTTCAACATATTAGCTACATTAATCATTTCCCTTGTGTCAAAATACAAATTTGTATTGCGCGAGAAAATGCTTGTGCTCATTCAAAACGGCCACACTACATATACTTGAATATAGCGGTATACGTGACAGAACAATGCTTGAACCTTTAAGTGATTGATATCTACAATAAGCAATTATAATTAAGATATATCAATCCGATAATATTATAATGTTTCTTTCAAACGTTATGGAAATAATTAATGACTTCAATCGCTCGAAATAAATATTATAAGTTTAGAACGACAACTGTACTATAATCAATGTCTAGTAAGGCTTTATTATCGTTTTTTAATAGCTTTACTACTAACTGTCCAAATTTGTCATATAGCACCGTTTTCTACCTAAAACCGACCTTGTGATAAAAAAAAAACAATTGGAGTATGGGCTACCCGGACCAGTTATTTATTTTTTCTGGCAATAATTATTGTCATAGTTGAGACTATGTAATATACATATTCCTAGAAAACAAAAGGTATCTGTTATAATTTCCGAGATATTTATAAAAATTGAAACGTCCAGCAATTTTTTGAAGGAGCTGTACCCTGAAATCGCTGGATCCGGAGAGAAATTACGTTCTTATACCAATGTATTCTATAACTCTGTATAGTTTTATCAAAATTCAAATTTTCAGGTTGCCAGTGTTCCCTCGTTAATGAGAACGAAACAGTACATTACTAATTTCAACTGTTAAATCGAGATAATTGTGGAGATATTATTTGGATAAAAGTGAATATTACACTTGACGAATATTGGAGTGGAGAATATAATGTAGACTAAACAATGTAACTTGTTTTGAGAAAATTGAAACTTAGCGATTGGTGAGCAGCTCATATTATAGTTACAATGTGTATAGACATAATAATGTATGTGCAGGTTGGTTGAAAAGTTTTGAAAGCTAAAATAAAAGAATGTGCATTTTTTAATGAAATTAGTTTTTTTCTTCAATATAATCTCCCTCAACTTCAACACACTTATTCCAACGATCCTCCAATAATTGTATACCATCTCTGTAATGATTTTCCGGAAACTCTGCAAAATACTGTTCCATGGCTGCAATAGCTTCTTCATTCGACGAAAAACGCTTTCCACAAAGAAATTGTTTCAAATTTCTGAAGTGGTAATAGTCGAAGGGAGCCAGATCTGATGAATACGGTGGGTATTCAAGCAATTCGTACTTGAATTCATTCAATTTAGCCACCACCAAAACACTTATGTGAATACATGCATTGTCTTGATGAAAAATGATTGTTTCTTCCGTAAGCCGGGTCTTTTTTCACTTTTTTATCCAACTGATCCAAAAGGTTGTACTACTATTCAGAGTTAATTGTTTTACCTTTTTGAAGATAATCAATCAACAAAACCCCTTTTGCATCCCAGAAAACTGATGCCATAATCTTCTTTGCCGATCATTCTGACTTGACTTGTTTTGGAGCTGAACAACCAGTTTCAGTCCACTGTAAACGTCCTTGTTTCAGTTTAGGATCATGATGGTAGATCCAAATCTCATCCATAGTTATAAAGAGATGCACAAGTTCGGTTTTATTCTGCTTAAAACCTCCCAAATTACCCTGAAAAATTTGTTTTCGATACAGTTTTTGTTTTATATGATAGAGATCTACCACTAATAGGTCAATAAAACAAGGCTGGTTTGAACGATAGTTATATTTTCAGAACGTTTACAAAAGGTTTCGGAACACCTTCGTCAGTGAAAATATAACTAGATAAATATATAAACAAACTTTTGTTTTTTATTTGGGACTATCAACAAAATAACTAGTGACTAGGATTTCTTGATATAGAGGATGTGTAACCAACTTTTATATATATATATAAATTATAAAAACTAAATTAATGTGTAAACATACATGCAAATTAAGTAAAACCTTATATCAAAAAATCTTTGTCGAAACCTTAACAATTCTGTTCAAGGACTAGGGAAAACCAAATTCAAAAACCTAGCCAAAGGTTTCCTTCTTAAGAAATGCAAATGTCATTTTAACAAATTGCTATATACATTACTTAAATTTTGAATATCGGTCCTGAAATTAATAGTTTTAGTGTCTTTCTGTATATTTATCATTTCATATATTAGTCTTTTTTATAATTATTCTCTGTTTTTAATATAATTGTGTTTTCAAAATCAAAGTAATGCCCAAGATCTTTGTAATGTTTTGTTACAGCGGTCATTGCACCGAAATCATTATTTAAAGAATACTTATGGCTATACAACCTTTTCTTTAAATATTGTTTCGTCTGACCGATGTAACAACCATCACAGTCTTTACAGTTTATTTTATAAACTACATTACTCTGATTTTGTTCCTTGAACAGAATTGTTAAGGTTTCGACAAAGATTTTTTGATATAAGGTTTTACTTAATTTGCATGTATGTTTACACATTAATTTAGTTTTTATAATTTATATATATATAAAAGTTGGTTACACATCCTCTATATCAAGAAATCCTAGTCACTAGTTATTTTGTTGATAGTCCCAAATAAAAACAAAAGTTTGTTTATATATTTATCTAGTTATATTTTCACTGACGAAGGTGTTCCGAAAACGTTTGTAAACGTTCTGAAAATATAACTATCGTTCAAACCAGCCTTGTTTTATTGACCTATTAGTGGTAGATCTCTATCATATAAGATAAGTATAAAAGGTCACGAAATATATATATATATATATATATATATACATACAGTTTTTGTTGAATGGTTAACGAATGCTGCACTAACTTTCCTAATAGCTTTCCCATATGTAATTCTTCGTATAAAATATGAAGTAATCGTTCATCTGAGATGATGGTGTCAGCAATTTCACACTTAGTCAAACTTGCATCTTTACAAACAATATTATAAACTTGCTCAATGGTTTTTGATGTTGTTGCACTTCTTTGTTGCACGTCCACTACCTGATTCATCTTGAGCGCTTGTACGACCACGTTTAAACTCTAAAACCCATCGATGCACAGTTGGAAATGAAGGAGCAGATTCCCTTAACACTTTCACTATTTTTGTATGAACTTATGTTGCTGATAAACCTTCCAAAATAAAGAATTTTATCACCGCACGATGTTCGGTTTTTTCTATTCTAGCAGGATACACTGACACATCAACTTCAAATGGCTTGTAGATAAAGAATGAATCGACAGATCGAAATAAACTTTTGTATGTGTTCCAATGGAGGATGAAATATTAAAATGGCGTATAAATTTTAATCCCTCTACTGGTTAATAGGCGTCGCCTTCAAAACTCCAAGCAGCCTGTATATTCAAAGGAATGCACTATTTATTGTTTAATCATTATCAATTTTCTAAAAAAAAAAGGTTCGGCCAGAATACTACACCAATTATAATGTAATGTAGTATAACACATTATGGGGTCCTGTACAGGCAGACAACATAAAGCAGCTCACAATTTTTACATGACAAAATAAAACTCTCTAGTGCCTAAACTGTAAACAGAACCTCAATCAGTTGGTGATAGACAATAGAAATTGGAGTAAACATTACTGGGTAACCTTATTGTTGGTGTCTAAGCGTAATGGTAATGAAATTATCAAATGCTAAGGATATCTTTACTACCTTATTCTTCAGAACTGAAGCATTCATATAGAAGTAACGAGGACAACTACCAAACGCAGCACACCTACTCAAATTGCATGGGAAATTAGATTTTGAATTGATCCAAAAAAGACGTCCAAACAATCTCAGTTCTGGACACTTGTGCAGAAGTCTAGATCAACAGGCGCATCTAGTTTTATACAACCACATAATTCTCGATGAGCTGTTATTTTATACTTTTTTGAAACAAATACCTTCTATCGATATTGTGTGTGTGAAATGATGCACAGAGAATAGGTAGAGCTATCTTTTCTATGATTTACTTCACTTTATCTGCGTAGTGGATGATAGCTTTCAAAGTACAGCGTTTGAGTGAAACAGATGTGTCTTTTTTTATTAGCTAATATAAATTTACTTCCGATATAAAAACCGTACGTACTGTTACATTATCATAAAAATAAAAATCGATATTTATGTGAATGTCGGACCAGCCTCTGTTAGAATAAATGATACCGCTATATTTATAGAAGTTTTCGATATTTCATTGCAATGTGAAATCAGGAGTTCATTAGATTTAACGATCCGAAATAATAAAACTAGTATCGGGTTATAAAATAAACGATTCACATTCATTCTATTCGGCGGAAGTCATCACGGCAAGGTATTGAAGAAACACTACACCCGATGTATGTATGTATACAGTTTCGAGATGAGATCGTAGAATTGCGCGCTGGTGGAGGATTGTAGATTGGAAAAACTTCTAACATGTCGTTCGTCATTGTTGAAAAACAATAAAAGAGTTGACTATAGAGATATATACAGTTTTGGTCCTATATATCTTGAAGAACAATATTAAAGTTATATTAGTTTTTTGTTTTCAAATTGAGGGAATAACCTTAATTTATTTATTCACTTTCAATAATTACGTTGCATTCACTGCATCTTAAAGATGTGAACTAGATATAAACTGTTTATTATTTGTTGTCACCTACAAATTCACTTAAATCCCAGCTATAATTTAGTTTTGCAATAATGTCGGAAACACCTTCATTTACAGTTTTATGTTGACAAGGAAAATTGCTCTTTTAGTTGAATGCACGTTGCCATTCTTGGCAAAATAAAATGGTGACGCAATTCAAAACTTAGGTGAAAATATTACACGTACCTACAACTTCGAAAGATGAATAGCTAAAGCGGTTTCATCCTTCGGGCAAGGCTTGTATATCGCTATACATACCTAAATCGAGCGTATTTTAAGACGTTCCGAGTTTCTGCTGAATCACTGATGTGCGCGAATAATAAAGCACGTTTGCGGATACGTGGAAGCCGGTAATGAGGACCGCGCTATCTATAGACACTTATTCTGCTGCTTTTGCTGCGCTACGCTCGGAAAGCTTTTCAAATCTTTTCTAGAACACGCAACTCAAAGCTTTCTTATTGAGTTACACAATGACTTTCCACTTTTTTTATATATTTTAATGATGCCGCAGGAAGTAAAATTAAATTCTCTCGGATTCAAGGAAGCTAGCCACTCTTGGTATTAAATGTCTCTTTAGTTAATAGAAATCAGTAGCAGTTTATCAGAATTACTTTTATAGTGAAACCTTAGCAGCATGCTACTGTAAAACCAACGCAATATTACTAAAATTGGGTAACTTAATTTTTTGTGTTTTCCTTTTAGAGTACGTAGTTAGTTGAAAATGAAATAAATACGTGCTTGATATAACTTTGGCAATGAAATTTATTTACGAGTACATCTTGTGTGCGCATACGTTTTACCTTTAGGGGCAATTAAAGTAGTAACAGTAAACGGGATCGGGAGTCAAAATGTTTGTAAAATAAAATCTGGATGACTGTCCATATAACGACCTAATTAAATTATGAGCAACTACCAAGTAACTGTGGAAAGCTTACTAAGTAAGCATAATTTTCCCTCATGGATTATTGGCATATGCAACTTGCCTTGCCCATTAACGTACCTAATTTAATTAGATCGCTATATAGAGACACATCCAAATTCTGCTTTATTAACCCTACAATCATAAGATTCTTTTGGTGTTACGTAAATGATAAGCACTCGCATTTACTTTTCAATTTTTATTTAAATTTCTACATTTGAATTGGTTCACAGACTTTAAGGAACAAAAGTTATTAATATTTAATTCAAAATTATTTGTCTTCATCGCATCACACACAGCAACGTGCTTGGTGTTCTGCACAAAAACTCGATTGCTGTGCTTGCAATATAGCATGGTTATCCTATTTTTGATGTACATATAAAGAAAACGGTCCTTCTTTATTCAGAAGAATCCACTGCTTGCCCAGCAAGCTTAATATTTAAAATTTCACTTGCTTAAGTGGACGTTGCAAAGTTGCAAGTTTTGCTCGCCACTCAAACCAAGGTGTTATTATTTCCTCGTGCAATTTTGTCATAAACTCCTTGCAGGTAATCACTTTTACACTATTTCTTCGTAAATTATGTTTGTAAATAATGTAAGAATTAATAAAGGCGATATTCAATACGTTGTAGAAAATTGCCATCGGCCATCTACAAGGTTTTCGGCCGCAGTTTATACTGCTGCACATTTGATTAAATGTGTCAACGCCACACTTTGTTCCATTATAAAACTCAATAATTTCTGGCTTATGATTGTCTGGACATACCGATTCCCCCTCGTGCATTGTGGGGAGCAAGGTCACAGACAAAAATACTGCGATTCGGATGTACCAAAATCATTTTCGATGTTATTCTCGGTTCCCTGTTCTATATCATATTCCTCTTGTAAGATCAATTCTAACTCCTTTTGTTTCAGAGGCCATCCTGCAATTTTCTTGTAGATATTCATCATTCTTTAGAAGATAACGGTAAAAATTATTATATTTCTAAAATATATGTTAATAAAGAAAAACTTACATTAAGGCTAAGCAGTTTCTGTGCAAAGAACATCCTTCTTTCACACACAGCACAAGTTATTACTTCAAATTATGAAGTCATATTGACATTCAATACGTTTTGTTTTCTCAGCATCGAACTTAAATTTTTGAATCGTAAAATGTACGAGTGCTTATGATTCTAGTGTTAATAAGTAAAGTAATGATTTTGTGCTTGTATCTCTTAGGAAACATGGAGCTAATTGTAGTGCTCCCTGGCGTATTTGTTTTCGTAATGCACCAAACGTATTTTATTTTGAAAACATAAGCCGATAAGTCAATTGAAAAGAGTGCAGTCCCAAATTGTTGCAACAAAATACTTTACAAGTACTCTGTATATCAAACAATTTGTAACACTAGTTCATATTTCATTAGTTAGATTAAAATATATTTTAATAGAACTACTACTAAATACAAATCGTATAAATCTGAAACTTTCGAACATTATTCAATCAAAAGCGTCTGCAGTATGATAGATAGAGACGAATTTTCGAATTACCATCTCGAAAGATCAAGTAAGTTTGGATGTAGCTCAACTATCAGACGAAAAGTTTGTAATATTAGGAAAGCCCTCCGAATCGGAAATGTTTATTTGTTTTAGACGAAGGGGAGACTTTCCTCGTATGGATCAAATTCCACTATTTATCATGTTCGCTATTCTCCTTTCTTTATTCATTGCATAAATCCACTTATACTTTGACATTTTCCTAGTTACCTATTTTTATAGTCTCGGATGTTTGAATCTGGATATTCAAACAAGTACTACAGCGTCAATTTTAAACGTGAATACTACTTACACACATTAATTTTTCTCAGTTTGGTGTTTTATGTTACTTAATAACCCACTATCAACAAGGAAATTGCACATTTTGAGATCGCATTTGTTTTATTTAGTTTGAAATTTTGCGACTAGCAGCGTGTAAATGCATTCTAGTATTCTAGGTCATCGTTCAAGTGAAGCTTCTAGAAACTGTTGGATGAATGTGTGCTAACTAGCAACAGAATGAAATTCTTGTGTACATACATGCGTACCGGAAATTTTCATCAGCTAATGTGAATAATTTGAATTAAATAGTTTTTACCCTTACAGTCTGTAAATACATATTTCGATTGTGTCACCATAGAGATAACAGTGGTCATAGTAAAGTACGGTTACCAAAGCTCATAAGTGGCACTTCCTCTGCGTTTTTTCCATTAAGGACTAATGAAATTCAGTGCAGTAAGAAAAAGAATTATATATGTCATTTGAATTGATTCTAGATCACGGATTCATATATTTGTTCGTTTAGAGTCAAATAAGCAAGGAACTTTAACCGTTTTGTTTCAAAAGAAGTTATTCGTAAATATATGTAGTATACACCCATAATAAAGTAGTCAAAGAGCAGTGCTGAAGAATGCAAGCTAAAAGACACTTGAAACTCACCACATATATTTCCAATTTATGAAGAAAATGTAAATCGTCGTTTGGACAATTTGATGATAACATAGTATACAGCTTAACTTTATTTGTAGATTCTTTAGGAAACTCCAAATGGGGATTTCTATTATCAACCGGTCATTTTCGGTGAAGAGCATAAAGGGGAGAAAGCGTTACTTGTGACTACTGGTTAGTTAACGTTTGAAAAGGATGTAACCTCATCATCTTAGAGTTGATACAGTGACTGTAGCTAGATTGTTGCTTAAGAAAGATTCTCTTATTGAGAATTACAAATGTATGTGTGTTATGGCAACTACTTCGTATCTATTGTGATAGGATAAAACAACTCTTGCGATAGTTATTTGAATGTTCGGGGATACCTACACTTCTTAAAATTTGTTTTTGAAGAATGTTTACTTCTATTGTGGGAAACTTTTTATTATTACATGTTAAGAATTGTTTTTTTCGTAACATTATAAGTACAATATATATACATATGAGTATACATATCAATGAGTATTTCATGTAACTCAAAGTTGGCAAATATATAGAGATACAAATTATTTAAATCTGATCTTAATATATACTAATCACACTACAATTTCCTGTTACAAACTTCTTTACCTATCCGTAGCAATAATTTCAATTGTTTTTGACCACGGAGTCTTGGACTATTCGGCACATATAATACATAATTCTTCCGTTTTCATCTTTTAAATGTTTTAAACATCCCCCTGGTGCCATTCTGCGTTCAACTAGTCGTATGGTATCCTGAATAGTGTTGAAACACTTAGCCATGTACTATTCAATTGATAAAAGGATGCTAAACAATTTAAAGATTGATGGGAACAATTTTTCAAACGGAAGGCGGCAAAAGCATCAAGAAGGGTGAGCTTTTTCTAAACGTTAGAGATCGCTTGTTTAATTGAGCAATCGCCCGTTATTTGATGTTACCAGTTTTCGATCGGTTGATTTCCCGCGGGTGCAATTCAACGCTGCGCTGGCTCTCGACCACTCAGGTGCTTCGCGTATTCGAGCAAACATGCGGACTAACAGTGCATTTCAATACAATTACAGAATCCAGCAGTCGGTTTAACGTATGAATACGGCGTTTATTAGACAGAAAGATAGGCAAAAACGGAAATGACGGCCGAGTAAGGACCAATTGAATTGCCTTAAAAGAAAGAACGAGCTAAAGGCAAAGAATACCGTGGAGACGTCGCTGACCACCACACACACATTTATGGGCAAGAGTTAAATTTGCTTAGTATTTACATTCCTGCTACTAGCTGTGTAACTAGTACGAGTGGGTATGAAACCGAAAGATCTCGAGTAAAATATGTATGTTCTGGAAAATTTTTCCATACAATAGAGGAAGATGAAACACTCTTTCATATCAGATATGAACAAATTGGAAACTATTTAACATTCCCAAAAGCTACTGCATTCAAAGAGTATATATAAAACAGCTAAGGTTAAGATTCTGTCAAATCTACTTTTACCAGTCTGTCTTATTTCTGCGAAGGAGCACCTTAATGGTCCCATTCAGTGAAGAGTCCTGCGATTGCCTTTAATCTTTCTTTTCGCAACATAAGCAAATCATTGGCGAAGTGACAAACACTTTCATTACCTTAAATTAATATTTTGAAAATAAAACAGTCATATTTGCTATTTCATGACTTCCTAAAACTATATATTGAACTACCGCCTGTTTAATATAATCTTTTCGTCCTAGTTTAGTTGAATGGATGATAGAAAAACAATTTTGTAATTTATGCCACTTCCTGACAATTTAAAAATATCTAGAGGGTGCTGGATATTGTTGATCTACAACTTGTATATCTCACTAGTAAGATGTTATCTTATTTCTATGTTACTACTCGTATGAGTTAGTAGCAACTACATTCGCTTCAATTGTCATTTCGAGCTTACAAACGAATTCATCATACTCAACAATGAATTTGCTCACCAAACCGTTAAGATTAATTTAGGTGAAACAAATTTATTCTTATATACCCCTGGCGCGCATTCACACCATTATATGCAAGGGGTTTCATGTGATAATCTAAGATGACTAGGCATTCGTGAACAAAACACAGACAGCAGACGAACAAATTAAAAGTACAAATCGTTCCGATTGTACGCCATTAGTGATTTATCTAAACCGAAGGGTGTTAGTAAAATATGCTTATTATACTCCCTGAAATGATTAATGGTTCCTAATCAATTTAATTACCATCCGAATATAAATGTATCTCTCTCTGTGAATCTTACTAAGCGATGCAAGGAATTTTAAATATTTTTCATCATTGACAATTAAAATTGAAGCCATTTATAACATTTATTAATCCTATTTTTTAAACTGTCGCGGTTACATTATCAAATGGGGTTTATAAAAATTATGTAGTTATTAAATTCTATTCACTGAATGGAACAGAATGAAATAAAACTTTTACTGGACATTACCATTATCCCAATAGCTAGAAGTGCTTAAAAATTTAATATTACCCTGCAATTTTGCTTACATTTATCTATAGAACTTAAAACATGTCATCATCGCACTAGTAAATAAAATAGTATATAGAGCATATGACAAACTATGGACCACAAGAACGTTATAATTATTTAGAAAAAGTAGACAAACGTATTTGAATTTAAATGGGATACGCAGAATATTTCAGCACATATCAGAAACAGAGATTTTTCACATTGATGGTATAAAGAAGTCTAAACTGTAGCATATATTTCAGAACAATATTAGTTGGAAATTATTGTTTTCCCAAAATTCCGTTATAAAAGAGGACCTTTGGACAAGCACTAACTTAAATTAATGTATTTGTTAATACTTTTCAGAAGCAAATACCTAATTATCATAAAGACTCAAAGAATAAACAAAAAAAAATTGTTACGTTTCAAAATCAAATATAAAGCATCCATGTATATCGTGCATACACTAAGAGCACAAAACTATAATGATTTAACTATATCACATCTCGCATTGCGGTATTCCAACGACGTCCAAGCTAATCGTGTTTCAATTATTTAGGATTCGAAATTTCGGAAGTCAATCTTTTATTGCCTTTACGGTATCTCTACATCTTACATCAAGCACGACCTTTCCAAAATAACGGTGGTAGCGCACACAGATTTCAAATTATCCTGTGGTATTCCAATCACATTCAATCTAATCGTCTTTGGATTATTTGTGAGTATCCAATGTTTTCGGAAACAATGGTGTAGTGTTCAATGTTCCTCTAATAACGACTATCTGTCATCAAGTTATCTTATTCTTACACAATTGTAACCAGCTGTTATCGCTGTAGATTGGAGATAGTATAAAGTATAAAGTCGGTTTCATTTGAAGCAAGATGTGGGGTTTTCCCGAGTTTGGTTTGGATTAGGAACGTCTTTCCGGTGTTCTCGGAAAACGCTATTATAAACAAGATTTGAAGGACATCCAAAAGCGATGAACGATCAGAAGTAATACATTCTGTGGATTAATAGGGGTGAAGAAACCTCTCTTACTTCATTTAGCATCGATTTTAGCCTTCGGGTTTCCAGGTATTAACAACTTTCAATCTTCTATGAAGGGATAAACGTGGTTGTCTACCTAAAAGCATATATCGCAGCAGTATAGCCGTTGAATTTGAAGTCAATGTAATTCTCAGCCATTTTTTCTTATTATCCATATACATCCTTAGATATTTCACTGGTAATGATACAGGTATTAATATGTTGTTGAAGAAAACTGGTTGCCGTTGGCTTTCTCTTAATGTACGTGTCATCCTTTATAAATAGATGTTCTTAGGACTCAGTTCTTTGAATTTTGGAACTATAGACAACTTTACACTAGTAATTTGCTATATATCATAAACAGCTAACCTATCGTTAGGTACAAATAATGATTTTAGACAGGTTCTCCATACATTTCCTTTTCCCTCACCAATTATTTAATACAACCACGCTGCGCTATGGGTATCTATAATTTGAGTTTGCAGGACAATAGCTTATAGTTTTCCGAAGCTGTAAATTCGGTTAGCCTAAATGTGAGTAAAAGCGTCACTGAAGAAGAAAGAACTGTTTTTCATAAAATCTCTGTATAATAAAGATTAACGATTGCAAATGAAACACATATTTCCTGCATGGAAACTAATATTAGCTAAACGCGGGAGTATAAGTGGGAATTTGGATCATGTCCAACGGATATACTGTGCCGAAAAATGCAATAAGTACATGGGGAAGATAATGTTTAACAACATAACGTTATGAATTTATTATTGCATCAATATTATGCAACAAAAGCAATCTGGTAAATATTAATCATATACATCTTCATAACCTATTTTATATCTATCATTGAATTGTAAATTGTACCAGTTACACAAACCTTAAACTCGTTGTTGGGATTTTGTAGGATAATGCTTCATAATGCTACATATGTATATGTATTTTGTCCCAATCTTTCTATTCAATCTCTCTAAAGTTCTTTGAAAATATTAATAAACCAATTTGAAACTGCTTAAAAAAGCTATGGAGGGATTGGGACCCTTTCTTCAAGATAAACAATTAGAATAATAATGTTCGATGAAATTCCATTTTTAAATATAAAACACATGGTAACCAAAATATGCTATCTAATTCGAAAACATCTTCGAACCATCCGTACAAGATCTATAGAAGACTTGATGATGATGAAAGGGTAGAGGAAATCATTTGCCAAATCTAATCTAAGATGTTAAATTCAATGGATTTTCTGAGTGAGTATGTGCATGAGTCTGAGAGAGAAGTAGTTAAAAATTAGAGGAAAACTTGTACTTGATACGTGTTAATATTTGCAAGGACCTGGATGAAGGTATACAAATCTTTCAATGACTTAGTTCACAATACCATTAACGTATTGGTTCTCTTAAAGAGAAACACAAAAACTCATTATCTCATTATCCTACCTGGCTTACATGGAAACATATCAGGCATATACATATAACTAAAACAACGCGATCGTCTCCCGAGACGATTTATATAAATATATATATATATATATTTATATATTATATAAATAATTCTCAAGCATATGGCTTTACCAAGCTCAATGTCAAATTTCTCTAGTAGATTGTCCACTAATATTAGGTAAATCAATTTTCAAAGATGAAGCTTTGTTTTCTATCAAAATACTTTCTAACGGTCTTACAGTCGGCAATGATATGATACCTATCTTCAGTTTGAGGGGTTATATGCACATATGTTTGCTAGCTCACTTCGGTATAACTCTCCACAGCGCGAGATTTTCAGAACTTGGAAAATGAAAATGTTGATACCTGTATTTAAGAAGGGCGATAAACATATCATCGAAAACTATGTTCACATTTCAGTTATTAAAAATTAACAATTCTTCGAAAAATAAATATGTCTGCCATCACGTGCACTAACATGGTCTTTTGGCGGGTTTTACACATTTATCAATTTGCGGGAAACTTAATACATATATGTGTATCTATCTAATAATATTAATAAAAGCAAACAAATTGAAATTATTTATGCACAAATTTCCTAAAGCGTTCAACAGTGTTAATAACTAGATGCTTTTACATTTGTCCTAGATTGGTTTGTTCTATTCATTTTTGATTTAGAAAATAGGAAACATTACGCTATGTATATAAACTAAGACTAGACTGGTCATTCTTTCGTATACTGAAAAAGGGTAAGCTATTCCTCCTCTGGATTTCACTAATGACCTATGTGACAGCCTCTACTCTTTAAGCTGCTTTTTGGTGATGATCTGACGCTTTTATTTCCAAGTGATAGTACTAATTACTTCGCTATTCTTCACAATTATATTAACATTGTAAACAATTGGTGTAGTGCTAGCAGACTATATATATATATATATATATATATATATATATATATATATATAATATAAATATCACTTACACGACTAATACTATTTTAACTTTTGTTTTGAGAGTACCTTACTAAAAGATAAACATCTCATAAAGGCAATCTTAGTCCTTGGGTATCCTGCAATTATTGGTCTCCAATATATACATAAATGACATACATATTAATTCTCTTAAACAAGTCCAACACCGCGCTTTGAAGTATCTCTGTTATTGGGAGCACCACATTCATCTCTTGCTATTCCAATCAGATGCTTGTTTGAAGTATGTGCTGTGGAATGTCCCCTAAGTTTGTGCCGCAATCAAGCTGCTTTAGAGTTCTTACAGTGCTTGTTTAATAGTCGATCCCATTAAACTGTTAAGTAAGATCTGTTCTTTGGATCCTGGATTGTGTGCTGCAGTTTCATCTACTTTTTCTGGACATCACCCAGGACCAATGTAAATTTTGCACTTCGATTTAAGATTATATACTTAACGTTAAGTAGAACGCCGTTTTCCTTAACAGCTTATGCATGTAATAAAATAAAATCTGTAGGACTCTCTATGTAGCGGCCTACTAGATCGTCACAAAGAGAGTCCTCTAAATTTTATTTTATGAAAGTTATTTGGTACTCAAAAATAGTTTACTATGCATGTCTTCCGTTTTTGTTAATGTTATCTGTAGTTGGATGTTGTGCAACTAAATAAATAAATAAAATAATATTATTACACAAATATGATTCTAATGTAATGAAGTGGGACTGCAGGATTATCAAATTTTTTACAACCACAAACTATGATTGTATATCGCCAACAAGCGCTAGCATGTTACAATCTAGAGCAGTAAGTCGATTGTTTATGAATTTATCAAACAATAACTTTCATAGCTGAGATACTCGGAAAGGTCAGAGATGTCATTTATCACTTACGAGTTGTGGTTGCGGTGAGTCATAGCGCTAGACGGCCCATCACGTAAGAGGATACAAGATGTAATCATTCACGGTCAAATTCAAATCATAAGTAGCCATTCTGCGTGGTATAACCCCTAAGTAAGAACAACTCATTCAAATCTACAGATACCCACGGATAGTAGGTACGGCGTTTTAACAAATAAACTGAACATTTTAATAGCGACAGGGATAGGCAGAGGAATCACCTGAGGAGTTCCAGTGCCAGCGCAGCGTTTGATTTACGGACAGATCGCAATCCAACAAGGGCACAGGGGCTGCTATTTGCGGACTGTGTTCTAAAAGAAAGTTATACTTGAGCCTGGAAATATATACGACGCTTTTCTAGGCTTAGTTATTTGCAATAGTAACATGTGCTGAAGAAATCAGAGGGAGGACTAAACAAAGCAGAATAAACATAATGATGATAGTTAGGTGACCATTATCAAGTTTATTACCAGGTCGAAAGTGGTAGAATATTGTACAAATCTGATCTGAGTGCCTGAACTTGAGGACATTAGAAGCAACTTAATCTTCGATCAACTAGCCAAGATAGGCTCAAACGAAAACTTTGTACGAGCAGAAGCTGTATTCGGGATATCAAAGGATTTCGCTGGATGAAACATTATTCTTCACTTTCACGGATTCTCATTAGAGAAAAATTAATAATCAATAGTGGGATGTTGCAGTAATAATTACCAGTCCAATGCCCTGTACAGACAACAAAATAAGTAATTGAGTACACGAAGTGACTATACAAAATAAACATAAATTAATTCGGGGGCAGCACACTTGGTGGAAGTAGTAGATATAGGAATACAACTAGGGCTATAGACAAAACGTCTATACACCTCCTGTAGTGAATTTTAAAGTTTGAACTAAAGCAAGCGCACAAAACCTTTAATTCTACAGTTCGGGAAGCATATTTGGCTTTAAAATAAAAGTGCACTCGGTAATTTAGCGGACCGGCAGAAGTTTTAAGTGGTTAGTGTGGAGTAGAAAGCACCGTAAAAAGTTACACAACATTAACTTTTACATGTTATAATTTATTTTCGTTGAAAAATACACGGAAAGCCACTATAATCATTCTACAATGGTCTTAAGCTGTATTTCGTAATACGGATTAGAGATTTATGGCTTATTCTCGTACTTGCATGTCGGTAAGAATGCACGATCAGTCACCGTCTATCAACACGTCGGGAGCATACAGCATTACGTAACCCCGCTGACGAATCCAATCTATCACCTGCCACTCAGATCGTTATAATAACCGCGTCAGAAATGTACAGATGCTGGGCGAGTACATATTCATGTCATGTGTTTTAGTAAACATTAACTCCTGCGCTTACGTGTACGTACTTGTGCATTACTACTTAACATGCAACTAGCAGGGAGTTAATATTGGAAGCGCCAAACATACACGTTTCGATGATGATTTATTACACGTTTTGTACAATAATTTGTTTACATTCGAAAACGCGCGTCGTCTGCACCAATGTCAGTTGTGGCCATTATTACCCGGGTTTTATGTAACGATAATGATCAGTATTGTTACTGTATTGTACCATCACATATATGTATGTATGTTTGTATTTCCAACAGAGTGCTCCATTGAAATACGTTTGATAGAAAATCTTACTCTCCAATGGAATTGAATATTACTATCTTGAGTTAATGCATTTCCAATAGTTCTATAAAGTTAATATTCAACGTAGTTGGAAGCGGAGATGGATATGGACGTTAACAACTAGCGGCAGATATATACATATGTATGTGTATTGTATATGCATACCAATCGTAAATACAGTGTAGATCTTGGGGATCTATCCGAAATAGATAAAAAATCTTTCTAGAAACCAGCATTAGTCCTGACAACATTTTCCCAAACTTCACAATTTTCGTATTCTATATATCTATTACATATAAACAGGGCAAATATGTGGTAACAGCCAGTGGCGTCGCGAACAGAATCCACTAACGACATTGAAATATTTTGTAAGTTTTCTATACCTTCCGCTAGTCCGAAGTAACTGTTGTGAATAGTTTGTAAATCTGTCTTAAGTAACTATCTTGAAATACTTCCTGGCTCTTCTTGATAGCTACAGCTTCTGTTGGATCGCATTTTGAAACTACTGTTGGCAACACTGAAAAATAACATCCACGATGGAGAGAGAAAAACGGCAAGATGGGAGTAGATAGAGAGAGGGATAGGGGACTGGAATTGCGATGTAATTCATATGTAATTAGATACTAAGTGTGCGTTGAGTTTATTGATTAATATATATGTTGTTTTAATAATTCAGAAGTGGGATAATTTGTGAAACCGTTAATAGAGAAAAATAAGAAGAAACGAAAGTTACATGATCGACGAATTCGACAAATTCCAACAAAGCCAAGCTAGGGCGGAAGCAAACGATAATAGTATTGACAGACTTATAGAATTGCTAGTAGTAGAAAATAAACGACGAGATGCGATGATGGAGAGAATTATAGATAATTTAACGGAACGAAGAAGAAGCCCAATCCTAGCTGTGTGCCTACGACACCAAATATTACGGTTATGCCGGATTTACTAAAAATATACCTTGTTTTGATGGGGACTGCAGTAAAGCGAAAAGTTGAATAGAAAACTTGAATAGTGCACAACTACTACATAACCCACCAGATGCATACATACTAGAGACAGCCCGAACACGTTTGCTGAAGGGAGTACAACATTGGTACGAAACAAAATTAAACGAATTAAAAACTTTTAAAAGGGAATTTGAAGCGACTTTCATTATCAAGGAAAATTTGACAGTAAAATGGAAAAAGATGGTAGAACGATTACAGCGGAAAGATGAACATATTAGTAGTTATTTCTTCGAAAAGGTAAAGCTGTGTAGTGATTTGAATTTAGGTTTAGATGAACCCAAAGCAACTGACGTTTTACTTGGGAGAAAATTCACAGAATTGTCGGACTTAGCATATTTGAGAAAAGAAATATATTTACTTTTGGCTATGCAGATTAAGATCCGTTCAAACAGATTGAGATAAATTCAGATAGATTAGGGAAACGTTCATTGGAAGATGTACAAGTAAATAGTGTTAGCATAAATTACGTAACTAGCGAACTTGATGGAGAAATGACAATTGAGGTACAAAATAAACAGATGGGAGATCAAATTAAAAATATGGAAGATCAAGTACAGCAAAAGAAAGACGACAAGAAAGAGTTGGAGGAAAATTTAAAGAATTTGGAAGACATAAATAAACAAATGGAGCAGCAATTAAAAGAATTGGACGCGAAGAATCATCAGATACAAAACCAAAAAGCACAATTGGATGATAAAAATAAGCAATTAGACTGACTGAAAAAGCAAGTAGATGACCTGAAGAAAGCTTCTAGTGATGATGCTCAACAATTAGCGCAGCTTAGAGACGAGAAGAAGAATTTACTGAAACAATTAGAATCTCAAAAGCACAAGATAACGAATTAAAGAGAAAACTAGATGATGCAAAGAACCTTGCAAACTCTGTTGAGTCGTTGCGAAAGAAATTAGAAGTCGCTAAAACAGAAAACGAAAAGTAACGATTGGAATTGGATTTGTTAAAAGCGCAGATCTCAACGCCGAGAAGGATGGTTTACAGAAGGAAATAGCTGGCTTAAAAGCAGATAAAGATAAAGAAGTAGCTAACTTCAAGAGTCAACTCGATAGTAAAAATAAGGAGTTAGAAGGCAAAAATAAAGAAATACAAGATAAAACGCAGAAATTGAAAACCAGAAAAAACAAATTCAAAGGCAAAAAGATGAAATGGAAAACCAAAAGAGGGAAACGGCGAATCAGAGGGCAGAGAAGGAGAAATTTTAGCATGAACTGGAAAATTTGAAAAATGACACCTATGTAGTAACTCAATTGGAAGACAGAGGCAAAGGAAAGTTTTACATAACAACGGCGCACATATCACAGCTAAAGCAGTACAATAACGCTTCAGAAGACGAGAACGAAGATATTTCACACGAAGGAACCGAAACCGACGAAGACCTAGAGATTGTAGACACAACCGAATACCCAGAGGATACAGGAAAGCAACCCGATGAACGACAAGAGGAAAGAAGAGATTACGATAACAAACGAACCCGAAAGAGAAGAATGCCCACACGTTTCCAAGATTACGAGATTGAAGCTACTGTTCGAGGACGAACCGAAAGTCAGGAAGGGCCGAATGTTGGAAACACTGAAAAATAACATCCACGATAGAGAGAGAAAAATGGCAAAATGGGAGTAGATAGAGAGAGGGATAAGGGAGTGGAATTGCGATGTAATTCATATGTAATTAGATACTAAGTATGCGTTGAGTTTATTGATTAATGTATGTGTTGTTTTAATACTACCTTCTTTACTTGATCAAAATATTTAATGTAGTAAAACGCAGTCTGCAACCACGTTTCCCAAAGTGTAACAATCGGCTGTTGTGATTCAGGTATATCGGGACACGATTTGTGAAATAGTCGGGTACATTACGGGGACTTTGGAGATACTGCCTTTGTATACTAGCACATAATGCGTTTACTAGTGAATAACATGTAGGAATCATTTGTGCCACAATATTTTACACGTTACATGTAAGAAGTTACCACTGCGTTTGGTAAGAGATCGGCGCAAAGAAAGCATGTTTGCGCCACAATCAGTCAGAAATATTAAAAGTTGCTTAGTTGAAACTTCAAATTTGTTCAATGAATTCAACACCTTCAAGATCTCATCGGCAGTACAGTTTACAAATCTTTTTGAAGCGAGTACGATGGAGGATGACGGTTGATGTGTTCTATTGTGTGTACCACTACAGTTTTTATCTTTTAATTCCGATTTCATTCTTTTTCTAATATGTTCACGAGCAAATAGCACTAAATTTCACATCGATGTCCGACTAGGTAATCACAGTTCATATATTTATTCCAGAAGGAGATGGAATGCTTCTTTGTCTAGTAAACATAACGATAGATTACATAAAATAAGAGTGACACATAAATCAAATTTAAGTTTTTCTTGGCCTCGTATGCTACTTTTTACAGAAGAATGCTATTTGCTTTAGATGTGACATTGACAATAGCTTCTGGACCAACGCATTAGAGGAATGTTACAAACTAAATATTGAATTTTAGCGCCATCATAAATTAAGTCTGGCATGTGCACTATAATGTTTTTACCTGTGTCTGTCATTAGTCATTTTCGCGATGTACCTAACTATAAGTTACGAAAGCCTACATATACACAGAACTACTGGCACACGCCGGCGATTTAGTACTGACGCTGTGAACGCGTAAAATAAGTAATCGCTGACTTTCCCTTATCTGCTACAGTGACTGTTACCGCTGTTTTCCCAGATTTATTATATATAGAGCGTTATCCATAGATAAAGTCTATAGCAGTCATTTAACAAACTAAGAGAATTATCTTTGCTGAAAAGGTACCAGTATCATTACAAATTTGCGCTTTCATTTTGTCTACTCAGATTCAGAAATATTCGATGACGAGATTTATAACCTAACCCTTTTGATATTATCCATATGAAATGCTTGACGTACCCCGAACACAGTTACAATTTCGAGGGATTTATGGCAATAGTAAAAATAAAGTAAACGTAATGCTTAATTTTCATTTCACCGCTTCATGGGCCACAAATAGATTGAATTTGGCACGATGTTGCAATCACTTATTATTACGGTTGTGCCTCATTTTGTCTTCGCAATTGCATGTAAATGCTGGGCAGGTGATGAATTATGTACCGAAATTTGAAAGCAAATCCTAGTTAAAATTGAGGCTAAAGATTGTGAAAAAATTCAGAACTGAAACTATTTATGAATAGTCTGAGTTTAAATGAAAATTTACTTCGCCTAAAGATACAGGACATTTGCAAATAAGATTTATTGAAATAAAATAGAAAGTTGCCAGATTGACGAAAATGTAAGCACTTATTGGGGTACTTACTGCTGGTAGTAGAAATCATGAAAAAAACCGCGTTGACATGTGGAATGATAAAAAATTGTTTGAGCAGCTTAACTTTACTGGGATTTTGATGAAGAATGTATTCAAGGATAATCAACAATCGGCGCATTAAAAGCCGGCAACATTGGATATAATAAATGCAAATCTCCTGGTAAATTCTTCTGCCATAACGAGCAAGAAACAACAGAAAATACACAAGAACAGACACAGCATATTACAGAAGGAAAATACAATATAGATAGCCTCCAAAAAGAAATACTAAATATCCAATTTTAACCCAACTCTATATGATGGCCCGAATAGCATCGGTTCAGTAAACGTCTGGCTTGATTTAGTATCCAACAAACTGAGCTCTCTCTCTGACTCTTTCTAGTCCGGACCCGACGGTCTGTAGTCTATACACGACGTAGAATCGCTACCCTTAAGTTTGGCATAAAATGTTTATTCAATAGAATAAACTCCTCGGAAGATGCTTGCTTTTATGAGGTTATGTTGAGGCGATTGGCTTACTGTGCTTGGACCTGTTAGGCGAGGGGGCGGGGGAGGGGGGGAGGTGACTTTGTCCTTGTTTTTCTTGTTTCCCTTTCCCTCTCCTCTTTCTGTTTCCGTTTTTGTGTATTTCGATCCAGTGTAACGCGGCATTTGTCTAAAACTAAACATTCTAAAGACAATTTCGTATACCCATGTCCACTGAACGAAGGAAGATAGATTACCCAAGAGTTTACGAAATGAAATCCACAAAAAGGCAGAAAAGAGGAAGACCAAGAGAACTTGAATGGATGGTATAAGAAGATCAATGAATAAGCGACAATTAAATATCGAAGGTTGAACATAGGATCCTGGCAATTTGATATGGAACAGCGTCGTAGGACGTGTTTACACACACACACACACACGCCTATCACATACACACACATATACACTACTGAGCTGTCATCCAATTTCCTCTTCCAGGACTTCTTGACTTTTTTGTATCCTGTGTTTTTTCACCGATTTCGCTCCATTTTATACTTTGTTTTTCTTCTTCGTTTCCTTCTTGCCCTCTCCATTCTCAAAACATGTACTATCCATCTTAACTTACTCTCCTCTGCTGCGACTTGGATCGGCTTAGGTTTAGGTTTTCGCGAATAGTGTCATTTCTGGTTTTGGTTTTGTCCAGTTAATTTGTTCCAAAAACTTAATTTTTTTGCTTTGTAACTTAGTTTTTTGGTTCTTTCCTGCAGGTCACGCTTCTGCTCGATATGTTAAAATTGTAGTTATTAGTCGCTAAAATTTTGCGAGTGTTTGTTGGTTTTGGTATCTCTTTTTTGTTTAAAAAGTATTTTTAATGCAATTGAATAGTTTTCCAGTCATGACTTGTTCTTGCCATGAATTCTCCATCCAACCTTCCATCCTTCATCACCATTGCTCCAAGTATTTAAAACTATTCTTCTTTGTTTATACTCTGCAAACTATCATTGTATATCTTTACATTTTTGGTTAATATCTGTTCGTTTTGTGAGATTAGCACTATATCATCGGCATACATATATCTTATAAAGTCTGATATTCCAACTTTCTCCATATTCCTGAATCTTACTTTGTATTAATTTATCTGTCTTTTTGTCGCTTTTAGACTTTCATCCAGAACTACAGCGAACAGCAGCGGGTCCAGCATGCATTCCCGTCTTAATCCTTTTGTGCTTTCTTCGTCTTTTATTCTAACAAAATTTGTATACAGACATTCAGATTATTCTTCTCTTTAAAGACTTCCATACGCCTTCTCTGTCTACTTTATTAAATGCTTTCTCCAGATCTATTAAACATAAGTGAGCTTTCCCTGTCCCCCTTATTATGTTTTGACTTATTTCTATATACTATCAAATTAGCCTATGCCACTCCTCTGTTTGCTCAGAAACTATATTGTATGTCCTCTATAATTTTTTCTAATTTTTCTCTAATTCTAATATGTAGGTATATACTATAGTTAATTCATACCAATAACCAAAGTAAGAGGGATGATCCTTAAGACAGTTACGGCGGAAAACTTACTAGATCTATTAAATGTTTATAATTCCAATTGAATTGTCTGGCAACGGAGGCGGCGCTTTTGAGTGACAATTTTTCTCTTAAACTGTGTTCTATTTGTAGTCATTCGACGCTATTTTTATTTTGCTATCCTTTTTAATTTTTCTTTTAAGCACTTGTAATTTTCTGTATACGAAAATAGAGTACTTCTTCTCTCTAGACGATATAATCGCACGGGGAAAAATAATCAAAACGAATACCCCATTTTAATAATAAATCGCTGCCATAAGTTGTAATTAATTACGACAGCCCAGCGGTTGCGAGACTAATTTATAATAATTCTGCTCGCCCTTCTTAGAAATTAATTTTAGGTACGAATATGAAGACATCGTCATCATATACGAAACACGGTAGGCACGAATTATCAAACAAAATATCTGTAGAAAGGAATAATATAATATCAATGTGTAGTAAATTATCGTTATGAAACGTAAGAAAGATTAATGAGAATAGTAAGTTATACAAGGAGGAAGGAGTAAACTACATACACAACTGTTTTTCGGTTAGCATGGACCTCCATGAATTCACATGGGTACATGCAGGAGGAAGTAATATTGTTATAGTTCTGATTAGCTTTGATGAATTTTAAAGGAGTACAAACAGGTTTTTTGGCGTTCTTGAATAGTTTATGGCATTGAGAAATAAAGAACTTAACTGGCGGGAGTAAGGTCACCACCACATTAAGATGATAGAAAAAGGATGAGATAAATCTGAAATGTCTGATATTTAGAGTAAATATGAGTGCAGATTTCAATAATAAAGTCCATGAGATCAACGGAATGAAAAGTCAACGATTCTAAGATTCAGGGAACTGTTGATTATAAGGGTATGAATTATCTTGAATCTATTTTGAAACAAATATGCAACGAAGGTCGTCACTCACGAAAGTACATCGGCCATACTAAATTACGATCGTTGATTGCTTCATTAAGTATAGTATAAATAGTTTTAGTAGATTGACTATAGTTGATTTGTGAACAAAGTTGTCCATAGTATTCATCTTGATATAGGTACGAAGTAAAATCCACAGATTGGGTAGCATTTATTTATTGTTAGATTACTTGCAGAAGTTGGCAAGTAGTATCCTCATATAAAAAATGTAATAGTTGACACACAGTAATTTGAATTTGGGCTATATTCATGGAATGAAGTTTGGACTTCGACATTAGTAACATCGAAGGAAAAACAACTTCTCGCTTCTATACAGAACAATAATCTAAACCATCTCTTAACAGGCAAACTCACTTATTGACTCACTGATAGATATTCCAGGTTCTGTGTAGTGAAAGGCATTCCTACAAACTTGCTAAGACTCGTTTCAACCCACCACCCGAACGTTCGCCAATTATAGTTATGTTGAGCTCTTATAGTTATTCCAAAAAATATACCAACTAGCTCACATTTCATATGCTGCATGGCAGACTACAGAAAAATATTCTGCGGTCGAGTATCTAACAAACACCATGAATAGTCTATACTATACTCAAGAACAGGAAAGTTATTTTATTGAACAACCTCATCAGACAAAAATTAACAAGCAATGGCTAACCACGAAATGTCTTCTCGGATAAGTAAAAGGTAATCCAGTGATTCAAAAAATCCTCCACCTACTGAGCGAATATAAAAATGAAGGAATTAAAAGCTATTTACACTTATTTACTTACTTACATTTAGTCAATCTAGTACCTACTCAAACAACAGATTATCCTTTTTGGAGAGCCACGAAAAAGTTAAATCGGCTCACTAGACGCATTCCTCCATTACTAAAGTAATATGGCAGATATGTCAACAGTAACGCAGAGAAAACCGATTTATATCCTAGACATTTTCAAAATGTTTCTTTATTTTTATTTATTTAATCAATTTTATATGATAGTCGAACCTCTTTTCAAGCGGATTCCTTCGTTTCCTTACACCAGCCTCACTTGCTTTTTCTCATCTTCATCGTAGTGGTCCTTCTTAGGTCTCTCCTGGTACCCTTGTCCCGAAGTTTTCGTGAATAGCCAACCCAGTTATGTTTCTCCTACAATTGTATCTACTGGTTTTAGTTTTAGTTTACTTATTACTTTTCCCGTCTCTCCTTGTGATCCCCTGTATTTTCCTTAAGGATCTCGTTCCGGTGACTATGATTTTCTTCGATTGCTTTTTGTAAACGTCCAGCATTTGCTGCCGTATACTATTTCAGGTTTTCAGACTTTTATTGTAGCTTAATATCTGAATCCGTTATCAGGACCATAACATCAGGAAACAGTAGTTCCTGTTAGTTTACTCCCTTCATCTTCCAGTTCCCTACATGTTCATGTATTTTTCCTTAAACTTTCTTACTACGTCGTCTATACTTATATATGAAGAACAAGAGTAAACTGAGCACACATTTATGTTTTACTTCATATTGGTCTTAAACGTTGTAAACTCTAGGTTATGCGCTGTCACTATGTTGCTATTGTTTACCTACAAGGTTTCTATAATTTCTATCATGCTTGTTTCAATTTCTTGTTGTTTTAGGTATTTTCTTTTTATTCTATAGAATACTTTCTTTATGTCTTTAAAGCAGATATGAATCCATTTTCCCTACCTTAGTGCTTTTTCCTTAATTGTCTTAATATAAAAATCAAATTTTCAGCAGGATACACCGATGTACCTAAGAAAAACTTATATGAACTTTAACGAATTTATTCACTACTTTATTACAGCACCGTATTACATACAAAACAGCAAAAAATTATGTTTGCAAAATGCTTATCAAGTACGCGTACTGCAAGAAAGTGTAATTAACACAAAATCGAGAAACCAAATTTGATCTTTAATCCTTGGCCTTTGAGAACTACCATTTGTATTGTCTTGACGAATAGTAACTATATTCAATTCACATCATATCTGTTTTATACCTGACTCTCTTGTATTCTAAAAATGTTTAGCAATCAGAATACTACTGCAGGTTTCCACTTTTCCCAATGCTCCACATCTTTTTCTACCATAAGCATAAGCCATCGTTACAAGTATGAAGTTGAATTATCTATAGGTGGGCAGACGGATATAACACAGTACGTAGCAATTCCAAACACGATACTTGCATTAATTAATCTGATAATGGTTTACTGTCAGGAGACATCTTGAATCAGGAGCTCGTAATTAATGGCCAACGTATTGCAATATGAACGCCATCTGCTACTGATACTGCACTTGAAATACACATAACGGCATTATAGAATGAGTTTGAATTACCTTTTCGAAAATTGTTTCGAGTGAAACAGAGTTATTTTCGCGTCGAACTGTCACATTATCGCCGTTAAAATTATAAACCGCACCAGAGGAACGTATCATAAATTTCGTGCATTTGTCGCAGATAAATATATTCGGAAAATGGTAGCGTGTAGGAATTTATTCATATTATCAAACGTAACACCACATATGTAGATACATTTCATATGCTTTTATGTTCGTTCATTTTATTGCGTTTATAATCGAACCTGCACATGCCGCGATACATTAAATATTACGCGTTTATTACTTCACCTGGATGAAATATTGGAAGCTGTTCGCATTTGAGTCATAGTAGAATACTATACACTACCCTTATTTACTCCATTACGTTAGGCGAAAATGTTGAGTCTGTTGGATTTCGAAATATCAAGAAAAATCTACAAGGAAGGATCAATAATTAATTATGTATGCCATCCAAATCCAGGCAAACAAGAAAGCTTCTGTGCATAAATAAAATGAAAAATTCGTTTTTACTCTCAGCCATTGCCGAAGAAACTTCATTAATTTGAGAAAAATCTAATTCGGTGGAGTGACTAAGTGAAACCATTACTTACTGAAGTTGTTAATGAGGCCGAAGAATCAAATAACCGAGCGTGATTAATTATTTAAATTAAAGAAAAACATTTCTCCAGAGTCACGCTTTTTACGTTTTATAAATGTCAGACATTATGGTTTATATAACAAAAAAACGCTACGCCTGAGAAAAAGCTTGCCTGCCGTCAATTATAGGAATTTCATTTAAAAACGTAATTACATTGAGTTTGCACATGTAGTTAATTGGTCCGTTTTTATTTAAATTCTTTAAAAACTATTCATGCGCGGTATTTCTTTGCTAATCGTACCAACATTAATAATAGCAGAAAGATTGTTAACATTTATAGGCCAGTTGTATAAATGTGATGTTTTAGAAAGAAATCTGATTAAGTTATAGCAAACAAAAATGTTTAACATTCTTATAAGGGATTTTTTCATAGAAGCTCCAATGGACACTTGCAAATAGTTTATTATCTATTATTGTGAATAGTTATGTACTATTCTCTGCAATATTTCATCCATATATGTATGTACATACTGCTGGAAAAACCGGATGTAAAGTAAGGGAATTTGAATGGGAATGACCTCAGACGTAGTATCAAAATTATGCGAGAAGTGGGTTCTAATGTCTATTCTATTAAAAAGACGGTAGATAACCATAGAGTTGGAAGTACAAATTTCCGGTACCGCAGTAGAACAGTATGATTTTCCAAGCAGAACTATGTACATGCCACTGAGGCATGTATACGATACATACACTGAACTAGCCGGTATTTAATGTACCAACTGGACAGTTGAAAGTTGATGGAAGGAACTATGCAAAAGCCGTAAACGAACTCGGAAGTAACAATCTTCACTGCGGACACAAGAAGTAATGATCAAATATATTGATTGGAAAAATGAGCCACAATCTATCTATATATATATATAAAAGGAGGCGATTTTGGGCCTACGTATGTCGCCGCATCACGCTCAAACGCGTCGACCGATTTAAACCAAACTTATACACAAGGTAGGTATTGGGACCTATATAATCTATGTTAAGTTTAGTTGAAATCAGAAATCGCATGTGTGCGATAAATAAATTTGAAGATACCATAAATAGCCGCCACGTTATTAGATGATGGTAGCACAGTTCACTCTGCACTGAAGTTACCCCTCAATATGAATGTCCATGAAAATCCCACGTGTAACATTTCCAAAAATTCTGGAATGGGAAAAGTTTTACAACAATGCCAATTAATTGCCTGGGATGAATGTACAATTGCACATAAGAAATCAGTAGAAACATTGGACAGGACGGTGCAAGATTTACGCAATAGTCAAGCAATATTTGGTGGCGCTTTGATATTATTGGCTGGTGATTTTCGTCAAACATTGCATGTGATTCTTCGTTCAACACTAGCAGATGAAATGAAGGCATGTTTAAAATCAACTCATTTGTTCATTATGATGATGACTAAGTGTCATCAGTGAACATTCACTTTGACTACAAATGTGTGAGTTCAAATACAAAATGATCCATCGGCCGATGCGTTTTCTACGCAACTACTGGCGATAGGAAATGGACAAATTGCTATTGATCGTGCTACTGGCTTAATCACTTTGCCCGATAACTTTTTCAATGTCGCACCAACAAAACAAGAATTGGTCTCAAGTATTTTTCCAAACATTGCGCAAAATTATACATTGGTAAGCTGAAAGAGCGATACTGGCTGCGAAAAATAAGGACGTTGGTGCATTGAATGCAGATATTTTAGCCCATGTTCCTGGCGAGGTTGTAACATATCAATCAGTTGGCACGGTTACAAATCAAGATGTTACTGTTAATTATCCCACAGAATTTTTGAATTCATTGGATTTACCAGGTTTTCCATTTCATCGTTTACAATTAAAAGTTGGTGCTTCCATTATTATGCTCCGAAATTTAAATCAACCTCGATGGTGTAATGGGACCACATTAGCAGTCAAAAGGGTTATGCATAATCTCATTGTAGTAACCATTTTAAAAGGGAAGATTTATTCATTCCGCGTATTCCAATGATTCCACAAGATATACCATTTGATTTTAAAAGACTCCAATTTCCGATACGTCCTGCGTTTGCTATGACAATAAATAAAGCGCAAGGGCATCATTGGCATTGTGTGGAACTGATTTGGAATATCCATGCTTCTCCCACGGTCAATTATTATGTATCGTGTTCACGTGTAGGCAAGCCATCAGTTCTCTTTATTTACACTACAACTCAGGACAAAACAAAAGATGTTGTTTACGATAGAGCTCTGCCATAGTTTAAGTTAAAACATAGGATTCATATTGTAAACAAATACAAATAAAAGTAGATAAATATATAGCTTCAGGAAATATAGATGGTCCTGTTCTTGAGGACTTTGAATTCAAATTCTAAGGAAAAAGAAGGGAAAAGAGAACTTGACTGTTGATTTGATTAGCGGTATCCACCTTCAGCGACGAATCTAATTAAGTGTAATTAAAGAGAAAATTGACTCAGTCGCGCTAAGCAACCAGACAAATGTAGTAGCACAGATAAGTGTAACAGATAGCTCAGCCAATGCATTTACGTAAAATCAGTAGGATTGTCTAGATTATAGCTGTCTTCTGATTTAACACATGGTCTAACATAGGAATCGTTTCCAAATCCATTCCATTTGAAGGCGATTACTGTTTTCAATTCTGTCGTAAGGATTTTTATTATTGGTTGTATTGTTACATACTCTTGTCAATGACTTCAGCAATTCAACCGCCAAACTCATTTTACAAAGTTAACAACAAATGAAGCAGTGATAACTACAATTCACAGCATGTACGATACAACAGTCGAACAATTACGGACGTACAACTGTATAACAATTAAATTCGTTAATCGATATTAATAATAATAATATCTTTATTGTTCTTGAGATCAGGTACAATGATGTAGAACATGTCACATATTACAAATAACAAAATACATATAATGATAAAATACAAATTCATACATACATAGGTAATAATAATAATAATAATAATAATAAATAAACCTTTATTCAAGCATTATTATAAATTAATGTAAACAATATTGCATTGATTTAAAAAAGAAAAATATATAGAATCACAAATGATGCTTATTGCAAAGAAATAAACTTAACAAGAACCTATAACAATGCATATATGTATATCAAACTAAAGATAAAAACAAAACAAAAATTAGTGAAACCCGAAAAGTAATCGTCGATTGTATAATATGCTTTATCAGCGAAATGGTTCTTACGATCTTTTCTAAAGATTTTCAATGTCTTTATTTCATATACACGACGACAATAATAACGACCCAACAGACAAGCAAGGATTTGAATGCCATTACTTACTACCAGAATTATGTTTATAAACTAGAACTTACAAAAAATAATTATTTAATTCTAAAATTATACGATTTCATTCAAATTTAGAGAAACAGTTACAAAAGAAAATGACCCTATGCTAAGAAAGGAATAATTTGAAGAGCACTAATGTGTGGTATGAATCCGTTGGTTGTGAAAAAAAAAGGGAGAATTAAGTTAGATTATGTTTGGATGCTAGACAGAAAAATAACTAAAACAATTGAGGCACCTCAGAAAATAAGATAACATTTAACAATAATAATTTGGTAATATAAAATATCAATTAAAATGTTTAAAGACTAGGAGAATTAAAGGAAACCAACATTTAGTATTTCACGTCAGATTGTTGAACTCGTGAGCATCGTGTCAATGTCAAATCCAAATTAGACGTAAAGATATATATGTACATCTATATAAAGGAGCAGTGGAATACTTAACACGGCTCTTACAAACAGCATCGTTGAAAGCAACTCCACATAATATCTTCAAACCACCTGAAACAAACAACCTACCGTTACACATCAAAATCCCTATAAACCAGAAGCAAAGACCACCAAGAACATAACATAAATCAAAAAAGCGACACATTTGACTTCTACATCACAAATCTATCTTCAAATGGGTAGACGCTATGGAGAGTCACCAGGAAACATAAGAGGCCAACTATACCCATACCTCCAACAAAAAAACTAGATCAATGATGGGCCAGAACAGATGAGGGAAAAGCAGAAGTGTTCGCTAGTCATTTGTCTCAAATATTCTCCCCAGTAACACCTGATTGAAATATAGCCGATGATGATACTTGACATTTTCTGAAGGCACCATGTTAGCTATCATCACCAATGAAATCCATCACACTAGCGGAAGTTCTTCAAGTAATAAAGACAACGAATGATCATAAAGCCCCGGGTTACGACCTCATAGTCAGTAAAATATTGTAACAAATGCCAAGAAAGTTACTTGTTCCACAAACGATGATTTACAATGCTATGATCAGACTATGTTACTTTCCTATACAATGGAAACACGCTCATATCATACTTATATCTAAACCTGGAAAACCTCCCAACAAACCTGTGTCATACCGACGGATCTTCTTCGGTCTTTTGTCAAACATGGCAAAAATCTTCGTAAAGTTCATTCTCAAGAGGATTTCACAGAATGAATTATTCCACAACACTCATTTGAATTTCGGGAAAACTCAACTATAAAGCAATGTAATAGAATTATCTACAAAATCATGGAGAGCTTTGAAGAAAAAAAGGTATGAGTAGATGTTTCCCTTAACATGCAACAAGCGTTTGACAAGGTATGATAGATTATTGTGTAAGCTAAAAAAACTAACACACGTACTGTACTTAATAACTACCTCCTAAACTACCTACTAAATACTTCAACATACCAAACCATTCAATCAGGAGTACTTTAGGGTAGTGTACTTGAACCACTGTCATATTTACTTTATACCGCAGAAGTACCAAAAACAAACATAGCTCATATAACAATATTCGCTACGGATACAGCTATCGCCACAATTAACGAGAACCCCATAATCGTGTCTAATAACTTACAGAATCATATATAAACTATTTGTATTGTTGGATGAACAAATGGAGAATCAAGATTAGCAGTAAATCCATGCAAATTTCATTTACCACAAAACGGACCCTATGCTCACAAAAAAGAACAATAAATGATGTATTAATTCCGGTTAAATCTGTTGTATTCCAGCTAACAAGTGAAAATACACTTCTACTCTACAAGACAATTTTGGTGCCTATATGGATATATCATATTGAGTTCTGGGTATGCAGCAAGTGAATAAACATCAAGATCTATTAAATATTCCAATTAAAGATATAACGCATAACGATTGATGCCCTATGGTATGTATCGAACTCGATGCTACTCGAAAATCTACGAGTACCTCCAGTTACGGAAGTTATCATATAAACTGGGCAAATATGCGGTAACGGCCAGTGGCGTGGCGAGCCCATAAAAGTTTATACCTAAAATAAAAGGTAAGAAATAAATTATAAAACGTGCTGAAAGACTTACCGAGATTACATACTTACATAGATATGTTTCCACAACTGTTCCAGTCAAATGAGTACGACTCGCGGTATAAACGTTTTTTCAATGCCAACAACGACCATTCTACATCTAGTGATGTTATATTTACATATTTAAAATAATCTTTGAAACAACTTAATGCATCTTCAAACGCATCTTCACAAAGTTGTCTTAATATAAGGAAGTCGGTGTATTTCTCTAAAACCCTTTCAAATTTTTGTATTGCACACCAGTTTCTCTTGCTTTCTACAGCGCATAACTATGCGTGTACATCATTCAGAGATTGAACAGAATCGACTAACGACATCGAAACATTTTGTAAGCTTTCAATTCCCTCCGCTAGTCCGAAGTAATTGTGTTGAATAGTTTGTCAATCTTTTTAACCTGACTATCTTGGAATGTTTCCTGGCTTTTCTCGATAGCTACAGCTTCTGTTGAATCGACTTTTAAAACTACTTTCTTTACATGATACTACTCCTTTTTATTAGATAAGTGGATTGTAAATAAGCAATTAATATATATATATATATATATATATATATATATATATATATATATATGTATCTAAAGGAAATATAACTACTTGCGTCTATCAAAATTCCAACGCCAGTCACACAGTTTAGCTTTAATATTGGAAGCCAAGAGTAGATAGCTCAAGAAAGCATCAACCAACGTTAAGTAACTAAATAGAAGGGTTAGAAATACCTGAGTTAATGAAATCTTAATAGAAAAATCAACCTTCGACAGAAAACTGTAGAACATTTTCCAGATAGCGAAAATGGACTCTTCGTTGATATCAAGTATCCGACAAATCGAGGTCATCGATTGACTTCCTAGACCTTAAAGAAATTAATTTGATAAATTCAGGATAGAAATCGAACCAAATAGCTGTAAAAGGAGATATAATAATGCTGTACATCTCCAGGTAGGTGGATATACCAAGCTTAATTTTTTCCTGTATATGGTAGATCCTATGGTAAACGTTTTCCTCAAATAAAACTCCAAATGGAAGAAGAAAAGATAAAAACTATAACAGATAAAATATTTGGGAATTCGGAAAAGGAGAATCACCCATCCTTATATGTTGTGCTTAACTATAAAGATTTAGAGTACCAATTGAATAAAGACAGGGAACTTAGAAAGAGCTTAAGACAAGAGATAGTAAATTTGAAATCACAATTCTGTTCAGATAATTTGGAAAGAACTAATACCACAGGAAATATCAAGGATCATATGAGGGTGTTAGAACAAATCACACAATCTCCTGAGAAGAACGATTTATTTCGGCAGAGTTTCACTCAAAGAATACATTACAATATACCGCACAAGTTCGATCTCGGGATATGTACCAAACCATTAAGGTGTGCTAATTGCAAAGCTCAGTTTCCGCTAGGCCCATATCCAGTCTCTGCAACGAATGCCAAATTGTTGTGCATCCTCAATGTACATCAAATCTACCAAGAACTGATATCGTAAAAGGCATTTACAATGTAGAGAATATTTATTCATATAAAGTTAATTAAATACGTTTCCTATTAAAACGATCTAAAATTAAATATATTAGTTAAATAAAACAATAAATAAATAGAATAGTACATTTTAGAGATTGAAGTCGTGTTAAGTACTTATCTTGTTTATTTAAAACTGTTCTCTTCTTCAGTATCATTTTACACTTACCAATTGTTAATCCATTTAAAAGGTGTAATATGAAGATTGTGGGAAAGTTCACTACAAATTATTTATTAGAGATTATGTTATGGAGATCACGACATCGCGTTTTCATTTGACTCTCCAACTTGAGGTAAATTACTACAATATATTTTATTCAGCGCACTAAACGTGGGTCTAATATGATTACAGTATGTACTTGTTTATCTTCAAATTTCATAAATTAATAAAAGCAATGACAGTGTACTAAATTTTTATTATTTTTCTAAGTTACGGAAATTTAAAATGGATTATTTATCGTCCAGCTTGACAGTGAAACATATTCTGCACAACAACCATATATTACACGTAACTTAAAAATCCCAGCAGGTAGATTGCCTTGTTATCAATCTCATTAGGAAAATAAACCTTCTAATTTTATTATTGCGTGTGCACATTTCATTTTTAATGTGACATTTCTTTTCTTAGCATAAGTTATTGTCGGCATCAATCCTAACGTATCGCAAGCTTTACTAACACGAAATTAATCCAAGGTAAGGTGTTTGGCTCCATAGATATGGTAATCACGAGAGCATTAGCGTATGTATGGTTTAGGTTACGATGAAGGTGAAAATTTTCTTGCATACGATATGTTTCTATTTAGCAAGTACAAATTACAAATGTGTCACATGAACACTTTAAAATCTGAATTCGTTAATACACGCGTGTTTTTCATACTATATGTTAGTACATACTTGTAGCAGGCTTCATTAAGAATCATTCTCTTACTATAATTTCCAGAACAGATCAATAAGAATATAGTAATTTAAGAAACCTAGTCACGAATTGGTCTTAATTTGTCACTACTCATTAGGTAGCTAGAGGTTATATACGTACGTATTTTAATAATTAAAGTATCATTTTTAGCAATGAATAATAGTGTCAAAAACACAACAAACGACGACGAAAAACGTAGTTTCGTATGCCCTTTTGAAATAGCAGTTATCGAAGAAACAAAGAATAAACTATCACCAAGATACAAACGAACTTGAAATCAGTGTTGCACCTAAAATTTTTAGAGGTAATGGCAGCTAAATTTTCACTTGATATTAGGACCTGTTTTGTAGTGAATAGCTGATTGGTATGAAGCGGATGAATTGACTTGTAACGAGGTAGAAGGTTTGGTAAGTCACTTATTAAGAAGTCCTTTAGCCAATAAAACTCTACAACAACTGTTTGGAATTCATTGGAATTAAATTTGGTTTGTGGGAGTAACTAATTTGTTTCTTAGCAACAGTTTGTACAAAGATAGGAAACAGCTATAACTTGCGACCTATATAAATCAAACTTGGTTAAATCAGAAAAGGTTAATACGTATGAGGATGCTTAATCCTAAGCAAAGAGTTCAGTTAGTTATTATGTAAAATCTCAAATGAACGAAATAAAGAATAGGGAAAGAAAAATGAAAGTCTGACAAGTCTCCCTAGGCTTCTCCAATCCCACTAGGTAGCTTGCCCGGATTAGTTGGTAAATTACGACACCACGAGAAAGAGTGCTTATTGTGTTATCTACTGATGTTGAGCAAATCGCATAGCCCCAACACTAGAAAGTGAGTAGAGTAGACTAAGGGCAAGTAAGCGCTAACTACAGAAATGGTTATGAATGAATTAATAATCGAAGTAGCAGTTATGTTGCCGGCCTAGGCCCTTAGAAGGTATCCTAACTAAACTGAATTAGATTAAATAATTAGCCGAGTAGTCCCAACTGACGAAGAAATGGAAGAAACAGCTAACCTCTTACATAAGTTGAACTATAACTTGACGTTTAAGATTACAACAAACTAAATCATATCACTAAATAGAAATTGAAATTGCCCAGCGCGTGGAAGAATCTATTACCACTACTTCTTCGGATTAAATTATTAATAAAAAAACTAATTTTAACACGCTGCTTGCTTGCCATGTATATTCGAAGCAGTGATCCCAACAGATGGCCACCGGCTCTGTCAGGTATGCACATAGAACCTTGAGTAATAATTTTCGTTATCAATAAATTTAAGACGTTGGTTAACTTATAACTTTGAATGGTTTGACATTAGTATTCACGAAATGTTATGACACTAAAACAACAAACATAAACAAAATGAACAAAACAAAATACAACAAGAGGCTTGCCTCTAACTAAGTACTGCGACGTTATAAAAGGTACCTCACCAAGCAAAATGATGAAACAATCGAACAAATTTATTGTTTATAGAACGTCGCATATTTAACTAAATACAAAAACAAATCAAAAGGATTGCTTCAATAATTCTGGCAGGGTATAAATACGTATAATACGCATAAATATGTTTAACAAAGTACTGTCTGAACCATTTGCCATGTTGCTGAACCAAATCATATAATACTCCTTTCTTGCGCGTATCAGTTCAAACGTGCTGGGATACGGTCAAAACGCTAGATGAGGAATCAAGCTAACAGGGAGGACGCAGTGAATTCAACCAACCCAAATCCCCAAACCTACAACCAATACCAACCTACGGCAGAAAAAGAAAAGTAGTCGCCGCTGAAATGTAACAACCATCCAAAACGTTCCATGAACATATTTTTTTATGGAGAGTTTTTAACATTAGAACCTCATGAGCATTTATGGATTCTAGTAGCTTGTACAAATGCAACTAATATGACAGAAATCTTTTCTAGTAGGTTGGCCGGTTTGAATTTTGGCTTCTTTCATACGAAGTCCAAATTATTGTAATTTCATACATATTAACTGTTTAGTTCAAATAACCACCATGATAATCAGTCTACTTCTGTCAGAAAGCAGATGTAGAAAAGAATTCGGCGAAAAAAATGTGTACCTTCAAATTCCAGGAATTGCTGAAGACATTCTAGTCATCGTCTTTTTTAAGGGTTTCCCGGCCAGGTGGTAACAGTGACTTGTCCACTGACTTGTTTTGTTGACGTAGGAGGTAAGTCAGTAGAATAAGGCGGACGTGGCGTAGTAACTAAGTCCATTCCTTGTAGCTGTTGGATCGCAGCGCATAGTTTAGGCTTCCGAATTCCGAGTGTATGCTTCTAAGTCGGTACAATTAGGATCTCTCGCAATAACTTCTTGTGAAGAAAGAAACCTGAAGCATACCACATCTCTCGCTGTCAACCAAAGTGCGTCCGAGTTCTTACGGGGACAAAGTGGATGTTATGATACCTGCTTTGGGATGTTACCCTTTTCATCATGATTAACGTCTTTCATTGTCATATAGTAGCCACTTTTCCTCATCCGTTCACTTAAGGATTCTTCATCGAGCGCTGGCTGCATTTGCCTAACTAAGTTATTGCCAGTTGTTTTCATGCCCAATAGAAGTGACAATATAAACTACTAGAAAATTATATTTATCCGTTATGATTACCTCTAAAACACCAAAAAATTAGAAATTATGAAATGGGTACTGGGCAATTTTTTCTAACCCCTCATTCTATACAATCTGTCATTATAGGTAGGACCACAAGCACAATGTTTTGTTATATTATACCATAAGAGGGCTTCTCTCGGTCACAAAACTTCTAATTTAAAATAAATTATAAGGACCTAATAAATATTAGTTTACTGCAAATAAAACAATCGCCATAACAATTATAGTGGTACTGTATTTGACAGAGAAGAATTTAAATATCAGATCTAGTTGAGACTTTGACTATCAACTAGATTCAGACGTTCTGATTCATTTGTTACTCACTCACTAATTGGAAGAAAGTTTGGATAAGTTTTATCTCTGATATGATACCTTTGAGGTAAACCTCATAATTTCTTTTTTAATGATGGCAATTGTAAGCCACTCTGAGTAACAGCATTAGATACATAGCAAGCAGTATTCTACTATTTTCGGGAGCATTTTATTTTACTACAATACATACTACTCCATACATCCAAATTGATTTCAGGATTGATTTATATACTAGAAGTTTGTTCCCGACTGTCTGGTATTGATTATAAAAACAACACAGCAGTGTCACTTGCGAATGAGGCCCGGTAGGCTCCCTTGTGGGCCACCAGACTGAATGGACAGCAAGTCACTGTGTACTGGGTTATGTGCGGCATAAAATAATCCATTAGTTAAATATAAGCTTAGCACGGCACAGGTATGTGGCAAATAATGCCTTAACTTATAAAATAGATCTACATGGCGAATCTTATCAAAAAGCTTTGAACATCCAATGGCATTTACTTCATCGTATCATATTTTTGCCTGAACCGAAATCGGTGATCGTAAATTAGTTTGCGATCATTAACACTTTAATGCATGCATGCAAACAAAGACCGGTCCTGTATAAAAAGCTCTCATGTGTTTCTATTGCTGATTTACCAAGCTTGCCTAACCTGATCACGTATGCAATGTTCAATTAGGAAATGTTCTGTTCTAATGACTACTAGCAATCTGGGTAATAGGTTTAATAGCACTATATGGTAGTTTTGCTTGGACTATTTCATTAATAAGATCTTACCCTGGCACTTTTTGGTGTTAACTTCTTTTGTAATAACCTCTGAGTCGGTAAACTTTGTTATTGATAAGTTTAGTTAGTTTAGTTAAGTTTGGAATGGAAAGTCTAGACTTTTGTTCACTGCATTTCCTATTCACGGAGGGACTTGCCATGGTAAGGGTTAAAACACTTTCAGAAAATAGTTGGCGAACATGGACACGTCTCCTTGGTTAGTTTTGGGGTATTGACCATTTTTATCATCTAGTGGTAGATTTACAACTCTCCACAATGAATTTGTATAAATGTTTAAAGATGTTAATTATTCCAAGCAGTTTTGTATATTTTCATTTTTAAGCTGCAGCATAAGTATTTTGGGTTCTTTGCTGGCTTTAGTTCATTTTCTCTAATTCTGGTGTGATCTATCATTTTGCCATTATTTACCGATGGTTCTTTCCTTTTAGTGTTAACTCCCCTAACACTGTTAGGCTTTAGATTTTTGGGTTGCATTTGTAAAGTTACATCTCAAGCTGCTGTCTGAATATTGGTATCTACATTGTGAACTCCTCGATGAACTCATCAACTCCTTCTTGCATTTTGAGGAAATTTGAATAAAAAATTTAGATTTTTTATTTCATCACTTTGTTTCCAAATACGTTCCAATGGGTTTCATTATTATATAGCAGTAGGTTTCCTTGGCGGCTTTACTATATCTGAATTAAAACTCACTGTTAGAGAGGAGTGGTCTGTTGCTAGATCGAACATTGTCTTTTGTAATACAGAAGTCAATTTGATAAGTACCTTTCCCTAAACCGTTGCCTGATACCTTGGCTCACCCGTGGGTAATTAATCGAGATTATGAGCCTAAATTTCAACTAGAAGCGGTCTTGTATCTTTTTCTGCGATTCTAGAGTCTCAATACTGATACTTAGCATGAAACTGGCCACCAACAATAAATTTATTACTAGGAGTCCCGAAATATTTAGCATATTCCTCTTATTTGCTATTATAGTTAGGTGGGCAATATGAGGCCGAAGTACTTAATGTAGTTTTCTTCTTCCAAGGCTATTGTTGTAGCTTGGAGATATTCCACATTGCATATATTAATTTAGATGAGGTTTAGCATCTTTGCTTTTTAGAAATTATGAAATGCATATAGAGAAAATTTCCATAAACTATATTCATATTTTGCGGTATGCTAATGTTATAATTCAATTTTTATGTACTCTCTGTGAATGCCATCATCTTCCAATTACTATTTGCATTTTAATAAAGCGACCAGTCGACGGAAGGAAGTAGAAATAACAAAATGGTCATATCACAGTTCGCTAAATATTCATACGAGAAAATTAGATATAACAATTGTCTAACGACGCTGAAACCAAAGATGCATTGTTTTCGGCGTACGAGTGCTGCAATTGTTCCTGCAACCGTCATTTGCAGTAGAAACGGTTCTTTTGTTCGCGTTAATTGAATCTGCAGACGATTGTTTAGTCGAACTCTGTCGGACTGTATACACGTTACCTACAATCGAAATCAATTAACCCAAGACCGAATACGTTTCTTCGTATACATACATACATATACACATACATAAGTACAATCTGCGTGTCAAACTGATGTATGTATGTATTTGTACGTATACTTTGACGGTAGATTGTTTACCGTTTACGGGGTTAGATGTTGCAAATACTTGGTCATTTAAATGCTTCCCACGCTTCGAAACATTCAGCATATTCAAACCGGCTAACGTAATTTGCGGGTAACCGCAGATTTTATTATTTGCGAGTTTTCAATTAGAACTTCTTGGTACGGTTTAGCAAATTGGGGTTATTATTTAATCTCGCTCCTAATATAAGCAAATCAACAAATTGCGACCGGTAATGCGTACTGACCACCCAGTATAAATATCAACAGCAACAATTGGTCTTCCTATTCAACAAGTTTTAGAACTGCAAACGGACGAAGACGAATTATCGTTTAAAGCTCTTGGCAGAACATTGATGACTTAAATTTTAGTTTCGTTAGTTTAATCCATTAAATTTATATGGAAATTGGAGGGGAGTAGGGTAGTACTAACATTAGTCATTCTGATGGCTAACTATCAAGAGCTTTAAGCTGACTTTGATAGGACTATGTGGCTATTAATTGGTGCACACTGTGATTAGGAATGGTATGTATTAAAAATATAGTAGCAGTAGTGGAGTATCGATTGCCCTTAGTTATTGTACCATTGAGATACAGGAAAAACAGCATTCATAATGGTAATAGGAAATATCGTTGTTATACTGACCTACAGGACAAACTGCAACTTATAATGTAAATTCCAATTCGCCGAGCCCGATGGTTATTTTGGTCTTATCACTGTTTATTTCGTTAATCATCCGAAGCAAATATATGGTTGATATACTGAAAATCACCAGGAAACTACACCGTTAAACAAACATAAATCAATTGTCAACTTGTTATATTTGGGGTCAAACTATATTAAATGGACCGTATGAATGAATCACTGAGAATTATCTAAGAAATCACTTAACTTATTTTAAATTTGAGACTTAAAGTATTTGTTTTAGTCATTGTCAACAACAGACGGGATAACCAAAGTATGTACAAGTTTTAGGGATTATCCCCAAAAAATAAACCTTTTATATGCGAGTACTTCTTATACAAAAATGATTTCCGGCGTGTAAGGTCGGGTTGGAAGCCTCTCTGGAATTTTAAAGTTCCAAATATATTTACCCAGACCCTAAATCAACTAAATAGCTGAGTACCTAGTCACTAACGTTGTTGGAAACTGATATAGACTGTTTAGAGGCGTAGAGTTTGTTTCCTTAGAGAAAGGCACATTAAATTTGGTTTTCCGTATAGGTAAGTTGCCAGGGCGAAAGTCAGTGAAGTATAGAACGGGTTTGACCATTTTGTATTATCTTTGTTTTGCTTGTACGTTGAAATTGCCTACAAAATAGTTGAAGTCCAAGGAAACAAACTCTAGGATTAAAATCGAATGTTCAATAAGAACTACATAATCCCTCAATTCCCTTGGACGTATCCTTCCTCTTCACTTTGACCTTGTTAAATGTAGGTTGGTGTAGACATTGGCCATTTGCTCACCTATTGATGTTGGTTGTTATATAACGTGTTTGTTAGAGTTAGTGCGGAGAAAATGTCTGAAAAGCGCATTCTGTTTGAGGACTTTTGCAATAATAGCTTGCTGAATATAATAAAGATATTCCATAGCTTCACCACCGACTATATATGTTCTTTTCATTGTTTAGTATGGGAATCTCGGAGGAAACTTTTGCTGTTTCGTAAACTCGGTTGAAGCTAACTTTTATTTTTCAGAAGAGTTTATGTTTTAGTACATATGTTGAATAAACTGAATTATTACACTTTTCTCAGGTACTACGTTAGTTTTTAAATGAAAGGGAAGAAGATGCCATGACTTATCTATTTTCTGAAATAATTACATTTGTATGAGCTCATGGACAAATATAGTTCCCACAAAGGAAGACACTAGTTCATCTCATAAATTGCAAACGATATTGTTAAATAGATAAATATTTTAAGATCTATAATATTAAAAAAGAGTTTGGCAAAGTGTCTATCTTGCTTACATAGGATGTTTTCTGCCAACAACCATAGGCATGCGCATACTAAAATACCAACTAACATTATCAATAATTACACCTAACTAATACCCTTGGAAATTCGTAGGTGCGACGTCTCCCAACACAAAATTTTAGATCAACTGCAATACATTCATACACCTGGACCATCGAATGGTGATATATACTTCAATTCGTATTGCAAAAGTAACGCATATCTGTCCAATATATTTGAATTTATTTGGCAAAATTGTAAACTTTCAGCTTCACATTTCAATCACATCGTGTTGTTCTCCGCCCGCGCCACTTAACGTTCGATCAGATTCAAAGGAGGCAAAAGAAATAAAACGAACACCACCTAGTTGAAATTGTTAAACATATGACCCGAAATTTACTGGCGTTTACGTTTCCACGTCTAAGCAAAAAACATCCTAGTTGACCACATACGAGATCAGAGGTCCTCTAGATCTTCCTTGCGAGAGTTTAATATAACAAAAGTTATTACCGCTTTCATGTGATTTTAGGAAAGTATTCTTTCTTACAAATGTTTTATTTTGTTAGAACTTTCTTCTGTTTTAATTTGATGCATAAGTTGTGAAAAGTATGGTATGTATATATTTACCTGTTTCTTATTTATTTATTATACATTAAAAGAATTTATTAACATTTTCCAATCCGGAAAATATGATAATTACATTAATATTGACATGATACAACGAATTTCCAAAGAAGAATAGGACTCCCAACCGACCGAAATGAAACAGTTACTATCTTTACCGAATCGCATTAGTTACTTCCAAATACATGCTTCGGCAAATAAACTGTCATTCTCCTTCGATATATCCCGAGGCCGCATTACTGTTATTGCAGTTTCCTCATTGTGTTATACCCAAACAACGGATTAACGTCCATTTTCAGGTCCGTAGGTGTAAATTCACGATTCACTACTAGACAATATTGCGAATATATTTTTTTAAATTTCAGGGAATGCTTAAGTATGAGAAATCAGAAATACTAGAATACAGAGTTCATTAACACTAAACTGAAAAGAAATTGGCGAAGTGTTCCCATCATTTAGAAACGAACTGCTTTCAAGAAACAGACCGGGCTTACCTATGAAAAGTAAAGAGGTCTATAATTTTTTATGACGCCTTATCACACCGAAGTTCCTCTAAGTACACATGTCGGCAAGTAAGTTATCATCCTCAATGCAGACAGCAGAGATTAAAGGAAATGCCATTCGTAAACTTTTATTAACATTTCCTCTAAAAGGTGCAATTGAAATGAACCTGTAATTAAAGGTGAGAATGAACATACGTATGTAGGTTTTGCATATCTGCATTTATAATTTAAACGCGTGCACAAGTATTTTGGTCATTAATATAGTTGTTTTGAAAATAGCTGGCATAGTACATGTACAGGCATATCTCGCAGTGCCAACTCGAGCTCTAATCGATTGGATTTAACAGTCGCAAACCGGGCAGGATAATTAAGGCTTTCCTCGTCACTAAATATGTCGATGGCAATGAATTTTGAATGTACGTCGTTACAAATTAAATTCGCCACTATATTTTACGAAATAGTTATCGGAGGCCATTAGAGTTTCCAAACTGAGCGGGAAGCAGAAACAATTCAACCGAATTTATGGCTTTCATCATAACCATGAAGTCTGGGTAATGATTTAATGAAGCAGTCAATTAATCGGGTACTGTTTTAATAAATACGCTGTTTAAATGTTCCGCCACTGCTGCGTTCTATCGATTTACACTTACCGCGTACGCGTAAACTTGAATTTCCGACTGAAAAATGTTTAGAATAAGAGCGATAGCTTCCATAAACACTTAGGGAAGTGTTACTTGAGGGCTTCATTAGAATATGAGGCGGCTTTTATTTGGACAGTGCATCCGTTTAATTTAGCGGCTTTCTGTTATCTGCTCTTTCGGTTTTTATGGTATCCTTTTGAAGATACTTGACACACAAGTGTTGCTCGATTCTAACCAGATTAGCTTTCTTGGTAGTGGACTTTTTATGGCTACATAATAACACCACTAGCTTGATTCATTATGGACTTTTCAAACGTTCTGTGGACTACCTTTCTACTTGTTGTGTTTTAGCGAGGGGCACACGACCAAATGTATTAATTACACAGGAATAGTTGCAAGAGGATGAGGAAATGTTTTAACAAGAACAATGGAAACGTAAACTTGAAAGCAGATCAATTAAACAAAAACGCAATATGGATATAGCCAAAAAGACAGTGAAAAACAGATAATGTTTGTACTCGGACTACCAAGTGAAAAACATTTGAGAAAAGAAAAAGAGCTACATATGAGTTTGTACCCTTTTTCCATATGAGGGAAGCATTTGATGGAGTTAAGTAAGAGCATGAATAGAAAATGGAGAAGAGGGGTGTAGGCTCGTAACTCTTTTCACGACCAGTGGGCAGAAATAGAAGAGGAAGGCCAAGAAGGGAGTGCATTAGTGAAGTATAGGAAATATTAGGACGAAGAGGGCAAGACTGGAACTCAGCAAAAGTAGTGACACATAGTAGAAGGGAATGGAAGAAATTTATAACCTCGACACCTTAGGATAACAGGAGAAGTAGGATTATGGTAATGATAAAGCGTTCTTAAGAATAAACCATAAAAAGTCTGAGTTTAAAATCCATCCTAGGACTAAAGCAAATATGCAAATTTAGTTCCGTATTTTTCTCAGTGAAAGTGTTTGAACCGGATGACAACCTAATATAATGTATAGCAAAATAAGAAAGCACTTAAGAAAGGCCTGGAAAGAATTCTACTTGAAAAACTGATGTGGAAGCTCCTATGAACATGAAAGCAGTACAGCTGTGGATGGTCAGCAAGTAGAACAGATGAACATAGGTAAATTCAGAGAAGAAGAAGTAAAGCACACTTGTTCATCGCATCCAAGGAAACATTTCTGGGAATAAGAACATATACAAATTTGGGGTTAACAACATCCTTCAGAGACTGATAGACACAGACAAGAGCAGAATGGACGCCTAGATTGTACTTACGCAACTGGGAACTATCTTAGTAGATGCTGTTACTGAAGAGGGACAATTTTGTTGGTTGAGTCAGTCAGAGGCGAAGAGGCGAAGCAGTAAATAAAAGAGTATGTAATGCAAGACAGCGAGCAAAAATAAAAATGGAAGTTTACCCCTATGTAGAATGAGTTAGTTATGAATAAGTTAGGAAATAGGTTCTTTGAGCGAACAAGACGCGCGCTTGTCACACCTTAGTTATGAAAGGAAATAGTGTTGTCGAGACCAGACAGTGGAGAAAATAATTGGAAGAGGTAGAAAAGCACATACGGGACAACAAACTCAGCTCAATAGTTTTACACTGCAAAGTGGAGATTTAGGATCAGTAATTAAGTAATTTCTGTGTAGGAGATCAAAAAGAACAACCACAGCTTAAAATGTGCCACTCTGGGCGAGAACGATGTAACTGATGTGATAAAATGAAGGGATATTTTCTAAGAAATAGTTAAAGGCTTCTGCAGACTTCAAAATGATATCACAGGGTAAGTATTCAAAAGATTGAATTTTGCGCTAGTAGCTCAAATTCATATGCCTCCCTTGCCCTAAGTCATGTACACAATATGTGTAAAAGATAATTTAATTTCCCGAAACATTATGTTACATATTTCAGTGTTCTACTTGCAGTTATGAAAACCGGCGTGCAATCATGGCTATTACATCCAATAACCTTGTTACTAGTCAATTGCAGCTAACTGGAGTTGTCCTTGCTTATTTACTTCTTAGTTATCACCTTCCGTAACTTTCTGCTCTTTGTCAAGCTTTACACTTGCTTCCACTCGATTTCTCTTTTGTGTATGTGGTTCCTTATTTTTCCTCCCTCATTTTCCTGTTTCTCTCGTTTGCCTCCTATGCTCTTTCTGATATTCTACAATCTTGCCTTCTGTAGGAGTGGCCAAGCTGTCTAGTTCCACTTTTATTCTTTTGAGTTTTCAGTCAATCGCTTTTTTAGTTAGTTCGCTTTCCACTTTACCTTTTCCATCTTGTTTGTTTCGGAATGTTCATTTCTGCTACCTTGAGTTTATTCCTTGTGTACATAAAGTGTAAGTAATTGGTAATAATAGGGCGTAATGGGTTTCGTTCATTTTAAGTTAGAGGTGGACACGTAGGTGAACATACTGATTGTGAGTGATATTCTGTATATTAGAAAAAAAAATTAAATAAGCATAAAATTCACAGATGTTAGTCATTGATTGGTCCCAAAACACCACGCTATGTTTTAATAGTATATATTCAGAAAGTAATGAATCGCATCTGAGTTAATTTAGTTCGGAGACGGTGGCTACATGGTACCGTTGCGCGACTTTGCGCGTAAATACGCCATCACTCAACGTCCATCAAGCTGTCAGAGAGTGCGAGTCGCACGCACAACCGTCTCTTTACTTGCAAAGCTTAATACATCACCTCTCGGGGATATTGCTTCTGTCTGCGATGTTGGCTGCACTTACACTCTTTGTCGATAAATTGTTTTCCATACTTTGACAAGCGGAAAACTGAGCCCGCACCATTATTACGCGAGATGTGAGTGATTTGCCGACATTCCGCATGTGCCTTGAAACGATGCACTCGAATTTACTATTGTGACTTTCCTTTTCCCGTTAAATAATAGCACGGCATTCGTCTTCGGCTGGAAAACGCTATTCCTTTATATTTGTGACGTATTTGGAAAATGGAAAATTGTAGTGTTCATTTTTCTTTCGGACAAAGGTGAAATTGTCCTTCGTGCGTGTGGCCGATCAATAATTTAGTATTTCTTATGTATATTATACTCCAGGACAAATAGCCAACGATCTATCACTGTCAACATATTAGATATCCACAATATTAATGATGTTTCGTATATTTTGGATGAAAATATCAAGCATGCGTTCTTTGTTCCAACACAATGTTGTATATGATACCAAAACATGCTGAAATAAGAGCTGATATTTCGCTATTCGCAAGAAACGTGAAACATAATGACGAACACACCAACAGACTTACTTAAAATAAAGTCTTAGGTGCGGGTGAAGAACTAAGGATATCTTAAGTGTTTTTAGCTCAAAAGTGACTCAATGTAATTGATTTGATTATTTTATATTTATGTACTTGTTGCGACACAAAAAAATCACAGGCTTTGTATAAAATCTGGCGAAATGTTGTCCTGACACGCTGAACACTGTATAATCATGAATTCTACGTTATCAAAAGACCTTCCGAGAACAAGACTAGGAGAATGGAATTGTTGGTGTTCATTATATATGTTAGTATAAAAGCCCGTATATTGGTTAATCATGGGTTTCACCCGTAAATCTTAGGATGTACCGACATGAATTGGAAAATGTAAGAATTTATAAAAATGGGACTATTTTTTCGGACGTTTACCGTTAGAATTTAGTACATGCTAGTAAATGTTGGTTTTGGGAATTAAACAACGAGTACTTCTTAATCATTCATTTCCATTAACTATCAGTCAAAATCTTATATATTTTGATGCATCATATGAGAGTAATTATTAATCGTTTATATTACTAATCAGTCAGATCGTTACCTATTTTAAACTATTTTCACATGGTATTTTTATTTATTAATTTTTAGTAACATTATAAAATACCTATAACATACTTCTTGACTAGTAAAAAATAACACAAATAAAATTATCTTCTCACCAACATAAAGCTCAGTATTTTTCTTATTATTTGGTATTAAACAAACAAATTGAAAAGAAAATAATTAATCCACTGTCCTTTATTAATAGGTAGTAAAAAAAAAATTTACTTGTTATAACACCGAACGCTATTGTGGCATTTACAGTTAGAAAGTAATCCTGATGACTTGCAAACGCATTCCCTTGACAAGCATTTTTTAAGACACTTACGTTTCTTGAATCCTTGTCCTCCAGTCAACGACAATTTTCCGACAACTTCTTAAGATTCACTTCTTTATCTTTAATAACTTTTATTTCCAGAGCATGAGGTAAGCTGATTCTGTGTGTAAAGCTGCTTTAGTACTCCAATTTTGGTACCCAGTTGGTAAAACTCATTGTTCTTTACATCTACCACAACCAAACATTGCTTCGTAGAGGGGGCATTTAATTCCCAGATGAGAGGCTCTATTTTTCATGGCCTAGATGAATTTCAAGCTCTCTAACAATTTTGACGACTGATTGAATGGTGGTAAAGTTCTAAATGATCGATGATCACAGAACTGTTCGGAATGTTATCATTAAGAAATGGTAAATCTTAGGTTTTACTGGAAAATCTTAGAATTTGCCGTCGTTCAGGCTTCTACAGTAATATATACATAGATAGAGATGAATATTTAAAGCAAAATATCATATACATTCACGGATAAATTGCTTTTATGACATAATCCTTCAATCGTTGCATGTAGATCGTAAGAAAACAGCACCAAGAGAAGCAGAATACCTACGGCGATAGATGGATTGAGTATCTGGATTCACGCAACATGAAATTGTTTTTGCAGTCGAATTTGATAGGATTTCCTTTCGACAAGGAGTTTGTTCTCTCCTTGCCCATATATTAACAAAATTTTAACAGGGATCGTACATAATATATTCCCGAGATATATTATTGCATCAAAGGGCTAAATTTCTTTTAAATAATACAGACATGGTTGTTTGAAATGAATCATATGTTGCTCGTTGATAGTTATGCATGTACTATGTATTTAGCGTTAGTTATGAGTAACTCATAAAGTTGTTGAAATCTACGTTCGCCAGCTGCTGCACATGCATCACTTAAAATAAAAAATAATTAAAATGTACAAAGCTCCGAGCTTTGCTCAGTGTACCTTACTTACAATTAGATATAAAGACAACAACGCTACCCGTTCTTATCATCGAAAACTGTTTGCCTTCTGCGTGATAATATTTACTAAAACGACAGCTGCGCGCAATCCAACTGTGCAACTACAAAGAACTTACGTTAAATGATTTGCGTACATTTCAGTAGTTGCTTACATGTTTAACCAGTGGGTCCTCTGATCCTATAACAAGCCCTTAGTGACCCCTACAGCAGCAGTCCGTCTCATTCATTCTACTAATTACGGGACGAAATTACGTCATCTGGTATTCATCAAACAGAAGTCATGACAGAAACGATCGAACTAGTTTTAATTAATTCTCTGCCCCAGGTGGTAGAGGTAAACATTACCCACTCCTCCTATAACTAACATCAGTTTTGAAATTCACCACCTTGCTGCACATTTTCCCTGCAGCTTCACGTTTTGATTGCAACCGTACTTTTATGCATGCATCACCCTCGTGTTTTGATTGTTTACGAGAGGTATAATAACCAGCGATGATCATTTGGAATTGATTGCTCGTCGTTGTTTTTTTTTTGTTTTAACCGATATTGGAGTTCTCACCGGGACCAGGTAATGAAATCGACGACATAATTAAATTCGATTTATAATTAGTCAAAATACATACATATATGTTTACGTGTGTACATGTGTAGTTGATATTGTATGAATCTATCAGTTGAACCAACAGTTTGAAGGGAGAAGTAGATAATTGCTACTTTAGTATCGTCTTCATAAACGGCAAAAGCATATGAAAACGACCTATTTTAGGATAAGGTCTCGCATTCCATTTATTTATACATTTTCAGTACATGTACATATGTACATATATATGTATTACATATCTATAGTAATTGTTAAAACAAATACCTATTGTTTAAAGAAATCGTATTGCATAACATTCTAAAGAGTGGTAACTATATCAGATACAGTACTTTGTATATTGGTGCACTGGAAAGCAGTAATGATTAACCACTTCGATTTGCAATTTATCTTTGCTTTTACAAGAAATCATTTTAATTAACTGTTTAGAGCAGGCATGGGCAACCTTTTTTGTAGAAGTTTTATGCTGCGAGTAATCTTGAAAAATATACATTTTTGTGGTATCCTTATGATTCATTATGAATTAAGTTTAGACGGGCCGTGCTAATATGCAACGAAAGAATTCAGTAGCGGGCCGGGGAAATCTTACTCAAGGCCGCATGTGGCCCGCGGACCGGAGGTTGCCCATCTATAGTTTAGAGCAATAAGCGATTCCTGTGAGTTCGTGTCGGCCATGTTTGATTAAAATCAAATGACCATTGTGGCCTTTTGCTCTTAATAATTTATCACAGTAATTTCTTGAAGACGTTTCAGTATGTTCAACAATGCAAACTCAACAATCATTTATAGCACCGCAACTAATAATGAATCATAGATTTATTGTTATTAATCCGACTAAACATGTGACTCCGCTGTTTAGAAGTCTTAGGATGAAGCTATCATGTCTCTACAAGATCAAAGAATGGTAAATACTAAGTGATACACTACCGTTTGTTTATTAGAGGTAGTGAGCCTGCTGACAGAGCTAGCCTTAAACGACTGATTATTGCGCATCTTTTGACCTTTTGGTCAAAATTTTAGTGCAATGCCTAATGTGTCTGCCATAAATGTATTAACTGCCGATGCAACGGGAATAAGTTTCGGAAAACATTGGAAGGAAGGAATACTATTTACATTTCGAGCTTATTACGAACCATAATCCTCCACACAAAAGGAAGGAACAGAAAAGCGCATCATCAACTTCTAAATTGAAATTCCAATTGTCTTGGGTTTATACACCTTTATTATGAGATCATGGAAAGATCAAATAATCCACGCATACCATCAGGAATTCACATACACGAGGTAGGCAACATAAATTCTCGACCTGACATGCTTATACAGGTTCAAGCGTGTTTCAAACTTCGTCACAGTTGCACATGCATGACGCCTACACTATTATATAATGGCTTGCAGAATAGTAGTTTCGTCGCAGGTCACAAAAACAGAGTAGCGCGAGATTATTAAATTTTTAACAAAAGAATGGCATAGTCCTAATCACATTAAAAAACATTTAGCCGGCCTTTATGGTGATTCATCACAGTCATATTCCACTGTAAAATGTAGGCAAAATGTTTCCATTTGAGGCAAGAATGCCTGAAGGATGATGAACTCTCCGGTCGGCTACCTACAGTGATAACGTCTCAAAAAATTGCAATGGTTTAAGAAATGGTATTAGAAGATTGCAATTTGAAAGTAAAGAAATTAGTAGCAATGTTTAACATTTCTGAAACAAGTATTCGCCGAATTCTCCATGACCATTTGGGTACAATTAAAATTAGTGCAAAATGGGTACTGTGTCTTCTTTCCGCTCTCCAACGTCAACATCGGGTTGAATGTGCACTTTCGCCTTTAAACATGTGTGGAGACAACTCCAAACCGATTTTGGAGTCCGTGGTCACAGGAGATGAAAAAATGGTCATGTTTTATGATTATCTATCCAAAAGAGAGTCCATGGCATAGCCGTGACTTGGCGACTCTCGTTTCAGAAAGGCGGAACTCGTTCAATGAACGAAAAAGGTGATGGTCACAATATTCGGTATTGTGAGGGCATTTTACTTATTGACTCTAAACGGTGCAACAACTGTCAACAGCATATAGTATGCATTCTTGTTGCATATTTCGAGGGACAATATTCGAGGCAAATGTCGACGAAAATTGACAAATGTTTTCGATTATTGAACGGCAATGGCACCTGTCATACCACCACCATTTTACAAGCTGTCATTCGCGAATGCGGCTTTCAAGAATTGGAAAATCGACTGTAAAGTCTGGATAAGGCTCCTGGTGATTATTATTTATTTTCTAATTTAGAAAAATCGGCGATCTAGATGGGCCGAAGGATAAGGTGTAAGAAGAAGAAGAAGAAAAGGAAGAAAAAACACCTTAGGGGAATTCGGGGCGATAGTGAGTTGCAAGCAGCAGTAATAGAACATTTGGAAGGGGAAACTTTAAATTATATTGACAAGGGTATAGAATTATTAATTAGTCGTTGTAGGAAATTTATTGAAGTTATTCGAGATTATATTAAAAAAGAAATTGTTATATTTGCTGAGAATGTATGACGCCTACCTCATATGTATGTAATACGGCGATTGAATGGAGTATGTATGTAGTAACAGTATTATAATAAAATTCAGTGGACGCTTGGGGCCATTACAATGAGCATCACTTAGCTACAAAACCTCAGATGGTTTACTTCGGTGTGAACCTAGTAAATATTAGCATATAAATACACTCCGAGCATGTGAGCGTTTAGATAGAGTTCTTAGGAATAACTTACACGATCAATTATTTTCAGTTTTTAATGGAGAATGGAAACCGGGTAGTTAATCTAATTCTTTACCAATGGTGTTCTGTATAAATTGTGTCAAATACTAGATTAACAGATTGACAATGGTTTCATACCTAATCCGATTTTGTTGACATAAATTTATTGTACATGAACAACTCATTCCAGAGGTAAACGCAAACACGCCAGCAAATTAATGTGCGTGTTCAAATTGGTGGTAATAATAATAATAATAATAATAATAATAAATAAAGATATAGCTCTAAATTGACAAACAAAAAAGTATATATATACATGTATGTAAACAAAACACTTAACTCTAATAAACAGAAAAAGTTACAGTTTGTTAAAAAACATGTCATCATAGTGGGAGTCAGCTAGACGGCACATATTCACAACGGGAGACCGCCACAACGCATTAGATCTTGCCGATGGAAGGGCGAATGTCGGTGCAATACGACTGGACCTAGTTGGAACGTGGAGCTTCACGGACGCCAAAAGTTCAGGACACTCAACCACACTGTGAAGTAACTTCCACATAAAACGTGAGCTCAACATATCCCTCCTGCCCGTCAGAGATTGTGTATTATGACGACTTAGGAGCTGATTATAGTCGTATCCCCTAGGAGGATAGGCACCATCGAGCCGATAAGATAGACGACGCTGAATGCGTTCAATAGAGATCTGATGAGTAACGTAATATGGCGACCAGATTACTGCCGCATATTCAATTTTAGAAAGGACGAAAGAATCATAATGCTTACAAAGGGTTCTGTTATTAAAAAATTTTCCACAGCGCAAAATGAAACCCAAAGACTTGGAAGCAGAAACAGAAAGTTCTTTAATGTGACTTGTAAAAGTAAGTCTAGAGCCAAAACCAAGGTCTTTAATGGAGTTAACAACGGGTAAATGTTCACCTGCCAAAACATAAGTTGGAGTCACAATATTAAGTTGACGAGAGTAGGTAACAACAGCGCACTTACTGCAGTTCAATTTTAGACTGTTGAAATCGCACCAATTAGCTAGTGTATGCAGGTTTTGCTGCAACACATACACGTCAGAGTTGTCACAGATGGCGGAGTAAAGTTTGAGATCGTCCGCATAAGCAAGAGCATGGCAGCCCAGAGACTCCCGAAGGTCATCAATAAAGAGAATAAACAGCAGGGGACCAAGGGTAGAGCCCTGAGGTACTCCGGACGTTGCAGTATAAAGAGAGGAGGAATAACCATTGTAAAATACATAATTCAATCTGCCGTTCAGAAAGGAACTTAATAAAGAAAGCAGCATAGGAGAACACCCAAACAATTCGAGCTTATGGAGAAGCAATCCATGGTCAACAGTATCAAAAGCACTAGAAAAATCAGTGTAGATAACATCAACCCTCCCACGAGCATCTAGAGTTTCACTGATAATTGAGTAATACATAGAAGGTTGGTTACAGTGGATCGGCCAGGCATAAAACCATGTTGACGCAGAGACACCAAGGAGTTAGTGTTAGCAGAAATACATCTATAAATAATGCTTTCATAAATTTTAGCGAAGTTGGATAAAATTGCTATTGGACGATAGTTTTTGACAAAAGATTTGTCACCCTTTTTAAAAATGGGAATAATTCTAGCCCTTTTCCAAATAGCGGGCAAAGTGGAAGTTGCAATAGATAAGTTAATTAAAATGGTTAAGGGTGCAGCCAATACAAATCTAGAGTCACGTACCAAAAAATTTGGAATAAGATCATCACCGCAAGTCAAGTTATCAGGAAGAGAACTTATTATACTAATCAACTCCTCTTCAGAGGTAGTGCGTAGCGAGAATGATAGACGATTGGAGAAAGTATTACTAAAAACAGTTGACGCAGAAGATGTGTAAGTGTTGGAAAAGTGTTGAGCGAAGTCCTCAACTATATCCTGAGGAGACTCAAGTAGAAGGTCATTATGATGCATTTTGCCCGGCAGTCTAGACTCACCCTTCTTAGAGCGGATGAATTTAAAAATTTCTCTAGGGTTAAATTGAATGGAGTCTTCTGCTCTGTACATAAAGATTTATATGCCCGAGAAATCTGTTCTTTGCAAAGTGCGCGTAATCGTCTGAATTCATCCAAGAAGAAAACGTTCTTAGATGCTTTCCATTTTTGTCTGTAATGATCTTTAAGTTTCAAATTTGAAATTAGTTCAAAACAAAACCATGGTGGATAATCTAAAAACGAGTATGAACCGGAGATTTGAGGTACGGAGCAATTGATGGCTTCATACAGAGTTGTATAAAAAGCATGGAGAGCAAGATTATAATCTCTATAATTAGATAAAAAATTCCAGTGAATACATTGCAGATCGCGATATAAGGTATTAAAATCCGCTTTTCGAAAACAGTAACGTAGGTTGTTGGCTGAAGGAAAATTATGAAAACCAGTTGATCGAGAGTATTTTAGATCAATACTGAGGCTAGGATGGTGAATATCTTCAGGGACCAGAGAGAACTCATCATGATCAATAGACATGAAACCGGGTAAGTTTGAAAGAACTAGATCCAACAGTCTGTGGTTAGAGTTCAAAACATTATTAAATTGTTTGAGATCAAGCAAATTGCAAAAATTATTTAACTGACAGACTTTCCTGCAGGTAGTGGACGGGTTAACAAATTCAGGAAGATTAAAATCATCAACAAACAAAATGGGTTTGTCCAATAAAAATATTTCAAGATTATCAGGTAAAAGCTCCAGATCGGTGACAGAAATACCCGGGGGTATATAGACTGTGCCAATAAAGAAGGTAAACCCATGAATTAGGCATTTGTAAATGATAATGTGGTAATTATAATAAATTTAAATTTTTATGGAGAGAAATCTAAATAAGTATTATTAATAATAAAATGCCTTTCCACACTCTATACATTTTCACAATAACATTTTTATATTATTTACTTTTCATACAGTCTAGAAACACAATTGCTTATACTATGTTAGAACATTCAATATTCTGTGATTATTCTAACTAAACGAAGGAAGAAATAGTGTGAGGAAGGATGTAATGAACTATAGCCGGCAGTCTTCAAAATGTAAACACGTCTTCTTCTTCTTCTTAATCTTTTACCCTTTCTACCTTTCGGTGTAGGGATAACACGTATGTGACATAATTTGGTAATTAGGTAGTGAGCAGTACTCGATTAGATACAACTACTACTCGTACAGAATCATTGTAGTCTACGCAGTTACATATATTCAGGATACAAAGTGTGCGTCAGTTTAAAATGTTCATAGGATAGGTAAGTACGGGTGCATGGTTTATTTAATTAGGGACAGGAAGTACAGTGAATTAACAATAAGTAGTAGCTTGCGTTCCTACTTCTGGTTAACTCAATGCCTTCTTCTCCGGTTTCGCACTGCGTAATCTTCTGTTATATGGAAACTCGTTGTTGCCAGTAAAGGCGTATGCGTTATGTCTTGCGTTTAATGAGTTAGAAGAAAACTAAAAACATTAACAAAATACACAATAACATTCTCCCGTTTGAATTAAACAAGCAACTAAGTTCAAAGAAAGAATATTTCAGAGCTCGTGAAGTTCTAGACGTAAATGTATACAACCCAAGACAAATAAATATCTATATATACATGCTATTAAAGTCAGCGGAGAATGACGATGATAAATAGGTGACAGGACAGACCGATCCCCATATCCAATATTTAATATCGGTGCCTGCTACTGCAATAACTTTGTAATTTCACGCAACCGTATCAAATAAAAAATGTAATCATTTTGTTTGTTTAAAAAGGGGGCGTTTAAAATTTCGCCACATGTACATTTATTCGGCCACATTCTTACACCCCCGCTAGCAGAAATAAACCTATTAGATTAGAACGTTTTCGGTTGTTATTAAGAGGGGTTAGCGTTGACTCACCTCCATGGTTTTATGGATTTTCGTCTTGCAAAGGGATCATGATCTTCCATACTAGAAACACATGGGGCCACCAGGGGTCCTCAAGACCGTACGTGTGACTCATTTAATCGGCTGGAGGAATTTCGCTACAGCCCACGTGCCTAAGTGATGATATGTATTCGTGCGTGAATGATGTATAGTTGCATACTTTTGCACTGCAATTTTCCTTTTATGTAAATTTAGATTTATATTGTATCATTTCAATTAACTTACTCTGATTTATGGTTGCTATTTCCTTTCGCTACGTTACCAACGCCGCTCACATATATGTATGTAAATGTATGGACTATGTTTTCGTTGGATTAAGCCTGCAAACATACCTACAAACTTTTGGAGCCTATCATCTTCTGGAAATTGTTTTCATTTCAATACTACAAACTCCTTTCACCATTTCTCTTGTACTAAATAAGCTACATCGAGTTAGTTAAGTGAGCGCCTATGCTCATGGTTATAAGGATTTTAATTGAAGAGAGTGTGTGAACACGAATAGGAAACGTGTGACAGTGTGACACAATCATTAGATAGAAATGTTACGTAATAGTTGAGACTGTGTACAAAAGATTGTGCAAAAATTCAAAACTCAGTTCAATATCAATATGACAAAATCATGATTATTATAGGTGTAAGTTTTATTATTTGAAATAAATTTTGTTTGTTTTGTTTGAATCCATGTAAGCCTACTTGATTAAACTGTAAAACAAAAATAATTTTACTGGTATTTTTATTCAGTCATACGTATTCTTATATTGTTGAAAAGAGAATACAAAATTTTATTCTTCTTCTTCTTCTCGTCAATCGTTATGCCTTTCAGCGTCGGATTATTTTTGGATCTTACGACGATTTAATCCATTCTTTCCATCGTATCCGGTCTGTACTCATTCTTCTCATTTCTGCTATGGTCTTCCCTCGCTTTCGTCCGAATTCGTTGACTCTGTCAATCCATTTTTTCCTTGGTCTTCCCTTTTTTCTTCTCCCGTTATTTTTGGCTTCTATTATTTTCTTTGTTAAACTCTTTTGTTCCATTCTAATTATGTGACCGTACCAATTCAGTTGACATTTTTCAATTCTTTTTAGTATATCTTCTTGATTTATCATATTCCTTATCTGTTCGTTTCCCATTCTGTCCATTTTTGTTTTCCCCACGATCTTTCTCAAAAATTTCATTTCCATAGCTGTTATTTTGCTTTCGTGTTTTTGCTGTATTGTCCAGGACTCACTTGCGTTCATTATTGTGGGGGCTACCACTGCATTGTATACTATCTGTTTGATCTTGGGTTCTATTTCTTTTTTCCAAAGATGGTTTGATTCAGAGCGTAGTATATGTTTGTGGCTTTCCGTCCTCCTTTTGCTATGTCTAGATCAATTTTTCCATCCTTCGATATAATAGTACCTAAATATTCGTATGCGTCGACAATTTCTTCTTGTTTATCGTTTATTTTAATTATTAGATTACTGGCTGGCTCTTTATCATTTATCACCATTAGTTTGCTTTTTTCTATTCTTATTTATTTATTTCCATCTTCATCTTGTCTATTTCTTCTGTCCATATTTTTGTTAATTTTTCAATTTTCACATAACTGTCAGCTATTAGTGCTAGATCATCGGCGTACAGTAATGCATCCACAGCTACAGGTTCCAGTCTGTTATATCCTAACAGTGTCTTGACAGTTTCGGTGCGTTTCCTCGCATTTTGCAGGATTCTGTCCATTACTATAATAAATATTAATGATTGATTATTTGGCGCACTTTTCTTGGAACCTCTAGTTTCTCTAGACAGATATCTATACTCCCTCTATCTACTGTATCGATGGCTGCTCGCAAGTATATGAAATTGAAGTAGATTTCCTGCCCTGTCTCAATTTTACGTTCTATGATGTTTTTAATTATGTGGATATTATCGTTCGCTTGTTTCCCTTTTCTATAGGCTGCTTGTTCTTCTCCCAGTTTGTCTCCTACTAAATGTGTAAGTCGTTCCGCTATTATTTTGGTATAGACCTGAAAACATACTGTCGATAGGCATATTGCCCTATAGTTTTCGCACTGACTTTGATCGCCTTTCTTATATATGGGAGTGGTGAGATTATTTTCCCAATCCGCAGGAATTGTGTTCGTTCGCCATGCCTTACAAAAGATGTCAGGGATCCACTCCTTTCCAAAATTTTATTCAGTAACCTAAAAATCCAATCTGGCATCCATTTAACTTAAGGAGGTTGATCCAAGTATCTCAAAGGCAGTTACCCTTGAGCTTTTGTTCGACATCAATTTTAAATTGGGCTTATCTAAAACCGCGACTTTCATATTAAACTTGTTTCCGTATCTCTTATATTTACTAAGATAATATGATATACAAGAAAATTACAGTTTTCTGTTTTGTTTGTTTAATAATTTCTTATTGGTTTGACATTTTGAATGTTTTTCTCAACAAATTTTAAAACAGTATGTAAAGCTGCAAAACATATCCCATTTAACCAAATCTCCATCTTAAATAATGGAAAGGTAACCATGCAATCGCACTTAATCTGGGACACACTGCATATGCTCGCGACCTATGTATACCTTTAATATCTAAAATATATAGGTACAACGAAATATATATACGAAAGTAGTCTTTGTAAAGCTTCCATCCCATTGTAAACGTTGATTTGAGCTACGAGGGTAGAGGGATAAGTTTCCGTAATCGCTGCTAGGGAGTTCGAGTAGTTTGGTTTTGCCAAGCATTTAAGTCAAGTACCGTTTTGTGTTTTCCATTATCGATACCAACAAAGATCGAGCGATCATCAAATTTTTGTAACTGGAACGAGAAACCGCAACAAAAATCAAATCAAGGTTAGATGCCGTTCTTGAGGACTCGTGAGCTTCATCTTCCACCGTAAATTTTTGGGTTTCGGAATTCAAGCGTGATCTCACACATACAGGTGGTGAACCACGTTCACGACGTCCGAAAACGGCTACCACGCCAGAAATTGTGGAAGAAATCCATAGCATGGTTTTGGCAGGTCGCCGAATAACAGTGCTTGAAATTGAGGAAGCCGTGTTTGTCTGTTGAGTATGAGTAGTTCGTATCTTACATAATGAATTGGGTTTAAAGAAAGCTTTTTGCAAGATGGGTGCCGCATTTGCTCCGTTCGGAGCAAATGCATTGGACCTCGAACCTCGGCCGTTTGTTTGGAAGTGTTTACGAGAATCCAACGGATTTTAACAGACGATTCGTGACCATGGATGGGACCTCGGTTCAGCACTACACACCAGGAAACAATGCAAGAATGCAACGCAGTGAATGGGTTCCGAAGGAGGCAAAGTTTATGGACTCGGCTGGAAAGCTGATGGTATCGGTTTTTTGTTAATTGGTTATCTTAAAAACGACAAAACTGCTATTGGTCAATATTATCCAATATTACAACTAGAGGTAGTTGTACCTTATGCTGTTGAGGGATACCGTAAGGTACAAGAGGTTCATGATTAAGACTAAAGCTAAAACTTTTGGATAAATTGAAAGCAGCAATTCCACCACGAAAATGTGCCTGTAAACATGTATATATATATATATATATATATTCGTCTAATCATCTACAAATTGAATTAACAAATTACGTCATACGAAACAATAATTCTGTAAGCTTTAATAATCAAAGCTGATTAACAAAAACCTTTGAAGCAAAAAAACATCACATCGGTATAATAGTTTTTAAGGAAACCGTAGTAGCTGCTTTAGCTATTTTTCAACGATAAAGTGATAGCAGTAATAAGATAATGTTTGAAAAATAGTTAGTTAAAAGCGGTACCGATTATATGAATTTAGATATGGTATATATTTATACATTTTCAAGTTTTTGAAACTATGCGAGGAATACATATAATGACTCTATTGAAATGATTTCTGGACTCGAAAGAATTCATAGCGCAAAAATGAATCGAAGGTGGTTCTAATGCTTTTCTGTAGTGCCGTGCAATTTCAATCTAATTGTCGTTCCTATATAGCAAACTTTATACTGAATCCAAAGAAGTCAATTTGCATGCTAATTTTAATTACAAATTAAATTCACTCCTTCGCATTTACATAATATTCACTTTGATGGATGAATGTTGTATATAATTACAGTTTATTATGTGCCAGATACAGGTAACTCCGTTCTTAGCTTATGACATGTAGCGAGATTTGATCTTGATGTTTACTTATAAAATTCATCCGCATAGCCTGCAAATAATTACCTCGCTCAGGTTTATATTATTAATATGGTAATATTTATTGCACAAATATGACTACTGACAAGGGTTAAGGAGATTTTTCTGCACTAATATAAGTCGCCAAACATTACCAATGCATTTAGGGGAGGATAAAGAAAACGTTCTTCAGACCATACATATAAAGTTGATTAAGTCCATTGTTAAAGGAATGAATTCAATCTCTCGGGAGCAGTATACTCCTTTGGGACAACACAACCCTTAATAATGTGCCAGATAGTGGTCCATAACTTTTGATTATATTAAAAGTACCTTAATACTAACGAACCTTCAAAAGATAGGGTTCCCTAATTATCTACTATAGCGGGTGCTTTTCGGTAACTTACCGGTACGACGTAAACGTCTGATGGTACGCGATCTCTGAAAGGAAGGTAATTTTAATGAAGAACTGTCACAATTCAGAAGGACATTACCCCGTACGTGATTTTAATTTCTTTTCTGTCTACAAGGGATGGTCTGTTATCGTTGTGTTTCTCGAGCAGGTATTTTTCAACAGATTTTCTTTGACATTTTCAATGATTTCTTGCAAAAGAAACCATGGAATTGAACAAAAGGCATTAGTGGATTTTATTTTCTTACAATTTTAAACATGATTGTAAAGAATGATTTTAGGAAATCAATCGAGTATTTAGTCGCAAATAGCGTTCCCTACTTACCATAGATCAGCAGTGCAACCAATATCAACATGATTGACTTTCCTTAAATAGGTCTCTAACTCAAAAACGGCCATTATTAAAAAACAATGGGTCTTATTCGGAACACGATTAAGGAAGATTGAAATGTTACTGTAAGAAATATTCAAGCTACTCTAAAGACGGGTGTTACAGCAACAATATTTCATACAAGCACACGAAGGTGTGTGAGCTTTATCCCTGTTAGATAATCCAAAATTTGACTTCGCTTCAAGCAGAAGACCGTGTGAAATGGTGCAAATCTACACTAAATCGCTTTAACGATAGGTCTTTTTGTCTGGTCTACATCATTATAGGTAATAAAACATGAGTATACTGCTGTGATCCCGAAGAAAGCAACGATCGGTAATTTAGCTCTTTGAGAATGAGCCAGCTCAACAAGCTTATTCGTGAAAAATCCGAAACGTGGTGGTCTTCATTCTTGGAATTGCTAAACATATTTCTACTGTAGCACTGGAGGATAGCAGTGACGTTATTGTTGGACAGTTCACTAAAGCTTGCCTCAAGTTCTCGTAAAGCGCCCAAGACGTAGGATCGTCTTGTATTTTGATAGCGCTTGGGTTCATACTGTTGCTCCAACGATTGAATGACTTTTTGAATGTACGAAACATTAAAACAATTAGTCATTTGTCATATAGCTTGGAGATAGCATCTCATAATTTCTGTTGTGTTTGCACGTATAAAGAAAAACTTATGGAATTTACGGTTTACATCGGTCGCTGAAACGTTCGACGCATTTGAAAATGAAATCGAAAAACCAACGCTAGAAAATTGGAAAAGAGAACACTTTAAACAGCTTGCCATTTAACCTTTAAATCAATAGAATAAATTAACTGGAATATGTATATTTCATATTCCGGCTATAGAAAAATCCTAGGACACGACCTTCCCATGATTTCCATAAGATATGTACGATTTTACAGAAAAATCGTATTCTTGGTTGTCCCTATACATACGATATGTAACTGATTTGCAGATTCTGTTTCTTTTAGTAGTCTGTAGAGTTATATATTCTTAGTGATATGTTCAGAATTTGTCTAGAAATTTTGAAAATTTAATTTTTAAGGGGTAGAAACAGGTCGAATATTGCAAATAACAACTACCGTTATGTTACTCTAATTTTTTTATCACCGAAAAGTATTTTGTGATTTAAGGAACAGAATGAGAATACTGCACGCAAAGCAAATTGAACAATTTCGTCGATTAGTTTAGTTTACTCGTTACTGCTTGCTGTACCAAATTTGCTAAAGAATGCTAGTTAGGATTTAGCCGAACTGTACCTTATTGTCGATGAACTTCAGACAACAGAGTAATCGTCTGTGTCAGATATACATCTTGTTAAAAAGAACTTCAGAGCTTTTTTCCGAGGGTCCAACGTCGACAACTGGGGCCATTGGTTAGATTTATTAAGAGTCGACCATGCAAAAATGCCTTGCTCTTATAAATACTAAAGTTTGGCCAAAGCTATTGGCATTCCACCCCTAGTAGCGAATTTTTACGTGCGCAACAGCGTATTGACAAGGGGGCTGTGGTTTTACTTCCTATCCGAGAAGAAAGCTTGCGGAAATTTAAATGTGCAATTAGAAATCAACGACCTCGGTCAAGTATGCAAACCGTCCCTTTTAGATTTAGAAGTCGACGTGCAAACTACTATACTACCGAGTTCGATTTACTACATTATTATTCCGCTGTTTCCTTTTTAATTGCAATGTTTCGGTTTGGTTAGTTTGTCCGTTGAATCTATAAGCATATTTGAGCTGATTGTTTAAGTTGCCAAGAAAGATTTTTAACTACCGATTGTTCTTAATTCTACCCGTCCAATAAATTAACGTTTCCTGTATGAGGTTCAATTTTGGATAGTGATATTCCTCTTGAATAGTCCGTGAACCGACGTTAATATGGGCAACTAATTCTTTACTTCCAGTTACTACTATCTAATATTTCGTATTTCCTTTAGTAGATCGACTTCAATAATAAACCCAAAAGATATTCAATAATAGTGAATTTATGGCGGATCTACGGAGACGTGTTCTTTTTCGCTGAACAATATACCTTAACAAGAACTCATTTTAAATGAGAAAACCAAATTGATTTCATTAATATGTAACAATAGCTAAGAACTTATCGTTCGGTTCTGAAAAATGTGGAATATACGTAAAATAGCGGTTCATTAAAAGAACTTTTAAAAATCTTTCCGTTAATAAAAAATAATACGGATGTAGAATATATCTCCTTAGATTGAGCGTGAGATATTTACGTATCGATTCATTAGTTTTGAGGATGTGGTTATTATCGTCTTTAGAAATGTAGTTTTGAGAAAGGCGAATTGAAAGCTTCAACACAAAGAGAAAATTCAATTCTTGGTCGAACACTCTCTTTATTCAATTCCTTTTTTACCATTTTACCCAGCGTCTTAGTTAAAACACATGCCTAGTAGGTATATTTGCGAAATGATCATGTTTACCTTTATCTAAATATCATAAACGGTTCCGGGGCAACTTAATAATTAAGCATAGTCTACACACGTATGTGTGAAATACAGCATGACTCAGGATTCTGTTATTAAAAGAACTGTTCTAGTTTTATCCATCGAATATTTTTACTAAAGGTACCCATTCTCAGGCGTTTCAAGTCACAAGATCAAACGCATCATATAACAGCAGTTTTACCATCGAGACATAGATCTCTTTTATAATAGCATCTCAAGATATTCTGTATAATGAGGTACGTATATGTTTTTAAAACGGTTTTGTAACATAACGAAGTCGGCATCGCTTTTAAGAAAAGTTCTACGTCGCGACGCAAAGTAGCACATTTTTTATAAAGCGGCATAGGATGTGTGACAAATATGCACAGCAGTAGTCTTAAAACGTATCCGTTTCCTAAACGAGCCTACTAGGAACAGGCATTGTAAGGAGACATTGTTAGGCTTTTAGAGAAGAACAAACGAGAAACTCCGGTCCGCGGGGAGTCAGGTTTACCAACAAATTGGGAAATATGTTCCTACTTACCGCCCTTATCCCTTTTCTACCTACCGTCCTCTCTCCTGTGGTGAGTAAATCATCCAATAAATTACCGGAATATATTTCCAAGATTAATGGTTATTATTCAGGGGCCAAATTGGATCGAAAACCTAAATCTCGAATATACCATAAATACGTTGTACAGGGTTTTTATAGTTTACAAGCGATTATGTCGGTAAATCTTATGCATATTAAAGTCACGCGACGCACCGGGTTTCGGTATTATCGTGCTTTCCGCAAGAACGGACCTAAATACTTTATGAATTCAGAAGGCTATTAAACAAATCGGAGTTTTATTAGAAATTCATCCAGAAGTTTCGGTTCAGATTGTACGTTCTCTAAAAACTACTTTTCTTCATATTCCCTTTCCAACTCTCTAACAATGAAAATAAAGGACCGACATGTCAACATCCTGAATATGCAGGTACCGAAATAATAGACGAGTTTGTGCATTTACGGTCTCTCCTTCCGTGCGAAGCACAAAAGAACACTACACGACGAACGCATTTATAGTATACGGCACATTTTCTTTATTAAGCGCTGTTTCGTCTCTCCTTTTCAGATATCGCAATTACAGAGCGCTTTTATATCAAACGTCCGCTTAAAGATGAAGTACAAATGGCTCAGACGCCTTTTGTTTTTTAAGGAGTTGCACAATTATTATTGTGAGATACCTACCGCCGAATTTCACAAGCAATTGCTTTTACTCTTTTAACATAGGATGGAAATGTATACCAAGAGGAAGCGATGTTCCAAATTAATTAATACACGATAAGTCCAATATAATTATATGTATATAGCAGCACAACAGGTCTTAAAGGCCCAAGGCTTGTTTGGAGCTACTGAGCCATATACATGGGTATACCTTACCACCTCTAGCCCACCCAGTAGCATTTCCTTACTTATTTTGCAACAAAGAAGTTACCGAGCCATTTTAGGATTTTCTCGATGTAAAGCGCATGCTTTACCAATCACCCACTAAACGGGTTCAGTGTAATTACTTGCTCCAAAAAGCGTCTTGGTTTTATGAAATACATATATTGAGTAACTTAAGTAGTACAGTAACATGTAGAATTCCAGACGTATAGGGTTATTTGTTTAACTGTAAGTGGTAACCAGAATGCACCTCAGATAGAATTTATGAATAGGAAAGACCTGCCTTCCAGCTTTTATGTGCCTGACTACTACTGTATAGGAATAGGTACTTAACGAGTATCTCTTAATTCCAATTTATTTTGGCAACCTGTGTCTTTAATTCAGAATAAAATAAACTAGCGGCTACCATAGAATTGGACATGTTCCGCAGAGATTTCAGAAAAGGTTTCCATCCTTTTAAGCTACCGATGAATGTTGGACAAAATGTAAATTTTGAAAAATACGTCTTATTTCACCTCTAGGTGTAGAGCTCTGAGTTGAATATGCATCTACCTGGATTCAATCCTTCCACTTTCTTTCCTGTCTTACACTAAATTCGACGCACCTTTCCAATTAGTACTGGTACGGCTCAATACCATCAAAACCCTTGTAATTTCATCTTCCCATGATTTTCTAGGATTTGCATTGCATTTTGAATGTGATATGAGTCGGTTTTGTTTCATCTGCTCTAATTATGTATCTTTAAGCCATTTTTGCAACTTGTTCAGATTGGCTTGTAGATTTAATAATATTGTTTACGAATCCATATATAGAGCACGAGTGCCTTGTCCTATATATACGTGGGGGCTGCGTTAAATTTGGTGGTTTGTAAACTTATCAGCATTGCACGCAATGCACGCATTGGTCATATCCGACTTATTTTATTTCGAACGGAACGGTGTATATATGTATAACCTTATCGCACGCATCGGATATTGACGCAATACGCTGAAAAATCCAATGCATACGTTGCGTGTGATATAAAGTGGACGTGTATTTTACTTGACGGTGTATATCAGATATAACGCAGAGTCAATTACTCCAGTCTGTGCAATCTTTCCGCTATCTTTCTTATTTGGCCCAAAAGTAACATTCGGATATTATGATTGAAGAATTCGACAGTAATGATATGTTTGTACAAAGTCAACGTTTCACACTTCGTGAAGCTCTGACCTGATATCTAGGAATGCTGCACAAGCGGATCTTTTGTTTTGGAAGTCGTTATTTATTTGGTAACTAAACGATGAACTTACTCTATATTTACTGTATGATGCTGGTATAAAATATTTTTCTGAAGCGATCCAATCTCAGGCAAAAGTTCCTGTTTCAATCCCGCAAAATTTGGACAACTAGAGAGAAATAGGTGTCAAGAAAAATACATCAAACTACTCCTGGACTCGAACTATGGATCGTTGACAAAAGGATTAGATCACCGTGGGTACTACACAGGTTAAGTTATATTTGGATCGTTTGGACATTATAATTGTTTTTTATTTAAAACGAGGTTATGCATATCGATATCATTTCCAAATAGTCAGTTAACTAAATTTTAGGGTATCTAAAGTTTTTCTAATATCCAATGAATATTGTAAAATGCGGAGCTTTACATGCCAAACCTCTTTATTCCAATACTGTAAATTCAATTTGTCATATCAATTTTATCAGAGTTATTTTTAAAGGTGATTGTACTTAATTTACTCTTATAATTTGGTAAAACTGTGTTAGGGCTGGTTTAATAATGGAACTAAAGTGCCTTGAAGTCAACATTAACATATAAAATCGGTTTCAGAATGTTACTTCAAATTTAAACTAGCTATAAATGAGCCTTTAAGTTAGAGCCCTTCTAGCATTGTTACGGTGATTAGTCCCAATGGCCATAATGGGACAGATTACAATTTAATCCACTGTCTTACTATTCAATGTTTTGTCATTATAGTGTCGCAATACAAATTTAAAGGTTCTTCGAAATTTTCGCGATAACGTAACGTGTCCTGAATGTCAATTTTAAAATCGGATATTGAGAATATCAACGTTACACGTCTATTTCCATAACAATGGCACAATCAGCATGTATCAGGCGGAATTTGAGATAGCACCTCTCTCTGTTTCTGTCAAATATACCTAGCGATAGATCGTACATAGCACGTTCGAATAATTGAAGTTTTTGTAACAAAATTGTGATTTTTTCCTTTTTGTATCTAGTGGCAAATGGGGACACTTTTTCTAATACAAAAAGTAATACAAAAAGTACTTTCGGTTATTCGAATTGAGTCTGCTGTAAATAAGACTAACAAAAAAGGATAACCTAAAATTACCTTAGGGTATTAAATACAATAAAGCCAAAGGATACATAATTTCTAACGGGTACTAGCAACTTATACAGAATTACCGAGCAACTAGCGGATTATCGCTGGAACAGCAAAACGTTCCTCTAAAGCTCAATTGAGTGTTATTAGTAGAGCGCGGAATACATGCGATCAGCACACACATATTATAAAAGCAGAATGCATATATTCCGCTTTCTAACAATGTTGCCCTTCACTTAAGGAATGAAGATACTACTTTGTTAAACTATCACTTTGATATCACATTTTTATTATTACATAAAAACGTGATTGCAGCCTCGTAAACATTGTAACATTGTCAAACTTGAAGTATTGCTGTTTAACCTTCCTATACTCACGCATACGGTCTGTGAGACCGACTTATATAGTATAGTATACGTCTTTCATTTTGACGTGAGTATAGGAAGGTTAAAGTACTAATTTTGTTTTGAAACATTGGAAGTACAATTTTTAAAGAATTATTCCCTTTTTCTTTGATTCCACCTGAAGACTGCTAGGATGTTATTAAGTTTTGCAGATAAAATAATGTAAGGATTTGTAGGTAGTTTTATCGACACTAAATCGAATTGGTAACCACCGTACGATTGTTGATTAATTTGGGGACATATGTTTCACTGGTATCGGGACCGGAATATTGTATCATTATCGTCGGCATTTTATGTGGAACTGCGAGTTAATTTAACTAATTCATCTTCGTACAGTAACATTACTTATGATAACCAAAAATTGTAACACTTCACTGTTGTAGGCTCGTGTTGACTTTCTATCAAGTAATTATAACATGATTTAGTAATATTATGTTGCGAGGTTAAACTTGTACTTACTCTTGAATTATTTTTAATATTATGAGCAGGAAACCTATCACATCTGAATTTTATAGGACCGTTATCCAAATATTATTCCATATGCAACTAATTGTCTCCTACTTTATTATGTCATCATTGGTTCTAGATTTGAACCAATTATTCCCTCCTCTGTGACCAATCCAAAATCTGTAATACTTTTCTTCCACCAATATACATACATATATAATGTGTCCCAAGATTGATGTTTCAAGACGTTCGCTGGGCTAAAAATTTTGGAATTTCAATTTAAGATTGTGAGGTTCTGCTTGGTGTTAATAGAATTTTAGAAATATTTTCAGTGTTTGAAAAACAAGTTGGCCTTAACGGTGAAGAGAAAACTATTTTCTGCGATGTCTGAATTCGCGTGAAATAAAGAAAACAATAGGAGGGCAGAAAAACAAAATCGTTGACTAATCTGAAGTACCGTCAGATTACAATTTGTGGTATCACATAGTTCAAATTTCAATTAATGCTAGATTATTTTAACGTTACATCAGAGAATTTACGTTGTTCAGTGTTAGGGTTCGGGTAAATTGCACTAAGAGAAGTGATGCAGCAGTTTAACAAAAGATATCCCAACACCAATTTTACACATATGAAATTTTTTGCAGCTGGCAACGTTCTTAACGTTAAGAAAGAAAAGAAGAAATATGACGAAAACAATGCCGCAACTATTCTTATTCTTGATTCGGTTGTAGAACATCCTCGACTATCATTAAGGGAACGTGAACGTAATCTTAATGTTAGTAAATCGGAATTACAAAGAATTTATGAAGGAAATAAGGTAACAGCATTCAAACCAAAATTTATGCACACTATTGAAGAAAGTGATTAAAGACATAAATTATTATTTTATCTTACCATCGGGGAGAAATGTATTGAAGAACGAAACTTTTATGAAAACATTGTATTTTCAGGCGAAGCAAATTTTACTACAAGTAGCGTTGTTTCTTCTCAAAATTGTCGCTATTGATCTACAGAAAATCCAAACCCTCGGATCAATTGTAGACGACAATATTACCAAAAAGTGAATATATAGTGCGCCGTTTCCCACTGTTTTGACATTATTGGACCTTTCTTCATAGAGGGGCGGTTAAATCAGAATGTTTATGTACACATATCTGAAAGATACAGGGAAGAATACTTACATCACCTGCCGCTGGCAGAAAGAAGAGGAATGTATTTCCAAAAAGACGGATGCCCTGCACATTCGACAGCACGCGTAGCTGAATGGATAAATTTGGTGTTTGGAGAAGAGTGGGTAGCTAGAAATGGTCCGATTACGTGACCTCCAAGACCCCCTCACAATAATAGATTTTTCTTATGGAGTCCCCTCAAACAACTGGTTTATTCTCAACCAATACCCTACAGTAGAGAAATACTAAGGGAAATGATAAGAAGCAAGCCACAGATTTTAAAAAACTGACAACATTCTTATAATTCTATTCACCTAGCAGAACTTAATCTCCCAATCTTAAATTTGAATTCAAAAAGTTTGGATCCATTGCACCTGTTGTAACATCAATCTTGGGACAGACTGTATACAGTGAGAAAAATAAATGCATTGTATAAACCCAAAGTGTATTCAGAAAAGGGTTCAAGAAAAGCATACAACATGTAAAACTTTGAAACTTGAATTGAAATTTACTTGCTTTAGAAGATAATTGTGTGTATGTTACATAACTTCTTGAAATGGGAAATATATTAGTTATATTGAACGGCTCATACCTCTAAACAAAAAATGAAAATTATTGAAGAAACTCATCATCGAAGGTTGAATCACTATTTAATCACTGTATAAGGTCTAATTATCATTTAACACTGGTTTTTAAATAATATCCACTGCAAACTAATTGTATGTATTTATTCATTCAAAACCAATGAAAATTTACGTAAGTATATATTGTATCCGTCCTAATATTCATAAACAATGTACAGCTTCTCACCAAATACGTGATAATATCCATAATTATTCATATCAAAGAAATTAGAAAAACTAACAACAATTAATACATCTGCTTTTATTACCCCATAAGCCTGCAAATGATTATTAATACCATTAAGAGTGATAACCAAATAATCAAAGTCATATTGCAGTGGAGTGCTTTATGAGCTTCTAAATTCAATATGTTTAATATTCAGTGCAGTAAGAGAATTCTGCTATCCAATAAGGCAAGCGTTTTCTTGAAGGGGCAATAATTTCAAGCATACCCTTTTAAATATTTTGAAAGTGAAAATAAAGTAATATGCACGTGGAAAGAACGATACGGATATCAACTGCTTTAAGATGCATCGTCTTTTATGAGGTCTCTGTGGCATAGTAAAATTTTACTGTTATTTCATACTACTTTTGACTCGTAAGAGTATATTCGGCTAAGCGTCAGTGGAACTTCTACGATCGATCAAGTGATTTCCCACGAGGCCCGAGCGTAATACTCAGGTGCACTTTACTTCATGTGGTCTGTTTTATATTTGAATACAATTACACATGTTTGCATGTACCGCGCTACCATACAAGGTGCGTAGATCACAATACTAGATAAATGCTACAAATGTGGCGTTAGAATGCAGACAGGATGACTAGACCAGCACTAAATGGCCAGATTATATAGTGGATCGATAGTGCACCTTACGTACAGCTTTATTCTTGCCGTGCAATTCTATATGGTAATGCCTACATGCCTCTACCATAAAAATACTTGCGGCTGAGCTTCGTTTCCAGTAAAATGTCATTATATATCTTACCTCTAAGGGTCAGTTGCCGCAGTATTTACTAATTTACTATTATCAATTTAAGTAAGCTGCAATCGAACAAAGTTTATATTAGTTGGACGAATTGGAGTAGTAAGTTTTAATTGATTGCTATACTGATGACTTAGCCCTAGCGGTTAACTGCATAAAATACAAAATTTAATAATTTATTACGTTTGTATTAACCTTTTACCTATTATCTTATTACAGTGGCTGCTTATGTGACTAGCAAATTAAAGGCAAAGACATACAGAAAATAACTGAAACTCACATGTCTATGGAAAAGTTAATGTGTTGTCCTAATATATTTGAGAAATTGGTACCCAACAACAAGGAGTGGAAGTCGAACTACTTATCCAAAACAGCTTAATTATCTGGAAGAAAGGTAACGGTAGAACTAAGAAGACTTATTATCTAACCGTTCTTTATCAATGTAGAAGATAAGAGACAAATATTAGGCATGAAGCCGAAAAATACATCAAACACTTGGAATAAAGCTTTTCCGTCACTGAAGGTTACAAAGAATAAGTAGATTGAGAGAAAATATATTTAGAAGGTAACTAATTCTAGAAAGATGGCTGTTTAAATTAGAAAAAATCTGAATTTGGAAAGAGCTATTGGTTTTGACTCACAATCAGTCAATGGATAATATATATGTATCTCACAATATGATATACTCTCTATCTGTACTGGCAGTTGTTAGAAACATCGTTATTGAAAGAACTAATAGTAGAAGTAAACGACGTGCAGCAAGCCTAACAAAAAGTGCGATAGAGACGGCTAACAATATGATTATTTAAAACACACACACATATATATCTGTACCTTAGAGGTAAAGGATTGTATCCCCATTATTGTATATTTAGAGAAAACCAGGTTTAAAGCTTTATAATATAGAAAGAGGAATATTTCTAGTAGAAATAGAATAAACTTCTCATTTGGTTTTTTGAACATTTAATTAAGCAACTAATTCAACTATTTTATTACGCTTCTGATACGTTGTAAAAAGGATTAACTCGCTTATTGACAAAAACTGGAGTTACGATTCTTTACCTCTAAGGTACAGATATATATATATATATAGGAATGAAGGGTATTTATCGACCGATAAATAGTTAGGAATCCGTATGTTTTATATCAGGGATTTCGGTCACAAAGCAATGGAGTATTAAAGGATACTCATTTATTATTGCTCAATATTTCGGTAATGTTTATTGCCTTCATCAGGAGCACAAAACTGAGTTGCTAAAAACGCCAAGCGACAAAGAACTCAAAAGTGTGTTGAAAAAACCGCATGTCAATTGTGTGTAGTTCGTCATCGACACCTTTGAAATACCATTAATTTATTGAAGTGACATTGTAACATTGTAGTGTAGTTTAAAGGAATAAAATTCGAATTCGAAGTTCGGCTTTCATCATGTTAACGTGATTTTATATTTTATTTTTAATATTTTTAATTTTATTCCTTTAAACTACACTACAATGTTACAATGTCACTTCAATAAATTAATGGTATTTCAAAGGTGTCGATGACGAACTACACACAATTGACATGCGGTTTTTTCAACACACTTTTGAGTTCTTTGTCGCTTGGCGTTTTTTAGCAACTCAGTTTTATGCTCCTGATGAAGGCAATAAACATTACCGAAATATTGAGCAATAATAAATGAGTATCCTTTAATACTCCATTGCTTTGTGACCGAAATCTCTGATATAAAACATGCGTATTCCTATATATATATATATATATATATATACATACATGCAGGAAAAGTTCTATGAGTAAACAGTCATTTTCAATATCAATGGCGTTAATTTCAACGACGTGAAAGGAAATCCCATTGTCAGCCACGTAACTACTACAATGACCAAATGAAAAGGTTAAAAATGTTTTTCAAATTCATCGCAATAAAATTCTTTTGAATTAAATTTTTCCAAAATGAAACCTCAAGTTTCTCAGTCAGATGATGAATATATATCTATATATATAAAAAAGGAGGCGATTTTGGGCTTACGTATGTCGTCGTATCACGCTCAAACGCGTCGACCGATTTAAACCAAACTTATACACAAGGTAGCTATTGGGACCTATATGGTTTGTGTTAAGTTTGGTTGAAATCAGAAATAGCATGTGTGCGATAAATAAATTTCAAGATACCATAAATAGCCGCCACGTTATTAGATGATGGTAGCACAGTTCACTCTGCACTGAAGTTTCCCTTCAATATGAATGTCAATGAAAATCCCACGTGTAACATTTCCAAAAATTCTGTAATGGGAAAACTTTTACAACAATGCCAATTAATTGTCTGGGATGAATGTACAATTGCACAGAAGAAATCAGTAGAAACATTGGACAGGACTGTGCAAGATTTACGCAATAGTCAAGCAATATTTGGTGGCGTTTTGATATTATTGGCTGGTGATTTCCGTCAAACACTGCCTGTGATTCTTCGTTCAACACCAGCAGATGAAATAAAGGCATGTTTAAAATCAACTCATTTGTGGAGACACGTACAAACACTCACTTTGACTACAAATGTGCGAGTTCAAATATCAAATGATCCACCGACCAATGCATTTTCTACGCAACTACTGGCGATAGGAAATGAACAAATTGCTATTGATTGTGCTACTGGCTTTATCACTTTGCCCGATAACTTTTGCAATTTCGCACCAACAAAACAAGAATTTGTCTCAAGTATTCTTCCAAACATTGCGCAAAATTATACATTGGTAAGCTGAAAGAGCGATACTGGCTGCAGATATTTTAGCCCATGTTCCTGGCGAGGTTGTAACATATCAATCAGTTGACACTGTTACAAATCAAGATGTTACTGTTAATTATCCCACAGAATTTTTGAATTCATTAGATTTGCCAGGTTTTCCATCTCATCGTTTACAATTAAAAGTTGGTGCTCCCATTATTATGCTCCGAAATTGAGATCAACCTTGGTGGTGTAATGGGACCACATTAGCAGTCAAAAGGATTATGAATAATCTCATTGTGGCAACCATTTTAAAAGGAAAGATTTATTCAATCCGCGTATTCCAATGATTCCACAAGATCTACCATTTGATTTCAAAAGAGTCCAATTTCCGATACGTCCTGCGTTTGCTATGACAATAAATAAAGCGCAAGGGCATCATTGGCATTGTGTGGAATTGATTTGGAATATCCATGCTTCTCCCACGGTCAATTATATGTATCGTGTTCACGTGTAGGCAAGCCATTAGTTCTCTTTATTTACACTACAACTCAGGGCAAAACAAAAAATGTTGTTTACGATAGAGCTCTGCCATAGTTTAAGTTAAAACATATGATTCATATTGTAAACAAATAGAAATAAAAGTATACAAATATAAGCCAAAAATCAACTTAGTTAAAAACCAGTGTGTTTCATTTCTTAATTTGAAAATTTTTTATTTGGTTTTGCCTGACAAAGCAGGCACAGGGTCCGCTAGTATATACATATATGCCGTATTCGCATCATATCGCGTATCTACTTTTATTGCTTGTTAATAATCTATCTCGACCAATTGTTTGTGCATGTTTGAGAACTTAAAACGGGAGGGATCACTAGCACCACATCCTTGCTACACGGCCTTCAAAGACTTTTCCAAATGTTCTCGCGGGCTGGGAATGGTTAGATCTTGCTGAATATGTGCTTTCCTTACATCGGAGAGAGCGTCTAGATAATTTAATTCCGCTTTTGCGATAAACTGCGATATTTTCTTTGACTAAACTCACGACCACAAGATTCTGTTTCATCACTAAATGTTTCTGCCAAGTTGGGTGGAAGAATTCGTACCCCTTCTTAGTGTTGCAGTTTACATGTCGTGTACTATACCTAATTTATTTCCAAACATTGTATGTAGGTAAAACTTTAAAATCGTGCTTTTTGGCTCTTTCGTGTGATTTCTAGGCATCTGCTGGGCCAGCTGGCTTAAGTTCATGATAATCAAATGTAATTTGGACTTCGTCTCTATCGGATTCGAATAAAGGATTCGGGTGGTTTCCGCTGTCCGTTATACTGTTCCGCTATACGCGGTTCAATTTCCATGTTTTTTATTTTCGTGGAGGTTGGTCCAAGAAAAGAGTTTTATTGTTCGTTTATAATTTTATTAAAGGTTAATTGACGAACGATTAAACTTGACAGTTAAATTAACAAAGAATTGTTAAGGAGTTAGCATGATGTTTTAAATTGTCTGCAAACTGGTGACAGTAATGTATGGAAACATTTGTGCTCTTCTGAAACACATTTCTTTTCTACTTAGCGCTTCTGGAGGAATTCAGTAATACTAACATACTTAAATTTAGAGCTACTCAAGCTATTCGTTATATCAGTATGAACATCAGTTTAAAGTTTCTATGTCACAGAAGATAGCAAAAATTTAATTATTTCCCAAATATTCTTTAGAGTTCATCATATTGCCTATATTTGCTAGTATTTATTGAATCGACGGTTATATGAGGGTTCAATGACATCTGATACTACAGATATTTAATAATTAAAAATATTTTGTTTTCTAATTAACAATCTGCACTGTTAGTAAGAAAATACGTAACATGGGGTAGCTGAAATATAAACATGTTTACAAATCCAAACAACATCGTCTAATAACCTACCGTTCTCCGAGAAAGTCTGCATAAGGTGTAGATAACGTGATGCAGGTTTAGAATTGGACAAGTAATATTGTTTTGCGACATGTCCTTTCAAGATATTGCAATTTCAAGTCAAGCTGAATTTATATAACACTCCAAACACCGATATTATGGCTATGCCATGTGTTCATTCCACAAATCCAGAGAAGTTGTATAAAAGCATAGCCGGCATCTGTGACACTTCGCGTTGACGTTCTTGAGTAGACTTCATAGATGCGATGTGCAATCAAGCAAAGTTATCCACAAGTTCGCGTAAATAGTTCCAGTCTCTGTCCTCTGCCGGTAAATAGTCGCCCCTATAGTCGTCTCTTCAGACGCAGTCGCTGAAATTTGACGTTAATTTTGAACTTCGGCAGTTACTGGTGAAAGACGGTCGGCAAGGAGATAACAATCCCTTTAATTTGCTGATCAGAACTATAACGATTAATTATATAGCACAACAAACAACTCAGTTGATATTAGAGGGCAAGAATTGTGGCATTAATTGAAATCAACTGAGTTTATAGGTTGCAAAGCTGTATATAACTTAGTTTAAATGCAGTTTTGTAAATTGAATTTCCATTTAGAAAATGAATCTTGCAAGAAAATAATATGAATATCATAGGTACGAGGATGAATACGTGTTATTTGTGGAGCAAGTATAACGACTAATGATTAAATACTTGCATTTTGAAAGAAATAGCAATTTATTATGGCCAATCTTATTCATCCTTCAACTTAGTCCCTCTATAGCTTCATACAATTTCCATTTCAAACTATTGAGATAATACTAGTCGAAAATAGCCTATAATTCAGGGATGATCTTCTTTATACGATGTGAACTGAGGTGTTATTCGAGTTGTGGGTAAGTACCGTATCGCGCGAGAGGGAACGAGAACATGTAGTATCTGTGTGGCAGTTTGTTACCTTTCTTGAAGAAATCGCTCATATTGGTTAGACATAGATGGGTAGGTGCAGTATCTTAGCTATGCTGCAGATTTCTTTTCGGTAAATATAAATGGTTTATTTCGAGTTACTCATGGAATCATCCATATACGTATATCAGAAAAATTACTGGTCTACCTTTTTTTTCCACATTGTGCGCCGAAATAATGTGTCAACCCCAAAGAACGGTAACAACCACCTCTTCGACTGATGATACTGATTATTCTCATCCAAAGCATATTCGCCACTACTTAATCACTAGGTGACACAAGGATACACAAGAATTAATTTTTAATTATTATTTTTTTTTACATTTTATTTATTAATTATCTTCTTCTTTATCTTTCTCTTCTTGCTTTGCAACATCAGAGTCCTTTTCCTGTTACCCACTTTGTCCATTCTTTCCAGTTCTTAGCCAGGATCTCCATTTTCAAGATACTCATCCGTTTCCTTTTCACATTTGCTTGATTTTATTCTCCATTTTCTTCCTTGGGCTACCCACTCTTTTTCTTCCATTCAAATTGTGTTACAGAATCACCCTAATTCTTTCTAATCGAATTTTTTCATTATGCATACCATCCCCTTTAATTTCCCAAATATCCGTTCCTTTAATTACCCCTCAATTTCCTGCAAATTTTTCCGTGGAACTCCACTCCAACAATGCTATCTTTATATTTATATATATAGGTGTAATATTTTAAATTGTGCGCCTTTCTTTTTACAAATAACTAGTTGCAATTTTTTGATAGGCAATACATAAAAATTTTAAAATTCATTTTAAAATGATGGAAGATAATAACTTATCTCATTATAATGTGTATTTGTGTCACACTGATTAATTAAATCAATAAATCAGACGAAAAGAAGCGATCGTCGTCCTCGAAAGGTAGTAAATGAAAACGTTCAAAAACAATATCAATTTGTTATGAAAATCAACAACTAGGCACGTCAAGAGGCTGCCCACAAATAATTTTGTAGAAACTGCTGTTTTTGTGAATTTCGTTACTCTATGAACCACTTTCGAACTGTTTTTCAAAATTTACGTAAAAGACAATTTCCGCAAATTATATTAAAATTGATAAGTTAAGATGTGCGTCTTACGAAATTAAAACAGCTATTTTTGGACACAATTTGTTGAGAATTTTCTAAGCATGTTGTGCTAATGAAAGATACATACATCATATGAAGAAACTTTGTTGTTAATCTTAATGAATCTTAATTAATTAGTTTTTCATCTAGAATTCAAAATCAGTGATGTTCCTAAAAACAGTTATTTTAGGAAGGCTCACAGAAGATATAAACAATGCAGGGTCTATTTAACTAATCACTTCAGTTTTGTTTTGAACGACGAAATTTTTAAAATTACTTTAAAGACATCGTTTTTATTCTGGAACGTGAAAAATATTATGACAGTCATGATATTATTAAATATCCTACTAATTAAATATCATTAAGTGTAAATTTAAAAATTCAAATCGGTATGTGCTGCTTCCAGAACGTGTCCGAATACGTTATAGGATATCTTTTGGCAAGCAATTAACTTCGACGTCTACAAGTAAAATATTTTAGCCTGCTTTGAAGATAAACAAACGCAAATTATGGAAACAAGTTCTTGGTATACTGGAGTGGTTGCTACCCAACCAAGTGTCGACATTCATGTGTCGCCACTAGTCTTGTTGTCACATTCATCAACTTTGTATATAGGTGAAAGCGATATGGGACACACAGTATGTTTGCTCAGTTCCTGCGTAGATAAGGTGATAATATCCAAGTTGGATACTATAATATAAATATTAATATATTAAGAAAGAGAATTCATCATAATTCATTTCTAATATAATTTTTGGCCCGTAACTTTACTTATAAAATAAAAAATTCCGGTATTTATGTAAATCAACGAATACTTGAATCGGGAATGACTGCATTTAGTGGGTAACCAATAATGGCGGTATAACAACGATATTCGCTTCTTGATTGACTAGTGACCAATGCTTTTCTAACTATCTATAGAATGTTATCAATCAGCGACCAGCGTTATTTATCTGAAGAGTCCTTGTCAAATATAGCGGATGGAGGATGGAGGGGATATACAAATCAGGCAGACCAACATGCTATCTTAACTTAAAATTACACAGAATTGCTTGGAAATTTAGAGACGATGGAACACATTTGAAACAACCGATTAGAGTTTTAAAAATTTGTAGCGCCTTTCAGTAAATAAGGACATCGGTAATTAACAGCATAGTTCATGAACTATAGAGATATCTAATCTTAGTTACTATGTAATGAGGAAGTATACAAGTGGTGAAACTAATGTTTTAGATGATCTTTGCATTAGACATGTATTTGAATAGTTTATAGCTGATTAATTCTTATTGAATACACATTTTGCTAGCTAATGTAATGAACAAACAGCGATCCAGAATGATTGACAGTGACGTGACAACCGTATTGCCGTTATATTATCACATATATGATAGAGATCTACCACTAATAGGTCAATAAAACAAGGCTGGTTTGAACGATAGTTATATTTTCAGAACGTTTACAAACGTTTTCGGAACACCTTCGTCAGTGAAAATATAACTAGATAAATATATAAACAAACTTTTGTTTTTTATTTGGGACTATCAACAAAATAACTAGTGACCAGGATTTCTTGATATAGAGGATGTGTAACCAACTTTTATATATATATATAAATTATAAAAACTAAATTAATGTGTAAACATACATGCAAATTAAGTAAAACCTTATATCAAAAAATCTTTGTCGAAACCTTAACAATTCTGTTCAAGGACTAGGGAAAACCAAATTCAAAAACCTAGCCAAAGGTTTCCTTCTTAAGAAATGCAAATGTCATTTTAACAAATTGCTATATACATTACTTAAATTTTGAATATCGGTCCTGAAATTAATAGTTTTAGTGTCTTTCTGTATATTTATCATTTCATATATTAGTCTTTTTATAATTATTCTCTGTTTTTAATATAATTGTGTTTTCAAAATCAAAGTAATGCCCAAGATCTTTGTAATGCTTTGTTACAGCGGTCATTGCACCAAAATCATTATTTAAAGAATACTTATGGCTATACAACCTTTTCTTTAAATATTGTTTCGTCTGACCGATGTAACAACCATCACAGTCTTTACAGTTTATTTTATAAACCAGCCTTGTTTTATTGACCTATTAGTGGTAGATCTCTATCATATAAGATAAGTATAAAAGGTCACGAAATATATATATATATATATATATATATATATATACATTTAATGTTATATTATCACTACTTTCCAAGGAAAAATTGACAGTTCAATTATGATTCGTTACGATGACTGGCGTCCTCATCATAGGCGTGCACATAAAATTCTCACTTGTCATTTTAGTGGTTATTTTATCAGCGTTTTCGTGCAAGTTTTAGAGATTTTTCCGATCATTTTTCACTTATTTTCTCACAAATATTCTTCTTCAAGACTAAAACGGCGAATATATTATATTTTGGCAAGTTTAGTAAATGAAAATGTTAATCAGTATTAACTCTCAACTTTTAGGTTACGATGGTTTTGACCACCGATTACTTCAAGTTCTATATTTGGACAAATAAAGTAATAATTTTCGTCACTTTTTTTTTTCTTTTATCGTTTTAATTGGGAGTTTTTTGGAATTCGATATAAATTTTGTTTTATAATCTAATAATGTAATACATTGAGTTACATCTTCTTCTATTTCTATTCTGCCAGTCGGTAAAAATACTTCATAGTACACAAATAAAATTGTCCGACAAGAAGGAGTGATGGTGCGATGCTCTATATTAGCTTCTCTCAAACACTTTCTTTTAGGCCGTATTTATCAACGCACCTTTACACTGATAACACTGATAACAGTTATTGGTATTTGGTATTGTGAAAGTAATTGGATTCATTTATTACAATTATATCCTATCTCAGAAGAGTCTCCACTACATTGCCATCATCAATGAAAAACAGTAGTTTAGTAGTTTTTTGAACTACCCTTTGCTTGTGTGGTTACCAACATATGTCTCTTCATTCTATCAACAATAGAAATAGGAATAAGGAGACTATGGCTAAAATAATATATAAAATAAATAAAATTACCCTTATCACACCTCTCGCAAAAAACCCAGATACGTATTTTAGCAACTAGGTTGCCATCCTCAGTGGAAAACTGCGGACATTCAGCATCACCAACGATATCCGAGTAATGCCCAAGACGAATACTGCTCAACGAACACTGTACAACACAAGAGCACTTATTGTCAGTGTCAATAGTGTTTTGGTGTGTTTTGTGCGTCTAGTGCGTGATGTTAATTATACAGTGCTTTAGTGTTGTACAGTGTTCGCTGTATAGTGTTCGTCTTGGGCATTAGCCGGATATCGCTGGTGATACTGAATTTCTTCAGTTTTCCGAGAAGTGTGGTAAGTGTAATTCTATTTATTTTATATTCTGTCAACAATGTTTTTGTTGGTGTTGTTCCATGTTTTTGTATCGTATGTTTTGCGATTTTCCGTTCTATTTCATCTCATAAGTGTTGTATGTGGCTCGCATCTCACACAGGAAATATCAACCATTCTTTAACCCGTTAAGCGGTGGCCTTGATGTCATATTCTCACTAGAAAACCAATGATGATGCAATACCAAATTTTTGGGCACTAGTTTTTGATTTTTCTCAGTATATCCAAATGTAGGTACCTGGTACTGGTTGTTTATACAGTGAATAAATTTTAATTTATCAACGTCTGCAGAACTTACACGCTCCCACACTAAAATCTTTCTTCCGCCAAATTTCACAATAGCGCACAAGTATGACTCCAAAAATGTTACATTTTCAGATAGGTTGATATTTTTGGGTGACATAGCCTTGGACGGTCATTTATTTAGTAATGAGCCGAAGACCACCATTCAACGGGTCAAGGAATGGTTTATATTTAATGTACGAGAGCAACTCCTTACTTCTGTAGAAGAAGTGGACAGAAAAATCAGGAAGTGTGAGACGCCAAACAGCGACAGCTGTGAATGGCGTCACAATAAAAATTAAACCCTATTAATTCCACAATAATGGAAATGAAATTATTATTCAATAATTATTCTATATAGGTTTGCTAAGGGTATAAAGACTTTTCTGATTTTGAAATCGTATCTGGTTTTGGCCTTTGCTTTTGCATGTGAAATAAATCTTGTGCTTTTTGTTATCTTGTTCGCTTGTATGTTATATATTTCCAACAATTAATAGTTAGTTAATAGATAATACTATATCTATTCATATTTACTTTTGCAATACATTACATTTGACTATTTTGACCATTCAGCCGTCATTCATTACATCGGGCGTTGTAAGCAATTGTTTACGGTTCGAAAAACTTGTTACAGGAAAGTGCGTACCGCTGGCAATTTGGCAAAACTGTACGATAAATCTACTTGATTAATTCAAAGCACCCAGTATACTGAGTGGTAAGGAACCTTAATACACCCGACAGCAACGCATTACCGGAATGGCGCATTAGTAAATTTCTTATTTGCACTTCGATGTGCAATTCTTTCGCATTCAGGTCATACTCAATACGATTGTTCGTTTTGATGTGCATCCATGAAACGCTATTAACATAAATGTATACACTTTGCGATAGTAAATGTCAATACTATTAAAAGAATTAAGTTCAACGTCCGCAGCGAAGCTATGCACGTAGTACGTTACATGCCAATACATATTGCCTATGTGTGACTATGCGTGTGAGAATATAAATAGTTAATCATAAAACACGTTCCTTATCAAAGAGCTTGTACGAACAAGTAAATAGACTATAAATTTATCGGTCGGGCGCCTTTTTCTTCGAACACGTTTATCAGAGCCAGGAGAGCAAACGTTATACGTGTACACTTTTGAAAGATTTTCGAGAACTCGATCTCTGCCGAATACTGTTCTAACGAAATACACGCCTACGCCGTAGGTGGGCCGGGGGTTCCTCGTTATAACTGAAGGGTAGACGGTCCGACCAAGATTACGCCCTGTCCTCACCGCAGCTGGATACCGCAGGAAACGCACCGGGAGGTGTGAAATCTCTTAGTTTTTGTTAATAGTGAACGCTAGCATTGTTTCCGAACCAACGTTCGAATTAAATTCAAAAAGAAGTGTTTTTAATGAGAACATACATAATTTATTTCCCCATTGTTACGATCGTACAGTTTATTTCGTAAGTGTTTGGTTAGTATTAATGATACCACGGCTAGAAATATTAATTTCTATGATTGTGCGAATGAGTACCATAAATAATCTGAACATCTACAATGATATGTCAACATATGCGACTAGAACATCTACAGCTAGAAGTTCTTAACTCCACCCTCTAATATTATTCAAAATTTAACCACTGCTTGCGTCAAAAACATTTTGCTTTACTTGCTCCCCAGTTTTGACAGGAACAGGTATCTCACGTACCAAGCACCTTTTCACTGTTGATGTTTCCAAAATTTACAGATCTATGCATACATATATGAACGGAAAACAATTTCGGGAGAAAATTATGTGCTTTTCTATTAATATGTTATAATAGAACTGCGAGAATTTCAAAATTGATAAGGACAAATGGTCTGCACGTATGTATGTATTTAGCATAGTACAAGTTTAGAAGAAAACTAAATCAAAGAAAACTGTACATTAACCAATTGCATGTGCAACTATGTACTAATTGTAAGTATAAATACATACATTCGCGGTTGTAAAGCTTTAAATCCTAATTTGCTATTGAATTGTGGTAACTACGCAATTTAAATCTCTTGTACAAACAATTTACCATCGTTAATATTTGCATTAGAAACTATTTCACTAGATTCAATGATCCTCAGTACTTCCACAATTGATTATGCCATTACCATTATCAGGTTCAAGTCAAATAAGCTTACAAAACACAGTATTTGGACAGCTTAAGCACAATTAGACTAAAATACGCATATGCATACACGGATACAAATAACAAATATAGTATCTCATATCTACGTGACACATTGCACAATCATCACTCATTTTGGCGTAATAGTAATCTTTTGAGTTAGGTCTCAATGCATACCAAGCTTTTGCCAGGGGTTGAATGAAATAAAAGAGGGATATTGTTGACTGATCTGAATAGAACTGCATGGCTGGCAACCCCCTCTAGATGCGTACATGTGTATGTCATGACGACACAACCGTCTGTATCGTATACTCAGCGTCCACGTGAAATGTATCGTAGCTTTCCTATTGAAAAGTGGGTCATATGGTAGTGTTGGGATAAATTATTGCTATATAAATCAAGGTTCTTACACCCTGCACGCGACAAGTTTTATTGTGGGACTAGGGCCATATTTGTATATAGGGGTAAAATTTAATTAACATTTGCTAAATGCATAGCACAAAAGCGGAATATTCCGTATGCGTCTTGCAGTAGGTGAGGCAAAAGTGTACGTTACATTAGTGGTGAGCAACAAATTATTACTCTACGATAATTTTAATAGTTTGTTGCACACGTAAATTAAGAATTTTTGTTTCTTCCAAGTACAAAAAGTCGACTCTACTACAAAAGATCAACTCCTGGTAATTTATTCAAGTCTTCCCCTTTCATTTGGCTATTCATTTTAGGAAACACTATAATTAGTAAATTTGATTATGAGACCAGATCGTTACTCGTATCAGGAAGCACAAGTAATTGTGTTTCTGTACAGTAATGTTTCTTGTTTTTTCTGAAATAAGTTCTCTATTGAACGCCAATAGGTGGTCTAATCATATACCTGTAACATAAGGACGTTAGTGGGAACGTATAACTGTAAAACAATTCATTTTCTTTAATCACTTTAAATACAAATTTTCTTTTCTTAATATTTTAGCCAACATCTGTGTGTTATTTCGAGTTGAACGATGATACTTTTAAAATTCATTTTTACAGTTTTACCGTTCTCTGGTAGTACATTTTGAAGTATTGCCCGTCAAAGCTATTGTGACCATCCGACCATAGTTTCGAACGTAATTTGTTAGAATGTATCTATTCTAGAATATTCTGTATGCCGCCAACTTACATCGTCAACCCTTAACCTGTAGCAACGGTCACAAATTACTGTTTACGAGCTCGAAATAGTGTGTCAACTTTCAAATACCAAAGCAGCCACACTTTCGTCGCTATGTTAGTTAACTCCTTGCACCTTTGACCTCTATTTAAAAGCAAATCGCGCCATTTTTACTCGCCCACTTAGGTTCACTAGAAATAGGTACTTGAAGAATGCTACCGGAGCCCCCGCCTCCACCATTTTGCTATAATTTACAACATCTACTTCAAAGTGGCCTCCATCGCTTTTTCAAGCTAAAGTACTACTCAGTAAGTCACCCAAGGCTCCAATTTATCTCATGGGTTTTTTATTATTACTATTCGACACGATGTATTTCACATTCAATTCGTCGCTGCATATATTGATAAACGTTCTCAAAGTACAGCACTTGGTTTCTTCTTCTTAATCCTTTTTAACCTTTCTACCTTTCAATGTAAGAGGTTTGAATTCACCAAACCGCATACCGTACCGCTCCTGGCCCACTCATTGGCATTTCCTTTCTTTCGCAGCATACTGAAGGTAAAAAATTCATTCTAGGATTTTAAAACTGCTACTCACCGCTGCGACCGGTATTCGATTCCTGGACCTTCGCATTGTGGAGCGCATTTTTCACCACTCAGCGAGTACACACATTTTTCATTTTAGTGTTATTTTTGCTTTTTTTGTTTGTACAGTAGTCGTCCACGTTCATCTTTATTGCTTATTAATGTTACTGCATGTGTTTAGTCTCATCCATTAACGCCGCTAATTAATACAATTTACAATTTTTGATTGTATTGGTCTAGTTTTCTGGGAAAAGGTTTCTTCCGCGGTAAGGACAACTGTTTCCTGCTCAATTCTAGATTACTGTTCTATGTAGATTTTAAAGCTTTTGTAAATCCTCCATGAAGATGTCACGTGAATCACAAAAAGTCGTAGTCAATATTTTTCGGGCAGTTGTAACCGAATCTTTCTCAGAATGAGGCCAAATAAACAGCTTATTACTCTTATTAGCAATAAACATATTGTCATAAGTGTTTACTTCGCCAACATTACGTTATATTATATACATGCCTCAAACCAGTTGGCAACGGATTGGATTTTCCTCGTACAGGTATAGTATTCAGAACTTAAATTATTAGTAGCGAGAGGTGACCTCCCCCACAGGTAAAATACTCGTAAAAACTGAGTAGATAAACTTCTCCGAAAGTCTCTACAGATCATATCAAATTTGGATGATCAGCCCAAAGCTGTTGCCCTATATTTCAATTTTGTTAAATCCACGAATCCTATTAAGTGTGCTGTTCCTTATTTCTCCTATAAAAGAAACAATCAATATCTTCTAAAACCAGAAGAAGCGTCATTACGTCCCATTACAACAGCGTAGGTATCCACTTATACTAAATGGTTCAATAGAGCACACCTATTCAAACACGGATCGTTTGAACCTATTAAAATTATCTTCATTTTGCATATGTGGTGACAGTTTATAATAATATAATATAATAATAATGATAATATTGTAAATAGAAATTTTCTCAGATTTAGTTAACTTGTGTAGTGACGTCTTTTCATAAGAAGTAAATGGAGACTTTGGTTTAAAACAAAATACTAGATATTCGTATATGTAAACTCTGTATACGGTTAAAAATCTATTATTTCTAGAACGACTCCGTAGTGAAAAAGGCAGCCGCAAACCCAGAAGTGCCCCACCGCTATCTTTTGTGATAAGAAAACCCTGTTGCAATCATTACGGCTTTCCCAAACTATTATTCCATATTGCGAAATGGATTCAAGATAAGCATGATAAGCTACTTTCGTTGTATTGAACTTTCTAATTCTACTTAGAATTTTGAGTGTGCCCATGGAGACTACCGCAGACATACTCAACATGGTTCCATCTTAGTTTGCCGTCTATCGTTATATTTACCACTTTACAATATTGACTTAAACTAAACGTAACATCGCCATTGACAATATCATCGGGTATCAAAATACTTGTTTTAAACATAAAGCAATTGGTTCTAGATTTATTTGGCTGTAATCTTTAGCTAGAATATCACAAATTGACTTTATGAATTATGCGACAATATGTGTAAGAATCAGTGATCTAAAGCTCACTTATTTGTACATTCGAAAAATATAAATTGTTAACAAAATCCTACTATTTAGAAAAGAAAACGAATTGTACAAACGAAATAAAGTCCACATAGCTCACTGGTAACTAACACAAAAATAGTATTAGGTAAGTATTTATATCACATATCAGAGGTCTCAAAATTAATTACTTTGGTGTAGCCAATATTCCAAAAACGAATTTATCAACACTATTGAATTGAGAAGTGTATGATCTCTCACAAGAACTGCATTTTATATTTTATTCACAACCCAGATGAAGTTCTCAGTTATACAGAACTAAATTCGAACCAGTTCTAGTCTAATAGGGAGTACTTTGGAATAGTAGTAGTAATACATTTTAACTCTATATGGAATTATTGTATCAATATGCTTCTTCCTTTTTGCTTTTGCAATCATACCCAATATATTCCATGATTTCTAGTGTTTCTTCATTTCGTTTCTCTATCTCTTCCCCGTGAAGTTATTGGTCGGCCCCAACATAATACTCAATATTCTTTTTAAACAACTATGCACTAATATCTAGCTCATTTTCGTCTTTCTTAGTTACTGACCATGAAGCGCAATGGTACAATACAATGTGTGCACACTGAAGTCGTACAGATAATCGGAAAATTACAATAGGCTAGGAACCTATAACAAACATTTTCCACAATAGGACCCGATACAGAACCAACGACGCAATGCAATTCCAGACACTACGAAGGTATACAGTGTCGTTTCAGATAGGTATGACTCTCTGTGCTAAATGGAAGAAGGTGAATATAAGTTGTTTGCAAAAAACACTAAGTGTATACCTGTTTCATCACTGCAACAATTACATCATGCTGTCAGGTCCCTACGGGCACGAAGCTAGTGTCATTGTTACCATTATTGACTCGTGGTCGAGTATTACATAATGTACAAACAGCATACATCATGCACATACATCCGCATTCTAGACATTCATTATTTGCTGAAACGGGAACATGTCTTCTGATTATTCTAGGGCTGTTGTAGGTAAATATAATCCTACCCCTAGCAGCCCCCTGCCTCCGACACGTTCACACTCTTAGAAATATCTTGAAGACTGTGATTGTATGAGAGTCGTTGGCCTCCTTGTAATATACGGTTATATTTTGCTGAGAATAAAGCATAGTTATCCTCTTTAATTTACTATATGTAATAATTCTATCCATTTGTCAGGTTGCGACGCATCGTTGGAGCACCTACGTTAATACCCAACGAGATTTTCTCTATAGGAAGTATGTGATTGTTTCAAAAACTGTCTATACGACAGTTTTCACAATAGGTTTAGAAGAACTACCTAACCTGTAGACTTTGAACTTTCGAAGAAAGTTGCTACCACGGACACGTAGAAATATTCAGTACGACTACGTAGTTCTTTCCACCACATTTTTATAAATATAGTTTGTTTCAATTTTTCCTAAAAATTCAGACATAATTTAACTTTGAAGCTATTCTCGTGTCGACAATAAAAATTACTTATTTAGCTATACATATGTCGAACTATATAGTGCTTGTGATAACTTACGCATCAAATTAAAACAGAAGAAGTTTAAAAAAAAATTCATCAATATTTGTGGCAGAAAATTATTTCCTACTATCATAGGAAAGCTGTAATTAATTTTGTTAATACTAAAGGTACTTTACTATCCCTGAGCTCCAATACATTTAAGAAGAATATTTGTTATTTAAACGTAGAAACATAAACTCTAGTAGTGACTTGCAACCTCAAGTGGAATACTACAACGCCCATCGAATGCTTAGTTCATCCAATTTAAAGTATTTTATGTTATTAAGTCATATGTCACGTAAAATAACTTCCAATGTTTACTGTTTACACAGAGAAAGATAAACACCATTTAAAATCAGATTATATTTTTATCATTTTCAAAGGCGTCTTGTCTCGAATTATCTCTACGATGAGCTACAGACCGATCGCATGTCGCGTAGCTCGCCAGGTAGAATGTTAACGATTGAGTGGAATAGGCGAAGTCAATCCTGGGCTATGTCACAACTTATGGATCAAATTAGAATAGAAGAAAGTTCATAACAGATCAAACAAAATTTGTAAGGGAAATATAAAATATGTTGGTACTGTTAGGAGATAGGCGAAAATAATGTTTTAAGTTTTAGAAGAAAATTATTCTCGCATGCACTTGGAGTAACATAAAGATGTATGCTTACTTAGTTACTTACTAAGAAACGATCAAGTGGATAAGACGGGTATTCTTATATACCTTTACGTGCGCATTGCGATATATCTAGCAATAAATACGTCACCGGTCCCAAAACTAAATTTATTTGTCCAATTTGTTTTACATTTATTGACTTACTTTTAAATCATATAACCTTCTAAATAAATTCGATGCATTCATTATGTTAAACCCTGTATGCGCATTAAACCAACTACTTTTAAAAATAAAAAGCGCAGTGACTACATACCGAATAACAGAGATCAGCTTTAGACAATGATTATTAAAAATTTAAAAAATAACAAAATGCTAACCGCACATTTAAGCTTTTGTGGTTCTTCAACTAGCAATGAAAAATATGCTCACAAAGCAAAGCCAGTAATTATATTCAATTGACGCAGATTATCCAATTGTGAGGCATCTGTAATAGAAGGAGGTCAAGTTGAGTTGCGCTCATTTAAGCATAACGTGGCTTCTAAACAATTTACCAATTGAAATAATTAATAATTCGTAAAAAATTCATGGAATCGATGAATTTTGTTAGACGAACCGATAAAATAACAAGGGGATATAATAAATTGAACAAATACACGTATATACTTCAAATTAAATATTAAGATATAGACATAATTCACTTAGATGTTCGAACAACATATGTAAGTACATACGTGTGTAAATACTTATTCCGGTGCTATAAATACCATCTTATCGCATTTTTATCAAATACTTTGAAATATTTACAAGATTGTCACAGGAGATCGGTGCCAATTAATTCATTAATACCGCTTCATATACTAAGAGGAATATAGAGTAATTGTACGAAACCTTATAATTGAACCGGTCCAATTGTACAATAAGCCGCTTAATTTTATACAATTGCTTTTGCGCATGTTAAATACCTGTAGATGCTCTGACTTCAAATAAGCTTATTTACTTTAGAAGTGCATATGCAATAAAAATGCAAATGAGTTGCTGTGCACAGTTTGCACCTTAACATATCTTTAGGAATTGAAGAACAGATTCTTCTAGACACGGAAAATCAATTAAGAAATAGTTTTCCTAATAAAAGTTAACTAGAAATGCCAAAAAAACGTATTTTTGTTATCTGGTTAGGTTTTGGGATGGTACTATTGTTGTTAAAGAGAAGTGCCCTTGATACACTATGAATGGAGACCTATTTTATTTTCAGGGCACCGACACCAACTGATGATGACACATCATTAAGATACGACTGTTGAATTCGAAATGGACAACTTAATTTGCCTATTTCAGTGGTATAGCGAACTTCAAGGAGAAATCAGTTGCTCTCTTATCATTAGTAACCCCATCAGGGGCTCACTGTTAATAAGTTTAACAAGTCAGTTCGGGAATTTAGCGCTTCCGAGGTAGCCGAGCTAAAACTCAACCTAGGGTGTAAGGTAACGTGCCAAGAGTTGCGTGGCCGCAGGGCTGTGCGGTATTTAACGTTCCCCTGGGAGCACCAGGCGAAACCCCCTTATATTTAGCCTTACCCAATCAAGCGTGACTCTCAGCGCTACGCTATCTGGAATTTCCAAGGCTAAAGTGCAAAAGCTTGTGAAACAAAGCCAAAATTCCATACAGGCTAAAAGAGCCATAATCAAGGCCAACTTCACTAAGCATGCACAAAGGGGCCAGGTTTAGTCTAGATAAGGAAGTTAGGCCTCAACAGACGACGGAGGCTACTAAACGTAAAGAAAGGGCGGAAGTCCAAAAAAGCGAGGCCGGGGGCAGTACTCCCGCAGGTCTTCCGCAAGGCAAGAGGCCAGGAGGTTTAACCTTCAAAGAGGTTGCGTTGGAGAGGATCGCAGTAGCATGCAACGCCTATCCAGCCACCCTGATGGAGCCGGCAAAGCTTAAGGCAGACCAAGACCCTATTGTGGAGGTACATAACAGCATTACGGAGCAAGGGCTTCAAGTCCGCTTTAAAAATACACGTATATGAGAAAGAACCGCTCTCAAAGCTGTTAAGTCTAATTAAACGAATAAAGCTGGAGAACCTAGTCTAAAGAGGTATCAGGACCAGAATAGATCTGGAAAGGTCGCAGTGGAACAGGCATCTTTGCTACCTCAAGTAATTTTGTTTTATTTTACCATTGGTAACGAGTACATCGCTTTACCGGCATATGATTATCTTCGGGGAGTGCAGTTTTGTGATGGGCTAGTAAAAAGGGCTGCAGAGGATCCAGTACAGCTCACATATCAAGGAATTATTAACATACTAGATATCATTGAGCGATTAAGAATCTCTATGTTGTGTGGCGAATTCATTACCAACAACGATTTTCCATCAATATATGGTGCAGCATTGCACATAACTTTATTATTGGATCATTTGTGCGCCCGAATCGTCTGGGCGGACAAACTTATTTTTCCTACAAAATGAGTTACCACCATTGCTCGAAGAAATACCGCCCAATATTCTACAACAGATGAGGTTTATGCACCGTGGAATTCCTCCAGATTTCGGCGTAAACGTTCGCCATTATTTAAATCGCACATACAAGAATTACTGAATAGGCCGCGGAGAACCGATCGTTTGCACTTCGGTCATCTGATTTAAATTCCCTAGATTTCTCCTTATGGGGAAACCTAAAGCCACTAGTATATGATACTTTAGTAAATGACCTACAAAATTTAAGAAATCCCATAAATGTGTCAATTTTCTATCAAATCTCTTTAATAAACAATCTCCTACCAATCGGCGAAAGGCCTTAAATAAGGAATATTCAATTATCAGTTCCAAACATAGAGACACTAGAAAGATTTCAATCCAAACTTCCATCAAATCGAAAACTTAATCATCACACGTGAGCTTCAAATAAAAACAATAAAAGGTCAAATCAAATACTGCAGTATTAAATATAAAAATAAAGTAAGAGGTCATCCAAGCAGTTTCATAAGGAATCTTATGTCGGAACTAGTCACCCAACGCAGGCTTAAACGTAATACTCCGTATGACCTAGCCATTGGATTTTTAATTATTGTTATATTGTCGCTACGATCACACGTGATTAATTACTTGTGTTTTATTATAATCAACGCTGTTTTGTTTGGAAGAAACTAATGAGTAGTTTCCTTTCACGTTCTTTTATACCACTAAATATTAGCTTATTACAATATATATGTTTTATACATTGCAAATAAATTGGAATATTGAAAAAATGCGTCATCATACAATTCTTCAACAAAATGCTCTGCATTTTGTGTGCGGGTAATTACTAAGGCCAGCACGTTGGTGTATTGAGGTTGCTGGCAGCAATTTCGAGCATCTGTTCTAACCTGAGTTTATCAAAAAGGTGGTACTGGCAGCGGCGCACCGCACAAAAGTAATATTATTACCTTTTACTGTCGTCTTGATGCCCACTGTGGTAATAGCCGACGATGCTGGTGTGAATACATTGTTGTATACTTCGAAAATGATCGTGCAACATCCAGTGAAATAAGATTTGCAAATGTAAGATATTCCTTTCCCCCGGTTGAGCACTTCATCGACTCCTATAATGTTCGTTGTTTATGCAGTTTAATGCGTCTCGTGTAGATAGGTGACTATTTTCTAACTGCTCAATAGCTTCTGCAACCTCAGAACAGTTGGTGGACATTTCATCTATTTGTTGTTGAACGTCCGAGTTGGAAAAAAGTTTCTGGCTATCTCGAACTGTTACAGAATCATTTAAATCAATTTTCAAAATGACATTTCTCACTAGTGAAAAATATTTCTGATAGTAAGATACTGCCTGGATCCATGTTCCCCATCGCGTTATTATAGGCTGAGGTAGTGTTGGCAATTTCGGACACAATTGTTTGAATACACGGATTAGTTTCGGAGGATATGAACACTTTTTGGCAGATGCTGTTAACCCATCGGATACTTCTTTCAAATGGTTTCTGCTGCAAGGTGATATGCGTGTATGAGGCGTGTTATGTAAAGAAAAGAAAGCACATTTTCATCATTGTTGCGGCACCGTCAGCAACGAACATTGTGACTTGGACTGCTGTGATTGAAAATTCTCTTTTATTATATTGACAATGGTTTCTGCAGCAGTTTTCTGAATCATTTTACTATATAACAACAATGAAGCTGGTGAACCATCACGTTTTAAAGGACGCGCTGTAACATGAAAGACGCTGTCTGAGCATCAGTAGTTTCATCCATACATAGACAGATTTCCTTATTTCCCAACTCGTATTTTATATATTCCTTTACTGTACATTGAACACGTGGCAAGTTGTATCGTAATTGCACAGATGTTGGAAACTTTCATGAGCAAACGTACTTAGCCCAAAGTAGACGGAGTTGTTCTTAGATACTAGATGTTGTGGGATATTGCACACAATTGCACAAACATAAAAATAAAATCATATGTAAATTGCTAGCATGGAATACTATTACTTAAATTCAATACATGACGTTTACTTTTACAATGTTTTATACATTCAAACCTATCGCGGCTTAGCAATCAGCTATTGCATGTTGTGCAATAAATATGCAGACTTGTATATTCTAATCCAAGGAAATGCCCAAGGTATTTAATCACATTCTAAGAAAACACTCTTTGGACGTTCCATCTCCGCGTACTTATTAAGCGTGCAGCGTGCAACATACTGTCACTCTGAACTTTCTCGCGATACTGTCGAGATGGATTACGAGTTAAAAATTATCCCTACCCACGCCCCTACCGCTGCGCTACTGCCATCCGGTATCACCTTTTTAAGAAACTCTAGTTTTAACGGTGTTGACAACATTACACTGGGGATGTAGTTTCTTTTATAAATTAGTTTGGATTCCCTTCATTACCTTAAATGATGCATGTTTTTAAAATTTCTACGGAGAGTTGAGGCAAACAAGGTATACATACGTTCTAGAACGTATTTACATTAAAGATTTAGCTATATATGGCTTGAGATATATTTTGCGCGTAATATTTCCTTTAAAAAACCTTTATGTGCTACACATTCTACATACAGGGGATAAATTATGGTTTGCCTTTATTATTTTTTCGATACGGAATAGAAAGCATTCAGATTGTAAATTTCTTCCATGAAGCTGGAGCGAACACCTTCATATGTAACCCATAATATGAAGGTGTATGAAATGGGTGGAAAGGATATAACCCTCTAAGTAACTCTTGCGGTAGTACTCTGAAGCTTTTTCTAAAATTAAATGAAATCGCCTTAGTTTTTGTTTCTTCGATCTTCGGAGGCTTTACCCCAACTTGACAAAATAGGTTTTGGGCTGCCTTTATTACTTGCTTAATTGCTACGGGGTCCTTCACTAAACTTCAAAGTCAGCTCTATATTATTATTATTTTTTATAGATCTTGTGGTTTCAGGTACTTAAGATATCTTGATATCGTTTACCTTTGCGTTATCATTCGATTCCTTCATTTTCATACTTATTGCGATTTCTTTGTTAAATTATATATATTAATATATAATCCGCTGTTCTCTCTCTCATTCTTATTATTTATTAAGACGCTACGATAATATTACCTGGTATTACTTTTACTGCTTCACTTAATCTCACTTCATAAGTTTATTACCACTGCTATGACTTAAAAATTTATCTCAATTTGGAAAAGCGCTGGCTTGAAAGATATCTAAGATATCTTCTTGTACATGTATACAAAACAATTTTGTTGAAATTGAACTAATTATATATTATGTACTAGACATTTTTATCAATGACGTTCTGTCATGTTTCAAAAAGTATAATTCTATATTCCAGAGCTAAGGAGTATATGACGGATGTTATAATGCATCCTAATCAAGCTCCAACCATTTCTATCGAATGAGAAGATATATACATTACCTTGTATTCTATGGAGCACGTTTACGATTTGCTAATTTTACCAACTTTTGTAGGAATGCAGTTTTTACTGTTTAACAAGTTATTGAATCAATACGCGTTAGAATTTTTGACAACCTCCTTTGGTTCGTGGTTCCTTTTTGTTGATACCCTTGCAACTAAATCACTTTTTATGGTCAATTGCTAATGTTTAAGAAAATAGCTCATTAGATCAGATTAGATTAGATAACATGCCTTATGTTAGGTGAATTTCTTTGAGCTCGTAGAAAATACAAGAGTCGAGATCTTCACGTAGCTAAGTTCATCTGAATATTTTCGAATTGACCTATGTATATAATACAAGAAGTCTGTGTTGGATTCTGCGAGTCCAACTGGGCAACCTGAACCTGTGGACGACGAATCGCCAGAACGAAATATGTAGAACCAATTTTGACACTATTACTTTGTTGAAACTTTCTAACCGTATACTCCCATATAACCTCAGCATATAGATTATTAGACGTTGGCGATAATAATAATGCGCTAGATCATCCTCGAGATTTACAACATGACAAAGGTGAACATTGTGCTTTTGCCTAAGAATATGGCTTCTTTATTGCAGTCGCTAAATCAAGGGATAATTTCGACTTTTAAAGCACTGTACATCAAGCGAACCTTCAGGTATATTTTAGAACAAATGAAAAACGATGATTCTCCCTCAATTATGGATGCTTGGAAAAAAATCCAATCTTAGATTGTTTTAAACATGTTGGACTGTCATATACCGAGATGAAGTAATCAATGCTCAATGCCTGCTGGAAAAAATTCGGAAAGGATTACCGTTGCAACACGAATATTCTCAGATAACGGAGATGGTGCATACAATGGAAGGAGAAGGTTTAGAGGATTTTGCTCAGGCAGATGTGGTAGAACTAATAGCGGACAAAGAACTAGATGAGGATGATTTAGTTGACATGGTTAATGAACAAAATGCTCACGAAAGTGATCCTGATGAAAAGGAGTCTGACACAGTCGCGTTCACAGCAAAAGTCATCCGGGAAGGACTTGAATTAGGGCGAAAATGGGGTAATAATTCTTTACAAAGTGACCCGAATGTTGAACGAGCTCTCCTATTTCAGCGATATAGTAATAAACGCTTAACTCCATATGACGAGGTCTATAAAAATTTAACCAAAACCGAACAAAATTGTTGATTTCATTATCAACATTCGCCAACCTGAAATTGTTTCTAATTCATCTAATATCGAACTTGAATCGCATCAAGTACTATCTAGTGATGAAAGTTACACCATATCTATCAGGAACAAAAGATTAATAATCTACGAAAGTGATAACAGTCATTAAAGTTTTTTATTAATATGTTTTGTTTCTATATGTAAAATGAATTCCGTACATATACCTTTATATCTTTTTTGTCATTTTCTGAATAGAACCTTTATTTTTATGTATTTTAATATATATTTACTTTTATTTTACGTTGAAATAAATGACTGAATTGTCCACATTTTAGTTTGTTTTCGATTTTAACGGCTTTACGTATCAAAATCCACGACTTCGATGTACACGGTTTTCTAAGGAACCTATCTTCAGTGTAAATCGGACGGTAGGCGTCAATTACCGATCTTCGTTCAAGTCTCATACGTACCTGCTTAAAGTATAATATACAACTTTACATATTCTTGTAAAACATACGCCAAATTCGTTGGAATATACTACGTCTTATCAGGGACGAATTTATACCAAATACGTTCTATTAAGTTTCACAGGACCCTAGCGTTTGGTTTTCTAAATGCACACATATTACAAGTTTAAAGGTGGCAACATGAGCAAGTGTATGCCATCGAAAATACAGCCTATACTTTACGACAGTGGAACTTTACAAAAGGTAAATTAGTTTAAAAAGTAATTTCACAAAGAATAAAGGAAGTACATCATTCCCAAGCATCAATCACAATTTGGCAGTTTTACAGCCAAACACACCGGGGATATATTTCTGCACTGTGTCGGTAGTAATCAATCTCTGGTAGAGTTCTGAGGTACTGGAGGCAAAAGCCGGTGGTCCTTTCGGGAGGGTTGTTTCGTGTGGTTCCGCATGAGCTGAAATTACTTGAAAAATTTCATTATCTCCATAGCGGCCATTAGGTAAAGAATGACACCGATAATGCCTACGACGCGCGATCATAAGCGTGACGGAGCTCTTTTACAATAGATTTTAAAACTACGATCCCGTCCCTGGACGAAAATCCATTCGATACAGTCAGCCTTCGTGCACGGCTCTTTGTAGCTCAACCCTCATCCCCTGAAACTCAGGTGTTCCACATAACTATAACGCCGACGTCACACAAAAAGTCGATAAACGGATACATGCATGGAGTCTTTCTACATTTCATTGGTCGTCTAGAAAAAAAACGTACGCGCATTATTCTCAGTACCGCACGTCTTAAAATAATGAAAAGAAGCTTATAAATGCAATGGCACGTAGCATGTACGTTTTAAAATATAACAAACGGGTGTATATGAATACGTGACTAGCTTTTAATTTGAAATTGTCAGATAATACTGTTAATTTACGAAATTTTGTCGTATATTTAGAGCATGATGGAAGCAAGCGAATTGTGATATAAACGACTACATATATGTGGTCCATACACTTGACACACAATTTTGGTATTTCTGCAATATTATTTTAATAACAAAGTTGCGTAGAAAACTTATGATCTTTGTTAACGCTACAATGTTACCAATGGTTGTTTCCAGCAACGGTAACACCCTAGTTATCAACGTTCTAGGTTTTTGAGTAAGAACGCAAGGTCACCATGAGAAATGTATTAGAAGTAATTATTGATATCACTTATCCCGATGACATATTTGAAACTGGTATTCTTTCTTTTACTACATAACTTTTGTTCATGTAGTCGAATTAGTACATTGTTTCAACGACTTGTGTATGAGAGTATAACACTCTCACTTTATAGGCTTCATACCACGCGGTTGGGTCGCAGATGGGTCGAGGATTACTGAAAAATAGCGACAGGAGTCTACCCGTCTCTCGTGTTAAGTACTACATATCAATGGGAAAATACTGCAGCATAGCCACTTTAGGCGAAACTCAAAAGCCATTAAAATACAGAATTCATTTTAAGTGACAGTCATTTAAACGCCGAGTTCTCATACAATTAACTTGAAAATGGTTTGGAAAGGTCATCAAAAGCTCTAGACTCTAAGCAAGAAGAACTAAGTATTTCTCTGTTAGTATTAAATCATATAGGATTAGAGTGATCAATTGAACAAAGGTAAGATCATCAATACTCTTTATAGGACTCCAATACCTTTAAGGACTAAGGAAGAATTCCTTTGAGAGGGGTTGAAGAGGAACAAGAAAAGTATAGTCGGAAGTGATAGATGAATTCCCAACAGACACAACAAATAAATATCTCTTACAAAAATACGACGGAAGATATCGCAAGTTTTGGCAGAAACACAATAAGAATCCTAGTGAATTTCCTGTCAGGGCATTATGAACTGACTGGACACCTAAATATGCTACGGATAAGTAGTAGCAATATTGGTAGAGTTCATGTGGAAGCGATAAAAGCTCAGCAACATTTATTGGAAGAGTGCGGCACTCTTTACAATGAAAAAATTCGACATCTGGATTAGCACCAGAGCGAGGACATGAATCAGAACTGACTCTACGAGTTTTGTAGCCTCGTGCAATATCTAATTTTGCAGCGCCATCTAAAGCCTCCAAAAATACAGGGCTGTTCTATTTCCTGCTTCGTTGAATTTCGATGTGCTACATTTCAATTGAGGTAAGAAACCACCACAGCTTTACCGCTCTCAACACTTGTTACTGTTGCACGACGGGTAGGGCCGGTTCCGGCAAGAATATAGTACTTCTGAAGTGCGCCACAATTTGGAATTCCAAGAGTATCCAAGACCGAAGTGGTGCCGGAGGATGACTGACTGATGTACTGCAAAGTAAGTGAAGTTATCCAACGCACCAACACGTCATTAACGGAATTGCTGGTTTTTGATTTTACTTCCTAGACCATTTTTGGCAAAACTTGAACAGTTACGGTCGTAATACATATTTACATATTGTGGTGACCATATGATTTGGAAGAAATATCTAATAAATAAGGTATTTTCCTAGGGAGTTTCTTTTTTATACCTTTAACTAGAATATGAAAAGAAGTTTAAAATAAGATTTACTAGTTCTCAATTAAATTCACTTGTATGTTTGGGTTACTTTGAGTTCTTTATTGTTTATCATGTATGTCTACTAATCCGTTCATATATCGACCATCTCTACAACCACTTTAAGCAGTTAATTTCGGTTCATGAAAGTAGGCGTTTCCTTAGGTATAGTCTCTAAATATTAACACCAGAGCCCTTTCTATGCTGTGCATATTTCTTTCAATGGCTTTGCGCGCTATGGATAGTCGCTTGTTTCATAATCCACGAAGTTGGTGTGATTTCGCCTCCAAAACAGTTATTCAGAATATAACTTTCGTTTAGGTTAGTTGCGTGTTAGTTGAGTGTCGTTATTTTCGGGCTCTCATTTCTAAGCCACAGTCGTTAAAGTATATGCGCACAAGAGAAAATACGTAATGAATTGAGACGGGGGCCAAAATTCCTACTTTCCTAAAAATGGTTAGAGTAGAATAGAATTTAGGTAGTACAAGGAATCATGGAAGGATCAATGTTAGAACCAGATTTTTCAAAATGATGCCAGACTACCAATAGATAATGTTCACTTGTAATGTTTCAGTTGATTGTTATTGATGGTGCGTGACTTCGTCTTATTAACAGAATTGGTTTCATGGAAAATTTTAAAGGCTGTTGTAAGTTTGTGGAAAACAAAATAAAATTGACTTGAAACATGATATTATTCCAAAATTAAAGTCAACGATAAGTTTATTGTAATTTACACGAAATATTCATTAATTGCAGATAATAATGTGGATTTGAAAATCGTTGGACCCCAGAAGATAAATGTAGTTTTATCTAAGATGCGATAATTGAAATAAATTGACATTAATTTCACTCCATTGTATTCTGGTTGTCGCTTCTAAGTTCATTTTCGTAGTGATATACATACAGGTGCTATATTTGGTAGTATGATACTATTTTAGAATAGGTTAAACCGATTTGATACAGCGCTGTTAGAACCTTAGTGGTAACTAACTGTATTCAGTGCTTTCCAGCAAACTACATTACTAATAAGTTCATAGCCCATCGTTGTTTGCTGATGGGGTGCTGTTATATCAGAAGCAGCATTATATAATTTATAAATAATTAAGAAATAATAATATATTACCACCTAAGCTATCGACTAGAGTATTAAAGATAACTATGTACTGGTGCCCATTATTACCCCACAAAGCAAATTCTAAGCACTCGTTTTAACAGGTTGAATTCACCCACAGTCCATAGAAATACCTCCAAGCTATATGTTTTCCAGCTATTTTCAAATCACATACCGAAATCATTTGGGCTCAATATCAAACTTCAACCCGACATTATGTGAGAACCCAAACAATCTTACCACATTATATCTCGCCCACGATGTAGTATTCAATAGGTTAAGCTCTTTCCCCAATACTTTCTCATCTTGACCTGATGATATTCCACCTAGGTTTTTTAAAATCTTTGAAGTCTTTCGCTTTCCTTACCAGTCTGTATTCTCTTTAATTTTGCAATTAGCACAGGCGTCTTTCCTAAGAAACGGAAAATTGCTTTCGTTTTACCCCTCCGGCTCGGTAGCCGTTCGGATATTTGTAATTACCTGCCTATCTGCACACTATCTGCTATAGGGAAAGTCTTGGATGCCGCTTTTGCTGATTCAGTTTCATCAGTTAATTTTGCCTCCATAATCTCCGAACAGCATGGATTTATACGGGGCCGAATCCAATTTCTCTTTGCTCCACAATTACGTATTGAATAACTCGGAGAATGGTTACCAAATTTATTTGGGCAAAGTATTTAATCGTGTAAGTCATACTCTTCTTCTTTGGTAGTTAAAAGCCTATGGAATTGTCGGTAATTTGTGGAATAGGTTTCAATCATATTTATTGGGTCGCATTCAAATCGTGCGTGCGGAATCAAATATTTACTCAATAGAATAAATTCCTCAGAATTGCTGACTTTAATTTCGTTTAGGTACGCAATATAGATACAAGAGGCGCTGATATGTTTTTTGTAAATTTTCATAGTTTATTATATGGTTATAATAACTCTGTTAACCAAATTGCCAAAGAACGGAATTTATTTTCAAATAATTTAGATATTTTTGTATCATTTAAGGAAATTATGATTGTAAGGTCAGATATAATTTCGTTATGTACAAGACATTTTTGTCTTTCATTGTATATATATATATATATATGTATATAAGCCTCGTTTGTGCACATGCATTTTCTAACTGAATGTTTATTCCCGTATTTTAACTTTTAAGGGTTCTACCTGTTGGTCTATTGTAAAATAAATAAACAAGTAAAGTGTTTAATTATGATGTCTTTGAAAATAGTTGCGAGGTTTGCAGCTTCCCGCTCTCACCCTTCATAATGTAATATATTCTGTTAAGAAATACTGTAATTATGACACTACCTGACACAGAATTTTGAAATATTAGGATTCGTGTTCACAAACAGTGTAGATCGTTGCCAACTTTACCCCGAATATAATATTCTGAACAAATAGTATGAAGAAAACACATAACTCACTTCAACTTAGTAAACACTTTTTTCCTGCATTGTGAAAATTAGACTATTATGTCAACTTTGACTATGTTCCAGGAGAGATTTTTTTATCGAGGATTTTGAAATAAAAAATGTATTATTTCTTCTAATTTACATTTTCTACATCAAACTGTTTCAGCACATACCGAAGCAACTTTTACCATTATCACGCCAATTTTTATAACTGTCTTTTCTTTGTTTTTCCCATTAGACGTAACACGTTCACCGTCGAGATAGATATCTGGAGGTACCCATATTGAAGTGGTAACTGTAAAAACTGCTTTTGTGAGAGTTTTAAGCATTATATACGCTTTGGAGCTAACAATGACGTTGGATAAATATGTACATATATATGCAAAGATGTAATATTCCCATAATGAATTCGCAACGTGACATGGGATCAGTAAAAAAATTTCGCACAAACTATTTATTTTATTATCGTTGAATTTATTTCTCGAACTTCTCAAGTTTTATCAGAGGCTTGATTATATCTTTTTTACTGTTTCTATGTATGTTTAGCTAGTAACATAAGATACTGGTGATTTCACCGTATTTATTACAATATTAATTGATAAAAAAAATTAGTATTACTTTCTTATACCAATTAAATTCTTATGTATTCAAAGTATATAGAACCGAGGTACTATAATACTGTCTTATCCGAAATGACTATCATGTCTTTTTATGCTCGACTTCGTTGTCGTTTCAAAAACAAAGTCTTTATACGGAATGCCTAATGTTACCAGTATCTAAAACGTTTTATCTAACGAGATTTTGTATAATGTTAACAAAATACTTGCCTACACATTTCAAGAGGGAGTTGTCCGTAAAATAGTCGATTTGGTAACGCAATGGTAATTTTGTACATTCGTTTCCTAAATGTATTATCGCAAGTTTCCGTACAAGTTCTAAAATAATTAAAGCAGCTGTGGGTTATAGATAGTTTCAGGTACTACGTTGTGTTGAATACATTATATCGGGTAAGCATTCGGACGAAATAAATTCGTAGGGTTCCACGCGTTTCGGAACGTATTAAACTGCACCATATCTTAATTAATTTAATCAAGCCGTTGCGTAACAGTCAGATAAATTTACGTTTAAACGTTGATTAAATTGCATTTTAATAACGGACGGTACAGTGTTCAGGCGAATAAAAAGCAGTATGTTCGGATGATTGAATAACACCATAAACTTATCACCGAAACCATAAATTTAATCAAGAAAGAATGAAAGCTTTGTTTAGTAAAATTTAAATAACGACATTTTAATCAGCTTTCGTATATTTATGCGCTATAACTGGCGTCCCACTCGTTATTTGATTTATTCTATTTTAATAATTCACTTGGATTTATTCACTGATAAAAGCATTTAAAATGATGACAACGTCTATACAGCAATTGTCTACGACAGAATCCACGGAATCACATTTAGGTATCTTATATTTCAATTAAATACCGACTTCTTATTGATAAACTAAAAGAACGTTAATTTGATTACTGTATCCTATACTTAAGTTCTTATAAATTTTACGATACATACATTTGTATAATGATAAAAAAGTAAGTTTAGTCAATATTAGGTGTTCATTTTATTAACATTTAAATGAGATAGGTGCCCACATACTCGGGGCCTAATTTGGAAGTTAGATACACAGTATTCATTGGAAAACTACCTAGACGGCCTATATCCGAAACTGATAAAATTAGTATACAAGAGCAGGGGAGGTAAGTTTAATATCGCGACATATTCATCAAAATGGTTTCCCTTCGCAACAAGTAGTACGCACAGATAGATACTGAAACATTCCTACATATTTATTCAATTAATCCGAATTTATACAATAACTGGGTGACACACAACTCTAAATTTTTAGAGAACTCAACACATCGCTGAAGATGAAGCGATGTGTGACATTTAGCGCTGAGCTACGATTTCAGCCTATATAAAGTATACCTGCGTGTACGTGTTATGTTTGATTGATAAATGAATCGAATTATAAGCTTTTATACAGGTTGTTAGGAACTTCAAAACGCTGAACTGCAAAGGTTGGACATTTGCCAAGGAAGCTCCTGTTCGTTTCGTAGTTATAAAAGGTTATAATTAGGTTCCTAAATACTTTCTGAGATTATTGGCTATCGAACCAATAGGACTGTTATGTACCGCTGAATATAATGCAAATAATGCAATAATGCAATGCAAACTATAAATATTTTGTTCCTTAGATAAAGGAAAATGTTCCAACATTTCCGGTGAGTATTCGACAAATAAGTTGCATATAAAGATGGAGTTTGTACACTATACCATAATGGATTTTATTAAATTGGGCGGTTTAAAGGAATATCAGTTGTACTCCTTGAATAATTGTAGAAGATCGTAAGAAGAAGAACGTAAAATAGATTAAAAAATAACCTGCACTACATACCACATTTAATTTAAGAAAATCCATATACGTACACCTATATATTTTGATAATTGTGATCTTCACCAGCTTTTCAGATGCTTTGGTGACAGATCTACTTTAGGCTCTTTCTCAGCTATTACTATTTCGCGTTTCTTGAAACGGTACTTTAAGAGTATTGCCATCAGCTTTCATTCCGAAAAATACAGCGTCATTGAATTAATGTGTACTAACCCATTTGCCTTCATATGTAGAATGATTCGTACAATAATCGTAAATTATCGCCAAAACGCAATATACGCCGGTAACGATGTTGACTTATCTCTAATCACCAATTATTAAGAAACGGGCTAACGATGTTGTTATTTTCATCCACCCGAAACAATCAGCTTATGTTTAGAAAAAGTTCATTCAGCTTTAGAGACCGACGATGTCTATCGGATGATTAATAAATTTCCACAAAATTCTTGCCTTGTACGATTTTGTCGTGTACTTAAAGACGCTATATTATGCCACTTCAATATGCTATAACCGATATCTAAAGTTGGTAGACACTAATCATGGAAGCGGTAGGAAACGTTCCTGGATTTTTCAATCAAAATCTGAAAACAAATACTTAAGGAAGGATAATTTTTAAAGGCATATCTAAGTTTACAGTTAACAGCTGAAATATAAAATCTCTTCCGTTTTGACATTTTTGAGATCGCGACCTATTCGCCAAAGAACGAAAAACACGTTGAACATGACCTTGATGCAATTGCATAAAAGACTAGCCCTACATTTCACAGACATGAGATTGGCGCCCACCTGATTGGAAGTTTGTCGACAGTAACAGCTGAAGTATAACATTAGAAAGAAAAAGAAAACTAGCAGTAACCAGTAAACATATGCATAAGTTGTTGGGAGGGAATAATTACCTTTGTCGAAAGGAATACACATGGAGAACATGCTGAAGATCAACGAATACAATGTACGCTCATAAATTTCATTGTTGTAATTTCATACGGTTTCCTAGATGCTCTAATGGATATAGAGGTGTACCCTGCATTGAGTTTTGGTGTATTATAACAGAACTAAGCTTATGACTCCATTTCTCGTATGAATGTGTTGCCCTGCTAGATTAAGTTTAATATTTTATGTGAGTATTAATGCAGAGTAGTAAGTTTCGGGGGTTCTTTTGAGCCATTGTATGTTCAGATCATATTGTTTAATACCGGATGAGTTTACGCGTACTGATGCCTATTCCCTTCAATAGAGGAATTCAAAAAGTCCTAACATCTTCAGGTAAGATAGTGTAATCTAATATAATACAATATAATACTCATAATTATTTAATCTACAGTACAAATCAAATAGAAAGTACATAATTTACAATCCACATATAAACCCTTACACCGAAAGGTATAAAGGGTAAAAGATTATATATATATATATATATATATATATATATATAAACTAATTCGATTGTATATACATAGTTCACATAAAAACCATTTCAAACCATTTTCAATTCTTTTACATTTGGCATTGATGTCGGGCTCCTTGGTACACTCTTATATAGCAGAATATACTGCTCGCAAGGCATCTCTCAAAGTAACGAGCAATCTGTTACAGCCACGTGCGTATTCCTAGTGAAACAAAGAAATTTCTTCACCGTATATCAAAACTGCTATTTACATGTAACTAAAAGTAGTTGACACAGTCATTTTACCTGAGGCAAGGGATAAACTAACTTCGCATTCACCTTTTATCAATAACCCCGAAAGCCTACTGTTGTCAAAATCTTCCTCCCCAAAAATTAAACATAATAAAATTATGAAATATTTGCTCCTCAGATTTTATTACATACTTTTACTAAATGGATTAAATGGTTCAACAACTGCAGGTATACAAAATCATAATAAGTATTATCTAAATAGTGATTTTGCTATGATCGCCGTGACTTTCTTTGGAAATAGAATTTTATAACTTTAACCCGCATACGCCGATTTCGATGAAACTTATTATTAACTTATTATGTATAGCTAATAAGAATATGTAAGAGGCCGGTTTCTGTTTCTGCGATTGAACCCTTTGAAAGGGTGAAGAGCGACCCTAAAAATTGGGCTGCCTTTCATTTTTTGCCAATTACTCTGGAATTGTTTCAAGAAAAAAATTCAAATACAGTAGAAGCCGCTTATTATAATCACGGTTAATGTTATCAAACGGTTATTGTTATCGAAAACCGTTGGTCCCAAATCACTCTATTTAAAAACTCATTGAAAGAAAGCCGCATATTGTAATCAAAAGCCGCTTAATGTTATTAGTTATGAATAGTATCCTTTGTCGGAAAGTTTCTTCAGGCGACGGTGTCTGCAGCGCAACTCCTTTGAACGAGCCGCTTTTTCTCGCCGATTTCAATTAAAACTCTCATATCGCATATTACAATCTAACGAATTGTTATTTCTATATTATGAAGAGGTCATCTTTTTTTTTTTTGATGTATTTTATGTATAAAAGGTCCGTTCGTTTAAATGATATTCAGTTTCTCCTATACTCTTCTACGAATCTCACGTTCTACAGTCTTGTGTACGGGTAAATTATTGAAATTTCGCATAAACCACCGTGGTCATGGCAGAAGTGAATAAAAAACGTCGCGATCTATCGAACGAAGAAAAACGACAAATTCTCGATAACTTCGATAAACTTCCGAAAATGAGTCAAAGGAATGCTGCGGCACAATTAAAAATTTCGCAACCGCTGTTGTGTAAAATTTTAAAAAATCGTACAGAAATAGAAACGTGTGCGCGTTCGAATGAAAACATAAAACGAAAAAGGGAAAGATCTGGAAAGGATAATCAAGTTGAATCAGCTTTAAAAATTTGGTTTACAAATGTTCGCGAAAAAATGCCTCTGTGAATGGTCCTATCATGCGTCAAAAAGCAGAAGATATAGCCAAAACTATGGGGAAAGAAAATTTCATTGCAACAGACGGATGGTTCAATCGGTGGAAAAAGCGAGAAAACATCGTTTATAGACCTCTGCACGGTGAAGAAAAAAGTGCTGATTCGTTAGCAGCCGCTGACTGGATGCGTTCGGAATGGCCAGAAATTGCAAAATATCCGCCTCGGGACATCTACAATGCAGATGAAACAGGACTCTACTTTCGCGCGATGCCTAATCATACTTATTTGTTCAAAAACGATAAAGTAAGAGGTTGCTTATCTTCGAAAGGACGAGTAACAGTGTTATGTTCTGTTAATATGGAAGGTGAAAAGGAAGAACTTCTAGTGATAGGAAAAAGTAAGAATCCTCGGTGTTTTAAAGGTGTTAAAACTTTGCCCGTGGAGTATTTTGCTAATGCGAATGCTTGGATGACAAGTGTCTTGTTCAGCGAGTGGTTACTCAGGTGGGACAAAAAATTGAAACGCCAAATCGTCTTATTAGTAGACAATTGTACTGCGCACAAAGTGAATGCAGTTTTGACGAACATCCAACTTATTTTCTTACCTGCGAACACTACGGCATTGATACAACCATGTGATCAAGGAATCATTCGAACATTCAAAGAATACTATCGAGGGCAAATTCGAGCCCAAATTATACAAGAACTTGATGAGAATCGAGATGCACCTACTGCAGATGCGATAGCAAAAAATCAGTCTTCTAGATGCGCTGCATTTGCTGGTGAAGTCATGGAGGCAAGTTCAACCAGAAACGATCCGAAACTGTTTTCGAAAAGGAGGTTTTTCCAAAACTGGTGATGAAGAACCTGATCTCCATGAAACGTGCGCTGACATTTTAGAAGGTATGAAAAAAGAACTTGTTTTGTACATCTAACTAATATTTTTTTAATTTTTTGTAGTTCAAGGTCTGTCCAAAAGCGAATTTTCCGATTGGGTGGATATCGACAATGATGTTCAAACAGCTGCCACAATGAGTATATCAGACATTTGTCGGGAAGTTGTGGATCAATCGTCCGAAGGAAGTAATCCTGAATTACCCGAAGTAGGAGAAGAAGAAGAAGAGGAAATGTCTGAAGAGCCGCCAACTAATGGCCAGATGCAAGAAGCGTTAAATATTCTCCGACGTGGTGTACAATTCCGAGAAAGTAATTTTGATAGATATTATGATTTTGAAATATACATACAAAATCTTATTAATAAAAATAAACGTCAAACGACGATCGACCAGTTTTTCGAATGAAATCGTAAAGTGTATATAAATGTACCTACGTATTGTATCGATGATAAAAAATAAACAAATTTGGTAAAATATTAAAAATTGTTGATTAATCGTTAATTTTTCCCTTGAATTTTATTTGTAAGTCGTTAAATAATTTGATTACATACATACATATTTATTATTGACTACATCAGCATAGAAAAATACATTTATATTTACCTTCCGCTTACTGTTATCATTCGGTTAATGTTATCAAAAAGGGTTTGTTCCAAATTGATCACAATAAGCGGCTTCTACTATATATGAGCATATAGCGCATCAAGAGAGCTATTGAAACATTTCTGAACCGGTAACTCTTATTCTTAAAAATATTGTCATCTTCCACTTCCACCAATTTGCGAAAACATCGATTTTAATAAAGCTTGGTAATTATGTAAAGCTGGTTGAATTATGTAAAAGGACGGTTTCGGCTTCTGCCAGTAACGCCTATGAAGGGGTGAAGAGCACCCCCAAGGATGGAAGCGCTTCGTGCCAGGTACTTTGAAATTGAAGAAAAAATATTTAAACGTATGAGCATATAGCACATCAAGGTGGCTATTGGAACGTGTCTGAATAAGAAGCCCTTATTCTTAGAAACATTACCCTCTTGCATTCCAGTCGACTTCCATAGATGATTGTAAATATCACCACTTAGTTCTAGCATCCAAGTGATGGCATATATATTGTATGTATTTATATCTACAACTGGCCCCGTTTCAAGGATTATGCATTACTATAAAGAAACAAAATTTTCGAACGCCATTCGCGTGATAAGTATAAAGCGATCAAGGTAAAGTATTTCATAATCCATAAACTAAAAACTTTTCACATTATCAGCCGATAGCAAGTTTAGCCCGCATGCCAGGTAATAATTAACCAATGGCGTGCCAGAGCGGCCGGTCGATGTAAAGTTATACATTATTACTACCCTACCTGAGCGTAAGGGGTGAGTTATACTGCATAGCGTTGGACTTTCATATAACACGGAAACATACGCTCCGGGTTTTCGGTCCCTGGAATTAGAGATGGGGTCCGGGATATAAAATATCCATTCTGGATGCTAGTGGGGAAACGTAGTGGGGGAGATACGGTCTCTTCTCCATTGGGTGTTTGAGCTTTTAGGTTTAGTTTGATGTTCTGTCGTTTCGAGTGTAGTTGTGTCGGAGCATTCGCTAAGAATTTCTTAACGATTCGATTCACGTACGTTACGGTTCATTAATGCAGTTGTTTCTTTTTTGTTTGCCGTACGAGAAAACTGATAGTGAAGTCGCCTTATTTCAAGTTTCAAAGTGATGGATATCGATATTGGAAATGAGGGAGTACGAAACGTAAGTTAACTTTATTGATAATAACTTATAAACTAGCTCAAAGTGAAGTGATAAAAATATTTTAAGTTTTGAGGATCGTCACATCACTTTTAGGAAATTTAATACATCTGGGAAAAACTCGGTCAAATTAATGTTTACTTATAACTACAAAACACTTCTAGTGTTTTGGCCGAACATAAGCACTAATGATTAGGAAGCTGCTTTGCTTGGTATAGTTGATAAATCTCTTGACTAACCACGCAACACGCTTCTTGCCCTTTTCCTACCCGTTTTATTTTTGATAAGGTCTTTAATAACAAAGATTAGGGATCATCGCGGATATATAGGTACACAATAATAAAAAATTGCAATTGATTGCTTAAAAATGATACGGCAAAAAAATCTGGTAATCCCCTATTCTCTTGAGAAAAGATTTTTAACGCTTAACTTTACGAGAATTGCGGACTATCTATGTTCAGAACATATTGGGATCAATTTCAAGTTCGGAACAGATTTATGGTAGAACATACTATTGCATGCTCGAAGTGAATTTAGATGTAGACTAGTGTAACATCTACATGTGTATGTAGCTCTGGTAAATTAGAATAGTAGGATTAGTTACAAGATTTCGCTCTGACAATGAATCAATGTCAGCGAGATTTTGCTAAAAATTCATAAAAGTATTCACCTGGTATATAAAATGACCTAATGGTTAGATATTAATTATTGTACTTCTTTCTACGTTTCAGAGGATTATTTCTTATACATGCTCGGCTGGCGATGAAATCGTTTCCACCTAAATTACTCATTAATTAGCGGCTAGACTACATAGTTCCATCGAACTGTCTGATTCATTTCTTAGTGATTGCAAATTTAAAAACTTACACAAGATGTGCATATTTTCGTAACAGTTATGGCTTTATGAAGCTACCACGGAACGATTACTTTTCGGGAAGTCACAAAAATTTATTGCAAATCTTAGATTTCCAGGTTTTACCTAATTTCTAATGAAAAAGTAATATTAGCAAACAATTTCTTGGTCAAATTTGGAGCTTTAGACAAGTGGTGCTTCCAAAATTTGAGCTGACATTGGTAACCTTTGTGCTATACACACTTTCGTCAATAATTTTGGTAGTTGTCAATGAAATGTGAAATACATCTTGCAATTTATGTAGGTACAAATCCCAAAATTGATAGCGGCTGTGGTGCGCATCGAGCAGAAACTGTTAAGAAGAAAATTCCCATTAGTTAAGTATCAAAGCAGTCCATTTGTCTTACTTAGGAAGCTTTGATAAAATAAGTGTTGTTACGTGTTGAGGTGCCCGAACTGACATTATAAGAATATTGTTCTTATCCAATAGTAGCTTTCCATAAGGTATTTTTAGCACAATTTAGTATGGACAACGCGCATGAGTTTTGATGGCAAGGGTTTTTGGATTATACAAGGAAATACTTGTGGTTTATTTCTGAAATAACGATAGGTCTCAGGTAGGCAAGGACAATAATTGGCTTCCCCAGTTACTTTTTTTAACTGTCATCTAACTTATTTCTTCAATTCCCATTAAAGTTAATGTTTGTCATGCATAACGCCCACATTCTTGGTTAGGATAACATTGATTAGTGCCAAATCAAAAAAAAAGATTGTATAATTCATAAATCTCAAAGTTTGAAAAACTATGAAATAGACATGTTACTGTATGCCGTCCCGCTTTAAAATATTATACGTACAACGGTCTATAATACCTCGCTATTTACCCTATCTACCATCAATAATTACGATGTCCGTTACAAGATAGACGTACAGATGCTTCTAAATGATCATTAATTTGATTCTTATCTCGCCGTATAAAAGCGTTGGCTTGTTCGTGTGTAATGACGCAATCTTTCAGTTCAGAACTTGGGAACGCGCTTCGAGTAATTTTAATAATTCGTAAACCTACAAGTTGCACTCGAAGCACACGCCCAGTGAAAAATGTAGTGAACACCAACTAGAAAAACAAACAGTGTGCGTCGTGCATTGAAATAGAATCGAAAGAGCGATTCCCGTCGTTCGTGATTCAGTCGGCAGCTAACACAAATCCGCACAATTGAATTTCTCGTTCTTCTTCACTGAACTCGGAATTCTTTTCGAATTGAGAACGGGGAATCAGAATTTGGAAAAATTTAATATAAAACCTCGGCGTGATTCCGTTATAAGGTTATTTTCGAGATATTTCGTTCCATTTTTATATCGAGGCGGTGTAACGGAATAAGGGTCAACTCGCAAATACAGTTAATACGTTTTACTTTGAAGGAGGTATTGTGTTTTGATATATGTGTATCCCTATTCCTATACTTCATAATTCACTTATTAATCCAACAGAGAACAGTGCCTACTCGCATTTATTGTTTTATAATTCCCTACATATTTCATTCTGAATGTAATGATTTCAGACCGTGTTATAATTCAATATGTATATGTAACAACAAATATGTTAAAAACTATTAATTGAATTTATTTGGATCGAGGCCACTTTTTCCTAAATTTTGCAGTTGTGTTGTGTGTCTTTGTTAATATTTGTGTTCCTTTTTACTTTGAACAAATATCTGAAATGAACTGTACTGTAGCAGAATATTTAGGTTCACAAATATTATCTATGGAAAACGGCATTTGAGCAGATTGTAATGATTGTGTATAAATACAGCATTATGTTCCTCCATATTTTGCTTTTACGCTTATTGTTAATGTGAATCAGGTCGGACCGGCTCAGATGGAATTCGGGAAGCAACCCGAGAAATCGTTTTAGATACTTATTGGATAATCAATATTAACCCACATTTAAACGGGTTATAATTGTATACATAATATTACAAAAATCCTTGTTACCACACAAGTTTTGTGTAAATTACCCAAAATTAATTCTTTATTGCATAAGAAGCTGTTTTAGGATAATATGACCTGCTAATCGATATTGCAAATCAAATATCAAATACTAAAAGACAGCAAATTTAAGATAATGACCATAATTTAGTCAATATTCGTTTAGTATTAAACAGTAAGTTCTCAGGTTCGTGTATTAGACGATTTTCTATAGTTTACATGACCCAGTAAATATTTGTTGGCTTTTATTTATCCAAATTTGTTGATATTAAATTATTATCTTTACACCGATTCTCACTTGCCGTTTTAGTACTTTCCAATTGTTCTGGGGCAACATTCCCATTATTCAGTGTTTGATATTAAATCTCGTCTGCCCACGCTGGCATTGTCTTCCTACCAACAGGTCTTCAGTATTTGTGGGTGAGATTATTAACAGTTCCATTTATCTTTTAAACAGGTGATGAATATAGTACACTCTACGCAAGATATATACATATATATAATCAAGCCATACATATATATATATATATATATATACATATAAGCAGAAACGAATTGAGACTAGGACAGCAAATAGCATGAGGACGATCAACAATAATAAAAACAAATACGGTTATTTACTTACCCCGACTTGTAAATAAAAGGTTTAGCACAAACGCGACATAGCCTACGCCCAAGGCAAAGACGAAAGGAAATTATTGAACTCAGGCTTATCTTTTTAACCTACAAATATTTGCTATTACGTTTGGAGCCCTAAAAATTATGGAAAACATTTCAACGAGCACACTAAATACTCCACAATTGAACAGTATTGCAAGAACTACAAAATACAACCCTAAAGGATTAGCAAAATTTCAGAACCATCTCGGAAACACGTAGAAATTAGTCAAGCGAAGAGTTTAAAGCGAGGTCCATAGCACGACCAGTATTCAGTTAAAGGGGGAAACGAGTTTATTCCACAGACGTTCTGATCGTACTACTGTCACGATAATGGAATATTGGGAATATTCAGACGAATACGTTCAGCTACTATATGAGGAAAGAATTAGAGCCTGGTTGAGGGAAGAACAAACGGACGTTCTCGCTTTACCATCACTTTGCTTTGAGCGAACATAATAGACAATATTTGATTGTTGTCACCCTGAAATATTTACTTAAATGCCATCAATACAGTTCCCAAGAAGAATTACAACAAGCACTAAAACATAATTGGCCTGAAATTTTCCATGACTCATTAAGAGAACCGTGGTATCCAATGCTATCCCATTCTAATTAACGTAGCTACTGTCAGTTACAAGAAAATAAGCTTAATTCAAATGCAGCTTTGAGTCCTATTTCACAGTTGCCTTCAAAAGGTGGACTACGATATTGAACGCATAATCATATTTATTTTCACTATGTCCTTCCATATACCTTTTACTATGATATTCTCAATACCGAAATTATTTATATACACTTGGTCGTTTTATGTTGGGTACGGTATACCTTCTACAATACTTATTAACGTTAACTTTCGGGGTCATCATTCGTCGTGTTCAAAACATATTTTAGAATACTAATTATAATATATTTCAACATTTGGCGCAAACTCTACACATAAATTTCGTCTTAATAGAGGCAGTGCATTAGTATATAATATCAAAATAGCAAAAACTATTCCCATAATGACCGCTCTAAATATTGGGGTGATATACATGAACATATGTCCTTATATTTTGAGTTATGTACATACATTTTCCAGTATATTACTATAGTAATGGTGAATATTTTGACAATTAAATGATTTAATATTTCTATTTTCGACAAAGTCTTGGCAAATATTTAAAAATGTATAACATCTAAAATTTTGATAAAGTCTTTTGCTAGTATCATTTCACTAATATTTGATCAGGACGAATTAGTAAACAGGAAAATGTCATCAGATTAATATAACATAAATATTATCAGGAGCATAGAACGTCTAATCTTACAATTAGTACATATACCGTATAAGATTCCGGTCAATTTCATTATTTCTGCATATTTTTACATGTACGAGCATAATCGTATAGAAATTAATTCACTTGTGACATTAGTTGCATGCATAGCCATAAGCAATTGCACACGAGAAATACACGTCGTGTAAGTTTGATATCAGATAATTTCCAGACTTACTTATCGTTCATAATTTATGCAAAGATCGTTTTCTTCGCTCCGAACGAGCAATCTCAAAGGCCCTTTATAAAACACTAAAAGACCTAATAGCTTCGGTAATATCTGCTTATCCCACACAAACACATAACTTAAGTTTAAGGCTCATTAAATATGGAAATATTTATAATTCCCTTGGCAAACATTTTTTCACTTCCAGGTAAGGGTGGACGGGCTTGTTTAGACTACGCCGATCGTCTATTTACATTCTTAAATATCTGGTTAGTATATATTACGTCACGTCTCAAGCGAAAGAGGACGACAGTCATTTGCTTAGTTTATTTTATCACCAGGAGAGTGCTTAGTTTTTGCTTTACTTTATTATTAACAGGAACGGGGCGTAAAGTAAATCTGAAAATTACGAGTCTGACTTGTATAAGAAAAATAAATAACTGCTATGGTACGTCTTGTATTTACCACCTTATGCGGTTCACTCTCCTCGAGCGGCTCTTGAAGACGATAATTCTTATCTGTTCTAATTATAAATACATCTGTTAAACTGTCGGACGTTTCTGGTTGTGATATCCGTCATAGGATGGATTCCTTATGTGCTTGCATACGTGCGGTTCTATGCTGGTAGAATTATAAATGAAATGACAAATATGCACAGGTGAGTGTTTCCTATTTATAAGTTCATTGCTTGCATGTATCTTTAAAAGATCGTTAGTTAACGTCTTTTTCCTTCTCATATCTCCCCAGCTATAAGGAAACGTCCTGTCTTATAGCAATGATGATTTATAATGGAGATTATATAACTAAATTATTTTGTAAATAGTACCTGACGTATCCTGCAGGTATGATTATGTTTGACATCATTTTGTACGAATACATACCGAATATGTTAAATAAATAAAGAATTTAATATATTTTCCCGGTGACGTGTACCACGACACTATGAATAAAGCGTTTGGAGATAACTGCAGTTACTTTAAGTAGTAGTACTCCAAGAGAATTTGATGCTTTGATTCGAATATAGTTTTTTTCTGTAATCAGGTTAATCAAAGATAATTGGATATGTATATCCGGTGGTCCAAATTTCGTGAGCGAAGGATTACGGGATTATTATCAGAGATCGATAAGAAGATTTATTAACAAAGCTTATTGCCATATGTTAAGAGCATCAGCTAAGAAATTAGCTCCGAGTATACAGGACGTAACAGACCAAAATTCTGCCTTTTCTTATGGAATATCCTATTTATTTTCAGAAATTCTAAAAGAACCTGATATACTGATGTAGCTATAAGGCACTATATATCTTAAAGTACAAATAGAGTTATTTACATTTTTGTAGGAAAATATTAATGCTTTCATGACAATACTGCGTTTTAATAAATTCACGTAATCAGATAAAATTTATACCAGAACATTTTCAGTTCACTTGTTCACATTATGCGATGCCTGATTCCGGATTACCTGCGAAAACTACACAGGACGATATTCTTTTGCACATCATTAATTTTATCGAATTGTCCAAATGGAATACCTTGTATAGTAACATTGCATCGTGTACATACATTGTTGATCCTACTTTAGTATCATAGACCATATCTGTGACAAACCAATACAAATTTTCGAGATAAATTTATTATTATTCTCACATTTTTAATTTAGCGTCTATACTAGTGTCACATCACAAAGAAAATGAATTATACTTCTAACAATATAGGTCACATCTACACCAAACTAATAAAAATATAAATTGACTATTATATTGATATTTTCAATTTAATTGTAGTTAATGGTATTAATTCGGTAAATTTATTATTTCCTCGTGTAGTATGTGTTTCAAAAATAACGTTAGATTTCGAAGACATTATTACACTGCATGATTTAAATACTGTCCAAGTAATTATCCACTGTTCATTTTTGTTCTTTACATAGTCCTTATTACTTAACTGTTTTCCGTATTTACTTGTTTCCCGTTTTATTATTTTATCTAATTATTGTTTCCAAGACAACATAGAAAACAGAAAATTTACAACGGCAGAAAAGAATTTCGTTTCTGCAACACCAGTACACCATGAAAGATATCGAGATAGATCATCACGTGAGAAACTCTTTGAAAACCTATTTTGTACAAACTGGCAACCCAGAGTACACCAAGAATATTTTTGAAAATCCTGTAACAAATAAGGCATAGCAAGTGCTAGCAAGTGCAAGACCCTCACACTCGCCCACGCGAAATATGCAGAAATTTACACTTTAGATTTTCCAAGCTTTAAAGGATTTTGGGGAAACACAAATTTCACACTCCACGTGTATTCAAATCAAGAGCTGCATGGTAGCCATTTTGAAAATCCGAACAATTTTTGTGATTACGTTGTTCGAAATTTATTGGCAACGAACATTTTCTTAAATACGATCTTTTCACAAACGAAGTCACTTTTAGAAGTAATGGGTTACGGAATCAGTGTAATCTGCACTATTGTGCTACTAAATATTCTGAGTGGATGTGCATGATGTGCGTTTGTGATCATTAATCATATATGGTGGCGTTTTGGTGACTATGCAGCTGGGCCACAATTCTTTGATAGTCACTTGATGTTTTCGATACCTTATACTTACGGACTCTTTGCTCTGGAGTTTCATATAATCTGACTATATGAACACCCCTTCAGCCACAAAAGAAAACATGAAAATAAAAATTAGAGAAGCCTTTGCTAGTGTAACTCCTTTAACGTTATATAATTCACGAATAAATTTTAAGAAACGCGTAGCTATGTGGAGGGATATGGAAATACATGCATTTGAATATTTACTGCGTGACATACTGTTTATACTGTTGTCATAATTTGTCTTTATAATTCACTAAACTTAAACTAAATGTGATTGAAACAACATTAACTACACAGTAAAATTGAAAATATGAGAGAATAATTATGGACTTATTTCGAAGATTTGTATTAGTTTGGAAAAGATATGGTGCATAATACATACTAAAAGTATAATCAATCTTGTACACGATGCAATATTAATATACAAATATTCCATTTGAATAATTCGCAAAAATTAAGATGCACAAAAGCACGGTATAGGTTTTGCAGGTAATCCCGAATTAGCCATCGTATAATGTAACATCTGAACTGAAAATGCTGTGGTATAAATTTTATTTGATTACACGATTTCATAAAAGCGCAGTATTGCCATAGAAGAACTAAAATTTGTTACAAAAGTATAGTAACTCCTCTATTTGTAACTACAAACAAGTAGTGTAGTACCTTCCTTTATCAACACCTCAAATTCTTTCAGAATTTCTAAAAATATATAGACTGTGGTGTGTTACGCTAATACGGACCATGCTGTATATTCGAAACTAATTTTAACTGATGGATGGTGCTAACGTATACCTATTTTTTACCTAGTTTTTTTTACGGTGACAATTTGATTGGAAATTTTTTAATACATGGTAGGTTAGTGGTACTTGATGTTACACTACTTAGGTACTAATAATAATTCATGTCAAACTATACAAGACACCACAGAAATGATGAACATGTACGATTAAAGACGAGAACCATTTGAAGTGACTATTTGTTTGTCAGTACAATACACAGATACTCCACAATATAATTTAACAAAATAGTTATTCTATAGAAATTGTATTAGCGATTCTTTGTCTAGACACAAGAAGAAAATTCGTTTTCTAAGCAACTGTCAAATGAAACACTATATAGGAAAATTAAAATTAGTCGATTCTCACGGCTAGATTGTTCAGCAAGTTGTACATAATAATAATATATACCAAAATAAATTTAAAAAAATGTTTTTCTGTACATGTGTAAAAGCATAATTCCCTAATTGTTTACGTTCTCATTATCGAAGATATAATACGAGAATGGTGTATCTTTTCTTGTACGATCGGAATTATTTGCTTATTTAATTGTTTTGTTACGTTAAACAAAGAAGTTTTTGTACCACCCCTTATTAATACCAGAGGCTTCAATAACCAAGCATGTTTTTCAACTCACAAAGCTGCGCTTCGTAATTACGATCGACTTTGATCTCTTACTTCCTCTGGGTACCTTCGTTTTAAAATGTACGCATTAAGACCCGGAAACGGTTATTGTGTTACTATTCAGCAATAGCCACCATCACAAGCTACAGAAGTATCATATTCTCAATGCCTGTGGTCCTGATGTTTACATTAGTGTCCATCATATTGATTGGGTTGACTGAACTCACTCATTAATAACATCACATGATTTCCACACACACCTTGTTAGCTTGACACAATTAGGAAAATTTTCTGTTTGTCATTAGATATTGACAATCTCCATGTCTTGGCCAAAATTTAAACTCGGCAGGGTGGATGATTCAATTAGTATTACAAAGCTTTAAAGTTAGAAACATTTGATACCGGCAGGGATTTCTTGTATAACTAAAATAATTGTGAGTATCTGTCGACTTGTTTGCAGCAAAGTGCTGTATTATATTTGAAGTAGCATTACGAAGTTTAAGTAAGTTAATAAATTACGGTACTGCTTGAAACCTTTTCCTAACGGCGAGCTTATTTCCATAACAAAGGGAATACTAAAGTAGTACGCCTGTTCACACAAATTTCAAATTTCTTGGCATTCTAACAAGATTTCATACAAGTATAAACAAGCAACTATCGTATAAGGACTGTTATTATTATAATTGTAACATATTTCTCCGTTGTAGCATTGTGGCGTTTGTTACTCCATGCCAATATGAATAATGCAATAGCGTATTATTATATGTTTGTGTATACAAACGCATGCTGCAGCTGGAAAGTGCTTAAATTATAGATCACCAAGAAGTACTGTAAATTGTAACTTTCTTTTCGTATTTTACGGGAACAGAAATTTATTATCGAGGAAGTGTGTTACTTTCGATGAATAACTATCACGCGTATTTCAGCTAAGAAGTTCTACACTAGCGGATCAGGTTACAGCTTTTCGTGTATTCCTCTTAATTTTGTAACATAAAAATGCTAAAAGGCGCACATCCCCTGTTTCAAAGAGGGGACTGTCCCTACTATCGAATTACCGAGAAGTCATTATTTAAACCGCTATAGCCTTTCTCACTTTACACAAACATCCTCAAAACTATTGGGCGTTTAAATAATCGTGACATTTTTACGAGTGCGCGAGTACTTCTTCCGAACAAAAAGGAGTACGAAAATAACAGGAGAGGACGACGAAGAGGAAACAATATTTTTATGGAGTCGTAAATAGTAGTGAAGCGACGATAATTCTAATTCGACAGGGAACCCCTATGTTGCTAGAATCATTAATATTATCGTAAAGATGTGAATATTGATGATAGTACTGATGGGTTGAGTCATGGCCTCATTCAACACCGTTAATGAGAGAACCTTCTTAATGGTTGTTCCAAATTTCCATCAGCGTTAAAAGGGAGAGCGCACCGAATTGGATACCGATAATGTCTCCTAGTTGTGATAATTAATTTGATACGTTTGAGGTGTTAAAACTCGTCAGATATCCAACGCGTGTTTCTCAAACTGAATGCAGTGAAGTTAAATGCAAATATTCGTTAGGTATTTCATAATTACAACATAAATTGTTTTACAATTATACTGTATCATAAAATTATTCTACCTAAAAGCTTTGTATTACGCTTTTGTATAAGAGATGACTTTTTCAGAAATGCTGCGTTCTATAAATTGGTTGCTACCCATACCACATTGACTTAAAATACAGCAAGTACATTTTCCTATAACGTAATTGTCCATCGTCGAACGCTCGAAAAGGAACTTGACATAACACTGCTCATGGATACAGCTTACTGCCACTCTGATTATGCAAAGTACTAATTAAAACCTGATTGATTTACGCTTGTTAACCACAAAGTTCTTACTTAGTAATAAAACAAAATTTCAGGTCAGGGGATAGTACAAGTGAATGGAGAAAGATCAGCAGATTTTGAAATGCAAGTGGGAATAAAACAAGGAGACAGCTTAAGTCCATTAATATTTATTATAGTAATGGACAGAATCCTGCAAAATACGAGGAAACGCACCGAAACTGTGAAGACACTGTTAGGATATAACAGACTGGAACCTGTTGCTGTGGATGCATTACTGTACGCCGATGATCTGGCACTAATAGCTGACAGTTATGTGAAAATGGAAAAATTAACAAAAATATGGACAGAAGAAATAGAAAAGATGAAGATGGAAATAAACGTAGAAAAAAGCAAACTAATGGTGATAAATAATAAAGAGCCAGCCAGTAATCTAATAATTAAAATAAACGATAAACAAGAAGAAATTGTCGACGCATACGAATATTTAGGTACTATTATATCGAAGGATGGAAAAATTGATCTAGACATAGCAAAAAGAGGACGGAAAGCCACAAACATATACTACGCTCTGAATCAAACCATCTTTGGAAAAAAGAAATAGAACCCAAGATCAAACAGAGAGTATACAATGCAGTAGTAGCCTCCACAATAATGTACGCAAGTGAGTCCTGGACAATACAGCAAAAACACGAAAGCAAAATAACAGCTATGGAAATGAAATTTTTGAGAAAGATCGTGGGGAAAACAAAAATGGACAGAATAGAAAACGAACAGATAAGGAATATGATAAATCAAGAAGATATACAAAAAAGAATTGAAAAATGTCAACTGAATTGGTACGGCCACATAATTAGAATGGAACAAAAGAGTTTAACAAAGAAAATAATAGAAGCCAAAAATAACGGGAGAAGAAAAAGGGAAGACCAAGGAAAAAATTGATTGACAGAGTCAACGAATTGGGACGAAAGCGAGGGAAGACCATAGCAGAAATGAGAAGAATGAGTACAGACCGGACACGATGGAAAGAATGGATTAAATCGTCGTAAGATCCGACGCTGAAAGGCATAAGGATTGACGAGAAGAAGAAGAAGTATAAGAGATAACTTTTTCAGAAATGCTGCGTTCTATAAATTGGTTGTTACACACACCACATTGATTTAAAGTACAGCAAGTACATTTTCCTATAACGTAATTGTCCATCGTCGAACGCTCGAAAAGGAACTTGACATAACACTGCTCATGGATACAGCTTGCTGCCACTCTGATTATGCAAAGCACTAATTAAAACCTGATTGATTTACGCTTGTTAACCATAAAATTCTTACTTAGTAATAAAACAAAATTTCATGTCATGCCAGGTAAATAGATTGTATGTAGATCTCACTAAACTAATACGGGACGCACCTAAAATAGTAATTTAAAATTGCAGCATTGCTTTGATTTACTTCCCTTACAATTTCTTTGAGTAATCTAATAGCTTCCACCAACTGTGTTTCTTATCCTGCAATATTTCGTAGTATAATTTTTAACCCCTGAATTTGTTAATTTAGATATACGAAAATTTACTTACATCGTCCTATTAGAAACCCATTCCTAGGTTCTGTCGCATTTCATTGCTTTCCAAGTCCCAATTGTAATATACGTTAATTTGGTTTCGCCTAGTAGAAGGATCCCGGGAGGGCAACATGGTTGTGTAGAACTCATCCAACTAATCCCTCTCCTCCCCCGTCAACAGATCCCCCTGAGACTCCATTTGTGCAGTAGAACGCTTTCTTGCACAAGGCGTCTACCATGGGTAGATTCCAGCTATAGGTTTTGCAAGTACAGAAGCCTATGGTTAGCTTCAAAACATTGCGGCGCACTAGGTGCTGAGTACTTACCTGCATATTCCTAGAGAAGCATTGTGCAGTGCCGAGCCTGCTTTTATGCATATGATAGTTGACAACCCAATCTCCGATAAGGACACCACTTATGGCCCTAAGTCGATTTCTGAGCTTTAAAAAGTTCATGGTCTTATTGAAAGTAAAGTGTGATACCATGAAGGTCCTAGGTTTCTTTAGCCACATGGGCTCTTACCAATTGATTCAAAACTTATTGTTAAATCAGTACCGCATTCTCGTCTTTACAGAAGATGTGGTAATTCCGAGAACAGGTTCAAGACTTGTGATGGCGCTACCACTACCCTCACACGTCAATCCCTCTTACCATATCGTTGCCTTCATGTATGAAGTGGTACCCAAATCGGGTATACCCCATTCGATTTACAAAGGGCTAACTTATGGTCAAGTGTTACTATTGAGCCAACCTTGCCATTAGAGACTGACAGTACATATGCTACATATTTTTACTAGAATAACTATAATAGCAACTATCTCAACTAGGTAAACTGTAGGGAAAGAACCCGGGGCCATACTGATTCTTGCACAGGGTCAACCAGGTTTCCACTCCCACTATCCTATCATAAACATATTTGTTGAGTATTTAAAGGAGCCAATATTTTGTTATTGAAAAATATTATTTTTAGCGAGCTATTTTGTGGAAACTTTCTTTCAATATGAATCGCAAAAATATATACGTTTTGGCCAAGTAAATCAGAACATTTCCTATTTGCTTGTACTATTACGATGGACAATAATTCTGTATTATATAAATATAACATATTTTCAGAAGTGTTTCTATCGCAAGGGGCTGGCCGATAAATATCCAACAATAACTAAAATCAAATATGTAAATCGTAACCAATCTGCATTGATTTGCTTATATATTCGTTTGAAAGCGCTTACGTTTATTGCTTTTTGGGATCGACACGTTTAAGTTCATTCTAATCATTGTGACGATACACCGAATACGGGATTATGTTTACGAGCAGTGGAGAGCTCCAGGCTTAGCACCAACAGGGGCGAAAAGGTTTTTTTCCAATTGAAAAAGGGACCGCTTATCAACACTTAGAAATAATATTGGATTTCAAATTCATTTCGACGAAATGTAAATATTTTGACAAGGGTCACGCTTTCATCAGAAACGGGAATACTATTTTGTATTTCGTAGAAGTTCGTATAGTATTTGAATGATAACATAGTTTTATGAGCTATTTCTGTCTAGATGGGTTTTAAAAAATCGGAAACATAGTAATAAACAACCTATTCCGCTTGATTCATTTCGACAGATTCTTTCCGTCGACACAAAAGGCTGGTGAAAGAAAAAGTTAGATGCATTACTATCGAGTAAACTGTAGTAATCTGCATCTAAAAATCATCTGTTTCCAATGTTAAGCGTGAAAGGGCACATTATAATACATATTATCTAAAGATAGAGTAAGGAATCGAAATAATTTTCTCAAACTATTAAACCGTTGAATTGGTACTTAATTATTTTAAACTACATTTAATTTTGTATAGTTTCAATCAGAATAAAAAGTTTAATTGAATCCCGTAATCAGGTAAATTTCCAACTTAATGGAGATCCTGAATGTAATCATTGACGTTTCCTCCTAAATTGTTTTTATATGGAACGTGCCGCTGAAAATTCATTTTCAATACTTTTCTACTGTAATGACGCATTCGACGTCATCTAATTGGATTTAATTGGACACCATTAACGATGTGTAATGCATTTGGCAGTAATTATCGTTACTACTGTGTAAATATTGTGATGGCTTAACAACCTTTTTTATATTATTTTGTGAAACTATGGGAAACGATCAAATATTAATAACTTTCTTTGTGATTTTAATAGAAGCCATTCCTGCCAACCAAGGATATTCCTCACATACTCTTTAACTTTACTTACACATGTACATAAGAGGAGAATAATTAAATCATGGATGTGACTAGAATCGGTTAAATATAAGTGAGGTTTTCTCCATTTGTTTTGACTGAAAGCCAAAATTAGACGCTTTATTAGTTTCACATTGTTTAACACCATAATGTTGTAGCAAAATCATTAAATATCCATTACTTTTTGAGTTATATTCCCATTAATTTAATATTTACTGAACTCTAAAACACGAAATTAGCCTCATTCCTCCTTTTTCTTTTCGGTCGCAGAAATTAGTTTCGCACCATTTAGTTGAGAGAGCGTAGCTCAGACGTTTCTTCTTTTAATCTGCGCCAGACTTCTGAGAACATCGCGCCTGATTATTCATAAAACTGTTTTCTTGTTCTCTGATGTGGAAGTATTTTAGTGCTGGTGTGGCCGTGTTCGTACACCTATTTCACAAATGTAATTTAAAGTGTCAGCTCGAGACGTTATAATAAAGTAGATCACGCGACAGAGTTATGCGGTACCGTGTAACTCTAACTGAATTAGTTAGCTCTCTGTGATCTTACGCAGCATTCATGATATATTACAGCGTTTCAAGCTTAAATTAGAAAATAAAATAAAATACCACGAACATTTAGAAGCACAACTTTCGCTGTATATGCTTAAACAGAAGGAAACAGCCTTTCAAATACAATACGCGCAGATAGTGAAATGGCAGTAGGTACATACCATATTTTTTCTTTTCGCTCCACTTGGATGGCTATTTTAGGGACATATATTGAAATAAAAAGGAACCGGGAACATGATATTAGTTAGAGTAAAGGTAGTGTGGCTGTTCTCTGAAATTAATTGGTAGTAATTTCTAAAAATTGGCATCATTTGTTTGCCAAGTGGTTGTACTCAATTAGGTACAGAACCTAACAAGCGTATGTGTTGTTTCGCGAAAATAACCGGGTACGTTTAGAAACAAAAATTATAAACTATATACAACATTTTTCAAACAAAATTATAATTGAATTCAGTGTACAGAAACTTAGACTAACGCATCTTCCAAGCCGATTTTATATGCCGATGTATCAATATTACCCAGAGTTTTTATGATCAATTAAAACGTGTATAAGAAATAAAAACCAATCTATCGACAAACGAGATTTATTAAGGTAATATTTCTTGTAATTATAATACTGCATATATGATATTTCCCGGCTCAATTAATTATTTTGTGTTATCTCTTAGAACATAGATGCAATAATAGATAGCCTTAGTGTTAGGCTACATGATCGCGTTTAATATTTTAAGTAAGATTTAGTGATATCTGATCTCGGCGCCATATGGTTATAGTGCCTTTGGCCTCGTGTGTTGCGTGATCGTTTTCAATCGATCACGCAACACCAAATCTATATTTTCCATTTAATTACTTCGCTGTCTGTAGCCATTTATTAAGGCGAAACCAAAATCTTATTTTATACCCTGCTGCATTTCCGACTATACTTCCTTCATCAGTATAAGAACTAACTAGAACATACGTAGCAAGAGAGAAGTAATATTTTTGCTCCGTTGTGGACTCCTGCTGCGTAAATTAAAAGCTTCGTGAAAGCTCGCCGTACATAGTACTACAAAATCGCGCATTCTGCCCTACTAGATCGAGTCCCTAATATTTCCTCTAATTAAAATATTCTGTGATAAATGTTTATTGTTGCGAAAGTAGTATATAACTCCAACAAGGTCCAAGCTGTTTAACTCACGTCGCTTCCAAATCCCAAAATGGTAGTTTTAATTTACTTCATGAGTTTAGCCCAGTTTCAAATTCTGGCTGAATTGTTGATTTTTATACAATCGCTAAACACGTTCTTACCGTTATTGTTAATGAATCTTCTCCTTGAATGTCAATAGTAAGATAAAAGTTTACCGCTAATAATTGTACGGCACTGATAAGGAGACAATAATGAAAATTAAGTTTTGGGTTGCCACAATCAGTTCCAACAACTTCCAAACCTATTCGAGTTGTTGAATAACCACAACAATATCTGAACTCGAAGGCACTAATTCAGGAAATCATTACGTAAAATTCGAATAGAGCACATACTATGTCCCAATTAATGAAGACTTCTTTGGGATCTTTCCTTCTTTATTACACATGAATTTGAACTTAAATAAAATGTAGGTAGCCCAAGTGCACTCCATAAATCAGTGCGCTATAGTCGATGACATATGGAAAATACGATATTTCAACTGCATTTTGATGGTGTGAGTCGTCGGATCTAGTTTCCATATCGTAAGAACATAAATCACGCCGTGTTCCGTCAGAGTGACAGTCTGTTGTTCCTTGTAATTTGCAAAGGACTTGTCAAACTGCAGGAAATATGGTTACTTTGAAATTTCACCCCCAATAAAGCGATAGATTCAGAAAAGTGCTGTGTTGTCATGTTGAATCCACATCTCCAACAAATTCTTTCAGATCGTACTACAGAGAATACCAAACCATTGAACACAAAAGCTTCCAGTGAATTGCCTAAACCACAGGTCGATAACCTGCGATTCGCAGGCCAGATTTCCACAGCATTATTAGATACTGTACATATATACTATCAAAATTACTTAGATTTATTCCAAAACTTAAAAGGATATTTCAGCTAGAAATCTATGCGACCTGCGAGCTACTAAAGCTTTGACTACGTTGGCCACGCCTATAAAACCTTGCTAAACGCTGGCCAAGCAACTGCAATGCTATCTTGTTGACTCCTGCAACCTGAGAGTTAACATTTTCGATTTCAGATTCGACCATACTATTTGTGTATAAACTAGTTCTCCTAAAGGGAGTATCAGTGAAGACCGTTGTTGTGAAAATCGTGCCTGGCTTCCATCTATTTATGGATTTAAGCAGTCCAGTTCATATCGCATCCAGTGGTTAATTGATTCTGATTCTAAAATTAGTTGTGTTACTTTATGAAGGAAAATATTGGGTTCTAAATATTTCAGACATCTTTATTCGAAGAATCTTGACACTTTCTTTTTCCTCTCAAGGTTGTGTATTTTTTGACCCGTGTAATAAAGCTCGATCGCTTATTGTGTCCCGTTGGTTTGTTTACGCAATTGGATCATTGACCCAACTTAATACTTTGTTAACAGGAACCCTTTTCTACACCTTCTTAACAGTGCCGGTTTTTGGCGCCAAACCGATCGCCACTTAAGTATATTACTTCAACAATCTGTGTCTTATCCAAACAGTTTAAAAAATCAAAGTTGATTATAGTATTGTCACGGATTAGCTACTTATTAATAAGAATTGAAAATGCCAAACAGCAGAAGTTAAGTACGTTTTTAATTAACAACACATAGTGAATATTAATTTGATATATAAAAATAAATTTGCAGGCAATTTTGATGGAATACACGTTCCATTTTATTTACGCGAAATCAATACTAATTGTAAGTCATTGGCATGGAATTGTTATGATCGAAATAGATACTGGCGCTACTATGCGTTATACGCAGAACTTCTTTGTTATGTCACGGCAAATTCTATCCTACCCATTCAGGTATACTGTAGAAATTGATTTATGTTTCCATTGTGGAATTAATTATACCAAAAGCGAACAGAAACTAATCGATGCGCACCCGAGCGTAGGTTAACTTCTCGGTTCTATTTTTGGTCTGTTTAAGACGGTCTCGACGCACTGGCACTTGAGTAAATATGGAATGTGGATATTTACATAATGAATCATTCCTTGAACTTCTAACGAGTATTTGATTTAATTGCCTCTCCGTAAACTATAATTTATCGCCCTAAAATTAAGAACTTTCAAGGATTCCAGTTTCAGAATTTCAATATGAAATACGAGAGCGTAGCTGGTCTTAATAATTTTGATTTATTATGTAGAAAAGGGATGTTGTAAATGTACCACTTGATCCGAAGAAAGGGATACGTCCTCCTCAGGAGCTATAATGAAGTCTTTGTCTTCGAATGTCGGAAATTATCTAGCTTTATTCCCGATAAGTAAACGCCGATTAATTACAGAGCTTATGATCATAACTCTGATTTCACTAAACTGAAGGTATTGAATTAATTGAAACTTAATTATGACCCCTCTGAAATTGAGGATTGAAAATATATTCGAAGCTATTCCCATTAACTTTCTTAATTTCTCATTTTTCATTTTAAAATTTCATGGAGTAAGCAATATCTTGCATACAAGTCCAATGCATTTTCATTTAATCGTGACGGTCAAGGGAGGTTATAAGACTAGATAACAATGGTTACGGCAAAAGCAGGAGTTTTGGGGAAAATTAGGTGCTATTTAGGTGAAGACGACATTAATTAACAAAAAGTCAAGGAATACAGCACTATATTTATGTGTAATTTCGTTTACTTACAATGGCTACAAGGACAACGAAAAGTTGTCAAGTCGCTTATTTAATCATTGCTATTGTTACGAATCTACTACACCGTTCTTCGCTTAGCAGAATCAATTGATACGGCGTACGATATACGACAAAACCATAAACCATAAACGTTTTACGATCGTTTCATGAAGGATTATGTTTATTAAATAGGCTGATTTAATGTTTAATATTCCTATGAGATAAATGAAACTTAAAGACCTTGAAATTGGCCGAACAGTAAATTAAATCCTAACGTTGTTTCTGGGAATGCTTCGTTTGTAGCATACAAAGCACCTAATTATGCTTTGGTTAATACTACCAAACTGTAAAGAAACGTAATTAATATCAAGGAAGTCAATGTGAACAGGGGATTGATAATGCAATTGAAGCAAACCTTTACAAACAACTTCTATTTATGATACTTTCCTATGAGTATGTTAAAAACACATAACTGTTTTATCTGGAAAGTGCCTTAATCTTAGATAAACCGATGACTGCATTACAAATGTTTAAAATTGGGTGCAGTCTAATCTTATTTGAGGTATGAAGTGTATTAGGAAATATTCAACAAATTTTTTACTATTTAGTGTTTCCGTTGCCCTACCTTCAATTATCTTATGGTCTTGTACCAACGTCAAATGAAAGTGTCTAAAACATTCTATAGATAAAAGTTCTAATGGCAGGTTTTTAATGATTCATAATTTGTTTGTAGTACGTTAAACGTTAATGAAGAAATGTTTATTACGTTTTGTATCAATCCGATAATAAGTCATTCTAAGGTGAGTAAAATAGGCATCTAATCAGCATTAAACATTCGTTTCGACTTCAACAAGGCCTTGCTCAATTTTATTTTGCCTAATGAGTCATTTCAGTTGCATTGCCTACACAGCTGAATTTAAATTGAACGTTTTCAAATATTTTTGTTTTATACTTAATTCTGTACACCATCTTGAACTTGTTGCAATCATTACACCTGTCTTGAATTTAAAACTGGATTGTAATATGGTATCGAAATGCGCCATTAAGATATTTACGTCCTTGCTATTAATAATGTTGCACTTTCTATATACTCACATAAATGTAAAAATTGGCTTACAATTAGTAATATAATTCTCTCATGTTTAGTGTTTATATTTGTATTTATTGCGGAACATATATTACCATTACGGACGAGATTGATTTAACGACTACATACAAGCAAAGCCAACGAGCTAGTTCCTGCGGAAAAGAATTTCTTATCTACAAATCGTCTTTTGATGCAATGATTGACAATTAATGTCCATTGATACTGCCCAATATCACAGCGTGCAAAACCGACTTTATGCTCGGACTTACCTTCTGTTGCCTTTAATAATAAAACTAAAAACGAAATATTAAAATAATAAAACACATTTAACGAATGAATTTTTGTCCTGCCGATATTACGGCATGGTGCAAATGCTTCAGCGTTAGTTCCATAGTTTTGATAGTGGTCCCTCAAATCATTTTCTAGACAGACTATTCCTGCCCATACCCAACGGGAATTGTGTCTTTAGTGTTACATATGGCTAATAGTAAATCAACCAAGAATACTTTATTACTTTTAAAAGTAATCTCTAGAAAGGTTAATTTATTTTTCCACACATTCAAACCAAATTTTGAAGCAGTTACTCTAATCTTCAGTGTGGGTAACAGAATTAACATTTTCTGAAAACGTTAATAGGCAGTTTATTCTTAAACCCTGAGAAAGCAATGAAAATTCCTGGGAGTTGGGTCGGAACTGTGCGAGCGATAATCTAATAATCGATGTGATTAGCGGGAATTGTTTCTTTCAGGTTTTCTTCTCTTTCTGGTGCTTCTGCCCTCATGTTGTAGAAGAAGCCCTTTGACACTTTTCCTGTCCCGAATTAGATGTCACGTTTAGTGTGTAAAGGCTATCGTACAATATGTGTTATATTCACAGGGATTAACATACAAACAGCAGTGGGTGGATACGATGGCTTTTAGCATTAATATTGCTGCGAATTTGTACTGTGCAGTGGATGATTTTCGCATTTAAGGTTTTCCCTACCGCCATTCCCTTTACGTTTCCACTGCTAGGGACATATTTGGCAATTTCTATTTCATTGTATTGTATTCTTTCAGAAAATGTAAAAAGCTGGATTCATTAATGTGGTATAGTTTAGAAACCAACAACTTGGGTAATGAAAACCATCAGTTACAGTAAACTATCTCACAAATAAATTTAATTCCAAGCTTTCAAACTTAAGTTCGTCGATACAGAAAATAGTAATGTTAGTTGTAGAATCCGAAAGAAATAAATAAGCATATTCACGAAACGATTGTAACACAAAATATTTATGGGTATTCAGCGAAAAACTTTCATAAACAGAAAAAAAACTCTTAAATTTATAAGTGCCTCTCCGAAATTCTTTTAATTAGTTTGGATCAGACAGGCTCAAGGTAGCACGAACCCTGATCTCATACAAAATTATAGATTTAGTCTTATATCAGCTTCTCAAAGCTTGATTGCATTTATGGAATAACACTTTGGAAGTAACAGTCTATTTCAGAAGAACGAAAACACCGGGTACCGACCAGAGTTAGGTATCAACATATCGGATTTCCATTCTCGCTGATTTTCCATGAGTAAGTTACCATGTTTCACTGAGGGCCACTGACTTCACGAAATGGACAACTTGAATTCGGCCCTACTTTTATTCCCAAATTTAATTTGCACCTTTTGTATCTAGGTCTTCCTTCCATAATTTTGCATATAGACAGCATTCTTATCTGTTCCCGTTTAGCACTTCTTACTTCGACATTTTTCTTTTGTCCAATGGCAAGCTTACAAATTTCTATAGGATGCTAAGATTTATGTAATAACCTCATGAAAATCATCACAAAACAACTCTAAGAAGATTCATCAATGAAGAACATTTAGAATTTTAGAGTATAAATGGATAAAACCCTAGGACTGTTGTAATGAGTAATGAAAAGGTTTTGTATCCGAAAATACAGTTTTGGATTTAAATTCAGAGCATTCTGAAATACCTTGATACGATAAGTAGATTGGTGAACTCAAAAACTATTGTACTTTATTTGATTCAGGTTCGTAAATTCACTTCTTCTACCGACATTTCGAACATAGTTCATGGGAATCGCCCATCTAAAGAAGGCAAACGAAACATTGTGTCAATCATACAATTCTTTTGCAATAACTGTACAAAAGCATTTTGGTCTCAATAATTCGGCGGTGAACTCTTCTAGGTAACAGCTCGTTAAATTTAAAGTTCACGTTGTAGTTGAACTTATGATGATTTTGCTGCATGACTGAAGCTGTAGAAATATTTCCAGTCATAGATTTTAGCTGCTCTTGCAAATATTGTGAAACTTTTCATTTTATTCCTTAATTTATTCTCTAGTTATAACTAAGCACATTCTTTTCCTTGCTGAACGCATAAATTTTGATGAAACTATTTAGTGAATTATCTGTTTTTAGGAAAATCTACCCAAATATAATTTCAGAGAGAAATGAACGATCCTCTAAATGAAAACGTATTTCTTATGAAAAGGAATGAAAATAGTGGATCTAAGAGTAAATAGATTTTAACGAAAAATTCACAAGTTGTATGTTAGTTGTGGGTAATCAATGTGTTTTTCTAGAAGGGGAAGAAGGGAACGGCCAAAGGAACAAAGATAATGAACTTCAGATATGTATATGGAGCGCATGACGGGAGAATACAAAAGACTTTATCCCCTCGATCTAGTGAAGTAATTTTGCAGTCTTCTATGCGTAATAATGATACGCATCAATCTACAATTAAAATCTTGGTTTGCTAGCAAAATACACCCTCTGTCCCAAAAGTAACCGCAATAGTTCGAAATAAAGCACGCTATGTATGTTATGTCCACAAAAATCATTGTATTTATTCGAAATATTCTCCATGTGCTACAATACATCGATTTGCACGATCAACGAGTGCTTCAAACGACTTTTTCATGTCGATCTCTGGGATGGACTTTAGGATGCCGGTCGTCGATCTTTGAATGGCGTCTACGGATGCATAACGAACTCCTTTCTGCTTCAAATGAAGACGAGGGAACAGGAAATAATCGCATGGGGACAGATCAGGCGAATACGGTGGGTGCTGTATCGAATATATTTCATTTTTCGCCAAAAATCGGTGACAATCGTTGCTCGATGACACGGTGCGTTATCGTGCAGTAATCTCCAGCTGCCTGGCTCGCGATATTCGGGCCGAACACGACGAATGCGACCCAGCAAACGCCTCATAACATGGAGGTAATATGCACCATTAACCGTTGAGCCGTATGGAACGAACTCCTTATGGATAATTCCCTTCGAATCGTAGAATGAAATCAGCATTGACTTGATTTTCGACTTCTCCATTCGTGATTTTTTCGGATTTCCTTCTTCTGGTGACCTCCACTCTGCGCTTTGACGTTTGCTTTATGGTTCGTATTGAAAGCACCACGTCTCGTCACCAGTCACAATCGTTTTCAAGAAGTTTTCATCTGCACGGGCTCGTGCAATAATGTCTTTGGAGTGTTCGATTCGAAGCGTTTTTGGTCGTCGGTCAATTTGTGCGGAACAAACTTCGAATTGACTTTCTTCAAACCAAGGGTTTCAGTCAAAATGCGCTGAATAGTTGTTTTAGGGATGCCAAGCTCCATTTCCATAAATCTCACTGACGATTTCTTCGAAATTTTCACAAATTCGCGCACTTTTTCCACATTTGCCTCGGCCAAAGTTGTCGAAGGACGACCGGCTCTTTCGTCATCGTTAACATCTTCTCTGCCTTTACGAAATCGTCGATGCCACTCGAACACTTGCCTCTTCGACAAACAATCGTCGCCATAAACAATTTGCAGCATTTCATACGTCTCGGTTGCAGTTTTTCCAAGTTTAAAACAAAACTTAATATTGACTCGTTGTTCGTGACTCATTTTCTGACCGTTTACGAAAAACACTCTCACAGGATGCGTGATGTATCAGCTGACTATGCACCAAATGTCATGAAAATTTGTCAGGTTGGTAAGGAAGAGTCCCACTACAATAATCAATCAACTATCAAGAGATGACGCCACTGGTTTCTGATTTATAGACGCATTGCGGTTACTTTTGGGACAGAGGGTGTATAAATAGAAGGGAAAGGCCTCAACAGATAACTGTGGATATTATAGTATACGTATTTATACCAAGTAATTTATTAAAATATCTAATTATGTACACATAGCTGCAGATCTATTAATACCGTGGCATAGAATATTTTCTACTTTCTTCTGACGTTGAAGTACATTCGAGCCCAAACGGAAGCACGTATTATAATAAAGCAGCTTTGTTCCTTCGATCGTGTTATATTTCTCACATATTGTGAAGCTTTGATTCAGTGGACTGAAAATATGGAACCGCGCATTTAGGTCCGACACTCATATCTATGGGTTCTATCAAATGACGAGGTCATTAATAAGGCTTGAAAAACAAAAACCCTCACCTGTTGCCATAGAAACTTCAATTGAACCCGAGTATAGAATTTAAACCGTTACCGCTGTACAGACTTCCTTCGTAAAATAACAATGAGTGGTTGCTCCAAAGTTTTAATTCATGCCATCATCGTAACGTCTATTATTCGCGGATGACAGCAATGGGTTGGAATAATGAAAACTCCCAGGAACGGCCAGTGTGTGATCATGAAAGGGCCCGACCGTCTGCCGCTAATTGCCTCTAAGCGGATTTTAACCGGGAATGTTCTTCCCGATCGCCCAGCTATTTAGTATTCTGTCCCAAATTGTATATACCCTTTTTAAAATTTACTCTAGTTATTATTTTTAATATTTCACTGTGTTGTCGTTAGACATTATCCACAAAATGAGACGATATAGCAGATTACCAATTGTATTTATATGTAGCTGGATTGATATACAGGGATAGATGTGTATAAATTTGTGAATAGTCCTAATATAATTCCAAGTTACCAACTAAACGACAAAATTGTAATGGGCAGTTTGTACGAAAATTTGTCGGTGTTTATATACTAATTATGTAAAACGGTACGACATACACGTTTCCAAAATAAAGTTTCACTGATTAATGATTTACCAATTACTCTATTGATATTTGCAGAAATAATCGCAATACAGGAATTTATTAGATTTGAATTAATTTGCCCTATACCACAGATAAGATCAAGTGAAATGGTTCGCAGTCTTATCATTACTATTTGGATACCAGCAAATATATATTTCGCTAACCAAAGCTGTTATGCTCAGCGAAGAAAGCACAAAATGAGGAAAATATCATTTACTAAGTTTGACCATTGCCTTGTTCATTCATTTGACCGCCAATAAACCAGGTACTTGAGCATTTTGATCTTTGTATAGATCCCCAATAGCGCAACACTCACTTCCATTTGAACAATGTCGTGTCCTCCACAAAAGCCATTATCTTCCCCAATTATTATTAAGATTTTGGTTCTCAAAAATAGTTTACTATTATTATCTGAGTATACCTCCAGGTCTCAGTGAATTCTTACCTCACAAGCGCAGATAATATGCATATATCTTGTAGTTTACATCTACTACACTACGATTCCTTTGCCATCCCCATTTTGCACAGATACGTTTCAAGGGGTGTCCGACTACTGGACTGGTAATAATCTTAATATCATATTTGCTTCTTCTAATTTGGTTACCTGAAGATTTAGCATCTAGCCTACCTAATGGTGTCTTAGCGCGGAGTCAATCTACAGTCAATTTCCATTTCTTTGAATGTTCTCTTTCCAGTCATAACGAGATCTCCGCTCAGGCAGGATCCTTTGTTGTCCCGCATGCAGGCTCTGGTTGCAGAGAGTATCTTCTTACCCTTCCTTGGCTAGGTCATCAGAAAATTTTTTGTCTTCATGTTTTGGAACCCATATCAAGGACACAGTTTTGCCCAGTGCCCGTTTATTGAGGGATTCTCTTTTCCTGTTGTAACAGTTTATACCTGGTCATAGGTTTCACAACAACTTTAGCAGTCGCGTTACTATCAGTCATTATGTTTATTGTTCGATTTGTGCAGGCTCCGCCCTTCTGATTTCTTGAACCGACACCTGTTTTCTAAACGAGCATTTCATTTCGTTTTGGTTGTCCATTTTCCGCTGATGATGACAACTTCCTTATTCGGTATTCAACTCGGTGTTACAGGGGCAAAACCACTTGATATTATTGCGAACTGCAGCTCTTTTCACTCTCCTTAACTCCCATAAATTCATTTTGGCTAAATTAGTTTGGCAAATTGTCTGCTAAGGAGTTACGACATGCAGCACCATATTTATGTGTGAAGTGTAGACAGTCCAAAGCTAAGGAGCTATCCTCCTGCCACAACTTTAGGGAATGAAATTCTTATATAAAATCAGACAACAAAGAGCTCTAATGTGTATGTATCCTATGTATGTAAAAATTACGGAATTGTACGCTGTCCCTGTGAGATACATGAAGTTTCTAAAACAAAAGTTCTAATACTCAGCATATACAGTTTAGGTGAAAAGTTAAAGTATTGCTCGCTTATATATACAAATGGATATGTATGCAATTTGAATTGTGGGAAAAGGCTTAACATTAAGTTGGTTTTAGCCGACATATTTTTTTAACAAGCGTTGACATTTTCATTCCTGTGTATGTATGTATATGCATATATATATATATCGCGGACTATGTTATTATTGGAAATGGAATGTGCAGACTATACGTAAGTATTTTTTTAAATATTAGAAATCTACATATAAAAATATATTACGTGACTGTACAAATATGTGGGCTACAGTTTCTGGAATTCAACATGCTGTTATTCTTATTTGCATTGCAATAGGCGCAATTCGACACACACCACACTAGTTGATTAGTTAATGATGTAAAGTTTGATCGATTACTTTCTGATTGTAAAGTGGTAGGCTGCAGCTTCACCGGAGATTCGATGAAATGAAGTTTCAGTGCGTTCTTTAATGTTCGTTGATGCGTGCTGAATGGGCGAGCAAGTGCACGGACCAAGTGACCAAGGGCAGTGTGTTTATTAGATCATCCGATAATATGCCCGCATTCATAAATATCAGACGAATTTTGTACGCCCATTGACCGTATTAAGCTCAGACTATGCGGTAATGTACCATATGTGATAATTCCGTCTCCTCCAAAGAAGTACTATGGATAATGTAAAAACTCCAATTTGAATTCTGTTCTTTTTAATCATACAAGCATTAAATTATACGGAGAGGTTGTAAAAGCAATATTGCTAAATTACATATTTTCACTTATACAAATTTGACTGTAATTGCTGAAATATATTGAACTGTAATATTTACGACAATTTACAGACGAAAATATACCCATTACATTAGATAATATTCTATGTTTTCCTTCTAGTGAAATGTATAAGAAACGGCCAAGCCTTTTCAACTATGATAATAATCAAGAAGTAAAAGTACAATTACCACAGAGTAGGGACCCAAGACAAAATCGATAACACAATCTTCAGTTTTCAATCTTAAACTCACAGATTACTTTAGAGAAAATTTCATGAATTCTCTGTCTTTTGAAGCACAAATTGTATTTGGACAGCATGTTAACTAAAACCATTATTATTATTAACTTCAATAAGGAACAATATAAAAGGAAAACGCTATGCAGAATATTCTCCAAGGAAGTACTGATACGAACACTTTGTTTACGAGTTTGTATACTACGTATGTATGTATTATGTTATCGGTAAGGGCTATGCGTCTTTCGTATTCCTTTCTATCTTTGACGGCACAATTGTAAATAGTAAATAAGCTATTACTTGTTCAAACATCCCTGAATTATTTACTCGTTCCAAATGATCGTTGTACTAAAAGTAGGTTAAGCAAATGTCAATGAATATTTTCAGAATAGCCACGTAATGAATTGTATGTAAATTTGTTTTACAATCAAAGGCGCTGTCGAAGTGGTATTTTGTAATACTTTCCTCTTCTCTGGAAATCCGTTCAGTAATATAAATAAAAATTTAAATTTTAACAATCAAAAGTTTAGTATGTCAGCAAAACTTACCAGAATTACAGTTTTCAGTGTGGTGAGACTTGTGAGTTTGCTCCTTCTTTATGTTCCTCCCATTCTGTAAAAATGTCAAGCTGTTTAATATAGTAACATAGTTTTAGCACATGAAGAAAGCCTTATCAGCTTCTCTAGTATAGGCGGCAAAACGTCAAATAGTAACACATGGCAAAGCCTTCTACCTAATAATGTATCATACTTTATAAACCTCTTAATAACGGCCGCAAGTTTTTCCAACTATGTTAACCGCAATAGGGATGTGCCGGAACTCAGAAGACCATTAAAAACTCTTAAAATTTTTGCTTCCAGAGTGCAAATAGTATAATATGTACAAAGCAAAACTTATAAACAATGTAGTTACTAGTTACTAGTTAGTAGTAATATGTATATAAAAATTAAATGTAAAATTGAAATCAGAATTACAGTAGGCAACTATAATATGTATAGTACATAGCATACATAATTACAGGCAGCTTTTAAAATACAGCTTTATTGAAGTTTTTAATTTTTGTTTTCAAAACCGGCGCCTCACATTTTGTTAAAATTTTTTACATTTTTAAAGCTATTTCACTTTCTTCATTACACAATAGGAAATTGTCTCTAAGTTTAGCACACTTCCATCATATATTTCATGTTTGTAAAAATTACCACCTAAAGATTCATCCTCAACTAATGGATTTTCAGTTGGTACGTCAGAATCTAAAACCGTAATTTTGAAAGTTTATTTCGTGGTCTGTGAATGTGCTCGTCATTCAAATAATTTGCAAAATGTGTGTTTTCCAAAAATTCTGTTTTCCGATGCAATTAGCGGTTTCTTTGTTACATTCTTCCAACCTGCCGATCTAGATTAAAGCATTGCTTAAATTTATGCTTTTCCCTGCTTCCTCCGAAGGTGTTTCACTATCTGTAACAGGCCTTGGGCATAGAATTATGCATTCTAATACTATTTACATTTTGCCTTTAGTAATATCTACATGATCTTGGTTTATAGAAAAAAAAATTATTTGCAATTTTCCTAAGGCTTCTTCTACTATTTTTCTCAAGCTGTCCCTGTTCATTTGTCTTTCTTTCCAATTAGTTATTTTAATTTTCTTTAAATTCTCTTGGATACTGTTCAGCAATCTCCACTATTTCTTCTTTTTCTTTGTTCAGACAGAGGGAGTTTTTTTCTGACTTTATAAAACTACCTATACACTATCTGGTCTATTGCTAATGCCTAAGTTTTTTAAAACTTTCGCTTTTGTTCTAGACAGTTTATTTAATCATTTTATTAAAGTCGGCCTTGTATTTAATTGTATAGTTGACCTGTGATCTTCGAACACCATACTTTTCAGCTAATTTCCTTCCACTTGTACTAAACTTTTCGCTTTCCTTAATAATATCAACAATTCTACACGTACATCCTTCAGCATAGAAAGGTGAATATCGTAGTTGTAGATAGTGTTAAGTTTAGGATTGCTATTTGTAGAAAATTATCATGCGTCGCAGATAATAATTTTTAGACTGTTTCTCGTTACATACATGCATACACACATCTCCACTTAATTGGCAAGATAATTTGCACGCACCGAGTAAAGGTATTTATTTGTACGTCAATTACGTCCTCAGAAATTGAAGTCATAAATACGTTTCCCATTATTCTCTGCTGAAAATGCGAAAATAATTGCCTATAATTTTTGGCGTAAACCAAAGGAGAAACGAAAGGAGTGCGCCAATGGTTGTAGCGCTAGTGTGTAAGATAAATGAGCCATACTCGACTTCTGGTTATCACCAGCTCTCATCGCCATTATTTACCGGTACAACAATAAGAGTTTCGAACGAAAACTACCTTCTTTGAGCTGCCAGGGGCAGGCCTATGCTGAATTTATGTGTGTCGGTCTGTCGTGCTTCGATACAGATCGATAGCACTTGTTATAAATCTACGGAGGCGGGTAGTCGAATTACTGACAGGGACATTATGTTTGGAACATGTACAGAAAAGGTCACTGTACAATTATTTTATTGGCTTTTTCTTTTTCTCTACGATTGGCCGTTCGAGATTTATATTTCTGTGAAAAGAAGAAAGAGACATTCCAATATATGAACGTTGCAACGTGAACGAGATAGATTATCGATGTTACCGTAAAAACAGGAAACCTTCTGGAGAGAAATTGTAAAAGCAGTGGTCTGTTTACAGTAGCTGTGCCAAATGTGCAAACTTCCATATATAACTTATACGTCCTTTGCATAATAGTCTTCGTCTGCGGTAAACTGTGAGCAGGCTCCGGAAGTTCCACATATATTATTCGGAAAATACAAGCGAGAACATCTACAATGTATAAGGAATACATTTTTATTAAAGCACATAAATTTATTGGGTAGTATTTGCTGTAGTAAGAATAAATTGGAGGAATCTTGGAATGCTATTTTCTCTAACGATACTCTCATTTTGCAGTCTTGTCATAGATTATGAGCTTTAAAGAAATTCTTATCGATCATTGAGCTATGGAAGGCAAGGAATGATATCTGAGGTATCTGTAATGAATATATAGCATCGTGCCAGTACAGTCGTTCGAGACAGTGGTTCCTAACTATCGTTTCGCGTGCACTTCCCTCGTACTCGCGACTGCTCCAGGAAAATTGTATAACACATTAATTAAATCGAAAATTGAAAAATAGAAATTAGAACTAAAATAGGAACACCAGGTTCAATTCTGTGTCTTCTTTCAGAGACCACGCATGGTCTTGCCACCGCTATCTTGAAAACTATTCCAACGCAAGACGAACGGTAGCAGCATTCTTCATAAATCATAATGCTCTGTCCGTGACAATTTGAAACGATGAAAGGTCGGTGTGCGTATTTGGCTAATATTTTTAGCAAAATAAACGAAATCCATCTGCAAAGAGAAAACACAGCAGCCATTGCTGTAAACGCCAAAGTGACATCTTGTAAAAGGAAACATGTATTGGTCAGAGTGCGTTAAGAAGGAAGATATCGACGGCTACCCTTTGCTTCCTCAAACAAGAAACAGCACTTTTGTTCAATTGGGCTGGGAACAAAATCGTTACTTATTAATGTCTATTAATATCTCATTGGTTTACTTATCGACAAAAATAATAACTAATTCATGTTTCGTCAGTGGGCATTCTAATTGCAACACCTCTTCTTAATAAAATCTTTCATTATTTTACAGAAAGCTTCATGTCTACAGAAGAAAATCAGATTTGTCCGTTGAATAGTTATTTCTTTTTGTTACAATGAATGATCGGCAAGGTTTACAACATTTTCAAAAATGATGTTTTCTAAAAGCAGGTATTTAGAAGAATTTCCTAGGTAAGGGTTGTTATGCAGCTGCGCCAGAGAGCGATTGGATTACTGCTCCAGACAATTTTTTAATAAAATGTGTGGCAGGATTTACACCAAATAGTAATGAAACCTATATTGAGCTTGCAAAATCAGCGCGTAAATGTACCAAGCTATAGCACTATTATTTTTCTTAAATTTTTTATATTTATATAGTACATGAATATCGAGCGCTTAATCGAAGGACTTATAGTTTATAAACATACTTTCTTTTCTAAGAATGAAAAAAGGCACAATTTTTAAGATAAATAGTGGAAACTTTAGGGGGCCATGTTACTTCTAATCAATATTTTTCAAGACCGAACGATTAAGCACTGGCCATTCTCATGCATTAAAATTTTTTTCTTGGATTTCTGATAGTAAATGAGTAACTATCGAATTATGCTCATCGCAGCTTTCACAATGTGTAAAACTCGCCAAGGGCTCTCAGTGTAGTTCTTTTTGTCGTAATCAATCACTTGCAGATAAATTCTCAGGAACAAAGGTTGGTGGTGCAAATCAGTTTAAAATGAAGTTGGTGTACATTTCTTTATTAATTTCGAGCCATCATTAAACCAAAGACTGACTCTGTTATTTGTATGTTGTAATGCCAATTCTTCCCATTGGCGGTTGCTAATTACTAACTGAGATGTAATTTCAAAGTGTAAGTCATTCACTTGTTGCTTTTGTATTTCAATGTGGAACGTGGTGTTACAACAGCTTTCATTTTGTTAGTATTCATTTTTGTGTAATTTTTCCTTAATTTCGATCGCGTTTGGTGTTACCATCGTATGCCTTCATGGCATATATATCTATCAGTGACTTCTACGTCTTAACTGCTTCAACGAAGAAGTAATTAACAAGATGGATTTATTTCTATTCCTGCACGTGCCATTGATTGTCTGGAACTATTGTCTAGTGTGCCATATGGTCTTATTTCTGTTTTTAATCGTCGTAATCTCGGTACAAAGCGCAATTAATTTTAATTGCGCGATGAACGGATGATGCGACCTGATTCCTAATTGGCCATTGTTTGTCATTGAAACATTTGATGTATTTATGGGTAAAGTGTGTTCTACAGATTCTTTAAAACTAGTAACTAATAATTAGTAAATTCCTTGTTTGGTTTGTGCAACTGCGCAACCATGTTGAGCAAAATTATTGCTACAAAACTTGTTAGAATTAGACTCTAAGGCTTCTCTATACTTATTTTCGCTAAATAAGAAACGAACTGTACACGTCATAATGTAGTAAATTCCATCCAGTTTGGTGGAATTTTATCCTTCTGGTACGAACGATTGCCAATACTTCATCATTTGCATGAAATAAAACCGATGTGTAAATTTGTGTTTATGTATTAAATAATACTGAAGTGAGCGCCTGTTTCGTCGCGTTCGTTTAGTTCAGTTAGTAAATGGGGAGTCGTAACTTAATAATCTTGCACACGTTATTTCGCAATACTTTGTCTGTCGCTGGAAAAGGGAACTTTCGCAATTAGAATCTCTGGCCAAATTACTTGGAACACAATATGTAATTTTTTCATAATAAAACAAAAGCTACACCTGTCTTATTTTTTATTTATAAAAAATGTTGTAATAATATGCGAATTACGTTAACATTAAACAAATGGTTGGTATTTGGTCCATAACCCACGTTTTATTATAGCGTCTTTAATTCTGGAACATACTATTAAGAGGGATCCGTATGAATTGGTTGGATTGCAGGAGGGCGGGTCGGCTTAAAGGGTGAAGGGACAAGAAGCGGAACACGATAGTGCAGCAGGCGTTCTATATCCTCCAATATAAAAGTGGATTTGGGACAGTATGTAATGTAAACACCGAAAATTGCTACAACCCAGTCAACACCTATTTTCATGTTCAATCCCACACATTAGGAAAAATAATTTTGTATTCTTTGTGTGTTTTTACCGTGGACAAGGCTCATCAGAAACGTCGATCCTTTCAACTCTAGGTCCTGAAAATTCGGAGTTTGACAGAAAATTCACAGAACTAGATAATCCTTCAAGTGCTCATTCTTAGAAATGAGCGGCGTCCGACGCGTTTATGCGATTGTATGACATACTACAGAATTCATCATTCGCCATTGTTAACTTTTCGGGTTTGTCGGTCAAAACATTTTTAAACCGTTGACCAAATTACCTGTTTATAAACACGTAAGCTATAGCAAGCAATGATACGGATTGGAATAAAGCAAAAATGGGTAGATCTAGTTCAGAAAATGTTCCACCAAACATGCTCACACAACGCATAAATGAGTGACTCAAACAAGGGTGCAGCTTATTGTCGACCTTTAATATATATATATATATATATATATATATATATATATATATATATATATATATGGAACAAGCATTGGCCTTATGGTACAGAAAGTGTTCAAATATGGAAATTGTAATAGATGAGAAGACATTACACTCGTTACTCTTTGCTGACGATCAGATCGTGTTTGCGTAAGATCAAGACCAAATGAAATACATGCTCAGAAAATTTAAGGAGAAGTATGGAAAATGCGGTCGCTCTATACACTACAACAAGACTGAATATATGGTAATATGGCATAGGTAAAGAGATAAATAATCTATCAATAGAAACAAATACAATTGAAGGATGTAGAAGTTTCAAGTACCTTGGTACCATCATTTATGAAACAGGTACCTGCGAAGCTGACATACAAACTAGAATAACATACGGGAAAAGAGCAACAAAAATGTTGCATGATTTGCTGTGGAATAGTAATATTAGAGAAAGTGTGAAAAGGAGAATATTTCACAGTACAATAAAAAATATAGTTTTTGCATGGGGTTGAAATGTTACCTCCCTCTAGAAAATTTCGAGATAAAATCCGCATAGTAGAGTTGGACTATATGCGACGATGCCTACAAACAACTAAAATAGACAAACTGAAAACTGAAGCGATTTGCAGAAGAATGGAAATAACCAGCCCAATCACTATCACTAACCTTGGAAAATAGGGCGCTGCAATGGTATGGGCATGTCAAGGCAATAGGAATAGGGGAACGCTTGCATTGGAATGGGAAACGTACATCAAGCAAACAATGGCAGAAAAATACCTGCCGACAATAATTTGGAAGACCAGTGTGGAAACGGAAATTGGCAAGCTCATAATGGGAACACGCCGCAGAAGAAGAAGAAAATTGATAAAAAAAGCGAGGTTGTTTCATTCCTTAAAATTTATGAAAAAATTGCCATTTTATGGAAGAAACAAAACTGTGTTTTCGCGTACTTCGTAGACAAGGCGGGTTCCTCTAAATGACAGAGATTTTTGATAGAAGGAATGACGTATAATAAGCTTGTAAAAGAAAGATTCAAGTATCTGCTGCTGCACTTTGTCAAAATTTAAATTTTATAAAATTATCTGTTCTTACAGGCAGGGTGGAGCATTTTTCGGTGTTAAGAACCACTTAATAATCGGATTCGATTTAACTTTTAACATAATATAATTACTTATGTTGATTTCATCCTGTTGTGATTATCCTTAGTTCCCGTAGATCTAGTAGTCTCCGGCACCAATTGTCACCTAATTAGTACAACAAGAAAGCTTCACTGGCAATTAAAAATTACATTTTAAAAGCAGAGCAAGTAATTAAGTCCTTAAATTAAGTCTCCAAATTAGAATAAAAAGGTTCGTGCACTTCGTCCTAATACTTACAACGAGCTTTATCAACGCCAAAAAGAAAAACACGGCGAAGAAGAGTAAAGTGTTGCATGCATTATTTAACTCTTTGTCGTGAAAACAAAAGGAGCATGATATACCTGATTATTAATTTTAATAAAGCACTTTCTGGTTTTATTGTTTGTATATGACGAGCGCTGCTACATACATATATGTGAGTGTGCGTGTTTTAACGGTCGCTCTTGTATGTAAAGATGGGAATTTGAATAAGTAATGGAAGTTGATCCGACAGCGTTCTGGTAGGCGCTACCTCTCGGAAGAGTATTTTACCCTTAAAATATCACAGAAGACATCAAAAAAAAAGGAAGCGTGCATATATCACGTCTAGAGGGTGTGTCCACGTACGCTACTTCCTCTTCAAGTGACATCGTAAATATATTATAGGGGTGCATTATTAAGCAAATAATAAATTTCTTTGAGATTGAGACCTCCCCGATGGCCTGACACTTCCATTGTAAAAAAGATGGAATAAAGTTACATAAATATCAGCTTTGTTTCCGTCTAGCCGAGTTTACTATAGGGTATAGTTTATGTCATCAACAAAACACTTGTGATGTACGGATAAACATGCACATCTTCTGACCGTTTTAAGTAAACTCGATGTTTGTGTATGTAACATTTTCCAAAATAGATTATATTTGAAAATATACAATGAAGGTTATGTTCAGAAAATATTTAACTTCTATGAACAAAAAAGAATTTTAAGTTTGGAAAGATATATCTCGAAATTTGTATGACTTTCAATCCCCGTTTCAAGCTAAAGTTCTTACTATTTTATACAAAAGCAAAGTCACAGACCTTTCGGAAATTCAATACTCCCAGCTAGTAATCCATATAATAATTTTAAACTATCTATAAATTAAGAGTACGAAGTCAGTTCTATTAAATATTTGATATTTCTTCGATGCTATTCGAAACTACTGGGGTTTCTACTCTTTATAATTGAGCAAAATGATTTAAACTATTGATTAACCATAATTTATGTTGAGCAAGTGACGGTTACAAGGAATACGGAACAAATCTGAAGCTGGCTGCATGAACAGGTTTGAAAATAGGAGTGCCTAATACTTTTCAATTTCTTTGTCCTTCGATTGCGATTTTTGTATTCTACTAATATGGAGAATTAGCCAATATAAAAACCACTAAGCCACGGAAACAGCAATGGTTGGGTGTTCACCCATCCATCGGATCGGAATTCCCACGGCCTATCAAGTCCAAGTCATTGCTTTCATGACTTGTCCTCAAAAGCATTTGAACAGAGGCTATATGTACACATAAGTACTGAAACGGCTCTACCATCTCTGGAATCAGCCAGGATCGGTTTATTACTACTAACATTTGACTGCAAGAGAACCCTAGAAGGGCGTTGTGAATCATAGAATTTACTTAATGTGGATCAGGTCATTGAGGTGTGTAATGAGAGGGCTGTGTACCTGGCTCAGAAGGATAGTAGCCCTGCTCCTACAAAACTTAGTTCTAGCCCAGTAATTAACTTTAATGTACGCTTTGTAGCAAAATAAATAAAACCACTGAGTACTTAATATACAGCTACGACGCTCTGGTTAACAAAAGCCTTTTTACTTAGGGGCAGGCATATATTATTAGATGTAACGCGACCACAGTAGATCTATTCCTTGTTAAGAAAAATATGGCTAACTGGACACCGGAAAGTTAGAACATTGGATTCTCAAGAGCCTGCGTGTTGGCCTTACAGATTCTGCCTGCAAAACAGTCAAACATTTCACAATTCCCATTCCATAATACTTCTTAATTAGATGTATATACATATGTATATTTTGCGACCTATTTAATTACTTATCTTTGGCGTTACCAGTGGTGATGGAAACACCATAGATAGTACTTATTAATGGAAACGTTGCTGGCGGGTATTTGCCTAAAGCAGCATGTCTCTGTTTGTTTGTTCTGATCTGTCGCAGATGATTTTAAATCTAGATTCATTAGCTTTTTAGAAATCAGAATTGCATCTAGTGATACTATTCACACAAAATGTCTAACAGTTGGAACGTCTATTATACATACACATACCATAAGGCACTAAATATTTTATTGGTAATATTAATCGATTTATAGAGTTATAAAACCTCTCAGTCGCAATATCTTGGTCATGAAAACCTAATGCTTACTATTCCGCTACTACATTATCCCAAACGTCATTAATATTAAAATTAGTATACTTTTATTAATATCACAGGCACCCGCTTTCATTAACGAAACTGAAGTGAATATATGGAACGTGATAAGATGGCAGATAGGTAATAAGAATACGCTTTAATTGCTATCGGTTTTCATCTTGATTTATAATTAATCTTACATATTTTGAGTTTTACGACGCCCATAAATATTTTAGTCGAACAACTGAAGATTCATCTGAAGGGATAATAAATGCAGAGTTCGTATTTAAATGCCCATGTGTCGCTAGATAAGGTATCTCCCACATAAAGTTATTTGTCAGGCAAAAATACATAAAGCGTCACAAACGTTCGTAATAAATTTTATCTATGTTTCAGGGATCTTAATCTGTTCTGAGATAAAGAATCGTCTTTTACCGTTGTTTGATTTCTGTTCTTCAACGAACACGTTTTGCTTGAATAACTAGCTTGGAATAGCTATGTTCCCATCCGACGTAATTGGTTCAACTATTCTATAGAAATAGACAGAAGCCGATATGGGTTACTTCATGTTTAACCTTCCTATACTCACGTCAAAATGAAAGACGTATACTATACTATATAAATCGGTCTCACAGACCGTATGCGTGAGTATAGGAAGGTTAAATATCTATGACCTACATATTGAAGACACCTTCTAATTAGCAGTACAACATTGGTTCTCGAAATTTTTATTTCAAAAGGAAACTACTTTTCATTTGTACATTGATCATGTGTAATCCAAGTTCACGCATATATTGCGTGTAGCATATTCTCGCATATCTCGCTAAATATGCCTACACTAAATAATGGCACATGAAAGTGATATGATATGTCGGGAAAACCGCATTCTATATACAAAGTCTGTCGGTGTTGTGTTGAAATCTATGGTGCCGACCCGGCTTGTTTATTTTACTACTCTAGAACTTATTCACGGTTTATTGCGTTAATTTATATATGACTAACATATGCTGAAGAGCGTATTTATATACTTGAGACCGTCTTTGAACCTATAAGATTTAATTGATGATAATCTTTCTAAGAAGCAGTACATGTTGACGAATAACACGATTTCCTTTTAAGTTCGTAAGTGGCGGTGGTGAATGTACTCTCATAGAGACCTTAATATCAACTTTATTAGTAGCTCTCAAACTACAGGATAATCAAAATACATATATTTCCTTTGTTTTTTTGTACATATACTAAATCAGCATCTAATTAATTAATTGGCAAACCCTTTCACTTGCTTGTGCAGGTGCAAATTTTTACTTAATATCAGAGACCTATTCGTGAATCTACCTAAACATAGTGCAAGCGAAAGGTATTCATAGGATTTAAGATTATAAACATACATGTAAAATGTTTTCAAAAAATCGAATTTAATTAATTTCGTTTATGAAAGTGTCAATCCTGACACAAAAAATACAGAATGAGTACGTATTAAGCGGGGCGCTATAAATAATAACTGCATTTTTTGAGAACAGGTACTTCCTGTATCAAATAAATCAGCCTAACAGGACAAATCCATTAGTATGAGCAGCGTTAATTTCGTTTGTGATGCATAAACTCGCTGATGTATTTTCAGGTACTAATGATGGAAATCGGCGAAAATGCAAATGCAAATCAAAATTTCAAAACGGACATAAAATTGTATGAACTGACACTACCTAGTCTGTACTCAGGTGGAAAATATTACATGTATGTATATTGCATATATGAATGCATGCATAATGCATAGATTCCTGTGAATATTATGAATATGCGCGCGAGTCAATGAACAGAATTAAAATTAGTAAGGCGTGTAATGGACCTCATCAAAGTCGCTTCATCTGTTTCCCCTTTTCTCTCGATGCCATTTCCACATGTGCACGCAATATCACATATTTCAAGTTGGACCGATAAAACATTAGATTTTAATTGAGCAGTATAAATAGCGCGTGTACAAATAATCCGGATGTGGTAGGTCTCGGATATTTCATACGTGACAACGTTACAAAGTGGAAAGGAAACAGGACTGAAATACGAATCAGTTGTATCGTAGCGACGCTGTTTGATAAGTCTTATACGTTACCAGCTTTTTCGGGCACACGACTTTGCACGTGTTCACCATATGAAAACAGGCTGGGAGGAGTTCTACGATGGAGGAATGCCATTTTGGCGTCCACTCTACACGCCCGACCGTGAATAATGTGCTTTAGGTAAAATTCCTACTTTTTATTCTGCGTATATGCACTAGCTGGTATATAAATAAAAGGCTACGTCGTGTGCATACATATAACCAATGCACTATATATGTATGTGATTGAAATTTATTTAGTATGATACGTTCTGCATAAGTAATTTTCTAATAGACGATCTCCAAATAATTAAACATAAGGTTCTTCGCCATTATCGTTTGAATTACAACAAATGCTAATATTAATGACTGTTATACTATGAATATTACATTTAACACATTGCACAATTAACTTTATTTGTGACAATGGCAGTAACTGCGTAAGGATGGTGTATGTTAATCGTCTATTCAACCATGAAATAAGAAATTATACATTTGTGGTCTGAGAAATGATTAAACCGAGATATTCTTTTATCCGGCTTTACCCGTTTACTTTCATAACTTTCTACGTACAGCAAGAAACATTATGATTATAATAGTTAGTGCAAACATACGAAATAAGAATATCTTTTCGGGGAAGCAATTGGTCTGTAATATATTTCCCTCTTCCGTTGTTCTTTTTCGATTTTATTCATATTAGATAAAAGATTTAGGGTTACCTCTTTGCACACACTTACAACTTCAACTGAGCTTTCCTAGCATGTTTTTAGTTTATTTTTGGTCACCAACAATTGCAATCTTAAAAATAAACTGGCCTAGAATGTTATCCCCTGTACTGACGGATCGAATTCTTTCAAAAGAAAACCAGCTGATGGACGTATTGATTCTAACTCTTTTAGGAGCCTGTTGCTGTTGTTGATAACTACGGAAGACATATTTTTAAGCGTCAGATAGAATACAGTTTCGTTGTCTTATCTAGTGTTCTTTTGCATTTTGGACTCTATGAAGTTGTTGGCTGCTTCCCGAAAGAAGCAAACAATAATTTCAATTCTATTTAACCTTCTTGACGATTGCCATTGTTCATAATTATAACGGTTGTTTGCTCCTCCTGGTTTGAAGGAGATGTCTTTCGTTTCAGATGGTTACGGAAACGATCGACTGCGCTGGTAATTTGTTCTGCACTCGCTTAATTTAAAGTGTAGGTTGCGCGGAAATGATGCACTGCTTAGTTCAACAGTATATTAAAAAGAAACAAATAATACTAGGTACACTTTACAAATAAATAACTTTTAGTAAGCGGTGAACTTAAATTTAGATGTGTTCAGTTAACCGGCTCCCGACCGCGTTGAAACTGAAAATGACTTAATTTGATTGTTAACTTGCTCACGGCAAGATTGAAACAATGTTTCTATGTGACTGTTCGTCTTCGGTGACAAACTTGTAGTGATTTAGTTTCTCCGAATTTGACAAGAAGTAAACTTTTAATGGGCGTTACAAAAATGTTATTTTGGAAAACAGAATTTGTCATTGGCTAATAAAAGTGACCCTGCCTGAGAGTATTCCATGAAATCTGGAATTTCTAGAAGGAGACACCTTCCCTTTAAATGATAAAATATTTCTTGTTTGAGGAATTTTGCGGTAGGTCTAACACTAGAGGTACTCATTATCTCAAGGACAGGATGCAGCAGCGGATTTGTACATCTTGTAATACTTAAATGAATTTCGGGTTGCAATGGTATTTACGACATTCTATCCGGCTAGCTTACTAAACGTGATGTCCCAGCACGATAAAAGATTTAAATACCTACAATTTATAAAATGCAAAGCCGGTCGGAAACCCTTACGGTAATACTGTAATACTTCTAAATGCAAAACTTACTCTAATACATTTCGTGTAAAATAAAATATATAAACTAAAAAATGATTGTACGTGCGAGGTGGTTCTTAACATATTCCCCGCCTTGAAAGGTTGCCTTTCAAAATATTTTTACGCACTGTGATGTATTACATAGTCAATAGGGAGAACGCACACCCTTGACACCGCTCTTTGGAATATACCGCGAGATGCTTTTACGTACACTACGCGCACCACTCCATCACTACCCGGAATGACCTTTTCCACACGTCCCGTAACCCAATTTTTTGCGGCAATGTTATCTTTTCGAAGAAGTACCAAACATCCTGGAAACAGTGGTGACCCCTTGTTAACCTGCCACTTGGTTCTGCCTTGAAGCTGATGTAGATACTCCTTGCTCCACCTTTTCCAAAAGTGGTCCCGCAGCTGTTGAGTATATTGCCAGCGAGACAGAGAATTCATTTTCAAGTGTGTCAGATCAGGCTCTGGAACAGAGGTTAGTATGTCTCCAATCAGGAAGTGGGAAGGAGTTAAAAGGTTAGATCATTTGGATCATTGTATATGTCTGGAATTTTTCCCACTCTGTTAGCAACAAATGTCTTCCAAGTTTTTGATGGCGATTTTATCCAAGCTAGCACAATTTGAGAATCTGTCCAATAATATCGTTTACTGAAATTAATTGGCAGAATTTCCAATACCTTCTTCATTAGTTGACATAGTAGCGCCGCTCCGCATAACTCTAATCTGGGCAACGTGATTGCTTTAAGGGGTGCTACTTTTGACTTGGAGCATAATAAATTAATAGATATATCACCACGGCTATTGACCGCACGTATGTAAACGCACGCACCGTAAGCTTGCTCGCTAGCGTCGCAGAAACCGTGGATCTCATATATTTGCGGGTCTTGTATTGTTAGAATATGTCTTGGAATTTGCAACTTGTCTAAATTTTTTAAATCTTGAGCATACTGCAACCAATTAGTTTGAATATTTAACGGAAGAGATTCATCCCAATTAATTTTCAACTGCCAAATTTCTTGCATTAATATTTTTGCCCCAACTATGACTGGGCTAAGTAACCCTAGCGGATCAAAAATTTGTGATATGTGTGATAATATTTGTCTTTTAGAAATCTTATTTGCGGTAACAGGTATAGTAGAGTACTGGAGAGTGTCGCTCTTGGGATTCCACTGCAGCCCTAGCGTACTGATACCTTGCTGATTATCGAGGTTAAGAATCATATTTGTATCGCTACCCTGCGCTATATCTTGTAAAGAGGGCTCATTAGACGACCACTTCCTTAATTCTAATTTTCCTAACGATAAAACTTGTATGACTTCGTCCCTAATTTTTCTAGCCTCGGCAACAGTATTCGCGCCAGTTAACAAATCATCCACATAAAAATCGCGTAAAACTAACTCTGAACCCAGTGGATACGTATTTCTATTATTGATCGCTAATTGCTGTAACGCCTTAATAGCTAAATATGATGCAGATGCAGTACCGTAAGTGACCGTGGTTAACTCATAGGTATTTATTGCTTCGCCACTGTTTTCTCGCCAAAAGATACGCTGAAATTGTGTATGTTCCTCTGTGATGTTTATTGGTCTGTACATTTTCGTCAGATCGGCTGTTAATACATACCTATGTAACCGAAATCTTGCCACGATGTCAATTAAATCGTGTTGGAGCTTAGGACCGGTCATAAGGATGTCATTTAAAGACAGTCCGGATGAGGTTTTAGCCGATCCATCAAATACTACGCGAACTTTCGTGGTTAAACTATTTTCTTTAATAACTGCGTGATGGGGAAGATAAAAATTTGGAAATATATTTGAAGAATTATCGCTTACTAATCGCATATGACCTAAGTCCAAATATTCTTTCATGAAGGAAGAGTACTCTGCCTTAAGCGTAGGATTTTTGTTTAATTTCCTTTCTAGAGAATAAAATCTCTTTAACGCTTGATCGCGTGAGTTACCTAGTACAGATGGATTAGCTTTAAAAGGTAACGATACTACAAGACGATCATCGACATATTTGACTGTGTCGTTGAAATGTTTTTCACAACGCCTTTCTTCCGGAGAGTACACAGACTTACTACTCAGGCTTTCTAATTCCCAGAATTTTGTGATATTTTGATTTAATCTGTCAACGGTTGACAAATTGCAAATAGATGGGATCTGTGAAACAGAAGTAGCTGTAATTGTACCTGACACTAACCATCCAAGTAGGCTTTTTGTAAGAACGGTTGATTTTTGCCTAAATCAATCTGTCCTACGCATAGCAATTTGTAAAATAATTCTACGCCAATTAGCATGTCTATATCTCTAGAAATATGAAATTCTGGATCTGCTAACTTGATATTTTTTGGAATATCAATGTGTTCTCTGGAAATAGAGATGAGGGGAATGCATTCAGATATTTTTTCTAATATTAAACAATGTAACTTGGTTTTAAAACTAGTATGTTTAGACTCTATGGCAACGCAAGTTGAGTATGTTACATTCGTGGTGCCTTGATTAATTCCTGAAATTGAAATTTGAGTATACTCTTTAGGCAGCTCTAATTTGTCAATTAATTTTCTTGAAATTATATTGGACTGAGAACCCGAATCTAATAACACCCTACAAGGATGTTTATGCCCTTTAGAATCTAGAACATTAACTAATGCGGTGGACAACAAAACTTGCGCATACATTTTTAAATTTGAACTATGATTAGCGATAGTTGTAGTGACTTCCTGAATATTATTACATGGTGCTGATGGTTGACTATCTTGTGGCTTGTGAAGTAATGAGTTGTGTCTTTTATTGCATATTTTACTTCTTTGACTGTTTCCTCAGGTTTTAACCGTTCACAATATACCATGCCACTCTGGTCCCACCAAACGCAGAACATCATCTTTGTGTCAAAGCGATTCAGATAGACGGTCAATGTGGATAGTGCGCCTGGTCCTACCCATGACCTTTTTGTAATGTCTCATGTGTTTTTGCGCTTTTCCATTTGCCTGTCGTTCAACTCATATGATACCCATCTACTGGTCTTCTGAATCTTTCCCATCGAAGTTACCACCTTTGAAACGCCGAAACCATCGTTCACATGAATCTTGCGATGGGGCATGTTCACTATAAGCTCCTCTAAGTAATCGGTATAATTCAGCAGCAGTTGTCTTCCACGAATGCTCTTTGTTTGGTATTAATTTCGACATATTCAACACATCAACACAACACTATGCACACACTTTTCCAATTTATTACTCATGCACTTCTGACACTTGTTGATGACACAACAAAATGGCATAGTGTCAAATCTTTATAGCACAAACTGCATTGGTGGGCATCTGTTGTCTGAAATCCGCATTTCATACTTGTACACCTGGTAACTAACTAATTCCGTATCACGTAATTGTTTATTAGCCAGCGTCAGTGTCGCCAATTGTATTCTACCGATAGAATTTAGTACCGTTAGTTGCTATGAATAGAACAAAGTTTGTTAATTTGAAAACAATATTGGTTATCTGCAAAATACAACACCTTTTAAAACAACCTATTCTCCAGGAAAGCTTCGCCACCATTCGTACGGCTTGGTACGTCACAAACCTAAATTTTATCTAATATCACAAGAATTACTTCCATTATCAACCCTGGTACTATTTGTTTATGTGTCTACAGTAGCGATCAACTTACCAGTTGGTCAGTTTCTTTGCATTATGTACACTGACTTTTGTCTGTAATGCAATTAATTTTCTCATCATTGCCTTCATATAACATGGTGCCCATGCATGAAAATTTCTTCCACATAGACCCAGAGAACTTTTATTTAATTAAAAGTATTCCCCTGTGGCTCTACTCAGAATGAACGCAACACTAAGTTACATCTTGTTACGTCTTGTAGCAACTAATTTAGTGGTACAAAAAAAGAATAGTTGGTTGAAATGAAAATTAGTACCTAATGTGTTTGTGAGAAGGTATCGACTACACACGGATGTTAAGTAAGAAGTACAGAAAAGCATTTGGCTTAAGACTAAATTCAAATGAAACGGCGGTTACATTTTATATACCAATTAGGACACCGCTAAGTATGTATTTCAATATCTAAGTCCTCACTCTTACTAAAGCAGTGATGGAGACAGCAGAATAGGAATAGGAAGGACAAGAGTTATCTTATTTAGTGGACAGTAGTCCTAGATTTTCCAAACAAAATACATCCAAACTCCGACAACTCGTTACAAGAATTTAGTAGGTAGTCACTTTGAAAGAAATATTTGTTTTGGTTTAGTTCGCTCATAATTCGACAGTTATGAAGGGTGGACAAATAAAACGTCGTTACTTTCTGATTCATAATCATTAAGATAACCACAGCATCACTGACTTCACAATTTTGCCAAAGGAAGAAAGATTTCATTCAATAGGTTATATGCAAAGATAGTAATAGTCATAGATCTTGAATTATAGAGAGCCACACAAGTTTACTGAAGTTTGTCAATATCGTACTAAAAGTGGCGTTGAAATCGATAGGTTTAGGTATCGTATGGGTACAATTATTACGATATCTACTATGGTAAAATGCTTATTTATTTGGAAGACTTCTACCACTCTTGAAACCTGTTGCCTTGCAGCATGTCTCCACGGAGGGTTGAGTCTGTGAGCCTTCTTATGTTGAGTTGACTAGCCCTTAACGGCAGTGGAATAAATACTTTACGGTCACGGAGCTCGAGAGAAGCAATTTCTTCTGCTTGTGCCACACTATCCTTTAACAGTATTACCTCATTGACAGGTTCCTATCGCGTATATGTATTAGTTCTGACTTCATCATCTCATCTTGGTCTGTTTTTACCCCGCTATGTGTCCAGAAAGATAGAGTTGTTATTTTATTTACTTTAATTGTCCTCTACTTGCTCATCCATTGGATATGACCTGCACCACATCTTTATGTTTCTATAACTGCAACAGTGTTTCATTCAATTATCCTCTTGATCAGTTTATGACTCACCCGTTTTTCTCATTCATTGCTTTTGACAACTGCCATCCTTAATTTTACTAGTACCACTAGCAATCTTGTAATATAAATTACCTCTTACATGTGTACAAGGCATACAAAAATATAAATTTCTGGATATATGCACATAGCGTGCACCAAATAGGTAATTTGTTGACTAAACTCCACCTTTACTACTGTTTAGTAATCACCATCCAGGAATAATAGATAAACTCCTTGATTCCCTCTTAATACATTAGAAAAACATAATTTAATGCCGTTTCTGACCTACTCGTAGATAAACACATGTAAGTAAAGAATATATACATACATACATATGTGTAATAAGTACATATGTGTAACATATTTATATATTCCGTAAGTAGAACTCAAATAGTAGCCGCAGCATCCCTTGGAGCTATGCGACCGACATCTGGAAGCAATTGGTGTTAGTTTAATGCATTCGTCGTAACAAGGTGTATGGTAAATAACCGCCTAATAGATAAACGTCCCCTTAGTGCCAAATTTAACAGTTTTATGAGTTGTTAGTTTACGTTGTTTATCTGTTTCCCTAGCATCCGAACCAATTATTTTTTCGGGTTTTCCCGGCTGAATCACTGCAGTGTTAAATTTGGTGCTTACCGCGGATTTTAATTTCCGTTGCATATAATTTATGTCAAAGGGATGTTCTCGACTTGCACATAAAGTAGGATAAAAGAGAAACATGAAAAGTTCGATTACAATATCAGAAGATTAAATTGGATAAAGTAAATGACAATGATATGAATTGCAGAATTAGATACATAATTAGCAAACCATAACAATAGATAAAATAAAAAATTGGAACAGGAAGCGCCTTTGATGTATTTGAGCGATATCCCTATATGAATAAAAACCATTTAAGCCCGCACGAAAGTTCAGTATTAAAATAGCAGCAAATATCAACCCAGATGGCATCCCTTTTGCTTCTTTCACAGTCTGAAGTAATGTAGGATCTTCTAAATATGTATTCCAATAGGTAAGTTGTCATCCCTCTTTGCAGAAATTGAACAAAGTAATATCACTGGTGGATTATATCACTGGATTAGTGATAACACCTGCATGTAAAACTTTGCTTGATATTACGCCGCAAATTGTTTATTCACCGACGGTGTGCTTTGTTTGTCCTTTGGTGCTTGTGCAGTCACTTTACAATTTTAGATTTAGTTCATTGAAATTATAATCCTCATTGCCTTATTCGTTTCTATAAGTTGTTTTGAACCTTTTGAGAGAAGGAATTTAAGGTATACGGTTTGATAAAAATGAAACAATCGTAATAATAATATCTAATGCTAGTTAGAGAATCGTACATATACGCAAAATCAAGTAACAGCCTTTTATAGCACTATGCCTGTTTGCTTATTTGTAGTCTCTTATCGTAATAATATACTTTAATTACCCCAGCCGAAGTAAATAAAGGCACTTCTTGTTGTTGGAATGCTTTGAACTTACAGCAGCGAATAATTCTTGTCGTCTACGTGGTTTTTGTTTGAGACGATTCGCTTTTAAGCCGTATCCGCTCTTGTATTTGTCCGAACCCATATTTACGATCGACTTTGTCTAAACCCTTGCGGTTCCTCTTTATGCTGTGTGGTAACGTCGTATGTATTCACCCTAATGGTTAACGTTTATTTCGTAAAATTTTACATTATAGTTCTCAACGTTTTCTCGTTTGTTGGTTTAATGAACTGTACTGCTCCTTTGCTCCAAATATTTTACAGTTTTATAGTTTGGATTTCACCGTCAGTTTGTATCTCAATTTTCAATAACTTCGGTAATACTAGCTCCATAACCAGCGTATGTTATTTATACTACAATTTTTACTGCTATTAATGAGCATATATGTGTATACATGCATTAAATTTGTTAAACTGTTTTATTATCCTGAACAAATCCAACCTTTCTTTAAAAATGCATTTATAGTATCTATCGTATGTAATTCACACTGCTTTCCATAATTTTTCTAACAGCCAGCAATTCCTTTACATAAATTTCGAGGTTTAAATAAGAAGATATGGAAGGCTTGATACTGTAAGGAACATAAGTATGTAGCATTTGGAATAAGACGTTAGAAGCATACTCCATCAAAACTGTTTCTAAAACTGCTGTAGATATTAATCATTTACCTAACAGTTCAAGATTGATTAATAGGAGATTGTTTTCACAGAGAGTCACGATAATTTTTAAGAAATTCAAGCAGTTCTTTCTAAAATGACCTACAAATGAGGTAAGTTTGTTAGGCACACTTTGACGTTCAAAGTTTTGCACTCCGCGCAGTTCTCGCTGCTGTAGAAAATTATTACAACTTTTTTTGGTTGGAAATGAGTGTCCTCATTTACAAGAAATCGTTGAAGTTCTACCATGAGAAAGGTTTCCTGCATTCGGTTCACCAGACCAGACTGTTCGTGAAGCTGTTGAAGGCTGATAGGGACCCAATAACGAACATTATGTTTACTAATATATGCACTTATATGCGCTTATCCATAAACTAAAGTGAAACTGTTTTTGCTTGTATACTAATTTCCATTTGTGTTCCAATACTTGTTGCAATAAATACAAAAATATATGATTCCGTAATTTTTTAAATATAAAGTGCCGATTCACTGCACCACCCTGCATGGCTGAGAATAGAAATCGATGAAACACCATCGGATCATGTTGTAGATATTTTAGCAGAAAGGGCGAGCACTCGAAATCACAACCACAACATTCATCTAGCGCTATTCAAAGCCAAACATCTCGGTCTATGGCTTAGTGTTTTTATTGCCTGGACACTAAACAGCATACAAAGATGATGGATAAAGAAATAAATAGGTTCACGACATTCACATGCATTTGATGCCAAAATAAATAACTGAACGTTACACCTGTTTCGTGTTCTCTTCCAACCAAGATTGTTTCTATCTCGCGAATCTGATTCGACGATCAAATGGTAGTAGCGACGATCTATGAGCTCGGTTTGAGTATCTCTCCGTTTATTCAACAAAGCTAGAACTAAATCTAAATGCGAATTATGCGTGACACGCTCCAATACCCGCGGGAGATATTCGTCTCAATACTGCGCAAACTTGGTACAATTGCTTCCTAGTAGAAACTAATACAATGGGCAAAATTAATATGACATTATTACGGGGTCAAATAGTAAGAATTTATATCACGGGACGTTTAGAGCAAAGTTGTATTACGGTTCATAAACTTGCTTTAGAACTACCGCGGAGACACATCCCTTTGCGATAACATTCCTCAATTTAATCTAAAGTTACTTCCATATAATTCGAAAGTCTGAATCTCTAGCACGAACAAATTATAGTTCTGAAATTGAAAATTCGTTGCATTACAATTTAGATAATTTACATCCTATTTCGTAATTTAGATTATTGTTATTTACTAGATGACTCAGGGCGGATTTGATTTTAGATGTTCAGAAAAGTTAATCTCAAAATCAAGTTAATAAGAGGGGGCATCTTGTTACATCAAACGTTATTACTGAATTTTACATTGAAAGCGGTACTAGTTCGATCAAATTCTACTTCGCCATTAAATATATATAATTTACCACTTTTGTTGGTAATTTTGATAATGTATATAAATATATTACAAGATGTTTCGGTATTCTGGTCGATGTACAAAAATAAAGTTTGATTTCCTCTATAGACAAATGCATTCAAATCAAGAATTACTTTCAGATTTACGTACATATGTATATGCATAGATAATTCTAAAAATTTCTGGAATTCTAGAAATTTGGTGAGGTGTAGGAGAACCTGTTAACACATAAACAACGGATAACTCGTCTATTTTTTAAGTTTGATCATATTATTTCTAAGCGTATTTCATTTTGAAACTGAAACAAGAAATACCATTTTAACGTATTTGAAAGATTTATTTCCAGATAGCAACATAGCCAATAATTGCATGCTATCGAAAAAGAATGGAAAGCATTCAATTAATCCTCTGGATGGTAGCAATCCTTTCTTGTCACGATTTACGATCTGGATCGCTTCCATATGTCGTTTCCTTTTGTACACAACTATGAGCAACAAACGACTAAACGTCGTCGTTCCGTACAAAAACAAACTTAACCCGAAAAGGCGGAAAGTTTAAGTTCAATAGCGCTATTTTCGATGTTCCCTAACAACCGACTTTCATCGGCAGAACGGAGATCAGTCACGTGGTCCGCCGCTGCCGTCGGTCGGTAGCAGATAACATCTCGAGAACAAGCCGCCCTCTGTCTGAAGGCGCGCCACGCACAGCTGCTGGTGACGGTAGCAGCAACAGAAAAGATTTAATTATTTACTTTTTAGAATCCCGTTTCCTTTAGAGGAAGGAGAAGGCCGTAATTATTTGATAAGAATAGCGGCTCTGTTCGTAAAGTGTTTGTAATGGGTAATGACTGAGATAACTCAGTCATGTTTAACGCCCTGTGGGGCTCGCGCTTCTTGGCACTTATAAGTTTGTCCTGAAAATCAATACTCACCAGCGTTCTTAATAACTGTTATTGAGTTCTTCCCTACTTTGCATGGAAAAAAAAAGTAATGCGAACCGTGGAGGAGAATATTGAGTCCAACTCGATATTCCGTATTCTTCGGAATATTTTATGAGGTGTAATTCAATAGACGCCTTTCTACGGAAAAGTCAAGCCGCAGCGCTAAATTAACCATAATGAAGATTCAAATTTTCTACAGTGAGCTACTTGCAAAGATATAATTACAGGCAATCATGGTCTATAAACGTCTGTAGAAATTTTGAATTTCGTTGATAGATTTAATAGTTTCAGTACTGCCAATCTTGCAATTATTTCAATAAAGAAGGTATCCCGAGTAACTTGTAAACTAGGCGAAATTAATACGTATGTATACATGCCCCCAGCAACTATTTGTCTTCTAGACGTTAACATTTGTATATGTATGTCTTACCGTTAGGTATATGACACTAATTTAGTTTTTGTTATTATGTAGTTATATATACGTAAAATAACCAACTGAATAGAACACCTTTATTATTTGCTTCATGAATTATGATTTTAACGATAATCAGAAGATTATGGAGAAGATTATTGACTGGTAGTTTTGCCAGCCAAGGAAGATCCCTAATCCGGAAATTCAAAAATTATGAAACTTTGGGAACATATAGATTACGTAGAGAAATGTACTACGCATTTTTTTAAACACTCCGAATGTTGTGTTATTGATGTAGTTTTGTTCGGGATCGTTAATATATTCAAATGTTTGTTGGATGGTATACTGGTTTGTAATGTAACAAGACCTGGCTCGGCCCAAAAGTCCAATAACAAAATGCTGAGTTCCCACATTTGGCAAATACACATCGGTTAACCATTGCTGAAATAGTTTTTTTGTTAACTTTCCAGATGTACATCCTGTTAAAAGAACATTCCGCCCTCGAAACAAAGACACGTACCGAAATTACCATTTTGCTCCTTTAGGACAATGAATAGAGGCGAGAGTAGTTTTCCGGAACCTGATATTGTTGATAGTATGGTATAACTATGTGTAGTTGTGGATATAGACTGCGCAACTGCCGCAACAGTTTTTGTTCCCTGCACAGCTAATGTGCCGCCGGAATGTAGCTCTAGATTAAACCCGTTCTCATTAGCATTGAATGTATTATCTATCCCGACCTGCCCTACAAAATATTTTGAACAATTAACGAAACTTGAACTAATTTTCTTCAGTTGCTCGGAGTCTATGCCATATGGTCGCGGTATAAATTTATTTATGTCTCTTGAAACTATTTTGTAAGCTCCCATAAAATTCCAAACCCAGATGCTTTAAAATTCTCTAAATCAATGTCTATGTTAGCTTATATTGCCCATCGCTGGACGTCTAAATCATGAATAATGGCAACTGAATCAATACTATTTACAAATTCATTATATACGAATTGAGAAATTTGAAGCAACTTTTCTCGTTGCGTAACACCTGTGTTTATTGCTTCTCCCACCTAAAAAAATCTAATAATACTATAGAATAATACAAGTAGGAACAAATGGTTGCTATGGCACAATACTACTTCACCATTTACCTGTACAATTGCTGCATAGCATTCTTCCCACTTTTCCAATACATAACAGCGTTGGTTTTATATTCCAAAGTTACAACACCTCCGTCTTCTGGTCTACACTTTTCTTCTTCAGATTCTATTGATTCTAACGCTTCTTCCCTTGTGGGTGCATGTACCTCATCTAGGGAATGTGGTCTATGCGGTTGCAAAAATTCTAGAGTTGTAGCATTTTGCAGTGAAAATGGTGTTTCTCTTTGAGCATCGAGGATATTTTTTATTATGTTGTGCAATTCGATTTCATTGGTATTCGCAAGGCGCGCATTATTATTATTGGCAACTTTGAACGTTACCATCAGTAAAAGAATTACATTTATAATACTTATGGCAACTATTTCCAACACTACAGGTCTGCTATATAACCATAACTATTAATAATTTCAAGTTTGATGTGTACTACTTCCTTATCTCATTGAGCCTATTTTCTTTACAAAAACATGTTTATTATTTACCAATTTAATGAAAAATACACTAAATATTTTTCCCATCTGCTTGATAAACCTTATCCAAACAAACACTTTTTGTCTACCTTTTACCGTTAGCGAGCCATGCGCATCGGCAAAATTCCAAAATTTTACAATTCCAAAAATTTTTGTTCGCCTACTCAGAGTGTTTTTCCGCAGAAAAAGAAATTGCGTAGTACATACTAATATCTGATGTTCCCAAAAGCTTCATAATTTTCTTAATTTCCGGATTCGGCATCTTCCCTTGTTAGCAAAATTGCTAGCCAACAGAAAGGATTGAAACTACTCATCTTCTGATTATCGGTAGAATCATGATCCATGAAGCAAATAATAAAGCTGTTCTATTCAGTTTATTATCTTCCCTTGTAAGTCTAATTTCCTATTACATTACTCAAACGTTTTCCAATATTCAACATGATGGAAAATGGGAAAATAGAAGATAGTAATAATACTAACCAAAGCAGTTTCATATGTATGAGAGATAATTCCAAAATTATATTGTTTTCATTATGATCAGGTTTCTCCCTACTTTTCCTGTTTGCTTTAGAGCAAAGTAATTACAAGAGATCCAATGCACTTTGCTTGCGCACAAACTATTCTGAAGGCATATTCTTACTTTGATTCACCGAATTCGCACATTAATGTCCTACATTTTCTCAAGAGAGTCTGACATCAAGCTTCTGGGTACTATACTATACTATATAATTGCTTGACTTACACTTGAAGCACAATGACATCGTTATATTGCAATAACGTAATAAAACTATGTCATAATCTTGTAGTGATAAATAAGTCACAACTTTCCCGATATAGATGAAGAATTTTGATATCCTATTTTTTGATAAAAATGCTCAAAATGATTTTTACCCTTTGCATACCAAATCTAATACTTAGATACCTATATACCATGATCGGGAAATGAAGGGTTGCCCAACTGCACAATTGAGGTGTTGTTCGTTTTCTCCCCTCTATGTTGAGTAGTAGTTGAGAGTACCGAAGGAAACACCCGTATTAGGATAGTTGGCGATAGACAGAACAAGGGCCGGATGTCAGTCTAAGACAGTTAGATTTGTTTCTAGTTCAGCTTCAACCTCCTTACACGGGAAAAAGTACTTGCCAAGGTTAGCAGGGCTGAGGGAGGCTAGAAATCTTCCGAGGAATTATAACTTAGGGGAGATCGAGAATACTAATCAGCCTAAGTAAAAGTCACATAAGAATCTAAGCAGATATCATTATCGGGCACTATAGACGTAGTGGACATTTATATAGGAGTAGCAGCTGTAGATTCTGCAAGGAGACAGTTGAGATTCGCAACAGATTCTGAGAGGGTGAAGACTGAAGATAAGAATTTACCATTACTGAATTCACAACACATCTTGAAGCTTATACCGACATCCAAACTAGAGATAATAGTGTATATGTAATAAAATAGTCTGAACTAGATTTCTACCGTACACTGTATCATTAGAGTAAAATCCATTACCGCTTATATGTTCATCTAATTAACAATAAGTGTCATGTATTTGCAAGCAAGGTAAATAAAAGGATATTCATAATCAAAAGTGTTTACAAACTATTCGATAGTAACATGATGACTAAAATGGAACACGGCGACAGCCGATATATTTAGTTGCGGCAGCAGTAAACTGTCACAATATGTTATTAACGCTCTTCTGATCAAAAGGAGTCGCTTTCGTGGTTTTTACTAGACCGGTGTAATGAACTCCGTTCCGGTGACGGCTCATGGCTTCTGCGGGTTCTATTACCAATATCGGATGATTTCTAGGTAATCGGTAATGATATATCACCGATAAACCCCTACAAGGGTTAAGTTTCAGATATCGAATGGAGTCTGCAGAAATTATTTACTCCATTTTACAAAAATGGTATACCATTGTATGTGTTGGACATGGCGCCAGGAAATATAAGTGTTCGTGCTGTTATCACAAAAATTCCACGAGAGTCCTCGTAAAATTGTTATGTTTGTTACCTCCGTTGAAAGGTATTTATTTTGGTAATCAACAATGTAAATTCTTAGGACCTGAATATTAAGCTCTATAGAGCGCAATTTTATTTAGGAAACACCTGTGCTTCCACTTGTTCTTCTTACAATTAGTGCCGCAGTGCTATACATATACACAGATTTTGGTAAAAGTAGTTAGCCGCTAACCTCGACCTGAAAATTGTTCTATTTATTATGTTTTCAATTCAATCGGATCTGTATGTATACATATCGTTTTGAAAGTCTTTTTTTCGTGACAACGAGGGTTTTACCTTAAGCTATATGAACATGATCATATTCGATCGATTTACCTACTGATGCCGATGTACATAAAGTAAATGTTTGTAACTGAGATGAGACATCTAGGTGATTTATTTTCGGTAGATGTTGCAATGCAACAGAAACTGTTCGCCAAAAAAGAGCAAAATTCCAACAGCCCAGAAGATTAAAGCACTTAACCCATCACTGTAGAAATGATGTTCTAAATAGTGTACATATGAAATAATTAGAGAAACCGATTGGATGCTGTGCCTTAGATAATTTTAATGCCGTTGTATTCCGAAGCACTCCTACGATATCCTCACAAATTACACGACTGACACGCAACGTCGAATACACCGACGCCATACGGATTTTACTTCAATATTTAGTGGAGCGGCGTTCTTTCACGCTCCCTTCACATAACCGCGCATAAATTCAATCGTACACGATCGTATTTATAGCAAGTGCAAGCGTATAAGGAGTGGAATGTAATTTCACTAAGAGCAAGCATAAATTAATTATTTTATTAATCTCACGTCATGTATACCGAAGAGTTCGTTCGGAACTACGCACACGAAACCTTTAAAACGAATTTCGTCCCGCATTCCGTAAGCGAAACATACGCAGAATCAGCCGTTCATTAAGATAGCGAGATTGTTGTTTACGAAATTAAGTCGATAATGAATACTGACGGTATTTATAGCATCATGTTTGAAAACCGATCAACATAACTCAAACTTTGATTTGCAAGTCCAAATGGTCCATCTGTTCGAAACTTGGAGAGTGATTAATAATAATAATAATAACTTTTATTTTCAATAACATGTATCTAAAACATGCCAACGGAAAAAGGCTATTATATAACAAATATATATAATAAATTAGTTTAGGTACTTTGCTACACCAGAATTACTTAAGTCTAGCAGATATCTTTTTACATTTAATTTAAACTCGTTAAAATTTGTAATTGATTTAATAGGTAAAGGCAATTTATTGAAAAATAAACATCAGTATAATCTAAACCCCTTTGATACATAGCTGTGGTAGGTCTTTTTAGGAGAAAATAAAACTTTCGCATTGTATACAAATCATAGGATGCTTTGTTTCTAAAAACATAAGAGAGTACATACAGTATGGAAATATCGAATGAGAATGAACGATATTATTTGAAAATTGTGTCCAAGTGAATTATACCACAGCGCACAGTTGACACAAAGTTAGTAAATATTCGTAATGCTTCTATACCACAACTATGGCTCAAAGAACTTAAAGCAAAACAGAGTTTTAGAAGTCTCTGGTGCAAGAATATGCGATGTCAATCTAACATGTCTGAATTAGTACTTCCCAATCAGTGGGGCGCGCCTTTTTAACCCTTTCACTACCATTGGGATCATGCGTTCCAGGAGAAATTAAAAAATCGTAAAAATACAATACTCGCTCTATTTAAATAAGAAAAAGTCCCATTGGTAGTTTTAAGTGTTATTTACATATGAGCAGCTGTTTTGATTGTGTTTAGTGAGTATATTGGTTTATTTGGCGGGAACCTCTGTTTGATGCGCACGTGTTTTCAAAATTTTCAGCGTAAATAAGTGTTTTTCTTTTGTATTTTTATTTTGTGCACATAATATAAGTGTTTTTATATTATAATCAAGTGAGTAAGTAACAATATCATCTAAATATTTGATTATATGCGGAACTTGTTCCATTTGGGATAATACATCCCACTGGTTTTGTTTGACCCATACAAATAGGATATAGTGTCCCATTGGTATACATTACAATTTGTGTTTGCAAAATGAATAGAAACAAATTTGGTGGTAGAACGAAAGAAGACGAAATCTCTGCGATAATAAATTCCAGTGACCCCGATCTTGGAGACTTTAGTGCTTCTGATTCAGAATATAATCCTGCTTCCGAGGAAGAAACAGATGAATCTTTGGACGGAACGAAGTTTGAGACAATTATAATGATGCAACAGTATTGTCCGATGTAAATTCCAATCTTCAAATAGTATGGGGACAGCCATCGGTCTTATTTTTCCTCGATCTTCCAACACTGAAGATACTGAGCCCATATTACCAGCGCCAATTTCCAGAAATTCAACTGAGCTACCAGTTCAACGTCAAAAAGATTTAAGCAAATGCTAAATGTGGGAGATCATGTGCCAGTAAAAACAGAACACCGCAGACGCTGTGTTTTATGCAGCTCAATGAAAAAGGAAAAGCGTTCGTACTATATTTGTTCAATGTGCAAAGAGCCCCTATGTTTTGAGTGCTTTGGTAAATTCCATAAATAAAAAACGAAAAATTGAGAAAAAATTGTATTAAACAAAAATTTAATTATAAAAGCTGTCTTTTATTATTGTCATAGAAAAACTACCGATGGGATACTTAGTCATAATTTATGAGGCTTAAAAACCGCAGTGGAACGTATAAACCCAGGACACTTATTTTTTTCTGAAGGATACTAGACTTTTTAAAAAGAAATTTTGGGCTATTTAGTATCACATCTTTACGAGAAAAGTACTTAAATTTGTCAAAAATCACTCCTTATAGTACGGTAGTGAAAGGGTTAAGGGAGCATAAAGAGATCGTATGGAGATGCAAAGCGTTTGGACCTTGGAAAGAAAAATTCGTTTAACATCTTAAATTCATTAATTAATTTATTTAATCGTTGTTCAAGCTCGACAAGTTTTGAGTAGCGAGCTCGGATAAAATACTAAGCGGGCATCGAAATAGTTCAAGCCCAATGTGGACCCAAAGTTGAACCTAGCTTTAGTTCTTATTGTAAAACCGGGCCCAAGGTAGCCATTTTTCGCTTTACCCTTGATTTTCATGAAATGGTCGGCTATAATAAAACAATTGGCTCATGTGACTCGCTTATATTTAATAGTCGCCTTTTTTGTTTCTATAACTGCTCACTGAAATTTAAAGAATTTTTTCAAATATATACGTTGAAATTATCATGTACATTTCGCGCGTGTAAAAGATAGCGATGTGTCACTTATCAATTTTTGTCTTGGGTTTATTATTTTTCACTCAGGCATGACGTTAGAAGAAGATAATATTACCTGAAATGCATTTTGAATTTCTACCACTTACAGGTTTGTAGTTGCTATACTACCACATCCCTGTTTGCCTATTATTCCAGTGTTGTTTTTGTTTCTGTTGTTATATAGGCATTCTTCTGTTTACTTGCATTATTTATTAAAAATGTTTCTAGTTGGTAGAACACATTATATTATATATATTATATTATTATTCATTTCTCTCGCCAATTTTAGTAGTGTTTCACAACTAAATACCGAAATTTGCATTTGTTTTATGACCTTTTCGTTTTCATAGAACTACAGAGAATTCAGTAAAGAACGAAACCCACGTGACCGGTGTAATATTAGTTGCCTGCTTTTAGAATTGTTATTTCTCACTAAATCTTCTTTTTATTTCCATTTTCACTATTTTCGCATTCATCGCATTTCTTTTAAGAATCAATATTAATTTTCCTGTATTGTAAGTCAATACCATCGCTAATAAATGCTAATATCAAACACAATAAATGAACTCTTGTGAGATCTTTAACAATGTTGTTTATATCGGAATAAGGTGCATTTATTTTAATATCGGAGTGGAAGTCAGCCTCAAAGGGAATCAGATTTATTCAGTTGGAAGCTGTATTGATCAATTTGCAACGCTTTTAATCTAGATTGTGACGCCTACGAATATTGAAGACATATTATTATTAATTGGTTTAAAGGAAGAAATTGCATTTGCAAACAAAAACCTAAGGATAGGCTTGTAAGTAGGTTAACTGATGATATACTCAACGATATTCAAGTGCCTATGGAAGGTAACCCCAGAAGACGATGGTAACACATATTAGCAGGTCAGATTGGTACTGCAATTTCTTTCATTTATTTAAATTTCGTACAATAATATGACTATTAGGACTTTCCGCGGGAACTACTCACAAGGCAATTACTAAGAAGCTTAAAATGCATCCTTATACAACTTCACCACCTGATCTAGTAAACGAATAAATTTTGGTGAAGGAACATATATAATAATAATAATAATAATGTCACACTAGATGTGACTTTCTTTAGTGATGCGGCATGGTTCCATTTATCTGGCTTTGTCAATTCGCGCAATTATAGAATACGAGCAACAGAAAATTCAAATGAGTTTGCCAAAACAAATCTACATACTATAAAAATTTGAGTCTGTCTAACTATCTCAAGGCAAAAAAATAGTGGGCCCAATCCTGTTTCATTACTATAACTCCTGTGCTTCTTTAGTGGTATTTAAGATGAGGTTATAGAACAACTAGATGATAACGAATTGCAACAGGATTTGTCTCAACAGGGCAGTGTACGACTTCACACTGCAGTTCACAGCAACTTAGAAACATTAATGCAATGTTTGATAACGCTTTCCGGATATTATTACTCCTCTGGATTTTTATATCTTTGAAAATTTAAAGAATAAAATACACAAAAATAGATTCCATAATCTAGAAGAACATGTTTTTGAAAATTTGAAGCGACGAGTAAATGTTTGCTTACTAAATAACGGAGATCGTTTTCAACGCTTTCTGTAAACTTAAATGAATAAAGTTAAAGTTAGTAAAATATGATAGATTTTGGAGCGACTTACTAAAAATATTTTCTCTAAGAATAGAAGATAGAATTTTTCAAACAAATAATAGTTAATGATTCTAATCATTAACATTCAGAGATCAAGCGGGTTTTGTTTTTAAATGAGCACTAAGAACCTAGCATTAAGAAGCAAACCAACAATTAATTTTAAAAAAGTACCATAAAATTCTGAAATATGGGTTTGTAATAGTTGCCGTATGCTCGTTTAAGCGGATGATCACGCATCGGAATTCCCTCCAGCTTTAACAAAACCATATTTTAACTTCTGTTTGAGAGAGTATTTAATGAGTTATGGGACGGAGTTTATGGATTTTCTTCGTGTATCCTTGCAATCCTATTACTGAGCTATTTATTTTACCTATAAAGTGCTACTTTTAAACAAATAGTTTTCGACTTCCTTACAATATTGTTCAGAGAGGATCAAACTATGCGTTCCTAGTGCCGATTTTTTAAGATTTCGTTCCAATTGACGAATAATTGAAATAAATATGCAAGAATTTTGACATTAATTTTTTAATAAATATAACATTTATCAAAGAAACAGGATTGGAGAAGCCTAGATTGAACATTTCTGTTGAAGTATGTTGTTTTGATCCCTTAAAATTTATGGAAAACAGTGTGATTTTATGGGAAAAGGAAAAGTGTGTTTTCGCGTATTTCACAGACTGGGCGAATTCCTCTTAAGGAAATGAAGCACCAATAGTTTATAGTAATTCAACAAAGATCTAATGAAGATAGAATGAGTGCACATAATAAAGATTGCGATAATGAAGAAATTTAGATCCAATTGTAAGATGGAGTCAGGTAGCGTAGATCTTTGATCAAAGTCCATATGTGAGACCATCCCCTTGCTGTTTCCCAGAAAGAGCAACTATGTAGTTCTCAAAATGTCGAATTCGATTTTCTGATTGATGTGCTAAGGATATTCGTCCCTTTAGTTGAACTCATTCTAAACCACAGCTACATTTGGTTTTATTAAACAACGCAATATAATGTGTGGAACATTTCCGCACGACAATCAGTGCTATTAACCAGGAATCAAATTGTCAAGACTGGTATTTGGCATTTAATATACAAAAAAGAAATCGTTTCTACTTTTACCCTTACCAGATCAATGTTAGAAAATTGTAAATAGATATTCTAACCATCAAGTGGTCATGCTCAGTTGGAGAACACAGGCAATAGAAGGCGCCATTGATGATATTTGGTTAGCGATGATCTAAAAGAGTAGACCTCACCACCTCACCCATACTGCTTTGTTACTATATTACTTGCGTTCTAAATCACAATCATTCTGTGTCTTTTGGAAGAGTGTAAAGCAAAAGGTTGCTCCTTAATATTTTACTTTCAAACTATAGAACCATTCTTTCGGTATCGAGTTGTGGGTTAGTTAATTACTAGGTTAGTTCTTCTATATGCTTTCCATATTTCGTCATTCTTAGAAGTATTAACAATGCAGTTTCATTTTCTTCATGTCTGTCTCAATCTTCCTCTTTCTCATCGCTCTTCCTCACATATTTGTTAGTAGTGTAATAAGCTCTTTTCAATTTTTTGCATCTATTTGCAATTGCTTCATGTATGTTTCATTCACGTATATCTATCTAGTCTCCTTTTTATTAAGAAACCGATTTTCCTGCTCTTCTCTACTTATAAATGTGGTATTGAAAAGTACTTTTCCAGTGAAACGCGATTTTGGCGAAATCAAGTCTTAATTTTGTACCCGATTGTCTAAATTTATCAGAGCTGAACTATCTCGTCTATACTATTTAATTGAATGTGATAGAGTAATTTTAGCATTGCAAGAAACAAGATATCCTATCATCGGTAATATTTTGTATCTATTGACGTCAATTTGTTTAGAGATAAATCTACCTAGTTATTTACTAAATTACTAAATTATACGTTAATCGTTTTTTCTAATCAAACAATAAAGATGCTTACGTGTACACTATATATCCATTGTACATCCATTGCACAATGAGTGCTTGCAACAGAACGCTAGAAGTACGCTAGTACGTATATGCTAGAAATAAACAGATCTGAAATCAGAATGTGCATTCAAAGAATCCAGTCCGTGAACAGGTTTTAATCATCAATTTATTAAATTAGATAAGTACTACTTTATCGCAAACCTTCCCTTTGCTTAAAATGTATTCATAAAATAAAGTAATGTGTACACATATAATGACACACATATCACATCGATAAATTCGTCACCACACAATTGTTTATAATAAAATCGGTGACACGTGTTTCGCTAGCATCTTCAACAACCCTTTGCATGAAACAAAATTATTTTCAAATTAATAACAAAATGTACATGCAACAGGAAGGCACAGCCATGGGAAACCCCTTATCTCCTTCCATCGCTAATTTGTTTATGAGTAATTTCGAAATGGCGATGAGGAGAGATAGTGAATATTTTCCTAGAGTGTGGATTAGATACGTGGACGATATTTTTGCTGTTTTTGATACCAGGAAATGTTCGGTTGATAATTTCTTAGGACAACTAAATCCAAAATTCGACACAATCAAGTTTACGATAGAAGAAGAAGTGAATAATCGTCTCCCATTTTTAGATAGTTTAGTTATTAGAAACAATAGTAATAATAAATTATAAGTGGACGTCTACAGGAAAAATACAAACGTTAATACGTAGGTTTATAATGGCGGATTCGAACCATTGCATGCAACATAGAATGTCGTTTATCAATTTCTTATTCAATAGGTTAGTTAAATTCCCGCTCACTCAAAGTAGGTTTCGAAAAGAATTAGAATATATCAAAAAGATAGCTATATACAATCAACGGTTACTCCATAAGAGATATCAAAAAACGATTAGAAAGAATTAAAAGAAAAGCCCACATAAGATATTCAACGACTTTGACTTTTGGGTAGTTACGCGGGAAAAGAATTTTAGAAAACTACCGCATCATAAGATTTCAAAAGGGATTAGCAATCTTCTAGAACAACAAAACATGAAGGTGTGCTCCACATCTAAAAGCACCTTAAAGAATCTTTTGAACAATCCGAAAAACAAAACAGTTCCGGAACAACGGTCGGGTATCTATAAAATTAATTGTAGTGAATGCGATAAAGCATATATAGGACAGTCGAGACGCGCAATAGCTACACGATTCAAAGAACATGTGGCACATTATCGCTACGGCAGGATAGACTCGTCAAGTATCGCGAAACATACTTATGCATGACACGGGACACGACATAAAAATGGAAAATTTAAAATTGATAACTCGATGCATTTGAAGCCATACACATACACAAAAATATAGATCTTCTAACTTCCTCGGTCCCTCGTCCCTCTTCGGGACGAGGGACCGATTCAATCTAGTTTATTCCGATTATTATGATCAAATGAAAGAATTTTAACTATAATTTAATTTCTTTGGGCATTAACCAATTCACACAATGTACTTGTAAATCTTTAACGTTCAAACTTCGGGTTTAGCAGGTACTCTTCCCTTGGCCGTCCACTTGATTTAATATGGGAATTTGCGGGTCTGAAAGGTGTCCGAGCCGTCACCGAGAGGAAAAATATTTGTGCATGCACACACATGGTCACAGTAAAAAGTGGGGTAAAAATGCATGTTGTAGAATTTTTAATGTTAGAAATTTGTCACTTCGGTTTATACGGTTGTTGAAGATGCTTGCCTCGAGCTAGCGGAACACGTGTCCCCGACTTTATTATAAACAATTGTGTGGTGAGGAGTTTACCGATGTGATATTTGTGTCAGTAAATTACACCACAGTCCTTGCAATCACCTTTGTTGTACACTTATAAAGAAAGTACCATTTTGCTAGCGCTATTTATTATATACATACAAACGCGTGACCGTCAAAATAAATATGGAACATCTGTTTACAGTCTACACAACCGAAAAATTTGGTATAATAACAGTGCGGTCCATATATATAGTAAACCATCCTTAACGTGGATTTTTCCTTTGTTACAGGTGAAATGATTATACTAACAAGACGTTTTCAATTGGAATGATGAAGGTCTTAAGAGGAGTGGCAATTTTCATTCTTTGGCTGGCCGTAACAGATGGCATAGACCCTTGTAAGTAATTGTTCCCATAGGAAGCTAGCGACGTGAGAAGTAAAGGAAACAAAAGGGATTAGAATTTTGCATGTCAGAGCGTTACCAGCCGCTTTAACAGGTTAGCGGGCGAGGTAGATACCAGGTCTATCCCTTTTATTTTCTAACCCACGAGCTCTTGTAAAAAACTTATTTGCATTTCACAGTATTAATTGTTCCGAAAAATGCGCACCGGAGCTGGCAATTGTGTTTGTTCGAAAGTTAATTTAAAATTTTTGCTTGCTTATTGTATCTTTCAACGAGGCAATTTAAAAAACTTTAATTAAGTGTAACATTAAATTCACATACACACACAAGCAGAGGTAAATCGATGGGATAAACGAAACTGCTATCGAAGTTCGAAGCATTGGAAATGTTTCACGCTTTTTCGCTGTTATAAACTTTAAACGTAAATTCGAAATCCAATTTCAGGTTAAGCTAATAAATATGCATTCAGGTTATTGAATGCGTTTGCAGTTTAAAAGATTGAAATCCAAAAAATTAACGAAAATAGGAAGAGAAAATATTTAGCGACATGCATGACGAAGTAAATATGTGATAACTCCAGGCAAATGTTTTTATGTTTTACGGGTTGCTTTAAATATTCAATACAATGTCGAATTTAAAAAAAAAAATACTTAGACTAAATGCATATTATTTTTTACCGAAAGGCACCTGCATCTTATGGATGATGATCAGCTATACCGTCCTTTTCACGTGTTCGTTTTACCAAGCGGGCAATAAATAATATGTATCAAAGAATTTCGAACGCGTTATTGAACAATTAAGGCGAATTTAGAGAAGGATATTTAAAAGCTAGTTAAATTCGGGCCCTATATTAAGCAAGATGACTTGGATACTTCTGTTTACACAATTTATTTGATCTTCACACTCATTGACATTACCTCATCTAATTTTAAAGTAAATATGGCGTATTAGTTGTGGCACACCTTTGTACTGAGAAACCACTTACTTATCCCGGAACTTTAAAATTATCAATCAATTATGGGGTATGAAAAGGCGAATAATACATTGAATCTTTTAATTATATAGTACAAGTTCTGCAAAGAACTTTTACTAAGATTATAACAATGTTAATATGTATAACAATATGTTTCTGGTATCTTTCGTGTCAAACCTGACCGTAATACTTCTTCATTTGAAACCAGTTTTATGAAACTACGGCAAGTAATTTAACTACAGTGAATTCTAACAATTGACAAGTCGTCCAAAAAGATGGAATTGAGTCGAAGGCGGTCCCAGTTTAATGACAAGCTTAAGAACCGTTTACATCCTCGTTAATGCCGAGGAATCATGGACTGATTCCTAGAAGCCGAGAATAAACGGCAGTTGGATGCGAAGACGAAGAAAATTTAGCGAAAGTAGTCTTCCCTCTCTCTTCCACTTGCCCTGCACATAAAAGAGACATTCTCTTATAAGCAAGTCTGTTAACCACAATTCGTTCACAAGATCGAGAAGCCAAAGATTATGTCAATGCTCTTTCGCTGTGCTCCAAAAAAGTTTACCTGAAATATGAATTATTCTCCACCAATACAATGCAATACTGTTCGAGAATTAACATTGGAGCAGCAAACCATCACATTACTAGGTCACCTATAGATTCCAACCTGAATTTTAACGAGTCCCCAACAGTCAGGAATAGACTGCATAGTTAATTTTTCCAAAAACCAATGCTTCCGAGCTGTAATTGTGAATGTCTCAACTGAATTCTGGAGTAACTGCTGGAAAATAGAAACAGTATACTTGCCCAATTTGAATACTTTGAAGCATAAAGTGAACTTATATATTATCTTATACAATTTCTTTCGTTAACGTAATATAAGGATGTAGCCTGAAAAGATACCGTTCTATAATGTATTGAACTTAGGCCCTACACTGCACGTGTCGGCGACATTTACAATATCCATCGCCTTGGTAGCTCTCATTATTGCAACCTACAAGTCGAAAGAGACGCTTTCGTTGTATAACGTTAAAATCAAAAAGTTCAAATTTGCAAACAATTTTTGACATTCCACACTATAGAATCCTAAAGTTATCATATTTTTCTTTTGCAGCGCAATGTATTGCTCCTTTGGGCATGGAAAGTGGTGCAATAAAAGATGAAGATATAGCAGCTAGTTCCTCATTCGATAGTGGAAACGTCGGTCCTCAATATGGCAGGTAAACACACATTCTTAGAGTAGGTTTAACAAGCGTCTATTATCTTTTACTACCAATCCCATAAAAGGGAGAGTTTCATTAATTGACGGTTTAATATTGTCTTTAACACAATAGATAAAGGTTAAATTATCGCTCAGATAGTATCCGATAACCTCATTAAACAATAAAAACTTAACCCCTAATCGCTCACGAGCTTCTCCAGTCATAATAAAACCAATTATGTTCTTTTTGCCTTTTACACCAAGAAACGCGTCCTGTGATAAAACACACATAATTTATTACTCGTCGCCTAATAAAATTAACTGAATTCAAATACCAGCTGTGTTTGTTTCTTTTTTGAGAGTATTGCACTTTTTCAGCCATCTTCACGAGTTAGTCGATACGCCGTAACATGGCCGCTTAAAATTAAAACAGGTTTCGCTCATCTTTATGAGGGAACTAATCCCTTCTAGGACATAATTTTCTACGCTCGAGAATATATCTTCTGACTGTTGGGTAATTTTATTACATAATTCTTATGAGGATAACATGCAAATTACTTAAGTAATTATAGAAGCCAGCGAGACCGCCCGTGGACGTCAATAACAGCACTAGTGCACCATAAAACCTTATAGATGCGTGGTATACCACCACGTGAGAAAATCATAAGAGAGCCTATAAAGAAGTTACTTTTTCTCTCCCTGTAAAATATTGTTTGAAAATATAAATCGACTATCAATTTTAACAACTGCAATTAACTGTTCAACTTTATCTTATTCTTTTATGCTAAATAATAGTAAATAGCAATAGACAAAGACGATTTTGTAAACACTGGTTTCGAAGCTATTTAACTGTGTTTTAAACCTTTAAGTGTGGCCGCAGTATCCTTCTATTTCCTTCACATATTACAATTCTACGCTTTTCTTTGCATCTTCAGTTGTCTGTAGAATATATAGCATCAATGTGATAATTTTCTAAAGAGCGTGACCGATTAGATGTTTTTAAGATGTCTTCTCATTCATACTACTCTAGATTACTTTTTAAATACGAGACACTGTGCACTCCACAATGCAAATGTATTGCACTCGTGAAAACTAAAATAATTTGCCTTTGACAAATTCGAAAACATATAAATTTGTTTTCAGGCTCGTATGGATTTAGCAATCGAAGCTCGTTCAGATAATAGGCGTGGTTTCCGTGTGTTCTGTATATCTCACAAAATCTCCTGGAAATACAAAGAAAAAGGTTGGAAGTATCGGTGTCGCCTTATTTGCTATGATCTTCGTTCTTGGATTATACAATATTAAAGAATTGTCTTGCTCGATATGTGACAGTGTCAGTCGAGACTAGCATATCTTAGCCTCTTTACCCTACAGCCCAAAAACTTTCTTTGTGCTGTAAGTTTGGGCAAAATGTGGCACATCCAACAAGGGATATGAGGTGATTCCTTTTTGATTACTTCTATTCCGTATTTTCTCCTTCGTCAACAGAAGCGATTGTTGTAATGTCCAATATTGGGTCGCAGCCCAAGAGTTGAGAAACGCTAGTATTGAAACAAAAATAAGTTACGCTGTAAATTTTGGTTGTGATTTATAGGGCATCTAGGGTACCACGAAAATGGCATTATTTTAAGGTATAAGTGTTTAGAGCTCGAATTTTGAACGCATTATCCAAGAATAACACATCTGGGGATTAGGCTTGTGATCTTCCCCATTGTATTGGATGATGTTAGTCACAGAGGTTGTTCAAAGCCACTCAGAATGGATGATGTGTGGTGATCCACGCTTAATAGAGTGGGATGCCGGCATTTGAGTTGCTTAATGTTCAGTTGAGTTTATGAAATATAAGTTTTTAAATGAAATTAGTACGCTCTTCCGTACAACAATATTTAAGCGTCCAGTAGGACGCTATTGTGCTCAGTCGTAAAAGTAGTTACCATATATTTATTGGTCGGTTAGTGAAAACTTACCAGAAATACGCCTGCAATGACTGTTGTAGTCTTCAAAGGAGAAGTAATGAAATGACAGCTATGAGAACAGCCTCGAAAGCAAACTATTTTTTACTGGATAGTTGCTTTGATATTGTAATGGCAGTGCATTGGTCACGTGACTGTTGATTACTTTGGATCACTGCGTATATATATTTTACGAATTAGAGTTGCACTATAATTAGTAACACCAAACGAATTGAGTGTCGTCCATGATAGCAACTAATCCACCATGAGCAGTAAACAAATGAACACCACCAACGATTTCAAATATTTTCCCGCAAAGTGGTAATACTACTAACATTGTTAATGGTCATCTCAAATCAGCGGAAATTAGAAGAGTGTCACAGTGAGGGACAAATGGTGAACAAAAAGCCATCGACATGTTTTACCATTCTCTGAAAGAAGTACCACACATCCTTTTTTTCGATTTGCTTTGGCATTATAATTAAATTAATTTTTCTTCACGGCAAAGTTAGTTATGGAATAATATGTCGAAGGTGATCTGGTTTCTTTCAAAAGCAATCTAAACTTCTCTGGTCCTTTGCACATTTTTGTGGAAAGATGGAAATTATTTGATTTCTGCTCAGTACTGTTACATTGTAGTAATTCTTTGTCATTTTTTGTGTTTTTATTTTACCTCAATATCCGCCACCCGTTGTTTACTAAACGTAACTAGATACATTGTTATTATTTAAAAAAATGTGCAACTCTTGTATTGTTTGTCACTTTGTCTGGAAATACGCTCCCAAAAGAATTATTTAGATAAGGAATGGAAATATTGAATACTTTTGGGAGCTCAGGGTTTTTACGCTCCAATTTCCAATTTAGATCTATGCTACCAAAGTCATCCATATATGTTCTCCGAGTTAGGCTACGGCAAATTTTGTAACACAGAATTCAGGCCCTTCTAATTAACCAAGAAATAAGTGCTGCCACAGATAGTGCTTTTCACAATAATTTCGCTATGTGAAATTTAAGAAACATATAGAAACTAAATATACTTTCAACTGCATTCTAAGCTAATACACAGAATTCCAGTATAAGAGTTTCCTTTGCGCATGCAACACCTTCTTTAAAGTGTAGTACATATGTTGCTAGCGCCATAATATCGGTAGTTATATTACGAAGGAGGCACCTCTTAAAATGCCATAAAAAATTGTAAAATTATTTTCTTCGAAATATTTCAGCAAAACCATTTTGTCTGTTGACCTGACTGAACACATACGAATTGTTTCGTTCATAACCGATCCCGAGTCTTCCAATTTCTTGATTAATCTTCAAATGTCCGTACGATTTGGTGTGGTTTGTCAGCCAAAAATTTCAGGAAATGTTTGTACTATCAGAGTGTAGTTTCGTTGTAGTTTCCTAATGCACGTTAACAGTGACAGGAGGTTAATGGTAGACCCTCTGCATATCTAGATGAAGCAGTACTGCGTTAGTAGAACATAGCCCGTTATTTTCAGGAAAATACTCTCGACCATATTGTAAGGAAAAGTACCCAATTTTTCGAACATTGTAATAATGAAGGTATGAATTAATAGATACTCTACATAGTCCTTTCAGGAACTGCACATATAGCAATTGTAAGAGCAATCATGGACATTCACAATAACAAAGTATAAAATTAATGCGTTATTGGTTATACTAACTTCTATTGCAGTTTTCTTTATTTCAACTCTTTCAAGTTGCTTCCCCACTTTCTGCAAAAATGAAATGCTAAAAATATATGTACGGACATTCTATATTAGAATGCTTCTGATTCAGTTGTCTTCATTTAAGGTATAAGACGTACACGCAAGGCAAAACAATTGCCAAAAGGCTTTTGAGGCCAAATTTTCAAATTGTGGGATTTATAGATCTTTTGTATTAAATTCACGGTATTTAATAAATACCTATCAACAGATCACCCGTTTTATCCTTCACGGCAAGCTTACTTATTCGTAGATTAGCATAATCTAGGTACTATAGTACATACATTTGCCGGAGATAGTTTTCTAAAATCCGGAATTGGTAATGTAAGTTCAGATACAAAATTTTCTTTGTTTGTGTTTATAAATTTTTAGAGAAACTGATAACGGCTATTCGGCAATTATGAAGTTATAAGTAATTACGCTGTAGCTTTAATTATAGTGGGTAGTTTATCTAGAGCATATTCTCAAGTTTCGCGTAGATGTTGCGCACATTGCCAAATGCACAGTCATATTTGCCCGACACCAGCATATAAACTTTCTCATTTGAATACAGTACAAAATATTGGTGCTTGCATGCCTTGCACACATTTTATGATCTATCAATCGAATAAGAATTGTACTTACATACATCTGTAGTCACATCTAATTTAGTTAATTAGTTATGAATATGCAGTAATCCTAACTCGGTCCATTTCTTACGACGAAAATATAAATAACTTGCTTACTTAGATACTAACTTAGTTCATGGCACCCATGTACCTTTCGGTGTGAGATTAGGTGGGACGGTGGGATTTGAACTTAAGTGTGTTTTGTATAGCTTCCTCTCTAATTATCGTTTCGTGTTTACTTAGTTTGTAATATTATATGCCTTATTTGTTCTTTTCATTATCTTCTTCCCCATAGTTCTGGCGATAAACATTTTCTTCACTCTTTCCCTCTATTTTGATGGATATACATAATTTGCAATTGTTCCCTGCAGGTGGTGAACCTAATTTTATCGCTTCTAGTATTTTCAACTAAAATCCCACCAATATAGAAAACATCATCAAGTATATTGTAAGATACAATCTAGTTCTAAAAAGTAGGAAGTACTCCAGGAACTATAAACTTTATAATTTGTTACAGAGTTCGAGCGGAACTAAACGGAGGTGCTTGGTGTCCAGGAAATCCCGCTACTCCTGAGGTTACCGAACACCTCGAAATCGATTTGCATAACGTCCATGTAATTACAGCATCTGGAACACAGGGTCGCTTCGGTAACGGCCAAGGTGTCGAATACGCGGAATATTACATGTTGGATTATTGGCGACCGCGCCTCTCGAAGTGGATACGATACCGCAACCGTAAGGGAAAGGACGTTCTACGAGGAAATATTAACACTTACTTAGAAGCAAAGGAAAACTTAGATCCCCCATTATGGCGAGTAAAATACGTTTCTTACCGTTCAGTTATCATAGAAGAACCGTGTGCATGAGAGTGGAATTGTACGGCTGTAGATGGACGGATGGTATTGTAAGCTATTCAATGCCCCAAGGAGATAAGCGAGCCAACAACTGGGAATTTTACGACATGGCCTACGACGGTCACTGGGACGGCGAAAAATTATATAACGGGCTGGGTCAGTTGACGGACGGTATAGCAGCGCCAGATGATTTCAAAGTACCTTACCACGATCAACCCGTGGAGCGTTGGGTGGGTTGGAAAAATGAAACTCGTGAAGGACCAATCGAGATTATTTTCGAATTTGATAAAGTGCGCGAATTTACCTCTGCAGTTATCCATTGTAATAATCAGTTTCCGAAGGACGTGTTAGTGTTCTCCAAAGCGAAAGTGTTGTTCAGTGTGGGCGGGAAACGCTACAAAGGGGAACCCATAACATTCGATTATATCGAGGATCGCATATTCGATAATGCACGTAACGTCTCGATAAAGTTGCACCATCGCGTGGGGAGATTCGTCAAGCTTCAACTGTACTTCGGGGAAAATGGATACTTATAAGCGAGATCACGTTCAATTCCGCTGTCGTCACCGGAAATTTTACTGAAGAGGAAGATGAAATCGAACCGCTACAAAAAGATCAAATTGTTACTTTGGAAGGAACGGACAGTAAAAATGTAGTGAGCGCCGTGAATACGCCGTCGGGATTAGGACAATATTTAGGGGTTGTAGTCGGACTGTTGTCCGTGCTAGCGGTTCTAATGATAGCCGTAGTAGCTTTTATAGTGATACAGCAACGTCGATACAAATCCTCTCCCAGACCTTCTCAAGTACCGAGCGGTTGCGATAAAGCCGCTTTGTACAGAGAGCCCAGCATTGGCAGACTTCCCTGCAGTTCGGATTATGCAGATGTAAGGGACCCCGAATACGCGGTTCCGTTGCAAGCGCCTCAGACTCCTAGGGCGGCGCCGCCTTTACATAATTTCTTGCCGAAACCGCCGTCGATTCCACCACCACCAGAAAGGTACTACGCGGCCACAGAGATATGCAATGCGGGCTTTGTACCGCCGCCGCCGCCTCTATCAACGCCGCCACCCGTGAGAATAGGCAGACAACCGAGATATATGTCGAATACCACGAAAACTTATGTAGGACCCTGAATATCTTATACACTGTGATATAGTTATGCAGCATCCACTTTGGTTGTTTTACTAAATGGTAAGTAAAATATGTATATTATTCCGAAAATTCATTTCCTCAAATATTTTTCAACCCCTTTGCTTTAGTTTTAATCGAAATGAAAGGATGGATCTAAACTAAGAAGGAAATTTATTAATCTGCCCTAATAAAGTCATTAGAATTAATCTGTTGCTTCTGTTGGCAACTGCAGTTATTTCTAGAAATACTACCAATATAATTCGTAAGTAATTTACCGGCGATACTCATAGATTAAATTAGTTACAATTAGCAGTACACCCATAAAACTCTTATCGTTTCCGATAAATCTCCTATTGTCAATGCGATCAATAGATTTCAATTGATTAATGTGTTATATTACACATTTATATTGACACAGACTATATCAAAAACTAGATATTATCAAAAATACCATTTTACCGTACAGTGTAGTGCTACAATAATTCAAATAATTAAAATTCATACACAAACTTATTCCAGAGCTTCTTGTTCTCCGCCGTTTTGTTTGCTTCATTCCAAGCACTACCTTTGCTGCTCAGTATTGATCCCATTTTTTGTCCCAAGTTGTAGGTGGTCTGCTTCTGCCTCTCTTCGTTACTGGTCTTGCTTGCCATATTTGTTTGACTTGTCTATCGCAACTCATCCTTTGCAGATTTGTCTATGCTCTACGAATTCTTGTATTGAATCTATTTCCAAGTCTTCTCTAATTTTGTTGCTTCTTATTCTATCCGTCAGCGTTGCACCTCCGACCTTTCTTAAAAATTTCATTTCCATCGCTTGTATTTTGCCAGTTTTTCTTGTTGGGAGAAGCCCTGATTCACAACCGTAGGTTAATATGGGTTTCATTTTAGTTTTCGGTGATACCTCTTTCTTGTTTAAGCAGTTCTGATTTAGCGGGTAGAATGTCTTGTTTGCTTTTTCAATCCGTTGGCTTATTTCGGCTTTTTCGGACTCATTGTTCTGAATTGGTACTCCCAGATAATTAAAGTTGTTTTCATGTTCTAATCTTGTGCCATTTCTTTCGATGTTAATATTTTCTTCCTTTTTGCAAAGACTATTACTGTTCTTTTCATTAGGTTTAATTTCATTTCGTAATTTTCTAGGGTGTATTTCCATATCATTAGATCCTTTTCTAGTTCTTTCTCGCTGTTAGCTATGATAGCGACATCACTCACATGAGCGCATATTGATATTCTTATGGGGTCCAGGTTCCTGTGTCATACGTTCGTTTCGTTTTGTTTTGCATTCTTTAATGATGTTGTCCATAAATATTGTAAACAAAAGTGGACTGATAACGCCGCCCTTGTCTCAGTTTATACCCAGTCTCAAACATGACTGACTTTATGCTGTTAGTTCTCACATAACTATAGTTGTTTCTGTATAAACTTTTCCTTACACTTATTAACTTTTCCGGGATTCTTCTTTCTTTTAGTATTTTCTAGATTTGAGCTCTTGGCACTTTATCGAAAGCTTTTCAAGGCCCAGAAGTGTGGAGTAGGCTTTCCTATTTGATGCCCTTATCTTGTGTTCAATTCGAAAACTAATTAATGCTCGCAAATATAAATAAGGTACGATAGAATACACACTAACCGTATAAAGGCTGCTGTTTTGATCAGATATGTTGGATTTAAAATGAGAAATATAACTACTACCGTATTTACTCACTTCTTTTTTTTTCGTCCTCTTATACTGCTAGGTGTCGATGTGATGAGTTGCCGTAGTGGTAGTTGCTGCCCGTTGACGTGCAATATGTGCAGATCAACCGACTGAGCTTTTTGACTGTCAAAAAGTGTTAAGCTACTACTTAGTACATATTTAACATCAAGTTAGTTAAATGTTTCCAAAAGTAATTTGAACCGAATACTTCTCAAACTGAATTTTAAATGGAACCGAGTCCCAATTTGCTCAATGCCTTTGGCGTAAATGCAAACCAAGTAAGTGGTAAATAGCACTGACTGTTCGTCATACTTTGTGGAATGTATATAAATGTCTGTACCGAACATTTTGTCCTATGGTTTGATTTTTGACGGACATTACATTAAATCCTCCAGTTTTAATGACAGTTAGTCGAATACTACACGCTTAATAAGCAATTTCAACCTATCAAGCATATACATCCTCCTTGAATTAAATCGATGTACATATTATTGTTCTTCAGATTTGTTTTGTTTGTACTTGTACGGAAATATTGATTGGTTTAATTTTAAGTATCCACTGCCTTCAATAGAAAACAGTTAATTATTAGCCATTTTCATACCCAGATGGCCGTTGTTATTGCATTTCTCATTAGATCATGTATTAACTAAAGACTGCTGACATGTCCTTGCAAAATTCTATCTATCTTTTCGCTAAACATTTGACACATAGGACTAGCTACCAAGAGGAGTTTAGGGTCTAAGACTAAAATAAATAATTGCACGGATTTTCTCTAGCATTCTTAATGTTTCCTGTTATTAACTACAGATTAGGAAATGCAACAGTTTTTGGAATCCTAAAATAATTCATATTGAGTTTGTTGTATTTCCTTTTTGTAAGGCTTTACGCACGGAGAAAGTGATTGTTCTTGCATTTTTGTAATTGCATTAATGTTTTCTTTTATTGCTGGTAGTAAATTTTATTTATGCATTGTTACGGATCACAAAGATCGAGAATAAAAAGAACACATTCACCATCTCTTATCTTATGTAATAGTATCTTTAGATGTATCACGAAAGATGACCACATAGTCTCCAAATTTTATATCTAGTTTACTTGGTCGCTGCAAATGCAATTGTCGGACCATGAACTATGTATTAGCACTTACTAATACATAATTAATGGCTAACTCTAAGAATCCATTTAAAATTATATCAACTCGCAAATAGTTATGTTAGTTTTCTGTTTCAGTGCGATATTGTCGACCCAAAAGGCTGAAGACTACCAAAAGTATTGTTTATTTAAGACTTGTACAGTATTGCTTCAATACGACAATCTGTCACTATGTGGTACTATGACTAGTTGTTAGGTGTAATGTAAATAAAAGAAGTGAAATATATATTATTATTTAAATTAATATTATTTCTACATGTGTACATATCTTAAATCCCGAAATGTATATAAATATACGTTCTTGATAGTAACTGGTTTCTTGTTTCCTCCCTAACCGATGCATGTTTATAACCCTCCAGGTATAAAATAAAATATACTAGAGATGTGTGTCTCCATCCAAACAGTAGGTTTTACAACATTATAAATAAATGTGGTACATATAATAATTAAATTTCTGTAGTACATTGATGGCAGCTACATATATGTACATATTTACTCAATTACTCATATTTTCTTGCATACAACATGTTACCGAACTAAAAGGAAGCAGAATCAATGTCATTCTGCTTCCCCTTTTCTTTCGGTGATTCTGACTGTTCATCATAAAGAATTAGAGGATGGTTATTTTTGCAATTTATTAATCTGTCTAAAATCATGCATCTAATTTATTACATTCAGCCGCACTGAATGCTATTGTCGTAAACTAAAGCCCGAAGCTTTAATGCTGTACATCATTATGTACATTTACTACTTATCGACCTCCATATAAATCACTGCCATAATTTTATTGGAACCGTCACGTTCAAAGTAGCACAAAAAGAAATAAGCGAAACAGAGGTAAAAATTATATTTTCATATGAAATCTGGTGAATTCGAACAAAAGTACACGGCGTACCGACCGCTTTGTTCACAACTAATTACTAGTAACTAAATATTTATACTACATAATACTAGCGGACCTAATTAAAGCACGTAAATTATAAATACCCACGTTTTCTTTTCTGGAAAGAAAATTAATTTAAAGAAGTAGAGCGTCTGTTTCGTACGTGTAAGATGATTTCTAACACAGACGGTTTATACTTTGGAGAGTGGAAGTCTCAAACTTTCAATTACACTCTCGGAGAATGTTTACCTAAGTAATTTTCGGTTTAGATAAGTGAACTGAAGTGCCATGGGAATTCCAACACAACTTTAAGGCTTCTAATGCTACAGACGATAGCATTATCTTTCATTACTAATTTAAATAATTAATAAACTCAAGCTTTTAAGATACCCATTTGTGTTCTATATCTATTATATATTTTTCAAGTATAGTTTGGAGAAAGGTTTATTGTTGCTATTTATACGGACAGCTTCGTATAATTAAAATTACGCTAGCACTGAATAGTTAGCAGTTGTTTTAATTACGACGAGAATACAATTGAATTAATTTAAGTGTAGTTTTATATTGTCGCTTTTTTTCACAACAAAGAAATAGTGAGCCTACAAAAAGTACTTAATCCAGAAGATTGTTGCATTAACGTTGCGTTTCCACTTCCAAAATGGAATAAGCACAATCCTATAATATACGAGAAATTAATTACTCGTATTTTACAGTTTACAGCAAACACATTTCAAAATTTAACCTTCAAACTGATATACATACATGTATGCTGGAAGTTTCTGAAACTATCTTACAAACAAAGCCTTTGGAGCGCTACCTAGCGAATGTGAATTCCAACTAAAATTTTCTGTGCTGTGTATTTTTTAAAGCCGACTGCTAATTTTGTTATAATCGCCAATTTCCTTGCTTGCACTCCTGCTATTCAGAACACGTTCGCCGTATAAATATTGATGAATGGATTTTCTTCGACTTGCTGAGAGATTCCATATTTTACTTTTGTATTCCTTTATTACAAACTGTGCGCCGTTTTCTTCTCTAAATTTGATATAAAAAAATAAGCTAGGGCCAATAGATCGATTTAGTTCAAACTGCACTATTTGTCCATATCTCAACAATAAACGGGTCATTCCATGATAAGTACATAAATAAGTTAGTGAAACGTTTCATTCGATAAGTGTTGTTGCTTGTATTGAAGAGACTTGAAGTAATAAATGGTATGCGATGAGTAATCAGTGTATTGCATTTCCTTCATTAAAATACTTAAATTTATATTGCCGAATTCGACACTTTGTACATGATTACTTAGGTGAATTAGTACATAATTACCCTACCACTAGCGTTAATCCACGAAATTACAAAGTCATATCAGAGGCTTGCATTTACTTAATTATTTGGATAAGCTAAACACTACAATGAAGGTTTTCATGATTTCAGTTATCACAATTTGCTCTCTACAAACGTAAACAACACGTAACAAAGTATTTGTCTCTAATTAAAATTTATTTCTTCGGTCATTCGTAAAACACTTACTTACATTTAGATTTATTTAGTAAAGTTGGTAAATTAGTACGGATATAATTGAGTTAGTTAGCTAATTCCCAGTCGAAATTCGTTGAGAGATAGATCACAAAGTAATTTAAGGAAAAGGACGAATAAAGGGAGCTGCAGTTAAACTTCATATATTGTGATTAGTGCCAAAGAACTCGAGAACAAACGAAACTTGGGAGACATATTTACGTTCCAGCAAACATTCGAGAAGATGGAAACCTTAATGAATAGAGACAGAATTTCAAGAATACCGAGGATGTCGATTTCGTTTTCGGTCGAATCCCGTCTACTGTGAATTCATCTGGAAGTGAATCATTATGCTTGGTTCATTTTAGTTGTTCAACTTCTTCCTCATATTTTTTACATTAGACTGTCCATTCTCCTTTATTTACTCCACACATTTATCAGTCTAAATTGTGTACATATCTCTCTGTATTAAGGTTTTGGTAGTTCCTTACGGAAATAATAGTGGTTGCACAGTTTACACTTTTGTAGAAATATGTCATACTAAAATATTAGGACTTTACTCACCTTTTAACTGAACCAATTTGAAATATGAATAATGTTGGTTATATAAACATCATATTTGTTGGAATGGTGTGTCTGTTCTACGTGTATTGTACAACACTTAATTGCTGCCTTTCTAAATATTAGAATGTCAGTGACTAGATTCGTGAGACAATGTCAAATATTTTAATTAATGTTGTCTTAACGGGATGGATATTTTTTACTTTTGTGTCAATTAGTATACTAAGGTAAATATAAAAATTCTCAACGAAATAGAAAACTGGAGAACCCAAGTAAAGTAAATATGAAATATCTCATGGTATATTTCTACTAATTCATTCTGATGTACCTCAAGTTCATACTTGCAGTCCGACCCTATAATCTCAAACTATTCATAATGCAATACTAAAGCGAGGGAAAGGTAACCAATCATGACCCACTTTACTAGGACTAAGTGGGTATGACTACAAATTTCTGTAAAAACGAAATTATTTTGAGAAATTTGAAACACTTACAAATCTTAATTTCGCGACACACCCATATATTTTAGAACACGAAGCTATTTAGATTTCACTTAAATGAGATAAAATTGAGGTTCCTATAAATTGGAAGTTAAGTTTATAACCGAAGTAAGAAATACAAGTAGTGAGAACAGTATGTATGTATAGTCTGGTGTGTATACAGTCTGAAAGATATGGTATAATAAGTATATATTCTATAGTATGTCGGCCAATAGCTGGTACATAGAGTCAAATGTATACCAAAATGCTATGATATATATGAAGTATACTGTGTTCTAATCAGCAACATTGTGAGAGGAAATGAAATCTGTCTACATTATGACAGTGTTTGCTCAAATGCAAACTATCAAAAATACACCAGAGAGCATCAAATAATCATGATTAGCGATTAATGTTTGCCGTTTCTTTGTTTGAAGAAATGCTTCTAAGAATTTTTATTTTCTCTTCAGTATTTCCAAGCACTTACAGCTGATGTTCAACTTACTTGAACGATAATAATTTTAAACATAGAAATAGCAGTTACCACTTAGAATGTACTCTAGGCTTGGGTCAGTAATTATCCACTGTAGGAAACGGTTCTTGATGTAAAAGTTTGTTTCAGAGGATGAACTGCAGAAGTTAGCTTATATAAATATAACTTAAAGGGAGTATTTAGAATATCGAGGTAAGTAAGTAAGTAAATAAGTAGTAAGTAAGCTTTTAATTAATGAACTGCGTATACACTTTGTAAACATCTGTAAACTAAATATAATTTAAAAAATTACACCTTTTATATCCTAATGTGCAAATTAACTTATGAAGTCCTTTGTTGGACAGAAGCCTTCCCGATTACCCTCCATTTTTCTATCTTTCTAGTTCTTCTCAACCTTTGTTCCTACTTGTATGTCACCTGTCTATTTTGCTTCTTCCTTCTTTCTCTTCCCTTGAAATCTATAAACATCAATTGTGTTCATATCAAATAAATAACTTAACCTGTATGAATCTTGACCATCCATCGTAGCCATTAAAAAATCAAACCTTGCTATTTATTTTCTCCAGAGTTAAGTACAGCAACAACCGCTATAAGGTCAATTGCATGTTTTGTAACTGATCTAAAGGTGGTAGAGGTAACTCGAAAGATAAGTATTTGAATAGGCCACAAAATATATACACATTTATTTTGTGAACATATCCATATCTAATAGGCCAGAGAATCGTAATCATGAATAGTTTTGAATTGGTTGTAATTTATTTGTGGGTACAAGTATACATGAATACACGATATGTTTGCAATGTTACTCGCAGTACAAAAATAAATAATGCGACGAAATAAGGGCAGGTGTCTATAGAAGGCAATGTTTGCTTATACGGAGTTGAACGTTTCGATCATAAATCATTTGGTCAGAGTGTAAAATTGCATAGGTTGGTGACAGGTTTCGGAGACTGTTATTGGCTTAATACGTTTCTGTACATCTGTCGAACTAAAGGCTGGGTGTATCCTACAACAATGAAAATACAAAATTGGTACAACTCCCGACCAGAGCAGCAGCATTCATACATCATGGTGGAAAGCATCCCCAGGATATTGATTTGGTCTCGAACATGAATAAGATTACAGTACAATTGACGTCAACTGGGCGTGTAAATTGACCTTGATTGTTATTTTAGTGAATTTATGTGTAAATGAAAGCGGACAGGCTCCTGGTTGCAGAATTTATGATATTAAACCCAACTTGCCTCTCCCTTCCTTCCTAGTCTTTAAAATATATACATCCGGTGGTAAGTATTTTCACGCATAACCGTAAGTCTGAATTATAGTCACAAAGGTGAATGGAACCGGTTAAATTACAAATGACAACCGTGAAATATCTTGCCGTCTCCAGTTGAGCTAAGTATCATTTGTAACAAACTCTACTATCACGTGACTCTTAAACATTCTAAGGTATTAGACAAGAATGAAACAGAGGTACTGCGGTAAATCAAAAAGTTATCGTAATATAATTAGTTTTATTAGCATCTATAATAGGTTCCTAAATAGACTCGCTGAGCTCTATTCAATTTCACTGACGAAAGACTATAGTTCGAAAAAGCCGTTGCACGCCTGCTGCGTGATACAAAAACGTTACAGGGCGTGTTTATTAAATTTTAATCTTGCAGCATCACGGCATGTATCCATTCTCACTTCGGACTTAGTTAACTATGTGTGTACAGTTCAATGGTTACAATTTCTCAAATTTGTTATCTAAGTATTCTGCAATATCCGCAACTACATTTTCGCATTTAAGCAATAGAAAAAGAATGAACCTTGATTTATATAACTTTGTACTAGTTATTGAAGTATTTCACTACAGTGGTATTCGTATACGTTTATACCTATACTTGTTGTTAACAGATTGGGGCACATATTAGCGTAATTTGTTTCCAGGTAAACTTCTCAACTAAAATGGTAAAAATGGTATAATAACTAGATTATCCTTCGAATGTTACTCGAAATGTTAACCATTGGGCTGTAAAATAATACATATTGTTTTTGTAGAACACGTCCACAGAAGTATATTTTTACTATCTTTAAAATTGTCTGGACGCCATATCATACAGTATAACAGTAGGTAATTAAAGGCAAAATTCTGTAATTGTTCCATATAGTTTAACACTTCGATCGGTTCCCAAAAACTGGTTCTCTTCTTTTTTAACGATTTGACAACAAATTCCTGTGTACAGTTCTGATAGGATACAAGAAGGCTACTGTAAACGTATGCAGAAGCATTACTAGCCGCCACTCCTCCTTTTAGTTCAATTTATTATTATTACTTGTTTATTTATTTATTGGTAAACTGACAGTAACGGGACTAGTCCAAGCACACTGGACACATACAATTACTAACTGATTGTGAGTAACAATATTAACGCAAAAACATCAAGTGAAGATACTATAAAAAAACACAATAGGAATACCAAATTTAAATTAAACATATACTACAAAAATATACAATAAGAAACGAAAAAGAAGAAAGAGTGACAATACTGATATAACGAATATATGTAAATACAGTGATTGGTTCATATGATTGAATCAATAAAATTGTTGATCACAGTTTGCTTAAATCTATTGAAAGTAAAATGAAAAATATTGAAGCTATTTGAACATCGCAATTGGTCATTGTAAAGATGCATAAATCTTATCATTAGTATAACGACGTGGTAAGTAAAAAGTAAACGGTCCCGAGTATAACACGGGGACACTCGAAAATCAAGATGGGACAGAAGATGAGGACAATCAACTAAATTACTCATTAGTTTGATAAAAACAACAAGTCACGTACTTTTATTTTCTGGCATAAGGGCAACACATTAAAGTGCTTACAAGATCCAGTGTAGTTGACATATGTATAGTTATCTTTAAAGCCCATAAATCTAACGAATTTTTTCTGAATACTTTCAACTCTGTTAATATAAGTAATGCATACAGAGTTTAATACTACTGAAGCATAGCTAGCTATACTATTGATATGAGTGAAATATAATGTCTTCATACACAAGGTATTTTTAAATTCTTTGGACGAACGCATCAAGAAACCCAGGATCTAGTAATATTTCCCCACGACATGCTCCACGTGATCTCCAAATGTTAACACTGAATCAATAACAGCGCCCAAGTCAGTCATAAGCTCAACCCGACTGAAGATTCCACTACCAAGGCCATACTGAAAATCTGTTTTAACTCTGCTTGTCGTAAACTAAATGTACTTGCACTTGTCAAGATTAAGATATAATTTATTTTTGGCACAGTAATCTGAAAGTCTATTCAACTTTCGCTGAAACATCTCACATTCAGACAAAGTTGCGACGGCCATGAACACCTTAAGATCATCAGCATATTCCAAAAATTGAGTATATAGAAAACAACGAATGTCATTTATATAACAATTAAAGAACAAAAAACCAAGATGACATCCCTGCGGCACACCCGAGGTGATAGTAATAGGCTGTGACTGATATTCCATTAACTTCACAATTTGTGACCTATTGGATAAATATGACATTAGCCAACGAAGCAGATCCCCATGCATGCCCAGAGCCAATAACGCTTGAACCAAAATATCATAATTTAACTTGTCAAACGCTTTGCTGTAATCAATGTATATAGCATCAACTTGTATTCTGTTATCAAGACTTTTTGAGATAAACTGTGTGTAGGTAAGCAGATTAGTTTCAACGGATCTTGCAGGGAGACATCCATGTTGTTTTGGTATAATCTGATGTTTGACTTGATTATAGAAAAATTCATAAATCAATGACTCAAATGCCTTGGCCGAAGTGCTTAAAAAAGGTACAGATCTGTAATTATTATTTGATCCTTTTTTCTGATTTAAAAATGGGCATGATATAAGTACATTTCCAGACTGACAGAAAATATCCCCCTTCCTTTAAGGATTTATTGAAAATAGTAAAAAGTGGTCAGGTAGTCTCCAAGTATGCACGCAGGAACACCATCCGGCCCTTACGGGCATCCAAAGATTTCAAACTAGAATTGATGATGTTGATGATGATAAATCAATAGTACCTGTAGAATAATGCTGATTGAAATCGCTAATCGTATCGCCTATGAAAACAGGAGCAAAGTAAAAATTGAAAAGATCACAAACAGATTGACCAGCAGTAGCAACTCCCACCTGCATATTTAGAGGTATATCTAGTGAACCCCTTTGCGTTGGTACATATGACCTAAAACGACTCGGATCATCAGTAAGGTCAACCTCAACAGACTTAATATAATTTTTAAAATTTTGTTGAATTAAGAATTTCGAGCGGGCCCTGAGAACACTAAACTGAATATAATCTAAACGATTACTATAAAATTTCCACTTTTTATGTATTCTATTTTTTTCTACCACCCTCTTCGTAGAGCTATTGATCCAGATCGGAAATTTATGGTTTCTAATTAACTTAACAGGCACGCACCTGGAAAACAAGGAATACATAACTGTACAAAACCTACCCGCAGCAGAGCCCACAGCCACATCAACCAACTCGCGGCACCAATCCACAGTTGCTAGTAAACGTTTCAAATTAAAATAATTTGTATTGTTGAAATCATAAGTTGACTGATTATTAGTTTGAAATAAAAACAATTCGAACATATGAACTGGAAACTCAACTGTTGGGTAATACCTATCCTCCGGCAATAATGGCTGGCCGACGCAGACGGGACCGATACGCTGCACACAATTTGAAAAAATAAGATCAAGTGTGCGGCCGTTAGTATTTTTTACACTACTATATTGAGTAACACTACAGATTGCCATGAAGTCATTGAGTTCCCTACTCCTTCATGCGTAGTGAACCCGAAGCAAACGCCATCCATTCAGTTGGAGGAACATTGAAGTCCCCCACTATCAAAAACACTATCAGGATTATCAATAATTATAGATGATACATGAGAAAAGAACAGTAGAAGTGCACCGTCGTCATTATTATCTTACCACGTTTACTTCATCAATTTCTTACTTTCTCTACTATGCGTCGCCATTATACGCGAAGTGGTTTTCTTTCCCTTGATCTCAGAATGTCAACTAATTTTCTCATATTTTAGCCCTATTTGTTTGAAATACCATTCACTAATACAGATGGTAATTCTGGACCGTTTCAGCTTTCTGCCTATCGGTATTATTCGATTTTTCTTTGGTATATTTGTATATCATTTACTCTTTATATATTATTTGTATTTTTCAGAATTTAAGATCAAACAAGAAGACGAATAATGTAATTTACGGAATATGAAAGCCACGGTGCTACATGACAGCGCACTACCCCTCCCCGTACCGTTTCTATTATACACAACTGACCTAGGAGACAGAAAAAGTTATATTTGCAGACATAATGCCACTGCCTGTCATATAATCAGTTGCAAACGAAACTATCCGAAAACTAGAGAAAGTATGCCCATAGATTGGAAGATGAGCCCCAAGAAATCAACGGTTGCCAACTTTATTAATAAACGAATAAAGAAAATCCCTGAAAAACGTATATGTTGAAAATATTATGCGGCAAATATCTCGATATTAGTCTGGATGGCAAACTAAGATGAAGAGAGAATGTAGATAAGATTATTAACTATTGGACAGAAACTGAAAGTTATCTGTATATTACAAAATTTTATGCTATAAGAAATCACAAAACCAATCTGCGTCCAAGGTTACAACTTTGGAATAAACTAAAATGACAGGCAGGACTAATTCAGGCGCAGCTCTCCAGTGTGTACAGCATGCAAGTTGACTAGCTTTATCTCAGTTCTTACTTGATAACGGATTCCGAACATAACGTTGTATCCGATAAGCCATTTCTTTACTGCCTCCGTGTAAGACGGTTTGTCTTTCTATTTTCTTGCATTCCCCGGTGCCCTGACACCTGCCGGAGACTTACTATTTGGGTTCTACTAAAGATGCCGGCGCATTATTATATTTTTCTACCCAAAATGATATAGACCTCTTTATTTCTAAGGCATTGTTATATCATGCTCCACGCACAGTAGACATGGATAGCGACCGCATTCAAAGTCAACCTCTACTTTGAATACGGTCGCTTCAGCTCCCAAATTAATGTTTATGCAACTCCCTGTTCCTGGTTTAAACAATCCCTGTCCAATTTGGGTATTAATCTTAGATCCGTTAGTGAACCACACCCCTTTCCTTTAAGTAGCTAGCGTACTTTCATCGTCACATCCGTAAGCATCGCAGGAGGTCGTTTGAACTCGTAGATTGTGGTTTCTATTCCTAATTTTCGACAAAGTGTGCAGGTTCCCACACTTGCTCCAGATGGAATGTCTGATGCCAGTGTTCTTTTTATAGACTGTTATGCTGACCTATTCTTCTACTACCAGATCTAGAGCCCTCAGATCTGATAGTATTGTGCGCCCCTCTTATTTCAATTTGTGCAAATCGTCTACTTTGCTGACCACAATCTGATTCTTGCCTTTGTGCTACCACTTAAGGAAGGCAACAATATCTTTAGTATTAGTTCTGGCGTCCTTCCTATTGCCCTCCTGCAGGGCAGGTTTACGCACAGGTTCAGTAGTGCATTATTCCAAGTGACAAGAGTTAAGAAAACTAAGAGCCTAAACTTGGCGCAATGTGATGTGTGAGATATATGTGTGTGGGATATGGTGAGATATAAGTAAAGTGTTCACAGTAAAACACAGTTCGAAACGATTGAGAACAACGCTGGTTGGTTTTAAATTAAGAGCTGAGCTTAAGATAAATCAGAAATAAATTAATTATTGATCTGACTCCACTGTAATAGTAGCAAATGATGTAAAACTAAAAGAAAGTATTAATCAAAGTCTAAGTCCGACGCTTTCGTTTGTTTGCTTTGGAATTGGTTGTTGCAATGTGTATTTTCGATTGTGCAAGTGGCCGTCTACTAAGAGTACGTGTGGACGGTTTCTACATTGAATATCTTCCTCTGCTTACAGGGGAGGCTATCGTAGGCCTTCAACTCCACCCAATATGCCACTTATAGAACCAATATGTTTCCTTTAGACGCCATCACATTTTTATAGAAACATTTTGTTTACTGTCAATGCTTTACTATAATTATAGCAAGTATTGCCGCGCTTGTCCTGAGCACGATATATGTAGATACTGCATTTTCTTTAGAATTCATACAAATATGACACCAAATTTTATAATATTCATGCTGTGGTAGGTACTGAAGATTTGCGTGTTCGGCTTGTGATGTAGATACTTGGCATCAATTATTTGTTGCTCGTTCATCAAGATGAAGTGCATCTCCATACAATGGATTTTATAAATTCCTATTCCTATTTTCGAAATGAAGTTCCTGCAATAAGAACGGTAGAACTGATTAAAGCTAATTACGAAACATGTTTGCCTACTTTTCCTTCTTCTAAATCGACGTGAAGTAAATAAGGTAATGGTGGATAAAGTTCTAACACTCTAAAGAAGGGACACTAATCTCAGAAATAGTGTGCTTGCATTGAAAATAGCAACTACAATGTAATCATAGTTTGATTTTGCATTGCTTATGAAACCCAGATGAAGCGAATAATTTGCACATATATATATAATGAAATAGCTTACAAGCATTAAAAATAACCACCAGTTCTTTAGATTACTACTACTATCTTCATTATAGATGAAGCGTAAAATATGCTATGCATTAACTCTTCAGTAAGATCGTTAAGATTTGCATACTTGTTCCTTCATTTAGACAAAGTATATTTATTTGTTGCATATACTGCGGAACATGTATAATAAAAGCAATTTCAGGTATCCGTTATGTCGGCGAACCGATGTGTTGATAAATACCAGACTTCCTTTGCTAACATGTCATGAAGTGTACCTCGAGCTAAAGAAATATAACTCGCGTACGCCTACTGCAGCTTAAATGACGTTTAATACGACGTACAAGCTCAGAGATAAATGTTACTTAAAATTTTCAACGTGGAGACATAAAACACCTGCACACGCTACACTGTGTGGTCTATTTAAAAAGGTATAAATTTTTATCACACATCACATTGTTCGTTGGAGATCTGTATTGGAAGTCAAATAAAATAACTTGAATGGACCGTTGTCGTAAAAATTCCAGAAGTTGTTGCCATATTGGTCGCATCGCGAATTTCGATATTGAATATATTTCTTTCCTAAGTTGAATGTAAAAGGTGTTAAATTTATAGCGAAAGTGAATAACCTTTAACATGATAACTTTTGTTGGAGTTTGCTTTATACATATAGTATGAAATGTGGTACTGATAGCCAATATTTTGCACTAAACTCCATATCGGCATATGCGGTTTGGAATCACGTATGTAAATCCCAATGAATAAGTAGTAAATTGTACCTCCCGCTGACATTATTTCCTTAAAGAGTTTCTTTGATTATTTTCCATTTCTACACCTACTCAACAGTTAGATAGCTATATATGCATATATACAAATCATTACTACATACATATGTACATATAATACAACTGAAGCTGTAGACTAACATTCAGAACCTTTGTTTCAATAGGTACTTTTGCAGGAGATTTACCTGTTGATAAAAAAATACATGTCTATCAAAAGAAAATTCAATAATTGAAAATAAATCCATATACTAAAAACTATTTCATGTTGTTGCATGTGTAGACGCACATCAATTTAATGTTCGAATTTGCCTCACTAATGAGGGTGCACTGTCAAAAGTCACAGTAGGTAACTTGTGTCTTTTCTCTACTCGCAGCTGTAGGGTGGGTGCACGTGGCAAATAATGCTAGATAGAATTGCATCTACATATGAATATATGGCTTATCGTTCCTCATATGTACACCAGCTGCCTCACATTGGTTATGGTTCAACCCATTTCGGTCAATTAGACAAACTACCGCTACATTCCGTCCGTTTCAATAAAAATATGGAGTATGTTGTGTGCACACATTTATCGCAACACATCATCTGGAAATGTATCCAGTATGACACTGGGATTGTATTGTATCATTTTATACATATTTATTATTTAAGTGCTTGTAGGTTTACGTATTCGCAGTGATTAAACAATGATTAATCGTTGGTATTCCCCATTAGCAAAAATCAAAAATGATTTCCAAACGATGATACAGATGAAACACATTGAATGTTGCGCGAATAAGGATCTCGTACCTAACCTCCTTGACGTGAGTATACGTCAAAATGAAAGACGTATACTACACTATATAAGTCGGTCTCACAGACCGTATGCGTGAGTATAGGAAGGTTAACAGATTTGTGTTAACCATACATTAACTTTGAAGATCACTGAAAGTCTTATATCATCCTTGAAGAGACGGTAATAATCAAATGACAACGTGAGGACATTAAGTAACCAGACAAAGTTATCCCGAATCGTGGCAATACCAAAAACTCCTAAGCTTGAATTGCTTTCGATTTATGCTACAGTAATAAAGGAAATGTTGGTGTAACAACGCGATTTTTTATTAGATATATGCAGGTAAGTGAATAATAGATGAGTAAGATACCATTTGCATCTGATAATTCTAATTTTAAAAATGCACAGAAAGCAATAATATATGTACATATATTCACGTTACTACCCAATTCCAATTCTATTACAAAATATATACGACCCAGTCCCTTAATGTAATTCGTCTGATTTGAAATCAATAGCATCAACAGAAAATGTTTAACCGAGCAATTTTATATGTCCGTGAATGCCATGAAGAAGACCACATTTAAACAGACATTTGGATCTCGCTCAGCATCTAACTAAAGGACACTAATTTACCTATACCGAATTAGAATATTCTAATAGCTCCTGAAATAATTTACAAACTAGAAACTGGAATTATAAGGCATTGTCCAGGGATATGCACACATGTTCCGACATTGGCAATGATATTTTGAGAGTCTGAAGCTTCTGAGAATTAGAAAATGTACAAGACACCCAGTGATTATCTCGATGGAGACTTGGGCTTCTGTATTATCGCAGTCTCTACAAGGTACTTTGAAGGAAAAAAAAAGAACTTATACTGTTTAATGCTTTGCGATCTGTTGGGAGATAAAACCATCACCAGTGGTGGTACGCTTCAACTCTGACTTCTCTAACAAGGTTTGAGTACGAAGGGACAAAGATGGCAGTTAAATTACAACATGAACTTTATAAACAGTGGTCTTGATCATAGTTATACTTTGTCATCCATACTATCCTTAATACCACTGGAAGTTATTGTTGATATTCCGTGGAGCTCTTAGGAAATTTCAACACTAGTTTCCTATAAAGAGAGACTAGAACTTAGGTTGCCCTAAATAAGGCACAAAGAAAATATTTAACGATTTTACTCCAGTTTTGGATTTCGAAAGAATTAATGAAACTGCTATTAGTTGTAGTGATATTCGAACCTGCGGCTTTACGACAGTGACATCACAAAATTAGGTACCTTTACCACCGCGCTAACTATGGGTTTCTTCGCTGAATACGTACTGCAAAAAGGATCACTATTTATATACATAGATATACCGACAGTACTCAGCAAGTAGTAATTTTGCGACATGTGAACCTACATTGTCGTATAGGAAAATCTGCTCATGTGCACTTATTTGATTTCTTAGCAATCTGACTTGAAATTGTCTAATTAGGGTTAAGTAAGGAAGAAGGTGAACAACACGTTTTGCTGTCGCACCTGCGCAACGATAATTTAGGTAAACTTCTGGGCTGTTAGTTGTGGTCAAACCATTTGGTTGCACGCCACGATTCTCTCCGTTGTTTTTGGCTTTCAATCAATTCCCAAAGAACCAATGTATTTAAGATGGTTCCTCATGGTTTTGGTACATCCTTCATGCTCGTTTGTGAGAGCAAACAAGGTTTTAAAACAATCAGTCTCTACTAGTACTTCTGCATGATTATTATCCACAAAGACTGTTATCCACAATGATTTCTCACGACATTAGCTCTAGACATTGTCATCTACAGAACGGAATACACACTAAAAAATTCTCCACGGACACCTACTAAAAATTTCCTGTAGAAATACAATAACCAGAATATGCAGAATACGCTGGTAGAGAATTACCTGGTAGAGAATTAACTAAAATAGAGGACGTGACAAGTTTTGTAGCTATACCCTCAGGATAACTTCATCGTCTCTTACAAAACCCAATATTTCACATTACACCACCCAATTTAAAGAGCGCAGACCAATCTTGAAATTCAAGCTTAGTTAATCAATATAAAATGAAAATCAGGTTGTATTCAATGCTTTCAGATCCTACACGTTACAAGTTGTCAACTGGTTGGTATAGTGCACAGATTTTTAAATAATTGGGCAACAAGAATGAGGTAACGTCAATATAGATATTAGGTGTAGCTTTGGAGGAAACGAATATGAAGTTATTTTCTGTGGATCCACCATTTCCTGTGTAAGCACAAAAAGCCATATGGGTAAATTTCCAGAATAGGAACCAGGAATGAACAATATTTGCTAGAGAACCACAGCTGAATTAAGTTATGCGAAAAGGATGATACTTTCTGTCGATGGAGGCAAACAATATGTCTTGTAATAGTTGCTAACTTTCCAGCCGTAATTTTCCTTGTAGAAGCGTTATGCACTTTGGTAACAAAATTCCGAACAACCGTAAGCTATAAGAACTTCTCCTACCGTATCCCAAGATGCCGAGACGAGGATTCAACCAAGACAGTTATTGCGCATATATACAATCCAACGTTTTTATTTGTTTGGTAATACGGTTCAGTGGTTTAAATTTACTTTTAAATTAAATCTCCTTTTAAAAGATGGGAATGTCGGGCGTATAACTCTTTAAATCACAGTCGAACCTTATTTTAAAGAAAAATATTTTACGGGCGGCATTTCTAGAACTTGTATCATACTGAGAAAATCTACCGCATAGTCCTCTTTACAAATTAATGTTTGCGTAAATTCTGCTGAACAATTAGATTCTATCCACGTAGAAATTATTTGATGATAAAAGCCCTTAAACATCTATTTGTTTCTCACGGTCCATGTTGTAAAACAAACTTCGGTTCTGACTTCGTATATTGCAATTTTCAAAATTATTATTTCTTTGTTTGGATTCCGTTGCTACGGGGAGGATGGGTTTGCATTATTTAGATTAAATGTAGAAAAAATTTCTACTGTCCTATACGCTATCCTCATAAAGTTGGGCTGGAGAGATAAGGAAATAAATATGAATTTAAATATGCCGATGACAGTGGTAATTGGGAGCAGCTATACAGAATTACAATGACACAGGAACTGTAGGACACGTTCCAGTAGATTAAGTTACAGATGAACATGTATAAGACAAAAATAGTATCAAACATTATAAAAATGTAGAACAAGTATATTGTATACATATATCGTTTCTTATAGTGAATAAATATTTTATTGAATTATATATTGTCCATTCTGATCCAATAATTTTTGCCATCTTTCTCGCAGTAGCATGATTCCACGCTCATGAAATGTTTGTTCTTTGCTGGCAAGAAACTAATCCAGGTGATTTTTGACCTCCTCATTTGAAGTAAAGGCTTTACCGCCGAAAAATTTTTGTGGAGACCAGTGATAATCAGAGGGTGCCAGATCTGAAGAATATGGTGGGTGTGGCAGTACATCCCATAGAAACTGTAAAAGCTTTTGGCGAGTTACCAAACTTGTATAAGGTCTGGCACTACGTTGGTGGAACACTACACCTTTTCTATTGATCAATTCTGGCCTTTATTTGTTTAAAACAATCATTCAATTTGTCTAGCTGATGACAGTATACTTCAGAATTGAATGTTGTGTTGTCGGATAGATGCTAAGAAAAACGATTCCCTTGAAATCCCACCAAACAGACGGCATCACATTTTTGATGAATATCGGCTTTCGAAGTGCTTTGAGCCCATTCATCTTTTTTACTCCAGGATCTCTTGAGTTTAGCATTGACGTAGACAACCCATTTCTCGTCCACAGTGATGATGTGCTTACAAAATATATCATTTTCTTGATGTTTGAGAAGCAAATCACAGACGTCAACATGACGGCCCAAATTTCTTTCCGTAAGAACATGAGGAACCCATATTTCGAGCTTTGACATTAAACCTAGGCGTTTCAAATGATCATGCATGGTCGAATTCGACAGATTTAATCTCTCAGCAATCTCACGAGTTGTTATTCGCCGGTTAGCATCAATTAATCCCTTTATTGTGTCTTCATAGACCTCAACTTGCCTTCCAGAATAGTATAAGTATTTTCTTTCTTGAACAGTATTTTCATCTTCTCGATAATAAAAGTAAAATATGCCGAAAATGCTTTAACTTTCTATATTTGATAGGGCGCCAACCAAAAATTTTTGCATGGAAGCAATTGAACTTTTGCGCAAGCAAGCCTTGCTATATCAGCTGTCAAAATATATAATGATCATGCGACGCAAGTGTAAAATTGGCTGTGAGAAAATACAGTTAACCCCTCTGTTGAGAAAAACGAATTTACTTTTGGAACAACCCAATAGATATAAATTAAAAACAAAATCAAACAGTAAAAATATTACGAAGAATAAACTAGAGCTAGATAGCATTTAACAAGCTACACTACCTATTAAGAAGCATATATCTTTTAGTGCCCTAAAAGAACCATATTTACATTCTACCAATTATGACGCAAGGAATGGAAACGAGGTCAATGGCAAAAGAGCACACGGGCAGAGCGATAAAGTACAGTAGGGCATGGAGAAAGGAACTCTTCATATAACTCTAATATAAAAGTAGGGCAAGATCAGGATAATAATACGCAAGGCAAAATGTCAGACGATCGAAAAAGCAAATAGAATGCCCAAATTCTGAAATGTTAATAATGACTAGGGAGGACGAAAGGATGAAACCCATAGTTGCGAAGATGGTATGGGACATCGGCTTACGATGGGAGAGGAAAGCCTAAAATAGAATACTATGTAAGGAACCAGATAATGCGGATTAAAGCGGGCTGAGAAAGAGGATCTTGAATTTCTGCAGCAGCCAAAAGTAGATTAAATACAATCCGAGGCTATGAAAATAGCAATGAGCAACATGAAGAACGACATTCAATGCTGAATTATTTTCAGCGCCTCCCATTTGTCATTACACATATCTTACAATGTGGGATAGGAACATACTGTTGTTATCAGTATCTACTTATGAAGTTTAATAACATCAACACTTATGTACTTAAGTATACATATATATATATATATATATATGTATACGTATGCAAATATGTTTACTCCCATATTTTTGCGGTTGAAAGATGTTTCTGGTTTTTCGAATTCACGACGTTATTGCTTGGTCCCCAGTCCTTAAGCTCACGTAGCGATGAAAACTTATTCGCTTTTACTGCAGTTGCACGCGACCCTTAAGCTAACGACGTCTTAGATTTTACGTGCATACAGAAATGATTTAATCATTTAGAGAATGCAATTTTTCCTTTGTTATTTTATTAGATTTGGTTCAGATACATACTCTTCGCGGTACATAAAAGGTATTACCCTCGCCCGCTACGGCTCTCTTCTTTTTGATGTCAATAATAACTAATCGCGACTGGCAATATTCTTTGATCATCTCGCAAAACTTTGTAATATTAAATTGCAAATCGGGAGGCACTAAGTAGCTCAAGACATCTTACCGCCTTAGTTTAAAAGACACCCATCCATCCGTCCCTCCGCCTTCGTAAGCTTCTTAATTAGAATTCCATTTCGGTATCCTTCAGGAATCTTAATTATTTTTTACAAGGTTTGTCGAATATTTGTTCCTCCTTTCAGAGCCAGAACGAAGATTGATATCGGCAGACATAATTATGCTAATGTTATAGCAACAGATGACATTAATGATTCCTGTTTTACATTCTATCGGGGACATTACTTGATATAGCACGGTTTCGGACCCCGGAGAAGAAAGAGATTGGATCGGCTGTCGCATATTTTATAAAATCACTTCATAAATAACGTTATGTTATCGTTTATTACTTTTACATTACAATGTGCTGGGATCGTTCGAATTTTTTCTTGTGTTTGTAATAATTTATTAACGAAGCGGACCGTTTTAGCTTGTCAACGTGTTTTGTTTCTCCGTGGCCTCTTACAATTTATTACCTTATTTGATTCTATCTGGTAATTAATTTAAAAAGGCTCTTGTTCAGTATGAACAATGAACATACTTTCACGCGAGTATTTTTCATAAACTACTCGAATGTTATTCAAATGCTCTGTAATTTAAAACAGCTTTTGTTCTAGCAGCAACTGTTTCATTAAACTGGTCAGTTTTATCTTCGTGCATTTGTTTCGAGAACTGTGTTTTGTTTTCTTTGGAATGGGCTACTTTCGTAACTATGAGGAGAAGAAAGAGATTTCCTATATTTTCGAAACACTTTATAATTCATTTGGTACAATTGCCTTTGTATCAACCGAATTGAAGCGATGTTTGTAAACCGTTTAATTGTATTTATATAATTACGGTTACATTGAATTAGACAGAGCCAGTTATGAATCTGACATATACATAGGTAGTGTATAATGTATCGAATTCTTCTTAATCATCTCACCAAGTTTGCTTCTGAAATTTTATTAAACGTAGTAGTTAGAAAGCAGTTACAATGCAGCGAAATGTAAACGACGTAGATGAATATAGATCATGATCCAAATTGGTACTCAAATTTACTCATCCATTGGTCGATCAGAAATGATTTCATTCCTCAGGGAATATTTTTCTTTCGCATAGTTTTCATATCCGAGAACATGTTGCTGTAGACAGACAGATTCATCATCCCAAAGTATGATACATTTAACCTGCAATAGGATATATCCAATTGGGGAAATACTTTGGTATGACAACTATGACTGTCACCAAGAGTTCTATACATATAGATAGAAGTCAATGTTATTACTTTGTACTCCTTGAATAATGGCTTTGTGTGCTTTTTGATTTGTGAATGGCCACTGTTAGCAGGAATAGCTTTTTCTCCGAGAATCAAGGTTCTGTGCAGGCTTACTTTCTTGAGCAAAAATTTTGCTAAAGCAAATATGGGAGAGAGCTAACATATTCTAGAAGAGCTAGTATGATATCTATCATAATTTCCAGTAACTTTTCCCTTCTATACAACATTTGACAGTTTCCCTATTTGTCGTAAAATATAGTAAGTTAGTCCTTTCTTTATTTACTAAAAGGTTAGTAACTGTAAGCCAATTCTGCACTTCGGTCTTCATTGCAGTTATATTGCCGTTAAGAGCTCCGAGAGTTGTAGTGAAGGTTCCGTCATCTGCTTACATTGTAATATTGCAACTTATATTAGGAAGTAAATCTTTCATATAAATCTTGAATAAAAGCGGATCCAAAATGGACCCTGAAAGCATTCCTCGAGAGATCATTTCCCAGAGACGTGTCCCATTGACTTGTAGTATCTCTTTGCAATCTGAAGGATATGACTCCACTAGCTCTTATGAATCTATATATTTTCAGCTTTTGAAACAAATTAGCAAAAGACACATGGCGCATTGCATAGAACAGTTCTTCTAGCGCAAATAGCTTGGTCTGCATTTCTACCATATTTAAATCTGAACTGCTCGTTACAAATATGAGCAGTATAACTATATGAAAATTAAGAACAATTACCAGCAATAAGTATACAGAAATTTGTAAGAAACAAAGAATTTAAAAGCAATAAAGACACAGGCAGTGATGGTGCGATTGAAGAATTGAAGGCTATACTATGAGTGATGTCCACTTTCTGCTAAGCATCCTTTGCGAGCTATGATATTTTTTAACACATCTCGTTTGACACTTTACGCTAATTGCTTACATTACTATGGACTGAGATAGTTAACAAATATACTTGAATATTTTAAAATACATAATTTTAAGCAAAGAAATCACGGAATTATACAAACAGCACTGCCGTGCTTCTAGCTACCATAAAGTAGTGAATTTCAACGCGGTCGATTTTCCGTAAATAACAGTTTTGGAGTTCCTTAGCAAAACCGACCATTACTGAAAATACTATTAGTTTTATTCGGAACACGATGGCAAAGGACGGACATTTTACAGTGGGAAGTATTGAAGAAACTCTAGAGATTGGTGTAATTAACAATATCCTCCACAGGTATTTAAGTTTTGTTCTCGTTCGATTCACTACAATGAAATTTTGCAGATGTATACTAGATCGCTTTGGTAATGGGTCGTCTCATTTGATGTACATCGTCATTGCAAGTGACGCAACATGGCTATGCTCCTAGGATTTAAAAATAGCAACAATAGACGGCTTCGGCTTTCGACAACGCTTCGATTCCAAAAGAAATGTATTACATCTTATAATTTTTTCCTATGGAAAAACATATCTTCCTGGAATTTGCCGCCATAAGCAGAGTGCATTTGCAACTTCCGTTTAAATTCAGCAAATATTTTATAAGAGGTCTATGAATGAGGGGGAGAACCTGGTGTATGACTTTCCAACGACGTTTACGACGGTCTCATTTGAAGATGGCGGTTTGACTGGTAAAGATGTTGCAGGATTCCAATCAATAATCGGTAACGTCGTCCTTAGACCAAATCCTGTAGCGGAATTAGAAATTTCCTGCAAAACAATTGAATCACTTTTGGAGGCAGATGAGAAAGTGAAATGAACAAATATATGCTTCACGAATTGGATGAGGTACAGTATGGGATAAAAGTCAGTCCCTCTACTAGTAACTAGTAGGTTCTTATGTTGTGACATGTGATGATAGGTGGGTGTTATACGACGATTGGGAGTGCTTAGAGCAATGGACAGACAAGTTCCAAAGCAGATGGCAAAACCTCCATATCATTCCCAATACTTCAGTCACAATATGGTAGGGACCCAATGACGAGGTATAGGGCAGAATGCCATTGTCCAAAGGAACCATTACGGTAGACAGCTATTGTGCTGAATTTTATATGTATCAGAAATTTCACAAATTGGATGAGGCACAGAAACAGTGTAGGATAGAAGTTAGCCCTACGCTGCTTCGAGAAGCACTAGGTTCTTGTGTTGTGACATCTGACGAGAGGTGGGTACTATACGACGATTGGAGATGTTTGGCGCAATGGATAGAGAAGAATGAGTCTCCGAACCAGATGCCAGATGTACTGAATTAGATATGCATCAGTAAGTTGATAAATTCAGCTGAGTTTTCTACCACTTGTTTCTCTTTTTCGTTCTTGGTAAAAGTGAAATGATTGTAACGGCTCTTATTCGTTATAACAAGAAAGAAAAGAGCAAATTATCTCTTTCCTATTAGTACCTTCACTAACTTTCGCATGTCAAGTTATAGAATATTATATACACCTATAACATTTTAATTGAATGTATATATGTATGTATGTCTTAACCTATTATGCTTATCTTTTAAATGTTCTCTACCACTTTTTAATTCAATTAATCAACAAATTGGGATATAACAGCTATATTCCAGAACGTCAATAATATAACGTGTTCATACACCATCGTCAGTACAATATTACTGTATATACAAACAATCAATGGTTTTTATTGTTTTTATTATTTTTATAAGAAACAACTGCTGGTTTATGTATATTTCACTGACGACAGTGTCCGAAAAAGTTATCAAATGTTGTGGAATATAGCTCTTATACCCAATTTGTTGTTTAATTGTTCTAAAAGCGTGGTAGAGAATATTTAAAAGGTAACACGTTGATTGATCGTCATACTCTACTGTTGCTGTTATAGTCCTTTCTGTAAGCCTTTAATGATGCACCTGTTGTGAAAAGTAATAGAAAGTAGTGGACTTACACTTTGCTATATTAAATTTCCTGGAGCTGTTTCCAATTTTTCTTATTTATTCTGTAACGGCAACTTTGTAGTGATAAGTATCTTTTAGAATATCATTATCATTTTTTCTCCTTTGTTTGTATTGAGACTCCGCTAATGATTTCTCTAGTTGCATTTTTCTGCCAATAATGGTTTCGGTATTTTATGCTCCTGCTCTTCTTTTTGGCTTTGTATGTATCCAGTGCTACATTAAAGTGGGACTGTTCTGCTCCTGAACTTTCTATCATCGGGTTTCATCCAGCATCGCGATCAGTTACTGATTTTTGTTGTTTGAGTATTTATGCACTACCTTCGAGATTGCTCTGCGGAGTGTTAGATTTCGTATACCCAGGTGTTTTACATCTTTCTTCTATTTCTGTATACGTCCCGACATTCAGTATCCTAGCTAATAGCAACTGGACAACATTCTCCAGTGCTCCAAATCGATGTCCCTTGAGGTGTTGTTTCAATCTTGGGAAGAAGAAAAAGTCACAAGGACTCAGGTGAGGCCAAATTGCGGTTTAATAAAATTGCTGTGTGACAAGGAGCATTATCGTAATGCACCCACTTCTTTTCTATGTTTGCTCTCACACACATGACTCTTTTTCGAAATATTTCAAGAGCCCTTCTGTAAAAGTGTTGATTAGTCTCTTGGCCTGGTTGCAAAAACTCTCTGTCAATGGTTCGCTTGCTATCAAAGAAGCAACTTACTTGCCCATTCTTGTTCTTTTGCCTTGAAGAGCTTGGAGTGTGTTATTCTATGCTCTGGCGCTTGGTTTCCGGGTCGTACTCAAACACGCAAATCGCGTCATCGGTAACGTACCTGTTCCTTCTCATGTCCTTTTGATCCTGGGTAAGGTTTCTTGGGACCATTTTTGAGCAGATTTTCCTCAACCCAATTTATTGGTACAAATCTGAATGACAATGTGTGATTCAAATTTAAATCTGCCCCGATCATTCTGTCAACCGATGATCTGAGCGCAAGACCCCTAACTCTGTAGATATTTGCATCGCTAATCTGAACAGAAAGCTTTCCGTTTCAAGGTTTTTCTTGAATCGATTATCTTCCCTCTGCAAATGCCTTCAATTACCGAGTTCTTGACAAAGCACTCTCTCCGTAGGTTTATCGAAGTTTCGCAAAAGTTACCATTGCACTGGGTTCAAGTCAATCCAAACCGGATCACACCCCGGTTCTCAAAATTCGTCTCTCAATATCAGAACACACAAACAAAACCTGCTGCAGTAAATCCATCACTATGAACAAACGACGGCTTAGATGGCTTCATTACGTTGAAAAAGTTATATATAGCAGGTGTTTTCTACGAAAAGTTAGTTTGTGGGTTGTAAGATTTACTTCTAAATCTTTTATAGATACTACAACTCGCGGTTTTCAAGAAGTGTTTCGTTTTTAAGCAGTTAAAAATACTTATTTGGAGTTATTCAAATCTTTGGTGAAGATAGAACTACTTGATAAAAATTAGTAATATTTACATTAGATGCAAGAATTTCCCCCACGGAAATATTTCTAGTGCAGATCTAATTTCGCAAATTATGCCCTTTAATTTTTAGTCATGCAATACATTTTGAAACGTAACAATATTGGTTAACGTTACCGTTTACAACTCATAAAATTGTAAAACTTGGAATATCCTACTTCCATAACGGTAACATAATCGAGACAAAAGTAACACTTTTCGGGATATAAAACTTAAAAATGAGAAAATGGTAGAGCGGGCTGCTGTTTATGTTTATGTTTACGCTTATTGTTAACATGGTGTCTACATATGTATGTATATGTATACCTCGCGGAGCTAAATACATACACATACATAGGAATGTGCAACAATAGTCGCAGAATAACGTTTCTTAATCTTTTGGTGTTATTTGTTTCGCTATGTACGATGAAGCTTACAAATTACAAAGATACGATGAATGTATTATGTTGTACGTAGAATGGTACGAGAGTATCTGTTTTCGTACGGTTTAAGAGGGAGAATATAGAGGATGGCGCCTTAAGCAGTTTGTATGCATCGTATTCGGTTCTACCCTTTGAAGATACGTGAAATTGCTCAGATAAGTCGGGATGTTAGCCGCAGTAAAGATTATAAGACCAGTACTGAAACATATGATGCGATTTCTTAAGAGAAATGTATGCGTCGAGCGAATACGATGTACCTCTTTGTAGATCTGGATAAACAGGAATACTTTCATTTAAATATTTCAAGTTTGAGCTTAAATAAATTCCTTCACATAGAAGTTTTCTTTAAATTATTAAGCTGTGATAACATGTGTGCCTAAATCTATAAGTACCCGGCGTTTATTTTGTAGGGTGAACTACATATAGACCACACATATTTCTGTTTTATTGCTTTGCTGCTCCATGTTTGTAGTTAACAAGGTTTGACAACGATTTTCTGTAAGTTGCGTGTTTCTTATTACAGCAATTTTCCTCTTCAATTGCATTGCAAATCAGGAACATTTGGGATCCTATATGCCCACTCTAAGGTGCAGACTTTTGTGATTCTTTTGGAAATCGTTACGAGTGATACGATCATACGAATGATGGGTACAGATCAGTTTTGCAAAAGTATTTGAATAGGTGCCAAGTTTAAATGTATTCTGCAATGTCAAGCAACTTTTCTCTACAGGCTAACATGAATTTCGAACATGTAAATGTATTTAAGAATTCCACTAAATTCATCTATCACTACAATCCGCAATTACTCAATTGGCAAAGCCATATATCTGTGACGCGGTTTAAATCTGAAATAAACCTCCTCGCAAACTTCGTGAGTGAAGTCTAACTATGTGCATATATTCGCTTGCATGCACTTTATTTATTTAATGTGTCGCCTTTAAACTCCTAAATGGTAGCGTCAAAGAAGTTCTAAAATATTTCCTTAAACAATGGCACGGGGGAGGCAAAAGAACAGTCCAAAAATGACTAGGTGAGATACTTTTCTGCACGACAAGAGGAACACGTAGCAACAGGTCAAAATTAGTAGATTACTAGTGTCTGGAATAACCACATTCCAATTAAAACTCGATCTCCTAAGTATTGATGTCACAATCGAAACATTCAAACTGCGTTTATTGCTCGCATAAACTAAATCAGAATCCATAGCTCGATGCCAGTAGGTGGAAGTATGTATAAAGGTTCAGGGCTTCCAACTGTCGACCATACTTCAGCAATTGTGCTATAGATCTAATTTCGGTAAGATCCAACTGAAGATAGATATTCCGTATAATAGTTCAACTGCAACGGTTGTGTGATTTTGGACGGTAAACGAGAAAGTTTCTCAAGAACGAGATCTATAATCACAACCCTAAGTAGGTTGATACCAAATTAAAGCATTTCCAGTAAAGAGATCAATAACAGATCGAAATACAATTTAATCAGGAGAATGTCTCGATACCTTAAGCTACCGGTTTCAAGGATAAGAACTTCTTTTGTGAAGTGAAATGGAAAGCTTCCGGTGCGATACCTGAACCACTGCAGACCTCGGCCGCTTCACCCAACTGCTACCCGACGTCGCTGTTAAGAAGCACAACTCTTTAGCCTTCACATCCAACACTAACGTACGCTCAATCGCCTGAACCAAAAATTTATATTTCTGAGATAGTGGCTCTGCAACAGGAATGCTACGATTAATTCGAACCATAAATTATATAATAATAATATAATGTTAGTGAACAATTTCTTGTGCACCAAGCACTGCTGAGACCAGTTAAAAGAAGAAACGTAGAAACGGCTTGATTGGTCCGATTTTATCTGCAATCATGGCAGAAGTTTCGTGACAAGGAAAAGGACACCTGTACACTACAAAAGAGGAGAATGGGAGAACTTCGTAAGACGCTGTAGTATCATCCTCATATAGTCGTCTGTATCAACAATGGTTAGACTCCCGAGTTTCATTTCGTAATCTAACTCATTATTTCCATCTTGTAGTCTATTTCAAAAACCTGCCTTAATATCCTTGTTTGAACAGATCTAACTTAAGACAGATCCACCAATAGCCTCTTCAAAAAACAAAGAAAAGAAAACAAACAGTAATCAAAGGCAATTCTGGCAGCACAGTACGAAACTCGTCCAAATATTAACGGCGGAAAACTTACAAGATTATAATAACCTGAGGAATACATATATGGATGTGGAATTGTGTATCTGATCAAGTATTAGTTAGAGAAATATTAAGTACTTATTATTAATTGCCTAAGGACTTATTATTTGTACTTGGAATTACTAATTTTGTATGCAATTATTATTTATTCTAGAAATAGTTAAATTTTTAAGGAATATAAGATTCATATAAGATTTGTAGTCAATGAACTACTTGACGAAGATTTCAGAAAAAGCCCTAAAATTCCTGAAATTAACTAATGGAGCCCAAAATTTAATTACGTCGCCTCTAAACACCCAGAACGGTACTTCCCGCAACAGCGGCAACGCAGAGGCACAAGAACAACACAAAAATATGATTAGAGAGGATATTTTCCCTATAGGAATACTGGAGCGGAAGGCTACCTGTAGACCCAGTTGGGACAGGCTGGGTTAAAATTAAGGTACATGCTTCAATAACTAAACCACCCCGTATCAAAAGAAAGATTTAGATGTCCATCCCTTGCTGATCGGAGACAATGACCCGATTATTCCTAAATTGCAAAGCACTTCCAAAGTATCTTCGTGTACGTTAAATCTAAAAATTATTAAAAAGTAGTAAACACAAAACACATAAATACAATACCCAAAACCTCAATGTTTATTGAGCTCGTGATGAAATGCATTTCAAAGTATTACATAATTCAGTCGAGAGGCGAGTAGATAGTGAAAAGTGTGAGGGGTAACTTTAAGCAGGAATATAACTATTTAGACACAAGATACCAAACGGAATAAAGATCGGTACTAACGGAAGATAGGATAGTAATAAATCTTTCGTACGAACTTCAAAATTCGCATTATTTTCTCCACCCCAATACAAAATGAGCAATTAGTGAAGTAGTTGGTACACAAGAACCCTCAACTTAATCGAAAGAACTAAAAAATCACTGATGGTAAAGTGCAAAAATGTAAACTAAATTAGAGGAAAGGTCAAAGTAAACGAGACAAAAGGAAGTTACAGGAGCAAAACTTAAGAGGGATTTACAGTCACAGCGTGGCCCATCGAGAACAAAACCATATTATAATTTATGTCCCAAATATGTTAGGAACAAAAAGACCAGGGTACATACGGCAAATGTCCAATCCAAAATTAACCCCGTGCGATGTTAACCGGTATTTTTTTGAAACGCTAACGTTACCTTCGACGAAAAGGTCACATTAGGGAGAAAAGCAAATCGTGGGAAACTCTAAAAATAAATAAAATATAGTAGGTACTAAATACATTGTGACCAACAGCTACTTTCAAACAACCAATTTTTTATATTCTATAAAAATTGAGGAAAGTAAACGTTCTTAACCAAGTGTACACCTACTAACTTTTATTTCTACTACGTCCATGATATCATTCCACGATATGCTCTCTTTGCTGTGCCTATTATATGACCTATATGAAAATATGAATCTGTAATCTTGTAGACCTCGTCTTGTTATCGACTTGACATCATTCATTTATTGTCCAAAGGAGTGGACCAAAATGACATTCATTTCTTCTTAAGAAAAGCACATCGGTATTTTGTTAGTCAGCATATCCACGATACTGCTATCCTGGATAATCTTCCAATCGCCAGAAAAGTGTGTATATAAGTTGACATTGATTCTTTGTAGTTCTTAATATAAACGAATCCCTGTAATAAGAAGTAACATTTCCATACTTTGTCACCATGAATACACCATTAATATACCTGTGTAACGATAAAGTGACATCAAACCAATGATTTTTGATTTGTTATGAAAAAGGAAGGAACAAATAAACGGCAGGAAAGAATTCATACAGGTTTCATAAGTCAAAGGAAACAATCATTTTTGTAGTGTCATCAAGAAAATTGCTCCACCACATTGTGTAAATAAAATTTTCTAAATTCGTCCATCTACATTCGTATATTTCAGAAAGCTTTAACAAGATTTATTTATATTAGGTGTGTGATAATAACAAATCTGCTAGAGTGTTTGGAGAAGCGGTTTATTTAACCACAACTCAGCCGTAACATATCACAGCAACCTACCCATACGATTAATTGAATCATTGAAAATGTAAACTCGAAATGTCGCGGGTAATTGCAGACTCAATTAATAAAGCAAACATTTACGTAGGACATTTTCTCTCGACACACGGTCAGCACTCGTATCTGTATACCATGCGTATACGAATATACATAGCTACTTCTAGTTATTATTGCAGCGCCGTATACCAACTGACACTGTCGCGTACCGATCAACGGATAAAAGAATGAAAAACATCCCATCTGTATAAATAGAACCGACGTACGGCTTATACTTCTATAGCAGGAGAAGAGCTTATATGTTTGTTTAGGACGTTCAATTTTTCAGATGATTCAATAAACATAATAATGCTTACTATTTATAGGACGGATAAAGGTACTTGTGAATGCATTGAAACGTTTTTGAGGCAGGGATTATTCGTTGCGAAGTTCCCGAATCACGGCTTTGCGTTGTTCGCTCCGAGCTCGCCTCTCGAAATCTATTTCTTGGATCCCCAAGATAACCCCTGGACGCTGTGCACCTGCTCGCACCGAAGAACACTTGGTTGGCCGGAAGGCACCAGTTGACCTGGATTTTTAATGTTCCGCCGAGGCACTTTGCTAATTATTGGAAATTATTTTCCGGGATATAAGTAGTTATCCCGCAGCATCTTTAATATTGCGCCTGTTTTGTGACTTGCATTACCTGCAAAGAACTGCCAATACAACAATGGAATTCATAGCTATTACATAGAAAATCATTTAAGCCCAGAAATCGTTCGGTATGGTACCTATCAATTATTTATGAGCAAATGCTTACCAACATCGAGAGTAAAATAAAATCACAGCCCGACAAAAAAAAATATTTGTTTGCTGCATCAAAAATAAAAAGCTGATTTTAGATATTTCAAGAACTCTGATTCCAAAAATACCTTTCTGTTTCTTGTGTCAGTTCCAGTTGTTGAGATAGACAAGAATTAAATATTTCATATATTTTCATTCATATTGCTGCAATAAATCTTCTGAACAAACCTCCTTTTCAATTATAGTTGTTTATTACAGTTGTTTTTATTCCCCAATTTTTCGAAATAAGAAACTATTTATTTATCATCTTAAATTCCCCTACTTGTCTCCAATGGTTTCCTGTTATACCGGCTTTAATGTGTTTGTGCATAAATACCAATAGAAGTATATATGTGTCTACTCTTGATTCAGTTTGAACTTAAGCTTTCTTGCAAGTGTGTTTGTTCGACAAGTGTTATTAAAATCGTCCAGACGTCTTTTGCTATATATGCGGCTAATACATATTAAGAGATAGTAGAAAACCAATTTGTGAGTTTGCGAAAAAGCATACATGGCCTATTTTGGTGTTTGTCTCTAGGAGATCAAGATCACTAGATGGGTGCTACATGTTGCCTGCAAATCACGTGTTAAGAACCTACGCCAGTGGACAAAAGGACAAAGAAAGTCCTTGAAATTTGGGATTCCAATGGTGTGGAGGGAACTAAGAAACCATTTTGGCGTTACTTTTGTCTAGTGAATATAAAGGCTATTAATCGAAATAATCAACATAAGTGAACATATCGCAATTTTTATTCCACATTCAGAAGAAATACCAGTTCCAATATTTAGTCTTCGGAGTTGCTTACTTCTAGACTTACCGTAACAGAGAAAAAGATCTGCCATTTTATTCTCAGGAAGATAACTTGATATTTTGCAACGACATGAAGGAACTGTTACAAAAAATGGGTATATCAGAGTACATATCGACTGATTGGCAACTTTTTATAGATACTTCCGAAAGAAGTCTGAAGTGTGACTTTCTATACAATGGAAACAAATATGGAAGTATTCCAATTGAGCATTTCACAAAGATGAAAGACAATTATAAAGCAATATCTCTACTTCTGAAAAAATTAACTACTACACAAATGGATGGCTGATATATGTTGATCTACAAATGGTAAATTTCCTTTCAGGACAGCAATGTGAATATACAAAATATCCTTGTTTTTTGTGTCTTTGGAACAGCAGCGGGAAAGATGAACATTCGATAAAAAGAAATTGGCCCAACAGAGTCGCTCTAATAGACGGAAAAGCCAATGTTATTAATGAACATCTATAATTATAGTAGAACAAAAAATTTCCTCCCCTTGCGCATTAAACTAGGGTAAATGAAACAATTTGTGAAAGCTTTGGATCAAAATGGTCTTTGTTTTCAATTCTCGCCAAATTAATTCCCTACAATTAGTAATGAAAAATTAAGAGCAGGGATATTTGTTGGACCTGATATAAGGTAACTTACAAAAGACTAACACTTCACAGAATCAATGACAATCAATGAAATTGAATCCAATGCATAGTCTTCTTTTGTTAAAGTTGTGCAAAATTTTCTTGGTAATTATATGTCTGAAAATTACGAACAAATAGTGGAAGATATGCTTAATAGCTTTTAAATTCAGGTTACCGTATGAGCATTAAGGTCCATTATCTAAACAGCCATTTAGAGAGATTTCCTGCAAATCTTGGTGACTTTAGTGAGGAGCAGGGCAAACAATTCTACCAGTATATCAGAATTATGGAAGAAAAATATCAGGGCAGATGGGACACACAGATGATGGCTGATTACTGCTGGAGTATTAAAAGAGATAAACCCTTTCAGACATACAGAAGAAAACGCTCAAAAGAAAGTTTTTAAATTAGTTACCAACCGCTGTAGATATTTATTTTGAGCGATAACACGTGCAAATGTTTGTTTTATAGAATAAACTTATTTTCTTTTTATTTGTGCGCTTGACCAAGAATGGCAAAGAGCAGAAAGATCCGGCAAATTGGAATGTAATTCAGAACAAGGGAAAGTTAAGTTAAGAAAAGTTTAACCAGTATCATACAGAAATGTGCTGAATGAATATTATGTATTTTCCAGTTTGGTTTAACTCTTGATTCAAAATTTCCGGCATCAAACGAAACATATCGCTAATGCGAGTACTTTAAAAAGGTAAATATTTTATGGACGACGAGAAAGCCGTTTCTAGCTGTCAGAAACTATTACGAGGCGTATACTACTTAATGCACTTTTTGCAATTCTCGCAGAAACCTCAAATACGAGAAACTAACAGCGAAATTACATCACCTCGATTCAGCATTGGCGTCGCCTTTTCATACGCGTTGCACAAATTTACAATTATAATTGAGCTTCCGTAAATTTTGTTAAATCAACGATTCCGACAATCGAAGCGGCAAAAGTTTTCGACAGCTAATTAGTGGCGTAGTCGTTGCAGCGTAAAATCTCTAAATGCAAAGAGCGACAAATCCGTTAAAGCGCAAACCGTGAAAGCTTGAGCCGCCCGCTAAATGTAAATATCGGTTAAATCAGTTTACAGACTTTATTTTAAAGTAGTCGTCGTTTTTGTTTTGCAGGTGCTTATATATTTTCGATTAATTTTCAAAATATCTTTGAATCTTCAAGTGAATTTCCGTGTAAAATTATTAGTAGCTATTCAATCAGTAAAGAAGTTAGAAATCAGAGATTACCAATTGAAGATTGAATATTTTATAGGATGAAAGACGGCAAGTAATTATAGGCAGGTTGAAGGAATATAAGAAAGAGTAATGCATTTAGCAATAGAGTACCGCGATTTATGCAGCTAGATATATTGAAACTGATCAATTATTAAAACAAGCAGCATTTAGTACTACCTTCCAATCATGATTACCTACATAGGAAACCTGAAAATGCTTATCCACATCTTAAATGCGAAATGAACTTGCTGCACACTAGTAAAGTAAATGTCGTCCGAAACATTCAACTCCAATAGACTATGAGTTTGAATAATACTCGAGTCCTAACCGAGTTCTGAGTGGAAAAATTTTTGTATTTCAACTTAACAACGACTAAGTTCTAAACCAAACGGTCGACTTGCGGGTTGATTATATATATTTTGTCTCGGTTATTCCTATGAAATCTAAATTACAGTTTTGTACTCTTTCTCCAGTCCTTGCTCTTTGCTGTAGGCCCTTTATATAACAAGTTCCTATTTTACTGGGTACATTCCCTTTCTTTTCCCAATATTGTCTTTTCCATTGCCTTGTGTATCTTAGTATCTGATCTTCTTGCTAGATTCTCTGTTCTGCTTTTCCTTTGCGCAAGTTTTCATTGTTTTTATCATCTTTCCATGCTTTTATCCATTCTTGGCGTCATTTTTGTGGAATTTCCTTTTTGTTTCGTTGGTTATTGTGGTTTGAAGTCCTATTTCCACGCTTTTTCATCTATTATAATCCTTTGGTATCCAATCCTTCTAATTCTTCCCTTACCTTTCCCATTCTCTTTGCTATCTGCTCGAAGTTTTCCTGTATTTCCAATTACTTTCTACACCCATGGTCTTGCATATATTTGGGTTCCCGCTCATTCTTCGTCACGTTTCCCTTTTCGGTTTGGTTTTCTAATTTAATGTTTCAGACTTTTGTTTCAATCTTACTTACTTAACTTGTACTTTTTCGCCTATTTTGCTTTCTATAAAGTTTCCCGTTCCAGTTTTTACCTTCATTTTTCAAACCTGTTATGACAATATTGTTTTTGTATGTGATTTTTCTCTAGCCTCCTTACTCATATTTGACTTTCTCCAAACCTTCTTAAGACTTCATATTCTCCTCCTTTAGTACCTTATTGTCTCTTCTTATGTTATTTTATTCTTTTACCACTTGTTACTTTATCTTTTATGTCCTTCCCTATGGCCTCCATCTTCCCATCAAGTTACAAACTAGGCTTGATGATCGTAATCTAACTCTTTTATTTATTGAAGTTGCTTGGTCAGCACTGTTATATCCTACCCTCGATATAAGGTTCGTACACGTATTACTCACTTATATAATAGTTTTGAAGAGTGTGACTTCCACTTACGTGATAAGACCCAACTCGAGTCCGCGGAGTGTAAAATTTTTAAAGAACAATATTTTCTTTCAAAATAACAAATGAGAATCCCCCGTCCTGAGTTAAAAGGATAAATAAAATAATAAATAGCTCTCTTATCAATTTCAAGAAATGAAGTATACATATATGTCATGAATGTATGTATATATATGTATGTATGTCTGTTCCCGTAAGTGTCAAAACTAAAATTTAGTTGGTTTCCATAAACGGCTAGAAAACCACATTAGTAGAGAGTTGCACTTTAAGAGTAGTGACTCGTAGGTTGCGGTCGTAAATGACAGGGATCCAACCGACATGTGCAAGTACTGAAGTAGTAGAGTGAGCTTTGTAGAGGGAGTTGACGCATGATACTTTTTCCTTCGTGTACGCAGAGAATAGAGATCTGATCGTTGAAACACGTTTAAAAGTTTATAAATTGGGGTGATAAGGGTAAGCACAATTTTATTTTATTTTTCATACAGTTTGGTAAATTGCATCAAGACGAAGCTACCAGCAGCACCTGACTAAAGAAAGTGTTAATCTTATCGAGTTTAATCACTTGTGTCTCTGACAATGATGTGGATACGCCTATATTTCAAGGCTTTTCCAGAACTAAACATAGTCGATGACAGTATAACACTTCATGGCGCATTATTTCCTCGTCCCAAAGTAATTAACTGTAAATTACAGTCGCATTGTCATTTAATAAAATCGAACAACATATTCGCTGTTGAGAGTAGCAGATGTAAACGCCGATAAAATTAATGCACGCTGGTTTATCTACAGACGCGGGAAAATATCGCCCGTTATTTAGTACCACTGTTAGTGCCAATTTAAATCAGATGTATCAATCATCCTGTCTAAGCTTACCGCAGGAATCGCTACCGTACTGTTTTCGAACGCCGTAGTTTATTTCATTCATTTCAAATGAATTAAAATCAGATACATTTAACAATATTCCGTGTCAGCATGAAACGATGTAAAAGATAAAATGGTCGGGTAATCGCAGTAAATTTACTATTGTGATAGCTTGCCAAATACTGAAATCATAAGTTGAATTAGTAACAATTTGTTGCAACTAAGTTATTGTTCGGAACATAAATAGTGAACTGCTTCTAGTCGGAATCTGTGGCATAAAATTTGGCGTACAGTTGAACTTGCGTTTAATTAAAATCATTCAATTTTATGGGAAATAGATCGTAGAATATTTTAGGCAAAAAAATTTCAAAGCTGAAACTTTGCATCCCGAGAACTCTTCCTCTAGACGTAAGGTCGAGAAGTAAAAAGGTCAATAACACTACACTATTAATAAGCAAAAGTAGTTGTACGAGTGTACGTTTGGATGCAGTGAAAGTTTAGAAATTATATGATGGAGGCTTTTTGCCTTGTAACTAATTAACATACAGCAAATAAAGATATATATATTTCTTTAATTGTATTCATCTATGCACTTCATTCAGCAATTATAGTCACAATGTAATTGTTGGTAAAAATAAAACACTTTTCATAAACATTAACAGCAAATAAACGCCTAAGTTGCAACGAAACCACAATCATTCGATAATAAAGAACGACGGGGCTTATTTACGTTATTCAGACAAAACTAACATTAAAATAAGCCTCCATTACAAAGTGATGACGCAATAAATCTCACTCATCCCGCTAATCTGAACGGGATCAACCCCGGCCTCACATTTATACCCGATATATCCAAACTGAAAAATAATACGTATAGATTTCCCAAGAGGTCGTCCGGTCACGAAAAACAAGGTCGTCAAGTTTCGCTTTTTATCTAAACCGCAAAACTGGAGATATAAAGGAAGCGAAATAATAAAATGTGTTACGGCCAAACTAGAATGAATATAAAACCCGGCGAGGTGAAAATAGAATACGAAAAGTACTTCCAATTGGCTGCTGGTAACCGTGAATAGGCACTATCATAAACACTCATTCGTCGTAGTCCACATCGAGATATGTTTTTTACGTGTAAAATTTTAGAGCAGAGGCACGGATAGCTTTGGTTTCTTGCGAAATGGAAAACCATCCATTTTGTTTGTGAATATACACGCAACTGTGGACGTTATTTAACAATAGGACATACAAAGCCTGTTTTATATTTAAAGTGGATATCTTTTGAGGAATGAAGGGATGTGGTTTGAAAAATATTTCCGTTTGATGTAGTAGTTTCAGTTTCCACAAACGAGAAACTACAAATTTTATGTTTGTGGTAGCGACGGCGATTTTTAGTTAACATGCGCTGTGCTATTCACGTAGCTGAAAGCAAATTTTTCGTTGCCCCAAATAGGTTATAAAAGCCTGCTGATATAGAGAATCTAATTGATCATGGTATTAGATATACTTAAAGATGAAAGTATGAATACTTGTGGTTTAAACTAAAAATAGGATTTGGGAAAACTCCGAGTACGAACTGTGAATGGTGTTTCTTTGTGTTCTCCCACGAGGATAACTTCCCGGTGATCGCAATATGTAATGGTAAGTTTTCCAAAATGGATATGTGGTGAGGGTAAATATTTTTGTTTTGCTTTTTTCTGAATTCCATTTTATTCAGTTTACCACTTTGAATTTTTGTCAGAAATCGATGAAATGGGGTTTAGTGTTCAAAGTAAACACTAACAAAGCAATCATACAACAACTATCCGCGAGTCTGTGAACTAGCACAGCATACGGTTCTTTTAATTTAGATGGGTAGAATGTGGGAAACTACAAAGCCTATATTCATCAAATCATGCCAAAATCTGACAAAATTTGTACTTCATTCTAACAGTGAATTTCCTTCTAAGTCAAGCATACATTGCTGTATTAAAGCCAATTAAAATTTTTGTATACCAATGAGCGACATTTTTGTGTATACCAGCAGCAATTGTAATGTTTTATCGCTTAAAGTTTCATGATGCCTATGGCACTACATTGTCCACATCTTCCTCTTTATTTCCTTCTTCTTATCAACATTGCCAAAAATCAATTTACTCTCTGAATTTACAATCGTGTGATGGCATTTTCGATTAGCTCATGGTGCATAATGGTATCTTAGAAAAATATCATTGTTGAGGATTCGCGACTGCTGAAGTAAGGTTTACCTCGAGTGACATAAAACATCAACTTATTCAAAATGAAGAGTCTTAGTTGACTTGAAGGTGGCCCACCTTCGAACAAATGCCTCTGTTGGAAAAGAGTTCAAACAAATCCGAGGCTATTTGTTAGGTAGTTCTCCCAATAGTATATTGAGATACAATTTCCATACCGTCTCCCTTCAATTGGGTATAATTGTTTATTTTAATCAATTTCTATGCAAATTCCATATCGTAAAATCATTTTAGCATTAGAATTTCTATGTAGTAGTATAGCATTTCTCATAATTCTATTGATCTCCAGCGCGAAACACCCAAAATGGAAGGTACATTTGGGTCAAAACTTCGTAGCAATTTCATATTCTATATATATATATATATATATATATATATATAACTATTTCAATATTATGCTAGAAATCAATTCAGTGTAAAAGATGGGACAACTAATACATCAATAGTACTTTGCCGTCGCCGATACATTAATTAACAAAAAACTGGTTGATTCAACCTCTCATTTAAATCTTCCTAAAGTGACTCAGCATTCGCCAAAAGTGAAAGGACATGCTGTCAGTCAATCTATAAAGCTGGTATGGCAGATATCATCCTGATAAAATAGGTTGGAGAAGAATATTAATATGTCATAATCAAATGTTCTAACACTGCCTCTAGTATCTACTGACTCAAAATTCGTTTGATAAGTAGGAATCCTTAGAAAAAGGAATATGTAGGTTAATGTCACAAAAAGCAATATATTTTACTAGAGAACTAAACAGAAATATGAAACGGAAAAAGCGAATTAAATAAATACAACTTCAAGCGATCCTATTTGGGAATGGAAGTAGTGGAGTAAGAAGTTGGACTCCCTCAGTTGCTTTCCAATATAATGGTGAGCAGATTACTGTAAAACGCAAGAAGAACAGTAACAAAAGCAAAAATGCAAACTTGATAGACACAGACAAAAATAGAGAAAATGGAAATGGAACAGGAGCGGGACAGAAAAATCGTAATAGAAATGACAGATGGACAAAAGTTAACATATGCAAGCAGAGAGTACTGCCAATATTAATGTACGCATGTATGTGAAATATCAAAAATCCAACGGTGGGAAGCGACAATAGACGCATTTGAAACCAAATCCTCATAAACATTAATAAAAGGTTAAAAGTGATAAAAAATAATATGGGCAAATTTGTTGATAAACAAATTACAAAGATTTTTTTAAACATAAGGAAAGCAACTTAAATAGTATGGCCACATTGAGGGTACGAACTGATATAGCCTATTCAAAAATACAGGCAAGGGTAGCACGTAAAGAGAGAAAAGACAGACTTAGGAAAATGTGGATAACAGGAAATAAAAGGACACAAAACTGTATAGACATTAACAGATAGTACTGAACTGGAAGATGTAGGAATCATGAATATAATCGAAATGAATGCCAAGAATGAATTACTACAGAGAAAAAGGGAAGACAAAAGAAGAAGGTCCTAAGTACTCGATTGCCAAAACTGTTGGAGCTAACCATGTTTTATGTAAGGCGCATGACAAAAAGAAATAAGTTCTTTATTAAGATGAATATCACCGAAAGTTAACGCTTGGAAATCTTTGCTATTCTAATAAGTATCATGTAATTCGGGCACCAACTGATTGAGGCGTTGAAAACGCATATGAGTGGGCTCATGACGGCGGTAGCATTGTGCCCGTAGGATTTGTACCTGCTTTGAGAATTGTCATTTCCACTGTGAAAGTAGACCAGTTCCGGTCCAAGTAATTCAAGGCTTCGATATAAGTCTCTTTCAGTTGCATTGAGATCGTAGACTTTCTGAAACTGAAGAGAAGTCAACTCAGGACCGTAACTGATATTCTGATGATTTACATAAAATCAAACTGAGCTATGAATCTCAGTGCAGCTTCTCCAGTAAATTAAATGAAGCTACCGATCACTTAGTACGCTGCAGCAATATTCTAGTTAACAGTAGACTAGTAGCCGACTGATCCCGGGACTTAGGGATTTAAGACATGTTTGGTTTTAGAGGCTTCATATCTTCTTAAGGAAACTAAGGCTTTCAAGTCAACCTAAAGTGCTTCTGAATCAGTGGAGGTTATATCAACATCACACAAAGAATATATCCCTACCAGAATATTATCACCAGCGTTATTATTGAATTGGATTTCGTTATGAGAAACAGTTTCTGCATTATAAAAAATTAGTTTGGAAGTGCAAAATCCAGAGATGAAAAAATTAATATTAAAATAAAAGAAGACACATACTTACATATCTACCTGCACATATACATTTACTTCAGATTATTGTATAATGTATTCTTACGCAGTCATAATTGACAATATCATATACATATATATAAGTATAATGCAATTCCTCTGTGAATATTAACCCTTAAATGGGAAAAGGAACAGAATAAACACGTTATTCTGTATTATTCTTTTGTAGCGATCATATTACATGAGTGTTTTGTTTCTGCAGAACATGAAACGGAAACGACAACACGGCAAAATACATGCAATCATTCATGCGTTATTGTTGCATATCTACAAATAAGCGATACTTGAATAGAAACCGCCCCAACAATGGACCGCAAATCAAAGAAATGCTTAAAGTAATGAACTACAGTGGAGACTGGTGCTTTAGATTACCATCAGTCATTACACTCCAAAAAGATTCTTTGTTAGTCGACTGTTCAACAGTGCTTCGACCGGCAACGACTAGTAACAACTGAAGTGAGAGTCTAGATACACAAAGAGTTCACATATGTCACACCCGACTTCGAGATTTTCAGATAAATGTGTAACATTATGTTAGTTGAGAGATAATGAAACGTTCGACGGTGTATTTTTCAACGAACAATAACTAGGAGGAGCCCAATTTGGAAGGAAGTCTGAGAAAATATTTTTCTGGTCTGGTTTTAATCTTGCGTAAGATAACCATCTAAGTGTATCGATATCTACTCGCTTAATGTTAATTTTATACAAATTGTCGCCACTCGTTTATTTAATAGACAGAAACAATGTCTCGCTTAATCGTTTAATATTTATCTCTCGTAATTAAATGAAACCATATTAAAACCAATGACAATAAATCTTATTAGACCTATTGTGATATTTATTGATGTTCATTGAACTTCGCCATCGTAAATTTAACGAAATATGTTTGTGTACAGCTAATAATACCCTGCTTTAACTTTGCAGAGGACATACTAAAATGCCGAACTGAACTAATTATATAAATTAATATAATAAATTATATAAAATAAAACAAAGAAATATTTCTTGGTTTGCTTTCTTACTTTATAAATAAAACTCGCCAATTCTGTTTAGCCACGATTTGCAGTTGCTCTCAAAATTTAGCGTACACCAATAAGAAAATGAAAGTGTGCCGATTACTTGTAGATTTTGATATATTACAAAGTACGAATAATATTTCAATACGTATATACCTATAGATTAAATACAAAAATTTGAATAAAATAAATTGGAACATAATAATACCAACATTACTGCGACGAAGTATTTAAAACAGCAGCACTATACTGCGTTTGTCAAAGCTAATACATATAATTTATTTACAAGATTACATGAGGTAAGTAAGTCAATGGGTGTAAAAGAAAGAATGATTGAAAGTAATTGGGCAAATAAAAGTGTTGTGTTAGAATCACTGCAATATATATTGTCGATTATTATACATAATACAATACGTTTTATCAAGAGAAACATTTATGCTTAATAAGGGGAGCCTGAAAGCGCAGCAGTCTTCCTATCGGAGTGAGCTTATCGACCTGAGAGCTCTAGTTTCCTTAAGAATGCGTGAATCCCTTATAACCAAACATACCTCAAATCCTTAGGTCCCAGGATTATTAATCGGTAGTATCACTTATTTTGCCGGAGAAGCTTCACTGAGGTTTATTGCGTAGTTTGATTTTATGCAAATGATCAGAATATCAGCTACCCTACTGAGTTCACTTATCTTTCGTTTCAGAAGGCTAACGGTATCAATACAGTTCGACGGTACTTATAGTGCAGCCTTAAATTAGTTGGATCGAAATATTCCAGTTTCATAGTGGATATGGCCATTCCGGGAGCAGATCAAACCCTATGGACGGAATGCTACCCCCGCTGCGAGCCAACTCATCACTGTCTCAACAAGTTGGTGCCCGAATTAGATTCACATATTGTTGGAAAACTGTGGTGGAATAATTATATTCTCACCATCTTAAATGCGAGTCGAACGTCGCCATACAAACAAAAATGAATTGATACATAAACACATCGGCCCGTAGTAAATTACGTACTTGAAAGGGACTGACCTGGAACTAAGGATGACATGTATGTTAAATATATCGTAGCGTTTAATATAAACAGTCTTCGGGCATCGATGCATTAAGTAACTTTGTATGAGTCGGTTGTAGATCGCTAACATAAACGGCCGGTCTTTCTTGTGTGTTGATATTAAATAAAAGAACTTTCTTTTATAATAATTATTAGTTTTTATTTATTGCCCTATCCCAATAGGTTATGGGCCCAGGTTTCTCTGATTAACTATTATTTATTATAAGTTGCTTAAATTAGCGTGAAGTAGTTATTTCGTGAAGTGTGTCGGTTTTAAGAGACAATGGAGAGTTCGCAGGAGAAAAGAAACATTAAATCGTTCAATGGTGATAGATATAGTGCGTGGAAACTTAGAATACGTAGTTTATTAACGGAACTAGGTTTAAAAGTATCAACATCAAATGTCATCATTGTGGAAAAAGAGGCCGTGTAATAAGCGAGTGCTATTTTTACAAAAGCAAATTAAGAAATAACGCTGATAGAAAGTCCAAACTGTCGAGATGATGGAACCATCAACATCAAGCGATAACAACACGTCCAGTTTTGCATTTATGACTGGAACTTACGAAACAAAAACCAGCGAAAACACAGGCACAATCAACGTTACAAGTAACATGGGACTTCAAGGAATGCTTGAAGATGCCTTTTGTTGTCCAGAAGTTTCCCACAACTTACTATCCCTAACGAAAATGCAGTAAGCAGGTATGAGTGTACTCAATCAAAAAGGAGTTGAGGTAATGAAAAAATGGTAAAACAGTTATGAGTGGTAAGTCTTTAAACACTTTAATAGCTATAGATTTTAGTGTAAATCAAAGGAAAATAAATTAGTTAGTTCAGGCACGCAATAGTTCAAATAATAATTATGACTGTCATCAGCGTTTGGAGCACATTAGAAAGCTGAGATTCTTAGAATTGAAGAATAAACAAATGGTCGATGATGTAAATTAAATTAGTAATATTATACCAAATGACAATTTATGTGAAGCTTGTATAAATAGTAAACAAGCATAATTGCCATTGGAAAAGAAATTAAAAAACTAATGTTACATGCTACGACCATTATTTATCGTGCACTCTGGTGTTTGTGGTTCAATCACTCCTTCAGCTATCAATAATAAACAATTGGTTTATACTTTTTGTAGATGAATTTACTCACTACTGTGTAACGCAGTTAAGTGATTGTAAATCAGATGCTTTCTTTGTTTTAAGAGATTATATTACAAAAAGTGAGACTCATTTTAATTTGAAAGTTGTTAATTCATACTGTGCTAATGGTAGAGATGTCGAATGAAATGGAAGAATATTGTGTGGAAAAAGGCATTAGTTTTTCATTTAATAGTTCCACGAACCCCCTCAATCAACACTGGTTGGGTATGAGCCAAACGGCTATGTGGGACGTGGAAGCTGAAAAAGATTTCATATACTAAGAAATAAAATTGTGGATGAAATAAATTATTTAGCATCCAGACCGAGAGTGGAACTTGGTGGAGTACATTGGGACAATACGTTCAATGAAACTGATGCATCTGACAATGTCAAAATCAGTAGGGAAACCCAATAAATCTGTAAATATTAAACAGATGAAACTGATGCAACTGACATATTGTCAAAATCAGTAGGGAAACCCAATAAATCTGTAAATAGTGAAACAGATAGTTAATCCCAAGTGTCCAAGCAAGGTCTGATGAAAATGCCACATTAGGTCAGATAATAAATCTGTAAGTGAAACAGATACACAAATATACAATGATTCTTTATTTCAATACGATAAAAATATAAAACGACATAAATCGGAGCCTAGAAGGAGTGATAGAATTAAAAATGTTCCTTTTGTTTCTTACAATGAGGATAATATACCCGATGAATATCTCATGTGTGCTCAACCTGTTAATTGTAGAATCCCTACTTCATTTCAAGAAATAAGAATAAGGGATGATAGAGCTCCAGTGGGAGCAAGCTATAAATGATGAAATCAATTCACTCATATAATTAATAAAGTTTGGACCTTAGTACAAATGCCTAAAAATAAAAATATTGTTGATTGTAAATGGATTTTCTCTATAAAAATTGATGAGTTTGGGGAATCCATTCAAATACAAAGCTCGTCTTGTTGTTTGTGGCTTTAGCCAAGAATATATGGTAGATTATAATGAAACTGTTGCTCCAGTAGCAAGAATTTCAAGTTTTAGATTTATTATTGCTTTTTCAAATCAATTTAAAGTACTAGTACATCATATGGATGTAAAAACTGCTTTTCTTAATGGTATTTTACAAGAAGAAGTCTATATGAAAGTACTCGAAGGAATTAAAAGCAATTGTAATCAAGTTTGTAAATTAAATAAAGCTCTATATGGGTTAAAACAAGCAGCCAGGTGTTGGTTCGAGATATTTGAAAAGACTCTGAAAGAAAGAGGATTTAAAAATTCATCTGTCGATCGTTGTATTTACATTTTAGATAAAGGTGATATATCTCAGAATATTTATATTGTGCTTTATGTTGATGACCTTGTAATTGCAACAGCAAACAGTGCAACAATGAGCAATCTTAAAAATTATTTAATGGATAAATTTCAAATGACAGATTTGAAAGATATTAAACCTTTTCTTGGAATCAAAATTCGAAAATGCAATGACATAATAACTTTGGACCAAAGTGGTTACATAAAAACAGTCTTACACAAATTTAATATGTCTGACTGTAATTCTGTCAGTACGCCTCTTCAAAGTAAATTAAATTATGTAGCTCTGAATTCAGATGAGAGATTTGACGCTCCATGTCGAAATCTCATTGGATTTTAATGTATATCATGGTATGTACGCGACCTGACTTAAGTACAGCAGTAAACATTTTAAGTAGATATTCGAATAAAAATAACAAAGAACTTTGGCAATATTTAAAAAGAGTTTTAAGATACCTTAAAAAGTTCTATCAATATCAAATTAACTTACAAAAAGAAATGAATATAAGGATTTTCTGATTGGCTTTGTTGATTCTGACTGGGGACGTAGTGATGAAAAAGTCAGAAAAAGTACAACAGGTTATTTATTTAAATTATTTGAAAGTTGTACAATATGTTGGAATACAAAAAGACAGACATCAGTAGCAGCCTCATCTACTGAAGCAGAGTATATGGCTCTGTTCGAAGCTGTCAGAGAAGAATTGTGGTTGAAATCGTTAGCAACAAGTATTAATATAAATATTGTAAAGCCAATTGTAATTTATGAGGATAACAACGGTTGCATAAGCATAGCAAATAATCCGACCAACCATAAAAGATCTAAACACATTGATATAAAATATCATTTTTCTAGAGAGCAAATTGAGAGGAGTGTAATTAAACTTGAATATGTCTCCACAGGTAATCAACTAGCAGACTTGTTGACAAAGCCATTACCAGCAGCCAGATTCCTGGAATTAAGAACGAAAATTAATTTAGAATAGAACTGAAATTATTGTATTTTTTGTTTACAATATGTTAAGTGAAATGATCTGATTAGGTTTTTCTGGGTTTTCCTAATCCTGTGCAACAAATGTTGGATCATAAGCATATCCCCAGAAAGCACAAGAAGGACATGACCTATCGTTTATTTGTTAAATTATATAAAGTAGATACGTATATGAAATTCATGTATTTTGTACGATTCATTTTTGAGGGGGCGTGTTGGGAAAACTGTGGTGGAATAATTATATTCTCACCATTTTAAATGCGAGTCGAACGTCGCCATACAAACAAAAATGAATTGATAATAAACACATCGGCCCGTAGTAAATTACGTACTTGAAAGGGACTGACCTGGAACTAAGGATGACATGTATGTTAAATATATCGTAGCGTTTAATATAAACAGTCTTCGGGCATCGATGCATTAAGTAACTTTGTATGAGTCGGTTGTAGATCGCTAACATAAACGGCCGGTCTTTCTTGTGCGTTGATATTAAATAAAAGAACTTTCTTTTATAATAATTATTAGTTTTTATTTATTGCCCTATCCCAATACATATAATTCGGAATTTATAAGTATTTATATTTCTTTCTGTACACTGTAAACATTCATATGTTCGAAGAGTACCGTCTAAAAAATAAAGATCCCTCTTCATCGCATACTTTCAGTGTCACTAAGAATGTTCCTTATAAAAATTTGTGAAACATCACTAATTAATTGCAGCTTTCATGTGATATATAAAAATATTTACTCTTATAAATTTTTGTTATGTTGCTGCAATTTTCTTCTGTTTTAATTGGATGCATAAGTTATGAAAAACATAGTGCACCACCACAAAATTGTACGTAACCCATCATTTTTGTATCCTAATATTTACTATTTCCTCCTCTGGCATCTACTAGACTACCTGTAGAAATTGCAGGTGGATGATATAAGTTCATTGTTACTGATGGTAGTAGTTTTTTGAATATCCCTATAATATTCTTCCTGGAATTAACCTAACACTACATACAACACACTATATAACAGTAATTTTTTAACAATAGAAGTGTTACCTTATTGAATACAAATACGTCTCAGGGCAGAATTTTTTAATTATTTTCTAAAGCTACAATAGTTTTATCTATAGTTCCATTAGTAAACTGAAGATTACTTGCACTACTGGCCACCATATAATCCCAAAAACGAACGAAACCACCCCTGCTTTACGGTAGCAGTAAGATATGCAATAGACGACTGTTACTCGATGGAAATAACTAAAATTAAACTAAAATGACTAATTTTAATTTCACATTTTATTTGATAACGATTAAATATTAAATTACCAAAAAAAAAAGGATAAGTTACAAAAGCTGGTTTATGCTCAATCTTTTGGTGGGATAAATGCCGCTGTTTTAAACATTTTGTCGCAGTAACGTTAGTATTATTATGTTTCAGTTTCGTTCGTTTAAACTATTATATCTAATTTCTATGTGTAGTGAAATATTATTCGTACTTGGTACTAAAAAAGTTTCTTGAAAATAACCGAGAGGCCTTAATTTCCTTGTTGATGTACGCTCAATTTCTGAGAGTAACTGTATTGTTCCCTTGGATAATCCTAGGAGAATACATTAAAGCTCCCAACGTTTTTGGTTTGATTTTTTCAACCATGATGTACTAATCGACCCTATCAGATTACACAATGACGATTGTATGCAGCAAACTACATATATGCGAGTAGTGCGGAAATACACAAAAACCTTAATATTTTTCGTATTTACCAGCATGTGTATATTTGCAAAGAACCATAATTCTCTTCATTCATATTGCGAGAAACGCATCTCATAAATTTTAACTTATCTCCGGTGATTATCAAAACGTATTTCATTCACCGCGCTTAATCTTAACTAAGGATGAGGAATGCAAGAAGCACGTGTTGCACTTTGATCACAAGTGAAATATGGAATTCATACATTTGATTAAACACTTGGTTCTATTAATAAAGACCATTAACTGGTAGATTAATATCCAGCTTTCTAAAAGTGTAGCGGCCACATTTAAGATGTGTCCCGAGCACCTGCACGTTAACATATGTTATTCTGTACAAAGTGCATGCATACTGAATCATCACAATATTTAAAACCAATTTAAAAATAGATAATCAACTCATGCGTTTATAAAAGCTGCATGTAAAAAGCTGACGATCTATATACTTAAGAATGATATTTGAAATGATTCCTTTCAGAGAAGAAAACTTAGCACTCTCGATTTTATTATTAAAAATTGTCAAGTGTGAGTGTTCTTGTTAACGTTTAGAATGAAAATTTGTGAAAAGGAAAATATTGTGACCAAAGTATGGGAATTATGTGTATATTTTGTTGACAAAAAGCTGGACAACGTACTCTAAGGAGGTATGGGGACCACAATAGATCCAGAAAGGTCGTAGTGGAACAGGCAGCATTGCCACCTCAAGTAATCTAATGTAATCTAATATTTCGTTGGCAATGCTTAAAAATGAAAATATCCAATCAAGTATCAAACTTCTTATCAGACACAATATACGCTTTTGCTCCGAATGCAAGAGTAAATAATTGCTAGATTTGGGCGTATTTAGATTTGCTTTCTTACCCCACAGAGGTTCTAATGTTATTATATACACACACACATATATATATATATATATATATATATATATATATGTAACATAAGAAACTGCGGCAAATGAAACGACAAGCTTCAAAATATCACTCCTTTTACTTTATTAGAGGAAAAATGTAGCAATCTAAATATGTGCTACCATATTGCTGCAACGTATCTATGTGAATAACTGTTTAAACATCAGTAGGTGGTGATAAAGGGTTTCCAATTATTTAAGTTGGTTTGAATCATGTAAGGATACTTAGGTTACCGGGAATGCCATATATGAATGTGGCACGAAGAGATTTTGTAATTTTGAACTACATCAATTGTACATCAACTGTAATCACTTTAAAGGCAGTTTTCCATAGGCTTGTGACTTGATGACCAGATGAAATTATGTTCTTCATACCTATCTTTCTACACTCTTCGTGAGTAAGGTGGACAGGACATAAATAATTGGAACATTAATAATAATGATTATAATTCCTGCAACAGATATACGCAAGTACATAGTGAAGACCGCAATAATTACAAAGTAAAAGTCCAGGAGGTACTCATCTTTCTGAAGAAAATCAAATCGGCATATGATTAAGAAAGCGTGATTATTGCCCTTATTTATATTGTTTTAAGGGATTGTGGTTTAGATTTATTAATAAAATAAGTAACACCTATTACCTAATGTACAAGGAATATAGGTGCACGTTTTGATAACTAATCATCTTCAGTGGGGTATACAATGGTAGAACTGACATTGTCTTCGTGTGATGATTATTTTCATTGTGGATGCCAATTGAGTTGTTCAAATGCGTAACTTGACTATTGGTCAGATTTGGTATGACTTATTTTAATACTATTGATGTCTACGGAAATTTAGGTTTGCATAGTTTGCAGTGGTCTGGTGAATATGGAAACAACATGGTTCTTTCCTTTCTTGAACAAAGTTAGTTAAAATAAGTTTTTAAAAAGCTTCAACCTAAATGATACAACTTAATAATTGAGAATCTTCTCCTTTTGTTCTCTTGTTTATACAATAGATTGAGATATGCATACGTACATTGTGAAATTACTATTCTGCAAGTGCTTAAGGTTTCATTGCGAAAAGGATGCTTTCTTCTGATTCAGTAGTTAGACTCCTTGAAATCTGGCGGAAGCGTTTAGATGCTCGGTGTGAAAAAATCCTCTGAGAGTCATCTAATACATAACAATATCATTAAGATGGTTCTATAACTCATTGTTAGCGATATCCCATACGAAGCTACAGTTCGTCTAATGGATATTTTTACACACGTCACTGTTGATTGATACAAGCAAAGATCGGCGGTTAATCTAACTATCCTTATTTATCGGTTTCGAATATTCAAGTACGTATGTCTGACACAGAAGTTATATGTAAACTACTACGTTAATCAATTGACTGTCAGAGAAGTGTAGATTATTTCAAAGCATTATGTATATAGTGCTTAACTTGAACTAGGAGTACCGATTTGATTCGTACAGATAAAAAAGATAACGTGTCTAAAAAGATCCATTAGACGATCTGTATGTTAATTTGCAGCACATACTACATCATTCATTAAGATCAGACTTATATATTTAAAAGTATTCACGTAACGACTAATTAGTTTTTATTTATTAGAAGTAAAAGAATTATTCCGATAATTCCCAGCTCTCAACTTGAAAGCAAATGGATACGCAACAGTTGAATTTTGTACTTCAATACACAGAAAAATTTGCCAATTGCAACCATTACCAATATATGATCGTGTGAACGAGCGAAAAATTGACAAAAAGTTATTACCTACTCTCCATCTGAAGTTTGATAAAATAATGTGACCAGGCCTGAAGTCGTTAAAACTTTCCACTCGTTCTAACAACCTTCAAAAACACAGAACAAAAAAGGTCGTACTTTGGTTTGCATTTGATTGGCTGATGTTGTAGGTAGAGCGTTCTCAGAGGTTATAACACCATAAAGATGTTAACGCAATTGCAATCACATCGTTTTCTTTTGCTATTGTCTGACTCACATGTGTAAGCAGATCGCAAACTGAGATAATAGTTGCTTGTATATAACATAAGGAGGTTCATCTTTATTAAAAAATACTTTGGTATTTGATGAAAGTCAATTGTATTTTATGTATTTATTTATTGCTAACGTAGAAAAAGTCAGGATTTATTTCCACTGCATAGTTTTGCAACAGAAACTTTATTACTCAAGCGAAGAATAAATATGAATAAATAATAGATCTACGATTCACAAAATTCATTGTGTACGACATGCGACATCCGGCTATAAATTTTATTTCTTTTTGTCCATCTGTTACATTAATACCAAAACGATTCATTCAATCTTTGCTTTATACAGAGTGGGTAAAGTATATATCAACAAGAAGTACGTGCATGAAATAGTATTTTGCATACATATGGTAGCTATTTATGCCAATACAAGATTACATTAATTTTTGGCTTCTACAGTACATGAATGTTATTAGTAGTGACAAAAGTTATAAACATTTCCTAGTTATTGTTAACAAGGTCTAAGTGTACGAAAATTGGCTACTCACAACCAACACCATTCAATTAAATCTATACATTATAGTAATTCCAAGGACTGTGATGCATTTACTGATATTATATCACATCGGTAAACTCCTCAACACACAACTATTTAATTAAATTCGGTGACAAGTGCTAACACGAGACAAACCGACAAAACCGTTTATTACTATTCGGTAATAAATGATCGTGATAATTCTTGCTTTGTGCTAGCGAAACACGTGCCCCAAATTTAATTTAATAACTGTATGGTGAGGAGTTTAAGGGTACGGTGTAGTTCCAGTAAATATATACATATTTATATAGGTCCTGGGTTTCTTGCGCAGAATCTCATTTATTCAAGTATTCTAGTATAAGTTCCCATGAACCTTATTTCTAGTGTAAGTCTAACGTACCTATAAAATTTTGGCTCTTCTATTAGGAAAGCACTTATAACCACCATGTCATTTTACTCATTGTCAGTAATATAGTGCGCGCTTTGCGATAAAATTACTAAGATCGGCGGTGGGTGCAGATGTTTTAAAGACTTACTACTTTGCCAGCTTCCATTAATTACTGTCATACACCACTGTAGCGTGGAATTCCTCTTGCGATGTTGGAAGGGTGTTCAAGTTGCAAAAAGCGAGCTGTTCGCAACATGATGGGCATGGGTAGCCGCAATACATGCAAACCTTATTTTGTAAAATTAGAGATTATGACTGTTCCCCCACTTTTTTTTTATTCAGATTTTGATGTATACAAAACAAAAACACAGTCAATTTGTGAAATTAGGTGAACACCATAACTATCCTACAAGGAATGGTAATAGTTATAAAATACCGAAACACAGATTAACATTTTATAAAAGAAATCCACAATATTTGGCCACCGTGGCATACAATAAACTTTCATCTAACTAGGGAAGTGGCTGCCACATTTTAAACAAAATTGAAAAGTACGTTGATTGCTAAATGCTACTACTCTTTTCACGAGCTTGAGAGTAACTTTGTTTTCGCATGGAAACCTCCTCAACAATATTTTCTGTTTTTGACGTATATATACATCTATATACGTATTTAACTAACTATATTCCATTCCAAATAAGAATGGAGCAGATGGCGCTGCAATCTAAGCACATATCACACTCGAGCAATTATGCCATGAGCAAAAACCACGGTAAATTCAAAATTTATATTTCTAAATTTACTATACTCTGATTGAATAATCTCTTTGTGAAAACTAATAAAACACATAAAGCATATACAAATTAGGAAATGGTTACTCAGGAGGTACATTGCTGAGATTATCGAGCAGTTTCAGTAAGTAAACAATACAATTTGTTATAAAACAAAAGCTGAATAAATTGGAGAAGGGTCCTCCTTATTTCAAGTTACTATTTAATGCTTTATTAATGTTTAGATTTTCGAATTATATCTTATTCTTTCAGGCTTATTGTAATGAAAATAATAGAATTAGGGGTATTTATTTATTTAATCAGTTTACAAAAAGTTGTAAACGACAGTTTTATAAAAATTTCTTGTAAGATATAATACCTACTTATAATACATAAATACCATTATGAACATAACGCAGTGTATGTTCTTTAAATATTTGCATTTACCATTACATGCCATTAACAGGTACTAAAAATTAGTCACATTGTATTTTTATATAACATCTTAAATTAATATTTTACAAACTCACTTAAAATCATAGTCAGAATCTGAATCGAAGGAAAATTCTGATCATGATCCAGCATTAACATTAAAAATTAAATTGTCTACAACTTTATCAACAATGTTATTCACATCGTACATTTTGCCCTCTTCTTTTATGGCACGTTGGACATTATTTTTCCATGCATCACCATCGACATGATTTATTCCTTCCAACATTAAATTTCTCACCTCATCTAACTTAAATGTTGTGGTATTTGCAGCTACATGGTGTTTAACGTGAGCCCAAACAAGTTCCATGGGATTCAGGTTACAATGATAAGGTGATAAACGTAAAATTGTACGACCACTTTCCCTTACTATTTCATCCACAATATATTAAACTGGCTGGTATATTGTTTTACAAGTTCCAGTAATTGGACCTCGAGTAAATTACCTTCAACACTAATTCCTTTTGTTAGAAGCCATTCAATAAACACATTTCTCTTCCAAGATAAAGTAGAAGATTTTTCTGTTTCAGTTGAATGATAAAGTGCATTGTCCATGAAGATCACACAACCAGGCTCTAGAAGAGGTAATGTATTTTGAATCAACTCTGTGAATACAGTACCATTCATCTCTTCATGATAGTCTCCAGTTTTCTTGGACTCAAATAATAAGAGCCCATTTTCAACGAATCCACTTTCACTGACAATGTGAAGCACAATGAGACGCTTTCGTTTCCCCAATGGATACTTTAAACCTGTTGAGAGACCTTCAACAAAGGCTTGTCTTCGACTAATTACAGTGGTATCGTTCATCATCTCGTTCAATTAAAATATTGTTTCGTGTTCGCTTCCCCCATTTGAACACTAGTTTCTTGAAGATTTTCCAAAGGGAAGTTCGTTTTATAATAGATAAAACTATTATCAGCACGAATCGCCTACAAAAATAAGTTAGAACAGCACAAATATCAATAATTGAAATGTCCCTCGAATATTTTTGTACTGGTTGGTAACTCGTTTCGCAAAAAGAAAGAATGCACATGCCTTCTAATTGCATTCTTTTGGGCTTCGTCCAATTTATCATATTTTCTTTGGCGTATCTGTTTCTTTGGTGGGCAATGTACATTTCAAGTTGACTTCATATATCTGATGATGTTAAATAATGTATTTTTGCTAATCCTAACTTCATTCGCTGCTTGGTGAACAGCAGCTGTTTGAGAGTCATTATCTTTATGTTTTAGGTAGACGCTATAAGCCATCAACTTTTGCCCACTTTTTACATGCCTGTCCCTGGAGTTTTTGGAGGGCCCTGCGACAGCAGCCTCGTCGATAAATATATATTTACGTATTGACCTTTATCAAAACTATAAGTTGCATAAACAAGAAAATTGAAGCAAAGCAGTTAAATGGTACTTTCAATAAATGAATATTACAATGCAGGAGCTTTAAAAAGAATTATTTTGAATGATAAGCTCAGAAGACAACAATCGCAATAGAAAACTAACAACACTCACATAAAGATAACCACAATATAACCTTTCTAACATTTATGCTATCCTGACAAATACCATACGTATATTTTTGTGTCTAAACGTGCAATAGATTTTAGCCAATCACACGCGTTTAATTTTAAACCCTATCTTTAATAACGCTTCTTTCTTATATGGAATGTGGTATAGTGACGTCATATTACGTATGTATGTATGGATTTATATTTTATTATTATATATTTTTTGTTATTTGTATTATGTGACATGTTCTATATCAGGGGTCTCCAAACTTTTCAGCCTTGGGGCCATACTGATTACTTCAGTGAGTTTTCTGCGTATTATATTTGTCATTAAGCTTTACCTAGCAAGTAAATAAATCCGAGTTATCATTCTGTGTTTTTATCCAACTTATCACAACAATAAGCTATTAGCTGTCGCGGGCCTGATTGATGACACTGGCGGGCCGGATTTGGCCAACGGGCCGTAGTTTGGAAGCTTCCGTTCTATATCATTGTACCTGATCTCGAGAACAATAACGATATTATTATTATTATTATTACTATTGAACATTTATCAATAACTTCTTACCAACATTGGGACAATACCACAATTCCACGTTTGTGAATCTTTTATCACCAAAATCCCAATCAAGGGCAATTTGACGTTCTTGCCATTATTAAAATCGTTTGAAAGCTATTGCACAGCTTTCTTTGGGAGTTGCATAACAACGTACCTAACTTAATAAGTTATCTTAGAGATTCATCTACATTTTTCTTCGAATCATTATGTTGGCTCTCGTTGAAAATAGTTTTCAATGTTTACTAAATAAATAGAAATCCAATCCTGGAGGATTGCGATGTTTCAGCAAAGTTCTAATAATTGTTCTGTTTGCTTTATTTTTACATGTATGTAAATACGTATTTGAATTTTAGGTTTGTTTAACAACATTCCAAAGTAGATAATCCTTTTTCAATCCCAGCAAATCAATAACATAACCGTCTTGACTCTCTGAGTCGGCCCATCTTATCTGCTTCAATCTTTTCTTATGTGAGATTGTTGCAAGAGACATATTCTATCAACAGTTGTGGATCTTTTAAAAAATGGATAATTTTTGATAACGATAAACAAATAGTAGATACTAATGCGTTGTAATAAGGAAATGTTTTTGAGCTTTTGAGCTCTTTGAAAATCAAGCATCTTCACTTGCATAAGTTGTTTTAAAGAATTTAAATGTATGTATATGACAGATTGACTTGCTTTTTAATCAAATTGTATGATTTCTTTGTCTTTAGTGACAAATAAAATACCGACTACAAAATAATGGTATATGTTTTATATATCGAGTTTGTGAACATACCTCAAAGTTCCTTGATCGGCATGTGTGCGATCTAAAACACTATTACTTATTCATTTGTCCAATAATAAATTATCAGATATTTTGATCGTTTGCAATTATAAACACATTCTTTGACTCAACTAAATTGTGCTCACAGTTTATGTTTTGAACGTGGCTAAGAATGTTACAGAAACCAAACAATAAGGTTCGGTACGTTCACCATCTTTCTAGAAATAAATAAAACATGTAACCTTATCTGAAGTCTGCATATATGAATGCAACATAAAAATACAGTTACGTTAGAGCTGCTTTTTGTCTGACGTGTGCCGAATGTACAGAACCGCCATGTAGCTTCAAATAACAAGCAACTTCTCGACATTTTCTTATACCAAATGGATATCAAAAAAGCTCTACGCATTGATAAAGTCGAAATCGAAACACATTAATGTGTGTCTGCATGGTGCATTGGATTTATGGAACCAGTTAGCGGAGTAGCATGAGGACATTCGTGTATTCGTTTAAATTCTTTTTTTTTTTTGGTCGGTGCAACTTCTATTTGATGTACGATTTCCGGTGCTCGCAATCTCTCTTTGTGTGGGCATGACAGGTATGCAGATTTGTTGCATATACTCGGAAAAAATAGACTGAAATTCAGTTTTGATAAAACTCGAAGCGATGGGTATACAGATGTGCGTACGTCCTATTTAAAACGCTATAAATTCTTCTCGTATCACTTTCGAGGAACAAGGGACGCTAGGATTAGGATTTGCATCAACATCAAGGTGCATGCATTCCCGTTCTTATCCAGAAACCCAGTATTTATAGCGATTCCCTCGCCTACTGCCTTAATATATCCAATGCTACGCTGCTTCGTCTTATTGTTAGTGCCACCGGAGTAGTCAAATACATGTAAATTGAGATAGGGAACGCCTGTGTTTAGGAGAAAAATGTATAGAGATCTCGGGAACTGCTACATAGGCGTATGTATATAACGCATACGTAATATATTGTGGTGAGGTTTCTGTTATGCATACAGTAAATCAGAAGAAGATATTTTATTACAGTTTGTAAAAGGGAAGTAGCAAAAGCTGCTATTCAAAAATTTCTAAATACGTATTACAATACATACGTATTACAATAAATACATTTGTGGTGACAAAATTTTTTTATTGTAAGTTAGGTTAATCAAACTTGCGTTATTAAAAATTAGTAGTAACTTTAAACTAATTTTGTTATTAACTTGATTGTGGTGCCGCATTTCTATTAGCCTTGATATTTTCAAGAGATATGCATGTAATTGTTTTAGTATATCCGATTTCCATTAATGTGGATCAGAACCGGCTCCTCCATTAGCGCTGCTGAGCTGCAGAACCACAGAACAAATTCTCAATTTATGTATTCACCGTTAAATATTAACATTTAGTATTTACTGAGTATTTCATTAAAAATATTAAATTATTATTATTAAATAAATTAATAATTTCATCGTGTGTAACTGACATTTTAATAATTATTTGCTCCTACGAAAATGCCGCAGCTGAACAATCATACAGCCGCAAGCGCAACGCACTCATACTCCCCGAGAAGGTTGTCTCTGCACTCTCTGCAGCACAGCTCTTTGCAATACAGATAAATTCATACACGAATTAAATCGAGAATAGCCGACGGATTTTGGCACACGGACCCGAGAACGTCGAGATGAGTTGCATTTTCGGCCAGTTGTGGTCAGTGGGAGTCGGTCGATGTTAATGTACGCATCGCGGGCATTCAAAATTACAATTACGTGTCAGTGTGACGTGAAAATGGATACTGTTTTTAAACTCAGCGAAACTAAGTTTCAAAACCTTACCTTTCAACAACAGCTGGCACCGGTAAAAGTGGAAAAACGTATGAAAGACAATTAAGTAAAGACATATATCTTCGTAATAAATGGATTTGTGGCAGTGGCGAAAAAAGGATTTTTTTTGTTTTCCGTGTGCATTGTTCGGAACTGATTACGAAGGAAAAGTTTGGCGGGAAAAAGCCATACGTGGTTTTAATACATTTAAGCGAAAAAGTGAAAAAAATAAATTAAACAGGCCGTGCGCATATCAGCAGTCAAATGAAATTTGCATTATTTTGGAAAGTGAATATTCAAGTTCGACTTGATTCTACTTATTGTATAAATATACAAAAGCATAACGGGTAAGTAACAAACAACAGGTATGTGTTATCAAAATTTATTGACTGCAGAAAATTAAGTGGGGCTTTCGAGCTAGGCTTAAGAGGACATGATGAAAGTGAATCATCCAATTTATATTTATATTTATATTTTTCGGGGTTTGGTAAATGTTACGTCAGAACTTGATAAACACTTAGGGAACATATTAAAAATGCAAAGGTTTTCAAAAGCACCTCAAGAATGATATAAAATTGGATTTTGGACTGCATGCTGGAAGTGTATCGTGAGGAAATTCGATTCTCTTCTCTCAATAGTATCAACTTGCAGTTGTCAGTACCTTTAGATCAAATATTAATTATGCGTTAAAAATTACTCTGCCCAACAGAAATCATGTCTGGAATATATTAACAATAAGATTCAAGAAGAATATATTGACGCCTTCAATTACCATTTTGGCAGACTTGACAATGATGGAAAGAGATTATTTGAAAAGCCTTTAAGCACAGCTTACTGAATTGAACAACACAGATCAAAACATTATAATTAAATATATTAAGGGTCCTCCTAGGATTGTGAAGTCAAAAAACTTCAAACGTCAACGAATTAAATATTACACAAATTTACGCGGCCAACGTACCAAGTTGCTGAATGTCTATGAGGAAAGATTGAATTCTAGCTACCACATTATCGTTCTTACTGGGACGTGGCTAGATAGTTCTATACGCAGTGGTGAAGTTCTTCAACCAGAGTATGTCGTTTACCGTAAGGGCCGAGGTTTATAAAAAAATACGAAGAAGCCTGGAGGTTCTTATAGCCATTTACGCTGGATTTCCATCGTCACTTGTCAAACTTACTCTGAATCAATGCGAAGAACTTTTCACTGGATGTTGTAGATCAAGTGGTAAGTTGAATTTCTTTAAAAGGTATCCCGCGGCTGCCTTTATTTATTATTCTTTTTTTTTTTGATAATAGTCCGTCATATTCGAGCGAATCAGAATTGATGAAATTTTAAAGGAAAAGCAATTATTTCATCGGGAAATGTTACCCCGTGTATCCAACCATCAACGAGGAAATTATAAAATGTATATAAGGATGTATAAGCTGTGGCTAAACATTCATGCGAATATATTGGAAACAATGTAGAATGGAATCAATTTAATAGATGGAATTAAATCGTTTATTATTAAGGTTTCAATTTACATAATAGATATTATTATTATATTATTAGCTCAGTATCATTTAAACCTTAGCAAAAACTTTGGCCTAATATAAAAGAAACACACAAGGAGGAAGAAATAGAGCAAGAACAATTTGAAACCGATCTTGAGAATTTAAGAGTATTGGCTAATGACTTGTGGAGAGATGATAAAGAATTGCTGCAGAGTAATAATAATAATAATAATAATGTTTATTGCTCAGCAGTTTTTATAAACCACTTACAACGCAAGAAAATTATACAAAAAAAAACTAAAACAAGAATACTCAAAATACTTACAATACCAGAACAGTACAGTAAGGATATTATAACATATACAAAACAAATCATATGCAATATTAATTTAGATAAAAAAAAAAACTAAACGAGAACATGCGTGCCCAACCAAAGAAAAGGAAATATAAATTAGTGAGCAAGGTTCAAAACGTCTCATTCAAGTTGGATCGTAGAAGTTCCGTAAGAGTACAATGAAAAATATCGCATTTTGAATTAATGTCATTATGCGTTGCAAAAATGAACGAAATCGGCAGGCGGAGCAATAAGTTACTTCTAGCCTGATCAATATAAAATGTGTCAGACTTTCGAGAAGATTGACGGGGTTCATAAAAATGTAGGTTTGAGATAAGTTGACTTGAATTAATGTGATTGTGTAGTAATTTATATAAAAAAGCCAGACCTATATTGTTACTTCGAACTTCCAGAAAAATAGAAGAGAATTCAGCCAGCAGCCCGTCATCGGGAAATCCTTTATATGGATAAATATTATGCTTTTTAAACCATAAACACTTCAAAAATCGCCTTTGAACATTTTCCAGTGAAAGTTTATGAATCAGGTAATCTAGATTCCACACAAGTGCAGCATATTCCATTTTGGAGCGAACTAAAGTGGAAAATACACACCTAAGGGTGGACAGGTTGGTAAAAGATCCAGTATTGCGAAACGCGAAAGCTAACATTCTACCAGCTGAAACGTGATAATTGAAAGTTAGACGAAAATCGAAGTGAACGCCTAAGTGACGGATGTCCTCACAACGAGAGAGAACAACAGATTCAGATTTAGGACCATCAGAGGAGAAGTCACCGCTATGCATTACACCTGGTATTCTAGACTTTCTTGGCGTGAATGTACAAAACATCAAAATTTTTTAGGGCTAGAATCAATGGAGCGCTCAACACGGTCGATATGCCGGCGATACTCTCTCTTCACTTGATACTTGATAAGTTCACGCAAGTATTTAAAATTTCGGAGATCGTTTGGAAGATTCTGCTTTTTGTACCTATCATAACACTTAGATTTTAGCTTAGTATTTTGTATAATTGCACTATCATACCAGTCAGAATAACTGTGTTTGTACCCAATATAATGTTCAAGACTAGCTATCGGCGGATAATACTGGCTACCACAATATGAGGGACGAAGAAAATTTATAGTATGACAGTAGTAGCAAAACCTCAGAATCAGTAAATGTCGATCAAGCTGAATCAGATAGAAGAAGTTTTACCCAATGTTCCACATTATGGCGCATTAGAGGCTGTTAGGATGGTTTTGCAGTGCGTAGAGTACCAGAACTTCGCGGTACCGATCGATGTAATTTGGTTCAAGAGCTGGATGGAGCATGTGGAAACCAGCTTGGCGTGGTCACTGAAATAAAATAACTAACTTTCTCACGTGTAGTATCCCTATCGTTATATACAACATATACATATATATATATATACAGTGTGTAAAGCGATGGGGTATACAAGAGGGAATTCTTTTTAAATATTGATTCATGAAAAATTTATTCTTCATGATATTTTTGCTTGCTTTGAAAATACCAATAACGTTTCGATAATCTAAAATTTATTTCTAGAAATCTGGAAAAATAATAAAATTATTTTTTTATTGTAACTAATCTACATTCTAATCAAGTATCAATAAGAAATAAATAAATAAATTTTATTTATTATAAACTGTCATTCTACATAATCTCCTCCGTTTTCTGCACACCTTTCCGCTCTATTCCTCAATTCCATATAAACCTTCCCCAAAGTTTCCAAGTTAAGTTCTCTAACCGCTGCAGTTATTCGTTGTTTTAAAATTTCTACATTATTTCCTACAGGTTCTTCATATACTTTTTGTTTAAAGTGTCCCCAGAAAAGGAAGTCCATGGGAGACAAATCTGGCGATCTGGCAGGCCAATGCATTGAACCATAACGGCCAGTCCACCTCTCAGGAAATTGCTGGTCTAACCATGCGCGAACTAATAACGTGCTGTGGGCTGAACATCCATCTTGTTGATAATAAATGTTCTCCAAATTCACGTCTTGTAGTGATGGAATCAAAAACTGTTGATTCAAATTTTCGTTAAAAAAGTAGCGCCCAATAATTTTATTAATTAACATTCCGCACCAAACATTAACTTTTCGATAACGCTGATTTCTCGTGTTGATTTTAAAATTGGGATTGTCTCGTGAGCAAAATCTGCAATTCTGTGAAGACACAACACCGTTTGTATAAAAGGTACATTCATCGGGAAACAATATGTGTTTATGAAAGTTTCTGCTTTCCATGAGCTTCCCACCAATCCATAAGCAGAAGTCCAGTCTCAAAGCATGATCTGGAATCTCAAGGGTATGTCTAAATTTTGGCTTAAACGGATAAATTTTATTTCTTTTAAAAATTGTTTGTAATAAAGTGTGACTGACATTAAGCTCCGCTGCCCTCTGTCTTAATGATAAGCGTGGATTGTCTTCAACGGACTGCAGTGCCATAATAGTTACCGCATCATTCTCATTGTACACCTTTCTTATCTTCTTTTTGTCGACCACCGATCCTGTTTCGTCGAATTTTGCAATTAATTTTTTAAGTCATTTTTGTTACAGCTGGATACTTTTGATGAAACAAATTAATTGCGTACTGATATGAAACATCACCAATACCGTAACATTTAACTAAATAAATTCTTTGCTGTAACGTTAGCATTTTTGCAAGTCAGTTTGACACATGGAGTGTCTTGTTTGTGGTTTGATAGCAATACGCTATCTTGATTATAATGTAGAATGATAACTTCCAATAAAAAAATTAATTTTATTATTTTTCCAGATTTCTAGAAATAAATTTTAGATTATCGAAACGTTATTGGTACTTCAAAGCAAGCAAAAAATATCATGAAGAATAAATTTTTCATGAATCAATATTTAAAAAAAAAAAATTCCTCTTGTATACCCCATCGCTTTACACACTGTATATATAGGTCTTGTCCTGTTCTAATTGGGCATTTCTCTCTTCCAAATACAAATGTTCCCCAAATATCTCGCCAATACCCGGTTTGAGACGCTTTACCGTACTCATATCAGATTCGACGTTATAATTGCGTAGAAATAACTTTTGATCTAATTAGTGTTAGTAACATAAGCATCGATTTTATACTTATAATTGCTATATTTATATGATTTACCATATCACTTGGAATTCGGGTATAGCTGTCTAAAATACCTCAGTAAACCTGAATCTAGTAGATTACAGGCTGGTGATTTAAGAAATCTTTTGATTGGTTTTAACGGAAAGTCAGATATCAAGAAATTGATGTATCGCATCTTCTTACATATTGGTATCTACAGAAATAGAACGGCTCAATAAGAGATTTTCTGGGATAAAGCTGGATTCAGTGAACGACATCAGATATTGATATTGCCGGTGTTACAATATACATACATACTTCCACGGAAATGATAAATCTCTCTTTAAAACCTAGAATAACTAAGCTCGCTCTGGACGTTATTTGTATACACTTGAGGGCTGTGTCTCAAACGATCACAGTTGATGTATGCCATATTCACCGAGGACTACCCGTACGACAAGATAATGATGGATTAGTGTCGGCAATGATAATGAACGCGTCGATGTCGCGGAGAAATTCTCCGAAACGGGATGGAAAAAAAGAAAACGAAGCGTTATGTTCGTACAGGGAACAATGCGATGACATCTGCTACACATTGATACGGATGTTTACAGAATACGATCGTATTCATGTAAATAGCCTCGAATAATTCTAAGAAGGAATCTGAAACAATAAGCAGGTTTTGAGTGTATGAATGAGCAATAAAAATTTGAGAATAATTAGATATTAAGAATTAATTAAATATTAAGAATTAATATTAACGGTGAGTACCTGATATATTTGAGCGACAAATTCCGCATTAAGAGTTTAATTTTGGGCAAAGTTGTACTGCAAATTTACATGATTCATGGGAATCTTAATTAGCTATACTGTTCAAGGCATTTTTGCAGTTTTGGACTGCCCGGTTCAAAAGCTCTTTACTCTCTTTCAAAATTTTCTCTAGAAAATATCAACAGAAAGGATCAGGGAGAGATAGAATTGCACTAGTTAAGATACTGTGAATACGTGGAGCATTAGACAAACTTTCTAAACGTTAGAGGAAGTAGTAGGCATCGGCATTTTAAAAGCTATTAACCACTCTTGGAATTTCCACATCTAAGGTAAATTAATTAAAAAATGCAATCATATGAACAAATGTATTTTACCATGCACTGAATTTCTTGTATAAGTTTATTTATTCATATGACAATTGTTTCACTGTAAATAAATTTCACGTAACGCTAAGAAAACCTATAGTAGTTTGTAACCTTCCATCAGTTATGTATAGCGTCTTATTCTTTGCAAACAGGATAAACTTGGCTAATACGGTATGCTTTGAAACAGTTTTTCCTTTTCCAAGCAGCGCGGAACAGACCATATCACACAAAGTTAGTTCGAAACCTTATCTATGACATTATTACGCATTAGAAGAGACAAGTACTTATAGAAATGTCAATGAAAAACTACTTTTTTACCAAATAAAATCGACTCAAATCAAGGCGAATATAAACACTACTATCGAATACGTTACAGCCTCCATGGAGAAACACGCGGAATTTCATATATAGAAGGCAGACGTCATACAATGAATCTTAATATGCGGTTTAGAATGTGAACCATTGCATTTAGACTGAAAATAAATTCAGAACGATTTACTCTATAGACCAACGGTGGGTAAATGCGGCTCCCATTGAAACCATAAATCCGCTTTTCTTTTACTTCAGAATTTTTCCACTGAAACTTATTAAATTGACTACTTATTGACAGATCACATTTGTTTATTTGCTAATGCCCAGACCTGTTGTTATTTTTATTTCGCCTCTTGTCTTCACTTAAGTCATTCAAATGTTCACGAGGAGAAGGTGCATTTATTAAAATAAACATCCAAGAAGTGGTTAACTATTTGGATCCAAATAAAATACAAAAATTGAACAAATGGCTCAGGTTTAGGTTTCGCATCATCCAACTAAGCGTCGTATGGGTGCAATTAGTAAAAATATTCCAAATAGTTTAACGTGTGCTTTTCAAAGTTGTACAGCAGTTAGCTTGCTTGCAGTTATTTTTCTTAACAGTGAAAAGAGAAAACACATTAAGTATTCATCACAAACTGTATTTAGCTTTAAAGCTCAACCTTGGCCTTTGTTAACGATGTGAAAAGAGGAAATATTTATTATATTTATTAATATCATTTTCCAGGCGTAAAAGCAAATATTATTAATATCAAAAAAGGAAAAGTTGTATGAATACAAAGAAACAGCAGAATTTCAAGGACATTTCAAACTTAAGTTTAAAAATTTGAAAACTTTAAAATCTAGATTTTCACATTTTGTGAATCCATTTATTTGTGATATTGTTAAAGATAAATTGCCAACTTATAGAAAAAAGAAGACTAGTTGAAAAAGACCTTGTGAATCTGGAGTTATTAGCAATGAAAGAGGTTCAAGCATTGCAAGTGCTGCAGAAATCTACTTGCATGATTGAATTTTGGAAATTTGTGCCGGAACTAAAATATCCACACTTAAAGAAAGTTGCATGCCGACTGATTTCAAATTTTGGTCATCATATTGCTGTGAATTTTTGTAGGTCGCAATGAAGTTCATGGAGTCGAAATATCGTTCGCAATTGGTCAATCAACATATCTCCAAATTGCTTTTGAACGGTTTTAACGAATTTTACGCTACATTTCAAAGATTTAGTCAAAGGTTCTTGTTAATATTGTATTAACACATTTTTATTATTAAAATGTTAAACTAATTATCTATTTACTTTCTCTTAATCATGTTTTCTGGCATACGTAAACTTTACATAATTTTAGACTTGTGTTAAATACAAACCATATTAGCCGAATTAAATTAAATTTGTGTATATAATATTACGTAACCATGTTGCGGCTCTTTATAATATATGAAACATCGGAATGGGGCTCTCAATGAGCTCATGCATGCCCACCCTTGCTATAGATTAAGGTTGTTGTGCTGGTGACTATGTTTTATACCTGTATCTCTGAATTTCAAGAAGAAATCTTTCAGTAACAAAGCCACAACTTTTTGAAGAAATCGCAGTTGTTTACGAATTACAGAAACTAGTTCAAATAAAGAGTCAATCAAATTTGTCACTTAAGTAAGCAACGATTAATATTTCTACAAATTCTTTTGAAGAAGTCACAAAATGGGAGGAAAATCCAATGCCGTATCTACGGATATGCTACACGGTATTAAATACAAATAGAATATAGTGACACAGTTTTGGGTAACTATATAATATTCATTTATAGTAAAGCCATTTAGAATTATAATTTGCAAAACTAGATTCAGAAAAGAAATAGCATCGACCTAGATGAAGTAGTTAATGCGTGGAAACAAAAACTAAGGAAATAAAATAAGATACTGAAAAATGAATATTACAATAATAAAATAACTGTTTTATGCAGATGACCTAACAATACAAGAAACGGAAGCGCAATTACAGACCAATATTATAATCGTCAATGCGGAACTTAATAAAGGACATATGAAGGTCAATTTTCACAGAAGTAAAGCTATGCTAATAGAAAACAAGTTAGTGCTTGATGGAGAACAACTAGAATTCCTAAGAGTAACGATCAGCAATCATGTAATGATAATAAAGATGACATTAACGAAAGAATAGCAAAAACCAACAGTAATATACAGCTACAAATCGTAGACAACAAATAAAAGATAAAAAAGCAGATGTGACCCGCGTAGAACTTATATTTGAGGAAAAATGGAAGATAGTACAGAATAAAAATAATGGAATTAGAAATGAGGGAAATTTAGGAAAAGCAGTATGCAGTGGTAACAGTTAAAACGACAATCACACAAGCACATTTTCATTACTTAGGATATGCAATGAGACTGGAGGAAGATAGGCTAGTGAAATAAGTGCTCGAAACTAAAGAAAATGACGAAAGAAGAGGGAAAACGTCGAAAGACGTGGGAGGACAAAACTCGGAAAGCTGCAGAAACAAGAGATCATTGAAGGATAGAAAGAGATGGAGAAAACTTTTGAAATTGGCTCCTAAAGCTGAATTCTGATATAGGTTTTTATTGAAAGTTAGAAAAGCTTACGGTTGAGTAAGTAAATAATTACATAATATATATTCATAGTAAAAAGATATAGAATTACACTTTGTGAAAGTAGATAGAAAGTAGATAGTAGTACAAATGTGTGGACGGAAAAAGAAATAAATTCATGTTCCTCGCAAATCAATCAAATGGAAAGTAAAAGCTTCACTTTGGGTTCTGTAGCATCTTCGTATTTATGTTTGAGGTTATATTTTGAAGAACTAGGGAAAATATGAAGTTCGCATAATACTTCTTGTATTAACAGCCGAGTTTGGCTAATTCTATACTACGATAGGAGGAAAGTTTTCGGTCTTTGAAGTGGTTGACGACAAAATTGCCTCCAATCCCCTCAAAGATAGTTTCGCCCCTTATCGTGGTTGACACATTATATTAACACCCTATCCCAGTCCCTTTGCGAAAGGTTTTGTCGTTAATGTAATTTACACGTTAGATATCCATGACCTTGTAAAATTTATCTATATATCTCACCTTAAGGGGTCTTCTACAGTCCTAACTGATAATAATGTTAGCTCTCCTACAGCGAACTGGAAATGCGCATTTTACATGTAGGGTCACGCGTATAGAAATAATAATATATAACAAGTAGCCGTAAAGGGTGTTTCTTACGTTTTATCGAAGACTACATTTAGATACTCAACCAACAAAATACTCACCATTTCCAATTAACAAAAACAGGGGAAGTTACACCGTATTCGTTTTGTAAAATTATGAAACTAATATCCCAGGATTTCGATTGTTAGTATAACCTTGTTTGGCACCTGATATTTCTCACGTTAGTGGCCGTTAGTATTTTGTCTTCCTACAGCTTCCAAATATTATTGAAACTTTAATTAAAATTCATTCGCAAGCAAATCTGTTGAGTGCCTTTCCCGATTCTATGCACGAATGCTTGTTACCGAGGTTTAGATTTTGTATTGTCCAATAATTAAAACTACCTTTACAAATATTGATATGTAACAAAGTGTTACTTTTACAATTTAGCTAGTAAAATAAATGCATTTCACCATAACTGTACGCATAGATAAGTACCGTTACTTGTAAATAAATTTTGTACTCGAATCTACATAGTAACATATTATTCCACACTCTTATTCTAACATGAACGTGAAGCAAATGATATTTCTAGTTTCGATGCAATCGATTTTCATCGACAGGCACTGTTGCTCTCTTTGCGTGAAAGTTATCTGAATAAACTTCATAAATTTTGATCCCCCTTTTTCGGAGCTATCTTTGTATAACATTTGAATAATATCACAAGCAATTTTTATCCTACAGTCTTCATATGATACCAAAATACCTCCACCGTCGGTGAATATATTATCTAATGTTGTGTTGTTGATTGTTCGAAAACCTGAAATAAGTGAAACAAAAGGTAAAGCTACAAAAACACCACCTTGTGGAACTTCAACTTTGACTGAGAACATAACGGATTTTTAGAACGTATATTTTTGTTTTGGTGATCCGTCACGCATGAACTGATAAGGCTATAATGTGTTGACAATATCTCAGTAATTTTAAACAACAGATTTTTATGCAGATTCTGGGTTTAAGTCTAGAAGCGGTCTTTCTTCTCACCAATCTCATTAAGTGCACGCCTTGCGCAAATACACCTACAAAATCTATATATTATATAAAAATCAATTGCTATTCGTTTGTCTCGCTAAGACTTGAGAATGGGCTGGACCGATTTGGCTAATTTTGATCTCGAAATATTTGTGGAAGTTCAGAGAAGCTTTAAACGGTGAGAAACATAAATAACATAAATAAGTAACGGAAAATACTAAAAACGGCAATTTAATTTTCCAAGAGAAAATGTTCCTAGCTGTGAAACATTTGATGTCTTCTATCTTTTGTCCTTTTTTATCTTTTGTCTTTATTTTAGGTGCGTTCAGAAATTTTTCTTTTTCATAGTTGTTGGATGAGGTGTAAAAGTGTCAGTTAGTTTTCGAAAAAAGAAAATCTATATACATATATAAAAATGGATCGTGGTTTGTTCGGATGTTTAAAACTTGAAAACGACTGAACCAAATTGGATACTTCCTTCTGCCGGGTTTGTTCGTAATTGCTACGCGAAGCTTTAGGAAAAGAGAAAACTTAAACCATTTAGAAATGAAGAAGAAAAATTAGAGATTAAACAAATTGACGACGTTTGGTGGGTTAGGTTATGACAGTTGTCCTGGTGCGCGCAAAAACAATTAAGGTTATGATATTTGTGAATGTGCGCGCATGAATAATTATTATGTCATAATAGAAGCAAGTTCAGCAATATTCATCACAGTCTTATTTACAATGCCGCGAGCGAGAAGATCAAATCTTTTACAACGAAGCCGAAATAGACTGCGGAATATTGCGAATCAATCCACTGCAGATGAAGAAGAAAACGCACGAGAGAAGGGCGCCGTGTTAGTACGGCCCAACTTCGTGCTTCACAAACACAAGAACAAAGAGAGGCCATACATGAAACGGCTCGGTTGGCAATGAGAAATCGTCGAGCAGAACACAGAGATCAACAACGTCGAGCCGCAAGAAGAAATGCTTCAAGTGTTAATTTGAATCGAGGATCGTTTCAATAGGATTCCACAATAGACTACAGCTCGCACTCTTTCGTTAGAATTGGTCCTATGGAGGTTGTGTGCGTCCATTGCGGTGCATTGAAGTTCGCTGAAGAAACGCCTGTCTCAATGGAAAGGTTAAAATAACATTTTCTTTCGAACACTTAGGTACAACGCATGTTTCGAAATGACTTCATTTGGAGCAAATATTATTGAAGAACGCCGATTCAGTCCGACATTCAAGGTAATGTTTGTTAATAAGAGAGTAACCTTTATTTTTGATAATCATAGATCACTAATTATCACCTCCCTTCCGACTATACAGATACAAGCACAAATTCACCATAGAATTGGATCATTGCAGCTGGTTGAAGACGCACAGCATAAAAGTGTTACAAATTTACTTCATGGCCAATATGAAGGACCAATTTGATCGACGTCAAACGATCAATAACGCAATGAAAAGAGAAATTCTTCAAGATTTGCAGCAAATACTTGATGAACATCATGTATTGATTCGATTGTTCAAAGCTGCGTTGGATCACATGCCAAGTGATGACTATAAAGTCGTGATCAGAACAAATAAACGCCACGCTGGAACACACGAATGAAATAAAATTCAACGCTCCGATAATACATAAAGTGGCAAAATATAGTACATCACAAGGTGCTTTAATGAAGATAATCGACACGAGTGCAACACATTCAGCAAATAGATTAACAGAAAGTCATTTGGTTTACATTCAATAAACCAAATGCTTTGCTCCCACGTGAATTTTCTCCTTTCTAAGCTTTTATTCAACTTAATTAATTTTATCTTAATATAAAGAAGTTAATAAAACTCAGGTAATAACTTAAGACAACATTTATTAATTCGGTGGTACGAAGTTCGCCGGGTCAGCTAGTTAAATATAAAAATAATGTTAAATGGAAAATTTAAGAAAAGAAGTAAGGAACTACCGGAGTGGGTTACATTGAACGCAAATAACAGATAGTTTGGCAATCACACTCTAATCATACTCATCATCAATAGCAAAACCAAAGCCAAAGTGGTTTCAGAAAATTGGTTTGGAACGTGAAGCCATATTCAATTCAGAAAATTGGTTTGGAACCTTTGGTGTAACAAAGCAAACACACTGACAAAGTCAATGCACAACTTTCCACTATCACCAAACAAATATTGCATGTCTCTCGACGCGCGTTTCGCTAACCAAGTTAGCATCATCAGGAGATGAAAGTGGTTTATTGAAGAATTAATTAAAATTACTAAAAATTTGTCTGCCTACCTTTATTTGCATGTAAGGGCTCAAAGAGAATGTTGTTTCTAAAAATATATATATATATATATATATATATATATATATATATATACACCTTCTATTTAATGTACAGCTTATTATGAAAGGAAAGCATAAACAGCTTTCTCCAAAATAGGTATATTTAATGATACTTAAAAATATACTAAAAGGCGGTAAACTAATTCAAAAAAAAGAGAAAGAAGGATATCAAACTTGATGGATAAATTAGACAATTTTGTGAAATTTTTCAACTTTTAGTCAACTATTGACTTATAGTTCTATAAAACTCGTAAATAGTTGGTTCAGGTTAACCTTCATAACATAGCTAACTAGAGCTTTTAATAAACGATCACACATGAATAACATGTTATACAGAATTCAGAAACACCTTGGTAACACTTAGAAGTAATGAAAATACATTACTCGCTGGTCATTAACACAAATAAACTTATGCATCATTTAGTAACGGTCAGAGACATTAAATTTTCATAAAACGAATCATTAGTCTATGGGAAAAAGCACGTGTCTTACATATATGGAAGCCCTCTCGCTTACGATAAATGTGGAAGGGCTTCTCCTTAAAGTGCAGTTGTAATAAACAAACCCTCTTTCCAAACAAGTTTCTCATATTTGTCTGCGTTCGTTCTGCTGTGTACTTTATTCTTGCATTGAAAGCAAATATTGTCCACCTAACGTTGATGAAAAAGTCAGATAGTGGTATTTCGGCTTAAGTGTATTTTCATTAAAGTTTTCATTTAACGCTTTTCTAGGCAAGATAATAAAATTTACGAACTCTTTCGACTCTATTACGTCCATAAACTTTTAAGGTAACTTTACGAGTGTTTGGATATTGGATCAACTGATAAAATTACAAATTGAAGATAATGACTGAATTTTTATTTAGCTGCAATATTTGGAGTTACAATTGCAAAATCTATTACATGAAATTAACTTCATTAACTTCGTTTACGTAAATATATACTGTAGTGATATGTTCATACATAGGTCATTTACAGTTTGAACGAGGTATAAAATCATTTGTTTCTGTCCTAACTTTTTCTTTATACCATATGTTTTATAAGACAGAGAAAATACGTATCGTGTAATTACACATATATTCAAGTTGTTACTTTGAATGAGAAATTTTAAAGCAAATTTTGTTTCCGGGGAAGTGTTTCATTGTTTATGTAAATACGGAACGGCGGAAACCACTCTGTTATACATGCTTATTGATGGTTATAATTTCGTTTTAAACCTTAATTTAGAATGTTATAAATTGTTTATAGGTAAATGATATAAGAGACGAGCGAAATATTTGGTTTTTCCACGGATATTAAGATATTATTGTGTTATATAGTGTTTCCACAGAGGAAGTCACCCTTAGAGTTTTCAAGGCTCCAATCGAGATTTTGATCAAAAGCTTTAGATAGTGGATCGCGTGTATTACTTTCCAATATAGCGCTGCTATATTTGATTTCATCGAAATCTTCGTGTATGTCAATACCATTGTAGCATTTTGGTAAATAAACTTAAATCGACTTATTTCCGTACGCTTCTGGAAAGTTTTTATCAAAATTTAGGCCCTTCCTCCGATAAATTTATTAGCAATCCTTATTATTTGTCTTTTCCGTTATATAAAATATTTGTTTCCTGCGACTTTCCGAAAAAATCTAGAAAGCTCAAAGAGACATTGATCCTGATACAAAGCTTACTCAGTCTTCAATGAAATATCTTCACAGTCCTAGAGAAACCTATGGTACTTCTTAATCTATAACATTTGCAAACATACGACCTACTAAGAAATGAACCGTTTTTTCGCTTATTCAATCGTTAAGCAAAGTAAGTTAATTAATGTATTAGTGTGCTTAGATAATTTATTAACCAATTTTGTTAGAGTCCATAGTTCCAGATAGTTATTATATTGCTCAACCGTTTCATATAGGTAGCTATTTAATTCACTTAGAGCTTTATGCTTTTATTGTCTGCCTGTAAGGTTAGTAATAAAAGTGTTTATCAAGGTTTATAATAAATAACAAGATAAGTTCGGCTTCATATAAAAGAAAGTTATAAGAAAGAGGTTTTATCTTCAAAATCTAACATTTCCGTTTAAAATTACGTTTCAAAATTTTTTACTACTACACCTATTTAAATTTTACAAATAGAAATTCAAGTCCTGCAGTAATTAATTTCATTTTTCTTCCTTAAGCTTTTGTTCTTCAACCTTTAGTGAAGTACTGTTCCTTACTACTCCAGAATATTGGAGGTAACAGATTTATTCTTACGATTTTAAATTGCTATGCTCCGTTGCGACCGGGACTCGATCTCTGTACCATCTCATTGTAGATGCGTGCTCCACCGCTTGACCACTAAACGGGTTAACTAATAAGTTGTTATAATTGAAGTATTTAATTTACAAGTCTTGAAATGTAAATTTAAAATGATATTTACGCCAAACTACAAGATGGTTTCCTGGGTAGGGAAATTCCAAGGCTTTTGCAACACCTTCAAAGTGCACATTTATATTTACTTCAAGCTTGCAAGTCCTTGCATAAGGTTAGATCTAGGAATATTTGTGTACAATTCTTGGTATAATAATGAAAGGTACAATCATGGTATGGTATACTAACACTACGGCTGGTAGATACCTTTTATGTGGGGATTTCAATACATTTCTTCAACAAATTCTGTTCAATTGATCGGTGATTTTGTAAACGTGCAGCGGGACGGCATAGCTCAGATGTTTTCCAGAATACTGCTGCGTGCTTCCTCTCGTAGCGTGCCTTCCAAAAATTAAAACACCTAAGCACGCGAAAATAGTTTTTAAGGCTATTGAAGATGACAAAAAGCAAAAACATAAATTTAAGAAAACAGGTGGTTGTCAGATTGTCACGATAGGTCTGGAAAGATTGCAGTGGAAAAGCCGTCATTGCCACCTCAAGTAATTTAATCAGATTGCCTGTCAAACTGTTGAGAATCAGAAACAATAGGGATGGCTGCCGCCTACGGTCGTGGATAACAAAGGTTTACTCTCAGGAAAACAAGTGTTTAAGCGCTAGTTGATGACATATAAAAAATTTGTGAAGGAACACTACTGACTTTTAAGGATGCTTTTAGCGCTTCTACTCCATTGCGTAGAACCAGATTAAATCCCGATGGTACTTCAAATCTATAGAGACAGTCCACCGACGTTTCAGCCAAAAGATACCTACTTTCCTTTCCCGATAGGACTTCTGCTTGAAGGGGTCCAACGTGCAAAGAAGGGGGAATAAGATACGCACAAGCGACAATGAAATTAGATCACACACATAACTTTTGATAAACTGAGCACTCACTAAATAAATAAAAGAAAACAAGAATCTAGAATAAGGTGTGTAAATAAAGTAATGAGACCGATTTTCTTCACTTGTTTTATTCCAATAAGATTACAATTCAATATTATCCCCTTCAAAGTAATTGCCTTGTGAGGCCACATAGCGTTGGAGACTGCTTTTCCACATAGCAGTGCATTGCAGTTTGAATGTTGTCCAGTGCCCCAAAACGACGTCCAATGAGATGTTGTTTCAATATTGGGAAGAGAAAACAGTCAGAAGAACTCATGTCGGATGAATAAGGTAGCTGAGGAGTCACGGGAATTTTCTTACTAACTACAAGACGATTTACTCATATTGCTGTATGACAGAGTGCACTGTCGTGATAGAATGCTCAGTTCTCTTTGATGTTTGGTCTCACACGCATGACCCTCTTTCCAAGTCTTTCAAGAAGTTTTCGGTAAAGTGTTGATGAACTCCTTGCCCTGGAGGCATGAACTCTTCGTGAATGATGCGCTCTTTACCAAAAAACCATACAGCACGCTTTTGATTTGATTGACTATAAGAGAACAACGTGAAACTTGTGCTCTGACGGTAAATGTAACTTTTTAACAAAGTGTTGCCGTAAAACGTTAAACGGACGTCTACATAGGACCGCGACTAGATAACACGAATCTCAATTTGCCCACGCGAACCATACCGTACGCTCTATGCTTCAAAGAATTTTAAAAAGGGAAGAAACCAAACGATAAATTTAAATTGTAACAATATCAAGAAATAGTTGACATTCATTTTTGTAGTAAAGACGATTGAAATAGTAAAGAAATATATATAGTACTATCGATCCACAAGTCCAAATGTCATCGATGTAGCCATCCCAGTTTGTCTCTTATTCTTGCTAAAATAAAATCTGGAGGACTGTCTATATAATAACCTAATTAAATTAAGTGCGTTAATGAGCAGCTATCAAGTAACTGTGCAAAAGCTTGCAAAGTACCTAAGCATAATTTGCGCATGCCAATAATCCATGAGGAGAATTAAGCTACAATAAACTAATGTGTGATTTTACGGCTTTATTCTCCTTACATGCCTTGCAGTGGTGTATTGTGAACTTTAAAAGCAAACTCCATGCTAATAAATAGGGATTATTTTGTCTTTAATTGTATGGTAAAAAGACAGAAATATGGTGTCCCGCGACTCGACTGATATGGACTAAAAGTGTATTCCTTAGGTAATTTCAAGTCGGAAATACCTTATAGGCATATGGCCAAAAGCTAATAACAAAGGAGTTATGGTTAACATTACATTTAACAGAGCAAACACAACAATGCAGTACAACACACTATGTTATTACAAAAAGTTTAACCTACAATTCATTTCAATAATTGGTGAAAATCTCCTCCCTCTATCTGAGTATACACTCTAGCTCCTGTTACAATTGAAAAAGTAGACTCTTTGAAGAGCATTAACACCCGTTCTGTTGGATATTGTTACAGCCGTAATTTTTGTTAATTAATGCGTCTCTAATTTGGGATTTCTTGGCATTAAGTAAATTCTCCTTATGTCGCTCTGTTGACATCGGTAGCTAAGGAACTACACCTCTTTTTCCAATCCATGTATTACTAAAGTTGATATTTAGATATGTCGCTATATATCAACTAAAAGGCGTAAGGGCGCTGTCCTGTTGCAACCACATTCCATCACTCCAATCTAAAGAGCAACTTCTTCCAATTATCCTAGCAAATCGGTTTTGTAAAAATTGAGATAATGGTCAAATGTAAAACGTTCTTGAATTACGAATGGCCCAGTAAGTTGATTAGTACGAGTCCCACACTAAATATTCACCGATAAGTGACGAAAATGTGCTCCTAATGTGAATTTCGCTTGCTCGTAATTCCATCTTTACTAAAGGTGGCTATGTTCGTAAACAGACATTTGTCTACAAAGCCAGTCAGCCAATGATAAAACTCCACACTCGGTGCATAGTATGAAGCCAGTAGAGCTTGGACAGGTTGAATATGATATGGGTAAAAACCAAAGTTGTGCAATGTTTCCTATATTTTCATTCAACTAGCACCAATAGGATTTGATATTCTTCGTGTGCTAGTGGAAGGACGACTTCTATCATCATCATTAAAAACAGCTTCCTCTTGAACAAGTTCTTACTACTAAAATGCAGCCATTAGCAAGTGTAAAAGTAATGGAAGATAAACATCAAACAAGGAACTATTGTAACGATAATATGAAGAAACGATTCATAGGTTTACTTCCGACATTAATAATTAACCTAACCTAATTTGAAGTTACTTAAAGAATACACTTTTAAACTATGTCAGTTGTAAAATGTATGGCTACGAAATGTGTCTTCAGTAATTAAGAAATTTCTTTTCATACGTGTCTTTAATATTTTATTAATTAATTAATTTGCTCAACTTAATGATGGAGCTTTAAAAATGGGAAGAATGTATGTATGTGTGTACATATGTATAAGATTTTTAAGAAGTAAAATGGGACTGTGTCATAAATGTACTGAATAATCTAAAATTTACTATCAATAATAGTTGCAGTCTGTGTTAGATCAACTTCAACACGGTACATTCTAACCAAGTTACAAGTTGTTAAATTTTTTGTTCATCAACATGTAAAATTTGTGGAGTTAAGGCAGAGGTAATACCGCGACTGTGAGTAGATTCTGCCTCATGTAGTTAAAATTACGAGTTGACACATCTAGTTCAAAAATGGGAAAAAAGCTAAAGTAATACGGGCTTGGAAAAATTGTAACATCGGAAGAGAGATTGTTTACACTACTAATGATAGTTCTACATCGAGATGTGATTTGGACAAATAGAGCTTTTATTTCTGTTTAACATCGTTTACCACGTGAAGGTGTTGAAGTTATACAGTAATACGTATTTTCACTTCGCTGACTATTAACTACTTACACAAGTGCACGGGAGCGAACTACCAGATAAAATGCAAGTTGTATTAGATCGAGTCCAAAATTTCTGTCCCTGTATAAATCAAGTATCACTTGCTTTATATGAAATTGTTGAGCTATCAATCGTATACATGCTAATAAAGATAATTACTTTGTGTCTCAATTAGCCAGCTGACTTTCCTGTTTGAATATTTTACAAATGACACTTGCTATTAGAGAATACAAAAATTCTAAAGTAGTGCGAAATTTTAACGAGAAATACATATGTATAACCCTAAAAATTTCTTAAATCATTTAATATATTACACAAATTCCCTCCAATTGCCAACAGCTTGAAAAAAAGATTGCAACTTTACTATAAAAGGGATGTTTCTTTACAAATTTCTTAACATTCTACTTCCTTTCCCCATCAGTACAACTAGTTCTTCTATTCAGGGTTAAGGTAAGGTGTAAATTTGAAGTAAATCAATTTCGCCCATTTCTTTGTACTTTACGTAATCGTGGGTGGCCACAATAGATGCAGAAGGTTCCCCTCAGTCATACTTCAATTCCCTAACGCCATTGTTCAAGACTAATGGAAATCCATTAATAATAAATCAGTAATACCACTACGCTCACAGAGTTATTGCTTGGGGTGCACCAGGTATACGTACTGGTGATGTAGTTTCTTTATGTGCGAATGAAATATTTAGCGGTTTCACAAACATAGCAAGAAGAAAGTAGGGACGTGTGGGTGTGCGTTGTGCAATACTTATCTAATATGTGTATTTACAACGTGCATACGTGAAATAGAGTAGGACGAGAGGTTCTGGTCATAAAATAAATTTAAAAGCCACTACAAACAATAGCCACAGAAACATTACATTGACTTTTGTGGACGAAGCTGCATCCATTTTTAGTTCTATAGTCCGACTAATGTAATGAACATGCATCGCGGTACAAAATAAAAAGCTTAGAATGTAATTATTCAAGACATCTACTACTAATCAGTGTATATGCGTTTATGTTTATTTTCAGGGGCGGGTCCTCCACTACTGCTGCTGAGCTGCGGAACCACTAGAATAAACGCTCATTTTATGCATTAAGCATTGAATATTAACATTTACCATTTACTGAGTATTTCATTAAAGATATTCAATCTCCATAATTTCCTCGTGCGTACATAATTGACATTTTAATAATTATTCAAGGTTCAATCTTGACACCAAATCTGGAGCATCAATTTGATTGTTGACAATCTTTACAACAAGTAGGGCACTGTGACTTCTTTGTCGCTTGCTCAATTCCTGGAACCTATGCTTAGTACGATAGAGAATTCAATATCACATTCGGCGTAAGTATATTTTGAAACTTAGATACTTTAAAAATTTACGTTGAATTTGTTTTTCAGGAATGGTATACATAGGTGGAGTACCAAACCACGGACGCATACTTGAGCTTACCGGCTACCTAAGAAGAAAAAGCGATTTAAGAGTCGCTGTGCTGCTGAAATCTCTGGATTTTCTCACAATAAATGCTAGCTATTAAGAAATTGAATTGGTTATGTTCTGAACATGGGCAGCAAAGGTCAACTTGACATCAAAGGTTACCCTTAGATCTTCCACAGATTGATTCCGAAAAAAGGAACGTTATGAATGATGTACGATGATAACGTACAGTTCAGTCGTTTCTAGTATATTCTCACAATTTCACACAGATTTCTCACACAGATGTCCCAAATTATTAGCATATGCCAACGCGGTGCAGTCTGAGGTAGTAATCGGATCTTAGATGTGGACCACAAACAGAAATAATAATAATAATAATAATAATAATAATAATGATTTATTTATTGCCCAACAACCCAAGGGCCATTTACAGAAAAGAAGCAAAAAAGAACAAATATACAGTATAAAGTTTGCGATATGAATATACACACTATACACTGAATGGTACAACAGATTAAATATTGAATTGAACGATTAATTCTCGAATACAACATATCGTAAAAGATTTCTAGGGCATCCAGTCCAGTCCAGATTGGCCCCGCGGAAGTTGTATCTGAAGGAAAACGGGATCCCTCAACATTCATGTCCGAGATGATTGAAAGCTCCACTGGTAGATAGAAAAAATCAACCATGTGGTGTTGGTGAAAACAGGATGCAGGACGCTGCCATACGTATTCACAATTCAGTTCCACTGACGTAAGTCCAACCTGGCCATAAAACCACACAGAGAAGGCACTTTCCTGTTTTTGAAATTACCACGGCCACAAAATTCCGAGTAATTGAAACCTCCAAAAATCAGTACCTTCTTGTCAGAGAAGATATAATAAGCGTCACAGTTCATATCCGACGACAGATATAGATTGGCAATGTAAATAATACTGGGCCCTAATTTAAACTTACACACAACTAGATCAACCAAAGGTGCCAGGTTCACCACAGCCATCATACGAAACCATAGTAGTACAAAAATTATTTGTCAATTCCGAAAGCACACCTTTACCAGTAAGCCGATTAACAATTCGAAATTTTCTGCCTGAATGCTGTCGTCGATCAATGTTTTAGTAAATAAAGGGATATCCACGTCACTTACAAGCACTTGATGGATACATAGTTGACAGTTTAGAGCGAAGTTATCTAAGGTTCTGATAATACAAACATACATCGATTCTCTTGGGCGTGTAGGGGTTTCAGTTTTGCTACCTTTTGCCACCCATCACCACTTTAGACTCAAGTTGAATCATTGCGGAACTCCAGAAGTGGGAATATAAAAATTAAATCAATATCACTTCTAAGACAATTATTGTATTGTATTTGATAAGTACGATCTTAAAAGTCAAAATTAAATAGCCGATGGTGTCAAAAGTTCGGCTAAGATCCGTACAGATAACATCCAGCTGGCCCTCACAATCCAAACTATCGTTACTGTTGACCGCCTGGGAATAAAGTGACTTGTATATTTTCTAAAAGCATGCTTATTAATAAAACCGTTTAAGGTGAAATATTTACACCTGGTGGTAGCTAAACTACTACTTTCGGTGTAGACTAAAAAGAGGTAAGAGAAACTTACCTAGTCGATATAGTTTCTAATTTTCAAAACGGAAGAAGGCAAGCATACAACCACATGATACATTACTAGAAATAAGTGCCCTTATTCAATTGCGTATTTAACAGTTATTGCAAAGCCCTGTTGTGAAATAGAAGCAACTTTGGTTTGCGATTCTGCAAACAAATTGGTGAACGTTTTAACTAGTTTATGTGTAATTTACGCAATTCATTACATTGTCATCGTAAATAATGTATAATTGTGCGAGGTTAACTAGTGAATGGTTTCAGTGAATGATGTGCATGTTTTTTGCATTGAATTCATTTGGAAGTGTCGGCATCAACATACTTGCCGAAGGTAATGCAGGCATCGGTGATGGATAGTCGCAGCATCTGTTTTGGCACGCTTGATTGACAGACGAACGTGCGGCCGCTGTCTTGAGGCCATTAGTCAGCTCGACCCCGAAACCTGTACTTGCTCCCGCTGATATGATTTATGACTGTCTTACCCCATTTTCATTTTAAAATACAATTATCTACTGACAGAACAATAATTGTGTTTTAGCAGCACCATTGTTGCCATTGTTGAAATAAATTATGAAAAATGCGCCTCACAATCGGTTATTATTAATTTACCGTGCACTGATTTATAACAAATCGATTATATAATATTTCAGGATGTAATTGGCTTCTTATTAGCTAACAAGAAGACGTATAGTATAGGAACGTAAAGTGTTAATGCACGTGTGCTTGATTTATTTGACTATCTGTGGCTCTTGATCCTTGGTCTAAATTATTTAGATTCCATCTGTTGATATTGAGCACCACGGGGCACGTAGCAAAATCTTTGAGATGCGTGACGCATCTACTTAACCAACCTGATGAGTATCTTATAACAAGCGATAATTTAAATTGTTAAATAAAGGCTTTTAATAACACATGTTTCTTCAAATTTTGTAAAGGAACAAATCTTCTCCTTGAAACAATTTTAGCATTTCACAGAAATAACTATGAAATAGGAAGTAACTCTACATTCAGCCCAAAACATTTTATTTGGCCGGAATATTAATTATAACATGTTTATATTCAACTCGTGTTCCGTGTTATTTTGATATATCACAGAAACACTTCTACGTGTTCGTATTACAGCTGTAAGTAAAACTTACTGCAGTTGCTAGCAACACAAGAAATTACGTGAGTAATTGCCAGTTTTTCATTAGGAGTCGTCAAAATACATCGAACTTAATTATAGCTATCGGATGCAAATTTAAAAGTAACCGCAGAATAACTGAAAACTTCGTGACCTGTCAGCGTTCTCTATTCTTACAAGAGCATTAACGTTGCGGTAACTGGATGAAGGTGTACTATATTTTGTCACCCGATAGTTCTTTTATGGAATTGATATGTAAGATTGGTAAATTCTTAGCTAATGCGCTCCAATTAAATAAAAATCGCATACGTGCAACAAAAATGCTGAAATAAAATTGACCGATAGCACACATGGAGTACAAAAAAATACCACACATTTATTGTATATGAAATATGGGGCGTTAAACAGTAGAACCGGAATCATTTATTGTCATTTGAAGAAAAAGAAACTGAGTACTTTGAGCATAGATCTTCAGTGGTTGTTGAAGCTAAAATTGAAACAATGTACGGTAGGGTGGATCGAAAAAATGAAAGAATTTGCGTTTGGCTTGGTGGAGGGTAGGTGTTCTATGATCAATATATGATATTGCCAAAATTTCAGATTTCTAGTTCATTACCTTGTACTGTCCCAACGATGATCAAATATGCAACGAAAGGAGAAAAACAATAATTTGAAAATTGAATAAAAAATCTGTTTATTAGTGGTGTACTTTATAAACTTATACATCATTTTACGAAGCAAATTCCAGCAAATAATATTAGTATCGAAACAAACACAAAATCAAAAATCTTAATTATCTGTGTGATATTCGCTCCTGGTGCCAAGCGAAATCGGTAACACTTTTCGAAATTCAATTTTCGTCCTAATAAATGCCTCTGTTGCTGTATTTACACACCTTCCCAGTGCCTGTGTGTGGCAAGGAAGACCTGCTGCATCAGGCAGCATTCCATTTATCACCTTTTAAATTTCATTTTTGATACAGATTTTGTAAACTGAGATTTATAGTATATAGTTCATAAACTGTATGTCTAGTTACTTTATTTATTTTGTTTGTATAATACTATTGAACTTGAAATTGAAGGAATACTATAGGCGTAAATGGAAATCTACACATAATAATTACTTTTATAATGAATTTAGAAGAGTTAGAAGTATTTGCAAAACTGATATTGCTTTGGCCTACTCCACTTATCTCGCACAGGTTGAGGAATCTATAAAAATCGACCCAAAAATGTATTTCAATATATTCATGCCAAGCAAGGGACTACATGCATTCCTAAAGTTTTATTTCGTAATGGTACCCGTCTGCAATCACCCCAAGGCATAGTTGATGCATTTGCCAATGTGTTCTTGTCTATACATATTATCAGCACTGATTCTTGTTTTAATAATGAACATTCCAATCATGTTCCTTTTACATTATTACCTGTTGCGGAGGAGGAGGTGGTCAAGTTAATGGCCGGGTTTCCACAGAGACATATTTCCGGCGATGATTTAATTCCGAGCTTTCTTTTGCACGATGCAAGGATTGCATTTCGAAGACCATTGACTTTCATTATAAACTTAGCAATTAAAACTTCTACTTTTCCGACCGCTTGGAAGCGTGCAAGAATAAGCCCCGTATTTAAAAGAGGCGATAATACACACGTGGATAATTATAGACCTATATCTATATTGTCTAACTTTGCTAAAATTTTTGAAAGTATCATATACTCATGTGTATGTTACAACACTAAATCATACATCTCACATTATCAGCACGGCTTTGTTCCCGGGAGATCTACAGTTACGAACCTCGTGTCGATTTGTCAACATATTGGCGAGGCACTTGATGCTCGTGGCCAAGTCGACGTCATTTACACGGACTTTAGTAGTGCCTTTGATATTATCGACCACGGAATTCTACTTGCCAAATTATCGTCTTTAGGCTTGAGCACTTCCTTATTATTGCTTATAAAATGTTATTTAAGCAACAGATCTCAGTATGTTTTTATAATGGATTTAAATCATTCGAATTTCTGCCCACATCAGGAGTTCCGCAGGGATCACATTTAGGACCTCTCTTATTCATATTATTTATTAACGATTTCTTAACATCTATAACTTGTCCGGTACTGGCTTATGCGGATGACCTGAAAATATATCTGCCTATTGCAACTTGGGATGATGTCAATCGCCTGCAACATGATTTGGATTTGATTGCTCGGTGGTGTTCTACACATAAATTAAAATTGAATGTCAATAAGTGCTGCTTTGTTTCATTTACAAGAAAAATAATTTCATTAATTCTCCTTATAATATTAATAACTCCATTCTTAAAAAAGTTGGTATTGTTAAAGATCTTGGCGTCTTCTTTGATTCCCGCTTAACCTTTGCTACTCATATTAACAACACTTGCATTTCTGCGTCAAAGGCTTTGGGATTTGTTTTACGCACCTGCAAGTTTTTCGTAATACATCTTTACTTAAGACTATATTCTTCGCTTTTGTTGTAACAAAGTTGGAATATGCTTCGCCTGTCTGGTCGCCACACTATATTTACCTGCAATTATCCTTAGAGAAGATACAAAGGCGATTCTTGAAACACTTATCCTTTAAAATGGATGGGATTTACCCGGAGCGTGGTATGGATTATGGACTGCTTTTGCAAAGACATGGTGTCCGGTCGTTGGGACAGCGCAGAAAAATTCATAGTGCCAGATTTATGTGGAGACTTGTTCACGGCTTAATTGACTCCCCTGATTTACTTTCCCGTATTAATTTCCTTGTACCTCGTATTTCCTCTCGTTCCTCGCCTACATTTGCATTACCCTTCCCTAGAACGAATTTGTTACTCCATTCATCTCCTATCACATCAATGGGTCGTATTGCAGATTTGTTATATTCTGATATTTTCTACAACACAATTAATCAATTTTATTAGTTTTACTTTTTCTTTTTGAATTATATTTCATTTCATTTCTACGCACATATGTAGTAATATTTGTAATTATGAATCTTTAATAATGTATGTATGTTGTTCTATATATAATTTGTCCTGTAAATGGTTAGCCGTTGAACAATTAAGCTATTATTATTATTATTATTATTATTATTATTATTATTACTATTCGTCCTAAAAAGTAGTACTGCGTTATACGTGGTTTTGAATAGACATCCATCATATTCCATTAAGTGTTTAAAGGTATTAAATCAAGTTTTTATAAAGCAATATTAATCATTATACATACGGTTGTGGCAGTACTAGAATTAACTTTATTGGCCTGACCCTTTTGTAAAGAACATGTGTGGAAATAATTTGCATTACAGTTTATTAAACATTATCTATAAAATAACCTTATTTTATTCATGTAGGGGTAGTATCAAATCTCAATACTTTCCCATGATATTTAGCCACAGTGACAATAATATGATGGAGCACCAATTGTGAACCAAGCAAACTTTATTGGACAAATTATCTTTTTTTTTCTGTATAAAAACGATCCACCCTATTGACGTCTTTAATCTCAAGATCCAAGTATAAAAGAGCTGTACATATGCTACATTATATCAATTAGCTCTGATGTCATTAAAAACTATTGTATTTAAATCTTTGTACCGAACTACTTATTAAAAACTCTAAACAAGCTGCATATATGTACCTTAAAAGATTCTAAAACAAAACATGTTTCCTCCATTTTGCATTGTGATCTTAAGAGAAAAACAGTCATTTAAAAGCGTACGCTAAACATCAAGTAGATGAAATAGCTATTTGTAAACTTTCGGATCACTTAGCCTTCTACGTTTTCGCCTGTGTTTGACGCAGACCACATGGGGTAGAAAACAAAGCCGTGTTTTAAATTACAATTTAAAGTATAGAATCTGCTACTGACAGCATGGTAATATTACTTCTGTCACATGGAACTTTATGATGTTTGTAATAATGTTCCTCCGTTAGTAGGAAGTATTTTTGTAGTTGTTTTGCAATTTTGATTTATACGTCGCTCAGTTGGAGACTCTGTAATTGTATTTGTAACATATACGACAGATAGCTACACATAACCGTTGGAAATGGAGTGAGCGTGCTAAATGTATTCATTTGCAGATTAATGTTTTGCACTTTTAGATTAGTTAATATTCAAATATACTATAACAGAATTAGCTCCAATTTTATACAAACTTCTCGTATACGTTTCTTTGCTGAATTCAAATGAAGTGTGAGTTTCAGTTTACGTAGAAATAGAAGATCGTCTACACTCAGAAGGGAGTATATGTAAATAGTGTTCAAGCAGACGAAGCATTTAATCTCCATTGGGTTTAGAAGATGACGAAGTGGTCAAATCTTTTGACATTAAAATTTATTCTAAATTTCAATTCTAAAATTGATTTTATAATACGTTGAAGCTGATAATAAAATTATTTTCCGCAAATTCTATTACAAATTCAATGCTAAGAACTAAGCATAAGCTTTATACCCGTATTAACCGATGTGTCTTGATGCCTCACTTAAAAATATTCAATAATTTACATATGCTGATATGGAAAGCACAATACTTTGAAAATGTCCATTTTCCTAATTTGTGAGTTTCTTATTAAGTAAATTAGTAACGTGTCCTGTTTTAGTTTTGACGTTTCTTTCAACGGACGTTGTGATAGGTTTCAGGTATATTTAAGCTGTTGTTAGCATATTGTTAGAAATGGCGCATTCTTGAATCGTGAATCGTGAATCCTTACATGGGAAGTTGGGCTGTACTGTGAAAAATATCCAAATCTGTATTTGTCATGGGTAAAACTGTAGTTTGGGAATAGACAAAGAAAATTGAAATGATACCTTCAAACTGGGTTTCTTCTGACTGGGGTCTCAAAGTTCGGTGTAATTCAGTAATAGAGTAAAGAATTTTAAACGCTGTAGAAGGAAAGCCAAGAACAAACGTTTTGAATAGTATGGAAAGTATCATAGAACCAGTTTTATGCATACCATACCATATCCAAAGAGTACCAGTCTAAATGAGGATTAACAACAATTAGTGTATTCCATATTGCCGTTTCATTTTGCAATAACTCGCTCAAAAATCGGCATTTACTTCAAGAATATCTTTTATGGATGAGATATGCCTCACTGGAGATGCCAACTCGTACGCATATATGGGAGGACAAAGATCAACAGGTTGTTGTCCACCAGTGGCATCAACATTAATTTTCGTTAAGCATGTGGCGTGGCATAATCAAAAACGTACTTTTACGGCCACTTAAATTCCCGAAAAGCTTTACCGGTAATGGTTACCTAGTTTTCGCGGGAATTTCTGTGTCCTTTATTGCAAAATGTGCCACTTGAAGTAAACACACTTTCTGATTCATGCACGACGGACCTCCTGCTCACTTCTCTGTAACATTAAGCGATACCTGAGGAACACTTAACCAAGGAGATGAATTGGAAGGTGTAGCATATACCGGCCATATGGATACCATTATTGTCCTATTTGGATCCCATTGAATATTGTCTTCGGGGCCGCCTAAACAAGACGGTTTACACCAAAGCCTTTAATTGCTAGACCATTGAAATGCCGGCTGCTTATATACTGTTATAATTTGAATAATTTGACACTAGTCAATATTGATTTTGTTACATGGTCAATATTTGCCGAGTCTAATGTATTTTCGGGAGCTGTAACAAATGTATATGCATAAACAATGCAAATGCCATATATTACTTTTGTATTTATTAAGTAATCTTCTTTTACTTATTGCAGCAGTTAAGTTGATAGATAAACTATAATCTAAAAATCGGTGTAAGGAAACTGTGGTTAAAATGCCTATAATATATAAAATAAATAAAAATCACGCTTCCCACACATTTCGAAAATAGCTCCAGATACGTATTTGCCATCCTCAATGGAAAAAGTTAAATGTCCCTATATGTATATATCCAAATTTAAACGTGCTTGTAGTACAGACTAGGTTTTTTGTAATTCTAAATAGCACTGACCATTGTCTTGTTTAAGTAAATTGTTCCCTAAATTAGGGAAAGCAATTGAAATATTAATTTCCTTTTACATATGTATGTTACATCTACCTTAGTTTTCTGTTTTATGTCTTGATCCAACAAATATATTCATATTTTGTTGTTTACTTTGCATAAATCCTATTAAGTATTACATGTAGTGTCTAGTCAGTGTATAAACTAGCGGGTTTTTACGCTTTACCCAACATCTGTAAGTGTTCTATGCAATGTATAGTAATTTTATATAATGCCAAATTTACATACATACGACTGTACGAAGGCGATTCGTAAAGTAAAAGAAAAGTGTTTGATTATTAGAAAAGACACCAATACATCAATTTTTTATTATATATAACTTAAAGCTGCTACTTTCATCTATTTTTATACTTAATTGCCATTAAAATTGAGATATTTTTCATAGCGATAAACTGCTTTTTTAATGCTCTCTTCATACAACGCTGCCGCCTGCGAATTAAGCCATGCTGTAACACTGTCCTATAGCTCTTCAAACGCTCTCAAACCTTTGTGATCCAAGCCATTTCTATAGGGAGGATCCTCTAACACTTCCTACTTAAAACTGTCCAATAAGCCCTGCGCATGTTCTTGTTTCATAGAAGACTTCAACGTTTATTGTGGTTCCTTGTCAGATGAAGTCTACAGCAAGGATGCTTTTGTTGTCCTGAAACACGCAAACTATGATTTTTTGTCGCAAGAAAAGTTCGATGGCACTTTAGAGATTTCCTCGTTGGCGTGTTAGACGTTGATATAGGTGACCCGAACCTCATCACTTGTTACGATATGCAAGAGGAAATCTCCACCTTCAACATCGTAGCGTGTCAGAAACGTTAGTGCCGATTCCATTCTCCTTGTTTTATGGTCTCTTGTAAGAAATTTTGGTACCCACCATGCACAAACTTTGTAGTATCCTAAATGTTGGGTAACAACCTCGTTCAAAAGTGTACGTAAAATTTGCTGGGAAAACGTACTCAGTTCTGTAATTATGAATCGCTGATTTTCACGAATTTCCTCTTCTACCTTACCACAAAATTTGTCCGTCAGTCAGTTGGTTTTCCACTTCATCTTTCATCATGGACGTTAGTTCGTTCTTCTCGAAATATATGGCACCATCTGCTAACCACTGTCACTCATGACATTTTGACTATATACCGAACAAAGTTTATGTGACTGTCAGCAGCCTTTACGTTTTTTGCATACAAAAATCAGGTAACAGCACAAAGTTGAGAATCGGCAAGATTTTCAAATGCAGTAGCCATTTTAAACAACCAAAATAGCACGAAAGAATGTTTGAACGATTCACTCACTAGCTCTACACAGCAGCGTGGATATCGCGCCGATATAACCATTCTTCACTAGGCGAAAACGGAACTTCCTTTACGAATCGCCCTCGTATATGCCTGGAGTTTCTTCAATCCAGTACTTTTTTGTCTAACGATAAGTAGACTTTAATCCTACTCAGGCGATAACTTAATCGACATGGACATCTCTAACAGCAGACATTTAAAGTTTATAAATTATTGAACAATTTGAAAGTATGTCAGTTTGTGAATGGTTAATTTAAAATTTCTCTAAATTATTTCCAACTATCGATTTTTCAGAAAAAGCTCGAAAACGGAGCGCTTTCCTCTCTACAGCAACTTTAGACTAATTGAAATGTCAATCAGTTAAGCTAAAGCTCAAAAGTTCATTGTTTATTTATTATTTATATCTTCCCCTATATTTTGTGTAGAAAAGGTATTTTCTGTTATAATTAACGGTAAGTATGTAAAATTCATACCATTATTTTCGAATCGATAACATAACTTGGGTCAACAAGATGATTGTTTATTTTTTTGTGAACACTGATACTGAACTCATTTAGTACGTTGAATTACGCTACGCACTCGACCAGAAAGCATTTCCCTTGGTGTATTACAAAATTATTAGCTTATTCCGTTAATTGAAATAATGATGCGTGAAAACTAAATAGTCATGAATTTTAGTAGGATTATGCATAGCATCCAATTTAATGTCGTTGGTCCACGGAATAACAGTCAACAGTGTTTATTACCGTATTATAATTATTGGAATGTCTCCAATTTATTTAAAAGCATCTGGAAATGCATTTGCGGTTAAGTTCTATTATTTGCGTAAATAAAACGTGCCTTACAAATGGCAACTTGTTTATAATAGATACTGACAATAGTTTACAATTGATTAGGATTCGGTGCCCACATGCAATTTTTTATACGGAAGAAATTCCATTATAACCTGGACCTCTTCTTACTGTAATCAAAAATTGTAAGTGGATGTCCAACCTGAGCTAATGGATTTTTCAGATTTTAACGGACTATGCCAACGATTATGAGTTCACTGTTCGAAATTGCAATTGAAGTATGCTTTTTTGAATTTGTGACTTTTCCAACTAGAAGAATTTTCCGTTGCAATAATTTACGCGTTATCTACGTAAATTTTGTTATGTACAAGCACCATTGAATATCGGAAATAAGTTTTGCTTTCTTAAAACTAAACAATAGTGCTGAAGTAAACGGTTGGCATTTCTTTGAGATGAAAATTTATTATTATAAAATTATTTTTTTAAAGAGAAATTTCTTGAAATTTTCACAAAGTACTTGACTTCGACCTTATTAGCATATTAGGTCGACTTGAAAAATTAAACTAATGCGGGATGACTTCTGGTAGATACGCTGCTGTTTTCATGGAGACTCTATGAAGTAATATAATACAATAGTAGCGTGATGACATTCAGGGTTTAATGTATATATGATGTATGTACATACGAAATTTTTGTGTCAAAATTTCTATCAAGCCGTAACGAATACAAAATGGATTTGAAGTAATTGATGTTAGGAAAGTATTCTCCAAAACAGATTTTGTTGTTGATAATTTGTCCAAAAGCATGTGATCAAACGTCAGTACAGCTTTCGGAACAATTGCTTGGCCGCCTAAATATGGTCCTAACTTCCACTGTTGATGACATGTTCTTGTATTAAGCCATTGATGATATACTCGTATATTGAGTTCCTTAGCAATAATGCGTTGCAACATGGTGCTTCCTTATTCACAAGAATTTGTACATTGTTTAACAATGTTTATTGACAATTTTCGTTAAAGTTTCCTATTTCCTAACGTATTACTATTATAAGTTCGAAATAAGTGAGAACACATATTTATATACATTGAAGTTAACAATTTTGTTGTCAAAATGCGTTCAACTACCCAGTTGGTAACACTAAATTTGGAAAATTGGCAAAGTTCTGTGATTTTCAAAAGTTACCTTGAATTTATAAAAGCTACAAAGAAAGGGAGCATCAGTTTATACTACGAAGACGAAGAAGACGGTAAATGATCAACCTGCACTTCGAAGAAGAACAATGACTTACACTGCGATGTAACTAGAACAAAATTGGGCGTCAATTCTGAGTTCTCCCGATACGGTGCTGATTCCGGGTTCGGAGGCAACGATACTGGAATTGTGGCATATAATGTTTTCCTATTCGAAAATGTGGTGTCGTTGGAAAATCCGAAAAATCTGGGGTGGATATCAAGTGCGGGGGATATGTGTCTAAGTTTGGTAGGGGGCTGTGACGCCAATTCCATGTTTCAAGGTTACCGCAAAAGTAAGAGGGATCAACTGAAAAGAGGGGACGCTGACAACCAAACTGACAGGACCGCCTTCAGATGAAGAGGAGTAGCAAAAAAACTGGAAGGAGTAAGCTGTCAGAATCCTCAAAGGAATAAACCTGATAACATAGCTTTGAAAAAGAAGGAGACGACTAGAAAGAAAGCCAAAAAGGGGATTTTGCCAGTTTTCTAATAATACTGACTTTTATTACATTTTTGTTTCCCTCGGTTTCTTTGTCAGACCCGTTCTTGTTCTTGGTTTTAGTGGTAGGAAAAGAGTGCAAGCCCAGACAAACGAAAGCGCTGACGAAGGAACCAAGAACACAACTCTTTTATTGGGGCCTTCCTGAAGTTTCAATCAAATTGCTATATACATCAGTTGTAAAAGTCTTTAGGAAATGCAATTAATTACACATTCCATTGTCATTTTCTGGAACTTTTCGTTACTTTACTATCTTAATCCAAATAGAATTAACCAGTATTCCACGGTACCTAATACATATTCTAAATGTTCATCATCCACCCATTTCTTTATTCCATTTCCATTCCTTTCCATTCTTTTCGGTGTATCATACAATACGATTTTAATCACCAGCGGTCAGATTATGGAATCAACTGAATAGTCGTAATTGTTTAATGCTGTTGCTAGTGTCGGTTAGAGCTGGTTTATCGATTATATCGTCTCGGCTCGTTAGCGAGCCGCGAATACCGCGCCGCCTCTGTAACTTAAATATAAATCCATTAACCGGTATTACCCATTGTAAAAGGGTAAATCTATATTTTATGTGTGTCATCAACACTGAAGATACCTGTTAGTAATTGTTGTACAACGCCCGCGCAGTTTTTCGGTTTTATCCATAGATAAAGGGATTACCTTGCGTGTACGCGCTCCGTGGTTATAAAACAGTAATTATGCAAATTAAATCGACATTTAATCAATCAAGGCGTTAATATCCATCGACTTAGCGTAATCATATAAATAAATTATCGAATTTCCTTCTCATAATAGTGTTCGACGTTTTCTCTCAAGGGTATTGGGTTAGCAGGTATCAATAAATTTTAATTTTTATGAGTATTAAAGTATGTGATGCGAGTAAAAATTCAAAGATTACTCCTTATGGTAAATACGTGGATACCTTTTGACGTTGCATGGCCATACGGTAAATGGCCACTGGGAAATGCATACATACCTCAAACACATTCCTTAAGAACAATATAAATAATTTTCTCGAATGTCCGTTACGAATAGCTACAACTGTAGAATAGCGGGCAGCTTTCATGACTAATGTTCCCTATTTATTTTTTTCCAAGTACTTACTTTATTGCAGCAGTCCGGAGTGACTTTCCGAATGTTATTCGTTAAGTACCCTGTCTTTGGCTGCATAGGTTCTGACTGGTCTGTATGTGTATATTAGTCTGGTATATTACCTTTGCTTTTCTTAGTACCTGCTTCTTATTTACGAAGTTCTTAGATGCTTCAATCCAATCAATGTGGTTGGATTTGGATTGGCGTCCAGACTGGTAACCTACTCCATTGTAAAGGAAGAATATTTTATTTAAGCAGTAAACCCTAACAGAACACTGCCCAAAATTCTTCTCCTATGGGATACCAGGAAATGAACATCACTTATTGGGCACGCTCGAAAATCGCTATAATGTGATAAAGTCAAAATTAACCCATAAATTTATTAATAAAGTAAACTACGTAAGTCGACGCAAACCTCCATTACAAATAAAGATTTTTATTTCCAGCAAAATTTGAAATAGCTCTCAGGTCTTTATTTATAATTCGATCGCAATCGGTGAGACTTACTAGAGTTTAGATTAGTAATCGAATGGGATAACAATAAATGTGGTATTTCTAATAGTGTTCGAGCCACAGTCAAATTATGAAAATTTATGTTTTTTTTTTCTTCAGCTTTTTGAGCTCTATATCGCCGGAACGGCAAATCATAGAGACCTCCAATTTCCTCCATTCTTTAATTTTTAAATAAAATCAAAATACGAACATGAATGTTTCGTACAAACGAAGGTATTTATACAGGGCTTATTTTACACGTCCTCACCCTCGAAGGGCATTTTCTCAAAACCTATACGTTCCACGTTCGAGCCCATGTGTGGCAAGTAATTAAAAATCTTGAAAATTGATGTTGTGAATATTAAGGAGTTTATGGTAACAGCAAAACTCACCAGTATCGAAGATTCATATAAAGTTCTGCTAAAGTCATGATTCCGCAAGTGTACTAGCAAAACTTACAATTAGTCGAATAAATGCTTATTCATTCGGCTATATTTAAACAGTAAACCACCCTATCAAATGCTTTCTGAGCTCTAACTCAACAATCATAACAAACCAACATTAAATATAGTTGCATATCTTAATAGAATTCAGAAAATTGGTTTGGAACCTTTGGTGTAACAAAGCAAACACACTGACAAAGTCAATGCACAAATTTCCACTATCACCAAACAAATATTTCTATCATCTCCTGATGATGCTAACTTGGTTAGCGAAACGCGCGTTGAGAGACATGCAATATTTGTTTGGTGATAGTGGAAATTTGTGCATTGACTTTGTCAGTGTGTTTGCTATCTTAATAGACATTAGTAGTCTTTTCAACTGTATGTAGAACCACACTTATCGCGTTGGAAGGAGACAAATATGTCGTCAATTTAGAAGAACATTGTACATTCTACGTTTATATTATGATTAGAAACAGTAACCTCTATTTAATAAACAATTAATAAGGAAGAGACTATTAAAAATCATTTTCACATCATAGCACCGTGCAAACACCACCATAAATTTTAAATTACGTTCATCGTTGTGGTTGCATCTAATAACATATAATAAAATCGTAAAATACCGGATGATTCGATCCCTACGACGTAGTTTATTTAAATTAACTTTATAAACAGGAAATATGCACATTCACTTCGAATATTACCACACCGGATGCTTCCTTTACGTACGATACAACAAATTATGTAGACGGAATATATTCCTCTGCGACGGTAGTGAACCCGCAGATATAAAGGAAGCAGCTGCTGTGGATTTGTTCCGTTAAGAGTACCTAAACGAAAGCAGAAAAAATGGATTTGCTTCTGTTTTATGTCTAAGGAGGAATTCCTTATCCGGATGTAAATCCACGGATTTATAAACATACTTAGATATAGACAGATTTTTATAGTGTAGTTAAAACATAGGACCCGCTCTCAGGGGAAATTTCCGTCTGCGGTCGATCCGAACGTCGGATTTAATATGTCACCTTGTCTGATAAAACTTCGCAACTTTCCTTGTTCCGACACGACACCTCCATAACGATATTACGTCTTCGAAACATCTCGTTTCGTTTCAAGAGAAATCTGAAGAGACTGACTAAAATAGAGTGCTCTCGAATGTTCATGAAACGTTTAATACCGTCTTTGATTATAGAAGCTCTTTAATATCCCGAAGCATACATGAAATTTAAGATCACGTATCTTTATTCATTTGCAGTATATGTATACGTTTAGAACTTATTCTCGTTTAACAAGCACAATAATTATTCTTACATTACCTCTTGTGAAGTTTTACTACATACATATGTTAATTTTGGAGAAGAGCACAAAGAAGTATGATAATCGGAAGTTGCAGGTATTTTACTGTTTGATGTGCGACCTTTATTTTCGAGGTATTATTTATAACTCTGATGATCTCAGAAACGAGCTAGTATGCCATAAGGCAAGCAACTCACATGCTTCAGGTCGTATTCGAAAAATCAATACTACATAGGCGCTTGGGATGGATGTATCAGGAAAGTAAGCAGGGTGTTCTCTAAGGATCTGTGTTCGGATTCTTGCTGTTCCTTACCCCGCAGGTGATCTATCCGGCTTTATATTACGTTAATGGAGCCAAGTTACGTAGTCCTTTTATTCCCGTTAAAATATCCTTTTCTTTTAACGGTTTCTTGATTCCAGAGATGTTTATATTCAACGTGTATCGGTATGCATTTTGTGTTCCTTCAGCACAACATTTATATCATTTGGCAGTGAAATGTCCATTAAGTAGGTTTTCTTTTCTTTTTTGTTGACATCATAGCTGGTTTATTACTTACTCTTAGGTATGACCGTTTTAACAATGTGTAGTGTTCTGTACCAGTAAAATTTGTATTGTTCATTCTCCAGTATGGCAGTAAGGGTATGTTGTGGTACTACAGATCTTGTACTTGTGTTACTTGATGTTTTTATGCCAGCTACTGGTGGAAAATTTTAGGCGCATCCCATCTGTTTCTATATGCGTGTTATCCTCTGCAAGGTATATTGACGTTCTCCAGGATTCCATGGCTTTAGCCAGAAAGCTCTGTGTATTCATCGACTCTATGTCCACTACTTTATGTGGTCAGCTATGTGATATAGATTCGAAAGCCTTTTTATACTTAATATAGCGGCTGATCAGATCTCGTTATTTTTCTTTTGTTTTCCGACGCCTCACCTAATGAAATCTTACTTTTTGGCCCTATCAAAAAACTATAAATGTTACATTATTTTTTCAGGTCCCAAATCAATTAACAATTTCTATTTAGATTTTATGATAAAGTAAAGCTTATTGTTGAAAAACTGGTGGAATAATTATATTCCCACGAAAGAATGCGAGTCGAACGTCGCATACCGATAACAAAAATGAATTGATATATAAACACATCGGCCCGTCGTAAATTACGTACTTGAAAGGGACTGACCTGGAATTAAGAATCACACGTATGCTAGATCTATCTTAGCGCTCAATACAGACAGTCTTCGGGTATCGATGCATTAAGTAACTTTGCAAGAGTCGGTTATATATTGCTGGTATAAACGGTTGTATTCTTTCTTGTGCGTTGATATTAAATAAAAGAACTTTCTTTTATAATAATTATTAGTTTTTTTTTATTGCCCTATCCCAATACTTATAATCGCAGATATCTTAGAAAAGAGAACAGCTGGACAGGTGCCACTAACTCTCAGGAAGTATGTTATGCATTTTGAAGCTAGACGTATTTTGTTGAACCCAAAAATTACATATTTATTATAGTTATCGCAATATAGCGCAAGAGATATAGTTAAAGGGTACAAAACTACTGGACCAGTTGCCAGTAAACCAGTAAAATTACAAATGCCGATAGATAAGCATTAAAAAGAATGATTGAGAACAATTGGCGTGCACTTACCTTCAGTTCAGTGCGCTATGGAGGGATGCTGTTGGAAGGCGAATTTCGAGATTTTCGTGTCATAGGGATGCTCATAAACTAGGGTTCGGTACTTCAAAGGTAATTTTTTAATTTAAAAAATATAAAGTAGAAACAGAAAAAGTGTTGTTTTAGACCAAAGAAAGGTCACTTTTAAAGCCATGGCAGAAGAACATGGACACAAGCAATGGCATGCAATATAATGGAGTCATAAGGCCAAACTTGAAGTGTGTTCGAGGTAGTGGAGGCCGAGTTATTTGCAAAAAGCATGAGACGTTCCATCCTAATTGTCTTAAAGGAAGGGTAAGATTTTTTGCATCGGTTATGATCTGGGACAGCACGTCATCGAGAGGAATAGGAAAACTTCATTTCATACAAGGAACTGTGGAACAAATAAATATTTAGAAATTTTAGAAGAATCTGTTTTACCGAACATCAGAAATAGATGGAAGACAATATACCACTTATGGATTGGGTTTCTAATGGTACCGGTTTGTCTCTAATCGAAATTTTTGTGGCACGAAATGAAAGGGTACTACGGGAAGAGCCTGTTAGAATAATTCCTGAACTGAAGCAGAAACTTCAAGAAATATGGGATTCATTTAGACCAAAAGTTTGACAATGTTTAGCCAATACTATGCTTCGTAGAATTTTGGGTGATCAAAAATAAAGGCGATCTTACTGAGTGAACTGGCTAAACATTCTTACTTTTACGCTTAGTGCCATTTTCTCTATTTGTTCTCATTTTGTGTTAGTTATTGGCTTTGATCCCTTAGCACGTATTTATTTTGATTGAGAGATAGTAAAAATGTTCAACAAATAAATTAATTTATGTTCATGTATTATTACTTCTTTGTTTGCTTCCAAATTACAGATTCCTGAAAAATTCCAGAGTGAGTGAACTGGAATGAGAAAGGGCTCATATAGTGATTTATTCTTTCCATCTCTCAATGCTTTTCCGGTATTATTTTTGTTGTTCGGTTAAGATGTTGTTCTGTGTTGTGTTTCTCAATTATTTATGCCATTATCTATATTATTATTTTGTATAATCTTGGCAAACCCGTTGTTGGCCTATAGTTGGCTGGGCCAATTTCATGCAAGTTTTGCTTTCCATTAAGAATTTTGGCATTTTTGTGGTTGCAATATGATTGTATTTATTTACTTGGTAAATGGTTTGTGTAATACAGAAAACTTTCTGTACCAGAAATTATGTAGATCAACGTGCCGCAACCTTTGGTATCTATTGATCCAAGAATAATAACAAAATTATAAAGCGACTTATAGGCGTTGGAAAAATTATGCATTGTAGGACAATAATTTTAGTTTACAAACATATAATAATTTTATATTAATAATGGCTCTCCTGCTTCTGATTTTCGTTCACCAAATTGTCTATTCTTGGTTCAGTTGATTTAGTTAATGCAATCCTTAATGGTGCTTCAATGGTTTGAAGTCAATTTCTATATTTGTTTTTCATAGCAGTCAGCGTTGAAAAACCAGTTTCTACTATGTTGTTGCAAATGGTAGTAGGAATTGGATTGTCTTTTTGCTTAAATTTGGGTACTCATTTTCTAATAATATACAAAAAGCCCTTTTGACTGCAATGGCTATTCATATCCATAAGTGGTCGCGACCCATTTTTAAACTTCCACGATCCAAAATTGGGTCGCAGCTCAATGGTTGCGATCCGCTGATGTAGATGATACATTTCCGATGCTTTTTAACCGTGCTTGTTTGAATAGTATTTGTACGTCATTCTGTCCTAATTAAATAATCCGTTTGTTATGGGATATTTCTGTGGTTATCCAAGTGCATTAGCTATTGCCGGGTCGTTGTTATGATACACTGTAACCTCGCGACATTCACGATAACTACGTGGCTCACCTAAGAAACTTTCCTGCTTTAGTGGTGCTATTATTATTACAGAGCCGGTTGTAGTTTTGGTGCTCTGAATGTATGTACTAGCAGCGGCTTTCCTCTTAAGGAGCCACTAGTCTACGTAAGAGAACTTTCACATCCACTGAGAACCAAACGGAGCTTTCAAAAAACCTTATGGTCACCTATTTACCTATGATTTTGCCTCTAAACGGATGATAAATGGGTTTCACGAAATTAGGCGATCAGATGGGACCCCTAATTTTATATTTTATTAAATTAAGCCAAAATTTAAGCGCAATTTCTGCGAATCAGCAACTCGCAAACAAACTCAAATGGCGGAAAAAGCAATTGGTAGCATAGATGTTCTACTGGTTATTCTTGCAGGTATTGAAAGTGGTTTCGATAGCATCGCATTTAGCGCCATGAAACGAGCTGTGCAAGGGGGTTGGGTTAAAATACCTATGATTACAAAGATAAACTGAGGGCTAAGAAACAGGCTTACTTAAACTTTTGTTGGGCCAATCTTGGAACCGGCGATTACCACTAAGGGATGGCTTTGGAGTGGAGTCCTCTCATCTCTGCTCCGGTGTCCACTGGTGGACGAATCCTTAGAAGAAATTAAAAAGGCGAGAATATGTGCCCAAACATATACCCATGATCTCAGTTTCCCGATAGGTGGGAAACATGAAGCGCTTTTATCAGACGTGGCGTAACTTGCCACACGATGGACTGTTGCATTCTGATAAGACCAGTTGAAACGTAGAAAGTACCCCAACAATATTAAGACCCTTAAATGGATACAAGGGTAATTTGTAATCCTACCAACTTTTATTTATGATAGTAACTTTTGAGTCGGTTGGTTTCGGACACTGGGCGCCAGGCTGTTCTTTGTTTAGGTTATGTACTTGCAGCGTGCAGTTCAGTTTTGAGATTTCTTCATATCCAAGGTATGTGAGATATTAATTGGACCATTCACTTACCCCTGTGGGCATCCACGATAGCAAAAATATGTTTTACATTTATATGTTTCTTAGTTATGGCGAATAAAATAAGTTTAAATTTACTAGACCTCAACTTTGAAAATACCTTACAGCAATGGTTTAATAAAGTTGGAAAACAACGAACATATGAGCGAGTGTCAGGATATACTGGAGGTTTTATGTGAATACGAAGATCAGATATCACGATAACAGATGATCAGTTTTCTGATCAAGAAATTGCAGAAGAAAAATGTAACGACCACAGCCAGAACCAGTAGCCAGTCGAATAGTAAAAGGTTGATTCATGGAACCATGGTCAATTATTTTACACCAACCCCTTTGGCTGATAATATATTGAACCACCACAAACTTTCGATCGTAGGAAACTTGCCAAACAAAGATATAAAACTTTTTACTGTACAAGATGTAATAAGTCAGTGTTCAATTAACCTACAGTTAACATCTGCAAACTTTGTAACAAATAATTTCTGTAATTACATTTGTAAGTGTATTTTTCTTTTTGTAATAATTAATAAACATTAAAAGTTTTGATGAAATGATATATTTATTACCCGGGTCACTAGGTACATGTATACGCGTATAAAAATTATGTATCCTGTTAAGGGTTACGGAACCCAAAATTTATGAACCCCTAATGGACAATAAAATCTGGGTCGTTTTTGATATCAGATTGCCTTTCAAACCCAATTAAAGAAGCATCACTGTGAAAGCTCCACTGCCCTTATGGGCATGTAAATGAGCAATAGGAAGCACATGGGGACTAAAGGCCAAGGTAGTACTTCTGTTGTACAGAATGGTAGTGAGTGAATATCACTACCATTCTTATATCACTTATATTCAGCTTGCTTGGTAATATAAAGCAATAAATAAACCCAATATCAGCAGGTTAAGCAGAAACTTGCTTACCTGTTGAATAGCTGGTTAGTTGTCTACAGCACGTACAACGGTTATCGAGATTCAGGTCGGTCCTCCCTACCTGTTCTTGGCGATAGAAGTTTACACCAAGATGACAGCATACGGAATTATATTCGGCAAAGGCGATACCGCGAAGAAAAAGGTTCAGTATTTTTTAACTTTTCAAGGAAACCAAGAGAAGCACTCTATTCCAAAAATTCTATCGAAACAGAGTAAGCACAGCGTACGACTTCAAAAGACCTTTCAGGTTCAGTATATTCCACAAAAGTGAGAAATAGGAACTTCGGTAGCTATACGAGCAATAGGGAAACATTTGGTTCACAGATGGATCAAAAATCTATGAGGCAAGGTCAGAAGAACGCGTGACCATGAACTCAGAGGTCTATGTGACTACTTTCCAAGCCGAAATTACTGGGCATAACTATGTATCTACTACGTATCTAACGTATCTAACTACGTATAACGCGCAAATCATGATACAGAGATGGGACCAGAACATAAAAGTCCCTATCACGGCTATCCATGAATGCGTTGATGTAATCGTATCCCTCGCAGAGTGCACTATAGTGAATCTGTGATAGGTTCTGGAACACGGGGCTATACAATCAAACGAAGAGGTGACCTTCATGTAAGGGGAGGAGAAAAATGGAAGCTCTAAGGACTGACCCTATATGTTAAATTCTTAATCAAACCATAAAGATTGAGATGAGGCACTTGATGAAGGAGTAGTATGTTAAACACTGGCTTATAAGACAGTGTCGCATATTGCGTGCATAAAAAGAACCGAATTGGGAATGTAGTTGAGTTGTTGTCAGCACACTGCTGCTTTAACGTACATGTCCACACAATAAGAATAGTGGAAGATCCTATCTACAGGACTTGTTGCAAGAAAGAGGAAGCTTTGCAACCTATTCTCCGTGAGTGCCAGAAACGAATAGTATCAGACATACACTTTTGATCTCAGTTCCTGCAATTAGAAGATGCAAAACGGATTGCCATTCGCAAGGTAGTAGATACCTAAGTGGGAAAATAAACCAGTGAGTTTTAGTGCGATAAGCGATGAACGAGATTCTAAAGGAAAATAGTTTAAACCATTGTTTATACTACTACATTACTACATGAGTATTTTGGTTAAAATTCATGGGTGAACAATTGGAAACTTCAAGCCTATTCTTAGAGTCACTCTGCTTAGTAAATAAAGCATCGAGAATTAGCGGTTGTAGCTATTCAGGGGACTTTAATTTGCGCAAAATTTGTATTCGGAACAAAATAAAGAGGCACAAGTTCTATCATATCATTGGTTTCCAGATGTTACATAGTTCTAATATGGATTCTGCCAGCGGCTATTCACATACTATGCCATTGTATACAAGTATATCTAGATACATACTATATACCTAATTTAGTATTATACTTTTTCAGTACATAAAAGTACCATAAACATACTTGCGTGATTTCTGAAGTAACAAAAAAACTATTAAAAAGTATTTTAATTATGTAAATATGGAAAAGTAAAATAGAGAATTAGCTCCTAGAAGGAATAAAACAGAAGCAGAAAAAGGACGGAGATCTATTTATATTTAGGTGTCTTGTTTAAGTCCTCGTCAGACAGTAAGTCGAGTGTAAGAATATCCCATCTTCTAAACATGACATATGCCTTCGTAAATATTTTAAGCAACTCGCACCTAAATTAGATACAAATTAAATAGTTTTATATCATTTAGGTTTTCTCTTTGAGCCTACCATATGTTTTCTTTGTGCTGTTTTACTATGAATAAGATTACTTGGAGTAGATAACAGCCTGCATTCCATGCCATATTTATTACCGTATTATATAAATATTTGGGAGAATAACTGTCTGGAGAGTTTTCCTATTTCTCATAAATGATGTCTTTTCTTACAAATGAATGAAGTTTTTCTCGAAGGCATTCGACCCCGCTGAGTTCGTCGACTGCGCGAAATGGAAATATCATGCAACCCCTCACTGCAGTTATGGAAAATTAGAAAGATTTATTCTATATCGCCTTGCTTCTGTGCGGTCAAGCAGAAACCGTTAGAAATGACTTCTACGGTTTCTTATAGTATTTGCTTCTAATGGCGAACAGTAATTCTCACAAGTCTAGAGTTAACGATTTTTTCCCGGTTGATGTTCGAAACCATGAAAGGAATTATTTATATTGTTATTTTATATATACGAGTATTACCCAAAAAGTTATGGTAATTTACATTCTATGATAGTAATAACATGGTATTAGTACTCAATGCAGTTATTCTCTTAACTTTTGACATATGGAGACTTAAGTATTTTCTTCCTCTAATTAGCACAAGACACCTCTTGAGTTTCAGTTACATTTTGCGGAATACATTACATCAAACACATTTTTTTACACCTGGATGCGTACAATCGTTGATATCTGCTTCATGTCAAAACCAAGGACTAATTATACGACGATATTTCATATTAATTCTTCTCAATCATTTTGTGCGCAGTATTTATGTATTTCGGAGGAATATTTGTTAATAGACGATTTTCACAAAATTCATCGTTTAGACTATTACTACCAAACTCGAATTCTGAATCACCAAAAGCTAGGAAAGTGCAGTATATACACTGGTATTAAATTAAACTAACATTTACACCCGTAAAAGTAGATCGCACAAAAATATTCGGGATTCAATACGTTTTTTCGGAACCGTTGCTGAGTACAAAAATTATAAAACGATTTTCGTTCTGTCAATAGCACTCTACCTAAAAAATTAAAAACATTACGAGAGTGAAATTTACGCTAGTCTGACCATTCTAGGAGTATCAAACCCGCAACACGCATATATAACATATGCAGAATGCCACCTACGGGTAACCTTAAAATTGTTACAACCAGTATTATATTGTGGCTGAATGCCACAGTTAGTGCTGGAAATTAACACACCCGCACAATTCGACGGTCAATTTTAATTCCTTAGAAAGCAGTAGGTAGCACACGCTAGGTGCCAGTGTAACAAACGCGGATAAAAAATAATTGGCACCAATTTAAATGGTGCAACGTGGTGTTACCTCAGGAAAATTTTGTTTGATGTAATATCATGATTAACAACTGGCAAAATTAATTAACAATCGTTCAAACTGATGAAATTCAGGAGGACGCTAAATGTAAAAACAGATAAGAGATACGGAGTAGTTTGTCTGCCCGGTTGTCAGCATGCAGTATAACATTAATTAAGTCATAAATGATGATAACTATGATAAGGTTAAGGGGCAAATCTTAATCTTCATACCTGACGAATGAGACCAGTAGAGTTCTTAGGCCATGAACAAATAGAAATGATCCCCCATGAATATACACGTACATATATAAACCATTAATAATTCAGGATTCAATAAGTATTAAACATGTGGGAAGTGTCTAGATTTGCATAGTTGCTTAAAAAAATTAAATAATTTCCTCCTACACACCCTACTTTTTACAACCTATCAAATTAAAACGAAAGTAAGTTCAGGCAAAATAAAACAAGAAGACGTAAGACAAAATATCTTTTTACTATCACCAGTACGCCGCAACTAATTGTTTATATATGAAAATTTTGCAAGAAAGATTTGGAGAACGTCCACCTGGTACGCTGTCAACTAGAATGTGTTTTATTTATACGTAGAAACCTAAATGCTAATAAAATTCGGGTCATATGTTTAGCAACAACGGCGGTTTCTGATACCGTATATTTGTAGATGCAGCGAAGATAACATTAGTTCGTATATGCTCGTGTATCGACGGCAATTGCATGTTAGTAAATGCCGGCGATATATGACTATATACGAACAACTGCTATCTTCGCTGCAGCTACGAATATACGGTATCAGAAGCCGCCGTTGTTTAGTAATGTCAAATAAGTCGCGTTCGTTGTATTTCCTTCGCCTCCTTTGGATCCGATCGATCGTTGAGTCGTGTGGGCGGAAAGGACAGGTGGTGGTGAAAATTTGATCAAAAATTAAAGCCGAATGTTTACAATTTAATTTAAAAAATGTATACACTAGTAAAATTAGGTCAATATGTCAAGCAAATTCAAGTGCATATTTCAATAGGACGTCTGTGCCTACTTTTGCGGATAGATCGTTCGTCTGCATCTAACGTTAAGTTCAAAGACGTTCGACTACGTTGTGATAAACCCTGTATATGCTGCAACATACCTCTAGTTCACAGCCCTTTATTGGAGAAATTGAATTGAATTGAATTGATATCAATAATAATAAAAGCAATGACTAAGCTAACATGAATTTAACGTAGGATAAGATGCAGTCCTCAGGCTAACAAATCACCATTACACCATTGATTTAAAGAAAATTACAAAGATTTATTACAGTTGCCTTGTACTGCTTACTCGATTTCGTACGCTACTCTTGATTAATTGCTTGCTAAAGAGCTACAACTTGGGTAAAATCGTAACAACATCGCCTTGAATAAGTCCCTCAAATCGATGGTGGCGATGAAACATACGGCTTACTAGTTCTTCAGGGAATTAGCTGTACATCAATTAGCACTATATGTACTGTAGTAAAGAAAAAGTAGTACAGGTACGAATATAAAAAAAAGAAAATAAAGCGTAAAAAGAGATCGTAGAAAAGAAAATGCAAATAAAACTTGAACTTGAACTAATAATTTCGCCTACCTCCGACAAACAGGAGTCTACGACGCATAAAGTCGCCATTAGAATTTCTCTGACTGGAAAAATTTCTTTAAAGGTATGATCACGCCTCTAAAACGTCAAATTAATAATAAACATCACCACCATAAGGCATTATGGACATTGTTGTATCAGTGATATCCGATAAATAATCGGTAAAAAACTCCAAAAGCTTTAGACCAATTCGGTCAAATATATCTCTACTTCGAATGCCGACGGGAATCCTCCTAGGGATACCGATAACGCGCAGAAATGGCAAATGTAGAACGATAAGGGCTTGATGCAATAACGTCAGGGATAACGTAACAAAATGCTAACGAAAATTAATTAAATTAAATTAGATGTTAAATTGCAAGAGATGAAGCGAGAACGTTCACGACAAAAAAATTACTGTGTGTGGTTCACGCAAGTGTGAAGTAAATGCTCAATAATTGTCGTATTTCTTACTTGGAGGGCATCGCGTCCTCGTTCCACGTTTTTTAATGATTTGGAAAGCAGTAGGATTAGGTTGTAGAAAATCGTTTTCGGGTGTTTTATGTATAATGTTTTATTTTATTCCTTCTTATCCGTTAAATTCGAATGATTCGGAAGTCGTTATGATTAGGTTGTATAATATCTTTTTGGAGGTTTCACTTCTCGCACTCACATCATACTCTCTCTATATCTCCTTCTCAAGCACGCCAGGTATCCCCTCTGCTCTGACCGCCCGACTCGTCGCCCCCGCAGCGGAGACCCCGCTCCCACATCATACTCTCTGTTTTATTTGTCTTTCACACGAAGCGAAGCTCCGCCTAAATTTAACGCTTCTACGCTTACGCTTACGGTTATGCTTACGCTCGGGCCGGTCCGGCGTTCCTTAAGGAATATTCACTTCAATAATCGGATTATTAATTGACTTACTAGCGAAAATACGACACAAAAAGCCGCGCACACGCAACACAATACTGAAATCTATAAACAAAGTAAATTCTTAACGTGTCAGCTGTTATACCCATTGGTACCAATCTTGATTTCATATAGTCAAGCCAGAGTTTCAAATTGCTATCAAATGCTACCTTTTCCTTTTAAATGTTGTCGTTAGGATATTTCTATCCTTACTTAAGTGCCTTATACCTGCGTAAAATCGAAATATTAATCCATGAATCAAGATATAATTTTTAAAAATATTTTCATAAGGTTCTAATCATAAGTTTAATTTTATTAGTGTCAAATATCTTCCAGAACATAAAGTGAGATGCTCACATTAGTACGCTAAACTCTTACAGTAAATTCTTACTCAACCGAGAGATTAAAGTTTTAAATTCTCCGGCATACGACTAACAGTCAACAAACAACCGAGTAATTACTGCGATTATAATGCGCGCTGAATACAAAGGGCAAATTAATTACCAAATCTTGTTTCTCTTTTTCTAGCGAACAATAAGGTTTCATTTTTCTTTGTCCAGAACCTTGCGGGCCGTATTACTTATGGCGGAAGTGGTTTATATATATACGAGCACTTTTGTATAGCCGTCGCGTATTGCTCCTTTTATTAATTACGGGCAATTATAACAGTCACTGCTCGCGAAAACAAAATAAGACTACCCTTTGGTTTATATTTTGGACGAGGCAGCTGTTGGATATAAATAGATTGTAGGGAGGGGACGACTTGATAAATAGCATTCCTTGCCGCAAGCTTTCGAACACTACGATCGCTAGAAGTGCGAATGAATGATTGCGCTTAGTTCGCGTTTACGTTCGCAAGAATATTTGAAATTTACATGAATCCTCGTAATTGTAAGAAGACCGCAACACAGTTGACACAAAAATGAAAATAACAGGAAGATGGTGTGATTGCCAACAGTGGCAATTCAAAATAGTGGATCCAGTATCGCGGACCAAAAACTTAATCGTTCTCATTTTTATGGAAGCTGATATCTATTTGTGGGGTTTGGAGACCGCCAATTACGAATGCGGTGTTAATGTTTCAAAACCAAAAGCACGAGAATGGAATCGGGGAACCTTTGTTAAAAAATGTGGTTGATGTCAAATTTAGTCAGTAAATTCAAATGTAGACATTCAGCAAAGCAGTTTATGCTAGCTAAGTTGGTCAATATTGGAAAATATTGTCCCTACTACAGTAGCAAAAAATCCTAAAGTTATATATGTATATATATATATATATATATATATATCTTCTTCAACGAATTATTTCACACCTTAGCATTCGCAAAAACAGAAAACGTAAAAATATATAAAATAAACGTGGAAACAAACTTTTAAAATATTTGAAGAAAAGTCAATTGTGGAATCCTTTTGAAACGATCCTCGATTCAAATTAACACTTGAAGCATTTCTTCTTGCGGCTCGACGTTGCTGGTCTCTGTGTTCTGCTCGACGATTTCCCATTGCCACCCGAGCCGTCTCATGTATGGCCTCTCTTTGTTCTTGTGTTTGTGAAGCACGACGTTGGGCCGTACTAACACGGCGCCCTTCTCTCATGCGATTTCTTCTTCATGTGCAGTGGATTGATTCGCAATATTCCGCAGTCTCGTTGCATTACGGCTTCGTTGTAAAAGATTCAATCTTCTCGCTCGCGGCATTGTAAATAAGGCTGTGATGGATATTGTTGACTTTGCTTTTATTATGACATAACAATTATTCATGGGCAGACAATCACAAATGTCATAACTTATTCATTCATTCATAATTTTTCAAACGTTTTTATAGTTTTCTTTTTCCTAAACCTTCACGTAGCAATTACGAACAAATCCGCAGAAGGAAGTATCCAATTTGGTTCAGTCTTTTTCGAGTTTTAAGCATTCGAACATACCACGATCCATTTTTATATACAGTATGTCCCCGGATTGAGTTTACAATAGTATGATTGACCAAAAATTTTCGAATTGGAATTTCATATTTTGGGATTCCGCCCTGCTTGATGTGAAACTTATTTTTAGTTTACGTTCGATTTTTTAAAGTCAAGTAGGCCTTTACAGCTGAGCAAATGCTATTTTAGTTCTAGGTAAACTACCCTTTCCGTTCACAGTGCGCCAAAGTATTACTAAGAAAAGTTGCTCAGAGTGAAAGGCTATGGTGTTATACAAATTTTCAGAATGATTGGCCTACTTTAATAAAATCCAGTATTGGTCAGTTTCCTTTTGTGTCAACTTCATTTTCAACTTTGTTTTGTGTCAACTTTGTGTCAGCTTGACTTTAAAGAAATAAATCTGCAACTGAAACTGCAATCATACCTTGAGATAGGTTAATAATCACAAAAACAAAAAAATATGTATAAGAAATTTTCAATTAAATTATTAAAACAAAAAACATTATTCACAAATTATTGTGAATTGGTCACCGTTGGATGGGTAGGAATGGTCGTGTTTTATGACCCCAAGGAGGATTTGACTATTGCCGATTTTTATTTGTGGGGACGTTTAAAACAAGTAGTGTATGCAGAAAATTTATCAAATGATACCGAGGTATTAAAAAATCGCATAAAAGATGCTATATCCGCCTTACCAATTCAGGAAATCCGGAATAGCTTTAATGAACTGCGGATTGAATTATGCAGCGACAAAGGTGGAGGGTTAATAGAATAACTTAATACTGTTTTTTGTTTTAATAGTTTAATTGAAAATTTCTTATACATATTTTTTTGTTTTTGTGATCATTAACCCACCGCAAGGTATGATTGTAGTTTCAATTGCAGATTTGTTTCTTTAAAGTCAAGTTGACACAAAGTTGACACAAAACGAAGTTGAAAATGAAGTTGACACAAAAGGGAACTGACCAATACTGCATTTTATTAAAGTAGGTCGATCATTCTGAAAATTTGCATAACGCCATATCTTTTCATTCCGAACAACTTTTCTTAGTGCCACTTTGGCGTACTGTGAACGAAAAGGGTGGTTTGCCTACAGCTAAAATAGTATTTGCTCAGCTGAAAAGGCCTACTTGACTTTAAAAAATCGAACATAAACTAAAAATAAGTTTCACATCAAGCAGGGCACAAATTCCAATTCAAAATTTTTGGTCAATCATACCTATTTTAAACTCAATCCGGGGACATACTATATATAGAAGAAGATACCGGATTCGTAATCAACAACTTCAAAGACACCTATGTACATACCAGTATTCATATAAATCTAAGACAATTTTAAGTTGTTGGTTGACCATATTGAACCCACCATTTTGAGCTTAGAAAGAGTAATATCAGATTCCTAGTCAAAAATAATGATAATGGATCAGCATAAATATTAATGCAACCACAAATTACAAAACCTGGCCTGTCATAAAACCAGAAAAGTACGTTGTGGAGGGTTCTAGAGATTTTAATAGCATAACATATTTTCAGTTGCAAATAGTTTTCTTGAAAGAGATGCTTAACTTGTCAACAGTAATAAATATCTAGATTATGTTGATCAGGCATGTAGTATCCAGCATTTTAATCTTTGCCTTCTAAAGTAAGCAAAGAATGATTCCTTCATTTTTAATTGAAGCAAACAAACCCCTTTGAATCACATTAGAGGCGATGTGTTAGAGATACGCAGAAGACAATAAAATTTGAAATAAAGATTACGAAAATATGTAGCGAGAACATCCATTATCGTAATCAGTGCGACAATAATAGGCTATTGTATCGATAGAAGCAGATTCGTGAACGTAAATGGTATAAACATGACTTAGTAGTTATGGTGACACTATTATTAAATTATTCTGTTATCAGAAAAAGTACGTTGTTGTAGATACTAGTAGAACCGAGCAACTGCAGAAAATAAAGTCTTTGCAGTTCACATTACATAGGGTGCAACTGTTACAACCCCTATATACCTAATATTTATTACGTTCACATGCACTGAATGAAATACCTTTCATGTTGTGTAAGTTGAGATCGATGAAGACATAAACCTTTGCTTTGCATTAAAATACTTCTAGCGCATGATACTAAGACAGGAACGTCAATGGAAACACCCAGTGTCACGAACGTAAATTTTTTTAATAATACTCTAGAATACCTCACAAAATGCTCATAAATCTCATAAAATTACAGCACATAACCAGTTTATATTTAATTTTCAGCGATCACGGGATGCGTGTCTAATCAGCTCGCGTGCTTTTCGGGCTTGCGACGCCTTCGTCTGGGGGTAAAAGCACGCACTCACGCACGCCGCTAGCCGGATGCGCCAAAGATGAAAAGTTTATTTGTGTTCGTTAATAAGAAGTAAGGTCGCCGGAGACCGTAATAAACTGGCTCTCTGTCTTTCTTGTGTATGCAGATATCGTGTAGTAATACATCAAAGGATTTTTCGTTTGAGAATATAACCGAATTTCGATTATAATCTGAATCGACCATTATTAGTTGCCAAAGTTAACTTTTTGACAACCGCTTTGATGTTCAACTCGGCTTAATTATGAATCCTAACGCGCTCCTATTTTGTTGCGTCTAATATCGAAACTTTAAGAAATAGCAACTGCAACCGTATAAATTTAGTCAAAATATTGACAAAATAGAATCAAAGCAAGCGTTTCTTTGTTACGTAAACACGGTAGCATTTTGAGTTGCGAAAGACACACGGACCCTCTCTTCTGCTAAATTTATTCGGTTTCAACCTCAGATTGAACTGCAAGCATTATTTGTTACTATGTTGTATAATGTATTAAACTGAAAACTTTCTATCGTGGTACACAAGCATGTATATATTAGGAAACACATGTCAAACTAATATTTTGGAAGCCTGCAGTGGAGCACTATAATTTCGCTGGCTACCAATCGAATTTTCAATTATCAAAACTAGAGATGGGACATTCGAATCCGCGAATCCTCGAATCCATCGAATCCTGAAAAGATTCGAGATTCGAAAACTCGAATCTTCGCACGATTTTCGTAATTCGAATCTTTCGAATCCAAAAAAAAAATAATAATAATGATGACTCATGTAATCACGACACATATGAATCACTGACTAGAAAGATCTCGACGATTCTCTTCGGTTCTCGTTCTTTCAGCCACAAAGTATTTATAAGCTGGCATGCTTTCCTAATGTTTGTGGTATTTTAATAAATAAATATCTTATTCCTGAGACCAGAAAAGGTATGGAACATGTCAAATACAGACAGCAAATAATATAACTAATCTAATTACAAAAATTATGAAAACTTATTAACTTATGTACATTTAGTTCTAATAACTAGCTAAGACTATATCATGCTAAGTCAGTTCAGTCAAGTTTTATATTTTAAACACTATATATACTACACTAATACCATCTATCGCTCTTTATGTGATTCTAATTAACATCCTGCGCTCTCTCGTAAATTCTAGCAACTATCTCGTCTTGAATAGTCTCGTCGGTTCTGGATGACTGAGCTCTAATACTGGATTATTCTCGAAACTCTTGATATATGATATATAAAAGGTGCGTGGTGCGAGTAAACTTCAGATCGCAACGACCACTTTATAGTGCAGTACTGTTCAGTCTGTGACGTTTGAGAGTGGATATGCGTGGTTTATACGATATATGAGGTAAGTTACTTATTTTCATTTATACTGTATTGATATATAATTTTTTTTGCACATATTAAGTTATATTACATTGTATGCGGTGTTAGTTGGAAATCAAATTGGGATGTTATATAAATGTAATTGTTAAGTATAAGAATTAAAAATAAATAACTTGTTAATTGTTGTCAAAGGCCATTTCAGATGTCTATCAACTGCATTATTAATTAATTATTCACGGCATAGTAATTTTGTACATTTATTGCAGTTTTATTATTACTGTTGCATACCGTATTTTCGCGCAATTATTACAGCTAATAATAAAATTACAAGGATTTTAGGATTTTAACATGAAAACTTAATTTTTTTCTTTTTCAGGGGAGTTCTGAAGTTGCACAACTGTCACTGTTACATCATATTTGTTGCATTCAATAGCAACCTATGAAATGGCTTTGTGTCCTCAGGCAACTTCTGATATTTGGAACTATTTCCAAATTTCAGAAAATGAAAACTATGCAAATTGCAATCTGTGCTCTGAAAAAATATCTAGAGGGAAAAAGTCGCACACTACTTCAGCTATGTGGAAACATTTGAAAACCAGGCATTTATCCAAATATCAAGAACTGAAAGGTACAAGTTCATCAAACTCATTACTAATTCCAACTTCACCCTTAAGCCCTTTGACTGCCAATGTTGATTCTTCATTTGAAGAAAATAATCCAGATGATATAACTACTTTTGGGAGTCCTGTGTCAATTAGTTCAACTCCTAATCCAGGTTCAAAAATTTGTTCTTATGGCGAACAAAGGTCTTTGAAACAATGCGCAGTGAAACGCAAAGCAGAACCTTTCAACCAACCTACTCTGAAAAATTTTTTTGATAAAATGCAAAGTTTTAAGCCTGGGGACAAAAGAGCCAAAACAATTACCAGATTGGTTGCTGAAATGATATGTACAGATAATCAACCACTGTCCATAGTGGAAGATAAGGGTTTAAAAAATTGATTAACCATCTTGAACCAAGATATGTCATCCCATGTAGGAAACATTTTTCTGAAAAGGTAATCCCAGATATGTATGAAGAAGAAAATGAAAGTCGAGGAACTTTTAAAAATACTGAATACATTGGAGTCACAACAGATATGTGGACATCAACATCATCTGATGACTACCTAAGCCTGACAGTGCACTTTGTAGATGAAAACTTTGAGTACCATCATTTGTGCTTAGAATCTATTCCTTTTTTAGAGGTTTCACATACAGCATCTGCTATAGAAACTTTCATTAGCAACATAATAAAAGAATGGCATCTTACAGAAAAAGTTGTATGCTTCATGAGAGACAATGGTCCTAATATGGTTTGCAGCTTTAGAGCGTAGCATCTTCTCCCACTTGCCTTGCCTAGCCCATACGTTTCAGTTAGTTATAAAAGATGGTTTACTGAATAAGAATGAAATTAAGGAAATAATGATATCCTGTCGGAATATTGTGGGACATTACAAACACTCTTCTAAAGCGACAAAAATGTTAAAAACTGCTCAAGCTAAGTTAGGTCTTAAAGGTCGTCGTTTAATACAAGACAAGCCGACTAGATGGAACTCTCAGCTTCACATGCTCAATCGACTTGTGGAACAAAAGCAAGCCATTTTATTGTCTGCTTCTGACTTGAATATTCAGATAGACCTTTGTCCTCGACAGTGGAAACTTATTGAAGATATTATACGAATATTAGAAGTGTTTGATAAAGCTACATTTGTGGCCAGCTCAAGTAAAGTGACAATTTCAGAAATAATTCCTTTAGTGAATAGCACCATTCGTGCTCTAGAAAATTTCAAACCAAAATTAGGTTCAGTACAGGGTTTCCGAAATGATTTGCTTGCGTCACTAAAAGGCGCTACCATTCTGTTGAGACAGAGAAATTGTATACTATTGGTACTTTACTGGATCCCCGATTCAAAGGGAATGTATTTTTGAATAAAGAAAACGTTGAGCAAGCTAAATTGACACTGGCTAATGAAATTTCATCCATCTATATGCAAACAAATGGTGATCTGCAGTCATCAGAGAAAACTCAAGCAAATGCCACAGATATATCTTTAACTGAACAAGGTCATAGTATGTGGAGTTACTATTCTCAGTTGATGACCCCAGCTACCTGCAGTGATGTGGATTACAGTTCATCTCCTGAAGAAGAAATAAATGCCTATTTAGCAGAACCACTGCTCCCACCAACTGCAGACATCTTTAAATACTGGAAGGGCAACACAAAATACCAAAATTTGATGAAACTAGCAAAAAATTCTTAATTACACCACCATCAACAGTGATTTCAGAAAGACTATTCAGCACATCAGGCATCATAGTGGATAAAAAACGTAGTCGGTTGGATCCAGAGCGAGTTCGAAAGTTGGTTTTCTTAAATAAAAATCTGAATTAAAATTCTCACTTATTTCTTTTAGGTTGAGTGCTTTCTTTTATATGCTAAAATATGTGTTTAGATTTTCATGTGCAATATTTGCTGTTTATCTATGTTAGCTCTCCCTTATTCTCATTCACAAAAGTTTTTGAAAAGATATCGGTACTGTTATTGATATATTAATTTCCATATGCTAAGGAAATTAAATATAAATAAAAACTTGTTGCATAATCATCAAGATTTTAACATAATTTATCTTTTAATATTGTGTAATTTGTTTTTTTAAATTTCATTTGTAATATAAATATGTTCAAAAAAAAATCTTTTTTAATAAATATTTTTAAAAACTGTATCGTTTTTAATTAAAGTAGCTTTAAAATTTTCCTGTAAAATTGTTTTTCCTCTCTGTCCTTTCTTATTATTGTAATTATATGATGGATTCGAGAGATTCGAGATTCGAAGGATTCGAGAGATTCGAGAATCCTTTAGGATTCGGATTCGGATTCGGATTCGAGAAAATTTGGATTCGTCCCATCTCTAATCAAAACCAAATCCAGACAAAATGTTAAATGATTATTTGTTCACATCGAACTGCTTCTTTTATGTCTAGAAAATAATGATGTTTAAATTAGAAAGGAGACCGACATTAGCAGAAAGCAATTGGGGAGACATAAAAGTTCGAAAGTAATAAACTCGAAAAGTACATATTGATTCGAAGAGTCCATCAGTTCAGAAGCACAAAGTCGTAAAGGTGGCCTGACTTTTATGGAGCTTGTCCGTGACGGCGTAAAACATTCAGCATTTGCGACGCAACGGTCCTGAACCCGGCGTCGACGACATCTATTTGCCTATAATGAATTCACATAATTTATATCAGTAAAGGAAACTTACGAATTTACTCCCCATATACGTTTTATATATTGCCTGCAAGTTTACCACTCAACAATTTTTTTGGCGCTACTGCTGTCGAATTTAACATTCCGAATAAAATTTATATGATCGCTTAAGAATAAATATGGCTGTGCGCGTAAATAGAATTAATGCAAACTCGGTGTAATAAGTATGCCTTTTTACAGCAGAGCCAAATATATAATTTATTTTATGGGTAGTCATAGTTTCAGGTCTCATGTATTGTGAGAATAGAAAGGTACCTGTGAAAATATTTTTGAACTTCAAAAGGTTTAGAGAAATCCAGGCGCTGTATTCTATAGGTCGACTAAGATTTGCTAATGGTTATCAAATGACAGCATGTTTAAATTCCTATCTTCCGAAAAATTTGCTATGCTAATATAAAATTGTTTACAATATATCTGATTATTTACGGAGAAAGTTGTCCATTCTATATTAAAGGGACATCTACAATACAATCCTTCTTAGAATTTATACCTCAAAGTAAAGCTGAAAAACGCCGAAATAAAGTAAAAACCTTCGTAAGAGAGAATTTTTCCTATCATAGGAAATCCAAAATTAATTTTTGAAGTTTGAAGGCGAATAAGAAACAGTTTGCTTACCAATGTTTATTATTTAGACGTAGAAATGTAAACGTAAGTAAAATTAGTCCCATATATTTAGGGACGTCAAGTGGATATTACGATAGGGCGTGTATGTTATATTTTTAATAAAGCAGCGATCTCATAGCTAAGCTATTTAGTTTTATACTCATTGACTTACTTTTATACTCACTGACTTATTTTTACCTCCTATAACCTTATATATCAGTTTCACTCATTGGTTGCAAGCAAATTGTGCATATGTAGATACAAATAACTTCCGTTGAATCATAAATTATAGAATCAATAATAAGTATAAAACAGAGATCAAATATAATAATCATAATGAAAGAAATAAGAAAAGTATATAATAATAGCCATCACAGTATAATAGTGTCACCATGCACAAAAGCACAAGGAAGCCAATTTTAAGTGAATGTATTACCTGGTTGTTTGCTTCCAATTCTGGAAAGAATGTATGTTGGAATTCGCTTCATCGCGTCTGTTCTAGCAACTGGAATTATGAATTTGCTTCCATATCTTGAACTAATCCGTGGCACAGAAAAATTCAAACGACTTAATACAAAAGGGCAGTCTATTTGTTTCCCTAAAAGTCCATTCAGAAACTTCTCACAAACAGCATCTCTTCTTATACTTAGAAATTTACGATGAACCCGATTTATAGACAAGGAATTACAAGAAAATAAGCGATGCCAAATCATACATGCATATTCAATCTTATTCACGACATAAGCATGATATAGTGATTTTAGTGACAGTATATTTTTAAAATATTTGGAAAAACCGTAAAATGAATCCCAGAGATTTAAAGGCCTAAAAACAGATGTTAGTAATATGTGACTTGAAGGATAGAGTAGAGTCGAACAGTACTCCCAAATCCCTAATTTCTGTTACGCCATTGACAGAATAAAATCCCATACAAAGTGTAGAGGAACTAGTATAGCTAACTATGCAACGTTTGTCAATATTTAATCTAAGCTTAAATACATAGGTCGCTCCAATTGGTTAGTTTATGTAGACTGCGTTGAAGTTTATTTACATCATCTATCGAAGAAATTTCAGAATATATTTTAATATCATCTGCATATCCAAGAATCGGACAATCAATCTCAAGTAGCAAATTGTTAATAAATAACATGAACAACAACGGGCATCGGGCATGACAAATCGGATGCAGGAAACTTAGTTTTCGTTGCATTCCGTCTGTTTTGACGTTATTGCAATATGCGGCTTGCGTCAACTGGTTCTGGTTTGACCTAGTCAATAGCGAAAGTTTAGTTAGTAGTAGTAGTAGTTTAGTTCATTTGCAGCGTCGTGAGTGATAACAAAGCATGGATTGGTTCCTATGGACTCTCAGTAAATTGATTGAGTATTTCGAGGTAAGGAGAATCTAACAAAACCTATTCGCCCTTGCAGTGTATCCAAGAACATGGTCAGAATACTTACCCCAAACCAACTGTTTGTATCGTACTGTCGGAAGTAATTGCTGCCACCCGAGAAACCAACTTTTGAAGCAGTAACACATTGAATAATAATAGTAACATAAAGATTACAAGTTTCAACCAAAAGGTGTGTACCACATTAGGTGGATATATACAAAAATTAATAAATGTTAGTGTATACGTGAAAACAATGTAAATGCGACAAAAACGAAAACAAGAAAAGGAAAGAAACAGGATAGGTACATGTAAATCTTAATTCACGCTCTATCCTTATTTTACGTACTCCTCAGCCGAATAGAATGCCTCCGAGATCAAGAAAGTCTTCAACCACTTAGAAAAGTGTTATCCTCTACTTTTCTTCTCACTTCGGGGAGATAGTTGTATAATTTTATGCCCTCATTATTGGTGCCAGTTGGAACCCTTTCCAAGCTTTGTTGCGGAAGGATATGGTTGTTTATATTGGTGGGGAACGTATAGAGGAATTGACACACAAACTCCAGATAGGATAAGTCAAATAGGGGCTATGGGAACTATCGTGCTGTTTGTATCATTTGCGACAGCTATGCCAACAGCTTGCATATGTTGCAAAAACAAATACTGTGGCTTGTTCGAATGGTATCACACTAGTATGCCATAAATCGCGCGTGAAAGAAAGCACGGAAAGTAGAAAGTTTTAGCAGCCTAGTAGTTTCCACCTTTGTTTCATTCGTCTCATGATTGAGATAGCTGAAGCGAGTACCTACATGCAGTCTCAAAATTCTAACAAATTTAACAAACATTATTAATTTATGTTTTCTGGTAATTAGTAAGTGGTTGGTCCTACTGGTATCTAATTTTTAATCACTACAATTCATCAGCTTCCATTAGTACAGTTTCGGTTTTCATTGCAATATCCGCACGGATTGGCGATGAAATTACTATAGATATGTCATCAACAAATTAATGCACCTCTGCTTCAAGATTATTTAGAAGGCCCTTGACATACAACGTGTGGCAGTTACACAAGCATACCATTTTTTTCCGTTTGAGATGGGAAAACTTACGCGCTCACAACCGTTTCGTTACACTCAGTAGGCCTAAGTAGGCTACCAAGACTATTGCTTTTGAAGTTTCTAATACTTACACTGTGAAGTGTTTGCAGGTGTGTGTGAATAGCGATCGTCGACTACCGCTTCGTTATCATTAGAACTTAGTTTTAGAGAAATAATTCGAATCATATTGTATGACGGTTTAAGGATGAGAAAATTCGCCCAAAATTCGTTCCTAAAGTACTCACCGATGAGCAAAAGGCACAGCGCCTGGCAAAATGAAAAAAATGCTGAAGCGCAGTGAGGCACAGGGGCGGCCGCAATGAACAGCCGGGACTTCCAAGTGCTGTTCTCTAATGTACTACATGTTCCTTCAGAAAGTTCCCCATGTAGTCCAGACCCTACGTGGGCTGGAATTAGAGAATTATTATAAAGCGCGCGCTATTCTTGAACGTCAATGGAGTTCGGAGTTCGAGACCAAATTCATCTATACTCTATTGATACGTAATTAGTTCTTTTTCCTCCTATATTACATTACACAATATTTAGGCCCTTAACCGACAACAAGGAAAATGGTCCAAAAATGGTGATTTCTATTATTTTCTACCTGAACAGACGTTTTATATGATTTTGAATTTGGCTATTACAATTTTTCTGGTATATTTACAAAAATGCTGCCAAGAACATGGTATTTATCAAACAAGGAAATTGTACTAAGTTAAACATTATTCGGTGGGGCCTGTTACCGTTGGCGCGTATATGTATGCAATAAACTGTCAAATGGTTAAAAGTAATTTGTTGACTTACCAAGTGTGCATTAAATCGAGATTGTCTTGAGGATGAAAATCTGCGTTGATGGTATTAATCCAATGGTACATGTTAAGTGGTCTGCGTACGCCAGTGAGACAAGTTAGTTGCTCCAGAAAGTTGTCGACGAATAGCCTAAAAAGCATTTATTGTTAGATGGAAGACGTTTAGTGCCTTACCCAAACGTGTGGTTATTTACCTCCACTTACAGTAGCTAAAATTTCTCAGGAAACGCGTTTCCAAAAACCTGCTTAAGCAGTGTTCCTAGATGGTTGAGTATTAAATTGCTTTAAATTTAATGTAGAGGAAAACTTGATTATGATATTTACGCTTTCATCGGATATATAAATCAAATTTGGTTTGTTAACGCCTCCTAGAAACAGGATAATCCCACAATCTGGCTTCCACATCATCCAGAAAAGCACTAAAGTCTTTAGAATTTATTGGAGCAGCTGGAGGAACGTATACAGCAATCTTATAAATGTATACCCTTTTAATATACTTTGCAGATTCGCATTTATTAAAGGAACTACTTGTTAAAAGGTCACATCCTGACTTTACCAAGCAGTTATCGTTTGGATCGCCTTTAATCAGATTCCGAAGTGATCATGTTCTAAGCGGATAAAAGCATGTGTCCTAAAAATTTTATAAACACTAGAAGGTGAGACGCTGCAGGATCAGATAGTTTTAGTGCCATACTGTGTACATCTACATTTAGTGTATATTCCTTTGCGATATTAAATTATCACATTTAAAGAACAAAGTTTATATATATTTTGAGGTGATTGTGCGGTTGCAATACCAACTAAAGTAGAGAAGCATAAAATTGATTGAATTACTCGTTATCTTTCCGTGCCTTGTAGTATAAAGTTTCGGCTTAATGATATCTTTTGTGAAAGAACACCTGATGCTTCGAAAAATAATGCAATTCTTTGATGATCTATTTATCGTTGGCTACATTCAAATCTACTTATTTGAAATTGGAATTAGAAACTCATTTCCCTCGGTAGAGTAATTGAATTGTATCGATTGGATATCTTTAAAGAATTAAGGTAATTGTAGGAGTTTGAATAAAAGGGCATCCAATTTATATCTATCTTCCTTTACTGTTTCTATTTCAAATTCATTGTACCGGTACATAGCTGCTAATGTATTTCTGACAATACAACTGGTCAACATCTAGTGACATCTTCAAATTACTGAATATTTGAAATATGTATGAGAGTGAAAAATCTTGATTTTGCTTCTAGCAATGTATGAAATAGTCTGGTATTTACATATATGGCAGTCTGCAGAGGTGGCTTCAGCAAAAAGCTAGCGACTGATATGTAAATTTGAATCTTGTAACGGAATCGATTCTATTTCGTCGATTCCATGTAATATGTCTAGTTCTTTTAAACATTTCTGTAGGCGGTTCTAAACTATTACATTGAGTCTTTAGAGTGCAGGCGCAGAAATTATCCGAATACGTTATTAACATTACAGACAAAATGTCGCTGCTGCAAATGCTAAGCAATATAACTGACAACTTTGAGCTCTGTGGGACGCCGGTCATCATATTGTTAAATCGATGCCCAGAGTACTTGGTCTCGAAGCTCCGTTGATGTAAGGAAAAAAGAAACTAAGTCGGGCCTGGAAGGTGATGCTCTTTGCTTCTACCACATCGCAGATTCCTCAATACACACGTCCAAAGATAGCGCAGGAATAATTTTGCATTCACGTTGGAGTCCTATCCGAGTGAAAGATTACAACTACGTCGGAATATTTACATATACCTTGAACAGTTCACAACAATAGCTATGATGGAGATTTTCTGCCGACAAGCCCTTCAGCGGGTAAGATGGGATTTCATCCGGCCCAGATGCTACTTTGAATTAGATTCCTTCAGTATGTCCTTGGATTCTTGGGCCAAAATCGATGAGATATTGTCGTCGCTCTCTTCCTCGCCTAGTACCGGAGTAACCGCGTCCAACGTGTACGACAGTCGACATTCGCATAGTTGGGGATGCACTGCCTCTTCAAAGAGTTGTGTAAATCATCCGTCTAATCCTATATAGTAAAAACTATTCAACGCAGTATATATACATATGTATACTTAAATTCTTCAGAATGCAGACGTTTCCATAGAATATATTGAGGTTCTGTAGGACCGCTTTCTGAACTCATAACATACTCTGGTCCTACAATTTGGCAGAAATTGCTTGATTTATTCTACCAATATACTATAGACCGATATACCTCTTAACACTACAACCATCAGATACGAACTCGACACCTATTCTTAATTTTCTTTGACAGACGCCAAGTAATGTACTACGTACGTCATTCTAAAAGAAAAGAACGTTTGTTTCTCTACATTTTTATTTAAGATAATGAAAGGAAATTTATGTTAGAACACATTGATACCTTAGGTATTTTTCTACGTAATTGCTATACAAATCTAAATGTTGTAATACCGTATCACCAGCTTTTCTATCCCCTTTGCGTACTCAGTTTACTCTTTCAGTTTGTTGTCACTCTCTTAGTGGTTCCCGGCCAAGAAATTCTTCAGTTTGGAGAAAAGATGGAAATCACTCGGACTCATGTCAGTCACAACTGAAGGTCGGCTCGAGTGGTCTTTATCATAAATATTCATTCGCCCACCACTAAACATGAACCACCACTTTCGAACTGAAAATAGCATTTTGTGGAAAATTTCAACAGTTCTGCAAAATTGCACGAAAAAATGGGAAATATCGAAACTGAATGTAGCAACCATTTTCGGGAAAAACAGTGCGATTCGGACATATTTCTGCATTTCGACCATAGTTCTAGAGTTGTTGACCAATCTTGCTACAATTTCTGCAAAAATTGAGATTTTGCAAAAAAATGCTAATTTTGAAAATGGCAAAATCAGTACTATTCGCGGATCTGAATAGCACCCTAAGAATTCTATCGAAGACCCTTGCATTGTTCTACCAAAACCTTAATTTCAAAGGTATATGCAATAGTGTGGGACCCATAGTTCTGGCTGAAAAAATAAAAAATTGCGTAACAGTTCTGATTGTAGTTCCCGCTAGAACCCTAAGAGTTTTATCGAAAATCCCTATAACATTTTTTTGTAAAGATGAAAATGGAAGATATTCGAAGAAATCTTCTTGTTCATTGGCTATAACCATCACTTTCGTCTTCTCCAAGTTTACTGTCAAATTATACACCTTTAGATCTTCCATCCAGATTTTCATGTTGTATTCTAAGACTTACCTGTCTTTGCTACGAGCAAGGCACATGCTTCCACTTTCATTGTTTGCGAGTTTCTGTATCCCAACATATATTCTTTTGTCTTGTAATTATTTATTTTTATTATTCCATCTGTAATGCAAATAAGCAATAGTGAGCTCAACACCCCTCCTTGTCTTACGCCATCAGTATTAGTAAATTTCTTTCCTATTCGGTTACACGTTCTTACGTGGTTGCTTGTATTGTCGTACGAGCTTTGTATTGTGCTAATAAGATCTTCATCTACTTTTTTATTTCTCCAGCGCTTCTATATCCCACCGTTGCTAACCATATCAAAAGTACCCTTTATGTCCAAAAATCGTAAGAATACTTTCCCATCTTTCGCTAGCGCCTTTTTTAATAACCTGATACAACCTGAAAATATGGTCCTGGGTACTATAAGTTGGTCTAAAGCCACTCTGTATACCTGCTAGCTTTGGTTCCACTGCGTGCCTCAATCTATGTTGCATTATAGATTCATATACCTTTAGAGTTGTACACAGGAGTGAAATGCTTCTATAGTTTTTACATAAGCTTGCATCACCTTTTTTATACAAAGAAAGAATTACACCTGTACCCAAATTTCTAGGGATTTCTTTGCTTCTCCATGCAAGATTAAATATATCCTTCAATCCCTCTCTCCCCTTTGGACCGAGAAACTTCAATAATTCCGCACACACGCATTCATCCATTCTGCTGCTTTTAGGGTTTTTAAGTTTAATACACTTCATACACTCCATCCTTCGATATCTATTTCTTGGTGATAGCCGAAGTAGATCTATCTATCGATGAGACGATGTAAATTCCAACGAACTTAATAGAATTGATTCCAGACATAATTAAAATCTCAAATAACCAAAATTGCTTTAAACGGTAATCTTGAAGTTACCATAGATTAAAGTATTTAACGTATCTTCATAATTACTGTGCACTTCGGTTTATACGGTTGTTGAAGACGCTTGCCTCGAGCTAGCGAAACACGTGTCACTGATTTTATTATAAACAATTGTGTGGTGAGAAGTTTACCAATGTCATTTTTGTGTCAATAATTACTGTAATTTCAAAATTAAAAACTTTTTAAACAGTCGCAATAAAACGTTGCTGAAAAAAGAAAATACGATGATAGACAAGAACTACCTCACCTCGAACAATTGAGGGGGAACAAAACATGTGATGGATTTAAATGACCAAACCATCAAAAATATAAATTTCAATTTGTAGTACGTATTAGACGCCATGGTGCTTCTTTCTACTTTAAAGCAATTCCTTTTTGTAGGGTGATTTAAAATTAAAATGGATTGTAGACATATTGCCAAAAATTTCCTCACACTACGATACCCACGGGCTAGGCATCACGAAGAATATCAATGTGATTCTTCAATATGATATGAAATAAATGGTTGCCATTGCCAATTTAAAATTCGTATACCACAAACTTGAAATTTACCATAATATACACCACGATAAGCCTAATCATCAACCAAACCATAGAATTAAACTAAACCAAACTTACAATATTAATTCGTCTTTGTGTTGGATCGACAGCTAATAGTGCATAGCCAAAAGTGATAATTTCAGTATTTTAACACATGCACGTACGATCAAGTACACCGGAACACACTTCTTTAGACAAAACTTATCCAAAACTTCGAAAATTGAAACTATTGCCAATATTTATATCACCGTTGTGCAATAGATTGACGAGGGTCCTCTCCATGTAATGATGTAGATCATCAAGAACTTTTGGAGTTTATACTATTCCCTGTATATTTTCCCTTGCGAATACAACCCCTCGATCCAAAACTTTTGGTAATTTTATGTATGCAATCAATGTAATCAAAGTTCATATCCAAAAAACGTTCAATAAATTAGCCAATTCAACTCTGTAGTGAGTAATTCCAGATCCTATTAGGATCTTGAGTTCTACGCCTATAATAGGCCATTGAAATGGAGACATCATGCTCAGCACTAAATGACCTTCTGAATGAAACTTACTGCATTTATTCCAAATACTATTTAGTTCTAAAATGATTTAGAATATAACGCTGTGAAGTACGTATTTGAAAGTGAAGGAGAAACAATGTAGAAGACAGAACGATAGTCAGATGCTAGCAAAGCATGAGTATAATATATTGTAAATAAAATACTTTCTAGAAATTCTTTTAATGTAATACCAACCGATATTTCCTGCAATACACACCGATCACGTCTTGAAAGTGATCCTAATGTATACAGCCCATTCAATAATGCAGTTTACATTTTGAGAATCAAAACTATACGTATTATGTTCGCCACACGCTAACGTACAACAATTTTATTCCCGTCACGACACGAAAATATTCATCTGAACAAAACAGGGTGAGAGCCTCGTGTGAGAACGGAAATGTGTCTATGACGCCTCTACAATAAACGAGAGCCACATTTTAGTTACTTGGCCGTAACGCGCACCTATAACGTTAATTGGATTGGCGGCCTCTAACACAAGAAGAGTTATAAGTTCATGGCCCAACGCTAAAGAAAACAGTGCCCTGCTATTTTCTTTCAATTATACGGTAGGTCCCCAATTTCTTTTCACGGCGAGATGTTGATGAAAAATAGTCTTTCTTACTTTGTTCCTCTTTAGTTATTTATATCATTTTGCACATTAGCTCCTACCTTAATTTAAGAGAAAACTAGGTAAAAGGTTTTTGACCTCATAATTATCAATTGACTACTAATGTTCACTTATCCGCAGCACGAATGTAATATCATACGGTACGACTAAAGATATTATCGTTATGCTATTTATTTGGCAAATGTATAGTAGATGAAGCAAATTTATCAATGCGGGTATTATATATACCTACTTAGGGGTAACTTCCAGTTGCAGACGCCATTTATGAAATACTATCTATAAGTTTGTATATATACTATTGAAAAGACAGTGTCTTGAGATGATCCTTGCAATATATTAGTTTGGCACTACAATGGAATGTAGACGGTCTCCTTACAAAACAGAAATACCAAACTTCTACTCATAAATATTCTTATGACTTTTGAACTGCATTTTAAGATGTTTAAGTATCAGTATTTCTACGTAAAAGTTTGTAGAAACTACCCTTTCCGTAGGGTAATATACACAAAATTTATTACGAAGAATAACAACGCATTTCTTACTGATAGATATTTGAGAAGAACGCATCTTTTTACAAAAATTGAATGAATTTATTGTACACCTCGCGAGAAAAGTGCATTTAGCTTTATAAGCTAATAGATACTCGTATTTGCATTGAACATTAAAATTACGCTCGCGTAAAATATTTTTATATACATATGTACATATGTATGGATGCACAAATTTTACAAAGCTATACACAACAAAGATGCTCGATTTTCTATATTAGATATCAATCACAGCCAAAAGTATTTAGAAATAATGCTCTTTGTTGATATTACAGACCAATTAAAAATCATGTTTAATTTAACAACTATATTTCGAAACACTAATTAATAACGTTTTCGTACAAATTTCGTCAGCGAAATATAACTGTACATACATATGTATAAACAGATGCTACCAATATAATAACTAACGACTAGGATTCGTTTATACATAGGATCTATAATATGCACATAATATATTTATTTTCATGCTTGTCTGCACACATATACGCAAAGTATAAAATCAAAATAAATCCTTAAATCAAACACTCTTTATGCAAACCTTAACAATTCCGTTCAAGGACAAAGGAAAACACAAAAGTAATAAAACCTAGCCAAAAGTTTTCTTCTTGTGAAATATAAACGTCATTTTAATAAATTAATATATTTACCTATATATATAACTTAAATTATGATCATCGGTTCCAAAATTAATGGTTTTAACATCTTTTTATATAATTATCATTCCGTATATTGATTTTTATAATTGTTTTCTTTTTAGATAATTGTGTTTTCTAAGTCAGAGCGATGTCATCAATCTCTATAATGTTTTGTTACAGCCGTTATTGCACAAAAGTCATTATTTAAACAATGCTTATGATTATGCAATCTCTTCTACCTGAGACATTTGGGGTAATTTGCCTCTAAGAGTTTGTTCCAAAAAAGTTGAAAGATATCATTTGGAAGGGCCGCTGTTATTGCACCTCAACACAGAAAACAGTAAGCTTTTATAAACCAACACCTCCTCAAACTATTCTTTGCACAGCGTGGTCTGCATTAGTTTGGGCAAACAGTGGTAATTACGAAATAAGTTACGACAACCTACATAAACACACAAGTACTCTCCTACAGCATCGATTTAGTACTGACTAGAGTGGGGAGTTGGCGATGCTGTCGTAACTAATTTCGTAATTGTACGCTATTGCCGCTGTTTGCCGAGGCTGGTGTGCATACCCTTCTGTAATGTATAATATTGTTCCAGTCTACCCTCTATTAGTTATATGCGGTTCATCATCTGTCTTTCGAAACGATACTCAACACTACAAGAAGCAGGGTATTTAATACAGTCATATAATCTAAACTAGCCTTACTCACTATTGTCTTGCAGAAATCAGTCCTTAAGAGCTAACAGTAACCGTCAACTTCAACGGATTGCATTCATGGTGTGGTATTCGTGAACGTACTATACGTCCATTAGTAACCCAATGGATGGAATTATCTAACCGCTTATATTTTTGCAATAGGTTTGCAGTTGAGACACGAGGGTGTCAATTCTATAAATCTTATATGCGAGAATGACAAAAGGTGCCATGGTTTATGACTAACCAACTAGGATATAAACAAGTCATGGGACAAACACTACCTTTTGATGTTTCCTAATGTCAGATTGCCCATGTATAGTGTATACCTATGCTGTACAAAACAAAAGTACAATACGACAACAGGCTGGTAATGGAATAAATTAGATTTATTTCTTCTACTAGCAATTCTACTTTGGAAACAATTTTAGTATCATTCCACAGTCAAGAAGTAAGCAAAAAATATGGCGTTTCTTTTTTAAAAATAGCAGGATTTGGTTACAATATACAGCCAATTTTACAACTTATGCATCAAATTAAAGTAGAAGAAAGTTCAAACAGAATTTAACAAAATGTAAGGGAGAATATTTTCCTATGACAGTATAAAAAGTATTCTGGAGATATTGCATTCACATCGACAGTAAGCAATTAACCAGGCAAGATGATAATGTTTAAGTAGATTGGGCGATGTGAATTTTTATTGTCTTCGACATTGTTTGACTGACATGTAGAGCCGGTACGATATTAGTTGAGTCGAAATTCCTAGAAGGCCGCTATGTCATTTCTTGTAATAAGCCGCAGTCGACGTAAGGGTCTGCCGCGATTAGATATTTGTAAGCAGTATGGACAAAGTCTGAAAAACTCTAGCATTTTCCACAAACTATGCAGAAAATTCAAGCAGAAGAAAGTTCATATCGAATAAAACAAAAGTTGTAAGAGAATACATGGTTTGCTACAGTCAACCTCTACTTTCGGGCACCTTTTAAACGCGGTCACCTCTGAACATAGCCATTATTAAAATTCATGGAAAAATATATGGTTATATTACTGATCCTCCTAATAACGGTACCCTTATAAATCGGTCACGACCACATAAATCCAAATATTCTTGAAGCACCCAATGAAACTGTACCTCCCTATTACCGATCATAAACTGCTTTGCAAATTTTATGCCCCTGCAAATCTCGTTATAGCTATACTTCCTGTTCATCCTATCTTAGGATTACGGTGTGGTAAACAGGTAATTACATATTAATATGCTCTTCCTTTTTCTTGGTGTTTATTCGAAATTACATAGGTTTCACTTCAATTGTGTTACTGATAATATGTCGCTGAAAAGGAAACGATTGTGGCTTAAAGACAAAATTTATATTACTGAGGAAAGTGGCAAGTCCAATACAGGTGCAAGGAAGTTAGCTGAAAATATGGCATCAGAAGAGCACAGTTCTGCAACATAATTAAACACAAGGTCAACTCTAAGAGGATGTTTGAAGAAAATGTGAATATAGAAAAGAAAGTTTCCAACAACTCAAGGACTAAGACCTGGTAGTGTACAGCTGGTTTTGTACAGTCGCAAATAGAAGCATTCCAATGTCTAAACCAGTAATAAAGGAAAAATCATTGCTGGTGGCTGGAACCGCTAACTACATATGACCGAGTTTAAGACTTTAAACGAATCATTAGATGTTTATTTAAATATCGCTGAAGATGGAACCCAACTCTTTTATTTAGCAATGACCAATAAAATATGTACGTTGAAATCGGAAAATTGTGCTGGTAAAGAGCATCAACATAGAGTTTGGATTTTGTGGAAATATGAGCGACATGAAAATCCATTAATTGTTAGAAAAAGCGAAAATCAACGTTGCTTTAAAGGAGCTTATATCAATAAGTTGATATTATAATGGACCTCCAGTAATACAGCATAAATGGCAAGAGATATTATGACGTCGTAGCTATGAAAATTCGACGGAAAGTGCCACATCGCATCCCAACGTTGTCCTAGAGAATGTAAAAATTATATTCTTAGTCCGTAACACTCCCTACTCTCAGCCTATAGATCAGGGAACTGTCCTAAGTTTTAAGTTAGCAAACAGAAAGTTCCTGATTAAAAGGCTTTTGACATCTACAAATAGTGAAACACCTTTTTAGGAAGCAGATAATAGCATAACTTTAAGCAGTGGTTCAATCTGGAACCTTAGAAAAATTAATGAAAGAAACCGTTACTAATTGCTTTGGAAGAGCAGGATTTTTGGGAAACGTACTTTTTCCCGCATTAACACATAAGGAAATAATTTCTGAAAATTCCGCTTCAATAACTCTCGATGTAGTTAGTGAAAATCCAAGTATTGATATTAAGCACATGGTGAGTGAACTATTATTTGAAGATAATAATTTCTCATGTGGTAATAGGACCTGGAAGGATCGGAAATTTTGACAGACAAAACATCCTATTGTGTAATGAAGAAAGTAAGATAGCTCTAGAAATGTCACAAATGTTAGCAAAATGTGAGGCTCAGATTTTAAAAACAAGAACTAAAGAAGTTGATCAAATTTGCATTGGTTACGATAAACCCTGTGTAAATGTACGCATATGGAGAAAGATATGTTTTGCTATTCAAATCTACCAATAACTGATAAACTGTAAATAAATGATTGGTAACCGAAGGATACCACAAAAGCTTTCGAATACATACATATATGTATAAAGATACGTAATACTATAGGGCTCTACAATTTTATAGTTATCTAACACGTGCCAATGTAGGTTAAACTGTTTACACCTAATCGATAATAAAAGATTCACTGTTATAAATAAAGATTACGTTTTGTTAATCAAGGCATACTAAAGTCAATTTAAAACTTAATGTGTGGTTAATTTCACCCAAGATCGGTATCCGATCGCGTTGTTTATGATGCTTCCGTATACACTTCGCCTAAAGCCGACACCGTTATATTCTAGCGTTGATATACGACCGCAGTTAAAAATAAATCACGTTCTCCTAAAATTGGTAAACTTAAGTATTTATGTATTTCAACATAAATCCCATTCGTTTTATAAAAGAGGGTTCCAGTCAGTCGAGATATTAAACTCTGTTCGGTTTTGAAGAACTTACGCGGATGCTGAAGTCGCGACGCTGAACGCGACGTAAAATTAGCTCACATAACGTGATGTAGTATCTACGTCATTACAAACTGTGTAAATCCTGACAGAAACAAACATTCACGAAACTATGGCAGGTGTTCTTCATCATGAGTTGTACTTAATGCTTCTGTAAAGATGGCTTAGACGAGAGCGATGGAGCCGAATATTAGACGGACGTAGTGCAATGAAACCGAAATAAATGCGAAAATTACGCTGGTAATTTATGATGACAGTATTGTACATACGAATTCATAAACATCTAAGAATAAATGCATTTCCTTTACTCATCCAGAGGCGGCGTAACAAACACTTCAAAGCGAAGTAAACACTACTTCATTGTGGTCTACATCTACATATATTCAGGGTACTATCTGAAGACGTATTTCTTTATGGAAACTCAACTTACTCGATTTCAAAAGAGATACTGCGGCAGGTTGCAGTTCGACCAACATTAGGGGTGCAAACAACCAAATAGGAAATTTTATAAAAGGAATGTGGTATAGGCGATTTTATTAAATATAAAGTAGTATTGACTGTGCCTTTTAAGGGGTTACTCAACATGATTTTGAAACGTTACAATAATATTATTACTATAATATATAAAAAGTAACGTCGAAAATTTGGAGCTTCCAGGGAACTTTTGGAGCATTGATTACTAATTAGAAGAAAGCATGTATCCTGTAAGTCGATTTTGTAGCATTGTAGTTCTTAGATGTGACATAATAAAGTCGTTTGCTATTAAGCAATTTTGATTCTCCATCTTCGTAGCCATTCTTGAACGAGATCCAAATATTGTTCTATGGAATTTGCTACTGTTCTAGAATTTTGTTGTTAGTTGTTGTAAAATGTGAGATAAACAAAGCAAGAACGAATTGCCTTAGAATCCCGCCCCGTGGAACCCTAGATTTTACTGGTAACTTAACAGGGTTTTAGTAGTCTATTTATCTTCCCCTAAACTTAAAATGTAATAGTAACAGTTGATTAATTCAAAATTGTGCACCTTCATATTAGACCTCCGTTAATTCTTCTGCGCAAATTCAGAAATGTACCGCAAAACGGGGATGCTTGAGACAATTTCCCAACAGTTTTGCTTGTAATTTTGAAATAGACACATAATTAAATGCTGTTTAAATAGCTCGGGCGACAAAATTTAAAAGGGATTCGATTCCGTAGCTGAATCTAAAAAGAATCGAATAGCTGTTTTTTGTTTAAATTCTTATGGGTGTTCTAATTTACATTATAAATGGGGTAAATAAAGACATCTTAAAATAGTCTTTAAACGCATGTGAAACGGTTCGAGGGTATCTTAAGGCACCAAAAAATAAAAATATTTTCGAATGTACCTACATTTCACAATAAAAATAAAATAAACACACACTTTCTTGCTTAAAAAATATACAACTACATATTCCATTGTTTGTAGCCCATATGAGCATGTGCTTGTGTTAAAATAAGATATTAGGAAGAAAACTTTAACATATAAATAAATATAAACAACAAGAGAAAATTCCGAAAAATATCTCAAAAATAGGAACGTTTATGACAGGTCTACAGCCCTGTTGACCCTGCTATGACGCACTCTTTTGATGACAGGAGTCTTTAAGACTCTTTTCATTTGATCACATGTGAAATTAGTACGGTCTTGCACATCCGGGCCCTCTTTATATTTTGCGACAATTAATGCATTAATACACTATTAATTCAGGATGTCTTCTTAAAAATGAAGTTACCCAATCCAACCAGGGTAAATTTTCTTTAAACAGTTCCTCTTGGACCCCCTTTCGGTCCAAATAACTTTTTACAAAATGTCTAACTACATTATCTAGTGGCCCTTGTAATATATCATCTGAATAGTCTCTATATCGTCTTGATCCAAGCTGCCTTTTATATCTGAGCGGCATATCCTAATTTACCCTGAGAAAGAACAGTTTTATGAATAGATCGTTTCTACTTTATTAAAAATTAAATTCAAGGTTAGGTTCTTTATTTACTTATTAAATATACATTAAATACGAATCTTCTTCTTCTTCTTCTTCTCGTTAATCCTTATGCCTTTCAGCGTCGGCAAATACGAATCGGGATTTTTATTTTTAAGGTACAGCGTCTAGATTTCTAAGGACAAATAAGACAAGAAATAACTTTTAGGTGAAATATTGATCCATAGCTCACAAGGGTAATTAATATAGAGCAGCAAATAGATGGTGAAGGATTTAACGATGTGACCGTAGAAGCACTGAATGATTAGGTAGTGAAACAGCATCAGGTATTCACCAACGAGGAATTGGAAGATCTTATGTAATCTTCCTCAGCAGAGGGTGATAATGAAGGTAAAAATCGGGGGCTCTACTATATCTTCAAATTTCTGTATTCACTATTAAAACAGTTTATTTATTTCAAACTCTTATTACCTGAATTTCATTTCTTTTATTTCATAAACGATTAACTTATCAAAGCTCATGATTCAGTTTCATTTTTTACTTTGTTTACCCACGAGCGAGGAAAGAAAAGTAAGTACCCTTTTGAGCGATTTTCGGTGAAATTACCCTTCTGTTTGGTGTACCGTCACGTTGCAATCTGGTTTTTGTGCGCGACGAAGTGAAAATAAGAATCCCTTAAGAACCAGTGGCGCCCCTATACTTTTATTCTAATATTTTCTTCTGCAATTGGCTGTCAGTTCGTCTCGGAGGGACTTGTTGAACTGAGAGTCACTTACTTTCTTATCGCAGTTTCAGTACTCCTGTCGTTTGTTCTAGGTGCTTTCATCTGACGTAACACACTATTTGGGAAAGAAACACGTACAAATGTGCAAATAAAATACATGTTAAGTGCGCAAAACAAAATAAGGGGCAGGTAAAATTATTGGAAACAAACACAATATAAGCAGATGAAGCGATAATTTGTTCCTTTTTTTTAACGAGCTTGACGCAAAAACTTTGTCAAAAGAAACACGCATGCTCAAATATTGTAAATCCAATAAAACAACATGTACTAAGACGCATGCGCAAAAGGAAATTTAATTGTGGGAGAATATGAGATTTGAGCCAGAACGAACAGCATGTAAGGTTTACAATAGACTTGCTAGCATAAAACAGTGTTTTAATCTCCCCGCACTGCAATACATTTGTAAATTATAAAGCATTTTTCTACGTCGCGCAGTATAAGGAGATTCTAAGTAGCGCGACCAAACAACATATTCCTATTTACATTTAGTCGTTGGGATATATTTGTATTTTGATATTGTTATTGTGAGTGTGTCCTAATTTATCTGTCTAATAAACCGGCATAAAATACAAAAGTCTACTTTATTGTCTGTATCCTCCTTTCTTATAACCATGAGATTGTAACGCTAAGGTTAATGAAAAAATGTGTACCATTTATTCTTACAATGGGGACGAGTAGTTCTCAGTTGTCTGGCTTTTCTTAAACAAATAGCGCACACACTTGGCACTTAAATAAGGCCGACTTACTAATTGTAAGTTGTGAAATAGGTATAGGAAAACGAATGTAGGGAGAACATTATGTTTTGGGTGTATAACGGAATACCGCTTCCTACTGAATGATAAAAGATCGTAGTAACAACATTTAATTTTATTTGTGGGTCAAAATGACCATTTCCAGTGCTTGTATAAATAACATTGATACACAGGATCATTTTGAGGATATCAAAAAGCGGATATTGTATCATGTTATAGTTTATTATTAAAAGTGCAGCGAGAGTTTGCGGTTGAGTAGAGGAGTTAAATAGAAGTACATTTTACTTGAAACAACGAATGGTATTAGTTCTGTCAAATTGCTCTAATACAAGATTGTTGATTTGAAGCAGCCATTCTTTCCTGAAACCGGAAATGAATTTTTCCCAATAATACCGCTGTTCGAAACTGTCTTATTTCCCTTTTCTCAGATAATAAATTCGAAGCCAAATTGGCAGCACAAAGGAACGCTTAAATTTTTTAAACCTTGAAGCTCTGCGTTACACAAAGCTCCACTTTGAGAGGTAAACGTAAATGTTTAATATACTACAGTACGTGGCTGGGCAGCGTTTGAAAGATAGAATATGTAATATTAACGGTAGAGTGGAAGCGTAGAGGTAAGCGATGAATAATTTATCGGTAATACCGGTTGCCGGGAGACTGACCACACTCGAAAGATAGAATATGCAATATGAACCCTCCGCGAGGAAGCTTTGTCTGATGTTAATAATTAATATTAATGATATGAAATTTACGGTTCCCTTCAGTAATATAATTCTTGTTAATATTGATAACTGATGCAGAAGTTTCCTCGCCAGCTATATTAATTACATTCTAATTATGAGATATAAATAAGCAGTAAATTTGGAATTTCATAATTTTGTGGGAGTAAACCCTACTCATTTTCAGTGATAAAAAGCGTAAGTACTGGAATGCTTTTATCTCAATAATGAGTTGAATGAGTAGAAAGGTTGATCAAAATTATGAAGGGATCCTGATTCTAAATATAAACCAACAGATATATATTCGACGTGTTTGTGATAGTTGCGTTATTATTCTTCTATGCTAAAGTTAAAAATTGTTTTCGCAAAAACCTGGTACTGAGATCATATTGACAGATCTATATAATAATAATAATAATAATAATAATAATAATAATAATAATAATAATAATACTTTATTAAGCGACCAACAGAAACTTATACATGAAATACCAAAACACAATATGCAGTACTAAGGTTTTTACATATATATATATATATATATATATATATATATAAATATAGAAAAATATATAGCCATAGTAAAATATATGCATACCTATAACAAAGCAAAAAAAAAAAAAGAAAATAAAAACACAATTGCTTGCAAATCCACAAGTTATAGAGCTACAGACGAGTATCGAGCATAATATCACTAAAGAGTCTGTTAGCACATTTGCTGATATGATAAATTGGGCTTCTGATCACTGCACTTGGGAAGCTGGAAAGGTCTACAATGCTTGCATCCTGCCCGTGGTACATGAAAGTTAACCATCTCAAGTATGCAGGAACAGTCTATTTTATTGTGTAATAAATTGCTGAGAAAGTTAGCTGCACATTTTTCTCGCCGAGCTCTTAAAGAATCAACTCCATGATCCAGAAGAAGCCCACCACGGTTCATTCCGCGTAAGGGATACACCCCATCACGCTTGTAGGTCAGGAACTTAAGAAATCTTCTTTGGATAGATTCAACTTGAAGCTCGTAAGAAGTATACACATGATGCCGGATAATAGACGCATATTCAAGTTTGCTACGTACAAGTGCAAAAAACAGGTTCTCCATGACATCAAGATTACTAAAATATTTACTTGACCGCATAACAAATCCCAATGTTCTGCTGGAAGACTGGTACAAGCTCATCACATGACTAGTGAAAGTTAACTTTGCGTCAAAAACAACACCCAAAACGGTAATCTCAGAGTCACTACGCAATAGATGATTATCAATGTTATATGAAAAATTGAGACAGTTTTTCCTCCTAGTAAATCGTACAACGCAGCATGACTATATATTCAGCATAGGCGATTTATTGGCAACTATAAAATGTCAACCGTATCCCACCCATATATGTATTAATGTTGCAAAATTTTAATTTGGATTGATGACTGAGATTAATGTAAGTATTGGAACTTTGCCAGAAAACAAAGTGAAAAACTATATCCTCTAAATGAGATCCGACAAAATTAGCACAGCATATGACTTCGGAATACCCTCAAATACATGATAGGGATCTGTAGTTGAAATTGCAAAAGCTACTCAAGAAAACTGGATTCTTCGTTTCACATGCGGATCAAGGGTGGATAACGAAACTGGAAAGAGGTAGGGTGAACTTGGGAGCCTATGTAATTGTATTGTAGGCCGATATTAATGCCATAACTGCATGTTCTGAAGTCATGAGAGAGACATATAGCCAGAAGAACATCTATGTCATAACGGTAGGTCAAGTATTTCTCAGAGCAATTCAGGGCATGCCAACCCTACCCAGGTCTGTTCCGGAATGTAGACTTACACTGGTGTCCTTGGCAAACCACAAAAGGAGGAGACTTCCTGGCAACGGAGGAGATAAAGGGAAAGCTTTTAGAACTTGAAACTATGTGTGAAATTAAACTGTAAAGACTGAGATGGGGAATTGGCTTGCATGTTTATTGAGGGATTCTCAAGCTTCAAAATACGACAATTAAATAAACAGGAGTCAAATTGCGAAGGCAGTGGGCTTGTTTACAGGATTACACGCATACAGAATCTGTACGCCATAGGAATAGTGAAAAAGAAAGGGAAAACTTCGCAACATGTGAATGCAAGTATACAGTATAGTCCTCGGCTACTATAGCCACAAGCCTTGGTGATAACAAAGTGTATATAGATATAATTTCTACCGAAGGTAGGACATTTCCGTTGAGCTATTGATTTAGTATACATAGCGTTAGAAAGCTCAAGTGGGATAATTACATTCCCACGATCTTAGAATGAATGTGCAACGTTGCATAGCAGAAATACGCGTTAAAAATGAATTGATACCTAAACACAGGCCAGTCGTAACTTATATACTTAAAAGGAAAACATAAACTGATCTGGATAAGGGTAGAGTGAGATGTGTCAAGCGTTCAACTAATAGTCTTCGCACGTTGATCTAGCAAACGGTCGTGTTTCTTCCTTGTACAAAGTTGATATAAAATAAAATAACTTTTATTTATAGTAATTATTAATCTTTATTTATTGTTCCATCCAACACATACGATTGCATCGCTTACCGGTAACCCAGGCACACCACTGTGCTACGAATTGAAAAAGTAAAAACAAAATGAGGGCATGTCCTGTTTATTTATTTGAATAAAATAAAAATAAAAATATTTATAAAGTTTGATTTCAACCGCTACCATTTTGAAGGTACAGCAGATAGTGAAATGAACAATTCGCAAGTGAAGAAATGTCACGTTATACGCACTGACTAAAATAATGTAAATTTCTATAAAACTAAAACCAGCTTTGCATAACGCATTGAGAATTTAAGCTTTTATGTTTTTATCTGGAAGTACCGGTGTTTCACTTAAAGAAATGTGTATTCTGTTTACGTCAGACTTAACAATACAAGAAAGTATATTTTGAAACAAAACAAAAATGTATTTTGTGTAAAGGTTAGAAAGGAATAGAACAGCATGCATTAGTTTCCTGGACTGCATCCGTATTCCTCAAAATTAATAGCAAAATGGAAGACGTACAACGAGTAAACTAAGTTTCTCTAAATGAACCAACTATATTTTACCGCCCAACTAGCCTGCGTCCCAAAGACATTGATATCGTACATCAAGTTTCTCTATAGCTTGGTGGAAAAATTGCCCCTGTTCAAGGCTCACAGATCCAAATATGGCTGGTGAAATAGACACTAAAATTTTTAATGAATTTTGATTTGATTTCTCTGCATTATCACTTTACATATTGTATGATAAAATATGTGATTACCTACATATAATAAAACTGGAATAGATGATGGGGAAATAGCGTTTATCGATATGAAAGTTTGTTAGAGTATACTAAATTATTAAATTATTTAAAGTTAAGAAATTAAATCTGATTATATAACTTTAATCAAGACTAAAAGACTTAGAATAAAATATTGTGGTGGTTATATTTGGAAATGAAAAAGACTAAGGATGTAACATGTAAGTACCGGCAACGGTTTCTCATTAAAGTAAGATCACGTCTCTATTGAGATAAATGATTATAGAGGAGAAGGGAAAATAGAATTGTTATTCGAGGAGCACACGAAACCGCAGGCCTTCAATTCATGACCCATCTCACAGTACAAATCACGGGGATTCGGAATCAGCGTAAACCTGAAACAACTATCTGCTGAATAGCAAGATTTTTCCTTGAAGTTTCGCCTCATCAACCACGATTCACCTCTCCTTTTCTTCGTGTGAATGGATTACGCAGGATCTGCATACTGCTCAACATTTGCATAATTAGAAAAAGTATTATTTCTGTTATATCGATATTGCAATTTAAGTCAATATGTGTACATTGTTACTCGGGAAGATTAATATGTTATGTAGCCTTAAATATAAAATTTAAATTTATTATTATTATACATCAAACTAAATAATTAGAAACCGAAAACAATAAGAGGATTAAACGAAAACAAATTATATGTATATAAACTAGCGGTACTGCATCCTCTCGCTTAACAAAGTTCGTATATTCGTCGTCTTTCTTAAGAATACTAAAACTATCTGTTATAAACGAGTTCGATCTTTAAACAATAAGATAATGAATGACATCGATTTAAATATTTATATCTTACTATCTGACCATACACCTTCGGGCAAAATATGGATGTGATTATATTATTGCCATATGGTGCGAACAATATGGCGGGCACTGCATATACATGCACCATATATATATATATATATATACAGCGCCCGCCATATTGTTCGCTCCATATGGGAAAACCTTCCATCTCGGATTTGAAAATCTAAATCCCTCAAAGTTTGTGCACGTTCAAAAACCGAAAATGGGCTAATAGAATTCTGCAAGTGATTTGAGGCTTTAAAGGGAATTGCATTTATCCAAACTTTAAGAAGTAAAAAAATATATAATCTTAAAATTTAAATTGTTTTCTCCGAAATTTGCGTAACATTAATTAGATATTCAGTAAATGCGATGTCGATTATGAGACCAGATTACTTTCTTCAACAGATATCCAAAAACTGTTATTTTTCAAATTCCAACTTTCTCTTACAATTTCCACTTGTAATTTGAAATTTTAATTAGGTGATATCTAAGCATACTTAGTTTATCTATATTTATCTTAGAAACACTAACTAAACTAGTACAATCTAATATTATAAAAGAACACTTTAAACCGAAAAGAAATCTTGTCGTTACTTTACGTTTTCGATGCAAAGCCTTTTCTAGGACGAAAAACAACATTTTAAGTATCAGCTGTTTTTTTAAATTTATTAGCAATAAATGTAACTTAAACAATTAGTGTGAATAAACACAACATTTTTTTTTGCTAAATGCACTAGAAAGTTATAATAATATTATCGTCATATTTCATACAAATTTGTAGGTAGCCATGGATATGTCTTCGATAGCCATAAAACAGCTGTTTGACTGTTTAAATATTAATTCAATCAGATTCAGTATCATTAGCATTTTCAAAATGGAACATAAATTATGTAACTGAAAGTGACAAAGTTGGAATTGTTTTAATTCTAGACGACAATTATAAAACGCTCCAGCTTACATTTTTATCACGGACATACTGGTAAAAATAGAACAGTTGGTACAATTTATTCAAAATTTAGAAGTACGGGAACTACTGCAAATAAATTTACACACACATCATTGGATCACTGACGAAGAATATCAGCTCCAAATTTTGAAACCAGTTACCCATACTCCCATACTCGGTGGTGCTTGGAAAGGTGGAATGATGTGTGACGATTTTGCATTGAATAGGGCATTGAACAGGCATTGAATGTAATAGGACAGGAGTTAGTTTTACGAAATGTTTGAGGAATGATGCGTTTCGGGTTATACTGTGATTTTCTCTTTCTGCACTAATTTGTGTGCCCTTGATCTCAGTGATCGTATATGGTTTCGGATCGTACGCCGGTGTTAAGGCATTTGTTTTTTTTATTTTGCATAACACTTGGTCACCTGGTTGGAAGCTGTTTGGTCTTGTTCTCCTTTTTTGTCAGCATATGTTTTGTGCTTCAGACGTGGTTCTTCTTCCTTTCTGGATATTTTTCCTTTATTTTTGTCTACGGATATTGATGGGAGCAAATCGTTACACACTCGTTTAAATACAAGTTTGTAAGGTGATTTCTTTGCTGTAGCGTGTGGTGTACTACGGTAATTTAAAAGAAATTGTTGTAACTGTGAACCAAATTGTTTATTATCCAGTTTGGAACAAATTAGTGATTTCTTTAAAGTTTTTACAAATCTCTCCGTTATACCATTTTCTTCAGGCCAGTAAGGTGTTATTTTCTTATGTTCAGCACCATAGGAATCTAGAAAATGTTTTATAGCATTTCCATTAGATGGTGGACCATTATCAGAAAGTAAAATATTCGGAATGCCCATTAAACCAAAAGTTTTCTCTAGTATCGGTTGTACTTGTTCAAAAACTGGTGGAGTTCACAATTTCAGCAATTGGGAATCTGGAATATTCATCTACTAATATAAATATATATTTTCCATTTGGAAATGAGCCGGCGAAATCCACATCTATATTCTGGAAAGGTATACTTAGAAATTCTCTCACAAATATTGGATCTCTGTGTTTAGTCGTGTCAACGCTTAACATATAGCGCATGATTTTATCAATCTTTCAGTCATTGGGTCTATGTTCGGAAACCATACTTTTGCTCGTATTCATTTGTTTTGTGCGAACTATACCTTGGTGTCCTCTATGAGCTAGTTCCAAAATTCTTGACTGTAGATTGTTGGAAATTACGATTTGCGTGCCTTTTAAAACTATTCCATTATGCACTGCCAGTTCTGCTTTTACATGAAGGAAGGGTTCTGTTGCTTCTGTTCTCCATAATTTTTCACTTCCTCTAATTGCCTTTATCAGTGTTTGCAGAGTTTGATCGATGCGTGTTTCTCTCGGAACTTCTTCCTCAGTGATTTTCTTTGGTAAGTTATTACTTATTATAAAATTCAAATATACTTTTGTTTGGTCTCTCTCAGTCACATGCAGCGGATGTCGGCTTAAGTAGTCCGCTGGATTTAGGAAACCTTTTTGATGTGTACTGTTGAAATTGTATCTTTGGGTCTTTAAAATGAGTCTCTCTATTCTAGCACTTGGTGTTCTGGTATAGTTTTTGAAAATGTGTACCAATGGCTTATGGTCTGTATGTAGTTCAAAACTGTTTCAAGTAAATATAGTTTAAAGTGATCCATAGCCCATGCTGCAGCTAATATTTCTTTTCTATTTGACTATATCGTTTTTCTGTTTCGTTTAGCTCACGGCTTCCATATGCAATTACATAGGATTTGTTTTCGTGTTCTTGAAGTAACATTGCTGCTAAACCATATGGACCAGCATCAACATATAAATGAGTTTTCTTGTTTGGATCAAACTATGTTATTTTATCAGTGTTAGTAATTAATTGTTTAATAGTATCAAACTCTTTTTTATGTTGTTCTTTCCAAACCCATTCCGTATTTTTTGAAAATAAGTTCTCGTAGATGTTTTGTGTGAGATGCTAACCTGGGTATAAATTTCCCAATGTAATTCACCATTCCTAGAAAACTCCTTATTTTTGTTGGTGTTTTGGGTTCTTCTAGATCTAGTAATGCATTTATCTTGTCTGGATCTGGGTAAATGCCATATTTCGTAAATAAATAACCAAAGAATTTTACTTCTGTGGTGTTAAAAACGCACTTTGAGGGATTGATTGTTAAGTGTTTTTCCTTGAGAATATTTAATGCTCTTCTTAAACTTATGTCGTGTTCTTCTTGCGTTCTACCATAAATCAAGATGTCATCACTGATATTCAATACCTGTGGTATTCCTTGTACTATTTGCCTAATAATATCTTGAAATATATCCGCAGCCGTATTAACACCGAAACTCAATCCTTTGTATCTGAAAAGACGTAAATGAGTTGCAAATGTTGTTATGGTTCGGGACTGTTCTGATAGCATGATCTGGTGATAACCATTTTTCAAGTTAATTTTGCTGAAAACTGTAGAACCGTTTAGTTGTGTAATTATATCGTCTGCTGTAGGAGCTATATTTCTTGTTCTCTTTATCGCCTTGTTCGCAGCTCGTATATCAACACAAATTCTTATTTCCTCCTTGTTTTATGATTTTGGAACAAGTACCACAGGGGATACCCAAGGTGTTGGACCATGTGCTTTTTCAATGATATCTTCTTCCAATAACCGTTCTATTTCCTGCTCTACCTTTGGTCTTAGAAGGAAAGGAATTCGTCGATGTGTCTGAGCAACTGGTGACACTATCATCAATGTGAAAGTCTATTTGAACATCTTTCAACTTTCCTACATCTTTTATCAATTCCGGATATTCTGTCTCAATAGATATTTGATTTGGCTTACTATAATTGTAATGGCTATTTTTATACACCAACCTAATTAAATTCAGTTGTGCGGCTGTCTTGTAATTTAGAAGTGATTCTGCATCACCGTCTACAACAACGATTTCCGCGTTTATCATCCTCATGTCCAGTGGTGGTAGGCTGGGTAACGTGTTCATCTTGGAATTTGGTTTTTTGTTTTCTTTCTCAATCGTTTGGGTTCTAGACTCGTCGCTAAATGTCGTGTCGTAACCGCATACACAATTACGCTTAATGCTTGGTGTTGTGTTTGTGTTAACACTTGATTAAACTCAACGTCAAAAACTCCTACGTTAGTTACCTGTCTATCTATTAGTCTCGTTCTCGTACCTGTTATATGCATCTCTAGTTACTTTTCAGTGCCACCAACCTAAACATATATTCTTAAGATATTACAATACCAACTTAAATTATTTAATGTAAAAGATACTACAAATAGGAATTGGTAAGGTTTTGTATTTAATAGGGAAATAAAGGAACAGTGTCTACAATGTCTACAAATATATTGGTTTTTTTGAAACTTCAACCAATTCAAGAATTTCTTCGAATTCTTGATTACTCGGAACAACTGTTCTGACAAATTAGTTTATACATCCGTATTACATGATAATTGCATAAACGATAGTGTAAGAGTTTTGCAAGTTACCTTTACGATTTATTAATTATTGAACGTTTGAAATTCAGAAGCAAAGGTTAAGTTCTATCACAAACTTGTAAAACGAAATTATACCACGAACAATTGAGTGCGCATGCATCTGATTAGTACCATTACTAGTCCGTACTTTAGTCGTCCGATGGCTCGGACTAATTATGGATTGATTCGAACTCAATCAAATAGGTTTGGCGAACAACGGGTATTTGATCAGGGTTGGAGGTTATTTGTACCGCGAACGCTAAAATGAAAACTGTGCATGTCCCAGATGCTCTGACTAATCAGTGATGATCATCACGATTCCAAATATATGTTGCACTTTCCAGGTGTTTCAATACAACCTGTGTCTACGAAACATGTCGCGCCATACACTGAAAGTATTTTTAGGCCCTATATTCATGCAGAATACAGTCTACGTTTGTGTATAAATATATGTACACTATACATTTTGTGACATAAGAAGAGATATCTCAATCTAAACTGTTGAAGTTGAAATCTCATTGTCAATATTTCTATACATTTTGTTGTAAATTTACTTTTCAATGCGATGGTTGTTCGACGGCGTACGCACATGCATATGTATATAGAAGCAAATATTTGCGTGGTCTGCATTGTAGGGACTCATTACTGTCTCATCTATTTTCATTAGGCTTAGTTCTCCGCGCACGACGGTATAAGTGTATTTGAAAGTGTTAGTGCGCACGCAAACCCGAGGAGAATTCCTTTGATCTGTCAGATATGATTTGTGTCGTTCTGAGTGCCAAAAACATGTTACACTTACCCTTTGAAAATCAATGTAAATCATAGAAATGGTGTCAATACAAGTCAGGGGATAAGTTAACGCCTGATATATTATTTCCTAAGGTTGTAGTCGTGTTACTATGTTACTATGTTGAATACCCTGGTATTCATTTGAAGATCTTACCAAGTTGTGAGTTACCAAAGGCACACGTTGGAAATTAAGCTTCAGAACCTGTGGATAATTAATTAGGTCTTTATGAGGTCATATATTTCTGTTATACATGTATGCATTGCATGTATGCCAGCGGCGGCTTGTGATTCCGTATATTCGGAGCTGCTGCAAAAATAACATTAGTTCATATGCTCGTGTATCGACGGCAATTATATGTTGGTAAATGCCGGAGATATGTATATGACTATATACGAACGACATGTATGCATTTCAGAGAAACTATGAAATTGTAAACAAAACATTACCGGACGAAGATGATGTCACATACAAAGTAGGCAGAGTACGTAGTAATAAAAATTAGTAAAGGAATATCTGATATTTTGGTATGTTTAAATTGTTTGGCTTGATCAATGTAGAATCCAAATTTCTGTATGTCAAACTTTTCCTCTAAACAAACAATACGAGAAAAGGTAACTGAGTTGCATCAGTAAGCACTCATTTTCAGTTAAAAATCCAAGAGCACTCTTAATCTCGTTGTAAGTTCTGAAGTATTTATTAAAGCCATACATGTATAAAACGATAAATACCTATCGAGTTCATCCTAAAATACGAGGGCTATTCTCGTTTTATCGAGTACTGTAAAGTAATACCGAATATATTACCAACACATATTTGTTTATAATCGTTCAAAGTATTCCCCTTTACACTCAATACATTTCTGGATCCAATTCATTTTTTCCAATCTTGGTGGGTCAGGTTGTCTATTTAATTTCTAAATTTATCCATAGCTTCATCAGATGATATAATACTTACATCCCGTAGCTTATGTTGCACGTTGAAACAGAAACAGAATCACTAGGTGCTATGTCTTGCCGCTCTTCGCGACCATTTTGAAAAATTTGAGCAAACAAACCACAGCGACCGATTCAACAGTAACAATACGGTGATCCTACATTGCTACAGTAGATACATATCCAGTAGTTCCACAAAATGTGGTGACCATTTTTCTGTTTTGCCCTTATCCACTACCAACCTTCGCGGGAACCATGGATTCATTATGAAAAATCAAAATTACTGGTTGTTGTCTTTCTTCGAATAAAAGCAGCACCTACATGTTTCATCACCTGTAATGGGGTACACCACATGAAAGGCCCTATTATCAAAGCGATCTAGTGTAGATCTGCACCATTCTACACGGTTTCCTTTTCAAACTGGGCTCAAATTGCGTAATGGCAGTTTCTGGCTTAGGAATTCAAAAATTGTTATTTAAGGAAAATTGATCACATTGAAATTTTCAATTGACATTCTTAAAATATTGTTGAGGATTGAAGCTACCTTTCAAATTGAAACAAAATCACAACTCCATAATGGTCCTTATTGAATTTCTTGGTTCCTTATACAAAGAATCACTGAACTGTTGTGTTTGAAAAGTATTGAAGTATATTTAGCAACTGTAAGAATAATGAGACATGTAGACAAGTAAGCTTCAACCAAATTTATTGAAAAATGTTATTGGCTGCGATACAATGGAATTAAATCTTCGTGAAATAATTCATGTCAATTATAGTCAATTATAGTCATAATGGGTTCCTTGCACTTTTTTAATTTACTTGCCTGAACCAGTGGTTTGACACAGACGTGTTGTGTACGCGTGCAATGGAACTGAAAAATGTTTGTGTTTGCGTTTGTAAAGCTTTCCAACAACTATCCCCTGGGCCCGGTAAGGTCTCACCAGAGAAATCGTAGTCTATTGTTTGTGTTATTAAGAAGCGTTTATAAAATAAGCATCTCCGATCGAATCATAGCTGTCATTAAATATAAAGATTCTGTTCAATTTTTTGCTTAAATGGCTTAAAATATTTTTTCTAATCATATAAAAAGGTAGTCTTATGCCTAGATCAGCCCATACTTATGGATGTTACCGATATTAAACTTTAGGATATAGATATGTACGTAGCGACATCTACAAGGAAAGTTCCGCGGTAATCCTCCTGAAACCCGCTGTAAGAACGCTTTCGTGATAAATTGAATACATATTGTTGTCTGCGTGGCAATAACTTATACAAGATAGGATAAAGCTCATCGCCGCACCATATTGTATATTTCTAGTTTATTTACCCTGTCGTGTTTGTCATCAGAATCGTTATCGTCAAAGATAAGCAACTATTAGCAGAAGCGAAGAGATGTTCTTGTTCAATCCTACACAATTACGATGAACGATATTTCATAGAATAGTATGTCATATCTTGTATACTGTGTGTCGGTGGTTCATTACTTTAATTGTTCTAGTGCACAAAATCGGGAGACTTATGAAATCGCATTTATCTTATGTCACGTTCCTCATGTATTAAAGGCATGGGTATATGACGATGAATTCCTATAAATACTCTCTTCTTAACATTTGGCGTGATAGCTGTTACTAGTATACATATGTGTACAGTGTGGATTATATCTAGGTAGAATATGCAATGAAAATTGTCTTTGGACCCATTTTACACGCGGCATAAATATTTCAAATAAACAACTCTAATTCGGAAAGATGTTCAATTTTGGAGCGTTGGAAAGGAGCAAGAATAAAAATATTCTACCTGAGCCACTGCATAATATGCCCAATAATTTTAACAATCATGTACCCGCTCCTCCTTCGGTTGGAAGTGCCTAAAAAGTAGAAAACGTTAATGATGGTATCTGATTAGAAGAAGAATGAAATTGTTTCCGCTCATTATCGAGCAACCAATAATATTTATAGCGCTATAATTAATAATCAATTTTAAGGACGCTATTTTAAACGTAATTGAGATAAGTATCATTGCATGAGAAGCCGGCGTGGTCTAATGGTTATGGAGCTTGACTAGCAAATTGACGATCAGGCTGCATAACCAAAAGGATTCCGGAAAACACCATGTGTAGCACCAGAATGGTTTAGTACATGGGAACCGGGCGTGAGCAAAAATACGATTTCCTTAACGCTTTGCTTTGAAGATCATGCTCCCTCGCGAGGTGTTAGTGCCCCGTCATTATTATTAGTATTGCATGAAAAAAAAAAGGATATAACTTGGTTTCCAAGTTATTTTAGGATTTCTGGAATTGTTTCACTTGATACCTACATTACCATGTAATTTATTTCGTGTTTGGATAGTCCAGTTCACGGTCAACGTGGACATTTCAAATAGCATTATGTCAGCTTCTCGCAGTGCAGCCTACACATTTTTCACATAGTAAAATTTGGCGACGCCATCAGAGAAAGGTATATCGCATGGAATCAAGCTGTTTTCAGGTGATATTCGTTATAATGCCACATACTCATGTCCTTCATAATGGTTAGTGCCAATTATATATGTATATATATATAATATAATTGAAAGATAAACAAGAAGACTTTGGGTACGAAAGCGGTGAAGCATTCAAACCAAAATTATTTTCTCTAACGGTTGTTTACCATTCAATTGTTAGTTAGTTAGTTATTCTCGTTTTAAAACGAAAAACAGAATTATATACTTTAAATCAATATCTTCCACAGTATCTGAAATGGGAGCAATTATTGCATATATCCTCTATTTATTTGTCCATTCTGTTGAAAAATGGAGTCAATACTGAATGTGTAACTTAATATCCTCTAGGTAATAACTCCAGAACTGTATTTCCTAGTGGATTCAGTGCTTATTTATTTACTACTAGTATATATATTTATATACTAGTGGTATGTATACAAACTAAGAGACAGTTTCTTAAAATATCCTTTTATTTTGTCGCAAATTTCTAAAAATAAAATAATACACATAAACTTTAGGCATCAGTAATTATTTCCATAAAAATCTAGCCTGATGCTTAAAAATCACATGCAAAAGTTCCTTCCGGTAAATATCGCCATCTGTTCGCCGATGCGGAAAATGTCGAATTAGTGGCGATGGTGTGGTGGTAGTTACTAAAGGGCTTAAAGTTGAAATCAATTGTGACTATTTTATAACCGTAAGTTTAAAAGGTAACGATAAAATGCATTTCTTGCAAAATTTTAAGGTAATGATAGGAATTTTAAAGCTTCCAATGCACTATCTTCTAAAGAATTTTAGAACTTGCAAATATTCTATTAATTGTGTCAATACGCCTTTCTATTCCTTTTGGGTACACAAGGATATCGTTTCTTTCTGTGGAAGTTTATAGGTAATCAAATTTTGTTTTGTAAGTTTTATCATCTACACAATTGGTTAAAAATACGTACACTGGAGATTTGCAAATATTTAGTTATTTTGAAAACACTTATTATTTTCATCATCATTTCATCGTTATTTAAATTTGACCAATTGCAAATTAACCTGAGAATATATTCCAAAATAACTTTGGATGAAATCTGTAGAATTGATATAAAAAATCATGTCATGATATATTTTGGTAACTTAAAGTGTGTATGGCACTTAACGTAGCTTCATATTATAGTGGTAGTCCGTTCATTGTATATAAGTGTGATTGTCCAGTTCAGTTTCAGTCTTTGAAATTTTGCATCTAAAATTTGGAGTAGTTTAAATCTTCTGATAATTTTTGGCGTTAATTCCGATTTCTTTCAAACATGATATGTGTTTACTTGAAACTGCAAATCTTCTATTCTATTAGTGGTATCAGTTTTTCGATTTGGCACAAACGCTTCTCTGAAATACATACACAATGTAGTTCATTTGTACTTCCAGGTCCTTGACGACAATCATCTGCTCATTGAGAAACTAGAAGTATGAAATAATAGTATAGCCACTAAATATATCATGAACTAGTATAAAGTATAAGCTTCAGTAATAACTCCGATGTTACAGTTTCTCTTCAGAAGATAGATCACTTGCTTAGCTATCCTTTGGTGATTTCCTGTCAGAGAATGTTTTCGTAATTCTTGACAAGTCTTGCTGACAACCGAAACTAAATAGTCTTTAGCCTTTGTGCGTATCTACGATATGTTTAAGGTATTCTTACCTCTTTCTGCTAAAAATTATGTAAGAATGTATATCCTGGTGATATTTATAAACACTTAACCAAGATAGAATTCAAAATTAATAAGAGATATAATTAGGGGCGTTCCAAATTGCACGCATTTGGAACAAATACGAATGAGAACAAGTTAAGCTATCCGCCCTTTTTTTGAGCATTAAGTTTACGGCTAGCTTTGTAAGTGGTCTTTGTTGAAATATTCATTGTTTATATCAGCGTCTCTTGGAGACCGTCCCTCTGGGGAGGGGACACGGAAATGAACAAGACATCATAATTAACTTTATACATTTTCATATTTAACGTATAATCACAACTAAATAATTATAATTGAAATTAAAACAAAACCATTTCTAAGGCATAGAACTAATGATAATAATAAATAACATAATACATATGTGCCTGCTTTAAAGTACACAATCTGTTCAAGTTAGGATTGATATTCAAGATAAATATTCTGCGGTTACTTCCTATTTGAAGTTTGTCTCTAGAAAGCAGCTACAGCGAAAGAGACAATTTCGCAAAGATAACAAGCAGGAAAAGGTAACAGTATCCGAAACGCTGTTCCTTTAATAAGAGAACAGTTACAAGACAGTTAAGTCGAGATATTTGTTAATTACTCGATAACTAAATTTGATTTATTTGGGATACCTCTGGAGAGCTCTATCAGTTGTTTTCCCTCTTGGAGAGATAAGTCAGTAGTTGTACTTCCAAATGGATTTATTACTCAATTCCAGTGACCTAATTCAATCTCTTCTTTTGCAAAAAAACTATCTATTTAAAGGAGTGCTCATTTTCTCAAAATAACCTTCTCTGAAATGATCTGTCTTCAGCAATACCTTTTTATGATTCTTTTCCGATGGATAACGCTGAATAAATTCACATATGGGTAAGATAAATTATTCCTTAATTTGTTCCATAACTATATTTGTATTATTCTCTCGCTGAATACTAAGTGAAGTAAGTTTCTTGAATATGTGTTCAACTACGAGCGCTTCGTATTATCGTAGAATTCTTCCATATGCTTGTGACCCTCCCCCTCAAGAATATTGCTATTTCATTACCCAGTTTGTAGATGGGCTTAAACACCTTACTAGATGACCATCTGGATGGAGCCTAAAACAACAATAATATATAGCCAGCTCAATATCTTTACAAGGAGATGCGAAAATCCTTGATTTGAAGGGTGTGATTTTTATATAATTGACTATAGCGATTTTGATATTAAAGCTTCCCGCCAATAAATTATGCCTTATGTCCAAAATACTAATGGAGATTTATTTTTCTCAAGTGGCTGTAAATTGTTATTTCTACTAGACAATGCAAATTTGCGTTAACAGTGCCACCATCTGTAATTCTGAACAATTTCACCGCTGTTGCTATTATATTGTCTTATACATATAGGTTTGTAAAATAGCAAGTATTCAGATATTCCAGTCCCCTGGCGGAATCTGATATAGCAAATCAAATGAAAATCGTTACTGCTGCTTGGTGCTTCATCAAGTTGGAGGAAAAATAATAATAACTTAAATTCAAGCTGTGCCTGACTATCCATAGGCATATCATTTATTTTATAGGCCACTGTGTATGATGCTAATAGAGCAATAGCGTTGTCATTTACTGTGAAAGTTTTTTAGAAATTTGACGTTTGTTTCTAGAAAGATCTAAGTTTCTCTGCAAAAAATTCACAAAGCTTATCAACATGTTCTTTGTGCAGAGTTTCAAGATACATGCTTCTTCAAATCAAGCTATTTGCAGGTAAAATGTTGAGGCAAATAACACACTGAGGTTTTTCTACACCACTTATTCCAATCCTTATAAAACCCAAGTTTAAGTTATCTTGCCCATGTTGTTGAGTTTTTGATTTTATAAAAGGATTAGCACTGATTCTGAGCGTTTCTGATAAAGTAGTAGCTTCTGATCTTTAACCTCACGTTTATCTCCAATTAAGAATCTATGCATGCCTGAACTTCAAATGGCAACCTCCTGTATTGGAATCTGCCCCGAACATTCGGGGAACAATATATCAGGTGATGATGTATGTCTCTTCGTCAAAAATATCTCAACATGAATGACTAAATAACGCAAATGCCGTGTAAAAGTGTAGGGTGTAAAATTATTCATATCAAGCTTTTAAATCTAGTTACTGTTTGTTGTATAAACTTTTACAGCTAGCTATTTTGTTGATAGTGCCCAAATAAAAATACAAATTTTATGAAAGTTATCCGAAAAAGTTAATTTAATGTTGGAAAAATATGGCTATTAACTTCCGATTTATTGTTTGATTGCGAAACACTGGTTTATATGGTTCTTTAGAGAAAGAGCTATTGTTTGTCTGTCGGAGTGCTAGAATTTTTCATTCTAGTTCCATAACTTTTCTTTATGTTGTTTTCCTTCTTATGACCTCTATTACTTTTACTATCTGTGACCTGCTGCTTGCTAACCAGTTTATCATAAAGGTTGAAGTTTCTACAAGAAATCCTTATCTCTGGAATACTTAAACATTCTCAATTATGATGAGTAATTCCAGCACAACTTCAGAAAATAGATATCAAATTTCTTATAGATGTTAGAAACCTACTACCTACTTACTTTTACAATAACGTTTATTAAGCTACGATGTTTGTATTTGCTTGTGTACTCAGTCACTGGAATTCTGTTTTTGTAGCGTGGAATCATTCTATGCCTGTTTTATTAATTGTGTCTTCACACTTCGTATAAGTGTGAAAATGAATTTAACATTCTTTTTAAACGTCGCGGTAGGTCTCTATAGGATACCAACTTTAATCTCGTCTTAATCGATGCTATTAGCTTTTCGGTATCTTCTACATAGTATTTTGGGAAATTTGACCAAATGTATTACTTTTCTCTTCTGCTTTATCTTTTGTCAATTAGTTCTTCCTCCAAAAACTTTAGGAAAATAACGAAGAAGAGTAAAGCTATAGAACTCTTTCTCATCTTTGCCTTTCGCATAACTCCAATTATTTCAAAACAGATGCCTGTTATTCACGTTAGCATAAAACTTTTTGTTTACCTTCGGCGTTGCGTTGTATTCTCTCAAGTACAAATTGGACCTTTGGACACATGTTGATCTTCTATTGTGTTTAATTTGTTAACTATACTCCGAGATAAGGCATTGCAAAAGGTTTGTTATTGACAGCGTTAGCTGCAGTCGCTTTATTTTGACAATATAAAATATGTAATGTTTACTTTGCTAGATCATGCTGTACTTGCTTTTTGCAAGTTATGTTTGTAAATTGAAGAAAATTTTAGATTGCTATGTAAAGCTCTGCGAATTCTACAATTGCTCGATGCGCAATAGAATGTTATTTCCGCTCCACATTTAAGCACTTTCTTAGTCTTTTCGACAATATTACGTCACTCCTGTTGTCAAAAGAGAAATTAGGTGAAAATAAAAAGTAATTATCAAAAAGAGAAAACAGGTGTAAGTATGATTAAGGAATTCAACCTACTCTTAGTCGTAATGACTACTTAAATTCCAACTGAATGTTTAACCAGTAAAAGTTTAGTTTATCTTCCATAGCGCTGAGTGTACAGCGACAGACATCATACCGTGTTCTTTGAAAATGTCAGCAGTAAGCGAGGTATTGGAATTTAAGTTTTGGCTATTTAAAAAAATATGGGGTAGCCCTAATATTTGATAAGCAAATTTGCATAAAGTAAATCTGCTATCCCGTATAAGGATTTTCTTGTTAATTTAAATAAAACGCGGTTGGTAAATTGACAATGTATTTGGAACTTTTGGATATTATAATATTTATCGAGTTTCAATTAAAATCCGTTAATGTCTTCAGGCTATAATCCCTTAATGAGTTTGCATACAAATCTTTATTCCAGAAATGTAGCAAAAATAGTACATTGTATATCACACCAGAAGACTATTAATGTGATGTAAATAAGAAACCTAGAGCTGAGGATGAAAGGATTTATTAGTAGAAATAGGAATTGACCACTACAACTTGAACTAACATCATAATTTGCACAACAATGGAAATTCGCAGCAAGATGGATGTGGTTTTTAATGATTCAGTAGACTCTTAACATATTAGAATAGTTAACGAGTGCACATAGAATTGGAGCGCAATCCACGTATTAATACGGTACTATTAGATGAAGTTTATCCAGACTAGAATAATGGAAGGTTCTATCTGCAGGAGTTGCTATGAGAAAGGCAAAATTTTATAGTATGTTCTTTGTAAGCGTTAATTTCGGGACAATTTCACACAGACACATATATGAAGCTTCAGTTCTTGCAATGAGAAGAGATAAAAGGCTGTCTATTGGCAATATCGGGAATTTTGAGAGACTTGTTATCGAGGATTGGTGTTTAAAAATAAAGACTATATGTGTTCATACAAGCAGTTACGTATAAACGCAATAATATACAAGTAATTGGTTAAGAGATTAAAGTCCATCATTGTATTAATGAAAGAATGGTCTTTACCCCAACCACGTCGATTTGGATACCACTTTATTCTGTGAATTAGGTAGTTGCTCTGGGACAATCGCGAACGAAAAAGCAGCACATACTTTCTCACTAGAACCGAGAACCTTATTCATCTAAATACGTACCACGAAATTGTCCAACCCAGGATGGTAATAGCAGCAATCATTTTATTTTAACATCTGTTGATGAATAGTACCAATTGAAATGTTTGGATTTCGCGTAATTACTAAACTTATTGTTATTGAGTAACTATTAAAGGTGAAGAACTAGAGAGACCATCAAACCCCGAAAGAGTATCGACTATTTCCATTATGTACCAGAAAACGCCACGTTATAGAAAGCACGTGCACTTTTCAAACAGACGCATGCGTTTTTCATTAGACGAACAGAAAACTGTCGACGCTTCGGCGTCCTTTTCCGGACGCCTATAATTGAAGCGTCTCTTAGTAGGTGGCGCAGTGTACAAGTTTTATAGTTTTAGTCGTATAACAATCCACGAAGAAGCAGTCATGGTACGGCACTATACGAATACTGCCGTGCTAAAACTCGCTCCGTAACGCTCAACACATGTGCTGCGCTCGCCGTCATGTGAATTGTAGAGGCATTTTTATTTATAAGTCGATTAAACTTTGTGCTTTGTTGTGGTAGAAAAAAGACTCGCAGGACAGTTTCGAAGTTTCACGCGGTATGTGGTAAGTTTACGGTATTCGACTATATAAACTTGTAACTAGTAATAAAAAGAGTTTGTGTAAATATACAGTCCTTATTGAAATTTATTTTTGTATCTATATTTAAACTAAACGACTTTCTTGAGAGGGAAGATGTATCTTTCCAACCCAAAAGTAGATTACAACAGATGGATTTTTGAACGGTGTAAATTTTAAAAGTTTGAATAAGATCCGATCGTAAATTTGTAACTTCAGTTCTTTAAAATATCGTTGGTGTGTATTAAGTATTTAATTTTATATTGGTATACATAGTTCGTGTGGTAGAATAAAACAGATACGCAACTGCAGGTAATACTTTTATAATTTATCTAAAATCAGACATTTTGCAAAAAAGCTATCATTCCGGCTTTCCTACATACAAACTTCTAGCTGTAAAGTTAAACTTGCTGAAACAATAGTTTCCTATTCATGCATTTCAAATCAACTGCAAGCCATTTAACTGTTACAATACGATAATTATCTTGAGTTGGAGGAGGTAAGATTAATGGATAAACATAATTATTTACTAGTGGTAAGCTCTCAGTATTACAGCTTGTGACTAGCACAATACACGCCGCAATTTGTAAGGTTAAAAGCTATTGTGCTGTATTTACATGTCGAATTAGAATATAATGTGTAACAAGGCTGAGTGCATAATAATACAATTATTATGATAGATCTTTCCGTTTGCCTTCGCGTATCAAATTGGTAAATTGGATTTACTTCGGAAATGTTTCTGCAATTGTTGTTAATTTTGGATTATTATCTACGATTGTATATTTAATAGAGGTACATACATATGCATGTTGATTTTAGAATCCGAAAAAGTCTTCCTTTGACATTGCAATTGTTCAGTATATTTTACATCACCAATACATTTATCACTTGTTTCCTACAATATAAGAGATGTGAAGTTTTTTAGCAATAATATTGGTGTAGTGAGTTACATTCTAGTATATGTGCTTTAAACTAATGTTAGAGTATGTAGCATACGTTCTTGAAAAATATATATCCAAGAGCTTACCTAGCTTGTCGAGTGCGTGCAATGAAAACAGGTAAGGACCGATGTACCACCGACTGCTTTCACAGGATTAAACTATTGAGCTTTTTAACAATCAGTTATTCGACCAAATATTTTGTTTGCCTTAGTTCTAGCAGTATAGTGGCGTGTAACCATTACCAATATATAATTTGTTCTTTTACTTGATTCCGGTTACGTTCTTCCTTACACGGCACGACACATTTTGGCCAAAGAATGATGCACAATTTGAAATAGCACGACTAAAATATGTAACATTTCAATCAACAGTATGTTTTCTCGTGTTTAATTATTTGCCTGTAGACCCAATAAATTTTTAAAATATAACGTGAGAAAAATGCTAATGCACGACCATTTTCGTAAACGTTACCTAGTGACCACTGACAAACCTAGTAAATATATAGAATATAGTAGTTTCGTTGGTATTTTCAAAATAAAAAGCCAGTTTACATATTTATCGGAAAACTTACTACAATTTGTCAAAAATCAGTTAAGAATTGACAAAGGCTGCATTAATCAGAGTTGCTAAGTTCTTGCCATTGTTCCATTTAGAAGACTGTATTAATGCTGAAAATCCTTACACATTGTTGCTTATAAATAGTTTTTCAAATTAATACTAGCAAAAGAAAACTACAATGCTTATGTCGGTTAAATCCCAAGTGTACTCCTGGCTGAAATGTAATATATGTAAGTCATGGTAAGGTAAATTGGTACAATCCCCGCAGTCGATTTTAATTATCAGTTATTGATTAGAGGCATATTATGCGTCGGTGGATGCTATTGATATCGCCTGTATCCGTATTTAATGGAAAATATAATATTTCGATAGCTATCGCTTCAGATGTATGTATAATCATGATGCTTACAGGGACGTCAATATTCCGAAAAGAACAATGGTACACTGTGAGAATATCACATGTCTAACAATATGTACCGTCAAAAACAGTAAGAAGTCGAGAAATAGCTTAACCCTTCCGAGACAAAATGAACTAAAGAATCTTACCTGCACTGTAGCACTTACTCCTTACGTAACACAAGTTAGTTTACTTGACCTAAAAGGCGGAAATCCATCTCATTTAACACAGCGTGGCGGCATTGTTCGTAAGAAAGATTAGTTCTTCTGGTACCTGGTAAAATTAAGAACTAAAATTAATTAAAGCTAAATATCTGAATAGTAGAATGTTCTACCAACATAATGAACAGCAGTTTTAAGTTGTTACACACTTCAGTAGTTTTAAAAAGAATGATATACCTACATATGTATTTCAACATGTTTACCATTCGTAACTGAATATTGTCATAATTCATCATTGAAACGCTCAGTATTTTGTGCTTGTATCATACGTTTAGAAGCACTCTTCAATATATAGTGGTGCTAGAAGTTTCCCCATATATGCAACTGGGTGTCTTATCATATGTGCACATACACGACGATTTGGTTGGCTTATCACTGAGGACGTTTACCATTTAATGTTAGAGTGTATATTTCCAATAATTTAGAGAAACATCGAAATATTTCATTCTGATTTCTAACCGAACGCAAAATATCTATTCAACAGTTTTGTATGAAATCTATGAAATGCAGAAATATGTGCACATAGTGGGCAATATGTCAAGATACAATAGGGTCCTAGATTCTTGAAGTACGAAACCAATAATAGAGCAGAAATATTAATACATTAAATTTTCTCATCAGAACCATACCTTGAAAAAAGGAGATAAGAATGCACTGTGTAGCTTACCCAGGTTAATTCCAATTACAAAGTATTACCTGCCAGTTTGGGTACCAGTTTATCCATCCTTTGAATCCACCGATAGGAGTGTTGGATCTAGAGCGCAACAGCAATACAATCCGAAGGCTTGCACTCTAGGGATTGCCACATCCACTGTAAAGGCGAGCACATAGAGTTGGTATGAGGCCCAATTATGGTTCGAATGTCAACAGTAAATAAAACTTAATTAATTCAGGTCAGAAGCGCAATTGGATTGCAATGAGGTACTCCACTTTCTAAAATTAAAGAGAAGTCAACTCAAAGTTATAACTGCTGTCTGTGCTTTAGATGGTCACTTACTTATGACCTTCATAAAACTAGGCTCTGCACTGCGCTCAGATTCTTTAGCGAAATAGATCTACTTCGTTCCTAATATGCTGTTGCAATATTCTATTGTACTTAATAAGATGCTTCTATACGTATGGAACCCGCGGATTAAGGTATGTTCGGTCAGAGGCGATCCACTTCTTATGTAAGCTAGAGCTCTTGGACTGACCTTTCGAATCAGTAGGATCAGCAGAATGGACTTTCAAGAAACTGAGTACTTTTTTTCGGACTGTCTGCTAAACTAAGCAGATCTACAACTTAATTCTAAACGATATTTCTTTAGGCTCAGAGTTATACCACTGAGCTATATTAAGTTAATACTTACCACAAAAGTGTTTCCATTTTAAGGTGAGTAGCTTTAATTCCGTGAGGAAAGAAATACAACAACTGCAGAATGAAAACAAAGTTAATTACGCTGTTGGATGATTTGTTGTCGACTTCTGGTATTTTTTTATTTGTTATACCATTCACCCTTAATCTAGTGTATTATCAAACAGGAAGTGCACCCTAGGTTATAAAAAGTTCGTGACCCATTGAAACCCTTTCATATCAACCGAGTGTTTTCTCTTTTTCAGTAGGATTATTTGTATGAGCAACATCCTGGTTGTATTAATTTCTCCCACAGGTCTGAATTGTTCGAGTTACGAATTACCCTCTAGATGAAAACAAAATCTCTTAGGGGTTAAGCTGTCCATTACATAGTACGTAATTATGCCTATCCTGCAATCAATTCATATGGTTCTATTTTGCCTTTTCTATTTTCCAACGAATAAAGAAAGTAGTTTATAATTTATTGTAAATTCAGATGATTTTGAGGTAATTTCCATGTGTCAGTAGTAAATTCTCAATACTCTGGCACCCCAGTGCTATAGGAAGTTTCCGAAACAGCTGTTTGTAAAAGTAAGTCCATCCAATTTTAAAGCTGTGTATAGGTGTGTATGAGCGTTATAATAATAGTATTTCTTCTTCTTCGCTATTATGGTACATTTATGTCCCTTTCTTCGTAACGTGGTTGGTAGCTAACCTAGACTGGTACAGATGTAGTGTGCATAGTATCACTGGCTTTCCCCAATAAACATTAACACGAAAGCAAAAAGGAATATCTACATATGTACGTATGTATGTATACGCAGTATAGGTGCACGGCCATATCTATTACATTACATTCGTTCTTGTATTTTATCTATGTACTTTGAAATGTTTGAAATGTGATTATTGATAGGAGAGTGTATCGTTGTTTACACAGGTGTCTTTATTCATAGCTGTCAATAGGTCAGTGAATGAAGTTGGATGTAGCGATAAAAAGGTCTAAAAATTTAATGAAACACGGTCAAAGGAATTGACGTAAAATTTTAATCGTTTAAATATACAGATAGATGATACATACATTCGAAATCTCCTTCATTTCGTTTCATCGTTGAAATATTAACACTAGCCCTGTTCACCTTAGTCATTTTGTTCGAATAGCAATAAAATACTATATATGTAGCTAGGTCAAATATTTTTGGGGAATAGGATGTAGAACGACAGCGCTGCAAGCATGACTAATACATATACGTAAGATATGTATGTTGCTATGAGAAAGTAATATTAAACATTTTGCTTTCATAGTGCTATAATGGAGACAAATTTGTGTGATAAGTTTTTAAAATTGCAGTTGTTATTGACAGCCTTACCTTTTTCTAATCACAAAAACAAATTCCGTACTGTCCACTTGCATCATTTTATCTCAAAGGTATGTACTGCTGAATGAGGAACCACTTATTGGACAATTGAATAGAACACAGCTCAGATTGCTTTTTTCAGATAATGCAAAACGTAAACGCCGTTTCTGTTTGCGATGATCCCGAAATCCGTTCTGAATCATTCATCATTCTGTCAATAAGCTCGCCTACCCTTTGATGTGATTCAATCATTGGCTTGCTACTTGTATATTAACAGTTTATAACGTGGCAATATGCAACATGTAAACTTTCTCTATTACCTTCTTACATCAGTTATATCGGAGTTCCATAGTATAGCATAAACACCGGTATTAATACTATTACTGCATATGCATATTTTATTCAGGAATTTTACTTGGATAGCAATAAAGAAAATGCCTGAAAACTATTTCCAGTCAGTCTTTTATCTACCACCCATCCAAAGCGTATACATATGATAATTGAAAAGTTAAATATTTAGCTAGGCACCAAGGATTAAGAAAACTGACTATTGCCTAAAATTGTATATGGGTGGCTGTCGATTTTTATTACTCGCAGTAGCGGTATGACCCTTAGAACCGATCAGACCACTGCTATGAATATTTAGCAGCTAGGTTGCAGAATATATTACGTTTCAATTTACCATCAAGCTAACTATAACGTATAATTTACTTCATTATTGTAATTTAGAGATCTAATTCTAATGCAAACGGCGCTGGCCCAATCATCCAGGGATACATTGTTGCGCTCTAGATTAGAAGGAACGTTGTATTAGATATGCTTCTATCATTTCAGGTGGTTATCGTAGGTGATCTAGTTCGCCTACGTGCTTGATTCCTATTGTTTGAAATTCTTGCCGAAACGTCTATTGTGTATAAGTTTGAAATTTCATTTGAAATCATCACATTGAGCTTGAAATCTATTACTATCAATCAATTGTTTTCGGCACTTACACAAATTGAATAGAAACGAGACATGGGTACTCAATATTTTTCTTAAACAATACAGACGACTGTGACTACTTATTTTAATACATGGAAAATAGAAGAAAAGTGTAAAAGTCGCAGAAAGGGGAACTAAAATTTATACGAGCAGCTAGCACTAATAATAGATAATGAAGTTATCCTCATAAGCGAAATGTAAACGTTTATGTGGTAGACTTAAGTAGCGGAAGTTTCAGAAAGCTTGCAATAATCCGGTCTCTCCTTGATGTTTACTTGTTAAATCCTATTTTAAACCTGGATTCTAGATGTGTTATTAAGTTTTATTTTCCAGTTGTTTTTTTACAATAGTGGATTATAAGTCGTTTCTTTTGGATAGATAAGAGAAATACTTTCTTAGTGCTACATTTAGGCGCATGGGGGATACCGCTAACGAAACGTCAAGCATCAAAATTGACCGCAATATTTAATTAGTCTAGAACCATAGTATTATCAAGCTGCAGGAAATTTTTAAAATTGGCATGTCGTCCGATAAGACAGTCGAGGAATGTATTGCAAACTAATTTTTCTTCGGAGAATGTTCTCAACAAAATCGTATCAGGGAGTTGATTCCTGTTTTTGGCTGCAAATCTCTACATCAATCGGGCATTTTCCACCGGTGATGCGAAAAACAATACGGATGTACCAATCTTAGCGACGACTTCAAGATACCACGCGCAGTAGTCAACCAAAAAAACACCATTGCCTGGCATGTCCCTAGAAGGTATTTCAAGGCTCTTAATCCACAAGATCCGGCATGATGAACTGGGTGTGAACGGGTGTTGACAAGGTAGTTTCTCGTTGGATTATGCATTTTTTAACTAATGAGTGAAAAGCGACTCGTGTTAATTGATGTTGAAAAACTTCCAGTCGAATTCACAACGGCAGCTCAAAAGTTAACAGTATCGTCAGTGGTGACATAATACAAATTTATTCCTATGAATTGAAACCAAATGTCAGTCTGCCATTTGGGCGATTTAGGATGAAGAGAATCTACCAAAAATTGGACAAAATTCATTGGAAATATTGATACATCCGTCGTACAGTCCCGATCTGTCGCCGTGTGACTACCACATGTTTGGGCCACTTAAAGAAGAACTGGGAGGTGCGCAATTGGTTACAGACCCGACCAGATTTATTCTTTGATGACGGAATTAAAAAGCTTCCGATTCGGTGGGAAAAATGTGTGAATAAAGAGGAGATTATATAGAAAAATAAGGTGTATCCAAAATTCTATTTATTGTACCAATAAATGTTCTAAAACAAACATATTGATTCGTCCTCGTATAAGCTTTGATAAGATCGAATAACTGATAAAGTACATTGGATTACTGCTGTTTCTTCGTCAAATTGCCGTGCTTCAAAAAGCTAACACAGAATGACACATTGCCTTCTACCAAGACAATGCTAGTTTACATACAGTCCGATAAATAATTGGGTCTTTGGAGCAACAGAGCATGGAGTTACATATTAAATCGTACAGTCCTAACCTATGTTGGCTAGTATCATGTCCTTCGAGAAATGTACAGCAATCTAGTTAATATGTCAGATTCTGTCTGGTCAAGCTTTTAGTTATGCTTGAGATAGCATAATGAAATTACAAAAAGATGTGTGCGTTCGTTTAGTGACGTGTTGACTCTCGAAATTGTTGATTTGCAAAGGAGGAATTTCTTTTCAATAGTGTTAAAGTTCAGTTCTTTAAAATAGAATGTTAAACTTATTTAAATGTAAAGGGGATTGAGAGTATTCTGATTATAAGTTTCTCATATCGTAATTTTGGCATAAACTTTTACTACTATCTCCAAGTTGCCATATGTTTATGTACATATTTCGTACGAAATGTTTGTTTTTAATCCAATTCCTGGGGAATATACCTGATTTCCCTTTTCTTCGAGAATAGATGCATTAAAAATATTTGAAGACTATAAAGGAACTACTAAGTCACAATTTCGCACTTTTACGGTAATCGAAGTTGAAAATTTCAAAACTATGGTGGAATAATCAGACCAAATCTGATTAAATAGGTATTTATCTGGAATCCTAGTTTAGTTTAAAAAGGTATTCCCGTAAATGACAATATGTAAGTTTAAATTTGGAGTAAGTAATTTCTTCAGAAAGCTATAGTACATTCTTAAAAATTTCGAATTCTAGAACATTATAGGCGTTTATATTGCTTGCATTGTATTGCTTCTTAAAGATACAGAGACAAGCTCCACGTTTATCGGTTTATGTGACAAAAAAGTAAATCGCGTATTCAAAATAACGTCACCGTCTACAAATTTCCCCAACGAAAAGAATAAAGTTATTCTCTTCGTTATAGAACAAACCTACGAGTCATTTATTTCAAATGTAAAAAACAGCAACCCGCAAATTGAATAGAGAGGACGTAGAGGAGCGAATAATAAGATCCGCAAATAGAAGAAAAAGATAAGAAAAACGAACCGTAAAGTCGAACGTCTCATTATAATCGCGAACGAGGAAGCGAAATTGATTTTATAATTACCAATTATCCGGTGCACTATATTATAAAGTTAAATTTAAATGAGAGAAAAGTTACTTGCGCCAGCTTGATGAAGTAAATATGACTGGCTGAACTTCGACTTACATTTCGTGCCCGGTGAATTATCTTTAATCTAGTTTCCTAATTTTGAACACAAATACAGTTCCTGTAACTATTCAGAGGTTCTTAAAAGCGGGCTGGCATTCAAATAAGAGGATGTCTTTTCATATATAGACATACATATACACGCAGGGGTTAGATGAAAAATACGACGATCGAAAAATCGAAAAAGGGAGTTATGTATAAAAAATATGTATCTTATGGTGATTGCTGAAGCGTCAGAATTCTTTAGCGGATCTGGAAAAAATGAAAATTTCATTGGAGTAACGTGTTTTGCGTATAATAAGCTTTTCGATGCATTGAATTCGACATAATAACATAACAGATGATATGGGTTGATATTATAGTCCAGAGAATTCGTATAATTTCGAACATAAGCTCAAGTGAGTTGCGTAAGATATTTCTAGAAACAAGGAAAGCTCCAATCATATTTCAAATACGAACATACAAAAGAAGTACAACGAAATTGAAATCAAGAATCAAGGACTACATTTACCGCAAAAAATAACTTTTATCGTAAGTAGGTGCAAAATATGATTCTATGAAATATTCTAAGGACATCTGATTCAAGTTTTTGGTTAAGCCATAACTACTCTTTTCTTCTCTGATTCTTTAAATGTTAGTCACGTATTCCTGCTCTGGTTTTCATACAACGGATTAATAATCATTTAACATTAGAACATTCCTTTCCAGAAATAGATATAGAACTTCACCAAGAGATTTTAAACAGCTTTAGTTTTTGAAATATTGAACACGAATACTTTGCACAAAATTTGCAGGATTTTGACTTTTAATATTTTCTTACAAATCAGATTACACATTTCATCTGAAAAACTTTCTTGGAAGATATATCTTTTGTATACACCTCTGACGAGTGCAACAACAATCCCTTGTTTCTTACCTAGATTATCAAAATTTTGTGAAAAACGGTCTAGATGACTATGACCTAAGTAAATCTTGATGCCTATATTACATGCAAGCTATTGGGAGCTTGTTAAATTTCGTCTGGTCTATATATATCTATATAGTATATATATTATGAATTGCATAAAGTGTACCACCATAATTAATAACTCTGTGGAAAAGGCTACCAAGTGTGATGGGTGTAATAGAGCGGTACATTCTAATTGTTCTGAACTAACTGCAGCAGAACTGAAGTGCTATGAACTCAGACCTAGTAGCAAAAGACGCATGAAATATATATGTATTGATTGTAAGCAGGGCGTTCATCAAATTCCTAAACTTATTTCTATTATTAATGACTTGAAGGAGGAACTGTCCCAATTAAAGAGCGACTTTCGTGCTATTTCTTCTACATCACCACCTGCACCTTCGTTTTTGTCGGCAACGGAAGAAATAATTAGTGAAATGGTAGAGAGGAGTAAACGCGCGTGCAATATCATTATATATGAATCGCTTGAAAAGGGATCAACGAAACAGGAACAAGTTGCGCAGGATACTACTACTGTCGTTGATATAGTCACAAACTTAAATATTTGCGAGAACAGTCTTAAACCCATCCGTTTAGGCAAATTTGATCCATCTAAGCAAAATCGAGTTAGGCCAATTAAAGTTGAATCATCATCTGCCGAGGCTGCGCGTCTTGTTTGGCGAAAATTTAGGAAGTTAAAATCAGATGGAACGTTCTCAAATCTCTCAATTTCTTCTGATAGAACCCCTCGCCAAATAACCTATTATAAACATGTTAAATCTAATTTTCAAGCTAGAATAGCAAGCAGTGAAACTAACATAGTAATCAAATATTTTAATGACGTTCCAACTATTGTATCCCAGTCAAACTAAATGAGACCAACAGGTTACCAACTATTGTCACAGACAGTTCTGACTTATCATCATTGTCATTTTTCTATCAAAATACTAGGGGCCTAAACACCAAGATACAACAATTTTACAGAAACGCTTGCGATCTTACTTACGACATAATAGGTATTACTGAGACTTGGCTTGGTGATTCTCTTTTGGACACTGAGTTATTTCCAGCATACTACAACGTTGTCCGTTGTGATAGACAGTGTGATATCATTTCAAGATCTCGCGGGGGTGGTGTACTGCTTGCTCTGTCTAATAAAATTCGGTATTCTGTAGTCGATACTTCCTACATATCTCATCAGGTTCCTTCAATTGATTTTATAATTTGTAAATGTACTGTTCCAATTAACTGTCTTATTTGTGTTGCATACGTGCCTCCTGATGTGTCAGCCTTGGATATTGAGTTCTTTAGCAGTGCCTTGGATCTTTATTTCGGGAACAATACTGTAATTCTTTTGGGTGACTTTAATTTACGAAATTTTATTTATGAGTATCCATCGTGCCCTAAAACAGTTGTGTTTCAGAATTTCTGTTACAGTATGAATTTGAAACAATATAACTCAGTTTTTAATGGTGATAACAGATTACTTGATTTAGTTGTGGCTTGCGAGTCTTTTAATATTTCGGTTAATCGTGCGGAGTACCCTTTTGTACTTGAGGATAGATATCACCCAGCACTTGAAATTAATCTTACTTACAGTGCTAAAACTGATAATCCTAATTTTCCATCGGCCAATATATTCTACTATGATTTCCGTCGAGCTAATTACAATGAACTTTGTAATTTAATTAGTAATACAGACTGGGCCTTTCTTCTGGAATATCATGATGTAAACAGAGCGGTTGATCAATTTTATATGCGCCTGAATGATGTCTTTCAAACATGTGTTCCTACAAAGCATATGTATTCACAAAATGCTGCATTTCCAATGTGGTTTTCATCGGAAATTAAACGTAATATTAAAATTAAAGCATTTTATCGACAGAAATGGATAAGTACCAAAAAGCCGACATACCTCAACGAATTCAAGAGGCTGCGTACTAGTGTAAAAGAACAGATAATGAGTGCCTATTCCAAATACTTGAATGAAGTTCAGCAAAAGATAAAATCTGACACATCTCTCTTATGGAAATATATTGACCAGAAACGTGGTAATACACGAATACCAGGCACTCTGAATGATAGTGATCAGCTTCTCAAAGATCCACAAGATATTGTCAACTCCTTTGCTAAGTTTTTTTCTGAAGCGCATGTTGCGGACAATGTCGGTGTATCCCACGATCTATTACTTACAAATATTCCTATAGTACAACCTGACTTTGTTACCGAGAATAGCCTCCTATTTATGATGTCTCGTTTTAGTAACAAATTTACTGCTGGTGACGATCATATACCAGCCTGTGTGGTGAAGCATTGCCGCAAAGCCTTCGCTAAACCTCTCACAACCTTGATAAATCTTAGCTTGCGAACTAATATATTTCCTACCAAGTGGAAAAGAGCTAGGATCATTCCTGCTTACAAGAGAGGTAATAAAGACCAACTGCGCAATTATCGACCAATCTCCATACTATCGAATTTCGCTAAGTTATACGAACAAGTATTATATAACTCCATTTACGCTGGTGTCCATATGTATTTGTCGCCATTACAACATGGATTTATGTCAGGTCGTTCCACAATAACGAACTTATCCACTATCACACAATATATTAGTGACTTTTTGGATAATCGTGGCCAGGTAGATGTAATCTACACTGATATATCTCGTGCTTTTGACACAATAAACCACCTTATACTTATTAACAAAATGGACTCGTTTGGATTTTCTTCTTCTTTATTAGCTTTGATGAGCTCATACTTGTCGAATAGAATGGCATATGTGTATTATAACGGATTTACGTCACAGGAGTATTGTGTGTCCTCAGGGGTACCTCAAGGGTCCAATCTAGGACCATTACTCTTCCTACTATATTTGGACGATTTACTTGGAACTCTAACATGTCCAGCTCTCGCTTATGCTGACGACTTAAAAATTTATTCTGTGATCACTGGACCGGATGACGCTGCGCTTCTTCAAAGTAACTTGGACATCATTGATAAGTGGTGTGAACGAAATAAACTTCACTTGAATATTTCCAAGTGTTGTAAAGTAACCTACACTAGAAAAACTAACCCGCTGGATTACACCTATTATTTATGTGGTATATCACTATTAAGCCCTGACAGCTTTCTTGATCTCGGAGTTCTTTTTGATGCGTCATTTACTTTTGTTCCACATATTAATCAACTGATAAAGTCTGCATCTAAATCGTTGGGATTTATAATGAGAACGTGTCGGGATTTTACGGATATTACGGTTATTAAGTTATTGTACTTTGCATTGATCGTCAGCAAGATGGAATATGGAAACTTGATTTGGTGTCCAACCTATACAACACACTTGCATGCTTTGGAACACATACAACGAAGATTTTTAAAATTTGCCAACTTTAAAACAACTGGAAATTACCCTGAACGTGGTTGCAACCTAGATGACATTATGAGTCAATTAAACATACATTCACTTGCGAATAAAAGGGAGTATCAAAGTGCGCGATTCTTGAGTAAACTATTAACTAATAACATTGATTGTCCATATTTACTTTCACGGATTTGTATCAACGTGCCTAGGCTTACAACGCGCCCTGCTTCTGAATTTTATCTGCCGACTGCCCGTACAAATGTTTTGCTGCGCTCACCTATTTACAACATGTGCCGAAATGGGAATAAACATTTTGCAGAAGTAGTGCCTTGTGTTTAGATTTCATTACATATGTAGATATGTATACTTTTTAATTTTTACATACTACTTCAATTGAATATATTTTTATTTTATTTTTTTCCTTGTATGGATTACTGTTATGGGTATATGCCAACATATTTCTACTTTACTTTTATTAATTTTTGTCCTGTTAATGGGTCACCTGTTGGACAATAAAGTTTATTATCCGGAAGCAGTAGTGGGAATACATAATAGATGTATCTAGACAAGCAGAAATTGGGAGTGACCACTATTTAGTGATAATAAAAATAGGAAAGAATCCAGAAAGGGAGCGATGAGAAAAAGGAAAGTCAGTTTTGTCAATTTTGAAAAGAATTTATACCAAAAGGTTGACGCGAAAAGATGAGCATGAACACAAACTGTTCATACACGCAAAAGTCTTTTAGTCAGTATGTCCTTTTAGACCAACATTTTCGCCGTAAACATAGTTCTTCAACTTGGGAAAGAAAACTGGTACTAACAAGGAGAAGATAAGGTAATCGGATTCTTGTAATTTTTGATATTTATAGTACGTGTAGTTTGGACTTAATGGAATAAGAATATTTCGAAGTAGTTCGACGCTACGTTCATAAATGACCAGGATAATCGATTTTGAAGCTTACCCTGCCAGTTAAATCCTCTGGATATGATATATTTTCCAATTGGAAGCTTGGCCAAGTCGGTAGCGTTCTAGTCTCGTATTCACGAGATTGTTGCTTCGAGTCTCATCGTGCGGCATTCTTTTTCCCTTCAAATCGCACCATAGGTTTTCTTCATTTCTGTTCTTATCTCAAAAATTATGAACAAACCAAATATTATAATAACTATATGCAGGAACATTTTTGAAGTACTTCATTAAAATGTACAATCGGTTGACAAATAATATTCATTTTGAATTAACAATAAGGTTTCTTCAAGAAGAAAAAAAAAGTGAACGGGGTCAGGTAGGAAATGAAATGTTCTATTATTTTATATCTAGTATGCATATTTTATATAGAGTGGCACGAGCCAGAATGGTAGTTATCATAGAAATATGAGAAGCAAATTTGCTTATTATTACCTTGTTATCCTAAATAAATTATTCCTAGTAGTTATTAATAATATTTGGTTTGTTCATAATTTTTGAGGTAAGAAGAAGAATGAACAGAACCTATAGTGCGTTTTGAAGGAAAAAATATCGCGCGACGAGACTCGAACCAACGATCTCGTGAGTACCGGAATAGAACGCTCTCAAATAGGTCAAGCTTTCAATTGAAAAATGTGTCATATCTAATAAACTTAGCTGGCATGATAATTTGCAAAATCGATTATCTCGGTAATTTATGTAGGTTGCCTCGAACTATTCCGAAATATTCTTATTCAAGGTCCAAACTACACGTACCATAAATATCAAAAATTACAAAAATCAAATTACCTTACCTTCTCCTTCTAAGTGGTAATTAGACGGCAAATTGGGTGAATCTTTCGAATTTAATACGTTTCAATTCTATAGGAGAACTTTCTGTTTTGCCCAGTTGCAAAATAAATAATAATAGTAATAACAGTACCACTTTATTTCCTAATATTACAAAGGTAGTACAAGAAAAATGCTAAAATAATTACAACTATGATTTATAAATGCAAGTGCGATATTGCACAATTTAATCGAAACATTTAAAACTTCTGGGTAGAAATAGTAAGAACTTCTTTAAGCTAGCACTTCACTAAAAAGTCAACAACGCACAAAAAGTAAGTTACTCAAAAAAATGAAGTTTTATATCTTAACGGCAGAAGATAATTGGCGTTTCTAGCATTATAATCATGAGATTAATTTTGAGAAAACTCTATGCAACTTCGGTAATAAAACACAGCACTCCAAATTCATTTCTATGCGTCAAAAAACATTAATAATGTATTGTGTAGGAAAATCCTTTACCTGAATCCCGCCAGCGAAGATTAAAAACAATTCTAAGTGCTCGCTTTTGCAAAAGAAAAGCTCTATTGCAATCAACACTATAATCAGACCAGCTTTAAAATTATTGAACGGTTTTATAATTTCAGGTTCAATATGCTGATAAAGTAAGTTGGTTCACTCTCTATTCTCCAAAGAAAAGTGCTTTTTTATATTTGCTAAGTATCTTTGTAGAAATTTCGTGCGTGCTAAATCTTCCATTGATTTATTTTAAAGTGTTTCGTCTCGACTGTTAATGGAATCCAATTAATGGCATTATGCTAATGTTTAATTAAACATTATAGCACGTTTCCATAATGCGTTGTACCGCTTACAGCATTAATTATACCTACGTGCTAGTGACATTGCAAAAGTATATTGTTTGCAACCTGACACTACCGACAATACACTGGAAAGCACGAAAATCAGTTTGAGGTAATTGCATATTATGCATATAATGGCGTACGTGCTCATATGCCAAGTTAGGCATAGGAACATCGGAATAAGTGTACAGTAAGTATGGGATTAAAATACTAATTAGTGGGAAGTATACCGATTCATTTTATTATTTCAAGGAATGCGTTTGTTAATTGTCATCCCTGTTTCAATGACCTTAAGCGTAAAATGTTTACGGTTTGCCTACCTGAATGTGCATAAACAATAAATTGTGCATCGTATCTGCAGGTCATTGAAACGATATATCGAATAAACAGAGAGTGTTGAGCTAACATAAAAGTTCTTAGCCTTTAATTTAAACATTACACACACGTAAATTGACTTGGAAATTAATGCTATAAATTTTCTAACAGCAAATATATTTTAACAAAATGTCAGTCAATTAAGAAAGTACATACAAAAATCAATACTGTTAAAGTTAGAAGTGCTTGATATTGACTCCCTCAAAAGAGCTATTCGAAATAACTTTACTTGTTCTTATTTGATCATTAGTTCTATAATTGAATTTAATTATTGCATGAATGAAAAGGGTTATACACCGCTTTTCCACAATACGTTGGCCACCTCGGTCTCCAGATCTGACCCCACTTGATTTTTTCTTGTGGGGTTATTTAAAAGAACATGTTTATATTCAAGCGCCGTTTAAGGATGTAGGCCATCTAGAACGTGTTATTAGAGAAGAAATCCGTAAAATAACTCCACAAACAATTAGAAGGGTTTTAAGGCATTTTTGTGATAGAACCGTTACATGTATGGAACGAGAAGGCGGATATGTTGAAGCATTTGTGTAACATTTTCATGCTTTCTTTTGTGTAAATGCTGTATTTAAATTGTATAATTTCCAATTCTGAACGACTATTCCTTATAACATTTTAAGTATTATTGAAAATAAAGGTACTTTACTCTTATACTAATTTCATATTTTTTGTCATATCTCGTATATGACCAACAAATATTAAAATCTGACAATTTGAATTTAAGTTTTGGATGAAGCAGGACTTTTTATAAAGAATAGCTTTTTTCATAAACCCAAGAATAAAAAGTTTTCCATTTGTCGCGAACTTAGCTAGACACACAGTATAAGTGGTGACAATTCCAAGAAACCAAGAAATACATATGTATGTATAGACTGAGGAAGGAATAACGGATAAAAATGCCGACAGTTTAGCTATACATAAATGGAAGCCGACATGTTACAAGAAAGTTTGAGGTTTTTGTTACTTTATTTTATAATTGTTTTATACTGAGAAAAACAACATTGTTTAATAAAACGACCTCAAAGTTAGTTTGAAATTGTATGCCATATATGCAAATTAGTAACCAATAAGATAGTTCTTGATAGATTGCAAAGGCATAGAAATAAACTGTAGGTTCCATAATCTGCACATTTGGTCTATAACGGGGCAGTATCTAATGGAATACGAATATGCGTGGTAATTTGTGAAAACATACAGAAATTTTATTTTCCATATTAAATCTCGATTATTCTTTTCTTGCAGATTATATAAGTAAGGCACGCTTACTACTTGATTACAAACTGAATTTGGTGATGTTATGAAGAAGTGCGTTAGCCCAGTTCTTATCTACTAAATTGGTGTGTCTGTTTCCAAGCATTGTTGCTTCTTTCGATTTGCAGTTGGAAGTATATCGACCGTTTCAGGTATATTTAATAACACAAAAAAGACCTTCTCTAACTCTAATGATCCGATTGTGCAACAGATGGTACCTTCATAACTAAACGTACATATAACATAATCATAGGAAAAGTAAAAATGGGCTAAAAATCACCAGAAATCCAAATAGAGGAAGGAATAAGACAAGGGGATTGTCTTAATCCAGTACTGCCTTTAATGGCGTCATTAAAATATTAAGAAAAGTACAAAACATCTACAGACAATAATAGGAGACACAAATTTAACACCGATTAGAATGGAATCATTCTTATATACGCTGGGTATACTGCTGCAAATGTAACTACTAGTAGATATGGGTAGAAGAAAATCAAGAAGTTAAGAGGCAAATAAATGTTAGGGAATAAAAAATAATAATAAACGAAAAAGAACAAGGATTTGATAGAGGAGTTTGCAATATATGTATACATCAAAGTACATACTGGGATATCTGTTGGACCAGTTTCATCCGAATTTTTGCGAACTAATATGTACAATGTATAACGGTTGGGAGTGATATCTCAAATAAGTACTACCTACTACTGCCCTTTAACCCTGCATCAGTTGCGTTTCACCCATAGAAGTATCGAGAAAATTCATGTAAACATCAAGTAATGCGCATTCCTCACTTTCACTATCTTCTAATACATCCATTTGCAATTTTTATTCTCATTTTCAAGAAAAGCTGGATTAATTAGTAGTATGATTTTTTTGGATGTTGTTGATATTTGCTCCCTATGCGTCTTTTTGTGCTCTTAATTATTTTCGAGGCAGTTCAATTGGATATGGATTATTTGTATTCGGTAATTAGTCATGGTGCGGTTAGAAGTTTATCACTGTAAATTTTGATGGATTGTACTGAATTTGTAGTACATATATATGTAGATTAGATTACTTGAGGTGGCAATGACGCCCATTCCACTGCGACCTTTCCAGATCTACTGTGGTCCACACTTACCTACACTTACATACGTGGATTGTACATATAGTATGTTTTTAAATAGGTAAAAATATGTACGATGCTAAAGAATCTCGTACTGAACTCAGCAGAAATACAGAAATATGGCTAAAAGGACGAACATTCTGTCTACGAATATAACGAAAACGAAGACGAAGACGATGTCGATCGTAGTTTAGAAAAGAATTACTACATTGGTAAAGGTCAGACAAAATGGCGTGAGCCAGTCCCTCCTAACAATGTTCGAACACGATCCCACAACATTATAAGGGTATACCTCGTAATGCAAAGTCAGAAATCGATAGCACTAATTTCTTTATCGATGATGCGACCACTGATATCATTGGTCGATGTACCAATCTCGATATGGACTAACAGATAATTTAAAAGTCAGAACTTTGTTAAGTTTACTTTTCTTGATAGGGAAGTTTAGAAGCCCAAGAAGAAATGAGCTTGATTTTCGGGATAATTGTCGTGGTAATGAGCTAGAGGCGTGCAATGACAACTCAATTGACAATGAGTGCAAACAGATTGTTGTTCCTCCTACTGGGCCTCCAGTTTGATGATATTAGAGACAGGGATAATCGAAGAGTGGTTCATAATTTGAGTCTCTATAGGGAACTGTGACGAATTATTTTAAAAGTATTTCACTTTAGGAGAATATCTAATATTAGATGTACAGTTGCTTGCTTTTCCAGAAAATTGTTGCCTTAGACAGTATATCAATGTCAACAGGGTTTTGATGTGTTTTCAGCGGGCATTTAGTGTGTCATGTTCATTGTACAGTACTTTAAAGTTCTATAGTGTTTGTTACGGAGCGTTTATCTTGGGCGTTGGCCGGATATCGCTGGTGATACATAATTCCCTCAGTTACCCACTGATGATACGGGATACGTATCTGGAATTATTTCCGAAAGGTGTGATAAGGGTAATTTTATTTCTTTTATATAGTATATACGAAAAATTGGCCACGTACGACATAAAAACCTTTGCTCTAGTTGATCAAAAGAGGTGGAACCTACGTAAGACAACAGCCTGATATTCCTTTTAAGCAAAGCAATTTCTCCTACGATATAGTATTGCGGATGGTTGAACCAGCTGACAATTATTTCAGCAGTATTCCCTTAGCAAAGTATTTATTATCGAAAGGTAAGTTGACTTACGTCGGAACGCTACGAAGAATTTTTTTATACATACATCACCGAATGGGTGGATTTATTATATTGCAATGTAGCATATTAATATTAGTGAGCTATTTGTCTTTAACTTAATTTGCTACAGAGTAAAATTACAAAGTTCTTATCCTACGATAATCCCTTTGATTTTGACTGTTGTATTTGACGCTGTTTCATTGTGCACTAGCTTTTATTAGTCTTTTCACTACACTAATTCAAATAGATTCACTCCTTCTAATCTTAGGGCATATTTTTTTGTACGTTATCGAAGGTTTCCAGTTCTAAGTACTTATGTAGATTAGTCATTACGAATGTACCATGGGGCACTAACAATACCCCAACGTACTTTATTCTGGAATCTTTTGATAATGTTCCGATTACTTCGTCTGGTACAACCCCAGAGTTCAACATCATAAATCCACACATATTTTTTAATTCTTCACATTTTTGCTTAACATGTGGTAACAAGTGTCATGCCATGATATTAAGTCGTATACCCGTATAGGACTACTTGGTTGTTGATGTATACTGGTCTGTGCTTGATTTGTTTGTTGCCAAAATCGATGTGTACTGATTTGGTTTCATTCAATTTAATGCGGCATTGTGCCGTCCAGTTATGTAATTTTGTAATAGCAGTTTGTAACTTTTCGGCTGATTCAATATTGTTGTCACCAATGGCTAAGATCGCAGTGTCATCTGAAAATGTAGCAACAACACTTTTTTAAATGTGGGCAAGTCGCTAGTGTGCAGAAGATAAAGGGCTGCTCCCAATACACTACTCAGCGGCACATCTGTTTGGATTTTTCTCAGACCAGAAAAGGTATCTTCTTTCTTGGTTCTAAAGTAGCGCCCAAATAGAATCCTATCTAAGATTTATTGGGCTGGAAAAAGTGTTTGAGGTAATGGTTCAGTCCTTCATGCCGAACTTTATCAAAAGTACAAGATCCAGAAATATTGCTGAACATACTTTTTTTCTTTTAATATATTTTCAATGACATCTGTGATTCTGTGGATCTGATTAATTGTAGAATGTTGGTTCCGAAAACCAAATAGACGATCTGGGATCAGAAGTTTTTCTTCAATGATTGGTTTTAATCTCTTCAGTCGAAGTTTTTCAAATAATTTAAATATCACTGCCAGTAATAATATTGGTCGGTATGATGTCGGTTCATTGGGTGACTTTGCACGTGTGGGTATCATGCTGACCTAAGCTACTTGTCATAGTTGTGGTAGATATTGTAGTCTGAATGAAGCATTGATTGGGTTGGTTATTTTGACTAATGCAGTTCTAGGAAGTTTTGCTAGGATTTGACCAGTGATAAGGTCAAAGCCAGGAGCTTTTTCTGATTAATGTTAGTTTTGATTTATTTTTTGACTTCAATCGGATTGACAAATCGTATTACATTGTTGCTTTGTTCGACGAGATTTGGCAGTATCTTGGTATCATTTACTGGATTAGGTTCAAATACCTTTTCCAGATGATTCGCAAATCTTGATGCTTTCTGTTCGTTGCTTCTTGCCCAGCTTCCATCCTCATCCTTGGTAGTTTTCCATAGCGAATACTCAGTGCTAAAATCATTAGTTAGTTGACGTAGACATTCGCCGATGTTGTCATTTTTTAGGTGTTTGATTTAATTTTCCAGTTCTGTCGTGAGATTATTCAAAATAGTTGTATTTTGCAGGGCTCTAGTTTGGCGCCATTTCTTCCTCGCTCTTCTCTTTTCAGATATCGTAGTTATTACCCTTTAATTTTCTTTCAATTTCTGGGGTACTTTGGTGAATGGTCTGGGTTTGAGTCCAAACTGTCTTTGATTTGCATATAATTGCTCTTCACGTTTTTAATAACGTAGAAATTTAACAGGTCTGGTACCTCCTCTGTACCAGTAAGTTGGTTTGGCTGTTGAGATAGTTTGATATCCATATGCTTGAACCGGTTTTAACAGTTTTTTACCTTTGATTGTAATCAGTCCCAATCCCCAATGTATCTGCTTAGCATTATAGTCACCTCGTATGATGAATCAATGTTCTATTGCTTTGAAAAACTGTGCATATCTTCCAAATTTGATATTATGTTTTGGAGAGCTATATAGACTGACCACAGTGATGCTGCAACTTTTTTGGTTGCAATTCACACGGCAGTAGCCTGAATGTCCTCTGATTCAAATTTAATTTATTCAAAATATTGAATATTTGTTCTATTACCGCACTTCCTCCTTTTGCTGCATTTTCTGGATGAATTGTGGAGTAAATTATATATCCTTCGAATTTAGTAAAGGATTTTTAGTAAAGTGTGTTTCTGATATCAGACACACATCTATTTTATTATTATCGAGGACAGTTTTAAGCTCTTTCGCAATCCATTTGCATGCCAACACATAATTTTGAGTGTATTATGAATTTTGGTTCCTAATATTTCTTGTGGAAGCAGTTTTAGTTCTTTCTAGTTTTTAATTTTTTTGGTCCATACTCAAAAATAAATTCTCCATTAAGAATAATCTGAAGTGCTTGAGTGACATTGCCCTTTTCAGATTTTGTTTTTGTCTGACTATTTGTCCCCCATGCAGCTATAGAGGCAATTCTTGACTTTTTCATTATTTTTATTTACTACTTATTTCTTAGAACTTTTGTTTGCTAGATATCACCTGACGTTTTCTGAACTATAAGAGCTATGCAAATTCTTTACTAGCACCCCCATTTTCAAACGTGTTGAAGATTATTCCTTCATCTCCTGGTAGACTTACGATCCCTCGTGTCGTGAAGGCTGCTTCTTTGAATTTACTTAATATTAACGCATACTCGCATGAGTTTATTTCATGCACAACTATAAGTGCTGGTGCTTTTTCTTTTATAGTTGTTCCTTCTTGCATCTTTGGAGGAGTTTTCTTGCCGGGTGTATTATTCATTTTGCCTTTCTTGCTTTTATGTTTTATCCCTTCTGTTTCTTTAGAAAGTTCTTTCTCGTTTGTGGTATATTCTTTTTGCTGTGTCGGAGAAACTGCTCGTGATGGGCCCTGGTGTTACTTTTCTAGTAGGTGTTGTTAACTAACTTTGTAGCACATTCTTCTTGAGTTCATGGATTTGTTTTTGCAAGTCTGCAATTATTACTTCAAACTGTCTATTTTTATTATTAGCTTCTTGTAATGGAACGTTTACTATTTTCCAGCCATTAACAGCGTATTGCCAGTATTCATACAATGTCTCTTATCTTTGGCTTCGTTGATAATTTTCTTGGAATAGCGCTTTATTTAGTTGATTTAGTAAATACTCATTTGGTGTGTACGTAACTTTTTCTTGATCCATGTTGAAATATATTATGTCAACACTTGTCTTCTATTAATACTTTTATTGTTTTTGTTGTTTTCGCGATAACTATGTCTCACAGTATAGGACATCCGATGATATCACTCGTGACATGATATCTCGTATGCGTATTCACATCGAGCCTTATCAGTGCAGAGACCGGTGGAGCACGTCCATGCACTACAGAGATCAAACGTATACTTACGAAGAAATAAAAGGAAATAGCTACACACTTCCTGCCTAATAAGCAACGAGATGTAAAGAGCTTAATTTATCGATTTTACTACGTAACAATAGTACCGTATTCACTTAAGAAGAACGCGTTGGTGTCAGTCATTTCAACAATGCATTGTGATGATGAAATTGATGGTACCATTGGAAATGATGACAAACCAGCGATTATTACTTTTTATAATATCACCATATGTAAAAAGGATCGATTAATGAAGTCAAAATACAACATAGCAATAAACACAGAAAGAAGGCCTATGGTTATATTTTATGATGTATTAAATCCTGCAGAATTAAATGCCTTATGCGTTTATAAACAAAACAACGTAGTGACCAAACAAGGTTTATTTTCTGAAGACGATTACGTAGGAATTAATAAAATCCTAAAGAAGTCGTCAACTATTTCTGAAGTTCCGCTAGAAATAAGGGGACGTGCAAAAACTACCTGTACACTTTCAGTCCCGCAGAGTGGGGGATCATCATCAAGCCTATAACAACCAATTGCTTTAAAAGGAAGACGCTGCACAGAATTGCGATAAAACTATCAGAAAATGGTGTAAAACGTACAAGAAGTATGTTTGTGTAAAAGATTTAGATGAAATATGTCGATATTGTTCAGAAATTTAAATATCGCTAGATATGCTACCAATTATATCTTAATATGTCAGTATATATTAGTACAGTATCAATTGACAAAAGTACTTGTTTAGTAATGTATATGTCCAGGCACATTTAATAAGATATGTATGTCACCCACGTGCTTATCAACGTACAAATTGTGAACGCGCCTACTGCAGGGATAATTTGGTATGGTTTCTTGGAATACTTCGTTTGCAGTTAATAAGTTTGACGTTAACTACGGATTAGATGCGACTTGATGACATTCGCCCATCCCTGTCGCTGCTAAGTTGTTCCTTAAATAACTGTACAGCTGCGAATATATCTTTGTGGTGAATACTGTTCCACGTCGTCGATTTTATTTCATAACAATGTAATTTTTTCTATGGAAACATCTTTCTATAGTTTTCATTCAATATATATATAAATATATATATATATATATATATATATATATATATTATAATTTACAAATAGCAATTGCAAGTATTTGTAAGTATTAGTGTTTGAATACTTACTGTAACACATCAAGTGCCTTTTCAAATACCAGCATAGAATATTTGTTGATGTCGTAAGTAACTTCAGCGAACTTTCTCTTTCCGCTATCATCATGTGGCAAGGGATGCGCCTGCCGCACGATGATGTTATTGGTTGTTAATATTCATAGAATATGTGTCAATATTGAATTAACACGTGAGAGGAAAGCGTCTATTTCAACGGTGTAGAAACGTCGTCTGTCCAAAACTCATTACATTACCGATGGCACAGGGCAGAAGAACTGTAGAAATAGAAATATGAATAAACCAAGTCACGTGGCTGACGAGTATCCTAAGGGAGTATTGCGCGCCCGGCAGGAAACGCAGGAGTAGTCGTCCTTTTAGACATTCTAGATATTGGAATAGTTGCAGGAGGACACCGCGAGAAGGTCCTGCGGAACATCTACATCAACATCACGCCTTCCTATTGTCGGCCGCGTTTATTAGGTTCCTCTGGCACTCAATAAAACCAACTACGTGGATGGTTTCCTGATCTCCGGTAACAAGCCATTTACACTTACTGCATGTTAAGACGTGTAACCTTTAATGGAATTTATTCCCGTCCAAAGGAGCGAATCAATTTTCTTAATTATTTTAGGAAGAGTTTATTATCTGTTCGCTTGTCTTCTGATTAGAGAGGAGTTTCCGCTTTCAGGAAAACGAACAACTCGTTACGCTACCTCTAATTTGTATTTAAGTAATCTCGATGGATACGTGGAAAACATTTCACGCCAAAAGAATTTTCACTTCATAGTGTGGGAATTACAATAGGTACAAGTACAGCTTATACACATAAATTATTAAGTGTAACGCTTCGATAAATAATATCTGTACTAAACGAAAGGCCATAAGTAATGTGATTATTGAATCGCTATAGATGCTAGATTGCTATGTTGTAAATAAAGTAAGTCAAAGCCGATTCAATCTCATTTGTTCAAAGTTACTGTTCAAACAAGAATACGTACGGTAGTGGCGGATGAAACCTAATTACGCTAACTGCTGGTAGGGTACTGAAAACACGTTTTCCTAGTCTTCTCCATATAACATGCTTACTTCATTCTGTGCAACTTGTAGTCGAAACTGTTGACGCATTAATCAATGAAACAAAACCTTTTTCTGAAATCTCCTGCGTGAATTTTGCATTTTTGGAACCTGTGTCCAGAAATTTCGATACCAGCGGATATGTAACGGAATGGGGAGCGTTCAACAGAATTCATCTTGTTTTAGCCAACTCGAATTGTAAGTTAATTATTGACCATGACAATATATAAATTTGCACTTGTTATTTGCAGTTGCACAAAGACATAAAATCGCATTGCCACACACTGACTAAGAAACTCCATAAAAATTAGGTCTCAAGAAAGGAAAAAGACGTTCTAATCCTTAAATATCATGAATACATTTGCAGAAGTAGAAGCTGTAGTTGTAACTTTTAGCGTTTTGTATACCTATTCTCACTTAATTGCTACTTGGTCAAATACTATGAATAGATCTACGATCGCATATGAGTAATATGTTTGGACTCTATCGTGTATAGGTGAAAACTGCTGGTAACTTTTGAACGTCTCATATCCTCTTAAGGGCAAACTTAGTTCTATGCGAAGAATAAATCCAAACTATTAAAATTATTAATAAAATAAAATGAATCTATTTTCATTCAGCTGTTTGTATTGGGTTTTGTTACTGGCTTCTAAAGGTTTCGGTGAAATGGAAATAATAAACGTAAAACGAAACGTGACCAATACGGAAGTTCGTCGTTACGGTTCGAATCACCCACCTCGTTGGTGATAAAGACGGAGATCCAGGCCGTGCTAGCCCAATGGAGACGACGTAGGTTATAGTTCAACAAATTAGTAACAAGGTGCCACTCTCCTATTATAGAACTGAATCACATCTGAGTATCTGGAGTTAGACAGGCCCTCCAGCTCCTTTCGTAGGTGATAGGAAGTTATCCGTACCGTCTGCTTTCTGAATATTCTGTCGTGAAGCGACCAGTAAAATTACTTGAAAATTCTATTTAAAAGTGACATAGAAGAAATAAAAAATGAACTGAGGCGAGAAAATGACGTTTAACAGAACTTTATTTGTCACTTGAGGTGTAACGATTAAATTAGATTCAATTACATCAGCTTTTTATCTAAGGTTTACACACTCTGGGTAACCGTTGGAATTCCAGCGGCCTTACAGCCACCTTACAGCTTTAGCCGAACGTAATTAAAACAAGCATATATGCAAGTGACAATAACTGTGATTCCCTCTTAAACTACTAAAATAATTAAATGTTTCGTTCAACATGTATATTACTAAATTATCCGAAAACCAAGAATTGGAGGTCTCAAAATTAAATGTTAGCTCTCTACCAGCCTACACTAGTTTCTACAACAATGTGAAAGAGGAAATAACGCATCGCGGTTAACAAAAAAAAGGAAAACTCAGCGTCGAATTTCCGTGTATATTCTGGACAACGAGACTTAAAAGCGAAGACGGAAATACTTATTCATGAAAACCGACCTGTCAAACTGAACGTTACGAGCAGAATAATTCCACACGTGCATCCAATCGATGCAAGGCGTATCAGAAACTCACGAGAGCGGCGCGCCATGTACGGTAAAGGTTGAAACGAGAGCCCAAAAGGAATGATACAGAAAAGTGTAACAATTGGCCGTAACGGTTTTCAGAGTAGTGCTCTAGCTAGCTTATGTATATATGGAATGCGTGAACACTTGGTATATCTACTGAAGATAGCAGCTTGTCAAAATTTGTATATGGACTTTTTTTTAAACTAGGGGACCGCAAAGCTTGCTTCATCTTGCTGGTATATATAAACCATATCTGCTCGGTTAGAACAAAGTATGGCTAACGGAAAACTAACTTATTATTTTATAATAACTTTTCATTCATCATGCAGGATTCTTTGGATTGATATCCTTCAAACACCGTCGATGTGTTACACGTCGATCCTCCTTGATCAGTTGGCGTACAGCCGCGGTGGTTTTCTGACTGACAGTTGCCCTTGATGGAGCAATCTTGAGATCGTAACCGAGACCGATGTATCTACTTTAGAGATCCCAGTACCAACCATATATTATCTATTATTCCACAGAACACAAACGACATTTCGCCAACAGGTTGTTGTTCAGGTAATCGACCCCGAAAGTTGTAAAACATTAATGCCCGTTGCTTGTGACCTTAAATACCGATTGTGGCTGAATCGCTTTCTGTAGTTTGGTAAAGCAGCTTTAGGTTCACTAAGAATTTGCATTTCATTTTGATGCTTGGCGTTCCTTTTGTGGCCCCCTATACGCGGCCGTATAAATATAGTATGGTATAAGTCTTAACACATTCCTCGTAAATTTCAAATAGGAATTTAAAAGACCACTAAATTTTCTTTTGTACGAATTAATGGGTTCACAGGTGGATTAGGTTCAACTGGAACAACATACCTTCGTGCACTTCCGTACTTACCAACGCCTATGTTTACGTAATATCTGTTAACTTTTTTTGCTTGATCGACTAATAATTAACGCAGGCACGTCATCATTAGAGTTGCTCAATTTGCGCCTACAGCCAGTGGCGGACGCCTAAAAGTTTACAAATAATAGGTGCTCAAATACTTACCGTCTTAAGAATCATCTGCGAAATCACAAAATGAATAACATCTATAAAATATCTGCAACAGTAGATATGTTTCCACAGTTGTTTCAGCAAACCGAGTGCGCTCCAAGGGAAAAAATATGTTTATATACAGAAAACGAACGTTCTACATCCAGTGACGTTATATTAGCATAATTAAAATAATTGTTGAAACAAGTTAACAGTTGAGTTGACGCACCTTCACAAATTTGTCTAAATGTGCCAAAATCAGAATTTATTTTATTTGCAACGAATCCACTAACAACACCGAAGGATTTTATAATTTTTACATTGCCTCCACTAGTCCGAAGTAATTATTCGGAATAGTTTTCAAATCCGTTTTAACCTGACTATCCTGAAACTTCGATTGGCTTGCCTTGATAGCCGCAGCTCCTTTAGGATCGAATTTTAAAACCACTCAATATTCTCAAAATATTTATGATGGTGAATGTGACCATGGCGATTTGACCAACACTGCTTTCGTATGCGCTATTAAAGTGTTTATCTCAGGATAACATTTTTTACTATCTACCACAGTACTGAAAGTATGAACCTTACACACACGTAACATGTAACAAGTTAGCACAATGTTTTCTAAAAGACCGGCCTACAGAAAGCATGTTTGCGGCACCATCACTCATAAACATCAACAGTTGGTTTGTGGAAAGTAGAACTTCTTCAATGTATTGAACAGTAACTTTGAAATTACTTCGCCAGTACATTGTTGCACTCGCCTGGAAGTTAATAGAATTGCAGGTGACGATCGATGTAGTTCCATTGTACGTACCATTACATTAAGCACAGAATGTGTTTACGGTCTGCTGCTTCGTTCACTGATAACCACAGTTGTTATCTTTCAACTCCGATTTAATTCTTTTTTCAACATGTTGACGAGCAGATGGCACAAATCTTTCTAACGATCCCTGACTTGATAATTTCCAGTCCGAATGTTTATTCCAAAGGAAGATTTATGCATCGTTGAGTAGTAAATTAAACCGTAGAGTACATAAAATGAAGGTAACAAACTAAATTTAATGTTTTCATAGTGTCTGTATGCATTTTTTTTTTGGAGAATGCTGTTTGCTATTTACGTGACGTTGACAATCCCTTTTGGACCAACACGTTAAAGGAATATTACAAACTACGCATTGAAGTTTAACGCAATCATAATTTAGGTAAAACATTTCTGTTACAAATTTTGTTACTTTGTTCAGCATTAGTTGTTTTCGCGACGTAGGCAAAGCGTAAGCAAACGTAATACTACGAAATAGTATTTACGGCAGCGTACATGTAACACAACAGATCTCATTGAGATACGCAGTTATACTGAAGTGTGTATCGTACCTCGGCTACTACTTGTTGGCGCTAGTGAGCAACTCTAGTCATCATGCGATAAAGCTCATATATTACCATTACAATTTTCCAAATTAGTCATTACATATTCGGAAACTGTTTCAAAGTGATTAGCTCGTATTTACTCTAAACTGTAACACCTACTAATGCAATGGAGTTATTGTTTCAACTTGAATAGCGTCCTTTTATTTTAGCACAAATTTTCGAACAGCAAATATCCTCGTTTACGTTTGGTACACATAATTCGTGTTTTGGGTACCGATGCATATACAAGTATACATATATGTATATTTCCAAATGTAAATGCGAAATGAGAACTTTAAAGTGGAACTGATCATGCAGTTTTGATTTGTTTTGGAGTTTTCTACTGTATTAAAGCTTTTCATGCTATAAATAAACTTCTCTCCATTAATAATAATAAAAATTAGCCTGGTGTTTCCTTTACTAAGAAGCCAGGTACGGCCGCTAACCCTTTGAGTGCCAAGTGAAACTCGCCAAATATATAGATGCGAAAATTGTAGAGAAAATTGTTTTCTGAAATTTATTAAATAAAAGAAAAACCATCTTGTAAAACTATCAAAAGTGAATTATATCAAACTATTAAAAGGATCAACTGTATATAACCGTGAAATGTGAAAGTGTGACATCACTTTTAATCAAAGTTCGCCAGTAACGCTGTCCTCTTCTGCGAAACATGTCTCGTCAATAGGATAAGGGTAGTGTGGAAAAATTACTCAAAATGCTACTAATAAAATATAATTATCTTAAGCCATGTATGAAAATTTTTTGTTGATGAAGATTTGCATGCTTTTGTATTTTATATTCCGATCCAGCTCGGTTGAAAAAAGTTATATCGTACACAGCTGATTATATGAAATGTTGTTAAAGAAACAGGGATAACTACCGCGTGCATAATTAAAATAAAACCAACATATGCGAATTTTTTGGGAAGCGGATGAAAGTTGCATATTGTATACCTTGCATTTCCATATCCTTGTTACAGAAACAATTTTAAAACCTTTTTTCTCAATGTACTAGAACTCCCTTCACATCATATGCCATATTTGTAAACGTTACGTTGATGTTATGGGTAGCATGTATTCGCATATCGTTGCACATTTTATGCACGAATGACGACATAAAGCAAATGCGAATGAATTATGTGAAGCCATTTTCCTCATAATAGTTAGTCAAGCATTTAACGTTACCTTTTTGTTCTTATATCCCGCTACTTTTAAGATAAAATTCTTTTATACAACTTCCACGTAGATGGTATTCTGTGTTTGAACAACCGCACGATCTAAAAGAATACATTTAAAAAGAGTGCAACGCGTACGTTGTTATAGTAGATACGTCCACAATGTTTACGCTGTTGATGCAAATTTGAAATACCCAGTTTCAAGCTTTGAGCACCATGAATGTATGTGTAACCTGTAACAATAAAATAGTGGCATAAATAGCGAATTGAGTTATTCAATTCTGTTAACGTTTTCTGCTGGTGTTGATTCAAATATAATAATGTGTAATTATTGACTTTGATCATAGGTTTCATTAATTCACATTGTGATTCTCATGAAATAGCATACATAGTACATACAGCAAATAATAACAATGGCAAACTTTGAAGCTTCCGTATATTGAAACGGCACCACGCGCGGTAGTCTCCGTCTATGTGGATACTACCGAACGATTGTGTACACACATCTACAATTTTGCTTTTTATTGTCAGTTTTTATTTGACAGTAAAATAGTTTATTATTTATGCTATTATTATTATAATTATTATTATATATTGAAGGTAATATGAAAATTGTGGTAGCATTTTGTATATACCATGGTATTACAAGGTTCAAAACACGAGTACAAAACTCCGTAAACTTCAGCTACCCTTTTTATATACCTTTATTGATAACATATCCCAAAGTGTCGTATGAGGAAATATGTGTTGCAATTTATAGCTCATAAGACTACCAATGTTCAGCATAAGCATAAACAGTATCATAGTTTATTTCGCAGTAATCTTATCGACTTTCTTAACTTTCGTACTGAACACCGTTGCTATGAGGTGGATGAACACGTGTTTGATATGCAATTTATATTATCTAAAACAATACAATATCTACACTGAATCACCTAGGCACTCGTATTCCTAGAAGCATATCGTAAACAAGTGTTACTCCTTGTCTACTGGAGTTTAGGATCGTAAAAGTTTTAGTGCATATAAAGACGAAGAAGCTGCAATATATGTCGGTGTAAACTAATTCTGTAATGTGTATTTGGAGGGAAGGAAAATGGAAGCCTTAAAGAGAACATAATAGGGAAGGGTTGTATCTACCGTGTTTAAGATTTCACGGGTTTTCACGGCGAACTGACGTCATTAATTATGATCTGATCGTAATTTAAATTTATTATCTAAGATTTATATGGCTACAAGAATACTGTTTAAGAGTTGAAGAACCTATGCTTTTAATTAATCATACTGCAACAACTTTGAGGTAACCGACGTTTTTAAATACTGTTTCAAAAGACGTGCCTTCATTTATCCTAATTTATTACTTGCAGTATAAATTTGAAAGCAAGTAGAGCACCTTTGCTGTCTCCTGATAAACATCGGATCAACAGAATTACTATAGAGGAAAGTAAAAGCAAATGTTTCTCCCAATGTTAGATTTTAGTGAGAGTGCTAATTGTGAACTGGACTCTGTCTAAGTATTTCTGCAACATAAAACACCTGCGGAAGTTAAATAGTAAATATAGTTCATTCCAAATAAGAATGGAGCAGATGGCGCTACAATCTCAGCACATATCACACACGAGCAATTTTGCGTTGAGAAAAAACCGCGGTAAATTCAAAATTTATATTTCTAAATTTACTGTACTCCGATTACATAAACTCTTTGTGAAGACTAATAAAACACATAAAGTATATACAAATTAGGAAATGGTTAGTCAAGAGGTAGATTGCTTAGATTATCGAGCAATTTCAGTAAATAAACGAGGCAATTTGTTATAAAACAAAAGCTGAATAAATTGGGGAGGGTCTTCCTTGTTTAAAGTTACTATATAGTGCTTTATGAATGTTTAGATTCTTTTCGAATTATATTTTATTCTTTCAGGCTTATTGTAATGAAAATAATAGAACAAAGCGTATTTATTTATTTAATCAGTTTATAAAAAGTTGTGAACTACAGTTTCATAAAAATTTCTTGTAAGATGTACGTATAATACATAAATACCATTGTAAACATAATGCAGTATATGTTCTTTAAATATTTACATTTACCATTACATGCCATTAACAGATACTAAAAATTAGTCACATTGTACTTTTTATAAGAACATCTTAAATTAATATTTACCAAACTCACTCAAAATTAAAATCAGAATCTGAATCGAATGAAAATTCTGATGATGATCCAGTATTAACATTAAAAATTAAATTGTCTACAACCTCCTCAACAATGTTATCCACATCATACATTTTATCCTCTTCCATTATGGCATGTTGGACATTATTTTTCCATGCATCACTATCGACAAGATTTATTCCTTCCAACAGTAAATTTCTCACTTCGTCTAACTTAAATGTTGTGTTATTTGCAGCTACATGGTGTTTAACTTGAGCCCAAACAAGTTCTGTGGAATTCAGGTTACAATGATAAGGTGGTAAACGTAAAATTGTACGAACACTTTCTCTTACTATTTCATCCACAATATATTGAACTGGATGACTGATGATATATTGTTTTACAAGTTCCAGTAATTGGACCTTAAGCAAATTATCTTCAACATTAATTCCTTTTGTTGTTGTTTTCTTCCAAGATAAAGTAGGAGATTTTTCTGTTTTAGATGAATGATGAGGTGCATTATCCATGACTATCACACAACCAGGCTCTAGAAGAAGTAATGTATTTTGAATCCAGCCTGTGGATACAGTACTATTCATCTTTTCATGATAGTCTCCAGTTTTCTTGGACTCAAATAATAAGAGTCCACCTTCAACGAATCCAGTTTCACTGCCAATGTGAAGCAGAATGAGAGGCTTTCCTTTCCCCGATGGATCCTTTAAACCTGTCGAGAGACCTTCGACAAAGGCTTGTCTTTGACTAATTACAGTGGTATCTTTCCATATCTTGCTTTTGGTATGACCTGCATTCACCCAAGTTTCGTCTAGGTAATATATTTTTCTATCCTCTGCGCGAAATTTTCTTATATTACTTAAATAGCGGCGCCTCCATAAAACAATATCATCTCGTTCAATTAAAATATTGTTTCGTGTTCGCTTTTCCCATTTGAACCCTAGTTTCTTGAGGATTCTCCAAAGTGAAGTTCGTTTTATAATAGGTAAACTATCATCAGCACAAATCGCCTATAAAAAATAAGTTAGAATGGCACAAATATCAATAATTGAAATGTACCTCGAATATTTTTGTGCAGGTTGGTAACTCGTTTCTCAAAAAGAAAGAATGCACATGTCTTCTAATTGCACTCTTTTGTGCTTCATCCAATTTATCATATTTTGTTTGGCATATCAGTTTCTTTGGTGGGGAATGTACATTACCAGTTGACTCCATATCTCTGATGATGTTAAATAGTGTATTTTTGCTAATCCCAACTTCATTCGCTGCTTGGTAAACAGCAGCTGTTTTAGAGTGATTATTTTTATGCTTTAGGTAGACGTTATAAGCCATCAACCTTTGCCCACTTTTTACATGTCTGCCCATTTGGAATGATGTATAGTATGTACTGCTATGATAATTTCTTCGGATTTGTTGTAGATATAAAAGTTTGCAAATATTATGCTATAGCTAAACATTTATTTACAAATGTATCATTGAAGATAAACCTTCTATTCTTTCTTAAGTCTAAACATGCTGGGCCCTTCTTTTGAATATTTAACAATGCAGTTTTATAAATAAAAATTTTGAGACTAACGACAGAGAGATTTTTAATAATTATCTTGATCCTACACTACTTTCCACAGTCCTCCCATCAATATTTTCTACCATTTACCTATTTGATGTTACCATTTTAGAAACTTCTATTGGATTTTCCTATATCTGCTGTCCTAGCTGTCACTAATTCTTCATCGATGCACCATGTGTGTGTGTTCTTTTTTGGGTTTAATATGAATAAGTTTTCGTAGTTTGCTAATTTCTTTCTGAAGGCTAAATATATTTTCCGGTTTTTATTCCGTTATATATTTAAAATAATCGCAAAGTTGCAGACTCTGTAGTAGTGATATTGATATATGATCGCTTTTACATAGGCGTTGTGTACCATAAGTGCATAATCATATTTTATCTAAAAGACACCACGGCAGTGCAAAGCGTTGCATTTAAATAGAAGTAAATATTGATGTGAGGACTGTGAAAAGTAGTGCAGGATCAGGAAAATCGTTAAAAGTTTCACCGTATTTTGTATGCGTATTTTCTTTGCAATACAGTTTGATTATATAAGAAAATCTGGTTTCAGCATCGTATCGATTCCTGGGGGTAATTAGTCCAAGCAAAAGGTAACATTCAATTTAATCAATGGATGCTAGACGGCGGTTAACACCGACGGTAACCCAGTCTCATTATTCTACATTTCGACTATTATAACCGTGTAGTTGATATAATCTTCAATCAATTCTATCCTCAAATAAACTGCAAGCTTCCCTTCTTATGAGTCTTAGCATAAAGATATAAAACAGTACTGGTCCGCTCAGATTACTTTCCTTACTCTACCGTTTCTAAATAAATTGCCGAAATTACAGGAGTTAGTCTCTTAGTGATTAAATATCCCCAGCTACAGGATATATAAAAAGAATAGGGCTTGAAAATTACAACGGGTAGTACTATTTAATTGAAGTTAAAAACTTAGCGTGGTGTCAGATAATAGAGGAATCACATTTTAACGAGAAAGGAAATAAAGGGGTGGGGTCAAGGTTACATTGATCTCGCACCAAGTTAATAGTTTGGATTCCTATAAAACATCTTGGAAAAAAATTGCTACTAATATTGTAGCAGTGCGTGCAATTGATAAATTTTAAATTAGTCTCAACAATAATGATTGGATACGCAGTTGTTTCCACAGCAGTTGTTAAAAAATCGATATGTCATTCTAACAAAAGCTAGTTTTTGGTATAATGATAACGATGAATATAATTGGAGCAGGTTCCAAACTTTTACACTTATTCGTAAATTCGCAAATTGTATGTAATTTCTTCAACCTATCGAGGAACAGATCAAAAGGTACCTGAAAGGCGGGTGACATTATACCTAACGAGGGCGGAAAGCAAATGTTGCAGATTGAGAAATTTTTTTGTAATACATTGTTCAATGAAGCATTAGTTCTTTCCGACAAAATGTATACCAGATACCTATAATTTATGTAAAAGTTTTCAACATCTGTTGAAATAACATATCTTCATAGACATTTGAAAAACTTTTTTTCTCAGTTTTCCTCTTTATGATACATTTCGCCCAGCAGTCGTATTTTACGTTCGATGCGAATTGCATGTTATTGCTCAAAAAACGACTGTATCTTGTATTTTTGATCATACGTGTCTTTTTCAGGTAGTCTTCCAGTGTAAGCCGTTTTGGGATCCCAAAAGGTAGCGTCACCTTTTCCACGGAAAGTTTTACTTTGACCTTTTCGTTGGCGATCTCTGGTGTTAATAGTAGTCCTTATGAAAAGACCTGTTGGAAATAATTTGGTAGGAAAGACTATGGATAATCTATGGATTTACCAATACCATTTCTCAAGTTTGTCCGACTTCCTTTCAACTTTGTAATCTACATACTTATAAACACTTGTGTGGTAGAGCATTGCCTTGATATTCTAGCACACCTGACGATCTTCCATCGTTTACGTTGTAATAATTCCAAGAACCTTCACGTGATCGCGGCCAAACTTAGGTACCATGGCTACAATGCTATCCGCCTTAAGCATGCACGTGCAGAAAGCAGTAGCACGAACCTATGCATTATTTATATTCGTAACATATAGAAAACCTTGCATGACAAATTTAGTAAGGTCGATAACGTTTGGTGATATTACTATTTTATATTTCAATTTTTAATTAACTTAATTCTATTTGATACAACATTCCTGCTCATACCATGCAATAATTATTCGATTCCATGGTGTATTCTTTGTGTACTCTTTTATATATTATCTGTAACTTATTTGGTGGCTAAAAGGGTAGAGCACACGCTTCACAATGAGAAGATCTGAGGATCGAGACCCGATAGCAAAGGGAGCATAGCAGTTTGAAGATCCCAGAAATGGATCTGTTACGTTCATAGCCTGCGATAGTAAAGAGAGGGTACTGGGATGTCAGAAGCGATACCGTATACGATTGCAATGGTGACTCCGAATGTTACACTGAACTGTAAAAGAACAACAATAATAAGAAAAAACATTCGATTCGATGGTGTATTCTTGTGTGAAGTATTTTATACATATCTGTGAATTAGTTGCTGTTTCAGAAGCCGATGCGCGTTCAATTCAAACATAACTTTTTACTAAACCTAATGAATGGTGAGATTAACAACTCTATAGGAAGGGAATTAAAATTAAAACAGAGCTATGTTTCTTTACCCTCTGTTTATAATTGCCGTTTTATGACATATGAGAAAGTTAAGTAGTGGATTTCAGAAGGAAAAAATGATAAATAAAGCGTAAATTACTGTACTCAAGTGCACGTACAATTAGTTAACCGTAATCATTAGTATCTATGGAGTTCATGAATACCGTTTTTTTATTCTAGTTTTGAAACACGGTTTAATTAGAACTGCAAGGCCAGTTAGTAATTAAAATCAACTTGTTTTTAATTTTTAATTCACATTTTGTGTTAAGGAAATCCAATTACGTCTTTCAATTTGCGCCCGAAATCGATAAACTGTGAAACCGCTATTACGCACACTAATAAGAGCAGCTACTCTATATTCATGTTGATTTAAATTGATTTTAATGGACCAACACATGAAAGCAAAACCACCGAAACTTACACTGTGCAGTGAACTCTCAACTAACGTATGTATGAGTATATAAAGTTCTGCGGTTTTACTGGAAACTGGCAAAGTGCAGTTAACCTGGTCCTATTTCTTGTTAATGTAATCGCAGTCACCAAAGTGAGCTTAAAACGTCCTAAAAATTTGTGTCCGCTGCCATTAAGTTCGGACAAGTGATTTAAAAGCAAGAGGTACGAAATTCTGTGAACAAAATTTCTTCTTCCGTCTCCTGATCAATTTCCCGTTTGAAAAAATTGACAATTCTTAATTCGTTCTTTGAATTCCTTATGCGTCAGTGGAGTGAGTAAAAATGTTTCACGGCGTATAAATTCCATTCGATAATAGATTCGGTAGCCTGTGGATTGATTTATGATTATATGTTCGGTATGTAGAGTTCTATCATAAAGGTAGCAGAAATGACAAAATCTTATACTTTTATTACGAAGTTGATCACGTCTTTTGCTGTTTGAGGCTAATGATTAGTGAGCGGCGTTGTATATTTCTCAAAAACTAATGCGTTTTAAACTATGCATGCAGCTACTGACCTCGGAGAAACGTGCTGATCGGACATGGTTGTCGCGGAGTATGGAACGGATGTTTACACGAAAAACGGTATTTGTTAAGGATTCATATTAATATTACAAATTTATATCCTAAGAAATCGTTTTTAGGATGTACTTTAATTAAACCAATCCAAGGCGACAAAGATCAAGTTGGAATCCTTTCAAAAAAGAAGAAGTAAGTAGGGTTGCACAATTGCTTATTACAAGTCCTGTAAAAGACTAACTGCTTATAACTAGTAAATAATTAATTTATCAATATGATAAATTAAGTATTATTAGTATTACTAGTATTATTACTACAGCGTTACAGATTACTAAAATCGTCACATAGCTTTGGCAGACAATTCATGATTATCTACTTCATTCTAGCACACCACAGTTTACTTATATCAATCAAGGTGGTGAAAGAGTCTTATGCTTTTGTTCGACACTGCCATCTAAGAGGCCTCGTTGGTTTTCTGCTTTCATTCTTTATACAGCTTATCAAAAACCATCTCCAGGTTTATTTTGTGCTTTCTACAATCGTTTTTTTACAACACACAACATTGTTTGTGATGGCTACTTACTTATTATTTACTATTTACTACTATTATTTACTATTATTTACTGAAGACATGTTACATGTTTCTATCCTATTTTGCACGGGACGTATGTTTTTCGTCGTAAAACACGCTGCACTCGAAATTTGAGTATTCTGCACCGTTTATACATTAAGTTTTTCATTAGAATATCTAATTTCAAATTTTATTCGATAAATGGAGGAGCACTATCCTAAGGTTTATTTTCCGTTTTATTGGCTGCACGTTGGAGCGTTGGTCATGAAATTTAAATTAGTAACATATTCAGACTTGGCGTAAGTATAAAGTTGTAAAGCTGCGGTAATTAAACACAAAACTGCCACTAAAGTACAAAGATCAAACGAACTAAGAACCATAAAGCCTTCTCGGAGCTCAATGCGGCAATAATTAACGTCGCTCCGGCAACGAAAATATAATCTTTTAAAAAATTTTGAAACTCATAGAAAATTTTTACTTTATAGTACGTACGTCCCCTCATTATATTTAAAACAATACAACCGCTAAAGCGTTGGCTGCCCCTAAAACGCAAACCGCATAGCTGAAATAACGGGGAAGGAAGAAAGATTATTCATAAGCGTGAACCATGACTTTGACTTCAGAAGTTTTCAGTAGAAGTTATGGCACTATAACGAAACTTCATCGAATTCCGGTAATTCTAAACTGGGAGCTGCTATTGTTATTAATGCTACACTATCGGTAACTACTTCTAATATTTCACGCAAAGCCGGAGCAACATTTAATGGATAAATTAGTTATCACGACAGAAATTCCAATGATAATATGAATTTATCGTTTATTGTTTCGTACTACTTAGACAAAATTCAAACAAATTAATTTATTGGTGTACCGAAGTAGAACCATGTGTATATACAATTGGGCGATATACAATGAAATTTCGACTAGCCAGTAACACCGTTTATCAATATTGGATTGCCAGTTTCAATAACTATTTTCCAATACGCAGTATTAATTTAATTTTACATACTGTATAGTTTATTTCAATTGTATCCTCACCAAAAATATTAACCACATACTTTATTTTGATACCATCTATCCTTATAACTAAATTATAGCTTTGTTCATAATTCAATATGTTGAGGTGCATTTCATTTTATATTTTCGCAGTTTTTAATTTTGTTCATAATTTCATTACATACACATTGAGTCCATAACATCAATATGTTTAAAACAAATTGAAATGGATTTGGATCTGTTGGTGTATTGTGTACTGGTATTTGTTACATACCTAATATAATAGCAATTAAGAGCAAAGCAGTTAAGATAATAATGGCATAATAGAGTGAATTGTATTATTTTCTTTTATGCAAACATTAACGTCTTAGAAATATGTCATTTCTCTTTGAAGTTTTCAAGCTTGTTTTCGCTTTTTGATTGTAATCGTGGCTGATCGACATTTCCCATTCACTAACTCATTTTCATACATTAACCGCATGTTCTACACTTTACCGATAGCCAAAAGATATGAAATATGTTTCAGAATGATAGTGATAGTATCATTCCGAAATGCTGATCCAGAAAAGCTAGAGAAATAAAAACAGCCACGTTAAAGTTTATAATTAAACTACAAGCATCAGCAAACCACCAATCTCTAATAATTAGAAAAAGCAAAAAGGGCATGTCAGAGTCAGGTGGTAGTATAGCCATACTCCAAAAGTTTCAAGGAAGTGGAAAGTGAAAGATAGCGTGAATATATATCTAAATCTAGAGCTGGTTATTTCATATGGGAACCAGCCTAGATTATGGCTGAACTGAAACTCCTCCCCTGTCAATAAACAAACTATTCACGAACCATGGCGGATGAGTGCAGATATAAAGCCAACTTTGTGCTAAATATTGAACTACGGTTAATCAACCTTGATTATGCTGTAGATCGTAAATTAAATCTAAACTATATCTACAGCACGTTACCTCGTTACAGTTAGAATCGAATTAACATAGATTTTGTTGCCCTTTTTAGAATTGAGCACTAGCCCAAGGGATCAATAGTAACAGAAACCATGATTGAAGAATACAGTAGAACAGAACGAACCAACAGATTTTCTATCGTAACAAAAGTCAATAGGCTCGAAACTATTCGTAAAGCTAATACCCTAAAGATCTACCATTACAAATCTCAGTTTCAGGCCATCAATTTAGTTTGCGAGAAGCCTAGATCTAGATCCACAGAATGACAGAATACATAAAGAGATACCATTAAGATGTCATTTTGGATATCAGTTAAACATTTGGCAATGGTATTCTGGATTAATTATTATTATTAAGGTTCAAACTGTACTTCCGCCGTTACTAAAATAAATGGGCAGATTTATTTTCAATTAGATCTGTAGTGCCACAGGCTAGTGTATTTGGATAGCTACTTTACGTACTTTTCTCGTTAGATCTATTAGTATTGGAGAATTCACATTCTCAGTTGACACAGCAATTTTCTTCTACCAAGAAAATCCCCAGCCAGACTTCCATCAAAGACGTGACAATTTATAGTTATTACAGGCTACAATAAAATGGTTGAGGTTACACCTTATTAACAACCTGACGTATTGTAAAAAATCAGAACGAAGTATATTTTAAGTTAAGGAGATAAACTAGTCGTTGAAAGAGAAGTCTCTGGGCACATGAGACTTCTCTTTCACTCTCTCTCACTCTATAGAAAATAAATCAAAATCAATTTGGTAGCATGGGTTGAACTGTCAAGAGGTGTCGTCAGAGAAAGTATGAAACTCATACAAAATTTTGTAATCAGAAATAATCGTCATATAGTAGATACCCTACCGGAGACATCGAATTCAGCACTTCATATCAAGACATAAATACCAACTCTCGTAGGGTTTTCCATGGAAAAGCTGAAAGGCATCACACAAGTCTGCAAATTCACCCTAATTAGTTACTAAAATTGTTGGTACCTTAAATAAGAGACAGAAAACAACGACCAACAGAACGAGTCTGTAAATATCAGAATTGATAAAGTTTGCATCTAACGGTGAGAGGATATAGACAAGAATAACTATTTCCGCTAATATTTCTAGCACTTACCAGCCGTATATTTTATGGAATATCTATCGTGATTGCTAAAGTAATAGAGTGAAAAAAGAATAACGCTAACGCAACGACCCCGTCTTATTCGACTCATTTGTCAAACAACTGATTTATCAATGCTTTTGAGGTACAAATAAATATCTAGTTGATAACATCAGCCAAATGTGTAATTTCGAATAATAATGAATTACTAGTTACTTAATAATAACAATTTAACCCAAATAACGATCATCTATAGTTTGTTAAATATCTACGAAATAATATTCAATTATCTTCGCGGTTCTAACAAACACAATGCAAAATTAGACAATTAGAACAGATTGCGCATAAAGCGCTTCTACTTGCAAATTAAATATGAGAACGATAAAAATTTTGTTAGGTCGCAGCAACATTTAGTGATTTAATCAAGTTAAATTTATATGTCCATTAACTGTGTTCTTTTACTCTATGAGGGGCAACCACATAGAGGCGCTATTGAGATGTGTCATTACTGTTTTCGTAAAATGTTATACATGTATGTCTTTCTGAAAAGAGCGACAGTTTAGGAATCCACGGAGTAGTTTATTTACAGTGATCTTAGTAGAGGCCTAACTCACTAAGCATGCATAGAAACAGTTAAACTATTGGTAATTAAGTATCACCAGCAAAGACTGTTTACAACTGGTTTGTAGAGTTTCATCGTAGTCGTGCGTCCGTCAGTGTTGACTTGTGTGAAGGTCGATCAAACGCGGTTGTTATCCCAAAAAAGGAAACACCGATGTGCGCAATATATTCGATTTTGCATAAAAATTTAGCTATGGAACTGCTTCAGATGTATTCAGCGTAATTTGGCCGGAGCTCAAAAAATGGCACACGTTAATTGGTGTAAGGAAATACGACATGGCTCAACCATTCCTTTAGAGTAGGTATGGGCAACCTTTGACATGTTGTGGGCCAAAATTTAGTGTGCAAATATGTTCGCGGGCCGCGTTTAAAAGTAGTACATTTTAAAGTAGTGTTGTAGTGTTAGTATAATTTTTTGCGATAGATATCAGACATGAAATAATACGACAATGTTATTATAATATCAATTTATGAAAACAACAAAATGAGACAATAACATTATAATTAAATCGTTAAACTTGGAATTGTTACAAACTACGAAAGTTAAATAGCGATACCGAAATCAATGAGACACTTGAGCTTGAACTTGGGAAACTAATCCATCGATGTTTGGATTAATTCCACTGATACAAAGACGTAAAGAATTTTCCAAATTATCGTCAGTCAGCCTTCTACGATATTTCGATTTATTAACTTTCATCAGTGAAAAGAACTGTTCGCATTTATAAGTACTGCCAAACGCACAAATCAATCTTCTTGCGAATTTTCTAAGCTGCGGAAAATGGTCTTCTTCGAGGTATTTTTTGTAGAAATCACACAACTCCACGTCTTCAAATTTAGATTTTAGGAGCGAGTTTTCTTGAATCTCGATCAACTCCATTTGCAAGTGTATTGGAGCATTTTGTACATTACTTTTTGTTGGAGTAGCAAATAAATTGAAACAGTCTTCCATGTTTCTGAAATCGCTAAATCTGTTCGAAAATTGCTCCGACAGTACCTTGAGTTCTTCAGCATATTGAGCATAAGCAATATTCTCATACGCAGAGAGCGTGGTGAAATGGTAACTGTTTCCAGACAGCATCTGTGCCTCCCACAAGCGGATTTTATTCTGAAACGCTTTCAAATGGCTGTACAAATCATTAACTAACTGTCCTTGTTTTTGAAGTTTCAAATTTAGATCATTCAAATAGCCAGTAAGGTCGACCAGAAATGCTAAGTCACATATCCATTTTGGGTCTCTCAATTCAGATAGTGGTTTATCTTTTATTTGCATAAAGTCTTTTATCTCATTTATAAGCTCGTAAAACCGTTTCAGCATTTTCCCTTTGCTTAGCCATCTGACTTCAGAATAATATGTTACGTCGTCATATTCGGCTGATATTTCATCCAAATACGCCTTGAATTGACGATGGTTAAGCCCTCAGGATCGAATAAAATTGATGGTTTTTACTACCACATTCATAACATTCTGGAGTCAAATGGACTTAGAACACAAGTTCTGTTGCTGGATAATGCAGTGAAGGACTATCAAATCATCTCTTTGCACATTTAATTCAGGTGCTTTTTCGTTCAAAATTCCGATGAAACCTTTACGTAAGCCGACCATAGAAGGTGCACCATCTGTGCATACTCCAACTAATTTTGACCATGGCAAGGCAAAACTTGTAAATACCTTTTGAACTTCATTAAAAATGTCTTCTCCTGTAGTGGTTCCTTTTAGCGGCTGTAAAGCAAGCAAATCCTCAGTAACAGTGAACTCTTTATCAACACCTCGAATAAATATAGCCAGTTGAGCTGTGTCCGACAAATCGGTGCTCTCGTCTAATGCTATGGAAAATGATTCAAAACCAGCCATACGGTCAGTCAATGCTGTTTTTATATCATTAGCCATCATTTCTATACGTCGGACAACAGTCCGTCTTGACAAACTAATTTTTTCAAATTCATTTTTCTTTTCAGGACACAAAACACTGCAAACTTCTAACATACACTCCTTTATAAGTTCGCCTTCGGAAAATGGTTTTAATAACTTTGCCAATTTTGAACTAACTATAAAACTAGCTTTCACAACATTATCAAGTAATGTTCTTTGGTTATGAAACATTTGCTGCTGCTTTTCCAAATTTGCAGTAAGCTTCTGAATTTTGTCCTTTTCTTATTTCTCCTGCCAATGAGTGCAGCGTAGGATGGTTAGTTGAATAATGCCTCTTTATATTGAATTCTTTCATCACTGAAATGGATTCATTACACAGCAAACAAATAGGCTTACCATTGTGCAAGACAAAAAGAATTCTTCAGTCCATTTTTCTTGAAACTGGCGACCCCCTGCATCTACTTTTCGTTTCTTTCCACCAGACATCATTTTCGTATACAAAATATAATTAGAAAGCACCCAAGATGCACACAAAGTCACAAAGCTAATTGACGGCACTAGCAGTTCGCTAGGATATCGCTCGTCGAAGTTATCACCTCGGTAGCTCAAGTAGAACTGAACTAAAGTTCGGGCCATCCACCCGCTTATATAGGCAAAATGAAGGAATGATATTGAATCGTCTAGTGTAGAACAGTTGAGAAGAAATAATCTTTTGTTGCGCCGCCAGTGAGGCGGCAAACATCGAAGGCTTTAATGTTTGCCGCCTCACTCTTTGATGATCACCGACACTCGGCTTGCTCGCTTACTTGATTCCGTGAGTTTGAGTAAATAGTGTAATTTTAATTTTTTTAAAATTAGGTTTTTCAAAATGTCTCGCGGGCCGGATCAAATCATGCAGCGGGCCGGCTGTTGCCCACCGTGGGTTTAGAAGAACGGTTAATGGTGAATGGTATACAATAACTTGTTTACTAGAAGTCAATGGCGAAATAAGGAGAAACAGTCGAAAACATTACATCATTCTGAATCACACAATGCCAGCTCTCGCCCAGCACGTCAAATAATTGATTATTTGGAGGAGAGAAACATCGTTTGTTCCAAAAAAAAATGTCTTCTACTTTTTGTACCAACATAAAGAGGCGCCCGTCGTATAGCGTAATATAATAATAATATAGCCATACAGACAGTGCATCCAATGCAATCAAGAAGGTTGCTTAGATTATAGCCTATTCCTTTTCTAACACATGGTTTAACAGGTCTCTAAATTGATTTCGTTTGCAGCCAATTGCCGTTTCTCTCGTAAGGATATATATTTTTATGCTTTTTGTATTTGATGTATGATATTGCCATAATATAGTTGCACTGAATTGTTACATATCGTAGTAACACCACAAAACAAGAAAAATTATAGTTGATACTAGACAGATATACTTATGGTATAATAAAAATAATGTGGTAACAATTTACATACTTAATAGAACATTGCATTATCACGAATGTTCGAAAACCGAGTGGATGATAACTTGTGTAAACCTTACTAACGCTGCCGAATTTTAGGGTCGCGTCTTGCACATATGTAAGTGGGGACAAGCAGTGTAGTGACAACATGAGTTCGGTTTACACTACTTAATGATAACTTCCCGTGCACTCGTTTGTCGAACCTCAATTATGACATTATCGTACTGCCTTCCTGCAACACGTATCTATTCCTTTTGTCTCTTTTTAAATACATAATAATTATATAAATTGAACGCAGTATTTATTTATGCATATATTAAAACTTACGGCAGCAAATTCAAAATGTTCCTTATGGTATAGTCATATTGAAATTTTTGGTAGACGGAAATATTCACCAAAATCTTCCTATGTTTACTTCCAAATAATTTGCACGTTACTAGAACATAAATATTTATATGGTCACGTCTAAAAGCCAGACGACTAACACAAATGTTTGAAACGAACATGTATGCGCAAAAGCACTATTGATTTTACTATCGATTAAATGAATTAAACATCCTTTTTATTCGTAGCTACATACATATACAGAAAGTTGGCATGTGCATTCACGTATGTACGAGACCGACACACCAAACATATCTCGAAATGCATATGTATGTCGTGTCCGTATTTATTCATAAAGGCAAGTTGGGTTTTCGTATATTTAGGATATTATCGCTTAAATATTTAATTTGTAAAATAATACTCCACAATTCAGAGGTTTAGTCTTCAGAAAACATAATTTCGATGAAAGCATTTATCTCCTTTCTTCTCTGATAAAGTAAGCTACATAATAAAATAGAAAATGATCTAAATAAAGGACTATCTTATTCTTCCGTATTATGCGATAGCGTTACATTAATTTACACTTTGTATTTCAAGAACTTAATAATAAGTGTCATTAGAATCCATGGAGCGCCACTAGCTTACGTTTAGCACGAATTACAGATTTTTCAAGGCATCGGATAAAGAATCAATGGTAGTTATGGCCAGCAGCTTCACACCAGCTGCCCCATGAAATGAATCCCAAGTACTCATATTCACAGGCTTAATGAACCTAAAATTTGTACGGAACGAGCCTACCACTTTCAAAAGTGTATGGAGTACCGCATCAATTCAGCTACTATGGAGCTTGCCATTAGGTTACTGCTTCTAATTCTCTGGTTATCTTATGTCCTGTATGTAACAATTGACCGAAGTTATTCTAGAAGTATGTGTGCAGCACAGTTGGTGACAATATTCTGCACATCTAAGTTACAGCTCTTCATACGCCGCAACTAAATAAAAGAAAGTATTAGGGAAGTACTTCCTGGCACTGCTTGTATTTCATGAAGTTGTTTTTTTCTGTTTTGCTGCCTAACCTACTAATATCGGTTTCTTTTTTCGTTTATGCCACCAGGCGAGCGACCTAGCAGTAACCGGCCAAGTCCCTTCTATTACTCCTTTACATGCTCACAATGCTCATGTAGCTTTAGCAAGTTTACCAAATGCATTGTGAAAGTCAGTCTGGTGTAATAAGTGATCGCAAGGTATTTAACCTTGTTACGCATTGGCAAGTTTTATCCATATATCTTGGGCACCTTAGTATCACTCAGGATTACTTGTGCTGTGAATGAAATTGTCGGGGGTTCGTCAGCAGTAACCGACAATCCCTCGTTTGAACACTATCTTTCAGTAATCCTTAAGCCAAGAGTCAATAATTGTAGCACTAGTGCACCCTGGTTTCTACCTACCAGACTTCTGAGATTGTCGGCATATGTTTGGGCATACACTTCCGCATTCTTCAGTTTGTTTTAAGAGGCCATCCACCAGCGGACACCATAGTAGAGATGAGAGAACCGCACTCGGAGGGTTGGTGATGATTCAGCTCTTTCACAGTCTGTCCAGCACACCATAAATAACACAGATTTCGTTTTATCGAGATAATTCCGATGTTATCATAAGCATTCCCAGTATCTCCTTCCTACTGATGTCCCTTCTATTGTTTGTCTTAGCCTCCTGCGATGCGTACTTCTTCTGATGCCATGGGAGCATTCCCAAAGCATTATCTCTGATATGACCAATTTTTAGATCTTCAAGGTAAATATCACGAACAATCGCAAACATTTATTTTAGGTCTGTAATGTACATAGATATTTAGATTTAGATCTGACTTGTATATGTACTTTACTATTTAGAAAATTGCCGCCCATGTAAAGTGTGAGGGATGACTTCACACTTCATATTTTTAGTTTACTTCAGGCAATAGCATAAATTTTTTAAATCTCTATTGCGGTATCGCCATTACCTCTTGCAGATGGTCATCCCTTTCTATTATCAATCTGAACATGCACTTTCCATTTGCAAAACTAATGAAAGGGTAGATATTAAAATCACAAACAGCCACCGAGGTTACCTCGATAATAAAATCTCGTGGTACACTTAGTACAATAGGGGCTCTTAAAGCATTTACAACTGTTTTAATTTGACTGTTTGGTTGAGGTCTGAGCTTTTCACTGTGTTGAATTAATTTTTCTTAAAGTGATATGTTTAACACGTGCTTTATAAACAGTTACATAAAAAGTTAACAACGTGGTGCACAGCTTTACAACATGTGACAGATGAATGTGAAGCGGCAGCTTTCGCACAAAATATAAAAAATGACAAAGCGGCTACTTCTTTAAACAATAAATAATGAAACACTGATCGATTTGAGGGATTTCGCTGATTTATGAATACCATCCAGCTGTAGGTATAGCAGTGACAGTTAAATCGGGATATCATGTCTCTTTTCACCAGAAAACCACTACATACCTTGTTGGTAAATTAGGCATGCACTATTCGTGCAAATTATGGTAAAAGTTCTTTGATATCCTGGTGCCTAGTCTCTCCTTCTAGCCCGTCTCACCGTTTCAGTTAGTTCTGATTGTCATTGGCGGCTCTTATGATATTATTACTATTATTACAATTTTTAATACCTTATTATTAGTATATTATCACCATCATTATTCTTCTCTCCGCTCACGAAATGCACCGATTTAAGCCAAAGTCATTTTCCATAGCAATTGTTCACGTTCTGCACCAAATCTATGATTAAGTTGTTGCTGAACTCGTAAAGACAAATACCTGGTTTTATATCTATATAGAGATACCAGCATCAAAGATTTATGTTATAGTCTGCAATATCTAGCAAATTGTTTTTAGTATTCATATTTGTGCCTATTTTTCAATCTAAAATAAAGTATGGGAACTAGCCACCTGTTATTAGCTATGTTGAATTATGATAGTTTCCATTATAACTAATGACTACTAAAATCGTACTTATAAGATACGTGTATATCATGAAAGAAATTTCTTTCTCCACAGTTATGAGATTGTATCGAAATTAAGCTGCTCTTAATGGAAACCTGTGACATAATGCTAAATCCCAAGATAGAAAAGATCTAGCTGTTGCCATTTACGATTTTCGCTTTATTCCTTTGGTAGCACGTACCACAATAAATTTTTGTTCGTGACGCGAATACCTTGTTTATCACTACCACTTATACTGATTGCGGCACACGTATTTTTGTGTGATTTCCAAGGATAGATTTCACATGTGTAATGTTGGAGACTGGTTTGATCTAACTGATGGAAAAAAACTAATTTTACCTTTTTCGCAGAATTAGATACTACAAAATTAAATAACTTACTCGTGCAAGGAAGATTGTTGATGTTTGGCTCACCTAATTGCTAGGAACACAACATAATTCACCGCTATTAGAAACGATGTGATTGCAAATAAGCAGTTTTAGGACTCATGAGGCAAGTAACGTAGTGGACAAAAAACGGGTGTGTCAACTAGTGACAGACGACAGAACCCAAAAAGTTATTACCAGAATATGCTAATGGTAAGATGAAAATTTAAAGTGGTTTGCAAGTATATATTAAGTTTCAAATAAGTTGCTAACTTGGCTCACGAGGTTAATATTTTGCATTTTCTAATCTTCCCTTTTGACTCGATAATTGATGTTTCATAGCTTGAGATATGTGAAGACTTATTGGTTAGCCCTGATATCCAGATCTTAAAGATGACGGTCTTTGGTGCGGTTGGGTCGGTCCAAATAACCTGTGTCGGACATGGTCCAAGCTCAAACTAAACGCCACGGTGGCTTGAGGAAGAACAGAGAAAACACAATTTTTGATATATTTTCTCCAATATCAAAGCTACCGATTACAGTGTCCTACAGCCAAAATGTGTCCGAAGTAAAAGTAGCCAATTCTTAACGATTTCATCGTCCTAATAACAATGTGCTATTTATACGTTTCAGTTGGCTCTTAAATTCCAGAAAAGCCATCTGAAATATATGAACTGAATTTTTGTGAGACTTACATCAGAAATCTTTTCAAGGATTGCGAATTTGGTGCCATTCTGGACGGTAATGAAAAAGCTTTTAAACTAATGTCCGTACATTTTTTGGTCAATAAAAGAGCCGAAAACTACAGAGATCTTTAAACGAATCCTCTTTTCTTCTGATCAGAACTTAGAATGCAGTATATCATTTTTAGACATACAGGTGCATTTTTTAGACTTTCCTGATAACTGTAGTGAAGCGATAAATACGGCGAATGTTTCCATCAAGACACCTTCAGTATGGAGAGAAGATATCAGGGAAAGTTGAATTCTAAGATGTGGGCAGACTGCCGTTGGACAGGAGGTAACATAAAAAACAAGCTAAGAAGCGCAAGAGGAGCGACGAGCAATTTATTTCTTGTATAAAATGTACATTCTGATTTTCTTATATTCAAAAATGATATTAACTGAATTACGTTTTTATGTATATTTTCATTTTGTATATTTAATACAATTTTGTATTTGAGTGATATGAAAATAAACAATATTTAATTTATTTATATTACAGATCTCTGCAGGTCCAGAAGAATACAGAAAAATGATTTTGGTTAAGAATACGAAAAAATCAAAATTTGTAGGACTGTGATATTTGTGTGGTATTTTAGAGTACTTTTTCAGTTTTAGTTAACTCAATCTTATAGATTATATTTCGGAACGCTATGCAAACCTTCTTGTATACACTTCGTTTTGAGTCAACTTCTTTGTGAAAGGAATATTTTTCAATTTTATGTATATCTCCTAATATAAAGCTACATTATACTTGAACTGAATATGAAATAAACAATATTCATATTCAGGTACGTGGATTACTCTTGTGTACCTAGGTATCTAAGAGGGATATCAGTTGAGTAAAGCCAAATAGTATGTACCGTGAGAAGCACAAACAACAATATGAGAAAAAACAACGTTCACCAAGAATGGGTATTATGAAGAAAGCAGGTCTTTTTTATAGAAAACAGCTCTCGAGCTACTTAGTTTTTGGGAACAGTAAATGGCTTTCTACAAGATCTATAAGATTTCTTTCCCTTTTTCTGAAAATTCGGTAATTCCACTTTTGATTTTTATTAGCAAGAAACTGAATCACATGCAATTCTACACCAACGTCATTTGAATCTTCACTACATAGAGGGTTTTGTAAAGATTGGAATAGGTGGTAATTTAATGGTCCTAGATCTCGACAACACTGCGGATGTCACACAGTGAATGAACAATGTTATCAATATAATCGGGTGTTACCTTTACGAGAATTAAGCGTATCTATCGCTTGGATTCTTCCTTGTTTGTTTGTAGGAGTTAAGTATTAAGCATGCTGAAATTCCTCACACCTAATAGTACACTCGACCTTATACATCATCATTCGAATACCCAACTAGAATTTGGCCGAACATGGAAGAATTTCACCTCCAGAAGAGATTTCTGGCGTACCAAACATCCCATTAGCGGTTGTACTTCCTATCTGACAGGATGCTTTTATTTGCAACTATAAATTATCATCTTCAGTTGTATTTGATCGCGCGATTTTTATGTCGTGAGGACAACGCAAATCATACACTTAACTAACGATCTAGTCTTCTTCTAATGCAAATTAAGTCTGGATTTCCTTGATGTAAGTTCACCACGTACTGGATCATGATCTCTGGGGCTGATGTTATTGTAAGCACTCAACTATTTTTTTTAAAACTATGGTTCCACAAGTATCTGCCAGCGGTTGACAAATTCACTTCAAGTTTTCACCAATCTCACTTGTTGTAATGTGGCAATCTCCTTAGATTAGTGCTTTTAATTTGTCTTCGTCGAGGTCAAAAGGATTTCCAGGAGATTACCGGGTTATGAGTGAGAAATCACTAAAAATAACTTTCTCGAACCATTCTCTGATTGGTCTTTTCTTTAAGGTTTCGTCGCCAAACTTACTGTACATATTTTTTTGTTAATTTGAACAGTAACCTTTCCCGTCTAGAAATATAATAAAATATTGCGGAAATGCTTGTTTTGGCATTTCGTGTCCACTTGCACAGTATGCAAACCACTTTCGAATCACGCTCTTTCTTTTTCTAGATTCTGAATTTCGCCAGTGCCAGTTCTCTGGAACTTAAAAATATGTGTAACTATAGAAACTGATTAACAATAAATTGCGGTAGTAGACTGACCCACGAAAACCGATCAAAATGCAGTATGTTTTGTATACGTGTAAATTATTCTGCCTAAGCAAAAAGAAGAAATCGAAAGCTCCAAATAGATACGCAGTTGACGTGGTTTCATTTACGAATAAGTACTAAACACATTCCCGATGTGTTGTATGCCGTGCGTATTATAATTAGGTAGGACGTGTGACAATTACAAAATAAATATCAATGTCCAAAACTTTATGGTTTCAGTTCATTGTTTGCGACGCCCTGCAATTTGCAATACGGTTTGAAAGCCGCCTTTAATAGAGCGTTAAATATTAAATGGAGGGTCTTTCACATTACGTGATTATATTATTTATGACAATATGATTGAGGTCGCAGCAGGTTAAATCAATGAGCGGAGTCGGTGGCGCCGACCTACACCGGACGCTCGAGATAATCGCATCTAATTCTCACTCGACTGTCGGTGTCACACCGGGAACAGCGGTAGTTTGCACTAAACGCGTTCGTTAATGTCTAATACTATCCGTTGAATTGTGATCCGTACGGAATTTGATCCGATCGAGCACCACCCTTCTTTCGAGTGCTCGATTTTAAATTATTTAATGCTATTATGTCAGATAGCAGATATTTGGAAGTAACTTACAATTAGTGTGTTCTAAAATATCTTCATGTATAAATAGTTTTTGGCGTCAAAATCCAATGTAGTCGCTACTATGTACCATCACGGACTTTGGTTATGTCCGGTCTTTTGAGGTACAACCTGTGGTCCTGTTATTGTATCGGTTTTAGCGTCAAGCAAATTTCGCACATACACCCGGCCCTGTACGTGCGAAATTTGCTTGACACTAAAACCGATACAATAACAGGAGCACAGGCTGCACCCCAAAAGACCGGACATAACCAAAGGCCGTGATGGTATATACGTACATACTATTTAAACTGTAAAATGAACATTACAAAAAGCCGTCTACAGCTTTATTATCACAAATACTGTTACTTGACTTATCGTTTCGTTGTACTGGTTAAGAACTGATTTTGCTTCAATGCGCCTTTGCGCCTTCCTCAAGAAATATCCCTGATCTATTGTTCATTACGTTATACCTACACCTGTAAACTTGCTTAAGCTTAGTCTTCGTTACTCAAGTCTTTCAGGTGGAATAGTGTTAGAATTCGATAATGAAGCTTTTCATTATTAAACGCATGGTGACTTATTTCTAGCAGTCATATATACCGTGCGCGCCATATTGTTCGCACTATATGGAAAAAACTTTCATCTTTGATTTCTTTAAAAACCTAATTCCCCCAAGCTGTGTGCATATTCAAGAAAATGGGCTAATCGGACTCTGCAAGCGATCTTTGGTTGTCAAGAGAATTGTATATATCGAAACTTCAAAAACTAAAGAAAAAATTATAATTTTAAAATAAAAATTATTTTTGAACAATTTGGATAACCTTAATTAGATATTCGGTAAATGCGATGCCAAACATGAAATAAGATGAGTTTTTTCAACAGGTATCCAGTGATTTGTTATTTTTTTAAAATTTCAACTTTTTGTTCAAATTTTCATTTGTATTTGTAAATTTTAATTATTTCATATCTAAGCATATGTAGTTAGTTTGTTTATATTTGTCTTAAAGATATTAACTAAGCTAGTACAATCTAATTAATTTAGTTTAATTAAAAATTAACTGAAATTTTTTGTCATGTTATTTTACACTTTAGATGTAAAGACTTTTAATGACGAAGAACCACATTTCAAGCTTGTTTTTCTAATTCATTCACAATAAATCTAACCTAACAATTAATACGAATGAATACAATCTTTTTCCGTTAACGCAGTAGAAAGTTATTATAACATCATCGTCACATTTTATACAAGTTCATAGGTAGCCATGGAGATTTCTTCGATTTCTTCACATTAATGTTAAGTTAGCTTTATTATTAGTAAATGAAAAAAAGGGTAATACTTAAAAAGCAATTAAGAAGATCGCTTACCGGTTTCTTCGCAGTCAGAGTCAATACCAAGACTCTTGTATTTCGACACTTTTTATTAAGCGTACTAATTTCAGTTATGTAGTTGCATGTTTAAATAAGTTTCTTGAACTTTGTAAATACATACATAATACGCGTCGTGGGCTACCCAAGGGAAGTCAAAATTATCCGTCTTCTCTGTTTACGGAAATGTAGACGCCGACTCAGCACAGCCTTCTAGGCTACGTATCTCTTCTTTTGTGGTGCACTTGATCCAGCGTTTCAAATACTTCGATATTTCTTCCGAGAGGATTTCTGATAACTGATAATTTTCTTCCATTAGTCACCGCACAAATTTTAAGTCTTCCAAAAGCATGACATTCAAATGTGGTTATTGGCGATAAGCAAGATTGTGATTAATTCCGAGACATGCTATTCTATCCATGGCAATTCGCCGATTTACCAATACCGTTTTCCGTGCGTGGCATACCTTCTGACTGGATAAATCTTATCACTACCCTTTGCTTTTCCTGTCTACATATTTGGGAAGAGCAGTCATTTTCCAGGCCAAACATCACTAGTGTGACCGTGGTAATGTTAACTCTAAGCGTACTTGCGCAAAGGTAATGGCGCATACCTAAAGATATGCTACGATGATAGTCCGGTACCTCTTGATTTTCTCTCCTATAATTTTTTCCAAAAACTGTTATAATCCAATCATTCCAAACCCACAGGTTTTAATATCTCTTCAAACATTATTTATTTACCCTCCTTCTTTCCGAAACTCCGCTATATATGTTAACGCTAGACCTTCCTAAAATAAGAATGGTTACCAAATAATTCGCTCATTGATGAAATGTGTTTTATTTGATTACAGAATGTTATTTTGGGAAATACTAATCTGTTGCTTATTATACCTATTACATTTTAGAACAACCGTTGTCAGAGACATATTATTTATGGACGAAATTTTCCTTTGGTTTTGAAGCCTGTGAACTTGTCTATGCCCGCGACTTACTTCTTCAGGCATAGTATAATATAATATATTTATTAGCTGCAATATAAAATTAGTACGTCAAAAAATAAAAATATATGAATGCATGGGTACATCACATATAAAATAAACATAATATAAATATGATTGTATAAAAAGCATTAGTGAAAGATATTTGCGAAATTTTCCAATGTATAAAAAGCGTGGTCCATAAGGTACGTCTTCATGGTTTTTGTAATGGGGCTCAATGAGAGGCCCTTCCATTTAGCCACTAGTCTGTTAAAAGGCCGCAGAAGGCCAGGTGTTCTCCGCTCATTGATCTTCAGCCTTACGTATGGCACTACTAGCTGCTCATTTGGTCTTGTAACGTGTTTATGTTTGTCTTTGATACACACATGACGACATGGTTTTTAATATGTGCAAGAATTTCCAGAATATACATTGAGATTACTGTAGGAATTTGGCATTCAGGAAATGGGGGTTTACAGGAAAAAGTATAGGGAACGCCTTTTATAGCGCGATGGGCTAGTTTTGCAAAATTAGTATTTTGGTTTCATCTGAAGATATACCCCATAGTGCCATTCCGTAAATCATACGCGAGTGAAACAGAGGCATAATATGTTACCTTTGCAGCCTCTTTGTTAATAGCTGTAGGGATTCGTTTTAAGGCATAAATGGCTGAGAGAAGTTTAGCCACCTCGGTACTCAATATATGGACACCAACTAAGATATGGATCTAAATACACTCCCAGAAATTTAATCCCTTGAGTTGAAGCACTTTCCTCGTTACACGTAAAAATATTTAACGACTTTACCGATGTCAATAATACGTCTATTTGAGATGAACCAATCTTTAGTCTGTTGCTTTGCAGAGGCAGTGTCTTCATTCTTACGGATTAATATTGTGGTGTCGTCAGAACATAATAGTGAATCAAAAGTTGGAGCAGGTCATTTATATATATTATGAATAACAAAAGACCAATGATAGTACCCTGAGGTATTCCTGTAATGACGTGTAGCCTGTCACTATTGCTATCAATACTGCTTCCATATTGGTAACGATTTTGTAAGACTGAGTCGAACAGCTGGAGAGCCACTCTTCTAATACCATAATGTTTAAGTTTGCAAGAAACGATTGTGTGACAAACACAATCAAATGCCTTAGAAAAGTCACAGAATAAGGCTCTGATTTCGTTACCTTCATCCAAGCTATCCGCCGCCGTTGTAAGCAGATGCTGCACTGCATCAGTTGTTCGTGATTCACGCCAGAAACCAAGGCTAAGGTACTTATTACGTTCAAGATATTCCAGCATTCTTATACTTATTATCTATTCAAATATTTTATAAAAGGCAGGCAGAATCGCGATTGGTCTGTAATTGGCAATGGCACTTGGACAACCTTTTTTGAAAATGGGTTTAACTTTGGTCGCTTTTTATCAGGGAAGGTCCCTTTTGTGATATAAGTGTTAAAACATAAAAATAAGAATTAAAATGATCCCAATAAAATCACTGATCAAATAGAAGAAAAGCTGAACACGTTTATAATTCCCGTTCAGAAAACTCCTTGGAGTAATGCCTCGTTATTTAAGTGAAGTACAAGTCCAAAGTTATACATATTGATTTCACAGACATTGTTATTCAACAAACAACTTTTATCAAAGGTATGACGATTCCGCATGTTGACAGAGCGAAATATTTTTGCATTATTCTTGATGTCATTACGATGGAAACAACATATTACAAAAACACGTGATGAACCTAACATGTAGTCCAGGAAAATATATTGACTGCTTGGATATAATTTTAAGATTCAATCCAAACTTTCTATATACTCTGAGAATGGGTATCATATTTTTGCAACTTTTAATAAATTAGTAGAGGATTAAACAATAGTTGACCTTAATTGACGTATACTAAGCATTTTAATAACGTGCGATTTCATTCAAACGTTTTCTTACTACATAATTTATAAATCACTATGTTTACAGTTTCTGGAAACAATATGATAGTCATAAAATATGTTTGGCCACGTAGCAACTGAAGGTTCTAATTCGAATCTAAATAACGTAATTTTATGAGTTCGATCCTAATACCAGCTTTGCTTTTACTCAACTCGGCACGAAATAACTAATATTAAGAAAAATTTTGGTTTCACGGAAGCTAAATGCTTTCCCAGCAAAGTATTTGTTACAATGTAACCTGAAATAGCGCGCAAGTTGTGTCTGTTACCTTGACCTAAATCACGTAACGCGATCATAAATCAACCAAGAATACAGGAAGTGTTGAACGCCTTGCATGGGGTCCACTAGCTATTTATGCGAAAAGAACATTCTCGCGAAGTCGACGTGTGGGAATAATGCTGATTTTTTATATGCATTGGTAGGTTTGGATTTTTTAAAACTAAGCTACCTCACTATTTCGCTATTCGCACATACCTGCCTTCCTTCGGGTAAGCCGACTGCCAGGTACACTCTACATAGATTAGAATTTCATTAGCACCACGTCGTGTGGAATTGGATCGATGGATGTCCTCGTGCCATGGCATGCAATGGATGCGAGGTTAATAATGAAGATCTCGCCACCCCTAATTCCTTTTCTTTTCATTTCATTTAGAGCCTGTCGAAATATGACGTTATCCTCGTTTTGGTTTTTGATCTCAAATACACACAAAGTTTGCGAAAATGGAAGTGTGTGTAATAATCTTTATACAAATTTCTATATGTAAATTTCAATAATAGAAGTCAACTCCTGAGCAAAATGTTAAATACTGCAGGTTCGGTTATTTGAAAGCTAATGTTATAACTACTCATATTTATTTACCGCTTTAGCAAAATTTTTTGGTAGAATTTGAAATACTTATGCAAAGTAGTTTCACCGCTCTTCCGACAATATATTTTCTTTTAAGTGACATTATTACACATCGATAAAGTTCTCACTACCACACACTATTTAATTAAATTTGCTGACACGTGTTTCGCGAGCAATGGGACAAGCATCTCCAAACTGGTTGCTTTGTTGCTACTGAACACGTGTCACCGAATTTAATGAAATAAATATTGATTCTTTGTATATTTTCATAGTTCATGCTAATCTTTTGATAAATTAGGCTGTTGTATTGTTTCATCGATACCTGAATCACTGCGCGGTTTTAGTGGTATTAGTGTTAGTACTTATTCCTCCTTGAAAGCAACTCTAAGAGGTAACGCACGGGTAATTACAATTGGCAAAGCTTTGAAAAGCAATACCTTAGTTTGACAAAAATTCTGCAATCTAGAATTGAATTCAATGAATGGAAAAACGTGATATCACACTAGAAAAGCAAGTGAATATTCAAATGCTTTTAGTGTGCCTTGAGTAATATTCTTACCAATATACGAGGTAAGAAATAAATGCGACCGATATCTCTTTGACTTGTTTTGCTCCAATAACATTACAATTCAACAGTGTCCTGTCCAAACCAACTGCTTTGGGAAGTCACACAGCCTTGAGGACGGTCCTTCCGCTCCCACAGCAGTGCTGGGACTTTGATATCGGAATAGCTTTCAGCTGGCCGGTTACCACCATTTTAATTTTGTCCGGTGCCGCAAAACAACTCCCTTAGAGGTTTCAATTGCGGGAAGAGAAGAAAGTCAGAAGGACCCAAATCGAGCGAATAAGGAGGCCGAAGAGCCACAGAAATGTTCTTATTGTACGAAAATCGGTGCACTGAAAATGGTGTGTGACAAGGCGCATTGTCGTGATGCAACACCCTGTTTTTGACGTTTGGTCTCACACGCATTAGCATAGAAGTTTTTCAAGGAACCTTCAGTAAAAGTATTGATTAATGCCTTAGCCTGGAAGCAAATCGGCATGCTTTTGATCGTTGACTTGTTCATCCTCGCTTTTTGGCCTTAGGGTGCTTGAAGTATGCCGTTCCATCCTTTGGCGTTTGGTTGATCGCACACCTTTGTTCAAAATTCGTGTCACTTATTGTCAGAACGCACAAGCGAAATCTGCTTCACTAGAAACCTCGCCACGGACTAACAACGTGACCCTAGCGAGTTCCAACTCGTTTTGATGGCGTTTACATATGTTCGCCTGCCTCTCTTCCATGTTCCGCTGCACCAGTGCTGCCCTATCGAACACCAAGCTACCAGTATCATTACTTGATTTACACACTCAGTAAATTCAAACAACGTACATTGTTTGTAACCTGCTTGTGTTACGCATGTCATTTAACTACCAGAGTCTTTATCGTCTATATATATCGCTTTCAAGACACACCATAAGAATACAATTGTTGAAAACAGAAACATGGTTTACCCAATTCTAATTAAAATATAATTTAAAGTAGTCCATAAAATGAAATGTATTTATATTTAAGTGGGTACTCCGGACTTGAACTTTGGAATATGGATGGTAGCTTAAATAACTTCGGCAATATAGGTTAAAGTTAATGCGGCATCCCTTAATGTTAATCAATGCCCCGAAGATTTTGTGGATAATGTTTACATACGTATCAGAGCTTACTTAAGCTGCTTTTAATACAATTAAATGGTTTTGGTTTGAGAAACGGAGACGAAGATCCTTCCTTAACAAAGCTGTTGGCTATTTCGTTGTGATATCTCCATGCCCTGGTGTTCACATCAAGATTTCTTTGCTGTTGTTGGACAGCTGCTTAGGTACGGGACCTTTTACAGTTCTTTGCAGTTTTCGACACAAATGTAACTGAACTTTAAAGTATTTCAGACTGTTGGAAGGAGATGCGACAATGGCTTCAATGGCAGCGTGAAAACGCGAGCACCTACTTTCACGATAAGGCAAGGCTCTATAAAGTTTTGAGATTATCGTTTGATGAAACTAAGGAACAAGTGGCGGGTAATGGTCTCGTGATCTGAGTAATGTACTCATATCGAAAAATCTCGGAGACGAAGACAAGTTATAGAAGGATGTATCCTCATACGAAACGGTCCACAAGGCAAAATATGAGAGAGGAGCAGATAGAAACAGAGAGCAGACAAGGAGAAGAACCGAGGACCTAATAGGCAAGTTCCCAACCCCGACTTCCATTCCAAGCAGGATACAGCCTGAGGTAAAGCGCAAGAGAACCGACACAAGACCGATAGGACAATTGCGCGACGCCGGAACCCATCGTAACAAACTGTTTAATGTCACCGAGGGTTCCAGGTTCCTGTTATTAATGTGGTTTTAGAGACCATCTTCAAAGCAATTGCACCCAAGAGGGAGGTAACACAATGAAACCTACTCTTTTATTTGATGCAACACCATTTGAGGCACATACAGTGCCAATTATCTTATGTAAAATACCTTGTCGTTGATGCTAACAGTCCAATATTATTAGTACGTAGCAGTATAGTAAGAACATTAATTTATATCACAATTCTCCTGAAATGTTATGCGATGGAATTAACAAATCGAAATTAGAAATATTAGGTGTTATTTATTTTGTTGTAAATGTGTGTAATAAGTCGTTGAATTTAACTTTTTATGTAGTACCGGATTCTGACATACCACATATCTGTTTGTTAGGTAGAGATTTCTTATGAAGGAGCGGACTTAACGTGCACATTATGGACGGAAAAATGATCCTAAGCCCACCAGTAAGAGTTAATAAGCAGGCAATCCCGGGGATCCTCATAAATATAAATTATGTCGGAAAAGATGAAGTTGAGCCGAACATGAATGCCGAGATTGAACACAAGGATTCCGTTAAGTTTGGAAGGAAGATCAGCAAAGCAACCGCACAAACTTTGGTAATATTGCTAGGGGATTCGTTTGGTTGTCAGCCAAGTTCTGATAATCTATCCATCAATACCATCCTTAGCACTAGAAACTCCTGATACTGATTTCAAAGAAACACCGCCAAAAACGCCACGTGAAAACGAAAAAGTAGAAGATTTAGAAAGTTTATTTTTCCCTGGAGACGTCGGAAAATAGACATAGTTAGTAAACGACGAAGTGGAACTGCCTGTAGATACGGTAGCCGAGGCGAAAAAGAAGGACGAAAGATGGACTTTTCAAGAATACCTGATAAAATAATGACTTGAGTTCGAAATACAATACAAAGATTTGTCTTTTGATGGTAAACGTTGGTTCTTCAAAATACACTTGCCGTGGAAGACTAAAACCAGGTAAATCGGTTTTATTGGAATGAAGCTTTCAACTAAGAGGTCCAATACGATTTCGGTGAAAGCATGGTATGACGAGAAGGATATTAACAAACAGAAGGGATTTTATGCCGAGTGGAAAGAAAGATGGCACAGAATGTTCGAGTTTAATCACGACCTGATAGATGTCGTATCACCTTCTTATGATAGTACACAAAGAGCTGACAGAGAAGAACAGTTTATTGCGTCACGTCGTATTCTAGCGCTTTTTCAACCTTTATACATGACAACGACATTTTACACGTGTTAGCTGCCACAGATGTACCCAGAGCTAACGGACAGGTTAGCATGATTCCGATGCTGGAAAAAGTATCTAATTCTCCATAAACGTGAAATCAATCTTTACCAGATGTTGAATTTGCCATCAACAACACCGTGAATCGTTCTACGGGAAATGCTCCTGCTAAATTATTGTTCGGGATACATCAAATCGGTCAGGTAAATGATGATCTGAAACAAATTTTGACCTGCCTGAATGAGCAAACCGATAACTTGGAACAGATTCGTGAGGAAGCTAGTCTAAATATAGAAAAGACTCAAGCATGCCACAAACTTTATTATGGCATGAAGCGCAAAGAGACTGTTCAGTATAGTGTGGGTGACGTAACGTTCCAAACGTAAAAGTGACTGCGGGTATAAACAAGAAATTATTGCCTAAATATGGAGGACCCTATGTGACTAAGAGAGTGCTTCCTAACGATAGATATGTTGTGGCAGATATCGAAGGTTTCCAAATAACACAAAGATCTTTCGAAGGCATTTCCGACGCTTAACATCTGAAGTACTGGAGCGAATGACGCTCTCACTCAAGATTTCTTTGGTTCAGCTATGTAGTATGATAGCATGTATCTCATGTCGTGTATTTTGCAATTTGATAAATTTGTTTTGTATATATTTGTTCACATCATGTGGTACTAATGTTGGTATAATCTTTGTAGTATACATTGTATTAGAGCAGTAAGATATTTTACACATTGATTGAAACGAATCACTTATGGTCAGGACGGCCGAGTTGTAGTAATCGTAGTAAAACTCATTTAATCATTTCACTTCGCTTCGATACCGACATGAAGCGTGGTTGTTATCACAGGCGCTAGTGTTTTATCTATAGTTGTTATCGTTAGTGTAGTAGGGTTATAGTTGTATTTAATGTAATATGATTTTATGAAGATGTAGAATAAAGCCGTTTAATTTTCCGTTAGTGATTTTATTTGAAGAACGTCGGCCCCCTACACACAGAGCTTTATTGCGTGAATATTCGCTTGGAAGATGATTGGATAGACGTACACACAAATTGCAATGAAAAAATTGGAGTTCAACTATTCCTACTCTAACCCCGTGTTTGTGCATCAGTAAACTGTAGTGAGTTGATACTGTTGTGACTCTAACATTCCTTTAGTATCACACTAGCCACAGATTATCAGTCCAAATAGCCTTCTTAAAGTCGTCCGTATTCAAAATAGTAACTTAACTAATTGTGAGAAACAATGTCCGTGTCCGTCTTATAACGTACATTTATAGATGGTTCGTTAACCCTTTCCTAGCTGACGGTACTAATTTGTACCACCTTTTGTAACGGTAAATTTAACAAATATAAGATCGCAGCAGCTTTCGTCTGCTTAAATATCTCTACTAAAGCAATGGAGCTCTTTTTAGATTCTGTTGAAAAAGAAAAGAAATTTGTGGAAAGAAGAGGGATATGTGAGGTATGTAGCACGAAGAAGGTACAATCTAAACGTCATTCCAAGTGCTCTCACTGTGATGTTTTTTATGCCTGAACAAAAGAAAAGCTGTTTCGCTGAATATCACGAGGCAAATAGCGTTTTTAAATAATTCCTATGTTTTATTTTCTTCATCTGTGACACTAATAGACTGACGGTACTTATAGGTCTAGGTCTTAAAAGTAATACTAAGAGTCAAAACAAAAATTTCAACAATACAATAGTTAGTTTCATTTATAATGCCTTTACATAATAATAAAGATAAATTAATATTTTTTACTTTATGTCATAGCTGGTAGGAAAGGGTTAATGATATTTTTAGCTTAGAAAAATACAGTTTCATGAGTAACACAACATTTAAATATTTATATTATTTACAGCGCGATAGGATTAGACGTAATGTGTTTGGACAAAGGAGTATGGACATTAGTAATGTGACTAGACTAGACTAGGGGTTTACAACCGTGGCAACATTCATCATGCTCAATACCACTGTTCAAATGATTGGCTGCAAAGAAATCGGGGGATGGTAAGTGTAGATTCTATTATTTTGTACAAGTAGAATTACTGCCTAATAGCACCGGATAGTGATGATACTGAATGGCCACAGAAAAGTATAAATAAATATGCTATCTGAACAAATGCCTTTTTGGTAGTAAGTAATCCAATATGATGGGTATAACAGTTGTAGGTAATTTAGTTTATTAAATTGGCGTAAAGGTTTTATCAAATTATTGAGCTTATTAACTTTAATGAATTTCTAATCTGTGTTAGGAATAATCCATCTCGTAATGCGTACATATGTGGGATAAATGTATAATTTCATATTACATTGCGATAGAATGCATTCAATTTGTTACATACACATTTATGTATTTCCTTATTTCATGTCGACTTCTCTTAATGCTTTGATTTTCGTCTGAAATTCGTCTTAATCGTAGTACTGTTGTTACTATGTATTTTATAAAGAGCTGTATACATATTCAAGTTGATTATTTTTGATAGACCTACTATTTCAATAAGAAATACAGCTTAGGTTTATTTTATTAGTTATTGCTTTTCATAAAACCAGGGAAATATGTTAGCCTGAGAGAACGTAATTCTTTAACTTTATAGCTTCTTTTCTCACTGACTTGGTACCCATTTCAATTTATTTGCTTCGAGTCACGCTAGCTCACATTCCTGCTAGATTTCTGCCTTTGATTTTATTATGTAGCCTGATAAAAGCGGGTTTCATTTAATTTTCGGTTTGTTCGATACAGAACAATAACTGAGCTGGTGTTAGTACGGAAAGCTACATTAAATTATTAGCTGCTGGTATGCGTATGTTCAAACGATGAGCATACCTATATACACAAAACGGAACGTAGTTATAAATTTCGTTGTACATCTCAAAATTTAGAGGAGCAGTAATGCAGTTGCGCCGTCTAACATACGTGCTTTTGTAACAAAGTCGGTGAAAATTTAATCCGAATTTTTCGTTCGAAATATACACATCATGGCACATTCGGAAATTATGCAGGTTGCCCCTGTTGTGCAATTTGTTAATGAAGAAATAATTTTATTTGATTTGTACTTATAGATACACTTCTATGAATTAGGCGAATACGTTGCATGGATTTAGAAGAATAGGATATATTTTTGATATGCATGTTCTTTATGGTTAATCGAAGTAGGAAGAAATAGTCATTAGGATAGCGGAATTAAATTCAGAACCCCTCGAAGTCTATATTTTATACAATCTTGAACATATATTAACAGTAATACAGTACCATCATGGTAGAAGTGTATGATTGTTTGATCTATCACCTAGTTACACCCGGTAAAGAAGAATGGTGGCTAGCGATTTCTTTTTTAATATATGCCAAGTCGTACTTGATTATGGATGAATTGGATAACCGTTCCAGTTATATGTACGTAATATCTTGTAGCAATAAGCAATAGGCAAAAACGTCTCAAGAATCACAATCAGTATTATGATATACCGGTATTATACCATATTATTATAGGTAAGGATATTCTCTCTTGTAGTGTTATCGTTATCTCACTATTTTTAATTAGGCTAGCATGTTTTAAGAGCAAAAAGAATAAAAAGCAAAATGTGGTACTAATCTGCATTAAGTGATAGTTTACAGTCTTTCCTTCAGAGTTCAGACACTGTTACCAATATAAAAGTATAGTAATAAACTATAATATACTATTATAACACTAAACAACTGGAAGTCACTAAGTTACGGTTATTAAAACTAATTAATAATAATAAAGCTAGGTAATTATAAGACAAGCGTCCGGCGCCTCCACCAAAAGGAGTTTTTAATATTTATAGTATATTCAGTATAATTTAAGAATGAAAGTATAACTATTTAATGTGCTCTATAGAAGGTCGCTAGCCAACAATATTATATAATATGCTCCTGGATTAGAAATACCAGAATTAACATAGAGCACCGTCAAATGAAATTTTGTGTTACATTTAATACACTACTAAATGTTTGCCGATCTGTTATGTGAATGGAGCGTTATCGCATGTTTTAAGTGTTAGCAAATCTTATTTCTACCATATTTTGGACCACAATGGCGTCCTCTACGTTATTTGCACTGTGCTTTTAAAAAATGTGGTGTAATTACTGTATAAATTTCGTTTCCAAAATACACTTAAAAACTCATACCGTACATATGAACGTACTTATTTTAGCAGTAATAATAACAATGCACTATAAGAATGCACTACTCACAACATTATGGTTAGACAACACGTAGTTCTGATAGACACAGCAGACAAACATAATCGTCCTTAGTTGGAGACTAAAAATCTTCTTAGTAAGTTCATCGTTGTTGCATTTATCGTGTCTTTATTCTACAAGATACAGGAAGAAAGATACACCAATTACAAAACTTTGTTAGGGATTTAGAAACTACAGAGTGACGATAGGATCTAACTAAACTATGTAAGACAGGTACGAATTTCTTCCTGAAAGTTCTTTTGTAAACACTATTTATTAAAAAATCTTCTTTAGTTGCAAACATACATCACGCAAAATGTAAACCAACCCGTTAGGTGTTATCTCAGGCTAAATTTTAGACTACACTGCACTCCGTAGAGCCGATTATTGCATTTTTTTCGATACTAACAGATGTGACATTTACTACGTTCTACGCTTGCCTCATCCAATATATCTTGTGTATCAGTTGTAAATGTCAGGGCGAATTCGTAGTAAATGTGTTGTACGATAAACCAGTGTTTAAATTATCGCGTATGATATATAAAATACGGTGAAAACTTGTTCCAAAATGAACAGAGTCGACCTTATGGTAGGTTCATGCGATTGATACACATTTAATGCCTGTCAGAGTTTTCTGATAACCTACGCCGGTGGTACGGTACGTTAGTAGATCGTATCAAATCCTTCTGTATTTCACCAAATACGTTTAGCATTTAATAGTAAAATTCGTCTGTGCATGAAGGTAGAATTTTTGTCCTGTCTAATTAAGCAGATTTTTTCATTTGTCGAGTATTACACGTTCAATCGCACTTGGGAAGATGTTGCCAGGTTCTATCGTACACCGCAAATCAGTTCCTCTGGTAATGACGCATGCTAATAAATTTCTCTTCCTACCTCGATTAGAATTATGAAATTCTAGGTTTTATTCTCAGATAATATGTTGTGGTATCTTTTGAGCTTCTAATGATGGATAAAGCGTTTGTACTACAGATATCATCAAATCGAATTTCTTCTTTATCGTGGATGTAGTTGTATGAAGCTGTAGAAACCAATAGATTAAGAAATTGTTAATATATTAATGTTGGACATGTATGCCCTGCTTGACAATTTTTCTAAAATAATTTCCTGATTTGATTTCTTTTATTGTTAGCTGATGACCGAGAGATCTATTGTAATAGTGACAAATTGCACCTAAATTTTTGCAATTTCGCGTGGTCGACTGATACAATTAACACGTTGAATGCGCATGACGCGCAAACGCGTCATTGTGTTACCACTAGCTGTGCGCATGTCGTGCTAGTGCGCCAAAAAGAAAATTAGTATTATTATTATAATCGAATCCCCTTTTACCGCTAGGTTTCGGGGTTTGCTCTAATATGTATGAATTTTTTCCAAGCTGTTCTGTTTCTTGCTAGTAATTTTGCTTCTTCTCTTGATTTGCCTCTGGTCCGCAGTATTTTACACATCGTTTGGTCCCAGGTCATCCTTGGTCTTCCTCTTCTCCTCCTTTTCTGTATTTTTGCTTCATATATTTGTTTGACCTGTCTCCCTTTGGGCATTCGCTGTAAGTGTCCCCACCAGCTCAGCTGTCGTTGTTCGATGAATTCTGTTATTGGTTGTACCTTTAGTGCTTCTCTGATCTGTGTGTTACGAATTCTATCTAGTCTGGTTATTCCTTTTATTCTTCTTAGGTACTTCATTCCCACAGCTTGTATTTTACTTCTTTGGTTGTTTGTAAGGTTCCATGATTCGCATCCGTATGTTAAGATCGGTCGGTATATGGTGTATGGTATGGCTTTTATTTTTGTCTGATCCGAGATTTCTCTTTTGTTAATAAATTTTTTATTCATTGCATAATATGGTTTTATTGTTTTTCCTTATTCTTTCGTTGATTCCGGCATCCTGTTTTCCTGTCCAGTCCAGTGTAACTCCTAGGTATTTAAATTCTCTTACTTGTTCTATTCTGTTCTTATCTATTACTATCTGAGTATGAATATTCTGGTCTCCTATTATCAGTATTTTCGTTTTATCTATGTTCATTTTCATACCTTCCTCCTCCGTTATTTCTTTCCATATATTCAAGTTTCTTTGTAATTGTTCCTCGTTTCCTGCTATCAGCACTACATCGTCTGCAAATGTTGCCGCCGCTATCTCCACTCTTTCTAGGTTTTTATGTCCGAACATCATTCTTTCTTGCATTTCTTAATGATTGTGTCCATGTGTACATTGAATAGTGTGGGGCTGAGGCTTCCTCCTTGTCTTAGTCCTGTGTCTGTTTTGAATCCTTCGGACTTCATGTTTGCTTTTATCACGTAGTTCGTATTCGTTCTGTACATGTTTTGTATAATTCTTATTATTTTACTGTCTACTCCTCTATCTTTCAGTCCCTTCCATATTCTGTTTCTAGGGACTGTGTCGAACGCCTTTTCTATGTCGATGAAGGCTAGAAATAGGTTTTTATCTTGTAGGTGTCTTTTCTCTATCAGTTGTTTGATTGTAAAGATATGATCTTGGGTGCTTCTTCCTGGTCTAAATCCGCTTTGTGATTCATCTAGTTGAGGTTCTAGTATTGCTTTTAGTTTGTTGTTTATAATTTGTTCGTAAATTTTGGTAATAGTGTTCAGTAAGGTTATTCCTCTGTAATTGGAGCAGTTTTTGTCTCCTTTTTTATATATTGGTGTAATTAGTGCTGCTCCCCATTCTTCAGGTATTTTTTCTTCTTTCCATGATTTGTTTAGTATTTCTAGTAGTACTTTCACACCTGTCTCTCCTAAGCTTTTTATTATTTCTGTTGTGATCTTGTTTTCTCCCGGCGCTTTTCCATTCTTTAGCGTTTTAATTGTATTTTTCAGCTCTCCTGTCTCTATTCCTTCCATTTCCTCTTCATTTCTCTGTTCTTCAAGCCCTCTTGTGCTCTCTTCATCAGTTTGTAGTCCGTGTCCTAATAATTCTTGGAAGTATTCTTTCCATCTCCCCATAATATCCTTTTCCATTGTTAATATTTCTTGTTGTTTGTTTTTATGTATATCTCTGTTATCGGTTTCTCATTTCTCCATGATTTTAGGATTCTATAAAAGAGTTTTTGGTTGCTGGAGCTATTCTTTTCGATTATGTTTCCGAATTCTGTCCATGACCTTTCTTTTGCCTCTTTCACTAGGGTTTTAACTCTGTTTCTTTGTTTTTTCTATACTTCTTGTTGTTCTGTTGTTTCTTTTGTTAGATATTTTTTCCATTCGATTCTCTTCTTTCTAATTTCTTCCTGTATTTCAGTGTTCCATCATGCTGTTTGTCTTTTCTTATTGTTTGTTCTGGCGGTTCCGCATATCTCAGTTGCTGCTTTTACAACTATGTCTTTGAATATGTTCCATCCTTGTTTGGCATTGATCCTCTTTATCTCTCCTAGTTTATGTTTCAATTTTATTTCGGTTATGTTTAGGTATTCAGCGGCTATTTCTTCTCTTCTGAGTTTGTATGTTCTAACTGTTACATGGTTTCCTTTGCTTGGTCTTGTCCATTTTACGGATTTATGTGCGCTTGTTTTATTTTTGATACCAGTAGGTGATGGTCACTATCTATGTTGGCTCCTCTCCTTACTCTCACGTCCATTATATTTTTCCTTTCTTTTCTTTGGACTAGGACGTAATCTATTATTGACCTTTCTCCTCTATTTGGTTGTATTCTGGTCTATTTGTGTGGGTAGAAGGAGTTGGTAATTATTATATTTTGTAATTTGCAGAATTCCAGTAATCGTTTTCCGTTGTTATTTCGTATTTCTTCTCCATGCATTCCTAATATTGTCTTGTTTTCTACATCTTTGTTCCCTACTCTGCTGTTAAAGTCACCTGCTATATAGGTTGTTCCTTTAGCCTCTTCTTTTGTTGCACTTAGTTTCAAAATTTTTCTTTATCTTCTCTTTTTCCATTTTCGTCTGGTCCGTATATTGATATTATTGATCTAACATCTCCCTGTTCATTTTCTATCTCTATCAGCAGTATTCTCTCAGATACTGCTTTCCATGTTCTAATTTGATTTGCTAGTTGTTTATGTATTATGCATCCCACTCCCGCCGCTGCCCTTTTGGGTTACTTCCACGCCACTGCAAATCAGTATATGGTCATTGCTTAGGCTTATTCTTCCGGTTCCCTTCCTTTTTGTTTCGTTTATTACTAGTATTTCGAGGCCTGTTTCTTCAAATTCGCTTATTAATTCGTTTTCTTTGCCATTCAATACTCTGACATTCCATACTCCCAGCTTCCATATTCTTGTTCTACTTTTTATCTCTGTCTCCCTGTGTATTTTCCTACTTATGTGTATTTTGTTATGTTCACGTACCTTATCCATTTCCATTTCCATTGCCCGGTCTGTTTCTTCTTTACCTTTCCTATCTGCCTTTTCTAGTTTTTCCTAAATGTTGTTCTTGTTATTTTTTGAAGTTGTTCATCGATATTACTTGTTTTCGGTGATCGGTCTTGTACTGTTAGTTTTTGGCTGGTGTACTCAATATTTTGTATCCTCTTTTTTTCATGCTGTATGTTTTTTATTGTTCCTTCTATTTCGTTGTCTATTATCAGTTTGTTGTATTTAATTATTGCTTTATGTCACTTATTTCTCATTTCTTTTAGTAATGGTATTAATTCCCTTCTTTCCTCTTGTATATTTTTGGGTAATCTTCATCAATCCACATTTCTGTGTCTTTGAAATATTTTGTATTTCGTAGTATTCTATTTCGAGAGCTTGGCTTCGTTAGCTTTATGAAAACTGGTCTCTTTCTGTCTTTTATGTATTTCCCTATTCTTCCTATTTCATCCATTTCATTTCTCTGATCAATATCGACTCTTATTTTTTGCATTATCTTGTTTACTTTCTCTGTTATTTCCAGTTCTCTTTCGTTTTCTTCTTCATTAACCCCTTTTATTATTATATTTCTTGATCTAACCTCTCTTTCCAATTTTTCTATTTTGTCTTCCTGTGTTGCTACCTTTTCTCTTAGTTCTTGATTCTCTTCTCTGATTTGTTTCATTTCCTCTACAAAATTATCCATCTTATTAGTCATTTGCTTCATGTTTTCGGCCAGTTGTTGGAACATTTTTTCGATTCTTTCCATGTCTGTCGTTTTGTTATTGATGTTTCGATTATCTGGGTACGGTTCTGTTCTTTGTTGTTTCTTCCAACGTGTACTTCTTCCTTATAGCACCGCGCAAAAGCCCTTGGCCGATCGTCCCGTCGGGCCTTGGACTCTTGTCCGTGCATATATTGTGGCAGACTATTTATGTTTTCTGAATTTATTAATTATTTTTGGCTGTTTTAACTATTTGTACTACTTACTCACGTAACAATCACTTTTCCGGTAGCACTGGTCACCTTTGTTTGGTTTGTTTGTTCGTAACTCCGCAGTATTTTGGGGTTTATTACGGAGCAAACACCAAACGCGTTTTCTGATGTGTTGTCAGAACCGTATTCCTATGTTCTCAAAAAGGAAAATTGACGCGAAATTAATAAATTATTGCATATTATTTCTTTACTATCTAGAAACTATGATTGTTAGCACAAACTAGAGTTTTATTTAAAAATTCTTCCTTTCCTCTTTCTTAAAAAAGTTCCGATGGGTTTAGTTAGCACTGAACGTGTTAAAAGGAAACTAGAGCGGAAAATATATTACCGCAGCCAATAAAGGTTAACTGAATTCTATTTCCTTAGGTTGGTAGCATCTGAAAAAACCATTGCAACTGAATATTAATGCTACAAATACAATTTTTAAGACGTACGCTACATGTAGAATAGGGGCGGAGCCGAATATCTCCCGAATTTAATCCACAACATTGTTGACAATTAACAAGTTTTCAATGTTTCGCTGTAGCGTATTAAACTTATGGACTAGTTTTCAGCTACCTAGCGTCCCGTTCAACCTTCTTCTACCAATAATGTAGTCCGTAACTTTTGGCTTGACAAGTGATGGCACTATATCAGATTTCTTCGTCAAAGACAGTACTTATGCGTTTTTCAAACTTACAGCTTATATATTCAAGCCCTCTACCAAATAGCCTAAATTTTCCTGTATAAGTAGGGGTGTAATTACAAATCCACAAATATCGTTTTAAATTGCTTCAAAGGTCTGTTACACAGATTTCAATCTACAGAAAAATATTAAATAATCAAATAAACTTCTGTGTCTTAAGGTTTCCCTATTACAAAATACGATGTGAACGCTGAAGTTATTTTTGGATACAAAACACGTAATTTCATATAATTCACCAGCATACATTCAATCGGTTTCATAAATTTACAAAATGTAAAGATCAATTAAACAGATAGTTGATGATATATCGATTCAGGTTGTGATATGAGAGGTACTGGAAATTTATTATTTATGCTATCGTGTGTTATCTGCAAACGAAATTCCATTTGCAACTGTAATTAGCTTTCGCATATATACTCTCGATCAATCTTATTTAGGATTCATCTGCGAAGATTAATTCTAAAAGTCAATGTACGTTTTAGAAGAAAATACAGTTACCGCAAAAATGCCTGGTAACAGACCCTAAAATACATTAAGCGCATATTCAGAATGCCGTACGGCTGCAAATTCTTGATGTAATTAAATTTCAATTAATCAGCCTTGATGGCTGATTTTGCGCGAACGATTTCCTGGAAAATCAATTGTTGCAACAGCTTGCAGCTCACACAAAGCCTTTCAAACTTTCTAGTAGCGAACTGCATAGATGGAATACCGTTTCGGTGCCTTCAATTAAAATGTATCTCGACGGAGATATGTCCAATATACTGCTCCTTGTTTTATCAAGCAGACGTAAATCATGTATACATCTAAAATAGAAATAGAATACAGTCAAAAACTAAAAACAGAGAAACTTTTTCTGGATAAATGTGTGCACGGTAAACGTATACTACGGCAAAGGTTTATGACTTTGTTGAAGTAATTGAATCCCCATTATATTAACAGAAGGACCAAGCTGAAAAGGTACAGATTTATCTTGCATGAATATCTAAACAGTGATAACAAAGAAACCTTTGCTAATAAAATAGCAAGCAAGGAAGAGATTAGGCACAGTAGACTGGCCTGTATATTACTTCTCAAACGACTAGTTGTCCTTGGAAATGTTCGTGGGATCCAGATTTCATACCATACAAAAATCTTTGCAGGGACAATTAGCCAAAAGAAAAGTCATGTTTCATCCTGACAGTAGACCGATTAAGACAATTAGTAAAATTACCTGCTGCCTGATTTTGATATTCTCTTCACCTGGGTTCAAGTGATTTGTTCTTCTTTCCCTATCGGAAAGAATGGCTCAGCGAAAAATGATTCAAAATGAGAATATGATAGGCGAAGTGGATGTCTGTTTTGTCGAGTAGAAAGATCGGAAAGAATTGCTCAGCGACATATGATTCAAAATGAGGATATGATAGGCGAAACGGGCGTCTGCTTTGTCAAGGAGAAAGATTACTTCCTAGACGGTAGGAAATAATTGATTGATTGTGCGTAGACTTGGAAGGGAACAATGCATTTTGAAGGATAAAATATTTTTAGTTGTAAAATAGAAGAAATTTCTTCGTGGTAAGTCATTATTTCGTCAAATATCCCTGATATAAGATATATCCGATACAGTGAAAGGAAGAGTTTATCCACAAGCAATGTCCCTTATTTCAGTGATGTTTTGATTTACTTTTAAACTTCGCAGTCACAGCAGGCATATATAGCAATATAATATCAACAATAAAGTGAATTACTCCTGCAAAAAGCCAAACTACTTTGTTTATGTTACGTTGCTAAATGTTAGTAAGTCTCCTAGCTAAAACAAACAAACTAAAATGAGAAAAACGAACTTTGCTTAAAATTCGAGGCGAGCAACAGCCAGGAACGAGTCAAAACTTTCCTCTGAATTTGTATCGTGACTGTTTCAATTTATGCCCAACCCAAATACAAATTAAAACTTGGTCCGCTTCAGTTTCATTTAATAAGCAAACGTTTATGTATTTAATTATATCCCCCGGATAGTATACTGAATAGCACTTACGTTATGTAATGAAATACAGAACTCGAATTAAGTTAATTGTATCTTTCGCTTAACAATTTATCCGGTATTTGTCTGTCCAAATCGCGTATAGTAACGAGATAGAAACGTGCTGACAGTAAACTCACATCTTATCTCCTTTATTTGTTTCAATCAGTATAACAAGCTTGTTTATCGACATTTATTTTTATCCGTGCGAAACGTTGTACTGTGTTTGTTTAAGTCTCGGAACGCTTCGTGGTTAATTAGCATTTGTAGTAATCTCCGTCTCGCTATACACATATACGGTGTATTAAAAGGTTTTGTTTGAGCAGAGTTTTCGGGTCCCCACGTAAAGATACAATGTGTAGGTATAATACCGGGGTTTCCGTGCGAAATTACGAAATGTGTAATAATATTTTCCTTTAACGTAAATTCATATTATAGTAATTGTTTATTCAACAATATCGCCACATTATCACTGTGTAAGGGAATCCCGAATTACGTTTATAGCCGCTCCAATGTAATTGGTAGAAGAGTATAATATTGCCGAGAATTGTTTTCGCTCACACCTACTTACACAGATAATTCTTGAGCGGAAACGGATCCCTTTGACAACACTTAGGTAAGCAGCTTATAGGAAAACGCTGATACCACAGTAAGAGTATATGGGTACATAACTTATATGCACACACATAGTACGTGTATATGGAACATCAATTTCTAAAGTTAAGTTCAATGACCAAAGTACATATTGAATTATGTTCGTCAAAATACGAGTTAGGCCTAGGAATGGCCTGTAGTGCCAAGTTAAATCTAAATGCAAAGGATTTTTGCATGCTGGATGTTCAGCTCTAACAAACACAAAAACATATTGCATTATTGGAGACCGTATGTAGTTATATATCTTGTAATTACAGTTTACTAAACAATGCAATGATTCACTGTTAAATTGATCAAACTTTAAGAACATTTTATGATTTAGCAGGAGGTTGCTAAAATCAGTCTAGCAGTTACAAAGTTTAGATGCTGAGCCTTGCTGTTTCAATAAATACCGCTTCGCTGTTGGTTCACATGCTCAATTTGCGCCAATTCTTCTACTATATGCACTGTATTAGAAGAATAGGACGTAAATCCTTTCTTGAAGTTAGAAGACGAATTAGAACGATTTTTTAAAGTAAAATTAGGAATGTAGGCTTTCACAACCTAAAGATTCATATTTCTACAGAAATGCCCATTATAAGGACAACCCCAAATTTGACATCTAATCTATGATAAACTTCCTCCAGCTATGATATCTTTCTTTACATACTAAGTACTATTATATTACCTGAAAAATATAAAAGTAGAATTTCTTAAACTATAAGACAGTTTTGTATATCTGAGGTTTAGAAAAGCATATATAAATATTACACTTTCTGCTTCTCGAATTCAATTTTACTTGGCTTACTTAAATGAAAATAATAAAGTATTTTCAAGACCCAAAATCTTAATAAAATAAAATCTGCAAAGTAGCCATATAATGACCAAATTAAATTAGGTACGTCAATGGGCAGCTACAAAGTTACTGTGCAAAACCTTACTCTGCAAATACTCTGCAAATACTCTGCAAATTGTGTTTACTCAGTAAGCTTTTACACAGTTACTTGGTAGCTCCCCGCCCTCCATTTTCTGCTTCGTGAATTCAATTTTAGTTGATTTGTTTACATGAAAATGGAAAACTTCGAAAGCCAAGACCATAAATAATGAAATATGGATGACTCCCCATGTAACGCCTTAATTCAATTAGGTACGTTAATGAGCAGCTACCAGATGATTGTGCAAAAGCTTGCTAATATACTTCACAAATTGTGCTTACTTAGTAAACTGTTGGATAGTTACTTGGTAGATGTCTGTTAACCTACCTAATTTAATTAGGTCGTTATATAGGAAGTCATCCAGATTTTATTTTATTATAACTTGTTTAAGACTTATACTGTTCTATTTATTTCAATTTAAGACCATACCATTTTTCTTATTTAAAGTGCAAGATACGAAGGAAATAACCTCAAAATTACAACGTTATTTTGTTGATTATTTCTGAAATGTTGACGTTCCCCCTGCATATCACAGAAGTATGTACCCCTACAAGGTGCTGCCATTGTACGGCTACGTATTAACCTAAACGGTATTCTAATTTGTTTAAACAGGCCCGGAACTCATTTTCTGGAACACTGCTAAACGGCCGTCTTTCATTTTGTTGAATATCAGCTGTGGTAAATAGTTCTCGTGTTTTCAACTTTTAATTTTAATTTTGGAAAGAACCAAGAATTACAGAGAAGTCAGTCAACTAATACGTACGATGACCGAATTGAGTAACAACTTTCCTGACCAAGGAGTCTCACATTGAGAAAACTTTTAATTGTTAGGAGATAGTTGTTGGTATTATCCTAATGTGCGAGGTATTTTTGGTTAGCGTGGTCTTAAACCGTAAGCGTAACGTGCATCCCTTATAGGACACGGTGAAGCGGCTGATTTTGATTATAGTCTTCGGCGTTTTGTATCCGATTAATACTGAAAGTATCAATTTACCTAGTTGACGCCCTTTTTGTACATCTCTCAAGATTCAAGGCATAAATTTTACAGAAACCTTTATCTTCCAGAAATGTGACCATTATGTTGGTCATCATATAGTAGGTACTTTGAGTGCAACGCCAGCCATTAGTACACAGTTCGAAATTATACTTTCCTAAGGTGCATATCAAAATTTATTATTTTATGCAGTTAAGTTTTTTTCTTTTAACATTCTAAGGATCAATGAAGCACATTGAGCAACAATATTCTTATATATATCTTCGCAAGGTATCAGGAGAAGCATTTTCTCTTCTGCATTATTCAAAACTAATAATAATAATAATAACTAACTAATAGTTCACTCTGTTGCAGCTGTTATTCCAAAGAAAGAAGTAGTAACATACAGAACTGAAAGTAACTGTAAAATTAAGGAAAAGATTCATTGCATCAAATCAGCGATGGTATTGTATCTCAATAAAAAATACTGCATCACAGAATCATGCGATTGTTTGTTTGGCTTAATAATTGACTATCGTTTATATAACATTCCACAACCTGGTATTAAAAAGTAAATAGTTGTTTAATTTCTTTTCTTGCATTGGTATATTTTAACCACGAAGAGCTGGGTCCATTGCAATACGAATCCATCACCATCACGGTAAATTAGTTAGTCCTCTTCAAACCATGGGTGTTTCAAATGGAAAATGTATCTTTACTTTGTGGCCATTCAAAGCTCTTCAGTATGAACGAAGGGTACCTTGTGTGGAGCCTACAATCTGTTCTGTTCGCCTAACTTAGCAATAAAATACGTGATATACAGTTCTCTAACAATGTCAGTAGTGTTTAATTGCTGTCCTCTCACGGTAATGTCTCCAGATGTATAACGGAGGGAATCAAGTGAAGTAATAATTCCATTCCTCTTAAAACCGTGGAGTTAAGTTATAAACGCCAAGCTGGTAACTAAACAAAACACTAATTAGATATATAATTACGCTTCATCTAATTATATATCTAACTGGGTGTCATGAAGGTAGGGCGTAGGAAAGGGGAAGAGGCATGCAGATACTGAAAGTGGGCGTCAATATACTTCAGTAGAGAGCTATACTAGGAATTTACCTATTTCATTGCACTGCTAATTCTAATATGTATTTTATAAATAAATTCCTTTTCTCGAAGTACACATGTATGTATGTACATTTGTGTCAATTTTTAAACTTAGATCAAATACGTGGTCGTTCATATACTATTTTTATTATATAAAAGAATGATTTCTTGAGAAATGGTGGGTGATTGAATTACCCATTAGGCTTGACACAACTTTTCTATAACAATGCTTCCGCACAGGGCACAAGATAACGTAAATACCGGCGTTGCCACAAGGAGTGAGTGCTCTACAACAGTTGTACCATATGTATTTTAATTCACAGCGTTAATAACCAGAGGACTGTAAGACAATGTACTTCAAATTATTGATATGGTAGTTCCAAGTTTCCGAGGAGTTATTTTGTAGGTACTTAACACGTACATTCCATTCATGGAATATATGGATGTGCATCAAGTACACTCATACTATTTAATTTTAGTATTTTAAGCTAGGGAGACTGTTAAAGGAACTTTCACCTTTTCCTCTCTTTTCTACGTTGCTAAATTGATCCAATGCTTTTATTCCGCAAAGAAAATGAATAATTGAATTGAATGAAAGTAAGGTTAAATGTGATAAAATCTCTTTGAAATCAGAAAAGCACTTGGTTGGATGAATTAAATGGAAGATGCCATAATTCATTCACTTATATATACTTTCTGTACATAACGCTCTGAATGTTCATTGCATTGAGAGTTTGGCAGTACGTGTCGGCTTATCGTGTTTGGAATTGTTCGAAGTTTGTCCGTATGAGTGGTTACAGCGGCCTCTGTACGTCATTCGGCACGAAGTGTGTTACAGAACCGATTTTCAATACGATACCACAATTCCGGGAAATCGCTCATGGTAAAGCTGATTAGTAACCACATTTTCCGAAAGCTTTTAGTCCAATAATATTCGTCTTTTCGTTGAATACGTGTGCTAAATGATGCAACTGCCCATGGAATGAAATCTATGGCGCTAGGATAGAATCACGCTTTTATTTCTAGTTTTACTGGGAGTAGTTTTAGCAAATTTAAAATTAAATATACTACTGCTAATATCAGAAATTAAAAAAGTTCGTATAAGTCGACTGGAATTCAAAACCTGCCACACATCCACTTGATTGTGATATAAACAGATGGAGATGGACATTATAATAATAATAATAATAATAATAATATTTATTGTCCAACAGATAAATAATCCAATTACAGGACAAAGACAATAGTAAAAAAACCTAGGCAGCATAGCCAACCTTAACTAAAAAAAGCAGACAAACTAATAGTTCTAAACTTAATATTAATTGTAAATCATAATGAATTCATCTAAATTACATTCAGGAATTTGTGATAATAGCGGAAGTGACAAAAAAAAAAGAAAAAAGAAAGTTATATGTACTGAAAAAGATGAGTACACTGACTTAGCAGTGTCGAAAGTGCTGTGCAATTAATGTTAACAGCTGGATTCGAAATATCGTTGTAGTATTTACATATTCTGTAGACAGTGTAGACAGTGTAGACAGTCGACCCAACCATAAGATTCGTTTTTGGCTGTTGCAAATAGAAAGTGTTGGTAGATCTAGTCGCCCGTCCAAGAACCAGAAAACTTAATCTTGACCACATATCCGGCACATCAATTCGATTGTGCAGTAAATAATATAGGAACCTCATGTCGCTATGATGTCTACGGAGCTCCAACGGCTCTATACCAAAATCACTCAGCAGACTAGCGTGACTATAGCTTCGTTGAGGGTAGTTTCCTGTTTGGCGAAAGCAAAGATATTTTAGAAAGCGCCTTTGTACCAGTTCTAGTGTATAGATATATGTTCAGTAAACCGGAGACCATATCAGTGATGTGTATTCAAGCTTGGATCGTACGAAGGAAAAGTAGACAGGCAGTATACTGTCAATCGAGGAGAAGGATCTAGTGGTTCTAATAATAAATCCTAAGGTTTTTAACACAGGATTAGAGATATTATTGATGTAGTCACAGAATGACAACTTAGAATCGAAGGTGAGACCTAAGTCCTTAACAAGGTGGCACTTCTCGAGCAAGCAATTCAATAGGTGATTTTTTCCTTGTGAACGTGACCTATTTACATTTAGATATGTTCAAGTATAATTCATTATCAGCGCAGCATGTCTGTAGGACATCCAACTGCCTCTGAAGATGAATGCAATCACTAATGTTATTTACTGGGTGAAATATTTCCAGATTGCATATAGTAGTCTGCATATAGTAGTCTGTGACAGTCCAAAATCTCTACAATATCATTTATATAAAGAGAAAACAGAAGAGGGCCAAGGTTAGATCCTTGCGGAACTTCTGATGCTGAGTAGAAATACCGAGATTTATGGCCTTTGTAGTAGACGTAGTTACTTCTATTGGATAGATAGGATGACATCAAAAGGACAAGTGACGGAGAGAACCAATGTTTAGTAGTTTGTGAAGCAGCAAAGAGTGGTCTATTCGATCAAAAGCCTTAGTAAAGTCCGTGAATATAGCGTCCACATGCACGTTGTAATCCATATTTTTACTGAGAAATTGAGTGAATATTGCCGGATTTGTCACAGTTGATCGTTTATTAACAAAACCATGCTGGTAGACGGATAATAGAGTTTTAATTTGAGGAAAAGTGTTAGAAAACAGACAAGATTCAAATATTTTGGCAAAGTTGTTGATGATTGTAATCGGTCTATAATTTTCTATACAACCCGCATCGCCCTTCTTATACACTGGTAGCACTCTTCCATTTTTCCATCGTTCAGGAAAAACACATGATCGAAGTGCAAGATTGACTAGGTGGCATAAGGGAGTAGCAAAAACACCAGCGCAATCCTTCAACAAGAAGCTGGGAATACCGTCGTCACTCATAGTATTGCTATTTTTGAGTTTTTAATGCATGGAAAACTTCTGATTCATGAACGAAGGTTACATTAATTAGAGTACTATTCAGACAAGTCTTTGTGGTAGGTGCTGGCACCGAGAATGGTAACAGGTAAGCTGACCGAAAAAAATTGGCCAATTCATTGACAATAGAATCTGCTTGGGTGAGGAGCTCGCCGTTCACACGTTTTAAGGAATTAGGTAATTCATAATTGGCTTTTTACTGCGTATGAAATCCCAATATGACGTAGGATTATTGTTTATAGAATTTTGAATTTGGTTTAAGTAATTATTGTACAGTAATTTGGAATTATTTTTTATTTTTCTTCGCTGCGATTGATATAATTCTAGGACACCAACAAGTTTTGATTGCTTGAGTTTTGAGCGGTACTTATTCTTCAATCTTATGTCATTTATATGTGCTTTAGTGAACCATACTGGATAGGTACTCGAGGAAATACGTTTTAGTGGCACAAATAGATTGAAGTAATCGTATATTTTATCATAACAAGCACTACACGCCAGTTCAACATCACTATATGTAGTTAAGAACGACCAATCAGTATCTAAGAAAGCCTTATGTAAACTGACGTAATCAGCCTTTTGACGTTGTAGATATAAGAGTTTTTGCTGGGTGCTAAATTTGGAGAAGTATGATTATTATAACTGAGGCACACATTAATACTGGGGTGCTCCAGATCCTCATCCACCAACGGTATACACTCATGCTGAATCACAACAGCGTTAATGTTGGTTAGCAGTACATCCAAAAGGTGTCATCTCTGATTCAGCATTGAGTTGATTTGGATCAAATCAATGAAATTCATAAAATTATTAATTAATTGGGTCCTAGCGTCATTTACAATACGATTATTGAAATGTGGGATGTTAAAATCGCCTATAATTAAAATATGAGCTGCATAATGTGCACATACTTCCTCTAGCAAAAAGAAAATTTTTTCAAAATTAGAGATAGAAATATCAGAAGGAATATATCAAAATACAAAAATATACAAATATTAATATTTTGTTAGATTGTATATGTAAAATACAGGCAACAATATCTACAATGGGCACGGCACCCATGCTATTGTCAAGATCAATCCTCTCAACGTAATAATCAATACCAGCACCATTAAAACCCAACAAGACACCACCGCCTCGTTTCCTATTGGCCACATGAAACTGTCGACCACATCTAAAAGCCTGGTAGTTGCTTGGAAATAGTTCACTACTGCTGATGTCAACATTATAACAAACATTATAAGCAAATTGTATGAACAAGTTAAGTTAAGTTAAGATGAATTTGTATTGATATAGGTAAATTTACAACAAAGAGTAGGTACAGCAAATCAAATGATATTTCTTCAGGAACAGCTGGTCATATTTCATAACTTTTTGTCCAAACATTTTTTTGGAAAGGTTTTAGATGAGATTGAATAACTGCAATCACAAGAGGAACTTTACTTATTGTGACAGACAGCCAAGAGCCAATGAAAATTTTGTATAAGGGTGTTAAACAAGGATATAGACTGGTTTAAGAATAACACAGAGTGCTCCAAATGTGTGTAAATATTTCATTGAAAATCTTACAGTAAATACTATTACTTTAGCATTTAATACAGCGTGTAGTCTCTATGAAGTAAAGTTAGGTCTCCTGACACAGGTTCAATGAATTCTTCAAAACAAACAAACATTCTTTTTATAAAGAACAACCATTTTGATTTGTAAATATTTGGATATTGGGGAAATGTCAATGGCGTCCTTTGAATACAACATTTCATTAAAGCGATGGATATCAGTTTACAATTCTAATAAAGATTTAAAAATATATCAAATTTCATATAGATACATACTATCTTTTTATGACCCCTGAAATTTATAGACCGATTGCAATTACACCAGCCCCTTCAGTTTTTTTTTTTAATAGGTACCGCTTTTTATTGTGGTTAAAATCATTTTTGAACCAATATGGGATTATTAGTTAAGATCAACATGATTTTAGGAAAAGAATTTCCACGATAACAACTTTACACAAATTTTATAGACCACTATTTGATTTTCTTGAATCATTATATCCTATGCTTCCTTTTGATTTAAGCAAGGCCTTCGACTTTATTAACCACAATATTCTTTTATGTAAAATGGAGGTTTATAGTTTAAGAAGTGTTGCATTTATTTGGCTGGAAACATTTTTGAAAAATATACAGTATCTTAATATTAGGAATCTTGAGGATATTAGGCTGGCAAATTCCGCTTCAGCTACTGTTGATACAAATATACATAGATCTTCCACAAGCGTCAGTTGTAGGGCCGGTGCTCTTCCTAATTTTTATAAACGACGTAACCAAGTCATACAAAAGCATTTCTATCACGCATTATGCTGACGATAGCGCCGGATGACAATATGTAACTTGCAAGTAAATGGAAGCGATAAGCTCCATAAATAGTTTACAAACAACAGACAACAAATGGTAATAAAACAGTCTATATTAATTAGATTTCATTTTTAGAATATTGTACCTAAATCTTCATTTTCTTTAAATTTATGTTTAAACACTAAGCTACTTAATTTCGCAAATGTCATTAAACTTTTGGGTATTTGGACAATTATAAATTCGAATCAGAGGTTGTGTGGAGTTTCTGTGTTACCTGCTCAAAAGTTTGATGCAATAGATACCAGCTAACTACTTCTAGTTATAGGTTAACATTCTATTAAAAGTCTTCTAAAGTGTGACGCATTAAAATTTATAATAAGCTATCACCAAACACTGCATCAGTAAATTTAAAAAAGTTTTATATGACTTAAATCCAAATTGCGAAGAGCTCTTAAATTATGAGTAATACGATTACTGTGTGTATCACTATTATTTATTTACCATTGCTTTCTTAGCACATTTTCTGTTTGTATTTTCCTCTATTATTGCATGTTGCAATACATTTGTTTGACAACGTCCACACTTTGTACTAAACTCCGGGAATTATACTTTATTATTATTGTGGGAACGCACCCAGCCACACGTCATAAACGTAAAGAGAGAACAGGACGAACGGCGGAAGACAACATATACGGTTCAACATGTATTTTGTTTTTCATGTGTTCTATTGTATTCCATTAGGTGTACTTCTGAGAAACATACAAATACCTATCAAATCGCGTATCGTGTATTTTAGTAAACCGAAACCGAGGGAAATAGTCTTTCTCTACACACGTATCATGCTGCCCACATTGGTCTTTTGGAGTAAGGGCGAAAAATTACAAACATATGTTTGTGGTTATCAAAGCATTCACGAAATCTGTGTTACTTTCCTCATCGACATAAACCACTACCAAAAAGTTAGTAAGGATTTTTGGGAACGCCACTACTATAATCTTATACCATGGTACTGCTGTCATTAGCCGTGAAATTGAATAGTATTATTTAGAGGGAGATATTCATCCGTTAATTACTACTGGATTATGTAGATGTAACAGTGAAGTCGAAAAATTAAATTCTTTATTCACGATTACGATTTTCTCATTGTTATGTATCGGTAACCCATCAAAATAGTACCAAATAAGATAAACCTGAAAATAATAAAGTTAATTGACGAATAGGCGGGAAGTTTGATTGTAGACTCAAGAGAAGGGTCAAGAAACAAAGCGAAGGAACAAGTTGTAAAAGTTCGAAAAGAAATCAGAAGCACTTACAACTTAAAGCGACACAAACACCGGATGCACCACACGAATGACATAGTAGGTATAAAACGGTCCGGCTTCAAGTTCAAATCCAAGTATCTAGGACCATACCATATCATAGCCGTTATGCCCAATGACACTTATGTAGTGGATAAAGTAGGCTACCACAAAGGACCATTTCGTTCAACTATATATGCTGAGTATATGAAACCGTGGATATCCCATGATGAAGACTCATCATCAACTGGGCTAAATGAACCGCAGCATGTCCGAAATTTAGGAGCACAATCCTCATGCCGTAAGGAAAAGAAGAGGGCAGTACAGAACGAACGACGAATGTAGTTTATTACATGTGTTCTATTGCATTTCATTATGCGAACTTATGTAAACTTACGTTAAATTACATACATACGTATAAATAAATGTAATTGTCTACTTTTCTATGTACAAGCTAATGTTATTTAAAAGAACAAGTTTTCAGTTCAACAAGAGTTAAGCATTAGCTTAACTGACATCACCAAATAATTGGATACATACATATATACGTGTATAAGACCCCTACTTTTTCTACGTCATTAAAATTCGCCCGCATAAATCAAAACGTAAATGTTGAGAATAATACAGAACTGGGTGCTATTTTTGGAAAAATACTAAATCTCAATTTCAGAGCAAAAATCCAAAGTAAAAAGGGACTTAATCCTAAAATACCCGGCCAGATCTTACAGTGGCACGAAAGCGTAATAGGATGACACAAGCAACGCAGAATAATAAGGTCAACCGTGGAGAGCACCGTTTTATAAATTAGGTATTACGCTCCACCTAAAGAGAAACTAATAAAAAATGTAAGCTAAATGAGATAATCTGCTTTGAAAAGAGGAAATATAATTAGCCAGCCTAGTAAAATGCTATTTTTGCTATATTAATCCTCTTACTTCCTGTAAACATCTAAGCAACTAATTAGTGCTTATTGGATTCTACAACTGGTAGCCAACCATTTAACGCTGCAAACAGACTCTTCACGGAAATTTATAAATGTAATTATGTTGAAATTTGATTACAAATTAAGTAGAATTTGATAAGCAGCCTGTTCGTTTCCTTTCACTACAACTGCACAAATTGTAGGTTATTTCTAACCATACGTTTTAAATCACGTTTCTTACTCTAGATTTAAGATACGTGCATATGTTACTTGTATGAAATTTAGGTTAAGTGGTTTGAAGCATCTCATTTATGTAAAATCATATTAAGAAAACACTGCGGAGTACAGTCAACAAAAACGAAGTAGTTAAGTATCGTCGAATGATATTTAAACGCAGTGGTCTTCACTTCACTGCGCTTGATATATGGCCCAGATTTTACTAGTGTTTGCATTTCTTTCCCTAAATTGTAAACATTGGTCTTTAATTTTTATCACATGTTCGAAGTTCTTCGGAACATACTATTTATTGCTTATGTATATAAGGATACTGTTGTCAAAATAATATATAAAATAAATAAAACTATCCTTACCTTTCAGAAATAAATCCAGATACATATTTCGGCAACTAAGTTGCCATACTCAGTGGAAAACTGGGGGATCAGTGTCACTAGCGATATACGGCCAACGTCTTGGGTGTCATCTCTATATCGCTAGTGATACTGAATTCCCGCAATTTTCTGCTGAGGATGGCAACTTAGTTGCCGAAATACGTGTCTGGAATTATTTCCGAAAGGTATGGTAAGGGTAACTATATTTATTTTATATATTGCCTGAATGATAAAACAAACACGAACTACTTGATCTCGGTTACGGATATTCGAATATGACCACCATTTACGTTCCTACACCAAAAAAATAAACATCCCACATCATCGTATACTGCCAGAGACAAATGTTCCTTACGTTTATTGTTTATTTGAAAACGATACTCGGTTGGTTCCTTACGAAACTTCAAACATGAATTGTGGCTTCCGTGTGATAGTAGAAAAATATTTTCTCTTACAAATTTTACTTCAGCATTCGTGTGCTTTAATTTAATGCATATGTTAGGAAAAGGCCGGTGTATTCTCAACGATACGGCAACCATCAATATTCAAGTGTGCGATTGTCTTCTTCTTCTTCTTAATCTTTTACCCTTTCTACCTTTCGGTGTAAGGGTATGCGATTGTACTGAAATGAAATTCGAAATAAAAACTTAAGGCTTTATTACATTTTGAACAACTTACTGTTCCGTATCAGAAACAGATATTGCGTAGCTGTTAGACCAATAATTATTGAAACAACTATTTGAAGTTTATGGAATCACGTGCGACACATCCCTATAAATGATGTGAATAAATATTTATACACATCTGAAATGTAATATCAACAGATCAACATTGGACATTATTCTCTCCCCATTTCTTAGTGTTAGAGGTGCAAGTAGCACGGCAATGTTATAGGTCATAGTTCACGTTAGCGTAGAACTCTCTGTTTAATATATTCAAAAGAGAAACAGAAATTATAACGTAAACTGTGCTTGAAATACGTTCTTATTATTTTGTGAACGAAAATTTAATATCAGCTCGCTCTATGCAAAGTCATGAAAGTGAAATTACGAAGTCGTTAGAAATTATATATCATCCGAGTTTTACGTAATCCATAATACACCGAATTTAAACCAGGTTATGAAAACGAATAAATTTTACTCCAGTTGTGCTCTCCGGACTTTCGAGTCACGTGTTATCATTCCCAGGCGTATAAATCTGAAAGTGTTAAAGTTTCCAATTCTGCACTCCACAGGTCACACGACGATAGCATTACTCAACGCTACTGCAACGTAATCTCTGATACACGTGATAGCTGCTGCAAATTTAAAGTTTTATATAACAAACCGCATACTCCGTTTCGTAATATTCTCAGTATTCTTATATTAATCCCTTAACCCTTTATTTTCTTTTGTACTGAAGCAAGTATTTGCTGCTTGGGTACCTCCAAATTTGCATGAACAAGGAAGGAAATTTGATTTAAGCCAATCTTTTGAAATACTTTGCTCAATAATAAATTAACTGAAATATTTCAGCTTACGAGGAAAATTAAAATTGACACGACATAATACAGTTTCAAAAAGTAATAAAAGGCATTGGCATAAGCAATTAGCTTATATTAAATTGGGTGGTCTTTCAGTTCTAGATAACTGCTTTTCTTAATTGAAGAGAATCCAAGCTGAAAAGTGTAAATTATATCATCGCCTTTAGTATTCCTATTGAGAATGACGCGCAACTAAATTTGTGATTTATCGCATAGAATCTAAACAATCTACTCTAACCCAAATTTACTAGTGTGTGCTCCTTTAATATCGTGAAATACTTATGAACTTTACATTTTAGTACTGAATTCTAAGATTTTTGTTCTTCTTCATAAGTACTATAATTGATGCAATCATATAAACGAACGTATATAAACGAAATAGATTGAGCATTACCACCACCTTCGCGATAGAGTACAAAAGTTAGGTTTGTTTCAAAGTTGATCAACAAAATTCGTATTTCTTAAGATTGATGGTTTCATTAACGAGGTCTTCGTGCTACTAACACTTTCAGACACTTCTTAGGGCAGTAATGACATAACATCATTGAGGTACACTAAGACAAATGGATTAAACTTTGATAAAAGAAATGATTTCATTCGCAATTACCACATATTCAGAGATATAACATGACACCGAAGCAAACAAAGCATATGCATATTGTGCTTATATAAAAATTATTTTCTCGACCATTATTAGTAACAGGTTTGTATATGTCGTATGTTGAACAACAGAACAGAGATGGGGCCCAAATATAGAAGTACAGGATTTGTTTGACTCTTACAGAATTTTTGAAGGAAAAAGCTTGTCCAGAGAAAATTAAGGAGCTGCCTATTATTAGGAATAGACTCATATTTAGTTGAATAGTAGATGCATGAATAATTGTAGGCGATGAAATGGTATAGGATGGAAACCAAAGATAAGGACTTATATACATATGTTAGAAGCTAAATATATAGAAGAGAAAGCGAGCCGCAATAGAACCAATGCCAAAAGATGTATATCGAGAATCCGACAAAGGTAGTGTAAAATAACTTAAAAGAGAAATCAAACGACGGCATACACCAGTGCAGATGTATCAAGAAAATCCTAAAATTAATAACTAATACGATAACTAGTGACTAATGCGATTAAGATACTGAGTGTTCTTCAAACATTAAGTGTAACAATTCGTAACACCTTCCTATCGTCCAGTACTTTTGTGTTACTATTCTGAAAATATTGCCGTTGCTTCTTCCATAAAAATAGTACACGCGCACACTGCTATATCCATTATTTCACACATTCTGCTTTTCCCTTATGAAAACGTAAGAAAATAATTTATCGCACCTGGTGTGATATATATACTATCTCCTTGATTGAATTACCATAAGAAATTAATAAAGATGGGAATTCACTACATTTCCATAGTGACTTTGTCTTTATTAACATTTGAAATTTAGTTACGTAAGTGATAAGGATTTTACAGATAAATTTTGACGTCTTTCCTTCCTTTTAACATTTAACTTTAAGACAACAAAAAGTTGGGCCTAAATATATCCACTTCATTTGTGCGTTGACTGTCCTATCCTCTAATGTTAAAGCAATTGCAGTTGCATCCACGACAAAACAAAATAGTACCTTCTCACCGAATACAGGAGAGAATTGTATAGTAAGCTTCTAAATATCAAAACGGTGTACTTCCTACATTCAATTCACAGAGCTTCCGAGGAGCATCTTTTATTCGTAGCTTAACTAAAATAACGCAGAAGTAAAAGAACCAGTAAGCTCGTACATAGTTTTGGCAGCTATTTTTAGACAAACTAAAATTGTTTAATTATGTTTTGTTTTCTACAATAAAAAGTTGAACAATAGTGAAGAACGGCATGGGAATCCATTTTAAAAATAGGGAAAGCAATTTGTGTTAATTTAGAAAGAAGAATGGAATGAAAGCTTGGTAAATTAAAAACTATTTTTGAAGTAGGCCACGCAAAATGTAATTAAATTGTATGATAATGGATATGTAGAATACGGAAATGCTTAATTCAAAGAATCTAGATGACAAAACTTTGCATTAATTGGGCGGCTACAGAAATAGCTACGCTTTCTAGACAAGCACAAATTGCAAATGCCATTAACTATCACGGAGGGAATTATGCTTTATTAATCGCATTGATATGGCATTATACGCATATGCAATTTGATCTTGCTTAGTACGTCATTGTAGCTTCCAGCTGCCCAATTAACGCCCCTAATTAGGTTGCTTTGTAGAGCGGTCATCTCAATTCATTGAAATAATGTTTTGGCTCTCGTAAATAGTTTACTATGATAATGATTGTTTAGTTTAGTTATAAGTCCTGAAAATCTTCAAAATAAAATAGCTGATATTCGTCATAATTCGAGAATTTAGCGTACTCATTCTGTACGCTATTAGTCCTCAGTTACAGACTAAGAAACTGAAATTGTTGTTGATTTCTTTCTGTAAGGCGGATGCAATGCATTCTTTATAAATGGTATCCATTAAATTACCACACCTCTTCCATTTGAAAATGTGATTTTGTTATTTCGATTTACCATCTTAATATCATTAATACATTTCTAAACTTGATCTAAATCCTATTATAAAAGTAGGTGCTACGAAAATATTTCTCATCATGTTCTAATAAAAGTAGCCCATAATAAATTAATCAGTAGCAAGATAGTACATATGTTAATATTCGTTCTCCTTGAGTATATATTGCTATACGTCATTATGACAACAAACCCCAATAACCGCAATTGAATAAATTTCTTTACTTTGAAGAATGTACTATAACGGTTAAGATACAGATTTTGTATCATACAGCGAACCAATTAACTAATTTTCAGAGCAAGCTCACCTATAAGATAACACACTATAAAAGCACAGGCAATTGAATGATTAAAGATATTGTTGGCGTTGGCTGGTAACTGCTAGAACGCGTTAATTTATACTATCGCTAGTGCACTAACCTATAAGTTATGCATGAAATTGTTAGAATTTATTGAGGATTGTACAATAACTGAAGACAGTGAAACCATAGTCTGTGTCCGTTAGTTTTGTACAACTATTAGTCAACTGGACAAGTATTTGCGATTCTATCCTAATGTTCTAAGGTAAAACAAACTAATGAAGTGCTTCTTTGACTTTAGGTTAACTCTAAATGAGTCATATTATTAAGGTTATATGAAAGGACAAATGTTTAGGCCGCAGCCATATGGTATCTATAGCTTTGATGGTTCTCCAGAATATCTGCCAATGGTTAGATCACTCTATTTGTGAACATTGTGGAACATTGCGAATCATAGGAGAATAAACTTCAATCGTGGAGCGGTGTCAGTTTGTTTGAAACGAAGTGGAGCAGGTGTTAAATGTAATTATGTTTAGAAAAATACTTTTCAATTCTTTGTAATAAACTAATTTATTTCGCTTCTTCATAAATATGTGCTAAAATACTCAAGAAATAAAAACTATTAATAATAATAATAATAATAATAATATTTTTATTAAGACCCAATAGTTACAACCTTAATAGACACTAGAACAAGGTATATACATAAATGTGCATAGTACAATATATATTCTTAATAAAAGACATTAGAAAAAATAAAACGAAAATGAAAAACCAAAGGAAGAAATATCGAAACTTAATTTGCTACTCAAAGAAGATGTCGTTGTAAAGTGCATTACCATTTAAACATATCTTGGTTCTACACCTTGATAAGCAAAATATCATCACATTTCTAGCAGTCAACCTAGGTACATTGAAATAAATCTGTTGCAAAAGTTCTGGACAATTCATGCTGTTAACTAAGAACTCTGTCGCGTTTAAAGATTAGATATTTTCGAAAACGTCTTTGCACCCTCCCAATCTGGAGCTTTTGATATGTATAGATGGGGCTCCAAGCACTCGACGCATACTCAGGTCTACTCCGAACTATAGAGAAATACAAACAGTCGATGACGTCAGTAATGACGAAATAATGCGAACTTCGTAATATAAATCCTAAGGATCTAATTGCAGCTTGACATACCTCATTTATATGCTGTATAAAAGTTAACCCACTATCAAACAAAACTCCGAAGTCATTAACAGTATTATTCGATTTCAGCGGTTTTACATTAATACAGTAATCATAAAGAAGAGGATTACTTTTTTTAAAGAATTGACAGAGCATTTCCCAATATTAATATCTAAACCAATGCTTCTACTTCACAACCAAATCTTGTTAATATTTTGCTGAAGTTGCAGTGCATCACATTCTCTATCAATTTTGGTATATATCATCCGCATAAGCGAGTGCGTGACATGTATACTTATCAAGTAAGCCATTTATGAATACTAGGAGAAGTAAGGGTCCCAGATTAGAGCCTTGAGGCACACCGCCCAATGATGTAGATTGACAGGAACTAAATTCCCTTCACAAACTATTGGATATGTTAGAAGAGAGGCTCAAAATATTGGTATAAATACCTGTTGAGCAGTGCCTTAATTTTGAGTGAAAATGTGTATAGTATTTTTGAAGGGATGCTGCTGACGAATATAGTAGAAATACGTGAAACGGTGGATACCGCACGAACTAAAAGAGCACAATTGTATTGAAAACGACGTCAAGTATATTTTTGCCAGTAAATTGCGTAGATTGTTGTGTAAATTTGCTTTGCGTTGTTATTTATACCGCAAAGGTATCAATTCAAGGGAAATGGGTTACAGAACGGTTTACGTTCTTGCAAAGACTATCAATATCAAGGAACTATTTTGGTGCTTTGAAGAGTTAATTAAGAAAATCTAATTATGTAGGCATTAATAGAAAAAATTATGAAAACCATAAAAGTTAGCAATAACATTGCGCTTAGGAAGATAGATAGTTCACGATAACGGTCTATAATAATTTTATCGCCTACTATATTCCTAACAGTACTCGAACAGCTTCTGAGGAAGTTCCCGATAAAAGTGTTCACATACTTTAAATGTATGCTAGTACTGAATGGTGGAGTGTTAACATGAAACCGGAGATACGCCTAAGAACCTTCTTATCGTCGCAAAATCGCGCAATAAATCCTGATTGACAGAAAATTTGCTGGGAAATATATGCACCTGCAACTCTAATACTTTGCATAATAGACGTCGGTAGCGAGATTTCAAAGCACCGCGAAGGAAGCGGGATGCGTGTAAGTGGCGCTGAGACTTATAACGCCTTCCCGTATCGCCCGTTGCCACTCGTCGAATGTATACCTGCACATTCTCGTGCAAATCGAGCTGGCGAACCTATTACATACCCGTGATAAGAGCATGACAAATGCCCAGTAATATCGTCTTAAAAATCGCAAGAAGAATCCCGAAGAAAAGTTGAGTGGAAAGTGCTGAGTTATGTAACAGTCACCAAGGGGAATTAAAGAACAAAATGCATGCAGAACGAAGCGATAATGAAAGAGAGGTCACCGCGACCGCGCTCTTACGTCCACGTTTACTTTTAACAACCAAACTGATCAATAAATAACTACTTTCGTTCGTCTGTGTCAGGCACCGGGTAGCGATTTTATCTTATTGTTACTGTCATCTTCTTAAATAACAGAAATGATATATGTGTACGTAGAAGCATCCAATTCAGTATATTGGTACTACCCGATGACAACTTGTGACATGTCACTTAATTAAATTCCATGTAGCACACCGATTGTGGTTTCGTCTTTTACGACACACTGTTGAGAAAAGGAAGTAAAGTGAAACGCGTACTTCAAAGGGTATATAGTTCCTACTTGCATGAATTCAAATAAAGAATGGGATATATTGGCTATTGACATATCAAAGCAAAATTAACGAGATTTTGTGATGATATGAACATTCGATTTTAATAGGCAAGGTATGATTGACTGATATGAAAGCTTTGTAGACAGCATTGAAGCATTTGTAACATTGAACAAACCATCAACATTTTGTCACTGAACTTCTGGACATAGATGGAAAGAAGTTCTCTGCATGCAGTGGTTTTTCCGATTTTATGAGCTACTCTCTAAGATTTTCTAGGAACACCTCTTACGTATAAAATACTGGTATAGAAGTTTTCGGAATTTATGGCAAACTTATAATCAGAAATACAATGAACTACTGGAAACTGAGAGAGCTTTAAGATTTTATAAATTATCCACTAAGGATTGTACACGAAGATATATATATCTTGGTAACAAATTGGCATTCCTTGTACTATAATCAAAAAACGGGGAGAAGGTGCAACATTGAAATTTACTACACTTTTATACTACCACTATAATTATGAATTTCAGTGAAATCGATCGATTATCGAATACGTTGTCTTTTCACAGACTGCAGTAAAACGAAACGATATCTACTGAAGCATTAAAGTACAATAGAAATTTTCAGTTTATTTATAGACTGCAGTCTGTAGCTCAGGTGGCGCGCTTTTTAATTTAACTTTAATTTAAATATTTCCAAGCAAGTTGAAATTTATCGAGTTCTTCCTTCGAAGTTAAATATTTAAAATTCAGTAGAAAAGTCATATTCAGCTCACGAAAGAGAGATCAGCAGATAAAACCCTTACAGAATTATATATTTCTATAGTATATATCTTGCAGTTCAAATTTTTACAAATAAAAGCAAATAAAATTTAAAACATTGTGATAGAAAGCTGAATTAAAGGAATTAAAGGAAACCATCTGTGAAAAATGAAAGACAAATCACAAATTTTTTATTCTGTGCAGTTTTTCCTGTTAAGGCTAGGATGTATAGCTACTACAATATCTACTTTTTATTAACCCGGCCTCACAAACTCCCCTATTTAAGCTCATTGTAAAATGCGGCAACATAAATTTATTGTAATAAAGCTACATTCAAGAGATCATTTTACAAAAGACGAATATATATATATATATATTACAACTATTACAACTATTTTTGAGAGCCAAAATGTGAATAAAATAAGATTTGGACGACTCTCTATATAACGACCTAATGAATAAGGTACTTTAATGAGCAGGTATCAAGTAAATGTAACTTGCTCGGGAGATGGGGTCATAACTGACAATCTCCATCTCTGCGGGTTATCGACATATCACTTGCAGAATTATTGTTTGGTAATCGCCGACCGGTGTGCTGTACTGACGAGTCCTAGCAAAAATGAAACTAATTAGACTATAGTTGCGCTCTGCGATTGACAAAGCTTAATTCTCCTGACGGATTATTGATACATGCAACATTTGCAGTGACTTGATAACTGCCCATTAACGCACCTAATTCATTAGGTCGTTATATAGGAAGTCCTCCAGATTTTATTTTATTAATAATAGTTATTATATAACAAACATTGTTTATTGATTAGAATAACATGTAGTGTATATTAACTGCAATGTGTTCATTACATATATTATTCTTACATTTACCAAATTTCTGAGGAAAATGTTCCCAGCATGCCAGCTTCTGTCAAGTACAGCATAAATAAGAAATCAACATAATGCATAAAGTTCATTAACAATTACATCAGTGCACGTTTTGATTTCGCATTGTACACAGATCGTGTCTCTAAGTTGGTACACTATATAATGTCTTGCTTAATAACTTCAGTCACAAATAACTGAAAAATTTCTCTTGGTGCAGCGACCATATCCACGCGGAATAATATATTATGTGCTTGAACTTTATTTTTAGTTGGTGGTTCTATTCTCAATTTTAGGCTACTTAGGAAGGTATAAAAACTTACCGATGCAATATCCTGGTTTGGATTATCGCTATCAGTAATATTTTCTGCATTAGTATCATGACAATCGTCATCGCTACTGGATCCAGAAAATTGATCAGAATTTGCTTCGTAATCACTCCCTATTTCCTCATTTTCTACTTCTGAAACAACACCTTCTCCAAAAAGGGGATTATCGCACTCATTTGCCCATTACAACAACGTTTCCTCGAATTTTGGATAACCAAACTTCCTACTTTGTACACACTTTTTCAATGGCATTATTATTATTAGAAGTTCACCCAATGCAGCTTACGCCTCAAGTGAATAGCAAAGTATACTACATGGGTATTTGTACATCATGTAATAATGCAGATTCCAACTTGTATAAACATGCAGATTTGTTTGCTTCAAATTGTCTGAGAACACACGTCAGTAAAACAAAATTAAAAAAAATTATAGAAGTTATTTGAACTGAGCACAGTTGAATCAATACCTATTTATACTATTTAACAACGTTTGACTAATTTAAGAAATATTAATTACAAATTATCAGTAATCAAACATTACTCCGGGCCTGATAGGCCCGATTTATGCATCCTAGTTGTAAACGTAAATTTAATGATTAAGGAAATATTACTAAAGCATCTTTGCAGTCATGAACGTGTTTTTTGTTAGTATTTTCACCCGGCACAAATAATGTAACGAATGTAACAATAACAAATGGTGCTATGCCGATTGAATCAGTGGTTCTTCGAAAAGGAGATAATCGTTGTTAGCTCTATAAGAAAATTATTGTACAGAATAGAAGTATCTAAAGAAAAAAACATCAGTTAATAATCTTAGGAAGACAAGCCAAAAATTTAAATATGTACATGTTTCGACAACAAAGTTGCCGTCTTCAGTTGAAAACAATGAAGACATTATGTATTATCTGGCGAGTTGCATCTGTCTTCTGGGAACGAGAGTCAATTGTGGGGTTAATCTGTTGATATTTGCTAATCTGCGCATAATGTTTAGTGCAGTGTTCGGCCTAAGTTCATGTATGTATCTTCGTTTTTGCATTGAATAAAGTCAATGGAGCCTTCTCAAACTGTATGTAGGCGCATTCACTTGGTAACCGAGCCCCAAATATGGGATCTAGAAAACAACGGTTTCCTATAAAAAATTAGGTTTTAAGCCCGCGTGGAATCCCGACAGAACTTTTCAAATCAGACAAGCATATTCAAATTACGTTTGATCAAATTTGAAAATTTATATTAAATACAAGATTTTCTTAAGGGTTGCAACGACAGTTTCACGTTATGGATGATTTGGAAAAGACTGATTAATGGTTTACAATTTGGTAAATTAATATCCAAGTAGATACATATGTATATGAAATTTTCAAAAGCTTATTTGTGTGGATAGAAGCGGGGCCGCAAGTAGTAAGGGTACATAAAACTTTTATATTTAGTTATCCCCACGCAATTTTACGTATCTTTGCAAAAAGGTAGATAGTATCTAACCGATTAGAAGTTGTTTAATCAAAAGAATGCAAACAGGGAGCCTTCCGAACCCCTGATTTCTCGAAAATGTATCGAAATTCACTGATCTTTAAGTGATAACCTAGGTTTGCATATTAACCCTTCGTATACACTAGGGGTTCAGTGGACGCCCTGTCTCAATCAACACGACTTCTATCATTTCCGTACATTTTTGAGAACCTTAATTTGTCTTCAAATTTTTTATTGTAATCCTATCGCATTCTAGATAGTCTGAGCTACATTTTCGCGTTTGTTTCATTCAAATTGGATGAATAGTTTTCTTATAATAATCATTCAAAAATCGATGGGGTCCCCTGGACCCCGTGTGTTTGGGCCGCGATTTTCCGGAGGTATGTATACGAAGGGCTAATCAGACTTAAACTAGATTATGATGTGTTTTAGTTTAACCTACAGTGCCAGAGCATTAGACTTTCCACAGGAACTAAATATTTAGATTTTAAGAGGATCAATCAGCAAGGACGGTTTGGAATCTTTTACCTGTGGAAGGAACACTACAAATAAGACCAACAGGTTATGGAAAAACAATACAGTAGTTGTGTCTTGTTTTGGTACCTATGTAACTGAAAGGTATTTTCGAAGATTGGTATAAGAAGAGATACGTTGCCATACAAAAGAAACTTGCCGTTTGCATAACTGAAAAGTCATTCCAGCTTGTGAAAGAAAAATAGTTGAAGCTGACAAAAGCATTTTTAATCATACAGTGCCCGCTAAGATATCCAACGAAACAAGAAAATGTCGCTAAAATGTATTTGATGCTTTAGATACAGAAAATACAGCAACCACGTTGATTTTGACACTGACCTTTACTTATGAAATTGGCTCCATTTACTTTTGCCATTTTTTAACTCAGCATGGAAATATGTATTTCTTAATTCTGGGTCGATGTGAAAAGTTCTTCAGTACTTTCCATATTTCCTTAGATTATACGCTGAACGAATTATCCTTGTGGAACGAAAACATTATGGAGGCAATTGATTTAACTTTATCGCTTTACGCAATAAAAGCTTAGATAGTTTTATGGGTTCAATATCCCGTATTTGCGACGGTCCATTACTGTCTTGGGAGGCAATAATGTTTAAAACAATATAAAGCGGTGTTTACTGAGAACAAATCAGTTTTTACGATCGACATGCACATGCACATGCATCAAAACTGACAGAACACCCGCCAGCGTAACTGAAAACTACTGAAACTTATCTCGAAATCGGAACGAAATCGATACCTTTATTGTTTTGTTTGCGTGTAAGAGTTGGGTTAGGTTCACATATGCAAGGGTAACATACCTGTTTAATTTTCTGTTCCAGTACAATATCAATAAAAGTATTATGTTTGAGAATATCCTACGTGGCGTGTTGTTACGTTAATACCGTCTTGTACTTCTTATAAATTTAGCTGATTAATGTTCTGTGTTAGTAAAAAGGGCATACTTAGTTTTTATCTTCTCGTCTGGCTTTATAGCACACGGGCTGTTGTAAAATACACGCAATACGATTATTTGATATGTAAAACATAATGTCCTATATATAAATCTGCATACAAATCCGGAATTAAGCTTTTTCTTGTATGTTTAAACTGTTACATATTGGACTACTCGTATAAAAGGTGGTGAATTGATCTATAATTTCCTTCATGTTGCAATATGTAACAAGCAAGAAGTTTGTACAATGGCCTTTTGAATTGGGTTGATGTGATTATGAGGATTGAGTGGCATAAAATATACGTTGGGTAAAATGGGTTTTAGGAATACGATTTTTTTTAAGTAGTACAAGAACGGTTTAAGAATGACTGAGGTAGGTTGCTACGTTTTACTTGCACCTATTAAGAAAAGGAAATGTTTAGAATAAGAGGCAAACACTATGAATAGGGGAGCAAATTAATGGAAAGTGGATCTGCGGGAACACATCGGAGCTGTAAAGTAGTGCATCCAGAAATTATTTCAGTGCTCTCCTATTTGATCCGTTTTTATCGCAATATTAAAATAAAATCGCATACTTTGTTTTTAAACAATTATTATTTATTTATGGCTACGTTTACATTTTCCATCACTAGTTTGTTGCAAATACTGGTGGATCTATATATAATTCAAACAAGGTCACTTTATAAGTTTAAACTTACGCCTGAAATAGAGGCTTGCGCTAAAGTGTATGTAATAATCGAAGAAGATGTACTGCCTAGAAGTAATTTGGAATATTTTGTCTTGGGAATGAATTACCTAGAAATGTCGGCAGCTAACGAGTAGTGCATGCCCAATCGAGTTCGTATTGTTGGAATTTCAACGAGATAAACAATTACTGCTAAGATATTGTATATTATTAATATGGTTATTATTATATGTTTCTCAAGGCACATTGTTTTTGAAACAGCCTGGAATACCTACTACTTTGGTGAAATTGGCCATATCCATTTCGATGAACTGCGCCCACTCGCGGTACCGTACTTATGAGTCCTAAAAAGGACGAAGCTAGTTTTGCGAAGCAGTTTGCGATTAATATAGCGTAATTCCCTCCGTGATTATATTGACGTATGCAATTTGTGTCTGAAAACCTAGATCTTTAGATTCTGATTCTCTTTGAGAAGGGTTGACCTCATCATCCAAACCTTACTCGAAGAAGATCAATAAATTGTGATAGGAAATTCCACTCATTATTTATTGTGTTTATATACGATTCTTTTCATTGTTATCTTGACCCAGTTTTAGATAATGTGTTAAATTGCGAATTTTGTAATACAGAAGGTATTAGAGGAAAGTTTGTCAAATTCCTTCAACTTCAAAGACATAGCACTTTATGAATGTGAAATTTGTTGGTTAGCACTAAGATCACTAAAAACGTACACTGTTAAGTGTAGACTTTAACTATTGCAGTTATTTTTAAGCATTTCTGGCTCTGCATCATACCAGGATCGCAGCAATTTTGTTGGTTGTCTGACATTTAGACTTATCAATTATTGTCGTCTTTCAATTTGCTAACACACCGCTGAAGTTCTATATACATTACAGTCTCCACACGTTAAAGCGTTATTACATTAAAAGAATAACCCGTCATTTAAATGAATATAGAACGTATCCAGAATAAGGACGAACTTTCGAGATTTTCAAGGAGAAGACGCAATAGTTACCAATTCAACTCTATAATAACCCTGCTGTTTTGAGTATTCACATAAGCATTCTATAGCATTGAACATGATATTCTGCTAATAAAGTTATTTAATTATGAATGCTTCGCGTCTTACGAATTCTACTTGACATGTCAACTGTTTGTTACTTTATATTCTGTTGAGGTACTATATATTTAAAAAAACTAAAGAAGACGTGGGATGACTGTCAGTGCAATTCTGGAAGAGAGGGGTATCAAAAGGGAAGGTATGAAAAGAGTTCGTGAAAGGTTAGATAAATTCAACGTGCCTATACCCGAAAGGGTAGAAAAGTTTATTGAATATATATACTATATATAAATTTGGGCAAAGTACAGGAAAAGTAGATATTCTCAATACCTTAAAATTTTACCAGGACAAAGATACCAAACACAAAGTCCATAAAGTATGATCCTAGTTGCTGTACAATTATCGTTGTGTACTCATAACTGCTCTTCAGTCGCTGGATTTAAATGCGATTCAGAATGTACGGCATTACTAAGTTTATTTTTATTAACATTAGAAGCAGAAACTTCCTGAAAGAATACCTGGTACAGTATAACGCCGGATTATTACCAACCGCTGGTGCGTTCAAAAAGAGTGATTACCCCATAATATATTAGACTCAGATGTTATTTGTTGAAATTTATTTCGCTTTAGTGTGAATCTGAAAAATATGAGCTGGACAAGACGTAAAACAATTTAATACACAACAAACCATACATTATAAGCAAATCCCTATAAATACAAAAAGTTGTTGATATAGGTAGAGATTGTCGTGTAAGGTAGTAATGGAGATATTTGTAATCAATACCTGCGATAATAAAGCTATAGAATGGGCATTAATGGCCATCATTTGTCTAATTGAATCTGTCTTAAATCGACCAACAGGAATAAATTATAAAGTTTTCTGTATTCGCTTCAAAAGAAAACTATAATGAAATTTGTAAAAAATGCAATCGCAGAACCGTCAAAGTATTGCGCACGGAGGCCTCATTATAAGTTTCAGCTTTTTGCATTGTGGCTGCTCTACGAAGAAAGGAATGGTAACAATGACCAAGTTCTTATATCTCACTTCAGTCATTGTTCGATTAACGATCATCGTTGAATCGGTGTGGTCGCCGGAAAGCATGCCCACCCAATGAGTCACAGATACTTTCCGCAATTGACTCTCGAATTTATAAAGCTACCGTCACAATATTATTGCTAGAGTATAAAATACAGAATTTATCGTCTCTGAAACGTAATACTGAGAAGTTTCAACACAATTAATGGACTAGGATGTTAAGCTGTAGATTCTAGATTTAGCTTTCATACTTAGACGGCATTCTAGTTGAATTTAAACTTTTTCACAGATATGATGAAGATTCTACATAATGAGGAAGTACCTTTTCCGACTGTTTAATTATAAGTCGGTTATAGAATTCGAAAAGAAAAAGTAAGAAATGGAGAACAACTGATTGTACACATCGAAGTTCTGATAGTTTGGAACAGAAATACATTTTTGTGAGTGCTTGTTTACAGATAAAAGTTTATTTAATGTACATCATACATACTTTATTTTTAAATATCTCTAGCTCCTGAAAGCTTGCTTAACTATACTCACATTTAAAATAAGGCCCTCTTATTACTCCTTAGTAACATAGCTTAATGCCAGACAGTTTTACGATCACTAGTGTTGTTGCAGTTACATTCCCACGGAATTGGAAGGTTTTTGTGGACTCTCTCAATGATAATTGCTGCAAAAGCGGTATTAATATCTGAAAATAAATCGTAGGCAAATACAAAAACTAAAGATCAAATTGGAAGTCGATACAAAGATAAACAAGAAGAAACAAAGTTTGAATAGATATCTTAAACCAATACTTATACAACAAAACCAAGATACGGAGACTACATACAGGTGGAAGAGAAACGACTGACCAATAAATCTAAAGGCCTAAAATGTGATAGAAGGAAACCAACAGAAATGAAATGGAAACAACTACAGAAGAGCAGGAAAGGTCGCAAATATTGGAAAGGGCTATGGAGGCAAATGGTACTCAGTCATTACATTCCTCCAGAGGGAAGTGTAAAGGATGCCAATAGTATCGTTGTTTATCAGATGGAGCCACTAGCTTGGGGAAATCCATTGATATGAACTATAGCTATAAGTTATAAGCGAAGCTTCTGATTCTCAAAATTAATATCCATCAACTAGAAGTCAAAGACGAGTTTGTTATGGAACTATTGTGAAACACTTGAATACCTTACGTCGTTCATTAAAAAGGATTATTTCTTTCAAAGAATGGCTTAATGGTGTTACCACATTATAAAGTGATTTTGACTTTCGACGGCAGAGACATTGGAATAGTCCAAAATCTGGGGCTTATTGAGATTCATAACCTATACCAGTGTAATAGATACAAAGTTGCACAGTGCTTCAAAAAATATACATATTGAGTCACATGCATTCTGTTTATATTCAATTTTTAACTGTCTAGCAGCAGTCTATATTTACTGTTCAAATTTACCGCTTCTCTGTACATAACAAAATACCTTTGAATAGAATGGTAGAGTAGTTTTCTTAATTATAATTTATCTATCTAGAATTTCTTTCAGACCATGCAGTGGATGCTGGCGCCATATACAGGATGCGCCAGTTAAATCTTCATTTTTAAAAAGGGCACAGGAATCCAGAAAGTGGTCGAGACAAGTTGCAAACATGTTCCTCGGTTTAAAGCGTTTAAGTAGCCATATAACAACCGGTAGCTATGCAGTCGCTCAGCGTCGTTTGCGGACACATTTTCAAATTCATCGTACTTGCTCGGTGCCTTCTATGAACTCAATAAAGTTGTGAGTAAAAAATTTGAAAACATTGGTGAAAGAGAAACATCAGAGGTTGCAATGTGATATGAGTGCGAACTCCTGAGAATGCTAAACGCGTGAAAGTCTCTGTTGAAAGTAGTCCTCGGAGGTCAACGCGTAGAGAGAGTGCTGCGCTTAAAATTTTAGACAGAAGGATTAGAAAGACCTGGGGATTTGATTTACACAATCACTTATACAAAATTCAAGTTGCTCAGGCTCTGAATGAAAACGATTTTGCTGTTCGACGGCGTTTTTGTGAAACGTGTTTAGAAATGAATGAAGAAAATAAGGAGATTGTCCGTAACCTCTGCATGAGCGACGAGGCACATTGCCATCTTTCAGGTTATGTAAACAAACAATACTTTAGATACTGATAACTCTCATCAATTCCATGAATAACCTTTTCATTCAGCCAAGGTTACAGTGCGGTGTGCAATGTCTGCAACGGTCCATTTTTTTAAATGGAGATAAGCAAGCTATAGCCGTGAATGCAGAGCGCTAGTCGGAAATGTTACTTCATTTCTCAGGTTCGACAATATGGAGTGAATGCCAAAACCCTATTCCAACAAGCCACTAGCCGCACAGCCCCTTTCAACATGGATATTCTCTACGAATGTTTTGCTAATCGGGTGATATCCCGAAACGGCGCTCCGTTCACTCGACCTCACACCGTGTGGATTTCTTCTTAGGGGGTACCTAAAGAGCAAGGTGTACCAAGAACGTCCTCGTACCCTTGGAGGACTGAAGGCAAGAATCCGTAGGGAAATCGAAAGAATCTGTCAGCAGATGCTCCACGATGTAATGGAGAACTTGAGAAATCGACTGCAAGAATTCCTTGATCGAGATGGACAACGTGTTAATGGTGTTATTTCTAAACATCAAAACAGTTTTCATTGCTTTTTAGCGTAGAATAAGATGGAAACAATAAAATTTTTAACTGTTCGACCGTTTATTTTTAAGGTTATTTCAAAAATGCACGTTTGACTGCTGCACCCTGTATGTAACTTCAGTTAATTCGCAGCTGAAGAATTTGACATACATACAGTATTTTCACGACCTATGCATACAATTTAGATAGAAGAAAGTTCAAACAAAATTTAACGAAATTTGTAAGAGAAAATATTTTCCTACTATCACAGGAAGGCCGTAATTATTTTTTTAATATTACAGTTTGAGACGAAAAATGTTTACTATTTCTGAATTTATATATCTTTAAGTAGGATGTTTGTTATTTAGATCTAGAAACATAAACGCAAAGTTCATTCAACATCGAGCATTTTATGTTATCAATTCGTATGTCATGTGTTAAATAACTCCCAGCGTTGATTTTTAGACAAAAAGTGGAAGAACTACTTAAAATCGGGTCACATATTTAGCAGGTTTGTTCTCGAATCACATCTAAGACGAATTAGGCAGCGATTTCATACCTCATAACTGCCTAGGTACAATGTTAACGATTAAGTAGAATAGTCGATGACAATTTTTAGAGCGAAGCTCCTTTAGGGAGGTTCTGCGGCGAGAGTTAACTGAGAAAAAGTGGGACGCTTGAAATCGTCAGATAGACGCTTTTCTTTACTTTCTTCTTTCATTAGTTCTTTCTCGCTCGCGCACACACACTCGTTTGCGTCTCCTCCTATCAGATGGCGCTCAGACCCGAATTTACTTCAAATTCAACTTCAACTTATTTACCATCGATTTCGAAGTGAAATACTTTTTCTTTATACATTGTTTATTCAATTGTAGAATTTTACCCTTTATTCAAATAAGCATCAAATGCGTAAAAACTTTGCTCTTGTCGGGTGTCCCACGACACCTTTCTTTCTTTTAACATTTATTGACTTACTTTTGCCTCATATAATCTTATAAATAAATTTGACGCATATCTTGTAAAAAATGGCTGGCTTTTTTCATAACAAAAAAAATGACATTTATTAATGCTTTATATGAACAATGAAATCTTTGTGTTCATTACTCTAGAATGTGTAGTATATTAATACTTCTTTTCCATTTTATACTGTACAAGACACTTGTCCAAGAGACACCAACAAGGAATTAATATAATGAAATACTCTCTTTCTTGTCTCTTTCCTTGCTCACCAGAAAAGATAAAGATTTATAGTCTATAGACAATTCCGTCTACAACAATAATATTGATAAAACGATGTGTAGCTTGTATAATCGATAATCAGCGTCATGTCGACTTTTGAAGGAAAGGAAGAGCGAAGGAACTTTTACGTATATAGAACGCAGCAGTTTTCCATTAAGGATATGGGCTTAGCTTATTCGGGAAAATCTATATCAAAATGTCAGCTTCTTTCCACCGTAAAGAGCTGTGTGATTTTATATTTCGATTTACTATCGCATATTCAAAGATAAAATTCCACATCCGGCATTAGCAAGATCCTTGCGTAGAAAATGCTTTAATAAAATAAGACGAGAGGTGATGTAGATAGGAATAACTCAAGTTCTCTGTATAGCGGACAGTCTTGCTAAGTTTGCATAAACTTATGGAAAATAGTAATGTGCATTTTAAAGTATATTATTCTGTTGTGTTAAGCATTTACATCTATCTGAAGTATATTGGTATGAAACTGCTATGGTGTTTATTAAGAATATGTATGTCCATCCAGCAGAGGATGGTGACTAGTGCGAGCACCTCATAATCAATAAAGATAAGACAGCTGTCCATAGCAACGACCAAAGGATAGAAAAGGATTGTTAGCTAATTTCCACAAAACTACTCTAAATCCGTTTACACGTAAAGGAAACCTTTGTGATATCACGGGTCTCGAAATGTATGAGATGACTTGCTAGTGGAGAAAAGTGTCAAGTACCTTGGAGTCATCCTTAACGACAAACTGACATTTGGAAGTTGGACTGCACTGCTTAAGCTATAAGAAATTTGTAGACCTACAGAAGAGTAGTAAGAAGAACGCCGAGACTGAAACCAAGGACGACGTATTGAATATACACCGAGGTGGTGATAACCATAATAATTTATCCCTCACTTGCTGGTGCCATAAAGCGAAGAACAAAGTTGCTATCAGTTAGTTAAGTTAAGTTAGTTAGTTAAGGCGACTAGCGAGACTTTGTCTACAACACTCACAATAGCTGTGCACATTATATTTGGTCTGCTACCAATAATTGTGCTGGTCGATGCGATCGAATTGATTGCAGAAGGGTGTTCATACTGGATAGGGACTCGGAGTTGGGACTGCAGGTTCTACATCTATGGGATAGTACCTTCAGGGTTAGAAACAAATATGCGATGTATACTGGAGGTGAAGTAACTGGACCGTATTCCTACTCGTGGTTCTAACCATATCCACATATACGACAATAATGATATAGGAACGTATTGTAAACAAGATAGTCAATGTTATGATTGGCAACTAAGTTGTTATCAGGGCGGTGCGAAAGTGTCAAAGATATTCTAGAGTAGATATAATAGAGTATATATCTATAGTGGGTACCGGGATACCGGGACATACAAGGAAATAAAGGAGCCAGCTTCCTTGCAAGGGCCGAACCTACGTGCGCAATTCCTTATGAAGTAATAAGAACTTCTCACAGAAACATCATGTGGAACACTGTCTATTTTTTACGGAACCTTTAGCTGACAGAACAGAGCAAATGTTGCTAACCAACAGGCACCAAATTGGGAAAGCACCAGGTCGATTGAGAGTACAATCCCAGTTTACCAAACATCTCAGCCCCATACGAATAGTGAAAGATCTCATTTCCAGAACCTATTGTGAGGAAAAGGAAACTATGCAACATATTTGCTGGGATTGTAAGGTAATAAGAAATGTGAGAATGAAACTCATTGGTTCCCAGTTCCTGCACTCAGAAGATATAACGGAGCTTCCCATCAGCAATGCGGTAGCTTTTATTGAGGACGCCTACTTGATGAAGCAAACTAGGCGAGGGGCATAATAGGTTATTGAGCTGTAGTAGGCCGAAAACTACAGCTGGAGAAAAGGACAAAATCTAAGGCACGTATTTCGCTGGCAACAGGGTTAGTACATTCAAATCGTATCGTTACGAATGTGGCATTTAACAGAATTTGGTTTGAACATGACTTGGCGACGAACCACGTATTAGGTATTAATTATTGAGTGTGTGGAAGAGTTATTAGACAATGGTCACAATCATCTTGAACTACTTCAAACTTGTCTCCCATGAACAGTTCAATTTGTTGATTCGTTGCACACAGAAAACCAATTGTACTTGCCGTTGATACACCTTGGCTATTCTCTCCACTGAGCCTAGCAGAGAAATACACAATATATTGACAAAACATGTTTATTTATAATTCTGCACTGTATTCCCGTGTACACTCATTCAATGTATTGTACTTTTGCATCTGTAGAAGCTAACTTCCAAAACTATTTTCCACTTCATGGTAGCTAAGAAACCCAACTTACTACCAAACACGCGATTGATTTTCTCGAAACTACCTCAAAACATTGTTTACGTTTGAAGCTACACTTGAAAGAAGACCGCAGTTCAATTTTGTTCCTTGTTCAATTCCACGATTTTTTATTTTAAGGATTACTTTAAACTTATGTATTTTAAAAATATTCGAGTATTTGGTCAACTGTCCCAGTCACTAAACATGTAAACAGATATGTACCTTCAAATGTTGAACAATTTTTTTTTAATATGGTGGTCTGCTAGAAGGGCTGAGCTGAAAGAAAATATACCTCCTATGTGGCTTAGTTCTACAACATTTTTGTTACATTAAGTTCTAAAGTATGTAATTGCACAACTGCATTGTCAAAACTTCTGTTCGAAATTAAGCTTGGCGGGTAATATACAGAAACGAAATGGTCAGTACAAACAGATGTCATATTTGCTTCAGATTAAATTTCACTAAATTATGAGATTTAGACGTTAACTTACGGCTGGCCACATGTAATAGTATTACAATGGGAAATAAATTGGAGGAAGACCATTTGAATATGTAAACTGATGCGTGGAGTTATAAACCCTGGAATTAAATTTTAGGAAAGATTTGATTTGCAGAACTTCCAGTATTTCTTCGAGATTTTATTAATAATATGTGACAAACATAGCAGATAAAGTATAATTGGTGGCGTTGCTAGTCCACTACTTGGATCAAAATTTGAGAAAGCTTTTGCTATTGACGTCATTACTGGAGATGTGTACTGTTATTTATCGTGAACTTAGTAGTTTTCCAACGTTCTGTTCGTTACAACAGGTGTAGTATATGTTCTATGTTAGTTAGAGGAATAATGTGAACTTATATTCTAATATTCTGAAGATTAGTGTCAAAGTAGTTCACATATTCAATGAAACAATGCTAACAATAAATGGCTATCGGGGTCGATTACAATAAATTTTTTTGCACGAGTGTATTATTTGATGATTCTTTTGTGATGAAACACCCTCTAATCTGGGAAAACATTATATATTTCGGTTGATTTGTTATTTAGCAAACATTAAAAGGAATAAAAGGATCTGAAGGCCATACAGAGAGTACATTTTTGAATTGTCATATTTCTTTGCATCCTCAAGAGAATAACTAAATTAAATACCACATGTAGATGTAGTGGCTTCCGTAATGGGGAAACGCATTTTCATAATGTAGGACATATTGTTAAAAGTATATTTGTCCAGAGGTTTTAGCCACTGACAAGGTACAAACAGGAAAGAACCTACAATACAATTAAACTCTAGCAGCAGCCCACCTTAGACATTATTTAACGTTTAGATTTTCGCACAGAATACAAAACACATGTACGGATTTTGGGCGAATGGAAATTGTGCCGTAGGAATAAATAAGCTTTAGTATCTCGCATACGAACTAGGTTGCCACGAAGATTGGACCAACGCTTCGTCTCCTATTATACGGGACATATTTATGGCAACTGCTCTACCGAGATGTACAACCAACAATTGCATATATCTTTTCACACAGCTAGCCCTCTAAATTTGATTACTTTCTTCTGTTGAATTGTAACCAAAGGAAAAGGAATAATGAGATTCCTTCCTATTTTCAATTGTAGACTTCTATACCTACATATGTGTGATGCGAAATACAGATATATTGAGACTATTACGTGCACTTTAGTATCATTCGATACACAAAATATATTTGCAAAGGAAATTGGATACTGCTCATTACAGAACGAATAACAAATAATATTAAATTTTGCTTGTACAAAAGCAGGCAATATTCTTATGAATTACCAAGTATGTTTTCAATTTAGTGTCAAATTAATCCAGTTAAATCTATTAACAATAATTTATTCCCACTGCGAGTTTATAAAAATCCATAGAATACAAGATACAATTTTATTTAAGTAATATAACTAGTTTGCCAAGCTAAAGCATATGGCAATAAGAAGGGATTATCATACCCCTATATTGCAAAAATAAATCATAAAAATCCCTTTACATTTTCAAAATGAAACATAAGCTGTATGAAGTAAAACCTTTGTGTGAAATGGTTTCCCTTTGAATGTGTCTTACATTTGTGCAACAAAATGCGATTTCGCATCATTGTGTTGACACTAAATGTGAACCGACGACTGAGTGAACGCAATCAGCATTACCAAAGTCATTGGGTTTAATAATACAAATTTCGTCTTAGTCTTGACTGTACAAAGTTTAAGGATTACTAGTTAGCTTGATAGGGCACTAGTAGTCCAGTCATTATATACATTTGGAAATTTGAAGAGCATCGAAGGGGAGAAACAAAAGTACCAAACAACAATTCTCTATCTCGAAGGGGTAAAGAGTTATGGCAAAAACAAAAACTCACCCCTTTTTTCAAGATGGCGGACGAAGCCCGACGTCGAGACGGTCGAAAACTCAAAATTAAGCTCTCCTTACACCCCCCAACAACATATAAAAAATATGGCTTTCTCGGAATTTTTTCATTTCCAAATGTATATAATGACTGGGCTACAAAGGTCTCTTTCCTATGAAATGTCATTTGAATAAATTCTTATTTTGAATATCGGTTCTGAAATTAACAGTTTCAACAGTCCATAGAACTTAGATTGAAATGCATCGAAAGAGAAAGTACCAAACAACAGTTCTCTATCTCGAAGGGGTAAAGAGGTATGGCAGAAATGAAGGCTCCCCCTTTTGTCAAGATGGCGGAAGAAGCCCGGGGTCGAGACGGTCTAAAACTCAAAATTAAGCTCTCCCGATAGCCCCCAATAACATAAAAAATTTGGCTCTCGGATTTTTTTCATTTCTAAGGTCTATTTTTGGATATGAAGACTAAACTATAGGTAGAGTTTTCAACATTAAGGCTGACTTATTTTCAAGATCGCTTGAAGTTAATTTTTTTCAGTCGGTTCGAAAACTATTTCGAAAGCTGTATATTTTAGCTCTAAAAATGTATGTATAACGTTAAAAAACTAATTGTTTACAAATGTAGGAGCTCAGGCAAGTCTAATTTATTGTCAATAATAAGTGAAGAACCAGCAGGTTTGCAGGCTTGAAATTTTGAACACTACATATTCGATACGGTAGTTAAGACCTGTCAAAGAGCATTTTTGTAAATTCCTTTGTTATCTTGAAGTCCAAAAATGACGGTAAGGCCATGGTCATTTTTCTATTCGTTAATTGAGATTAAATTCAACAGAAAACAAGGAATTTACAAAAGAGCTCGTCGGTAAGTCCTACCTATCGTAACGAATACACGATATGCAAAATTTCGAGCTCGTAAGCTTACTGGCCCTTCACTTTTTCATTGAAAAAAATAATAAAGCTGTAGAACATTGTAAAAAACTAGTAGCTTATCGTTACACATACTACTTTTAAAGGTCAGATATACAATTTTCAAAATAGTTTTGAAACCAATTACAGGATTACCCACAATATCTCGTATCACACATTTGTGATACTAAATATTGTCAATAGTGTGTACTTAATAAAATAAAACTAACAATAGTTCTTCACACATCTTCTTTCTAAAATTCAATATTTCGATAACTGAGTTGTCATCAGTAGATAAATGAAATGAAAAGAAGTCTCACAGAATATTACACACATAGAGCTAAGTTGTTATCATCACTGAAAAATATCACGGTACTTACATGTTTTACATAAACCTTGGGCCAACACCATATTGGACACCACGTGCAAATTGTATACAACGGGAGATCACTGCGGAACTATCGCTGCGCATCGCATATTGTTCATTCATTTCCGTTTAGACCAATTATGGACCGCACTATTTCAACTGCTTCCTTTCAACGAAACACTCGAAAGATGGTAAATCGGGATCAGTGAATAATTTACTGCCAAAGTTGTGAGTCTTGGCGTGTGGTCGGAGTCACATTACCGATTTCTTTATCTGAACCACCGACCGAACGTTAACTCCGCCAACAGCTCAGTTGGACGCTCTAACGGTCACAATCGGCCACATCAAACCTGAAATTCCTTCGTAATATTGCTATTAGTGTATAATATATCTCACAATCAGCAAAATTCATATTATCAAGAAACGCTTCAAAAAATGTTGATCCTTCAATTTGTATTCTGTTTGAGAAGGTCTACAGTTTATTCCACAGAACATCCTAAGTATAGCTTTCTATGGTCTATTGACATCTAACTTTAGACCTTACAAATTACATAAAGTTATCATTATCTCTCCTTAGTTTCTTTGCTTCGTTTTAATCCGAAGGTCGTCCTGTCTATGCAAATAAATCCCTAACAAAATTTCGCCAACGATTGAGGAACTATTATCTTTGTTCTAAGCAAATTCAGTTATTATTTGAACTGAAACTACGGAGACTTTCTAAAAGTTGTTGACACGTTCCTAACACTTATATCGTCAGTAAAAATTAACAGGGAAACTAATGTAGAGCGTTCTACTTTTAAGCAAAGCCAAAAATAATGCGTGGTGTGCTAACGCATTAAAATTTTCAGCACTAATCTAGAATTAATAGAACAGATTCTAAGATACCAGATTCCTTACTTTCCTTTTCCCCTTAAATGGTTGATGTGACCAATAGGTAATTCGTAGTATATTAAGCTCCTTATATATTACCCTACAATAAAATAAAGCCTAAATCAATTTAACTCTCAATTTGTTTAAAACATCTACATCTCTTCATATCTATAGCGAATGAAAATGTGCGCATGGAAACAGGTAAAGGAGTACTGATTTAGAGTCTCTCATTGTTTTTGTAGGACAATTTTAAACTTTCTAATCAAAGCTCTACGTGCGTCCACCACATCATCCACCATCTCATGTTAGACCATAGGCCTTCGTCTACTTTAAATTTGTACTAGATATAGCCTCCTCTTTTTAATATACATTTCAGGTAATAATGGGTTTGTTGCACGAGGTTATATTAAAATTGGCACAGATTGTATGAAACCTCTTCTTTATATCTTAATATATTTTCCACTTTCTACCTAAGTACAGTACCCATCTACAGTCAGTATAAATAATAACCAAATATAATAATAGGAAATTATAGTACTTAAGTTTTATGCGTAGGTACATAGATTGCAAATACTGGTCGTAGAAGTAACTGCACACTGCGCTGTAGCAGACCTAATAGTACAAGAGAGGAAAATTAAACTTATAGGCTACCAGGAATTATGAATATTGTACTGAGAATTTAGTTAATTTCTTTAAACAAAATGGCGCCGGCCTAGCTCTTAATTAATAATATAAAAACATAAATTATAACAAATTATATTTATAAATTTTGAGAAATATTTAACATAAAATCAAGATAATTACCTAGTGTGATGTGTGTGTGAATGTAGTTTCTTTTATTCGATGATGATTCTTCCTATGTCTCCTCTCTTAAATTCCTCCTTCCTTTTCTTAAATTCTTCCTTCTCCGGTGTGGTGAGGTTCTTTTATTCACTGGTACTTCTTCTTAAAATCCTTTTATTTGAAATATATTTATAGACTCATTTCTTGACTTATCTATCTTGTCAATTTTCTTCGTCGTTAACCAAACAAACTTTTTAATTATTTTTGGAAATCAGCACTACACTGCTTTATTTCTCCATTGTCCACGAAACGGAAACTTTAATTCTCCTTGACTCCAGTTCATCCAGGCATATCGTTGTTACAGAAACCTCTATTGAATATCGATGTATCCTAGGTTATTCATATCCAGTATTTTTTATGAATTCTTGTAATGTAGAAGTGTTGTATGTATGTGTCTGAATGTTTACAGTGCTTTTCTATCCATTAATATATGCTTTTTATAACAATTATTAAATTTCATTTCTAGTTACATTTGTTTCTCCCAGTAAACGTCTCTGGCTGGAGTAAAGAAGAAAAGCTAACACCCATAGGGTAACAAAATGCTCAAGAGGTGGTGGGTGTGGTGCCGAAAAGGTATAAATAGAACCCCAAAATAAACCGAATGACAAGTGAAGACCAAAAACCCCAACATTAACTGTGAATTTTGATATATTGAATTGTAATAAAAGATGAATTTTCTAATGGTAATTAACCATTCAAATATTACTATACTACAATATGCTACGATACCTTATATGCATTTATTTCAGCATAGTGTCTGAAAGTTCTATTTACACTTCAGTCTTGTGCTTCATATGGATTACGTTCAGGGGTTTTTTTAATGCCATTTCGGTATTCCCAAGGACAATAACAGATCAAGACCCAGATTCTAAGTTTAATTTTAATTCAGATAAAAGGAGAGAAACATGTGGATCTAGTGTCTAATACTGAACAATAGCCAACACATGCTTGATGTGTTTTATTTATTTAATTGTGCAAACAGAATTTAGTAGTTCGTATGTTAGGTCGTAACGTATAGATCACAGAAACTAAGCATGCACCTTAATCTTGTATTAGCCAATTTCAAGAACTTGAATCTAGAATTATAGGTGTTTACATCGTTTTGTTTATATCTTAATTACCTGACACGCCTTTTACCGTATTATATAGCGAACTAGTGTCAAATTTCAGTATTATTCCATGATGAATTGGATATAATTTTAATTGTTTCTCATTAATTATAAAGTGGCATTATAACCAAGAAGGTTCAGAAGTAAAATTGGAGTTGTAATGAAGTATTCAATTAGCAATTACTCCAAAATCCACCTGAACCGTATAGATACAGTTAAGAAAATAATTGCCTTTAACACCAGTATTTGAAAATAATTGCACATTTTAGCATTTGTTTTCCGAATTACAGAATATTTTATCATAAATCAACAAAAAGACCGGCAAAACCTTTTCAAGTGGAGACTACATAACGAAGTTTGCAGCAGGTACCTGATTTACAAGTGCGCTACCTACTTAGGAATTCAAATGGAAGCAATTTACCGTTTTGGCAACGTGTATACAGTTTACACGATAGTAGCTATTTATAGCTCAATTCCTTATTCCACGTCCCAGAAAAGAAGATAACACCGCGACGGTAGATTTCAACGGCAAAAGGATTTTGTTTTTTTTTTCTCTTATTAAGCATATCGACGTTAATACACGCTGCTGCAATATTTTGTGTGTCTATATCATTTAAAATGTACGACTACCAGTTTATTCTTCCATATTTTGCATATTTTACTGAATAGCTGCCAATAGATTCGTGTGTCAATGACATTCCATATAGTAATTGCGGTATAGTATCTGGAATTTATTCATAGATTTTGACCAATGTTTAGGTATGCGCCTCCGGATCAACGTTCCATTAGATATTTTTATAACTTAAAACGATCTTATTATTGCCTCTTCTGTGCAAACTCTGGTTCCTTGTTACTATTGTATAAAAACAAAGAACCTTGTTATTCAAAACTTAGTCATCACCAATATTTCCTTTCTATTTTCTACTGTCACTCTCTAAATTAAAGCTGAAATCACATAATGCACTTGTCTTTTCTAAAGATTCATCAGAATAGTATATGATCATCAACTAACACTCAGAACAAATAGAACGGTAAAGTGGTACTACATTCGGTTACTTAAGCAGTCTGGTTTAGTATACCGTTACATACTCGTTAGTTTCTTGAGATTTTACGAAGATAGGTGTCATTCCACACAATGTAAAACTTAATGCAATGAGGTAGTATAATAATCTGTAAAACTGTTTGAAAAGGCTTGCTTAATTCTATAACCACAAATGAAACAGGATCTTATGTCTCAATGCTAATAAACAGAGTATATCTATATGCACATATCCTTCTTATAAATTACAACAAACTTTCTGTTAACACAACGATATCTAATCTGAAAGTTTTTCTAATTTTATATGGAGCAGGGTTATATAAGACAAAATGTTACCAATATAAATTGCCTCAGAAATAATATGACTTCCCATATTTTATCGGATTCCGATATTCTGGAATGTATCAGAATATATTTGGATTCCTTCTCGAGAAACAACACGTGCTTTAGCATACATTGAGCAGACTGAATTCTTTTACGAAATAGATTGTTTGTTCTTCGAGACAGGTATGTATTATTGATAATATATAGTGGGATTTGTCAATCTTGTTAGATATGTCTGAGTTTATATGCATATAATGAAAAATTTATGCATCTAGGAACTACCGCATAATGTATCAGAAATTGACAAACACTTAGGTAGACAGATAGATGAATACATCCACCCTATTAGTACCTACCGACAAAAATATTTTGGGAATTTTGAAATATAATGATCAAATTTGTGTTTTTTGTGATTGTAGACATAATTATATTATTTCACTTATAGTGGGTGACGTTAGAAAATTCTAGCTCGGCGCCCCGACAACAAAGGTTATATTCTATTACTTTTACTCTATTTGTGGGCTTAATTACTCAGTTTTTGATGCGAAAGCCGTGATCAATTAGATGGGAGGAGATTTTATCATTTCTATGATATTCAGCTACCCAAGTGTGGCTTATTGCTATTGTTAACTACGCCAATATAAAGCTAGTGATGGCGTACAAAATTATTGGTCAATAACTAGTAATGAAGCCCGAAATGTTGCCTATTGGGGAAACATGCAGTTTCTTCTGAAGAGTTAAAAGTTGTTCCTGGTACAATTCCATTAATTTTGAAACCAAAATAGAGAAAAAGACAATATATGTATAGGCATCAGAAAATGTATAAATTACTTAAGGATTAGTGCTTATATCGCAATATTCCTATTTTCCTTAATATCTGTTGTGTTATTTTCAAACTTCTTCAATCAGTAATCGATCCCTGCGGAACTCCGCGTTCAACCATCGATATGCCCAAAAGTTGACCGTTAATATCAACTATTTGTAGCCTATACCTAAATACGATTCTTATCCTATTAAAAATACAAAATCAAATTTTACATATTGCATTCTTAACGTGAACTCAGTACAATTACTCTGGATAGTTTCTCATTTTTGCGACAACAACCTATGTAACTGCCATTTGTGTTGTCGGACTAGTTCGGTAGTTCCCAAAGTGGTTCCTATGGACCCCCAGACGTCCAGAGCCAATTGAAGCTAACTTGTGGGTAACTGGACAACGTCGGGGGTCCATAACGACAAGCATCACACCAAAGAATGCAAAGTATAGAGAAGGTACAAGACGGAACGCTCCTGTTTCGTGTTCTGAAATAATCAACACAAGGGAATTCATCACTGAGCTTCCACAACTTGCTTAACGAATGAAGATTATTATTTACGTTCAATATTGTTGAGTATTTTTCATTCAAACTCATATCGATTGGCAATAGAAGTGGATGGTTGCTGTCAATAATGACAAAAAGCAGGAGCATGAAAAGGGGGAGGAAATGGACGGGTAAGAAATAAGCGACGCTAGTCAAAACCATTTTTAAAAAGGAAATTTGAAGGACACAATGTGGTATTTCAACTATTGACTATTCTGTGCGGGCTAGTTTATGTGAGTAGATCATAAAATAAACATTTGTTATACCTTGCCCATAATCTCGGTCCACACCACTGAAGATCTGGCAACTGTATAAGAAAACGACGACAATGTGGACAATATCTGCCCCCGAAAACTTATAGCCTTTGCTAAACGTCTGGCAAATGGAAGCCTAAGGAAAGATGTGACCTACCGCTGTGAAACCTGAAGGTCGAATCAGGCCGTCGGGGATATAGCCTGAGAACCCTAGCCAGAAGTACGTAAGAGCAAGGTTAGAAGACTGGGCAGTGTCTTTCCCCAAAGACTTAAGCCTTTAAGTTTCAGAATTTGCGCTGATCGTAAATCATGGTTACATTACAAGAGATCTATGATATGATAGGTCGAAGTAATTGGATACACGCTGATTAGCGACCCACTTCAACCTACGGACTGGAGTAGATAGATATTCGGGAAATAATTTTGATGTTTCACACATACGTAAGTAGACTAATTAGCGAGAGAAATAGTAACTGCAATTATCCTCAAAGATTTTTTCCAATTATGGGTTGAAAGAACAAGCCTATGTATTTGTAAGTCAAAAATTATATATATATGTATATGTATTTCGTGACCTTTAATTATACTTACCTTGTATGTAGATAGTTTTTCTACCACGACTAGATCAAATAGACGACAATGATCAAAATAATAGTTATATTTTTGGAACGTTCACAAACGTTTTAGAAAGACCGTCATCAGTGAAAATATATTATCTAGTTATATTTTCACTGATGAAGGTGTTTGGAAAATATTTGTGGACGCTCTGAAAATATAATTATTATTTCTATCATTATAGTTTATTTGAACTAGTAGTGGTAGAAAAATGATACACATATAAAATAAGTCAAATATTATTTGGGAGTTTAAGAAAAATTGGCATAACTATCACTAGGAAACGAATTGCGCTTTACTTGGGTGCTTTTATTTGGTGAAAATAATATTCTTCTGTATTGCTCTGAATTATTAACAAATCTATATTTAACTCCTCGATCTCATTAGATATAATTATTATGTATATTTATATAAAGGAAGCATCAGTTTGGGCTCTGATAATTTTATAAGACGCCCACATTTAAAGCACAGTACTCTGGTTTGGTTATTTATGTATACGCTGTTAGTGCACAATTGCTGAATATATTTACCTAAATGGTACAGTGGCGGCTACTTTCCTTCCGAAATGAATTTTTACGTCCCATGGCGCTGTTCTTGGCGAAACTCGACAAGAAAAGTTAATGAGTTAGGTCAAAGTAATCTACTGCCAGCGATCGATATGTGTTTCAGTGGAACGTTTCTGATAATAGGGTATTTATGCTGTCTGAGTGGTAATTCAACTTTAAAAGAACGGAAAATATTTATCAATTTCATTAGTCTTAAATAGTAGTTTTCCCTATAATTAAAGGTTTTCTGTCGTTCTATAATATTCACGGTATAAACTATATTTAGTGATATCCTTTAATAACGTTTTTGAATATAATTAGTATTGACTGAACACTACTTGCAAAAAATACAATTACTCCAAGATATCTACAGAAAATTGTATATGTAATATTGCACCACATTATTAATAAATATATAATCTGTGTTGACATGGAGTTTGTACTTTGTGAAACACGAGTCATTATCGTCGTTTCCTTTATGCCGTATAAAATAATGCAATATAATACGATTCTATCTGATGAAATTTGGTTTAGGAAAAACAGAAGGGCTATCGAATAAAGCACCTGCGGCCTATCAATGTATTGCTAATTATATCCAAACAATTGGAGAAGGTAATTGTATTCAATCACACAAATTCCTGAATGCAAATTAATTAATTTCTAAACAACAGTCTAGGTTTGGATAACATCGCAGTTGTGCAAATTACACTGGCCAGTGTTCATCGTTGAGCACCGTCGATCATAAACTCACAGTTTCAATCTCGCAATACTCTATGTGTTAAGTTTTATGGTATCCATTCTGAATTTGCATAAGTTTACTGTTATATACTCTCAATCGGTACCATTTGCTGACGACTCACTTATGTCGCCAGTCTATTTGACAGTCGTATGCAAATAATTGTATTATCGTACGGAATCACATATTTGAGCAACATAACCTTAGTTTCCTAATTAATGCTGCTTGCAAACTATAATATAAAGTTTACCAATCTTTATACCTCTCGGGTAACACATTGGTTGCGATTTTCTTTTTGCTTATGCTACCATGTATTAACTTAGTACCCGTTTTATTCATATTTTTATACATCTTGTGTGAGACAAATTGCAGAACTTTCACTCACAGTTTCATTTCAGTTTCCGGGTGTTATCTAGTATCCCTTCTTTTTATATGGACCTCGTGAAAGAGCAACGTTCTCAGTCCATCCAGCTGAATTTACCCAAAAATATGTTTCTCGTCTTCTCGGTTCACGTTAAATACTAGTACTATAACAATTATCCTGCATTTATTGTGATAATTAAACTTATTGTTGGTAATAGTAAGGTAGCTTATTGCACAAGGAGTCCTAAGAAAATCCTCATAAAGGAAATGTTTACTAGCGTTTACATTTCTGCAGCCAAATAAGAAACATTTGACTTGAATTTTGCTCTGTTTAGTATGAACTTTCATCTGCTCTAATTCGACGCGTAAGTTGTGAAATATGCTGTAAATTTTCTATTACCTCTTCCTACTATGACATTATCTTGTATTGCCCTCCTATTAGAAGCCATTTATATGTTAACTGTTTGTCTATCTGTGCATCTTGCGTAATGTTATAGTGAGTCTGGGCAAACAGCGGTAAGAACGTATAATTACGAAATAAGATACGACAATATCGCCGATTACCCAATCTAGTGACTACGCTGTATGCGAGTAGTTCTGTGTATATGTAGGCTGTCGTAACTTATTTCGTAATTACCGCTGTTTGCCCAGACTAGTTATAGTGAAGGGCTTTTCTTGTCCAATATTGGTTTCTCTTTTCTATTATATTGCTCTGACTTTGCGTGCTACTCTATGCTAGATTATGGAGCGCGTATTGTTTGCTTGCTTTGGCAATAACTTCATGAAGGGGTATAGCTTTATTTCGGAAATAATCTCTTGAAATTTTTAAATTGCATGTTGTGTATTGTGTGCATGTCTATTAAGCCTCTTCATCTCCCTTTGCTGCTAATCGTGATTCATTCAGTATATCTGCTAGAATGCCGTTTACAGTACTCTGTAACTGTACTTCAATTGAGTATATCTAATTCTACTAGATCTGTGTCAGATTTTTTAATTACTGCAAAAAGTACGTTTTGAATGACGTACGTATATACGTATTAACGGCTTTAAACATATTATGTGAATTCAGTTTAGATTTAAGGGTGAACGTGAATTTATACTTATAGTTATTCCTTAGTTGTTTCTCTACGTGGCTGTGATCCCTACTTCAATTATTTACAAGAGTACTGGAGTACTTATATCCTCCATACAATGCATATGGTGTGTCGCATTTTACAACCACATTTGTTGTGGGTTTTTGTTCGTGCAAAGGAGGTATTTCACGAAGTATTGTGGATCATTATTTAGTTGTGGATTCTCCCCCAGCGAAAACTGTGATGATTCACCGATCCAATTCTCAAACAATCAAATAATATATCTTGAAGATATAACATTGGATCATGTCCTGGCGTATCTGAAAAAGTTGAAGAATAAGCCAACTACCGGAAACGACGGCATACATTGTTGCTTGGTAAGGGATTGCGCACCAGTTTTTGCCAAACCGCTAAGCATAATATTAACACGGTCTTAGGAATATCAAAATTTCCCGTATCTTGGAAGGTTGCCCGATTATCAAGAGGAAAGATAATTTAGACATCTGAAATTACGAAACATTATCTGTAACTCCCACGTTCCCAACGGTTTTGGAATTAGTTATTGGCCTTTAAGCATGGGAGTTGGATGTTATATAGGTGGATGTTAGCCGAGCATGTGACACCATCGACCACGGTATGCTACTACACAACTTATCGTTTCTCGGCTTTGATGGCCGTTTAATTCGATCCCTGAGATTGCACTTATTAGACAGATTGAATAACATGTTCTAAAGCAGATGCAGATATAATTAATATTATTCTACTTCTGGAGTTCCTCCAGGGTCGAACCTGGGCCCATTGCTATTCGTACTCTACATCAACAGTTTGATAACTACCTGCTCCACGTTGGACTATGCTGATGATTTGAAAACTTACCATTTTGTTTTTACTGGGGAACGTTCGCTGCCTTCAAAGAAATCTGTGTAGAACTGTTACATGTTGTTCTACAAATAAGCTTACCTGCAGTGGTTTTAAATATTCTTGTGTGTCAGACTCCAAATGGCTAAACCACACGTGGTCATTGTATACCATCAATAACGTTCCTTTGTTTCGGAAAGAATCTGTGAACGATATGCGTACGACCTCTAACGTCCTCCTCGCTAGTAGTTCTAGATTTCCCAGATTCGGTTCTCAGACGGCCAGCCAACTAACAGTGGGGCGGGGTGACTCTATGTCCAATACCGTAGTAAAATGAATATTCGCGCGCCACTTGATTTCTTAACATCCAGAAGCCTGTCTTTCACCTAGCAACGATAAAACCAAGAGAGTTCTCTCCAGGTGCAGTAACTACGACGCAGGAAGGGGGTAGGAAGCACAAAATATTCAACCACCGTCCAGTTTAATAAAAGTAATAATAAATTGATTGGCCACTAGGAACACCTGTATAAAAACAGAAAAGGAAAATTTAAACCGCGTAATAGATAACCAGTCTTAATGTTTGATCTAAAAGTAGTCCTTCAAACTCAAATAGGATTTCAAAATCTTAGGAACTTTTGTACTTAACCCTGTGTATGACTACTAACATTATATGTGGAAAACCACAAAGATTACGCTATCATAAAATTCAAATGTAAGCACATTAAAAAAGTGAAACGATCAATACAATATGCCAAATCCTTAAGGGAAAGATAAGATGTTTGTCGGTAAATACGGCAAATTTCTAACTAAATTATTGACACCATTATGACTGTTAGGTGTACACCCACACACAATTCATATACAAGAGGTTATTTTAATCGATAAGCAATAACTATAGGTGTAGTCTTATCTAACAACAATTTAACCATCGGCCAATGTACTGCACGTGTGTGTCGACCTGAAGGGTCCACTTCGAAGTCTTATTCTACTCGCTTTGAGAAATGCTGAAGTGTGTTATACCTCAAAAATAATAATAGTAAACCAAAAAGGGTACGTTACCGTCTCCTTTCTTAAGTATAGAGCATGATGTATTGTGCAACTCCGGTGTTGGGGTAACCTAACCTCGACTCTTAACGGTTATTTCTTATAAATCCTAATTCTGGTTTTGAAGCAAAACAAATAGGGTAGTCCGTAGGTATTGTTCTATTTTGGGAGGAAGTGATACACCGCTGGCAGGTATCAACCCCAAAATTACAGTCAGACACTAGTGGATGTCAAACTAATTTAAGAACCCAACACAAAAAGTGCCTAGAAGCAGAACATAACGGATTAGTGTATATGCCCCTAAATATATATAAAATAAATAAAATTACCCTTACCACACCTTTCTGAAAAATCCAGCGTCAACAGTGTTTTGGTGTGTTTCGCGCGTTCATTTTTTGATGTTCATTGTGCAGTGTTTTGGTGTTGTACAGTGTTCGTTGTCTGGTGCTCGTCTTGAGCATTAGTCGGATTCGCTAATGATACTGAGTTCCCCAGTTTCCCCACTGAGGATGGCAACTTCGTTGCCGAAATACGTGGAGTTTTCAGAAAGATGTGGTGAGGGTAATTTTATTTATTTTATATATTATTTTGGCCACAGTCTCCTTATTCTTATCCCTAAATATATAGATGATTCACTCAAAAACCACAAAATGCTTCAGCTAATTAGGGAAATCTTCCAGAAATATTGTCGCCTTGGCGGAGGGAAAACGAGAAAACCAGAACAATTCGTGACCCAATGATATGAAATCAGCCATATTATCAATAGTAGTGGTATCAATATAACGCATGGAATAACAAATAGCGCCATGTGTGTCATTTGAAATCGATAATATTGACATTAATAGCCAAATAGTAAACATTAAAGACTAATCCAACGCTGGCTAATATCTATGTGTCTATATGTATTTTATTATTATGAATTTATAGTTTTATTAACACGTAACAAACCTTTGACGTTAAGTTGAGCTTTGCGGATCATGTGCCGAACATAACTAACTCAGCTTATACATTGTTAGGATTTATCATGAGGAACTCAAGAAGCTTCGGCAGTCTAGCTCTTAAATCACTATTTTCGCTTACGTAGCCGGTGACGTAATACGAGGGATAGGCTAATTTATTGGGAATAAGAAAATTTAGTAGATTGTGAAAAGCAATCCCACACCGTTTATTTAAAACAACTTTTTATCATTTGACGTTCAGTTGTTAAAATTACGTTCGTTATAACTCAGCTACTCTTAAAAGTAAAATAAAATGGAATTGCCCAAAAAGCACTTTCCATTGATAATTTACTATGATTTTAAAAGGGGTGTAAGCGGTTGTGGGTGCAAAGAGGGTCTAAATTTACTTTTTAGTGAAGAAGCACCTTCTTTGTCTACAATTTACCGATGGCATAAGGAATTTGAACGCTAGAGAAATTCTGTTCAGCATCCAAAAGAAGCAGGGCGTCCTCCTACGACCGCTAACGACAAAAACATTGATACCATTCAAAACCTAATTGAAGAGGACAATCAAGCCATTTATACGGTAATGGAGCATCAACTCAAGATTGGATCCTCAGCTGCTAAAACAGTCATACACGATCACCTGGATGTAAGAAAACTAATAAGTCGTTTTGTGCCGCATCACCTTTCTGACTTCCAAAAATCAGAGCGCGTGAGAATTTGCCAGGAAATCTTAAATTTATTAAATAATGGCAGGCACCAAATGCTTTTCCGAACTAGTGACAGATGACGAGACTTATATTCCTTTTTTGAGCTTCCTGCCCGCCAAGGGAGTCGTGTATTGATTCACAAAAATGGGGAAACTCCTACAATGACTAAGAAGCAGCGACCTATGAAAAAGGTTATGTATGCAGTATTCTTCAGAAGTTCAGGCTTAGTAAATGCAATTCAGCTAGATGGACAAAAGAGAGTTACAGCTAAGTAGTACACTGATAAATGTTTGCCTGAAGTGTTCAATCGAGTTCTAGACGAGGAAATTATGCTCTACCACGACAATGCATCGTCCCATATGGCAGCTTCAACTTTCCAGGTTTTGGCTGAAATAAATACAAAAATAAAGGAACATCCGCCGTACGCACCTCATTTAGCAATGTGTGAGTTTTGGCTATTCTTAGGACTTGAACTAAATTTTCGGGGTAGAAAGTTTTCGTCTGAAGAAGAGATTGATACCACAGTTCACGCTTATTTTGAAGGTATTCCGAAAGAAGACTGGTTGGAAGCTTTTAAACAGTGGAAACGAAGAATGGTCAATGGTATCATTGCCGAAAGGAATTACTTTGAGCATATTTAAAGTAAAATTTTAGAAGATATTAACCGTGTTTTTTATTCTCGATAATGTCAGCTTGACCCTCGTATTAAATATGTTGCCTTACTAAGTAGATAAGGATTCTAGAAGCTGAGCAAGCGGCGAAGAAGTGTCCTACTTGTTGCAAAGCTTGTCAACACTCAAGTTGATGCCCCGAATCTACTGTGAAAAGGGAACTTTCATGTTCCTCGACTCGCCTCAAGAATTACGGACATATTCAGTATTCCTTTTGTTCGAACCAATAATTTACACAGGACACCAATGGTATACTACTGTACTTAACGCGAACATTATTTTCAGTGACAATTGTACATATATATATATATATATATATATATATATATATATATATATATATATATATATTCTACAATCGTTTGTGTTATCATTTGTAATAATGCCCGCTTGGATTTTTCTTGGGCGTTAAATAAATATATTATTATTATTATTATAGTATTGTTATTATTTAGACGCCTCTGTTTCATTCTTAATCATCGTTACAGCAGTCCACATAGATACTAGGAAGGAAGCATAAAATAAGCGTTTCGTAAGCTACGTTGGCAAATAACTAACTTAGTGTTATAATATAGCGCAATTAAGTTATTCATCACTTCTTTCCGTATCGTGAACATATTACTTCCTATTGCTTTAAATTCTAATATGCTTATAAATAGCCATCGCACATCTTGCACGCTCATGAATTATTTAACCGTTACAGGAATTTGCATTGCTTTGCAGCGAGCAAAATTCTCGGTTAGAAATGTATTCAGAATGTTCCAGACGGCTAAACCTGTATGTAGTGTTTTACGTTCATCAACTTTCTCTGCTCGGTCCAAAATATCCATTGTGCTCGTGTTTATTGCCTAGTCGGAGTGTCCCATCGATCCTGAATCCAGACATCCCGATGAGTCACTTACTAGCGCCGTTTAATTTGTAATATATTAAGAGTTTCATCACGGCCACTGGATCGCGTTTCGATTAACTAAAGATTTCTGTCTGCTCAGTACTTAATCAGCGTATAATTGTCTGTATATACAAGTACCCTCCTTCCAATATTACGTTTCTTGTACGTACAACTACGTCGTTAAGGATTTAACTATTTATCTAATTACGGGAATAGTTATTTGACGCCTGCAACTAAATATGTAACTAAACCATTTCAGTTATTGCTGATTTCACTTCCTGCTCTTACATATAAATCCCAGTTGGTTAATTATTAAAACGAAGACAACACTTCAATTGAAACTAAGGGGTAAACAAATACCATTCAACCCCAAACGTATATATAAGTGTAGTTTGGAGTGCTCCAATTTGCTTAATATCTTCTTTCTTTCTCAATTTCTTTCCTTCTTTTTGTTAATGTTCTTGATCATTTTATGTAGTTGCTCGAAATCTTTTGGTTCTCTATATGTCAGAATTTCATTAACAATTCTTCAGATCCGGTGTTTTTCCGCGTATGTATCATACCATTATATTATATTTATAAGAAGAACACTTGCCACTTTCTTCGTCTCCACTGTAACCTTTCCTGGATGTGTATCCTTGAGTGGAGTACACCTACACGTTCGTATAGTATGTATGTCCTCCGTAGTTTCTGCTTTTACAATCTGACCTGTTACTGAGGACCCGAAATGGTACCTCAAGTAACAATAACCTGTGATAAATCCCGTAATTTGCTTTAGATTTGTTTTCTCCTTATTTCTTAATTCCAGATGTATAAAATCGGGAGATTGATGTACTTCTAAAACGTGGTAATAGTTTGACTTGCAGCATTTAACCAGTTAAAATTTTGCGTTAAATATAAGCCGTCTACCGTGAAGAATGCTTATTAAAAGCAGCTGTTTATGAATGGGTGAAGTGCAAAAATGGCCGAGAATCCGTTGATGAGAAAGTGAGGGAGAGCGTCCCAAAAGAATCACGCACGGGCTGTTATTCATCAGAGATTTGTACCTGGTTATTGGACAGTCAATTTTGCGTTCTATCTCGAAGATTTGAAGCGCTTCAGAACAAGGCTGGCCCGTGTTCGCCCGGAATTGGCTCAGAAATGAGCAGCGCCGTCGTATTCAGCGTTAATTATTCGGAAGCTTTTGACAGCGGAAAGTATTACTACGCTCCTCCGCCCCCCATATAGCCATGACCTTGCCCCGCGCGGCTTCTTCCTCTTCTCGAAAATGAAAAGTCAGATCAAAGGGAATCGCTTTGAAGGAGTAGAAGAGATCTAGACGACTGCGACGCGCGTCACTGAGAAATTCCAGGAGTGTTCTTAAAATTGGGAACGCTGCATCGAGGTAGAACGGACTTATTGTGCAGACTTATAATCTTAGTTTCATTATATGTAGTGCTTGAAACATGTTTGTAAATAATAGTTTCGTTTTTTAATTAGTGTACCTCGCATACACTAAATAAAAATCTTTGCTTCAATCGCGACCGACTTATGGATATAGAATTATGTAAGTACATATCGGACTGAGCTGGGTTATACTGAAAAGAACGACATGATTTTCTTTTTGCGTCTGTATAGGTAGGTAGCAAGCAAAATGTTTGAAGCCACTGGTACAAATTAGTCAAAACTCTTTTGTGCATTCCGCAGGAAAATATTAATTACTTCGTTGGCTTCTTATAAATACGCGTGTGTCAAATTGCATAAATAGTTGTCTGTAACGAAACGGATCGTTGGTAACTAAATTCCTCGTTGAAAACATGTTGGCCAGGCTGCTAATATGAATGCGAATTGTTAGTTATTACTAGGAAGAGTAGCGAATTCATTAATTGTAGATGTATTAAAAGACAATTTTTTAAATAATAATAATTATCATACTTCTGTTTGCCCTAACTTGCGATACAACAAAGTAGTGAACGTCACTCTTCCTCTTGGCTCTGCCTCTATCTCGTTTCTTTTTCTACAAACCAACAAAGTGCGCTTCCCATATTAATGCTAATAAGAATCATAAACGATGCTGTTCTACCTTTTGATTACAATAAAATATTAAAATGGTTTCAGTCATATTCATTAAATTCAGGGTTTTACGCCGCATATATCAAACGCTATAATTTCATATTAGCTTTAATTTACTGACTAATACGCAAATATAACTGTAAATATAATTAAAAATACGATAACAGAAACCAGAGAAGCCCAAAACTCCCTGAACAACAAATTGCAAGCGAACAGTTCCTTTTGGTAGTAGTTCTAAATTTCAGCGTGGGATTTCGTTCGAGTAATTTTTGTTGCAAAAATTCATGAATAATACGTATACGAGACGTATTTATATGTCTACATATAAATAGTGTCCCTTTGTCAACGTTACCGCGAGAGAAAATTCGTTTGGTACTTCAAAAATATCTTTGTTCGGAGAAGAGATTGTCTTGGTTGCGTCGCATTTTCAGTTCGTCTTCTGTCTGCTTAATGAGACGAAGCTCGAACACACGTCATCCGCACACAATAGCTAAAGAGGTAGTGAATACATAACGATACCACCCATTCGTAGTTTCCCACAGAAGACTTCTTTGGCAGCTTGTGGGTATTTAATATGCGCAGTCGGTAAGATATTCAAGTATTAGCCTTACAAACAGAATAAAACGGGAAGGGAATACGTCTCATATATTTCCTTTTAATTTTTTTATTGAAAAACCGTCTATAACTTTGGTTTTGTCAGTATTTTAAATGTTTCACAACCGTTAATTGGCAAATTTAAATATACCATATTGTGTAGTTTATTTCATTACTTAAGAACTTCTACGGAATCATTAATTAGGCAACTAAACCCACTATTAATAACATGGTACATACAAGTATCAAATGCCCCAAAAAAGAGTAAACCTATTCTATAATTCTTTATTATAATCGAATGTTATCGTATACCTTGCTAATTGCAATTAGCCGTTTCCTACACTTTTACTCTTTACTTTAGGAATTCATTCCATTTGCTAAGTGGAGCAGGATAGCGCTCGAAATTTAATCATGGTGTATCAAGTCTGGTTTATAGCATCGTTGCATGCGACGAAACTTGAACTTATTTGTACGAGTCTGTTTAGGCGTTCCAAATTGAATCAAACTCATTCATAATTGATACCGGTATCTTAGAGGATTCTCTATTACTCATTGTGGTCGCCTATCAAAGTCCATCTAGAAGAATCTAATAGAATGATCATATACAGACAGACAAATAAAAATAATATCTGTCATTTCAAGTATAGGCTGGCTGAAGTCGCTTGGAAGCAAGTGTTGTTGAACAAAGAGAATGCTCAAGCAGCGTACAGTGCCTTTCATGAGACTTTTCTTACACTGTATAATTTGTGCTGTCCTACTAAACAGAAAAGTATAAATAATAGTACACTACTAAATTTTAAACATGAAAAACAAATTGGACGCTGTACACACCATTCTAACAATAAGCAATGAAGATGTAGCAAGACTAAGATACAAGGAATGTAAAAGAATACATAGATAATAAATACTGCTAAGAAAGCAAAGAACAATGAGTATATTCTCGGTACTTTAGACAAACAGAAGGCAATTTAGAGTGTCATTAATGCAGAGTGTGCCAGGCTGTCAAAAGAGAGGACTGATATAAGTGGAATTTCTTTAACGAGCGATCAGTTCAATGATTTTTTATTGATATTGGCATGCCTCCCAGTAATAAACTACATCTGCATAATAATAATGAAGGTCTAATTAAACGTCGGAAGAATTGTGACAACACTTGCTTTCTGGTGCCTGTCACATCCACAGAACTCGAAGCTATAATAAGCACTTTGAACAATAAAAAAACTGCTGACATTTTCAACACTACCAGTACAATAAAGGATGTGTCAAGAGAAACAAACTACTACATTCCTATCTCCAAGATCGGAAACAATCGGTATGGTGGCAGAACAACACCTCTGAATTGAAAAGAATAAGCTATGGTGTGCCACAAAGCTAGATATTGGGACCCATTTGTTTATCATCTATATTAATGATTTACCACCTACCTTTACCTGCGATACTTATTTGTACGCAGATGATACATCTCTACTAATCAAAGGAGATATCAACAGCCTAAGTAATATAAAAGATACTGAAATGGAGAGATTAAAATCATGGTCTATCAACAATAAACTTATATTAAATAACGATAAGACAAAAATGCTCAGCTTCCAGACGCGGCCGCACCGAACTGGAGAAAGTGCGAGTTTTCTAGGATTACACGTGAATGATCGACTAGATTGGACTGACCATGTAAATGGACTGTGCCGACGATTGAGTGTGGCTGTATAACATTTGGGCAGATGAGGAATGTTGTTTCCTTCCAAGCTGCGAGGCTGGCTTATTTTTCGAATTTACAAAGTCCAGTGTCCTACAGTATAATTATATGGGGAAATTTATCGGAAACCCACCGTGTCCTACTGCTGCAAACGAAGGCTGTCCGAAAGTTGTGCAATTTACAGTACGGAGATACCTGCAGGAACTTCTTCAAACAGGAGCGCATACTTTCCATCACGAGTATGTATATCTTGGAATGCGTGAAGTTTGTACATGCTAGTAGACAACGTTTTAAAAAGAACTCATGAGAACAACATGAGTATTGCACGAGATTCAGAGATGCATTGGAGATTCCATGTCGTCGCCTGAAAAAGACTCAACAGGAAATTGATTATTGGGTCTAAAATTTATAACCGTCTCCCAAACGAATTAAAGATTTTGGCTGCAATAGGATTAGAAGAAGTGTTAAAGAACTCCTACTTTCACAGACTTTTCATTCAATTGAAGACTATCTGGAATGTACTTTTGACATAACTGTTTTTTAATATACAGTTCTTGTTTCTGAGAGTTCTACTTTATATATTTACTTTATAAAAAACTCAACTAAACCATCTATTGTCTACCTAGGAGTGGTTTCGTTACTTTTAAGGTTGCAGGCAATGGTACAAATAATCTTGAGTATATTCATGGAACTATATGTAAGTATGATAAAAAAATCGTCCAATTCTAAGAAGGTATTCAAAAAAACTGCCTCGATACCAAAAAAATAGCAAATATTAGGTTTAGTTTCATTTACTTGCTATACACCACTTCAGTATATATAAGATAATTGTTCTTATTTCATATTATGTAAAAGTTTCATGAAAATAATCGACACGATTTTCTTTTCTTTTTGGTGAATGCATAGTTCTCACAGCAACGGTACGTAGAAGACCTCGAGGGTCAATGGCTAAGGATATCGGTTAGAGGACGGAATTAGCCGAAAAATACTGCGAAAGTGTGGGGAGTGTTGGCCTTCTTAAAGAGCAATGTTTCTGATTATATCAGTAGTACTAAAAGAGGAGATCTGGAAAATGTTTCACACCACATCAACAGTCATGATACGCTTTTAATATATTGTCGGACACGATTTGCATACAACCTGAAAAGTACCCTTTTCCATTACAAAACTCATTGACTCCTGAAACTTGTTTAAGAACCTTGCTACAGCTAGAAATGAAATAAAGCGGTGAACTTGCCATGGCTATACTAACCTCTAAAAGTTTAAGTTAGTTGGTGGAAACATGATATGATTTTAGGTAAATTAATTTTGGCTCACAATCAGTTTTTTTGCGACCTTATTTCCGTATTACAAGAGTTCTATACTCTGCTAATGTAGCCCTTAAAACGCTTATAGTACAACAGAATAGCATTTGAGTATAAGGAATAGTTTAATCAACATCTTCAAAAGCGCAACTCAAGGCAAACAAATCTCGAAGCAAATTCTCAAAGCGCACTACCAAAGAAATAGCTATTGGTGCGGTAGGAATCAATGTGCTCGCAATTAGGTTGGAAAATGTGGAAAGCACTTACACGCCTAAGCACAGGGTAGCACTAGTAAAAATCTAATCTAATAAAGTGGGGTTTCAAAATCGATTGCAAACTGAACCAAGTTGCTTCACATAATAGGCATAAAGCATTTGCTCTTATGCTCAAACGGTTGCTTCGACGACGTATGGTCAGATATAATTGTTACAAAACTATTCGATGATTTATTGAAGAATAAATATGTAATACTGACAAAAAGTATTTGTTCAGGTAATGCACAATGAAGAACTAGAGGATATTCTAAATAAATTCATTTATTCTTCTGATCACAACGTTAATGTTACCTCATTAAGATTTACAACTTTTAACCTATTCCTCAATTGAAAATACTGACGATAGCTTGCGATAGATGGGATTTCCTGCCTGCGTATTATTTAGCCGACGCGACGTTAGCGTTTATTTTCACTTGGTTTTTTCTACTTACAAATGTAAAACAGTAGACTTATTGGGCGACTACCAAACCTTACTATTCTAGATCTTCTTCTGTATGCGTCTTCTAAAAGATTCAATTGGTAAGCCAAGAATGAGAATTTGGACAGAGATAAAGAGATTCTGGAAGGAGGTGTATGAATATACATATATCATTTTAATTTCCGTTCTCCATCGAGGATCATAGACACACCAAACCCTATTGTCACCTGTCACTGATTGACCCACCCATTTACCAATCGTTATCAACACTACTTGACTGAGCATGACGCTGAAGTGAAGCTTCATTCACAAGCGTATGTCACTCTCATTACTCATAATGACATTAGGAGATCGTATACGTTTAGGGAACTAAAAAGAGCTATTTTTGTAGGATTTCTTTAAACAAAATAAAACTGTATATATATACCTCAACAGAAATAACTATCCGTCCGCGCATCTGACCTGCGTGCAGCTTAAAAATCTGTGATACTGCCCAGCAGCCATTCTTATTTCTGTTAAATTGCATATATGTTTAGGTTTACATAGCCAATAAAGTTACACTTAAAGTATATTTGAAAACTTTGGACAAGAATAATCACTAACTGTGAATTTATGGCCGGTCTAGGGAGTTTTAGAAAATTTGTTTTATGGTGGGCAGTTTAACTGGACAGTAATCATTAGTGTTTTCTTAAAAGTTGGATGACGTGTTATCACTAAGTAGTATAAATCGGACTAACGCTGTCACTCCTCCGAATTTTATTATTCAATGATAAGTTGTGATTTGATAAGTTATCATTCAAAATTAAAATTCGGAGGAGTGACAACGTCAGTCCGATTTACACTACTTAATGGTAACACGTCATCCACCCATTTAACAAACTCTAGTAATCATCTGAAATCAAAAACAAACAAAAAATCATTAATATAAATTTGTATTGATTAATACTAAAATGGCGGTTTATTGAAGAAAAGTTGATTCTTAAAAGTTAGGTTTCTTTCGTTAATAGAAAATAAAGTACGTATTTATACCATAGATCTTTCGATTGATTCCAAAATATTCCTTTACAAAAAAAATTACAAAATTTTGATCTTCTCTTGCCATCCGTATACGTACGTTTCGCGGTTATACTGCTCGTCAGTACGGCTTTGCAAGAGCTGTAAGTTCGTATACAAATTTTATGTATATATAGTCTGAACATTGATGTTCCCTCTCATATGTACGAACATCAATTTACAAAATAAATACAAACAATGTTAGAACAATATGCATGTAGTGTTGAGAAAAGCGCGTTTAAAGTTTCAATACTAGAGAAAATGTATTTATAATTTGCGGGAAGCAATAATATAATCCGCTATTTCGATCTACCGCTTGGTATAATTTTTAATCTAATTTTCTTTACAAGCTGAATATATTATTATTTTTTGTGAATTTTCCCACACATCTTTTTAATACTATTTTCTTTATACTTACATATATCTTCAACCTGCTCATAGCAGTAGTCGAAATAACCTCGATCGTAACTATATAACAACCATGTCGCTGGAAATATTTCTGGGATCAATTTAAAACTATGATTCTATCCTAAGTACATAGGTACCTACTTTTGCAAAATGTAATTTTCGAAGAATATAGGTATAATTTTTTAATTATAAACGTATACAACCATAAAAATGCAGGAAAACTTAATTTCTCGTCCGAGATTGCCAGCAAAATGGGCCGCAGTTGCAGCATTTACTGTAACTGTTTCAGTTGCTAGGTATCAGCAATTTGTTTCTTATTTGTATTATTTTCAGAGGAGTTATGTGCAATTATTATACCTTGATGTTAACTTGCCGTTATTTGAGAGTTTAACTTTAGACTGTAAGTGTGATAAGGTTTTTAAAATTCTTCAAAATCGACAAGTTATATCATAAAACACCTCAAGCGATACCATGTCCGAAAATCCTTTAAATGAAAACGGAAATATTGGAAATATTAATAGTACATTTTCATCAAAATGATTAAAATTTATGTATCTATTTTAAAAGTTTTCGCGATAAAAACTCAATAAAGAAGTCAAACTTCTGAAGCGTTACATTTGCAATAAGTAATTCCACTTTTCACCTAGACTGCCAAAACTGAAATAGAAAGTGGCTTATATAAAGCTCGATATGCTGACCAGGTTGTAGTTGATACTACACTACGATAACACGGGAGGCTACGGATGCTATTGTTCGACTCGTTAACCTCATTAGCAGTGGGATTCTATTTGATTCTGTTTATTTCCAGTCTGAAACGTTCTATTTTCGCAACTGATTTAAATGCAAATTTGTTGCTAATGGATTAATTTCTTTTCCAGAATTCAATGCTTAATGACTTATATTAGTAAATCTATGTGTTTACTATGCCAGTCAGTAAAAGATTTTTGACGTGGTGAATTGTTTAAGTAACAAGGAAACAAGCCTGCTGAATATTATTGCGGACAATAAATATTTAAATAACTAAATTCTTTTGGAAGGATAATTTGCGTCGACAGCCACAAATTAATGTTCTGTCTCTTATTGTTATACGCATAATAACTGGTTTAAAACTAGACAAACTATGAAGAATCTTCCGAAAGATTAGAAGGAATGCCAGCGCAACGAATGACGGTATTACATCAGTTACTTTGAAGAATGCAACACACATCTTTTGCATATAAACTCTTAAGGCGAAATTTAATAATGATATCAATACATCTAGTAGAAGCCATTTACTAGGAATAGCAGGCTAAGTGTTAGATTTAAGAAAGTATTAAAGTTTGACATGCTCCAAAATAGGGCCAATTAAAAAAGCGTATCAAAAGCATAAAAATGTCCAATTCCAAGATAAATAATTTCTTTAATAGCAGCTTTGACTTCGTAATGAACCATTTTCAATTCAAAAAGCTAAAAATTCGTCACCGAGCGTACGTGTAATCAATGTATGCAATCCGACCCCAGAATTTAATTAAAATTTCTGTGCGATAATTAACCGAAAAGTCAGCCACCGGTTATTATCTCGGAGAAAAGCTGTGAGATGATTTTCACACGTACTCCGTAAATGTTGCCTTATTGACCCGATCGCGCGTTATATCTAGGGACACCATGCGAAATTGACATATTGCGCACAAAGCTTACGAACCCGTTACCAATTAGTGGAGCTTTTAGATTTATGAGCCACCAGACGTCAGGTTGCTGATCTACCAGCGCCTCAACTTGCCAGACAATTGATCAATGTCCGACTACATTAGTTGAATTGTCTGGGCATTCTGGGAAAATAAAGGAATCGATTTTTAGATGAAATTGTATTTCCGGCGATGTTCTCTAATACTACTAAAATGTATACGATATATGTATGTATATAGGAAAGTATTAAACGCAGTTTCACATTGTGGATTTTCAATTTGAAACCAACGACTGTTAAGCAACTGTTCGACGTCCCAATTGTCTATCTTCTTTGCTTACTCTGATTCCGATAAAGAAATATTAATTCTAGCGCTAATGTTCCTCGGCTTACTAACAATAGTTCGTTTTAAAGTTTAGATTAATGGAGTAAAGGAAAGTGTAGGGAAAGTTAAACAGAAACTACATACATACCTAAGGAAGTATTTTTGCCTGCAGAGTTCCATAATCGAAATGTTTTAATTTACCTTACTTCTAATTTGATTGACGTATGTAGTCAGTTAGCATTTAAATTTAATAAAGATGTGTGTGATGAATAAGATGATACATATTAATTAACAAAATTCAATGTGCTTTTTAATTTTTAAATATAGAACTCTACTGACTAGAGCGACTATACCGACGAGTTCGGTGGTATAGTGTACTGCTATATTTGAGAATCATGGTACTAGAATGTGATGACAAACCTTTAATTTTTCCTTTGGCTGTCGAAGAAATTTGGTAAGATACTAGAAGTTTCAAAAACAGAACACAGAATTTCATCTCTTGGGCTCACCCCTCTGTTTTGAATTAAAAAATTTTTGATAGTTCATTGTATTTTGTATGAATTGTTCCATATTTATGTCATTTAGCATAATATTGGCGTGTGGAGGTACAATACGAACTCTTCACTATTTCACTCCGGATGAGGTGGGGAAACGACGACAACATGGGGCATATAGATGCTACTAGGAATATCTGCATAGCTAGTACGATATTTGTTGAGCCAGAATTCTTAGAAATTTTAAGGCAGGGCGCTGTTTGCAACTATCTAATCGTAGCAGATACTTACGTTTTTCGGTTTATTCAGCGGTGGCTTGTGACACCGTATATTTAGAGCTGCTGCAAAGATAGCATTAGTTCGTATATGCTCGTGTATCGAAGGCAATTGCACGTTGGTTAATGTGGACTGCTATCTTCGCTGTAGCTGCGAATATTCAGTATCATATGCCGCTGATAGATTTATTCCAACAAATGACGTAGGGGCCTTCTAGGAATACTGGGTCAACAAATATTGTACCGATTCTATATCTGAACGCTATTTTCTACTCTAGAAGAAAAGCTGTTTCGGTTGTTACTGGCTGCTAAATCTTTTGGTGAAATGGAAATATTAAACGGAAAAGTCAGAAACGTGAACCGTACGGAAGTCTGTCGCTACGGTTTGAATCACCCACCTCATTGGTGATAAAGATGGAGATCCAGGCCGTGATAGCCCAATGGAGATGACGTAGATTAAAGTTCGAGAAATTAGTAACAAAGCGCCACTCTCCAATTATAGAACTGGATTACATCTGAGTATCTGGAGTCAGAGAGACCCTCCAGCTAATTTCGTAGCTGATTACCAGGTTATCCGTCTACGTTCTGGATGTTTGTCCTGTCGTGAAGCGATGAACAAAATTACTTGATCATTCTATTTAAAAATATCATGGAAGAAATAAACAAACGAATTGAGGCGAGAGATTGACGCTTAGCAGCACTTTATTTGTCACTTGAGTTGAAATTATTAAATTCAATTCAATTAAGCTAGCATTTTATCTAAGGTTTACACACTTTTTGAACCGTTGGAATTCCAGTGGCCTTACAGCCACATTACAGCTTTAGGCAAACGTAATTAAAACAAACATATATGCAAGTGACAATAACTGTCCCTTTAAACTACAAGAATTAAATGTTTAGTTCCACAAATATAGTATTTAATAGCAAAGGAAAACCCTTTTACCCGAAAACCAATCTGATCTCTACCACACTTAAAATACTAAGAGAATTGAATATTTCTAAAAGTAAGAATAAACTAACTAAAGATTCTACGGAATTTTTCCCAAAACTAAACCAGTCACAAATATAAAATCAAATAAAAGTGGAACTTAACATATCGTATTTCCTGTTGTCACACTTCGTACGGTGTGGTAGTTGGTGTCGGGACGGAAACTGTCCAAGATGGCGGGTTTTCTCGCACTTGATGGAAAGATCTCGGGAAACCAGTTTCTAGCACCTACGATAGTTTTCAGATGTCCTCAAAAGTAAATCGTAGCTCTCTACTAGTCCCATACTAGCTTACACTAGCTATACCAGCCTACAGTAGTTCCCTATAACAACATGAAAGGGAAAATGTAACGGAATCGACATTAACAAAAAGGAAAACTCACCTCCAATAGAAGGAAAAGCACTCGTGCAACGGCCGATAATAAATTGGGGAAGCGAAAATTCCAGATTCATACAACGATACTGGTACGCTTCCCAGAGTCGAATTTCCGTGCATATCCTTGATAAACGAAGAGAAAACGGAATAGCTTATTCACGGAAAACAACCAGTCCAACTCAATGTTACACGATGAATGCCAACGCATGTATCCAATATGCGGGAGCCGTATCAGAAATTACGACAGCAGGGCGCCACCTGCGGCAAAACTTGAAGCAAGAGACCAAAAGTAGTAATTACAGAAAACTGTAACAATCGGCCGTAACACCGTATAGAATCGGGATCTTTTGTTTTTTCCTTGTATCCCCCGCGTAAAAGTGAAACACTTGATTCAAAGGTAATTTACTGCCTTCTGTGATCGGCATGGTACTCTATTCGGTTATTAACAAGTTAGGCGCCACCACAGCATTGAAATGTTGGTTCTAGATGCCCTACAATTTTGTTAGGACAAATCGCTTTAGTTTGAGACAGGTTTGTCCGTTATTTGTTTGTTTCTCAATGTAACTTTGAGGCATCATTAGAATGCCACGCGGCCTGTAAAAGCACCGTCAAAAATGGAAAATGTAGTATGTCGCGGTACCCACAGTGTACCAATAAGTGCGACATAGATATTACACCACATAGCGCTCAACGTGTTAATGCCGAACAGTATTATGAGACCTTAGGAAAGTTATAAGAGCAATATTGCACTAAAGCTGCCAGACCTGGGGCAAGGCTGTCCTTTTGCATTATAGCCGTCTTCTCTTCTTTCAGCTAGAATAGTTTTTGGGAAGGAAGCGTTTCTATAGCATATAGCGTATAGATTTTAGTAAGTAAAACATAGGACGTAATAAGTAATTTGTGTCACGCTGCGACAAATGTCTGAGCGATGCTGGTCTATATGTCGAACGTTAAGCAATTTCTTCTACAAATATCAACCACCCACTCGGAATTTTCCAGACAAGCATCTTACTTCAGATTTTACTTTTTGAAAATCGCTACAAAGCAAGCTTACTTGAAACGACCGTTGTGGATGTCTGCACTTTTAAAACTGAGACGATAATAAGTATAACATGAGGGGTGCCATTTATGCTTTGACAAACGACTAATTAGTGACGTTATTGAGATGTGTCATTACCATTTTCGTAAAATTTAATATTTCTTATTATATACAGTAGGAGCTTAGACATTGACGGAGTAGTTTGTTTACAGTTAACGTTGAAAAAGGAAACCAATTTTGTGGAAGAATGGAAATTTCACGTGAAAGTTTTCGCTGGAAGATTTTTTACGATTTTGATGAAGGCCCTACTTAAGATAATGTATTTAGTCGCTTCCTTTAACTTTCTGTGAAGAAGTACCATCAAAAGTGACTGTTTACAATTGGTTTGCAGAATTTTGTCGACGTTGTGCGCCTGTCAAGGATTAATTGCGACAAGCTCGACCAAAATCAGTTGCTATTCTAAAAGACGGCAGTGTTGTGCGCAACGTGGATAAGATTGGCATGTGAGTGGCTTATCAAGAATTGGAATATATTCGATTTTGGACTATCATTTAGCTGAGGATCTGTTACCGATGGATGCTGCATAATTTTATGGAAGGTCAAAGGAGCGGCTTGGTATAAGCAAGTAGTCGTAGAAATTCGAACAAGAAACTAAAACCCGCAAGAAATTAAATACGTGGTAACAGAATAGTGGAGTCTTTCTCCTTTAGGAGGACCCTCAACCGAGCACGATATCTTTTTTGCAAAATAACATTCTTCTAACACTTGCAGCAACTTTTTTGAAATGACGATAATCCAGACCTCTCAGATAACACCATATGGTTTCAGTAGGATGAAATATCCCCGCACTATGCGCACTCTGCTCGAGATTTTCTAGACAATTGCTTTCCGAGAGGCTGAAGTGGCAAGTCAGTACTGATAGAATAGCCAGCGAGATCGTCAGAGCTTACACTCTTTGAATTTATGGGGTTTAACGGGGTTATTTAAAGTCCAAGCTCTACGTCACCAGACTATAGAATATAGCTGAACGAGAACATCACATTAAAGATGAAATGTGCAGAATTAGCCCGGAAACGATTCGTACATTGTACGTTTTACAAGAAGAATTTCGGTGGTGGCAGTTCACTTTCGTTAAAACTGTATTTACTTAGCAATTTTTTTTAATTTCGTGTTAACGATAAAAGTCTATTCTAATTTTTTCTAATGCATTTAACATTTATTATCAAAACACTCATGGGCTTCGATCTAAAACACATGCTTTTTCCTCTAATGCTTATGAGTCATTATATGACATAATTGTAGTCACTGAAAGCTGGTTGGACGACTCTGTTTTTAGCTCAGAATTACTTCCACCATCATTTAGCATTTTACGATCTGACCATAAATTTTCTTTAGCCAATCGCACTGTGGGCGATGGAGTATTTATTGCATTCTCTGGCGCAATTGATTATGTAGTTATAGATACAGGTGTGATTTCTGCTCTTGTCCCTTTAATTGATATTGTTGCTTGCAAGTGTATTAATTTTGCAAATATTTTCTATATCATTGCAGTTTATATACCCTAAAATATATGTCAACATGATTTTGAATTATTTTGTGAATCACTAGAAGTTTTCCTTCATGATAAGCCATCCATTCTACTTGGTGACTTTAATTTACCACATTTTATTGACCATAATCCTGCTAACTCGGACACTGCTACTTTTAATTTGTTACGTAATTCTCTTCAACTAAATCAACATAACAATATAATGAATGTTGATAATCGTCTACTTGATTTGGTTCTCTCCAACTGTTGATTACAATATTGGTGTTGATCGTTACGATTCTCCATTTGTACCGGTGGATCCTTACCATCCTCCATTGTGTGTTTCAGTTTATTTTTCACTTGATCCTTCTAGTCCTTCAAACGTCGTTTCTAATCATAATCTAAAATATAACTTATAACCGTAAAGCCAACTTCCAAAGCTTGTATTCTAATTTATTACATACAGACTGGTCTCTTTTGAAGGAATTTAAAAATGTAAATAACGCTGTTGACAGCTTTTATAACGTATTGTATCAAGTTATTGATTCAAATGTCCCGAAAATGGTGGCTCTTGGTAAATCTCGTTACCCTGTATAGTTTACTACCGGTATTAAACGTTACTTGAAATTGAAGTGTTATTACAGACGACGTTGGCTAGCCACTAAAAACCAACTCTTCTTTGATGAATTTAAGAGAATAAGGAATCTGAGCAAATTACTAATATCTGATGCGTATAAACCCTATATGAATAAAATTGAATCCTCGATTATTAACAATCCTAAAGAAGTCTTTCATTTTATACGAAATAAACGTGGTACATCGCGTATCCCTGGTACTTTATCTTACCTAACACGCAAATTGAGTCACCGCACGAAATTTGTAAATGCATTTGCTGATTTATTTTCATCAACATACCAACCTAGCTCTCCTGTTTATAATAATAATTCTGAATTGTTTCATGTACTCTTCACTTTATCAAGGGTTAGTCCGAGCGAGCTTATTTGGGTTTTGTCAACTTTTCCAGAAGATTTTACTGCGGGAGATGACTTAATTCCAAGCATACTTGTTCGTGATACAAGGTTTGCTTTAGCCGAACCACTAGCATTCATCATAAGTCTCTCATTGAAAACTGCATATTTTCCTTGTCGATGACGCCGCGCAAGAATTAGCCAAATTTTTAAGAAGGGTGATAAAGCTTGTGTTGAAAATTATCGACCAATATCTATTCTCTGTAATCTATTCATCAATATATTTTAATACTAAATCCTTTATATCTCGATATCAACATGGTTTCATGCGTGACCAATCAACCGTCACTAATTTGATATCTATAATACAATCGATTTCTCAAGAATTCGATAACTAAGACCAATTGGATGTTGTTTATACTGATTTTAGTCGCGCCTTTGATACGATCGATCATGGTGTCCTGCTTAGAAAGCTTTCTACGCTCGGATTCGGATTACATTTTTATTCGAGTGACAGATGCAATTATGTTTTTACAATGGTTTTAGATCTCGTTAGTTTTGTCTTTCTTCGGGGGTTCCGCAAAGTTCCAAGTTAGGACCACTGCTTTCCATTTTATTTCTTAACGACCTGCTTGGTTCCTTGACGTGTCCTATATTGGCACACGCCGATGATCTTAAAATCTACAATCCAATAAAGTCCTGGAATGTATTCTGCCTTCAACAGATCTTAAATAACTTGTCTCAATGATGTTCTAACTATAACTTAAAGCTAAATATTGAGAAGTGTTGTTATATGTCTTTCATGCGGTAACTTAACTATCTTAATTCTATTTATTATATAAATAATATTTCCTTAATGAGGGTTAAAAACTTTCGTGATTTTGGAGTGCTTTTCGATTGCAGATTGAGTTTCTCTAATCATATTTACATCATTTGCTCTGCAGCCTCGAGCACCTTGGGTTCCGCTATGCGTTGCTGCAAGTTCTTCAGTAACCCTTTATTTTTGAAGACTTTATATTTCAGTCTTGTCGTCAGTAAGTTAGAGTATGCGTCAAAAGTTTGGTCTCCAAAATATACATTCCTACAGCTCTTAATTGAAAAAGTTTAGCGGCGATTTTTGAGGTATTTCTCCTTCAGGATTACAGGAACTTATCCTTAACGTGGCATTGAATATCGACTATCATGCAAGAAATATGTATTTTTATCAAACAAAATCGACCTGTTTGAGGATTTCGTCCATCAAAATTTTATTTCACTCTTACTGTTGCATTCCATGTTTTAGTTACGCACTATATATACATATATGATCATATATAGTAAGGTTTTAATACTTATTACATAAATATACTAAATCAACAAATGTTACCGTTTATGTCTTGATAAAACTAGAATGGAATATTAATTCACCACACAGAAAAGTGAGTAGAGCCGAATACTGGAAAGAACTTTTTACTAACTTTAGCACTAACTGTTACCTGCATTAAATTTTGTACCCAGAGATAAATACTGCTTTTGATACTACTATACATATATACTATTCTTTTAAGTTTGCATGTATACATATATCATTAACAACGCAGTTCTGATATAGGTGTTTAGTGAACATTTGGTTTTTAGACGTCGTGCACTACAAAGCTTTTGTTGTATCCTTTTTGCTGTACCTGTGTTTTTATTGTAGTAAATATGTTGAAGAATCGTACGTAGAAATCTGTTACTGAAATATTCTGAGGAAATATCTTCCAAATTTCCACGCGGGACTGCACGACGAATTGGTTTATTTTCTCGTTTTCTGGAAAACTTAATTTAAGCTACGGAAACCGTGGTCGGGAGCTACCACTATTGCTTATGAAGTTCGCGCAACAGTTGTTACAAATGATAGATGTAGGAACTAAACTTGATATATCCTACCCTTTTGTCATCGGATACCGTACCGTATTGGCTAAATCAATATTTGCATATAACTTCCTGGCAAAATATTTGATTTCAACATATTCATAACGTAACTCGTCGAATAGAATTTAACTAATAATAGGACTAATTGAAACAAATGATTTAAAGAGCGGATATAGTCATTACGCGTAGTTCTATTGCCAGTCGTTAATCTCCTCAGACGACTTGAAAGAAAATCCAATAATGAGTTTATGAAATTGTAAAATGAGATTAAAATACCTTTCGTATTACCCCTCACGGCTACTTTATAATTTTGTTAAATTGTAACTACCAATGAGTAAGGAACAGTACTACCATGATTGAATTATAATTGTATGCACTAGTACAGTGATTCCCAATATGCAGGACGCGTTTATACGAACAAGGCAAACGCAATTACAAAAGGTTGAGAAATACGGTACAATGTACCTGTTTTGCTCTATTTGCCACAGAACGGCGCCTGCACTTATGTTGGGTTTTGCATTTTTATTTTGGATCTTTATCCAGTGTGTCCCATTTGCACAAATTATATTTTCATGACACTCCATTAGTCACTTCAGTAAGAGTTGGTTTCGTTGCTACTACAGAATATTCATAAATGCACATATTTTTGCATTTAGTTTTTGAGAATATCTGACACCCAAGGAGTAAATGTCGATGGGAGAGCAAAAACAGGATCTTTGACACCCCTTTTTGCAGACCATGTTCGCCCGTATTATTATTATTATTATTATTATTATTAGCTGATATTTGAAGTGCAAAATAGGTATTTAGTTTCAGCCCCTATCACCGTTGATGGTCATTAAATTCAAGGGCCATTCTATTGAAGTAACCCCCTAGTAGGCACCCCTGTTAGTAACCTCAACTTACCGCAAGAACGCCCCAAGGAATTTTTTTAAATATATAGGAGGGATGTAGTTGGTTTGTATCAAGACACAGGCGGTTAGGATATTTCATTTCACAGTATCTTGCAAGCAATGACTGTTTGCAAGTAATATTTTTCTAATAGTAAGAATGGGCAAACGATTGCTTTTAGTTGAAACAAGAAAGTACCATGGAGCTTAAAGTTTAAAATATTTGTGTATTTTACTACTTATTATAGAAAATAAAAAATAAATAAAATCAACAAATGTGTTAATTACAACATTGCTTGTTTTCAGGAATCTCAAAGAGTTTAAATAAAGTAGGGCAAGGTATACCAAATACCGTAGAGTAAAATTATAACTCTAACAATGAGTATAGTGTAGTGAGGATTTAATTAATTTCTTAAAAAAATTGCATCGGCCTAGCTCTTAATTAATGATATAAAAAGTATAAATTATAACAAATTATATTTATAAATTTTGAGAAATATTTAACATAAAATCAAGGTAATTACCTAGTGTTGTGTGTGTGAGTGTAATTTCGTTTACTCGACTTACTTCTTAACTTCTTTTTCTGTATGGCTCTGTTTTCTATGGATTCGTCCTTTTTATAAATTCTTTCTTCTCCTGTATGGTGAGGTTCTTTTATTTACTGATACTTCTTCTTAAAACCCTCTTATTCGAAATATATTTATAGACTTATTTGTTGACTTATCTATCTATTTTCTTCGTCGTACTTTATTTCTCCGTTGTCCGCGAAACGAAAACTTTAATTCTTCTTGACTCCAGCATATAGTTGTTATAGAAACCTGTATTGAATGTTGATGTATCCTAGATTATTCATATCCGGTATTTTTTATGATTTCTTGTAATGTATAGTGTAATGTAATGTAATGTAATGTAATGAGGTGGAGTCTGGCCCAAAATGGTTCCTTCAATGGGAGCCTGCATGCATGTAGTATTCTGTTTCTCCTGTGGCCCAGTGCTCTACAATTAGTGATCAAGTGTTCCATTGACTCCTCTTCTTCACCGCAGAATCTGCAAGTGTCCGTGTTGGATAAGCCTATTCTGTGTAGGTGCTTGTTGCAGATATAGTGGCCTGTGAGTGCCCCTGTCAGTGTCTTTAAGCTTCTCCTGTCCAGTTTTAGGACGAGGTCCGCCCTCCTAGCATCGAGGCTCAGAAATTGTTTGGAATGTTCCAGCCCACTGGTGTCATTCCAGTGTTTTGTTGTGATTGATGCTGTCCATTTCTTTATCTCCTCTTTAAGAAGACCTTTGTTAAACCCAAAAGATGGGGTAGGTCCAGTAAAGTTTCCCTCAGCCCCTTTTTTTTTGCGTAGATGTCTGCCATCTCATTTCCTCCGTGCCCCTCATGTCCTGGTACCCAGACCAGAGTTATCTGGTTCTAAGTCGCCAAGTCCTTAAGCATGTTGTGACATTCCAATAATATTTTGGACTTAATTGTACAACTGCTTAGGGCCTTAAGAACTGATTGGCTGTCCGAGAATATTTTGATTCGTATTACCATATGTTCCCTTTCGGATAGGATTCCTACAGTTTTCAAGATTGCGTATAGTTACCCTTGGAAAATTGTGAAGTCCTTACTCAAGGTTATTGACTTGTGTGTTGTAGGCCCTACTATTCCTGTCCCCACTCCTTGGAGCGTTTTGGATCCATCGGTGTACCACTTTTGCGATCCATCCCGTAACCATCTTGGGTTTGCGCACCACTCGTCCCTTGTGGGGAAGGCGACCCCGTACTTCCTATCGAAGCAATACATGAGATCCATGTGGTCGCTTGCTTGAGACATACTAAGTATGTCCTCGATTCCCTTCAGGATTGTAAGATGACCAGTAAGGTTACCTGCCTTAAGTTTTTCCCTTCCGTAGATGGAGATTGCTTGCGTAGCTGCCTCCTCTTGCACAGCCACATTTAGAGGTGTCAGGTTCAGAAGAGCTTCCATGCCCGTCGTTGGGGTTGATTTCATAGCCCTTGTGATGCATAGGCACGCAAGTCTCTGCACCCTAGATAGGCTCGATATGGCTGTTATCTGTTTGGTTTTAGCACACCATACCAGAGCGCCGTACAGTATTGTGTGTTTAACCATTTGGGTATATATCCAGTAGGTCATTTTGGGGCTCAGACCCCAGGATTTACCAAGTAGTTGTCTTGCAGTCCGAAGGTTTTTTATGGCCTTTTTAGCACTGACTCGAGGTGCAGTTCCCAGGTAAGTGTTTTATCCAAGATAATTCCCAGATATTTCACCTTATCACTAGGGACGACTTCGATGCCGCTTACTTTTAAGGCGGGGATATCTATCACCCTTTTCCTAATGAATGGTACGATGGTTGTCTTCTCTTGGTTAATTGATAGCCCGTCCAGCCTGCACCATTCCGATGTTGTGTTCAGGGCATCTTGCATCCGTTCAGCAATCGTCCCTATATGATTATCCCTGATTATTGCAGAGATGTCATCCGCATAACCAATGGTTCTGTATCCCTTCCGGTTAAGGACCCTAATCAGGTCATCAACTAATATTTTAATGTATAAATGTTATATGTACGTTTCTACATGTTTACAATACTTTTCTATCCATTAATATATGCTTTTTATAATAATTGTTAATTTTATTTCTCGTTACATTTGTTTCTCCCATTAAACGTCCCTGGCTGGAGTTAAAATAAGAAGCTAACATCCATAGGGTAATAAGATGCTCAAAAGATGGTGGGCGTGGTGTCGCAAAGATATAAATAGAACCCCAAAATAAACCAAGTGTCAAATGAAGACCATAATCCCAACATTAACTGTGAATTTTGATATCTTGAATTATAATAAATGATGAATTTTCTGATGATAATTAGCCATTCGGGTATTACTATACTACTATAGACTACACAGCATATAGTTAGGAACGAGAAAAAGATGCATAAAAGACAATAAGATCTATTGATGTGTACTAATTAACATTTCTTTTCATTTCTGTATGCTTTGAGTTTAAATAACACCTTCACTGTAGCCAATATAATACGGCATCAAGTCTATTAGTAAGTTTTGTTTGAAATGACAACTTTCAAGGATTTGGTCGTTCAGATGAAAAGGCTACACGGCGAGTAAATGTTACGGAGCCTATATAATGTGCCAGTGCTGTCGTGCGTACATAAAGCGAGGGTTGATTGATATTAAAAGGGTTTGCAAATTCATGGAAAGGCGTCCTTTAAATTGGTTTGTTAAATATTCACATTTAGTACTCATAGTCCCAAGCATATACCTTTTTCATGAGACGCGATTGTTTCACTTCAACATTATACCAGTGCCACCTTTCGGTAAGAATGAAATATTTAAAATATTCTACGTTCTATCTAAAAGCATGTCACTCGGTGGTTCATAGAAGTTTTTATTTGAAATTATAATAATTTCAGATAAAGTAGAAAGTTCAGAATTAGCCATGATCTCTTATAATGTGTGTTGATAGACATATTATAAGATGATGATTGTGTCCCATACATTCATTTTAGAATAAGAAAAGAATAAGAAACTAAGTATTTAAATTTACAAGAAAGTCGCCCTAGGAAACTTATTCTGTTGTTGTTATTCAGTCTGCATTCACAGTTATTTCTCCATGTCTGTTTGCAATCAAAGCCATATACCTGAATTTTCATTGAATCTGGAATTTCTCGTTTCCTTTTTGGATTCCTTAAAGAAGTTTGCAATTTTAGATTCTCTACAAATGTGCTTTCAGAATTTTGTGGATTTGGGACGTCTCGTCTAGTACACATCTTCAGATGTGATGAAACATGGTATACTGGTGTGATCGCGAAAAACTGTAACAATCAGCAGTTTGTGTGAGAATGAACCGGCTCCAATAGAGGTTATTCATAGAGAAGGTAAAAAAACTTGTTACCACATTTTTCTGAAATTATTGAACATATTCCATTGTAGTACCTGAAAATCATTGGTTCACGAGAGTTTGCCTCAAGCTCTACAAAATATTGGCGAAAAGCGCTCAAGAAATAGGATCGAACGATTAAGTATTTAAATATCTAACGCATTACAATAAAGGATTTGCACATTGTCCATAATTGCTTATCTACCTCAGCCTAAGTTCTGCCTCTTTATTGAGAATGCTATTTTCACAGTTTTTACTATGTGGTTTCTGATAATGCGTGTTTGAATTGTAATGTTGCTAGTCTTCTCAGGAAGAGATTTTTGAATAATGTTTCATGTACTTTAACTAAGGTGTTTCTAACTACCTAATTCCATACTTTGACATTGTGTCTACACCACTATATGTTATTGAACGCCGTTGAGAATAGAAACAATTTTGCAAATACTTTCAGCAGTAGGGCCATATATTTGCATGTTTGATGAAGTTTTCACTCACATGAAAATGATTAATTCCCATAGTGAGCAATGTAATTTATTTAAAAGTAAATGTATATATATATATATATATACTTCGTGACCTTTTTTAAAATATGCTACTTATTTTATATGAACTATCATATAAGATAAGTTTAAAAGTAAATTAAGTAAGTATCACGTAAATAAGTTATCTTGACAAAAATGCAAGAAAGGGAGTATGTACGTACCACTGTACATTAAATTCAAGAAAAGTTACATTTGAAGTTTACAGTTGAAAGACATAACTTTGTAGCTCTGTTGCTGTGCCTTCTACTATCCGAGCTTAAAATGGAGAACATGCTTAATACATATCTTCTTTAAAAACAACTTTCAGCCGAACTTCTCTAACAGGCCATGATATTGTGCAACAAATTTTCGTCGCAATCCCTTTATGCAGTACGGGTCGTATAAAAATTACTGTCAAATTTTCATATCACAATAAATTTAGGGTTCTTCTGTATTATTAATGGTTCATACAATCAAAGCATAATCTTACTTAGTCATTTCTTCAGCAAACAACTACAGGTTGATAGAACAAAAATAAACAGCTATCATTGCCGGTAACGGGGATTAGCGTGGAGCTTATGTTACAACATATCTATCGAATATGCATATATGTAGATACCTTTTTTGACTAATTACAGATAGGAATAGAAACACATGTACCCTATTTAAATTAGTACTGCATAATAAGGTGGCGACAGACTATGGTTGCTAACATGTTCAATGACTGACAATTGGCAAATATTATTGAGGAATATGATGATGATCTTTTGTATAAAATATCATAGCATTGAAGGAAAAGCATTATGAAACTGCGATTTATTACAATTTCAAACCTGCCCTAAGCCGAAGACAATGTTTTACGGAAACCAGTCGAGGTTTTGGTGACACGTCATGTTCCCTTGCTACGATAAAGCGGTGCTCTAATAAATTTTAACGAAGTCGATATAATTTAGACGATAAGTTTCGAGCCTCTAACCCGCAAACGGAAATTACTGAAAGACTTATTAGTTCTAATCGGAACATAATTGAAGTGAACACAAGCATTTGAAGCTACGAATTTTATTTTTCCTTTTGGGTTCCCAAAAGTTGACCCCAGATCATAATAGAGACCGTGTGAAATACTGCAGATCTACACCAGATCATTTTATCTATGATTTGTCTCATCTAGTGTAGAACATCATTGCAAGTATACCGCAATGATCCCCCAAAAAAAACCACAATTAGTAGGACAAGGTTGGGTCCCAACAAAACCTATTTGTGAAAGCAAGGGTAAGCAAAGAGATGGTGATTTTTAAATTACGTAGCATGTTCCTACTGTAGCACTGGGTGATAGTTGTACTGTTAATGCTGAATAATTCGCTAGTTCGTTTACCGCAAGTTATCCTAATCGTCTGCGAAAAGCTTCCAGGAGGAAGTAGCAGATTCTATTTTTGCCTAGGCTCACACTACTGGTCATACTATTCAGTATTTGAAATAGTAGATCATTCGCCATATAACCCAGACTTGACACCTAATTTCTTTCCGTTTTCACGTAGATCAATTATGGGATGTACATCTTACATTAGCCGAAGAAAGCATGGATGAAGTAACCGACCTAGCACACCTAATGCGGCAGAGTTGAAAAATGTTTCAGAAATTAGGTTTGACGGACGCAAAAATGCATTGACTTTAAATCTTTGAATTCCACCCAAACGAAACACTTTTATTCGTATTCTGAGGACTACCAACATAGCTCAAAACAAAGATTTCTTGATATATAGGATATATATTTTTACTTTTATGCACATGCATGCCTGTCGATAGCATAAAACCGTATAAAACTAAATCTATTCCTATATCAAGAAATCTTTGTTAAAACACTTCCAAAGGAATGTCGAGAAACCTAACCAAGACATTTCTTCTTAAATAAATAAATAAATAAATAAATATCTTCTTGTGAAATGTATAGCATTTGAATAAATTAGTATCACGTTTTTGAGCATTGGTTCAGAAATTAACTGCATTGCCTTTCTTCTTTTATACGCAAATTTTTATCATAACCAGTTCGTCAAATTTATTAGAAATTTATATGAGCTAAACGTCAATGAGTGCAAAAAGAAGTATTGTTTTAGAAGCACTGAATTATGTATTGTCGAAATATAAAGCGAGCGGTCGTCTTACTCTCCATTAGATACAGGCATAAGATCCGGCCGTGAAAGTAAACAAAATATGTTTTATCAAAAATACACATCACCTTACTTGAGAATTGGGCTAGATTTTACCAGCGTTTCCATATCTTCCTTGTAAAACTTGCGAAACTGCAATAATTAATTTCGGCTTTCTTGTCAATAGGAAAATATTTGTTCTAATTCTCTTCTCAAATTGTATAAGGGGTCGTGCACATATTACGTCACATCACACTCTCAAGAATTTGTTGCTTTAATTTTTGGAATTTATCAGTATTTATTGAAGTCAGGGGAATCATAATATCTTTATTCTTTCATATATTCAACTATACTTATTCATTGTGAAAATTTGAACAATGATATACTATATGTATTAGATATGTATATCATTGGAAGAAAAATTATCTTTCAGTTATCTATTCGCGGTTATAGTTATGAATAGACAGTTCCGCGTTTCTTTATTTTCAAGCTTCGAATTTTCACTTTGCCACGCTGGAAACACCACTCGTCTATGCTGCTGATCAAATGCATCCCTCCCTTATCGTCTCGTTCTGAAAATTCACCAATGAAACAATCGTCGACTCCCTCTTCATCCATCCAAAAAGCGTGTTCCACACCAACAGAATCATTGTAAAGAATGTATGAGTTCTTTAGCTTTTAGGGAGGACTGTTTTTACTGTTTCAGTTATTTTTTGCATCTTATGAATTAATTGTTTGTGCTTGGTAATTGCTTTAATGGACGCGCGGTAAATACCACAAACTTCGCAAACCCTGTTAAAAGAAGTTGAAAAGAATTATTGCCAACACAAAATTGCAGATGATTTCTATTCACTCAAAATTGTTGTTTTGAGGTTGTGGTGAAATAAAAACTCACAATCACCTTTATTCCATCGAAGACTGCAAACTCAGGGAGTAATAAGTATCTGGATATATTCTCTAGAATACGGACGAAGTTTCACAGTCAGTTGATGAAGTAAAAGACAAAATATTTGTCCTTTCAGCTCCCAATTTTCGCTGCAGTATAACTATCGGTAGTTTGTTGAACGGCTACTGCTGGTGGTAAGCAACCGCCAGGAAGAGGGCTCCAAAGACTTGATCTTCGAACACCACAGAAGTGCTCCGACTCATATTTTACTATTTGAAGAAAGTACTGAAACTCTCGAACATGAATAGAATAACATTCTTCGCCAAGAGTTAATGTTCATGTCCCAGAATTAACCTAATAAGCTCTTTGCGCAGCGGCGTCTTTCTACTCTATTACATGCACTACGGCCTGGGGCATTGGTTGCAAGGTAATACGCATCAAGATATTCTTTTAAATGTTCTACAGCGCTGGGTATGACTCGGCAGTAACGTGAATTCTCATCTGGGCCGTCGTCAGACGTGGAAAAGAAAATCGGTTTTACTAAACTTTCTTAGTTTTTCACAAGTGGCTCGAAAATTGCATGAGTCTTTTTAAGAGCATTAGTCTCAGCTTGTAAAGTTGTCTCTGTTCTTGTTGTCTGATATGCTTCGTTTTGTAAACCTCGTAAAGATGAGAATATAGAGTGTTATGAGATCTCTTCATTTGAACTAGAGATAAAAAATTACCGACAACAATAACTTGCTAGCTTTGCAAAACAAGGCATATATATAATCTATACCTAAAACGGTGCTGCCATCGAAGAATCATAGCCCGTTAAATTTGAAAATACCTTTGATGTGAAGCATGCCTTAGCATGCAAAACACGTGGCTGTTAACCCCCTCCCTACTCCCCAGCCTATGTCACTCTTCGTCACAAATCGCTTGTAAGTTATTGAATTGGAAATATTTTTAATGGGTACATTGTATTACAAGAACTTCTTTTAATTTACCTGTAGTGGTAGAGCTATTCCAAAGTTATCTAACTGTTCTTTAGGACACGAAATATAAATATCAGGGAAATACTTAGAAATATTAGAAACAAATGTGTTTTGTCAATATACGCTAACAATAAGTAACACAAGAGCGTTATGTTCATAGAATCTCTACACCTTCTTCTTCCAGGAAAAGTAGGCACATTACCCACTCCCCAATCATTGCTGTACTACGCGTTGCTATTCTGAACTTGATATCTATTGTAAACTCTAACTAAGCAGACCGTTTGTTATATTATTTGCCACTGAAGCGATTAGAAGCAATGTTCTTATGTATACACCCGAAATGCTGCAGAAAAGTATATCTATAGGTTAGAAACTACATTAAGATGTGGGTTGCAAGATATAAACCAATGTGGGCGCTCTACCAAGCTGTGCCATAAAGGTATGGTTGAGGATAAAGTAGCTGTGAACTTTTTTAACCGAAATTCCGACTTAGCGCCCATGGAGACTCAAAAATGACTAGCTAATCGCAACATCAACTTTAGAACGTAGTAATAGTTTGATACTAAAGTTCATTCAATTTTGGACGACAACATACATATGTTCACTTGTAAACTATATGCACAGAGGATAGTTGAAATTTATAGAAAGTACCGTGTATCATCTGCGAAACGATGATTTGATGATAATAATTTGTGTTGGGTTTTGGAGGACGTTGGTCCTAAAAATCGCAGTGGGCCTTGTGTTCTGGAGGGAGAAGAATATCCAGGTATTGGATGGACCTCAGCAATCCCCGATGCCAATCCGATCGAATATATTTATGGGGTTTTTGTTGATGAATCAACTACATGAAGAACATATTTTCAAATTCAAATCCCTTTGTCGCAAAAATTAAGGAGACATAGCTGTCATTATCCGTGAATTCCGAGAAACTAGTGGAGAGCTTGCGTTAGGGATGTGACCTAACTAATAATGGCGACTGCTCCAATCTCCAGGTCTCCACCTTATTAATTATAAGCGTATTAGATCTCTATCTGTTTTGTTTACTCAAAAAATAGCCTTGCAAATTTTGCTGATTATGTGTAATTCGTGATACCTCTCTGTGTTACTTATTACTAGTGTAATGTGCATTACTTTACCAGCAATAAGCTGAACGGAAAGGGAACAGCCCTCGTATACATATATGTCAACAACAGGATTAAATACTCACCCATTCTAACAAGGAGCTGTCTTGTATTCTTCAAGTTTAAAAATGGACGAAGTCTTTACCTTACTTTCCATTAGAAATGTAAGAACGTGTGTGATACCTCTTCATACCGCTTGCACTGTAACTTTATAGCTTATCATCTGGACAATACATAGATACATCTTCCTCTAGCAGTTAGCACGTTTAGTGTCTGTCAATGATGCCATTCGGTTTCTCACGTTCGTGTGAATATTCTGATCTGATATTTCCTCTCCTTGTCGCAAGTCCTGGAAATAGAATAATTACTCCGATTTTGTGGCGATTGTGATTGAATTCTCACCGGATACGCCGCATGTTCTCGACTTTATATCCACTCATCCGCAGTAGGTACTTGCTGTATGCTGACAGTTGAATTACCTGGAAAAATTAAAACGTAGTTTTGATCTAATTTGTACATAACAGTGTCTATAACAGTGTATATATTTATACCGAAATTCAAACAGTTCATAACTATTACATAAAAGTGGCTCCATTGTGTGCAGGAATGTGAATACTTGACAGAATATTTGATATATGAAATCTGTTGATCTTTTTCTCGTTATCACTGTGTTAACATCTGGTCGTCACAGACTACTATATGCCTAAGTGTTAGAATATATCAAAAAGAAGAGGCAGTCGCAAGTTCAAAGGAAATAAGAAAATAGGTTTACATATTCCGACTTTTCGTCTTAGATGCATTTAAAATTCTGTTCTTAAGTGAAAAACTCGTTAGCTCTAGAAGTTATTTTATATCCACACGATAGAAACCGTGTTTCGTATAACAAAGTAAAGGTCATGAATTCCGTCTAATTTGCAGGCGTTTCCCTTTAGTAAGTTTTACCACTTTAATAATAACATATTTCAAAACAGAATTGTAATTGAATGATAACAAGTTTATGAAAGTAGCTTTTAGGAGGGCGGTTTTTGTTGGCATTACGAGAAACAAAAGAGGCAGTACCACCATTAATAAAGAACTGTGTTTCCGATGGAAACTGATGTTTATTTTGACAGAGAATGTTAAAATCTTTTATGTCCTTTACTTTACTATCTACAGTATACCCATCAGTTAGTTCAAGCTCGTCACATACTTTAATATTCAGATATACTACAATAGGTTAGCTAAACGGTATCTGTTTTACTGCCCAAAACATTTGAAATTCGTTGTTTATTGGTGGACCTTGTACTAATGCAACGATATACGTCGCAAACAATTATTTTTATTTTCCCTAGCCTCGACAGGATTAGGTTTCGAATATTCTTTTCAAATTCGAAGAGATGGTTTGTTAATCCTGATATTGTTGGGATTGTTAGAATTATTGTCGTTTTTGTAGTTAGTTTTAAGCAGTTATCTATACAAATTGTAGCTTTCATAATAAATAACGTGATCAAGCTGCGTGTATGAGCATTGCTACATTTCCAATGCTGGTTATTGCTGGTGTATTTAATCTGCGAATATTTTGTCAACCTACATTTTCCACACAACGCTGTAAAGGTATTTAACACGTCTGATTTAATCTGCATTATTTTCGACTAATCAAGATTTAATACATCAAACTTATTTACAAATTACCGTGAGATTAAAACTAGCCAATGCAGAAAACCGCATTTGCACAAATCGAATTCAAATTTGGACAGTTACCATTCAATGATTATCGACAGCGTAATTACGTAAACACAAAATATATATCCTGTGGGTTTTGAATATTCATGGTCCGGATTAACATCCACGCTATAGGATTTGTTAATTATGTCATTAGCGCGTTAACAAAACGCATAAAATTTTATACCAATGAATTGAAAATTTCACTAAGTGCTGTCGATTCGTACCAGACGTGCAGATGTAATTAACTAGAAATGGCTGAAACACTGAAGCAGGCACGTATGGTTTTGAAACGGGAAGTATCGATTTGATTTGAAATACGGTTTTGCTTATACATTGTGCATCATGTATTTGCCAAAACATAATAGCTACTTTTTGTGGATACGATTATATACTGCGCCGATATATTTTCCGAATAAAGCTGTCAGTAACATAACGTTTTTATTATTTTTAATCGACCTAGCGCGAAACACTCTACCTGTCAATAAATGAAGTCTGTGAAATGAAATTTAAATTTTCATTTAATAGTTTGCTCCGAGAATCATATTAAGGCCAATTATTTCCGTAATAAAGTATAAATTTAATTCGAAGGTGAAGCAATACACGTTCAATTTAATTTCGGGGAACTACAAAAATGTATGACTAATTGAAAGTATATGCATGAGCTACCGAAAAGTACATTTTCTAATTGCACTCAAACGTGCTCAGTAAATCTAAATTACACTTCAAAATTCTGTATAAGGAAATTAGTATTGAACAATATGTAGATATTGTAGATTTTCATAATAGAGCGCAGAATATTGAGTATCATTATCAGATGAATACAATGAATTAGTTTGTTCTCTGATGAATTAGTTGTTGAAGTAATTATTAATATTTCTATGAAATGTGGTTTAAATATAAGAAATTATAGCAAAATCTTAACTAAAAATTTTGCAGATACATATTACATCAATTTAGTCCATATTGCGTCTAGAGTAGGACTTATGGATATATGGAAAGGCAGCAGTAACAATTATATAATCATTTCGACGTGCCTCAGTTACAAAGTCGAAGCTGTCCGACCTTAGCAACCGTAGGAAACAGTCAAAACTGATAAGTAAAGGTCTTCCACCCTACACCCCGTTCAAGAAACGAAAAACGTACTTCATTTCTAAACAGATGAATATATATGTAGCTTCAGAAGACTTAGGACCTCGTGTTTGTTCTTAGCGTCAAAAGTGCTTGCTTTCGTCCGAAGCGTATCATTGGGGGATGTGTTGGTGAAATTATCTAGAGATGGAGCAGAGGTAGCTATTACTGCATTTCTTAGACTATAAACGTTATGTGTCCAGCCGGTTAGATCAACACCCTTTATATTTCTATCATCTCCTTTCACTGCGAACTGATGTGGCTTATTCTCCAGTTCGCCAGTATTTTGCTTCCAGTGGGCTATTTTATTGGTTTCGGGTGGTGCTAAATGCAGAGATATATCACGGGCCATTAAATTATATACAGATTGAAAAATAAGTTACAACAAAATCTACGTTATTCATATGGTTTTTTTAGAAACAGGCAGTTTCAGTAATTATTGCCTGCCTGGTTATGCTGGTTCTTTTCATTGGAACTAATTTTAGGCTAATCTAATTGAACACCGACCTGCTTATTAAGTCTCCGACTCCAAGTTATATGAAAGCATATTTAAAAGCGAAATTCTAACTTATTTTTGATAGCAAATCATATATAAACTGTGACCTGCATTTATGACAAAAGTGCTACTACTTCCTCAACCTTTAAGGAGGACAAAAATTGTCCTTTGAATTTGCTTATGTTTTCTTATCCGTATTTACAACTAGATAAGAGCTATAAACCTTATAGTATAGCGGAAAGTACCAGAAACAGAAATATATTATATATCTTAAAGTATATTACCACTTCTAAATTCCATAAAGTGTAGCAAATCCCAAAGACGAATTACGTTAGCTTGACGATTAGATAAACTTCAACAATTTGGTGTAGTGGATATTTGTACCAAACATTGTAACAGCGAAAATGTGATTCCTAACTGTGTCGAATCCATCGAAGACGTTATTTTTAACAACCAACTATGAAAAATCAAAATACAAATCAAAAGTGGATTTTTTTATCTCCTGCATAACATCGGTATTTCGTGAAATAATGTTAGGTAATATACATCGAAGCACATCTCGGAATCTACAACCAAACTTGAGAAATTGTGATTTTAGAAGGGGTTTTACCACCAAAAGTTTGAAAGACGATACACTCATTGTTGGATAGATAAACCACTTTTGGCGTAATAAGCAATCATCTGCACATGGTCATGGTTCAATTCCAAGTTGTTGTTTTTCCTCTTTTCTGACTTTCTTCAGTAGTCAGCGCTGTTTTGCACAATGGATGTCAACTTTTACGATGGTGAAACTCACTGTACTCTTGGGGAATTAGGAGTACAAGAATCTCAAAGTCTACGCCACAACTTATGTACATAAGAATGGTAGCTTGCTCTCTCAGAACCGAAGTAGAACCACACCTAGAGCTAGAATACCAAGACGCACTAACTTTTCATTTCAGTGTTGAAAATATATAAGAGATATAAGCATATAATGAAAGAGACTTTTGCACTTTGAAAACTCTAAAGTGTAACTATCACGCATATGCATTTTCCGACATGGAAATTAATTTAACAGCAGCTTTATTAAAAGCAGCTATGCGTATTTGCATGCACTGACAACGTTCGACTAATGGAAATATGTGTTATTACCGCCAAAGCAATTGATGTTCTGCTTAGCTCTCCAAATACAAAGCACACTTACAATCAATTGCGACATTGCAAACGCAATGCCAAGCCGTTCTATTAACACAAAAGCAAACAATATACCAGGGTTAGGGGAAATAATGAAGAAATTCCATAAGTAAAGGCATATGAGTACTAATTTTGCATTGACAATTAAACACTTACAATTACTGTTTTACATTTGGACTGAAGAGGTGTACTTGCGGTTTAATAAAATTTTAGTTTACGTTGTATAGTAGTAAAAACGATTTAATCACGATATGCCTCCAGGTAATTTACGTTATTCCGTGTACCATTAGAGACATTAAAGTGTTAAACAAAGATTTGTTCCGATTACCCAAGCGGTAATACGTTTATTAACGGTCAATCCTAAATGTCGATCACCCTTAGCTTATCGCCCAGTACTGAATTTAACGAATAATTTGTATGAAAATTTTGCGTGTTGACAAGATTTTCTTAGTGATTAGGGTCACCTTTATATAACAGATTTATATACCCCCGTAGTTGGGACTTATAGTTTGGGGCGATTTTCTATATCTACACCAAAATGAGATCAAAGTGTGGACTGGTACGCAGCCAACAGTATGTTGTGGTGAATTTTGCTATTGTTCGATGAACAAATTTATTACTGATTTGTGAAGTTACAACTGTAGTTGTTTATTAATTTAACAAATTACGCCGTTAGTAAATAAAAGAATATTTTTCCTTCTAGAATTTGTAGAAATTATTAATTGTAGGTTTAACTCTCTCAACAACTTAACAATTGCCGCCATTCCAGACATTTATGCTGTTTCCTGCCACAGAACGGTGCTGCATAACATTACAGTAGAAACTTCAACGGAACTCACAATCAGTAGAGTACAAACATTTCCCTATATCTTATACGAGTACATTCTTCCTTTGAGAACTAATTCCACATTATTGTTGTTTATTGTGGTTGCGGTTTATATTTAATTATAGATTTTTGTTTCCGTTAGTTTGTTTGATGTGCCATTTAAAAGAGTTCCTAGACATTTCCGAACTACCATATGCATTGAATGCATTTGATGATGTAAAAGTTTTCATTAATCCTAGACTCTTTATTTTGGCTCGCGTTACCATGGAGTTTCTCGGAATATATATTATATAATATATATATATATATATATATATATATGTTTCTATAATTACATTACATTTACACACAAAAGATGTAGTTCTTAATTTTTATTTTGCTAACAAATAATGGAAATGCTGTGGTAACCATAATGAATTCCTCTAGAAACCGTAATTGGGTTGTATCACTCTCGAGCAAGAGAAACTGTTATGAGAATATGAATTTCTGTTCAATCCCGAGGTTACTATTATACCTACATGTGCGTAAATCATGATAGAAACATGCCATCAGAACAGAACGGTATACGTATTCATAGACACACGAACACCTCCTAAAGCAACAAAGAATGTGCAAATACAATCACTCTCTAGAAGTGCAGAAATGCACTGTTGTCTTTGGCGCGTAGAAGGGAGCCAGAAAGTTAGTCTCCTAGCAAGGTAGTCGGCAAACAGAAAGTTTGGGCATGCACCTCTAGAGACAAATACAGGAGTACCAGAGAAATCAATATTGAGGACCATTCCTTCCTGTTTCTCATCTAGATTAATGATCAACCTGTTCACATAGCCTCCAAAAGAACACTAACATACGTACATATGTAGATGACACGTCGCTTCTAATTAATCATCCAGAAAGAAACACAATGACGGGTGCTACTGAACAACTGATCTGTAAAACTTGAGAGTGGTTTAAGGCAAATAAGTTAAAAAGATTGTTTTAAAAACGCAGGCATTCTGGTCTTCACCACAAACAATAGGGAATCGGTGAAGTTTTTGGACTTTAACAACACTCTTAACTCTTACGTGGCGCAATCATGTAAACAAGATCCTGGCCGAGTTGCCAAAGAAGCTGCTCGCATCGAGGGTTTTTATACAAAACTAAATTATGGAATTCTACTGCAAGGTGGTCCAACAATAACACAAGTGGTGTTCCTAAAATATAAGCAAACGAATAGACCAATAAAAAAAGGTAGGCTCTAAGGTGAGATGCAGGAAAATTTTCAAAAACTTATAAATACTGATCTTTCCATTCGCCCGATAGTCCGTAACTGGCATCTAATGATTTATTTTTGTTTGAGGTGCATGCTTTAGGTTCTAAAGCTATATCCAGAATTCTTTGCCAAATCGTAATAACTGAGCCGAGGAATTTGTTGAAGTAGCAGCATGATGAACGCTAGAAAATGAATGGAAAGAACTAAGTTAGAAAGGCAGTGGGACCGCTACCAGGATACTGTGGGATCTAGAAGCATCACACTATAGAAATAATGGAAGATTCTGTCTGCTGTGCCTGTTATGAGGACAATGAAACTTCGCAACATGTTCTTGTAAATGTGCGACTGAGCTGTGTTAGACTTACATAGATAACACTCAGGCGAAGATGTTGGACAAGCATATTGGCACAGATACTTGATAACAAGCTCGACGAACATGCCTAGGAGTAGCCCCAACTGTTCGCAAAACATATTTGAACGTGTTTGGGCGACGGTCGCTCTCGCCGGTCAATCTTTGTACTCGGACTGCTAGTAGCGCAATTTTTTTGTATTCCTGATTGATCAGCTTTACTTGCATTTCATTTCATTTTTTGTTGAACTGTATTTAACTTTATATGTACCACTTTTTATAATAGCCATAAATGTTTGTTCCGCGCAATCCCAAAACCATTCTATCTTTATATTTTGTTTACCAATCATGTTTCTATCATTCTGTTCATTCATTGCATTGTATACCTTCATATTTAGTTTTTGAAATGTTAATTAATTCATTCTCATGTAATTTTTAAAACCTGCAGCTCACTAGCAGCCGTTTCTTTTAAAAGTGACATATGGCTAAATTTATTGCGTAGTGTAAGCCAATTCTTCATACACAACGTCGTCGTCTTCTTCTTTTACTGCATCATGATCAAAACATCTCCGTCCAAAATCGCCACTATTATTGGAATATCAGTTATTGAGACTTGCGGCTGACGAAACTCAATGGTTCACTAAATTTACTTCGAATATGCATGGGAACTGACGGCCTTGGTAAGGTTGGAGTTCACTTTGAGTGACTCCCTCGAGTCTAGATTCTAAAGGCTACTACGGTACATTTTCAGGCATACACAGTGTTAGAGAAAAAGCAATTTGATCAATCGTTCTTGAACATAAAACAATAATACTGAGAATAAAACAGCTTTCAAACAAATTTCTAGCACGTTGGATAATGACAAATAAAACAAAACCATTTATTTTCAAATGTTTGCTCGGTATCAGTTATACTTATAGAAACGTTAACACCAGACATACCGCTAGATTCAAGTTTATTTCTAGCCAGTGGGTTGAGATATGGAGAGAGATATTTCGTGGATATCCATAGCATCATATCCATATCATCATCCATAACATCATGTTTAATATTTAGTCCGTTTTTGATGGAATCACTAAATGATGATGCAAAAAAGATTTGCTATGTGAAATATGTTCTGCCAATATTATTATCATTGTTGCTATCATCATCAGGTTTTCGTCTTAAATTTATTTATATAAATATAAATTCTGTAACAACTATCCCTGCAGCTCAATATTCTCTTGCTATTATCGTCATTGCTTCAAAATGTTTCATCCGCTTCCTCGATATCTTTATTAGCCTTTATACCTTCTTTAATATCTTTACTTCTAACAAAGTTAGAAAGTTTCCTTTGAAGAAATGGCCAATAAAGATCCAGAACCTTTATCGACTACAGCAAAGCTCAATTAGCAATCGTAGTAGATGTCTTATCCGGACATTGTAGAGTAGAAGCACACCTATACAGAATAGATATAGTAAATAGCACTACTTATAGGTTTTGTAATTGAGACAATTGAAACTCCGCAAAGTCAGACACCTAAAATACCACTAATTGAGTATAACAATCGCTCAGTACTGAATCTACTAAACAGCTTTGCAGTTTCTGCGGCCATCTGAGGATGAGAATGAGCTATACCTTAAGCTAATTTCAACACGGCGCGGCGGCGGTACTGGGGTACAATACATACTCTAAAAAGTGCTTCAATCGCCACATCATATACTAATACCAATACCAGTGAAATAACTATTAAGGATACCTCGCGTTCTCTATTGTCTGCAATGAATGCGCCAGGTACTCAGTATATTTACCTTAATTTCTAAAATCGATGTCTATGCTTTAAGAGTCCAATGCATACTGCACGCTCCAAAAGTGCAATGTGTGAGGTTTTATAGAAAAGCCAGCGCTATCTCCAATTCATTTTTCGGCGTTGCACGTTGGTGTGAGGGGTAAAGAATAGACCAGAGTGTTGACTGAAAATTGCCTCAAAATGTTATTAATGAAAAATTAGTAAGAAGCATCGCAAAATTCCCTGGAAAAACTTCAAGCATTATTTTATAAAAAATTATTCCAGGTGGGTCTCAAGAACTGTTGTCGCTTATGACCTCGGTAGGTTGCTGGATATGACAAGGTTCATGTGCTGAACGGCTGCTGCTAATTGGCCAAAAAGTTCCTGAGGTTCGCAAAACGCTCCAAAAGAGTCCAGCAGCGATTGGGTATTTCTCGTTTCTGGGTGAAATTGGGGTCATTGGAGATGATTTGAGATCTTTAGATCCAATTCATTCAAAGTCCATCGTTCAACTCACAAAAAACATAGAAAGAAGTGAACATAAATTAATTTCTGTGTTAAAAACACCTTTGAAAATTATGGTAGAAAGCACTTATCAGAAGCTATATATTTCAGAAGAAATACTTATCGATCTTGTTCCTTGTAAACTACGTTCGCAATCTTAAAGGAGCTATTATATGAAAATAAACCAAAATAGTGGTGCATTCAAGTTTAAGGTTTTATTACAATGCAAGAAAGAGTAACAATAAACCAGACAATATAACTCTCCTCAGATTAATACGGTGGATGTAACAAGCACCAAATCAGTCTGAAAGCTATCAATCGTTCTTAAAGGTTCCCCAATACGATTACATTAGTATTTGATGAAGTACGTTATCCACAAGTTCGAATATTACAATTCATCATAAATAGGATTCATAACTATTTCTGATATCTGGGTCAGGCGAAATAACTTTCTTTTGTTACATCGCTTCAAGGACAGATGTTTAAATTTACGGAAAGTGCCAATAATAGACATCTAATGAAGTGAAAGCAATTGTTGTACGAATCTGAATTCATGTATAATAAATCTTTCTCACTCTATATGCATGTAATGCACAGACTAGGATGACGTGCTTTCAGTTTATTTTCTAATAAAATTCCTTTTAATAAATGAAAACCATACACACATAGTATATGCGGGGCGTTTTCATGCATACTTAAACGTATTAAGAGAAACGCATGGATACTACAAGAAAGAAGGAATATAGTCAAAACTATACTGTGAAAAACTTGGTATTGTGAAAAAAATTGTTTTACCTTGAGTCACTGAGCATGTACTAACTTATATGGAAGTACATATTTTCTGATAGTAGAAATCAATCTTAAATCCGAAGTTTGCAGTTTCCTCCTACCAATTTCAATCTGGGCTAATCAAAAACCACAACGAGTTTCACAACAATTTAGCTGTGACAACACCGAATCTTAACACAAACTGGTCATGGTTTAGATATCAGGAACATGGCGATGGTGATATAACATTTCTAGTGAATAGTGAAAATGATAAAAATATGTGATAACATGCTTCGTACATGTTAAGTTATTGATAGCATTAAATCCTAATATTAATTTCATTTATTCTAACCTTCACCAAACTAGGATTGTACCTCCTAATGTGACCAACAAAAGTCATAGTAGTTGATTTCTCAGGGTACAAATGCAAGAAAAATTCCGAAAATTTTATATTTTACTCGCTTAATGATATGCTAGCATCTGTAATTGGATTAGGCTAACAAAAACTATAAGCTTACGTCTTATTTGCACAATGTCAAAAGCTGCTGCAGTCCAGTAACAAGCAAGATCGTACTTACCTACAGTACCTCATTCAGATCATCATCCTCATCATGTGCAGTATTATCGAATGTGTGCCTTCTCTATCTCAATGTTTAAGGTTTGTAGGATTTGGGTAAAAACCAAGGCTGGGATGGTTGCTTCCTTAAAGTAAAGCGAATACAAGTTAACTATCTTAATTCACCAAAGGGAGAAACCTTGGTTTATATTAACATCACTGAATTTGCTTTTCAGATTGCTAACTGTCGATTGCGTTACAGGACGATTTGGATATTTAACATTAAACATATTACACACTTCTTGCTGAGATTTTGTGAGGTTGCTGCAAGCAAGATAAATTCAAATTTCTATAGGTTGCGTTATAATTTGTTAAATTAGCCACGATAATTTAGTAAAATATTATTAGAATTTAGAATGAACTACAATAAGGATGTCGAGGGCATAGAAGATTGACAGAATGCCGGTATGAAACAATTCGCTAGATTTAAAACTTTTATTACGGCACCTTGATTATTCAGCATACTAGAAAGGTTACAAGATAACGAGGAAAAATACTTCAACAAGCAACCTACGTTCCGTTCGTGGTCTGAGTAATTTGCCATCTTGGATAATACTAACATTTCATATAATTGGATGCTGTGCTATTTTAATATGATAACTACTAAAAATGTATATTATAATTTTTTGTGATGATGTCATAACTAAAAACCAAATGAAAGTCGGAAAGTAAATTGCACATATTAATGGGTATATTTAAAAACTAAAAGCGGTTGAGTTCGCTTGTTCTTTTAATATTCCATATTTGAATACCACACTATATATTAGTATATGTCTAATGCGTGTCTAAAGTATGGAATAAATTTTGGTAAACACGAAATAAAATTTTGTTGGAAGAAATCTCTGAACGGGTCGATTTTATTTGATTAATACACATTTCTGCATGACTGTCGATTTTAAACCATCAATTGTTTTTAAATAGTTGGTTTCTTTTAAATAGCAACGCCCAATTTTTCTTGATATTGAGAGAGCTTTTCATTGGCGAACTGACAGTATGAAAATGTTGTCATTTTACATAAGAAATTCTTTACATTGTATTCCTGGCCAAGAGTCTCCATAGCAGAGAGGATATCGTTACAAAACACCATGTCACCTTCGTGGAAGCAGCATTCTGAAAATACAAGAAAGACGGTGACGAAAAGCACTCAGTTTCGTATCGCAATCTAGAGGATTCCATTTCAATGGAGAAGATAAAAGCTAAGACTGTTGAGATGTGGCCCTTGAAATCTCGGATCGGCATCAGAGATCTCTTCACCGCTTTCTGCATCTTCTTCGTGTTTGTCAAGAGATTCATCTCCACTCAATGTCACATTTTGAAAACGGCTTCGTGCTGGCATTGATGTACTGTGACACACAGGTTTTATAGTAGATGGTATACTCGGATACGGTACAGTTTTTTTTTGATCACCTTTACATCCGAAATAGAGTTCCTAATATCTAAAGAAGCACGAGGTTTTCTTCATGGATTATTAACACCATAAAGGACCTTACAAACCGAGATAAATCATAATCGCTTCCTATGCCGTCAAAACAATGGTCACAATGCTGCGACGCAAGCGGCTACAATCACCAGCACGATGGTAGGTGTTCAGGCACGACTCATCGCCAATGTTGCCATCCCGCTGTTATTTACGACATGTACATTACATCCGACACTGTTTTAAACCATTACATCTCCCGAATACCTAAATAAGCTGCTGCAGGTAAAACAATATTCAGTGTTTTTATGGGATTTTCGAGAAATAGAGTAATGTCTCACAGCAAATCTTAGCCTGAGGGAGTTTTTGTTTTGAAATCAACATAATCGACTTAGCTTTATCACATCCCTTATGACAAATATGCTTGCTGACCAGTGTTATATAGACGCAAACTAAAGCTCTGCACACTGCTGGCGCGCACCTGATGTTTGGTATGGTTACCGTTGCAATAATTGTATCTGTAAACTGATTGTATAGGGAAACAAATTTGTTTAGTAAGAACAACCAAGAAACCTCTGATTGCAGAATACTCTGAACTGATATGTACCTCGCGAACATTATTTTTATTGTTACGATAACGTCTGACTCACCGGTAACCTACGATCATACTCCACACATTAGAGGCATATATGTGCTCATAGCAAAATTAATTTCATGCTACTTGTAGTAGTAAGTACCTAATCGCTTTAATCAATAAATCGGCGAAAAGAACAAATTATGTTTACCGCTGATTAAAATCTTTCGGTAAGACGCAACTGAGAGCGACGAGCCTGGCAACTACCTTATATGTACGTATGTACACATGCACTCAGATTTCGAAGACATCTAACATATCTTAAAAGCAGTTAAGATTAATAAAGTAATCGAGTTTTCTAAGTTGGTCTAATAACAGTAGTTAAATTACTTTCGGTCCGTAAGGTGCAGTTACTGTATCGAAAATTCCTTAACTACAGTCACAGTTAGTGTGTTTCACAGGTAGTTCAACCACAGTTACTTATACTAAAGTTACCTTAGTAGTTCACTACTAACTGGAGTTCCGCTCTACAATTACTTTCCGGAGCAAGCCAAGCTTTATACAAGAAATCGTTTTAGCAGAGTGGTGTGTCTTTGTTTTCTAGCACCTTCTATTGGAACTGTATAATACAACGTTAAAATAACCTCTATTCTTCAATTTTCTCCAGGTTATAATTGCATGAACTTGCTCAGTGGCTGAGTAGTGAAACCCGCGCTTCACAGTGCAAAGGTTCTGTGTTAAAAACCCAGTCGCGACGGAGCGTACCAGTTTAAAATACTAAAATGGATCTGTTACCTCTAATAAGCTGCTGGAAATAAGGAAATCCCACTGGGAGAGCCAGGAGCGACACGGTAAACGTGCGTATACGTCTCGGTGGCTCCGAATCCTTACACCGAAAGGTAGAAAGGGTAAAAGATTATATATATATATATATATATATATATATATATATAATAGCCGCGAGAATGAACAAACCATGTTTTGACCTACAATCACAATGCGACTTCATCAGTTGTTGGTGCGTTGAATTATCGTTCGTGTGCTCCAGCGGGTCGTTTATCTGCTCTGATCACGACCTTATAGTCATCACTTGCTATGCGATTCAACGCAGTTTTGAACAACCAAATCAATGCATGATGTTCATGAAGTATTTGCTGCAAATCTTGAAGAATTTCTCTTTTCATTGCGTGATTGATCATTTGATGCCGATCAAGTTGTTCCCCATATTGACCATGAAGTAAATTTGTAAGAATTTATGCTGTGCGTCTTCAACCGATTACAATGATACAAGCTTCAGGCTTCACTGCGTCGCTATAGCTGTAAGTACTTTTCTAAACTCCCACAGCTTACATGAACTTATCAATTATACTTCCTCACTGGCCGCTAACTACCTACCAACAATCACTTCTTTATCGTTTAGTACCTACTGCTGATGTTGAATTTAAGTTTTGTCAATTATTAAAGATATAGGTCAAATAGCAATTGTTGATAGCATTTACTGTGCACGTTCGTCGATAAGACAGTTATAAGAAAATAATATCTTAACTTCGGTTGAAGATGTCTACTCCTACCGATAGATGTTTATGGATTATGACGAATTATCAAAACAATGAAAAATCAATGTTTGCGTAAGAATTAGTAGCGTTTATTTTTGTTGCAGAACCTCGGCTCGCAGCGATGATTAGAAAAAGGGAATCTCAATTATTCCACGTCGACGTAAGCGAAGCAGCGAACAAAACGGGATTAAACGAGGAAACAATGATGGACGTCCTACTAGAGCGTGTGGTGTGCGTGAGTAGATAGTGCGTGATAAGGTTGGGGAGCGGTGCGTGCGTTGTCATGCTGCTGCCGACCGTGCGATAATGACGACGGCGGTCGGCATGAACACTATCGGGTCGCCGACGGTTAGGACGGCGACGCTGGAGGCGGTGACGTCGTCTACTACGCTCCTGTTGCTCCTGCTACTGCTGACTGCCGCGCCAGTTATCACCGTGGAACTTGGTAAATACGATTATTAATTCACTTAGTACGATTATACTTATTATGCCGCGGAAAAAGTTTAACAAGTTACAAGCAACAAAATCGATAAATGTTGTGCTTTCAACTGTAAGCGAGGGTGTAAAAGCGACAATTAATTCGCATAATTTAATTTTATTGCTTCGCTGCATAAACGAGAAAAAATAAACTCTCTGTCAATTAATTAGACATGGCCAGCTGTTATGTTCAGAGGCATAGCGTTTACAACAAAACAATGTGTTCACAAAGTTGACATATAAAAATATATACCGTCTGTTATTTATTTTTTTTTTTTTTTTAATTTATGTCTTAGTGTTACCCATAAGTTGATATATTCACTATCTTTCATTTACATATGCCAGAATTGACAATTAGAATTTAATTTCGAAGTGTAGATCCCGTGTATGCCTTTGTTACATTTCTTCAAGCAAAACATTTACACAAGGATAACAAATGTTTATACTGGATCACTGGTGAACAATTAGAAACTTGAAGCCGGAATTACTATATAAATGTCATTTTGACTACATTAGGTAAAGGCGCAAACATTACGATTCATAGCGAGGATGGCGCTAAATGAAAGAATAGTTGATCTGAAGGAAGACGTTTTTGAGATAAGTACGTTGGTGTCTACCCTCATTTAAATACATTTTATACGCCGTTTCTTATGCTTTTAGTACGACTATAATAATTTTGGGGAAAACCGAAAAACCTCTCGAGTTTTTGTTATCCGACAACCATGTTTAAACTTGAAAAAGTTCCCTATCGTAATTATTGCTAGTGCACTGGTAATTGGTTAATTGCGGACCTAATTGCATATGTTGTGTGATATCTTCATAGGCAACGTGTAGACATAATTAATAAGAAACAGATATAAAACGTAATGAGAAATTGTACTTATATTTTCCTTTCGAATTTTTATTGGGCATTTACTGTGTGAGCTAATCTCCATTTCAACGTTGCTTCTTGAAGGAAAGCACTGATATTTTCTCGGGACCTTCCTTATATCCCCATTGAGCACCGTAACTTGGTTGTCCAAATACGTACTTGAAATATTCAAACAGATGTGATTATTGTAACAACCACTTCATCCTTAACCCTAGTCGGACGGAAAAGGTACAATTGTAACTTTTTCGTTGCAATAACATTTTCTTTCACAAGCAATAGAAGCGTGAAATTTTGTGACATCTCCAAGTATTAAATTAAGATTAAATATGAGAAATTTCAGGAAAATATCTCAGTGCCTTCCCTATTATTTAGGGCATTTAAAATCTAACACCCTTAACCCTACGGTCAATAACCAAAAAATATACGTTAGTCAATAACCGAGTACCCCGGTACCCCGGTACCCCTATGTAGTTGTTTGCACTTTTATATTAAAAATTATGGTTTTAAGTTCAATAATATGTAGGAAGTGTTTCCGTTCATATATTAAGGCATATATAAACAATTTTGTTGAATACATTCACGAAAGTTTTTTGCTTTAAGTCGCTACGTTTAACTTAGTCTTCTGTCGCTAAGCCAAATGTAACTATAAAGATAAGTCTTCTGCTTACACACAGTATCAATTTTGTTCTACTTTGATAACGGTATTTCTTTTTCAATTGTTTACTATAAGTCTTTGCCTGTTGCTCTTATAATTTAAAAAAGAATATAAGAATGGTAAGTTATGTAGAAGAACAAATTAAACTTGTACGGGTACCGCGGTACCCGGTCATTGAATCGCGTAGATGTCGAATGTAAAACCATTTTAAATAAAATTTTAACTAATAATATATATTTTTTTTTAGTAGAAATAAAGAAATTTTTTATTGTCTTCAAAGACCTCAATAGCGTCGATTTCAAGTTTCATAGCCATATTTTCATTATTAAAAAATGCGAGCATTTTTAATCTCAAAAAGTTACCCGGGTACCCGGTTATTGACCGTAGGGTTAAGAGACTGTGTGTGCACAATCGTACCTTCATATATATCTGGTGTCGAGTACACACATCAACGTAAAGCATACAACATACAAATTTTGCACATACTTACATATATATTATTGAAATGTAAAATAATATTTTTTAGAAACAGTAAATGTACAATGAGTTTCTTTTAGATACATATTTATTATTTTAGTATTAAATAATTTTAAGGTGAAATAATTTAATTCTTTTACTACGAAAACTCTTATCTACATTGATAATGCAATACAAAGGTACAATTGTACCTACACCGTCTTTTAACGTTGTAAAATTCTCCCGTTCGGGTAGGATTAACTAAGTACAATTTTTCTACCCTTTGTAATACTTTATGTATGGGTAGCGACCACGTATGTAAATTTAAATATAAAGTCTTTGTAGAAAAATGTCGTATTGGGGCGCCGAATTCGTTCCAATTAGATTTCTGACCACAATTACAACATCGACTTTAGAGATTACCTATCTCTGATTCCCTCTGTATGGGCTGGTCCGACTAGCATCCGCGAGAGGGAGGAGAGGACTATTGCTTACAAGCTGAACGAGGCGCCACTTAAATTTCTACCCAGAGGGAAGTCGCTTAGACAACGGTGGATATTCAAAGCAAGGGATACAAATCAAGGGCAAAAATACTACAACTCGTAGGCGAAATACCGGCTAAGGCCAAGCGTTACGCACACCCGTATAAAAATAAATGAAAGTCAGACTCTAACCATCTTCAAATTGGTATAAATATTATAATTGAAAAACATGTATTATAATCATAGTACTCAAATTATTACTAGCTCAATATTGTACTATGATATTCGACGTATTCTACGAGGGCTGTCTTTTTTCCAAGCTCCGATGGCACATTATGAAGACCGGGCACACGGCAGGTGGGTGGTAAGCCTACTAGTGGCTGCGATTTTCGCCCCCACACGCTCTGTCACTGCCGAGTCCAGCACGCCATTTCTTGTTGAGCTGCAGTACCATAAAAATAGGATTCTCTATTGATTCTCCCGCGAAGTCTGAACTGCGAAGTGTTACGAAGTGGAACATTGCGACGCTTACGGAGAGCTGTTCAAAACAAAAGAAGAGGCATGCTGACTTCTGGAATTGTTCTGATCCATGACCAATACCCGTCCTCACACTGCTCGCGTAACCCAACACCTCTTTGAGCAATTTCTACGGGACATTTTCGAACACCTACAATATAGTCCCGACCAAGCGCGGAGTCACTACCATCTTTTTCCTGAACTGAAGGATTGGCTTGGGGGCAGCGCTATGAAGCTGACCAGCAGCTCACCGAAACCGCCACGACTCACTTCAAATCATTGGCGGCAAAATTTTATGAGGAGGATATTGCAAAGCTTATTCACAGATTTGACAAGTGCCTTAATCGTCAACGTAATTATGTTGAGAAGTAACCTTTATTGTACATTACTTTTGATAATAAAATCATATTTTTTTATTCACCCGTCTTTCCTTTATAACCTATCGGAGGTTGAAAAAACAGCCCTCGTATGTTTAAAACTGCGTGTATGTGGTTTACCAAAAATATACTCAGTTTATATTTGCAATATTTGATATAGTGTAGCAGCCCCTATGAATTGAATTTAAAAAAATTGTAAATAGTTATCGGCTTATAAGTGACAGCCCTCAAATACACATGTACGACAAGGGAAACTGCCTCGCAGTTCAAGTGAATTTATATACATATTTCATCTATTAGTATTTATAACGAAGAGCTGCCCATACATTTACTAAAGTCCCTAATCTGTTAAACAAATATTTCCCAAATTGCCAACATAGAAATAAATTACAAAAATCATAAAATACTTGAAAATAAGACTGCAACTATAAGTAGCTACGTCAATTTCAGTTAAGGTGAGAAGCTCGTGTAGTCTATCGACCAGATAGATTACTATTCCATGAGATTGTGAACGTGAGCAGCGATTTAGGATTAGTCCTATGTATCCATTCACATTCGATGTTTTAAGTGTAAATGGAGGGGTTCCAACTGCAGCCTGAAGTAAAATAAAATTTGGGATAAAACGGTAGAAGATAGAACCCAAACCAAAAAGCCCAGGTGTACAGAGCCTTCGCAGACAAAATCCTGATGTATAAAGTCCTAGAGTTTAAAGCTCTGGCATACAAGGTGCTGGCGTATAAAGCCCTAAACAACAAACTCGCGTAGGAGATTTTCACTCACCCAATCCCAAACCTAATAGTAAATAATGCAACGAAAATGTTCTAATATCATATTAAATGGAATCATGCTACCCGTAAAAAGTAACATTGGCGTTCTTTCATTACTTCTGCCACCAACACTAAATAAGAAAGGAATTCTTTATGAGGCCGGCAAAGCTATGGTCACAACAGCGCCATCTCATCAACTCTCAACAAAACGACAACGTCAGTTTCATACATATTAGCTTTAAAATTGAAAGCCATAACGTGTAACAAATACTGAAGCGAAATAACTAATCATTTCCAAAATGACAATAGACAATTTCAGTTTGGTAAACAATGTTAGATCGACTTTTAGCATATCCAACTTGACACCAAACAGTTCCAGAATGGCATTTGAATTCCACAATAAAAATAAGGTACAAAGTAACTGCCATTGACGCTGTTGGGTCTGCTGTATTCAAAAGTTGTGAGAACTAAAAGTATGTAAGTAAAACAATGCCTTATATTAAGAAATTCGAAGTCAATAATATTTAAAAACAGATTCCTGTTATGTATAATAATAATGAAAACTGGCGAGCTCTTGCTAATACATTAGGCATAAAGAATATGTTAGTATACATACATATATACATATGTACGTACATGTTAATTATTAGCATTGTTTTGTGTTATGCAATACGATAATATACAAGGTTTAAATTAAGTGATAACTGTAATTTCAGAAAAACTTCATATAAACATATGTCCTAAATTGTATCGTTTTTGATAAAGAGGATGTCAAAGTTTCAATAAAAAATCGTTCTTCTTCCATTAATTGCTCAAAAGATTTTTCTACGATTCCGATTGTATGTCTATTAACAATAACAAGAGCCTTCTTTTGATGTAATTAGATTTAAAGTAATAATTCCAGTGGCCTCGCAGGTTATCTGAATGATTCTTATTGTAAAAGTCATTGTATACCACTATTTTATTCCAAGCTTAATCAAATTAAACAATAAAAATACAACTTTATTGTCTCTCGAATTTTTTGTATATCACTTAGTTTTTGAGAAAGATGTAAAAACTTTGAAATGAAAATGTGTTTGCCTATTAAATGGAAGAAGTGTTCAAGTAGTTAATTAGAAAAAGGTGCAAGCGCATAAATGAAATGCATTTGAGCTAATTTGACGTTATCCTCAATTATTTCACAGGATATGATTTGCACGCCGGAACAAACGAACCATGTCAGGATAGAAGTTTATACGAACTTCTTCTCATAAAATATGACAATGAATTACCCCTGGTAAAGTTATCACTTAATTTGCATCCTTTATAGTACAAGTAAAGGAAAACGTTCCTAAGATAATTTATCTTTCTAGTGCCAAACCAAAATTGTGTAGTGTTAACATGAAGTAGTTTAGTACTAACACGAAGTCCTCTAATGCTAAATTGAAATTGTTTATTGCTATTTGAAAAACGATTAGTGTCAATCTAAAGTTCAAAAGATATAGACAAGATCACGACTACAAGAAACAAAACCTGTGACAGAAAGCTCTGAAACTTTTACCTGGCAGCGTAAAGTTGATTCGTCCTTGAGATCGACTCTCCGAGTAATCCACGTAATCGAGTCGCAAATGAAATATAAACAGCAGGACGTGTGTGATGATCAATTTATTGAAGTCGAGATATACCCTCCAGATAGTGGCGCAGTTTCTCCATCGATCAAAAGACAACTACTGACGCTCGGTGGCGTTGCATTTCTGTTCCTGATCCGTAAGCGAGCGTTACAAGCACCAACGTCTTCATCAAAAAGGTGCGTCAACATGACGCCTACGCCGCATTCCGACATGTAGATCTGTGGGTGAAGATTCCGTTGAAAGTCGGGGTAGGTCAAAGTAGAAGTAGCAACTAGCTATTCCTCAGTATCCCACACGACGTTTCACAGAATCAGGTTCAATTCCATCGGACGTATGCCTTGGTTGTGGTCGCCAGCGGCAATACAACAGTAGCAAATTGTGGCACAAATCTCTGGCGTTATAACGCAGTGCCCATAAAATGACAAACTTCTTTGCACATTCGTTTAGGAGGAATATCTAGTACACCTTGGATCTTTTCGGGCCTGCACTTAGGCCCTACCGCTAACAACTAGGAACATTTGTAATGGTGTCCATATGAGACTCTCAATCCCTAGAACCGATAACGATGCCGTCGAAGTATATCGGACTGCTCCAAAACTATTGAGAGGGAAAACGTCCATCCATAAAGCGAACATTAATCAAAAGCAGATATCCCATTGTTAGTCGATAATCGTCAAATCTCAAGCGGTCTACACTCGTTTGCGTTAAATTCCGACTGAAGAGTTGAGCTGTCAGTTAGGAGGCGCGTTAATTCAAACACATCCAAGTCTCTAGAACACCGACCAAAGACCAATCTCCAATCGAACATGACCGAATCGTTCAATAAATACATAACTCGTCGTCGCTAAAATATAACAAATTATGGGACAAGGCTAGTTAAAGAGCGAATTGCGTCAGAAATAGAATTTGGAATTAACGGAACTTAGTAGATTACATCACTACCATTCCGAAAATAAGAACAGAAGAAGAAAAGCAGCCGGATTAACATTACATGGTGTTTGGCGCTGTATGTTAGGCATTTATGCACTTTCAGTTTCCAAAGCTTTGCAGAAAATACGAATTACAATGCACACCGAATTTATGGCTTCCTTTGATATTTACGAACATAAACTTAAATATCTTGCGTTTTTATTGTTGATTGTTCACAGTGCCCGCTAGACAATGCAATTCTGCACGGACTTCTAAGTGTGTGGTATAAATTTTTCACCGACTATTAATTATTTATATATAATCAGCCTTTCTCACAATATATTGCATATTGTCTAGCGGAATATGTTATATTTTACTAGACGGAGACTACAGAGTACAGCTTTATTTACATATGTAAATTATAAGTTATTCCTACCTTTTTATAGATCCTTTTATGTTGCACATTTGCTTTTAACGACTGCACTATAGCGCCTATTATGCATTCTATACGTTGAAGTAGTATTTATGTTATGTGTACAATTAGGCGCTAGTTAAAAATAATTATCCTAATTGCCATTTATACACAATGAACGTTTTCGTCAATATAAAGCACATATCCGTTGAAGGAAGCTAAATATAAGGTAGATTATTAATTGTAATGCACGGTTATAAATTTTAGAATTGAAGGTAACAAAACGATATTTTTAATGTATGGTCGATAAGTGTACTTGCCAGAAAAACTGATAAAAATGGTTTTATTATTCTACCATTAAAGAAATTATAGTGCAGAACTACATATAAAGACATACAAGACACGCCTAGAGCCTTCGTCCCTTTTTTGACTTCTATAGGAATTGTTATACGAGGCTGATCTCAAAAAATAAGGTCTCCTGCCTAATTTTACTAAATATAATTGATACGTCATTTTAAAGCTTGAATATTCCTCCATTTTTGTTGCTAATCACCATTTCGGCCGATCCATTCTTGTGGCCCCTGTAGCACTTTTTCATATCCATGTCATATCATATATCATCGCCGCCATGTCGTTTAGGAAGCGTTGAACCACTTCTTTCACCTCGTCATCGTCCGCTTCGGCCAAATGTTCTTTCAATTTAAGAAAGAAGAGATGGTCATTGTTTGGCAAGTACGGACTATAGGATGGGTGCGTGATGATGTTCCATCCAAATTCTTACAGGAGCGCGACGGGCTACATGTGGGACTAGTATTATCGAGTAAAAGACACCATTCCTCTTTCTGTGGTCCCATGAGCCGACCAATAATTCGCCACATGGATCACAAAAATAGGGTTGCTCTGAGTTTGCCGATAGACTGCGCTTGTCTGAATTTTCGCGGCTTGGGCGAAGACCGCTACTCACGTAATTGTTCTTTGACATCGGGTATGCAGTTGAGCGCCAAGGATTCGTTATCTATGACATCGAATCTGAAAGGTGGCCCTTTATGTCTACATGTCAAGGTTCTATGGATGGTGCTTCGAAAAACCTTAGCCCTAAAATGCAAAGACCATCGAAGGTGTCTCGTTGGAATTGATATTCTTTCGGTTCTTTCTTTGTCGTTAATTTCCATGCGGCCACCTGTAAACTCCCTACATCATTTGTGAATGTGTTTGATATCCATGCACACCTCTCCATACACACACAAGTCAATTGGCGATGAATTTCGTTTGATTTAACGCCCTTTCAGTTCAAAACCAAATAACTGCGCGAACTTTACCCCTGGAGGCAGTAGCAAACGTGGGCTCCATTACGAACGGTTACAAAGCCAAAACATGGGAAGACAAACTCAGGTTAAATGATGGCTTGCTTGAGAGTGGGCAAAGCAATAGGCGCAGTTAACAGCCAACAGCCGCAGGAAATGTTTCCTAGGTGGGGACCACGCTTTGAAGAATATATTTTTGGGATCACGTTCATTGAAAGTTCAAAAGAAATATAGACATAACACCATTCTTTAAACATAATTATGATCCCTAATAGCAAGGGGCTATCACGTAGATTTGTCTTAACTTGCATTGGAGTCATATCGCACCATACCTAAAGTGTGGCCTACGTTCTTTGAAGAACTCTACAGTTTCTTCTGGTGTTGAGAAATTTTGCAGGCTACGGTTTTGATGATTGGAAATGAAAAAAGTAATTACGTGATAAATCAAGGAAATACTCCCAAATTCGACGTTTTGTGCTTGAAACAGTATACTGATTGGGTAGTTGTGGGAGCAGGTTTTGCTTTACCTTATAGTGAAAACCATTGTGATAATGCATGTCTTAAATTGTTAATGTAAAGAAAATTCAAACGTTGGAGCAAAATGACGTCTTAGTAACAACATTTTGTGAACCGCCTTTAGACCTATAATGTTCAATTTTCTCATGTAAAGAACTTTTTGTAATTAGTTCACTGCAACCAATTTTCAAGCTAAAGGAGTATAAGTCCTATAACAAAACCATAAGATAGAAGAGATTTGTTCGTTTTAACTTTTAATCTTTATTAACTTTTAATAGAACCTTATTAACAGTTGGAAATTTATTAAAAAAGGTTAAACACGAATACCCGATTACGTTTTGAATTCTTACTAGAGTTAAGCAGTCGCCGTTTCCTTTCTTCCACTAGCGAGCACAATAAGCAACCTGACGTCTAACTTATTGCTCGGCACTCGATATAATTTTACTTATAGGGTTGGAGCCAAATTTGCAGTATGTCAAAGTCAGGCGTATAACTCTAGTTATCACAAATCTGTAGTTGGAGTAAAGACAGTGATTTTTACTTCGTGACATAAATTCTGTACCCAGTTAAGAAATTACTTCTCTTGACATATAATACCACTGATTCTAACCAATACTTAGTATTATTCTTGAGACTATTCTGAAAACCGATAATCACCACTATCACCCCATACAGTGCTCCCACACGTAAGTAATTTGCGAGCAGCAACAGCCAAAGTAGGCACATACCCGCCTACAAAGTTTTTGGAGTTTATAAGAGCAAAGTACAATGCGCTTAAAGTAAGACTTTTTCATTTTAAGTTTTGGTCTATAGTTACTGCTAGGAGTCAAGCATTGTCTCGAACTGGATATCCATTATTATCCAGGGTTACGCAATTTGGGAATGTTTCCTGTTGATTAGACTATGTCTCCTGGTTTATAAATACGTTCCTTATATAACTTCCTCGTTGTTGAATTGATCCAATACATTATAAAATATTGTTAAAGTACCAATAGCAATAGTCCCAACATTCTTCTTTCTCAAACTGCTTTGCTAGAATCATTTCTTGTGACATACTGTAATATAATCATGAAACATCTCTTCAAGGAACAAAGCTAGCCTTTGGGGTATGATTCCATTTTCCTAGGGTTGACTTTCTCAAATTGTTTCCTTTCCCCAAAGAATTCAGTTGATCTCATATTTCATGTAACTTGTTCTCCCTTCCTTCATATAGGTTTCGTAAAAGCATTTCACGCTCATGTTATTAGAAGCCTTTTAGCTCGAAGCAGGGTTTTCTGGTTTTAGCATATTTTACAGCTGCAATCATATCTAATCTATAGAACATATTAACCTTAGAGGAAAATGTTTGAACTTCTAAGTCTTACACACTATTGACTTCTTTTTTATTCGTAAGGGATTTACACAAATTTGTGTAGGTTTCGTTCTCGCGTACAATGCTTATGTACTACATTGTATATAATAGCCCAAGATGTTGATAGGCAGATCCATCTAACGAAGTTGAATTTGACATGTGATTTCTTTAAGGATTAAAGAGTTTTATAAGGAATCAAAGAAATGATAATTTGACACTGCAAGGTCAAGGTTTTATAAATACTAATACTTTATGTCGAGTAGCGACATATGTGGATAGCTTTGTATTGCCATGATTGACCACAATGCCTCGGCGATTTGTCACTTCGCTGTTTAATCTAATTCATTTGCTTAGCACCTACCGTGCCTTATAATTTAAATTACTGTCCTACATCACCAGTTGCCAATTTTCTCATAAATAATAAAAAATCATCATAAGTACTACTGCACTGTAGAAGGCCATGAACGTTCTTCGATGCAGATTTGATATTCCTCACATTTTGCTATGATAATTCGTATAACTAAAATGAATTATATTTAAGGTACTTCTAGACCAATGCTTCTTTAGTGACTGCATGTTGCGGATCAGTAATTTTCTATTTTCTTTAATGCGAACCAAATCTGGTATTCAACAAAAAGAAATGAAGGAATGGTTTAACTTCAATTTGATGATAACCTGACGCAAGGTCTAGTGTACTGAAGTAATTGGCTCGTCCTAGTTTATCCAGTATTATCATTGATTGTTTTCAATGTATATATATATATATATATATATATATATATATTTCGTGACCTTTTATACTTATCTTATATGATAGAGATCTACCACTAATAGGTCAATAAAACAAGGCTGGTTTGAACGATAGTTATATTTTCAGAACGTTTACAAACGTTTTCGGAACACCTTCGTCAGTGAAAATATAACTAGATAAATATATAAACAAACTTTTGTTTTTTATTTGGGACTATCAACAAAATAACTAGTGACTAGGATTTCTTGATATAGAGGATGTGTAACCAACTTTTATATATATATAAATTATAAAAACTAAATTAATGTGTAAATATACATGCAAATTAAGTAAAACCTTATATCAAAAATCTTTGTCGAAACCTTAACAATTCTGTTCAAGGACTAGGGAAAACCAAATTCAAAAACCTAGCCAAAGGTTTCCTTCTTAAGAAATGCAAATGTCATTTTAACAAACTGCTATATACATTACTTGAATTTTGAATATCGGTCCTGAAATTAATAGTTTTAGTGTCTTTCTGTATATTTATCATTTCATATATTAGTCTTTTTATAATTATTCTCTGTTTTTAATATAATTGTGTTTTCAAAATCAAAGTAATGCCCAAGATCTTTGTAATGTTTTGTTACAGCGGTCATTGCACCAAAATCATTATTTAAAGAATACTTATGGCTATACAACCTTTTCTTTAAATATTGTTTCGTCTGACCGATGTAACAACCATCACAGTCTTTACAGTTTATTTTATAAACTACATTACTCTGATTTTGTTTAATTATTTTAGATTTAGTATTAGTAAAAAGAGATCTGTTACTATAATTTGGAATGAAAGTAATGTTTATGTTGTTTTTATTAAATTCTTTTTTATTTTTCGCTTAAACCTTTTTTATAAGGAATAGCGTTATAACATTTATTGTTATTAATTTTAATTCCTCTATTATATAATTTGTTAATTCTATTTTTTATTATTTTTTCATAAAAACTATTTGGATAGTTATTTTTATCTAAGATTTCTTTAACTTTTTTAAATTCTTTTCCTAAATTCAGGATTAGCTAATCTAACCGCTTGATCAACTAAACCGGTAACTACATTAATTTTATGTAATTTTGATGTTTCTGAAAAATAATTTAAATGTCTTCCTGTATTGGTAGACTTTATATGCCAATTTGTTTTCACAATGCCGTTATTATGCATGACTGTCACGTTCAGGAAATTCAATGAGTTATTAGATAAAAAAGACTAATATATGAAATGATAAATATACAGAAAGGCACTAAAACTATTAATTTCAGGACCGATATTCAAAATTTAAGTAATGTATATAGCAATTTGTTAAAATGACATTTGCATTTCTTAAGAAGGAAACCTTTGGCTAGGTTTTTGAATTTGGTTTTCCCTAGTCCTTGAACAGAGTTGTTAAGGTTTCGACAAAGATTTTTTGATATAAGGTTTTACTTAATTTGCATGTATATTTACACATTAATTTAGTTTTTATAATTTATATATATATAAAAGTTGGTTACACATCCTCTATATCAAGAAATGCTAGTCACTAGTTATTTTGTTGATAGTCCCAAATAAAAAACAAAAGTTTGTTTATATATTTATCTAGTTATATTTTCACTGACGAAGGTGTTCCGAAAACGTTTGTAAACGTTCTGAAAATATAACTATCGTTTAAACCAGACTTGTTTTATTGACCTATTAGTGGTAGATCTCTATCATATAAGATTGATTGTTTTCTTAAGTTTCCTATACTCTATGACCATTCTAAATTATTCAATACCCCAGTGGTCCATTTTTTTGGTGACTAACGATACTGGGCGGTATACGACTACTACTTTGCGCAATGATTCCTTGTTGTAGCATTTTGTCAATTTGTGACTCTATTTCTGTTTGTTGAACAGGGCTTTTCCTATATGGTTTCTGATAAATTGGTATATCATTGGTTAAATTTATCGCATACTGTATTTTACTCGTGAACGTTAAATTGAATATCTTCATCGTATAAAGGTGTTTTATATTTATAAACTAGTTGCAGTAATGCACTGCTTTCCTCGTTATTAAGATGGGAATGTTGTAACTTAGTTTCTATGTTTCTATCTAAAATTTTGGACACTTCTGGATTTAATATGATATTATTCAGGGCTTTTACAGGGCTGATTATAATAAAAAGGAATACTTAAGTTTGGTAGATGAAGCACATCGTTTTGATAACCTATTTGAGCTTTTAACTTTATCAACATTTTGCTTCCTATTAATCCTTGGAATTTGTCTAAAAAATTTACTAAATTCCAGTGAAAGTCCTTTTCCGAGCGATTAAAGGTATGCAAAGAAGGTATGATTGCTACGTTTTTGTGATAAGTGGTGTTATGCATTGATTTTATAGTAAACGGTCTATAAGCTATATAATTTGTAAAATATCCGAACGCTACTTTTGGGTTTATTAGGGAATCTGTTGCTCCGGTGTCAATTAATAGCTTAGAATTGCCTAATTCTGGTATAATGATGCAAGGCACATACTTATTACATTGTTCGTTTAACTATATTGCTTCCGAAAATTTAATTTTATTTTTGTAGAACTTATCCGATCGAAATATTCTACTGCCCCGTGTCACCGTCGAAATTGACTGAAAATTTTACTCAATAACTTCATCAAAATCTACGTGGTCCCCATTACTCCATGCCTATTACTAAATTCCATTAGTTGTTGCTTGACTGGCTAAAAGTATTTAATCGTGAGAAACGTCTAGAGGAATCAACTTCCATCGGTTCCGGTCGTGGTTGTGGTCGGTAGGTTGGAATGGGCATGTGGGATTGTTAACTAATTTGAGCTTGTGGGGAATACGGTCGTTGCAGTGGAGGTTATTGAAATTGGGGTTGCTGAAATCAAAACTGTTGGAATTAAGATTGTTGAAATTGAGGTTAATGGTAAGCTTGGGAAGGTTTGTATTGTAGGATAATGTTGGATTTCGGCATGTGGGATATTGTTTGTTGTCCATTATGTACGGGTTTTGAGAACTGGATTTTGTGACTATTTTTAAAGGTGTTAAAGTGATCTTCCCATTGATATTCGTTAATTCCTATGATGATTAATTGATCAAGAGTTACCTCCCTACCTATCATGTTTTGTCTTATTAGATTGCCTATTCTATTAGTTATCATGCTAATTGACTGCACAAATACGTCGATCGCTACACCATTGAATACTGATTGTTTAGATGTTCTAATTTGATAGGTATACGATAGATTCATTTGCAGTTTGGTGTTATAATAACTAATTAAGGATCTTAATCAATCGTCAGATTTCGGTACAAAGTTTGCAATCTTCATTTCAATACTTAGTTGTGATCTGGGATCAGCATACATTTCACGCAACCTAGCAGATATTGTTTCCTTTGTTTGTAATCCCTGCGCTGCGATTACATGAGCTGGCTGAGCTTTCAACCTACTTAATATGATTTCAATTAAAAGCGCACCTATTATAAAGAGCAATTGTTAGAAATAAAGGCAATTCCCTATAATCGCCATCAAATATGGGAATTAATGAAATTTCACCAGCAGGTACAGTATTTTGCATCATTGTACAAACACGTGGTGATCGAGTACGATTTCTATTCTGACTCATAAGGCGAGCAAAAAGCAAGAATCTTAAAATTACTTACAATATAAATATGAATTTGCTGATTTTGATTGGTTTCCACCGACGTTGCTCATGACAGGTAATGCCCGGTGTCTTCATTGGCTTATGCCTCTTGCTGGAATCCGAGATTTGATCGTCTTCCAAGGAGGAGCTTCTTCTTCGGATCTTCTGTGTTCTGGATCGTACTGACTGCGCCAGTTAAACTACGGAGCGTCGAGCGGCACGATGTGGAGCTTAACACTTCCGGTTGCCGATTAGGTAAATACGCTAAATTCGAAGAACACTTAACACCAGCACCTTATTACCAGTCGGATAAGCAGCGAAATAATGTACACAGCCGTTTGCTTGTTGTACTTTATTTTAGAACCAAAAATTTATGAACAGTCCTCGCTTACGTTACAATGATGAATGCCAGCTTATTTTTCCTCTACCTGAGTTTCTATAACTTTCTCATCGCTCGCTCTGGACTTTTTACCAGTCTCTTTGTCCGATGAATCATACATGAGATATTTATATTTGACATTGTGACTTATTAGTACGCCGTGATGCATACAGTGCGAGCAATGAGTTTGTTATATAACACATATGGTGAACATCCCAAGAATATTTAATTTGCCGCATGGAAAATTATTTGCTAAGTGAACATTACAAAATTGAAATGACTATGTATATATGCCGTTTTGAAGTGTACTAACAGCGTACGGTATAAAAAAGTCACAGGAGGCTGCTCTACTGTGATTTTATCCACATCTACAAATAACTTGCAGTTTCGACCAATATCGTGTGTGGTTGATGAATCAATAACATATTTATGCCAAGAAATAGCCCTAAACACTGATCTGTTTGAATAACTTGTACCAATTCGCACACATGAGAATTCGCAAGGATCCACCGTTAATATTTGAACATTTAATCAATGTTAGACGGTTGTAAATGTTCTTCATCGAATGTAGTAAGAATAGTACATATTCGTGTGAGAAAAGTTTAAAAGTCATCAAAGAATTTCTTGTAAGCTTATTTCTTTAACTTACCATGTTACTGCAGTCGAGTAGTACCTAGACACAACATCAGCATCCGAATAGTAGATTAAAAAGTTAAGTACATATATGAGGGTAGATTGAAAAGTTTCTGGAATGAAAATGAAAACAAAATAATACGGATTCAAGTTATATTTTATTTTTCAATATAATCCCCTCGAAACTCAAAACACCCACGTTTCTCTAGCTTCTCGGTTCCATCCCAGAAGTGACTTTCTTCGAGGTTCCCAAAATTATTCACAGCCTGTATCAGTTCTTTGTTCGATCAAAATATCTTTCCACCCAGAAATGTTTTGAGTTTCGAGAACAGGAGGGAGGTCTGACGGAGTCAAATCAGACGAATACGGCGACTGCGAGAGGATTTCGAACTGCAATCCAATGATTGCACCTAAATGGGCATGTGCATTGTCGTGCTGAAACAACACCTTTTTCTTTACCATTCCCGGACGTTTTCCTGAATTGGTCCTTTCAATTTATCCAAAAGTATTGGGTAATATTGGCCAGTAACAGTTTTGCCTTTTTCAATGTAACCAAAATTCCTTTTGCGTTTTAAAAACCTGATACTAATTGAATGGTCTTCGCCTTCTTCGGAACCGAGTCACAGCGTGCAATCCACTGTTTTCATTGCAGGTTCGTTTCTCGTGTGTAGCGATGAACTCAGGTCTCGTTAATGGTTGCGGATCGTCTCTCGAAATCCGTTCGATTCCTCATAAACATTTCCAAACAATCGGTTCGAGCTCGAATGCGTTTTTGCTTAGAACTGAGCACAAGCGGCACCCATTTTGCGGAAAGCTTTTTCAAACCCAGTTCAGTATGCAAAATACGAACTGCTCGTTCATAAGAGGTGTCTACGGCTTCCTCAGCTACACACATTCATTCGGCAATCTGCAAAAACCATGTCATCGATTTTTTCACAATTTCTGGCGTGGTAGTCGTTTTCGGACGTTCTGAATGTGGTTCATCACTTGTATGCGAGGGGCCACGTTTGAGTTCTGAAACCCAAAAACTCAAGGTGAAAATTCAAGGTGATGAATCCTCAAGAAGGACATCTAACCTTTATTTTATTTCCGTTGCGGTTACCCCTTCCAAAATGTAGAAATTTGATGAGCACTCGAAATTAGTTTTTATCTATAATTGAAAACCCAAAAAGGTATTTGACTTAAATGCTTGTCAAAACCAGATTATTTAACAGATCGATTTAACATTTTCAGCCAATTGATATGAAGGAGTGGCCAGCACAACGACATAAAGTATTTGGAAGAATAGCAACGCCCTAGTAACTATTTTAATCCTCAATCTATACTCGTATATGTATGTGTATATACCTGTGTCCTCAATGCTTACATAATTTTCCAAACCCGAACTTAAAGATAACAGGAACTCATCTTCTACCAAATAAATTTTCACTAATATCATTTGTTTCCGCTTTAATTTCATTTTAAATGGACATAAAGCACTTCAACGTGCTAGATCTATGCACACCAATTTATTTATGAGCTATCTAATTTGTCGATAGCGAATGGAAATGTCTATCTTTGCTCTTTCACTATTGAATTATTCAATTAAATAATCCATACCATCATTGAAATCCCTCTTTTATCTTATTGCAGTTAAACGAAGGAGATACTTTGCTTTTATATAAGCTCAATTCACATCCATGTAAGTACGTAGGGAGAATAATGGAACAGACAATAGCGGTGGCATTTGCAATTTGCAGTTTCGCCAATTCTAGAATTTATATACATATGAACGTGCTCACGTCCCGCACCAAGTTTTATAACTTCCTGTAGTTATTGATCTAACTTATTACTAGGCGACATGTAATCCACCTGCCTTATTTAATGTCTTCGTCTGTATTGCCAGTTTTCCTTTTTACTATAGATTCAATATACACAGGAATAATGATGTAGCTTTACTTTCTATTTACTCCTAAAAGGATTTCTACATGAATACATATATCCAAAAAGGAAGAAGATTCGCAGTGGTAAGGCTCTGCTGACTTGGACTTAAAGATCAAAAGTGAAATTTCAATGAATAGAATAATCGGTGAAAATGTTACTATTGAACTATAGGATTGGGATGGAACCAACCGACGTAAAAATAATAATTTTTCTGTGTAGACATATTTTTTTCTAAAATATACATAGGTATGCAGGATGTGTAACTGTTAACCATATATAGCAATCATCTGAGTCTAACAATTACACTTTCTATCTATCTATCTATCTATCTATAACAATTTCTAATAGTTTCGGACAAGTTAATGGAAGACATAAATTACTAAAGGTTGCAGCTGTCATCACAATCATTAACTTGGTCTTACAAAATCTCCATTCAACATATTATTTATGAACTTCCTTCTGTACAATGTTCTCCCACTACTACTCCCATGATGTGATCTTATCCTACAGCACCTCTTCAAAATTTGATGTTTGTAAGAACTTCTAAATGTTGAGGGGTGCACATGCTGTATATTCTTGCCCTCGATCTAATGGTTACCAAGGTGTCGAAGCATGATGCGTCTATCATACATTACCACACCTATTAAGTAAATTGTATGCAGTCCGACAACTACTACTAACTAGAACTTTCAAATTCAGATAAAGACAATTATGCATAATTTCGAATGAATTTGTCCGTTTCGCTTTCTCAATAAGAAAGCCATCTTGTTTTTTTTTCAATGGCAACATTGCATAAATTTTATATTTTCGGAAAGTTTAGTTAGAATTGAACGATAATATAATAATAATTAATTGCAGCGAGAAAGACAAAAGGTGTACCGTAAAACGGAGTCACTATAATATTTTCAGGTTTTTCAAAAAATTTGAGCTGCTATGTATATGATTGTAATGAGTTAATTCTTGTTTTCGATAAATTTGCGTTATACACGTATATTGCAGCAACTTGGTACCTTGGAATAAAATAGTAAGGTGCCACCTTATTGCAGGATCAATATCACTCCAATAACTCAAGAAGGGATGAACATATTTAGGTAATATTTTCGTAAATTTGCAAAGCAAAGAAAAGTGGAACAGACAAAGGAAACAATTTATTTTTTTAACAATTGCACGTGTACAGTATCTCCTTTGAAGTATGTATAACGAAAACTAACAACGTTGAAAGACATCAGCAGGCCTCTGAATTTTTTGTTACTACTACTGCTATTACTATTCATTTTATCAGAGCTGGTAATAATGCAACAATGTCACATAAAGATAGCGTAAACAAGTAATTCTGACATCCTTCAATAAAACTATGCGCATACATATATGCATATTAAAAAGAAATGTAATCCTTTGTACTTACTTTTTGACTGGAAAATCGAAATTATTTGCGCTTAAACAACACGCCTCCATTCTTATGGCCCGCTTTGAAAACGTAACTCAAAACCAGGATGGAATTTGGTAGTATAGTTTGCAGTGTTGGTTTAATCGATTTGTGAAGATATTTCCTAATGAAAATGTCAACTATGAGGCTTTCGAGAGAAAAACTGTATTTGTAAACCAACTGGAAAACTTACAAAATCAACCGAACCTATTCCCAATGATCTTCAACAACGAATAAAGCCCCCAACAAATCCCTACGAAGGCTATCAGCAAAGTCAGCTACGCAGACTATAGTATTTAAGTTATGAAAGCTCTACATAAGGATTTACAGATATATCTATATCGAGTTTCGGTTGTGCAGCAATTGTACCCTCGTGATTATCAACGAGTAGTGTATTGTCAATGGTTTAACGAGCAACTTGATAATAGTGATTTGTCGGACTCAATACGTGCATGAAGCATGTTTCCATTTATATGTAAATACTCTTACTTACCGAAAGTAAGCCACGGAAAACCGCTACACTGTTATAGAAAAACTTATATCCATTAGAAGTTGACATTTGGGTTGCAATATCAAGACGAAAAGTAATAGGGTCAATATTCGTTAACGATACATTTAATGCAGATAGATATCAGAAAATATTGACAAGGTTGATTAATCTGCATCAAGTTCCATCAATACAGAGCCATTGCTCATACTGTACATACTATCATAAATTACTTGCAACAATTATATGTAAATCGCATTGTAAGCCAAGCATGTAGTAACCGAGAAGTTCGGACTTGGTACAGCCAGATTATTTACATTTCGGAGATATGAAAAATAGTGCTTATAAAAATCGTTTGCATAATTTTGATGATGCCCAGCAAGCGATTAGGCATAAAATCGAAATCATAACGACAAATAGCGTTGTGTTTACAAGCTAAGGGAGAACATTTTTGAACAATTGTTAAAAACAAATTAAAAATAAAATTACTTTCTACTCATCAGTGTTATTTTCATTTAATAGTGCGTTTGTTATATGTCTATTAACAAATCCGCACAAACATAATCTTAGTGCTTACCATCATTCGTAACAGTGATGACACCCCATGATTTTATGGTACGGCACTGGATTTCACCCGCCGTAGAAAAGCAAAATCCATGCTACCAACATAATTGGCGTTTGACTACTTACAGACACAGTTTAAAAGTGCCAGTAATTTGATAAATGATTGCAGCCCCAATTATGTGTCGTTACTTTACTTAGAGCCACGGTGGGCAACAGCCGGCCCGCTGTATGATTTGATCCGGCCCGCGAGACATTTTGAAAAACCTAACTACTAACTCAAACTCACGGAATCAAGTAAGCGAGCAAGTCGAGTGTCGGCGATCATCAAAGAGGGAGGCGGTAAACATCAAAGCCTTCGATGTTTGCCGCCTCACTGGCGGCGCAACAAAAGATTATTTTTCTTAACTGTTCTACACTAGACGACTCTAGATCATTCCTTCATTTTGCCTATATAAGCGGGTGGATGGCCCGAACTTTAGTTCAGTTCTACTTGAGCTACCGAGGTGATAACTTCGACGAGCGATATCCTAGCGAACTGCTGGTACCGTCAATTAGCTTTGTGACTTTGTGTGCATCTTGGGTGCTTTCTAATTATATTTTGTATACGAAAATGATGTCTGGTGGAAAGAAACGAAAAGTAGATGCAGAGGGTCGCCAGTTTCAAGAAAAATGGACTGAAGAATTCTTTTTATCTTGCACAGTGGTAAGCCTATTTGTTTGCTGTGTAATGAATCCATTTCAGTGATGAAAGAATTCAATATAAAGAGGCATTACTCAACTAAGCATCCTACGCTGCACTCACTGACAGGACAAATAAGAAAAGACAAAATCCAGAAGCTTACTGCAAATTTGGAAAAGCAGCAGCAAATGTTTCATAAACAAAGAACACTACTTGATAATGTTGTGAAAGCTAGTTTTATAGTTAGTTCAAAATTGGCAAAGTCATTAAAACCATTTTCCGAAGGCGAACTTATCAAGGAGTGTATGTTAGAAGTTTACAGTGTTTTGTGTCCTGAAAAGAAAAATGAATTTGACAAAATTAGTTTGTCAAGACGGACTGTTGTCCGACGTATAGAAATGATGGCTAATGATATAAAAACAGCATTGACTGACCGTATGGCCGGTTTTGAATCATTTTCCATAGCATTAGACGAGAGCACCGATTTGTCGGACACAGCTCAACTGGCTATATTTATTCGAGGTGTTGATAAAGAGTTCACTGTTACTGAGGAATTGCTTGCTTTACAGCCGCTAAAAGGAACCACTACAGGAGAAGACATTTTTAACGAAGTTCAAAAGGTATTTACAAGTTTTGCCTTGCCATGGTCAAAATTAGTTGGAGTATGCACAGATGGTGCACCTTCTATGGTCGGCTTACGTAAAGGTTTCATCGGAATTTTGAGCGAAAAAGCAACTGAATTAAATGTGCAAAAAGATGATTTGATAGTCCTTCACTGCATTATCCACCAACAGAACTTGTGTTCTAAGTCCATTTGACTCCAGAATGTTATGAATGTGGTAGTAAAAACCTTCAATTTTATTCGATCCCGAGGGCTTAACCATCTTCAATTCAAGGCGTTTTTGGATAAAATATCAGCCGAATATGACGACGTAACATATTATTCTGAAGTCAGATGGCTAAAGAAAGGGAAAATGCTGAAACGGTTTTACGAGCTTATAAATGAGATAAAAGACTTTATGCAAATAGAAGATAAACCACTACCTGAATTGAGTGACCCAAAATGGATATGTGACTTAGCATTTCTGGTCGATCTTACTGGCTATTTGAATGATTTAAATTTGAAACTTCAAAAACAAGGACAGTTAGTTAATGATTTGTACAGCCATTTGAAAGCGTTTCAGAATAAAATACGCTTGTGGGAGGCACAGATGCTGTCTGGAAACAGTTACCATTTCACCACGCTCTCTGCGTATGAGAATATTGCTTATGCTCAATATGCTGAAAAACTTAAGGTACTGTCGGAGCAATTTTCGAACAGATTTAGCGATTTCAGAAACATGGAAGACTGTTTCAATTTATTTGCTACTCCAACAAAAAGTAATGTACAAAATGCTCTAATACACTTGCAAATGGAGTTGATCGAGATTCAAGAAAACTCACTCCTAAAATCTAAATTTGAAGACGTGGAGTTGTGTGATTTCTACAAAAAATACCTCGAAGATGACCATTTTCCGCAGCTTAGAAAATTCGCAAGAAGATTGATTTGTGCGTTTGGCAGTACTTATAAATGCGAACAGTTCTTTTCACTGATGAAAGTTAATAAATCGAAATATCGTACAAGGCTGACTGACGATAATTTGGAAAATTCTTTACGTCTTTGTATCAGTGGACTTAATCCAAACATCGACGGATTAGTTTCCCAAGTTCAAGCTCAAGTGTCTCTTTGATTTCGGTATCGCTATTTAACTTTCGTAGTTTGTAACAATTCCAAATTTAACGATTTAATTATAATGTTATTATTTGATTTTGTTATTTTCATAAATTGATATTATAATAACATTGTCGTATTATTTCATGTCTGATATCTATCGCAAAAAATTATGAACACTACAACACTACTTTTAAACGCGGCCCGCAAACGTATTTGCACACTAAAGTTTGGCCTACAACATGTCAAAGGTTGCTCATACCTAACTGAGAGCCTCATTGAATCTGTTGTCAGTAATTTCTATAATTGTAGGAATCAACTATTTGTTTGTAATACCGACCCACAGTTAGGTGAAAAATGAAAAGGTGTTCTTAAAAAGACTTTCTAACAATTACTCCTCCGCATAATAGTAATGTTTAACATCTTATTTACGTTAAAGCGTGATATTGTCAGACTAACAGTTGTGAGATTACAGGCCCACAAAGCACACGATGCGCAGTTAACACAGTTAGTGTAATTCACTTCTGCGCATGCCTAGACGGCTAGGAGTCTCTTGGTCTTTAATTTAAATGTTCAATAAAAATCCAAGTATCAAAGTCACCCCACAAATTTAGTCACCCCACTGTACGGTAATTAAGAACATTTAACAAGAAAGAAAAGTAAATAAAAATAACTGCAGCGATTACTATTAATTAAAAGAATTGTTTAAAGTGGTTTCCATGAACTTATTGACATAGATAGGCTGGTGCGATGAGGACGTAGTCATATATTTTTCTGCACGTGTTGCTTTATAAATCATCTACGCTTCTAGGGCGATTATTATAAAAACCAATGGATTTAAATCGGGTGGCCATTTCCCAGGCGAAATCATATTTAAATAATTCAATACCAGACTATTGGAATGGGGTGATGCACCATCTTGTTGAAAGTGAATAGTTTCAAACGTATCTGGGAAATTTTCTTTAAAACTCGGAATATGTCCTTGAAGTAATAATATACGAGTATAAGATTCTCTAGTTAAAGTACATAGCTTAATAATAATAAGGAATCATCTTATATTTACAATAAGTAAAAGGTTGTCACGCCAGAAAACATACGAAAAATACAATTTTAATAAGCATCTATTTCCTGTAAGTTTAATGTAAATTTTTCGCAAAATTCAAGTCTCTAATCGTATTCGTCTTCAGAAAGTCCGTGTAAGCAGCTGTTTGTACTGACGATACTTATGACTGTGCAATGTACTTTGTAGAAACTAACGTTGTATATATACCATGTTTTTGGGCAATGTTTTTGACAGAAGTTATACAATATATATATATATATACATATGTATATATCTATCAATACATTTCAAGAAATTTCTTTGTTTGTGGTAGTAGCGAACCCGGCTTAGGACGAAGTCTTACACTGCCATTGTCAATAAATTTACGAAAAATCTTTAAAACTGTTGATTTACTAATTATTAAACAAGTAGCAAGCTCATTTTGCGTTCCTACCATCATTAAAATTTCTATTTCTTCTCTGTTTCATAAATTTACCACAACAGAAAAACATACACTCCCAAAATGCTAAGAGCAAATATTAACTATCAACATAGCAACTAAATCCAACGAGATCTGGATTTGACTGGAAAAATTATGTGCGATTCTCCTAATTTGTTTATTATTGTTATGCTTGAAAACGGAAAAATAAGCTTTCCGGGAGTATAAAAATTATACTATATTTCCATTAACAAGAACAGACAAAATGCCGTCTATGAGAAAAATGACGTCAACAAAAAAATAAAATACGTACTTATAAAACATGCGCATTCATAGGTAAACGACTATGTCTGAATTTGAAAGCTCTACAGCTAATAGTTTGCCAAATATAAGAAGGTCTCCATACATTTCAGCAACGTGTTATATATATATATATATTGATCATTTGAAATTCCCTCTACCACTTTCAGGTCAATCAAACAATAAATCGGGAGTCAATAGCTATATTTTCAGAACGTTAAAATAACGTTGTCGGATAACATTCGTCAGTGAAAATATAACTACGTATATGTGTAAACAAACATTTGTTTTTTTGGGCACTATCAACAAAATAACTAACGACTAACATTTCTCGGTATATAGCATCCGTAAAAATTTATTCAGCTAATGCTTTAATGTACAACTGTACATCTATGTACACCATAAAAACAAAAAGAAACTTATATCAAAAAATCTTTTGATCAAATCTTAACAATTCTGTTCGAGGACAGCGGAAAACCCAAAAGAAAAACCTAGCCAAAGGTTTCCTTCTTATGAAATGTAAATGTCATTTTGATAAATGACTATAAACATTACTTCAATTCTGAACATCGGTTATAGTTAATAGTTTTAACATCTTTTTGTATATTTAATAATTAAGCTATTGTTATTTTGATGTTGTGAAAATATAGCTACCGACTCTCGATTTATTATTTGATTGATCTGAAAGTGGTAGACAGGACAAGATAAGGTCACCACGTAAAGAACGTTAAACAATCCCACATAATAAGGGCAACGCGGAAATATTTAAAATAAGAAGAGTTCTAATTTATTTTCATATTTGTACTTTCCAAATTTTTCAGATACCGGTTTCATTAGCGTAATAATGTATGTACGGTGCAGTGTAAAATTGGATCCAATGTACACTTTTATATTATCACGTGATAAAAAGTATTATACTACTTATTACAATATCTGTATTAACGTCATTGTTATGGGGGCAATATCCTGTTTTATACAGTTATTGAAATTTTATGTTGGACTTTTAAGCGATTTCAGTATCAACCTTACACCAATTCAGAAGTATTACTTTATTAGAGCAGTTCGCGTAGAGTATATAGGTCGTAAAGATATATCTAATGAAATACTAAAGTTACGATAGCTACCATCTATGTGATGTTACAGCCATATGAAAAATGCACTGTTAAAATCCGGGAGCATTGGGGTAGCTCGTGCAAAGTTGAACGTACGAAATAGAGGTAAGAAGGTAGAATTTATAATATCCCGGATAGTGGAATTTTTGAATTCGTACATCTACAGTTTCAGCCAGCTGACGGAAGAAATACGAAAATAAAAAAATTCATGAAGTTTTCTATTTCACCTGACAATAGCTGACAGAAAATGCCTTTTAGTTTTTGAGATGCTCCTATGTCCACGTTTTATTCATACGCAATACATGAAATACAGTGCAAAACTTTTTCTTCAGAATTGATACTCGAGACGTTTTTGACGATGTTTTTATTGCAGTCGTGGAATCTTTTCATAAAAATAGCGTCCAGACGCGATTGGTGGGTAATATGAAGATATGTACATAAATGTTTGCCTTGATCATTATTTTAGTGAAGCTAGGTGTAACTAACTTTATTACAATATGTGGCTTTCTGCTTCCTGGTCTCTTCAGGTTTAACGGTGTAAACAATAGATATAAAGATCGATTGATATATGTACGTTTCTGCATTAATTTGGTGGTAAGTTTGAATAGTTATAGTTATTTATTTGGTTATAGTCACTTTAAGTAAATACTAGCCAAATGAAAGTATGGCACAATTTGGAAATTCTACGAAAACAGATAGGTATTAAGTTCAGAGGCGATTTTGTTAAATTAAGAAATGCAAATATCAGATAAAGCTAATGTGGCTAGGTTTGCTGTTCTTTTAAAGATGTTTCTTTATTCTTTATTAGTCAATTAGATCCATTGAGGACATAGACTTTGTCAATATTTGCGAAAAACAGAGGTTATATCTAGCATTAAGAAGTAAAACACACACACACACACACACACACATATATATATATATATATACATATATACACACACATACACACTGACCAAATCCGAAACATGTTGATGCTCCGTGTCACAAAACTGCTAAGTCAAAAATTCAGAGACACTATAGCAACAGTTCTCCGTAAAGTACCTTTTCATTTCTTTTTTAAACGTAGGCATTCCAAAATGTTTAAAATTATGTGGTAGCTTATTATATATTTTAATACAGATACATATAGCGAGGATTTCTCTCAAACAACGATGTTTTAGGCGATGGGATTGAAAACTTGATACGGTTCCTGGTGTAATACATTTTATTAAAATCCCTATTGCAGGTAAAGTAAAAGTAATGTTTATGAGCGAACACAGCACATTCATAAAGAAACAGTGAGGGCAATGACATTATGCCGTGTTCCTTGAAAACTGGACTGCACGATTCCGTTTTTTGTTTAAAGAGAACATAGTTCTTACAATTTTTTCTGATGTACGAAGCACCGTTGAAAATGTGACGACATACCGCAGAAAATTATGCCATATCTGAGCCTGGAGGATATATGAGCTTTGTAAAACATTATCAATGGGCCAGAATTTACGCTACTCTTCAATCTATTGACTGCATACACAAGTGAATATAGCTTTGTGCATATGTGACATATGTGACTTTCCCATGTCAAAAAGTTATCAATATAGCGGCCCAGAAATTTGGTAGAAGTTAAGAGCGGAATAGACCTAGTATCCAATCGTATCAAAAGCGATATGTCAGATAAGCGCTTCATTGCATTGAACACTAATAACGAGGTTTTAGTTTCATTAAGTTTCAGACCATTACCAGAACACCATGCAGATACTGCACCCGCGCTCCGACTTCCAAGACTCAACAATTCATGTTCAGTGGATCCACTTATCACGATGCTCGTATCATCTGCACACTGATACAGAGAAGCGTCAGAGAGGCACGAACGCAAATCATTGACGAATAAAATAAACAACAAAGGTCCGAGCACCGAACCCTGAAGCACTCCCTGTGCAACGCTCATAGGAGACGAATATACCTCACATGAATCGCTCTTAATACAAACAATCTGAGAGCGACCAGCCAAATAAGAAGATCCATCGCAAGCAAGGTCCCCTAATACCAAATTTAGAAATTCTATCCAATAATAATCTATGATTAGCAGTATCAAATACTCTTGATAAATCAAAATAAAGATCCGCCACGCGCTTACCATTATCTAATTGCTGATAAATTTAGTCTATGGCCTCAAACATAGCATTTTGGGTTGATTTACCACTGAGAAAACCAAACTGACAGGGTGAAATTAAATTAAATCTCATCAAAAACGGCATTATTCGACAATACATCACTTTCTCAAAAAATCTTCGAAAAACATGATAACACAGATATTGATCCATAGTTAGAGACTAATTGTTTACTTCCACTCTTATGCACAGGAGTCAATTTAGCAATTTTCAATATTTCAGGAAATCATCAAATGATTGATTAATTAATAATGATAGAGGAGAGGTGATAGAATGAGCAACATGCTTCAATAAGTTACAGGGCACACCGTCAATCCCTGAGGACGGTTTACTCGAAGTAATTAAAATAATGTATAAAACTTCATTTTCATTAGCAGGATATAAGTATAGAGTATGTGGGCAATTGAAATCACTACCACTCTCCAATGTATTTGTTTATAACAGGTTTTAACATTTCGCCATCTTGATTTTATTTAGCGATACGTACATAAGTAACAGTGTCCTTTCTGTGTTAAATCACCACTAATTGCATCCAAATTGTGAATAGTGACTAGTGTGGGTACAGATTTCAGAAAAGGTCAACGGATTTTGGCCGAAATTCGAACACACAGCCTTCCGCGTGTGAGGCAGGCATTCTACCACTGCGCCAGGTAGTCGCCAGTGGCCGTGCAAATAAGATACACACGGAATAGTTTCGTCGAATTATAGATAAATATTATATATTCATATGGATCAACATTATTTAAGACGCAAATAAAATAAGACGGGGTGTATGCATTGCATTGTTTATCTTTCGAATGTGGAATCAATTAATTAAGATACACGTATGTGGGTTAGATAGAGTTAATATACCCATGAAAGTCAAAATTAATAAATTGGCAATTAGGTCAAATTACAGATAACAGTAGTTATGACGTGGATCGAAAAACCTCTAACTTAAGTAATCGTGCTGCTTGAAAGAAAACATTTTAATACATAACTGCTATTTTCCTTAAGATACAATTTTTTTGCTTATTTTACTGATAATAATAAACCGTTCAGAACTTCTTTTAATGAGGCATGCTCGCACTAATTATAATTATTTATGCATACAATTTCACTGACAAAGTTTACGTGAAAATGTTGTTATGGACGTTTTAAAATATGAACTGTTAAAGTTAAAGGTGGTGAAGAGTATTTCAAAGATATTCACAAATTCTACTGTAATTTTACCGATTATTAGTAATTGTTTCCACAAATATTAGGACGTAGACCTTAGACTTTCGGACTACTTTTGACAGATTTTTGGTACTTCCTTGACTCCTTCAAGTCCATTCTTATCTACGCGTGCAGTAACTTGTAACTTGAATGCAATTCGACAAGTGCATATGATCTTACCAATTTCTCACTAATAACTTGTCAATTCAAAACAAATCAATATTGATTATTCTATTGTATTACTTTAAACGGGGTAGAAGAAAATATTTAGCATTTACTGAAAATACAGAAATCGACCGAGCCAAGTGGAACTGGTTTGAATACTTCATTTCAAAGAAGGTAGTCCTGAACTCACATTCTGTAAAGGGAAGCTGAACTTCTTTGAAGGACAACAAATTAAATATATTCACAGTCGCCTAGCCACTTCAACAGATTTTCAGATAATTGAAACGTTAAATTAGTCATATCTGTTACGTATGTGTATATATGTATCAAATACGTGAAAGTGAAAAAGAAGAAGCTGAATATCACACGAGTTAATTCCCGAATACGTACATATGTAACTAATTAACTATCAGTTCTTTGCTTGTTTCGCAATTCAGATCTAACATTTGGGGACACAATCCTGGCCTGTCGCTAAGAATGAATAAAAGGAATTTGAATACAAAGAACATAAAATTTTCAAAACCCATTTGTCACCTTAAGAACACTATTCCGCTTTGAAAAGTGTTGTCGTGACTATTTACGGTAAGCGAGTATCTGTTGCTACTTTTACTTAAAGAACAGGTCGCAATAATTAAGTTAAAAATTCGTTTTGGCTAATCAGTAGGTTGAGCCATATACAGAGTGGTTGAAGGCGAAACAGTTATACTTGAAAAACGTAGTCAGGAAATTAATGTGAAATACGGTGCACTATGCAATTGCAATTACAAGGATGATAAATGTGCTACAGAGCGGTCCTGTAAATGATTAGGAAACTAACAATATCTAAACGAGCCTGCAACAGGTATGTATGAAACGCCAATTTATGTCTACTGTTTTAACTCGTATTCACATAATCGTTAACGCTGTATATGCTTATTGCGTAAATCATCATTAGTGTTTAGATAAAATGCACATAAATGCTTTTATAGAATATTCTATTGCACTTCCGATATATTCATACTTTTGATGACTATTGTAATCGAAACAAAATTTATTTGACAATCTAACAAATGTGTTACTCCTACAGATACTACACAAAATATTTTTACCTTCATTATTGTATCGAGTAAATTTAACCCAAGGGTTTTCAAAATCTTCCTGGAATTTCATTTTTAGCATTTTGCAATAAAGTCTTTGTTTGTCTTCGTATTAGTGTTTGCCATATAGTTCAGTAATTGATGCATATGTCGTCATAGATGTGGCTCTTGAATATGTAGTAAAAAGTAATGATCTGTTATGAGTTTATTCACATTGCGTATAAATTTGAATTATGCATGCTTATCGTTTCGCAAAGTTTTCCGCTGAAAGTTCCTACTTATAATGAACCCGATAAGAATTCTATATTAAATATCTTCTGGTCATGAAGAGGGTACGTGTTAATCAAGCAAATTGATTCCCCTGAACTCGAGCGGCGTAGGCGTCTGTAGATCTGAAGATAGTGGTCGGTTCCCCGACTCGAGAAGCATGGATGGGATCTACGTAATTAGTACTTATGAAACCCGACTGAAATTATTCATTATGTACTAATTAGCCTTGCAAAGTTGGATGCGACAACTGTACAAGTAACAAGCCAAGTTATATTTTCTAATTTGACTCCATTAAGATGCATGTTCCTTGCTTTAAGGATGTCGCGTCCCTATATAATGTAGCGACGTCTTGATCGCTGATTGTAAAATATTATTTCGTAACTTGGAGCAGAGATTTTCACAGAAAACTATTTCAACTTTTCAGACTATTAGCAGTTTGTGTTTATTTTCGATGCATCGCGACGCGAAGAGAATACTTCATAAAGTTTGCTCTTCGCTTACTTCTTAATTAAAATCCATAAGGGCCGACGTATTTTTATAGCGTTTCCCTATATTTCCAACATTTCTGTCCATAGTAAGACCATGATTTTAGTAATAATGTAGTGCAACGTAAAATATAATATAAAAAGGTGGAATTTATTATAGAGAACGTTTTTTTATAACTAATTTTCTTTCGCCTATGAACGGGAGAAATAATTGTTGGTGTGTCTTTAAAAATTTATTTGTCTTTGACAAGCATTGGATAGGAAGTAATTATAATCATGTTGATTCCAATGGTTTTTCTTGAAGCCCATCTCCATACACATTTAATGTAGAATTTTTTCAATGATCACGTTACAGAGGAAGGTACCTATAAGTAGATATTGATTGATAGTGGCAACTTATTGGTCTAAATACATATGTACACTTTACCAAACAAGGTGTGGTTATTTCTAATTTCATTCTATTTGTTTTGTTACTAATATTTCTAAATTTATCTAGAATGAAATCCCGCCAACCTTAAGAGCTAAGTTTCAGACACGTAAACAAACTGCATCTTCCGAAATAGTATGAAACACGTATAGAAAAACCTATAATTTTAAACTTATTTACAACGTACACATGTAGACAAAAATAGGCTAAACATAATTTGGCATTATTGCGTTACACAATTTACATTGCTGCAAGGTGGTTAAAAAATTTCGAGGCTCAAAAGCCGAATTTGCATTCATCTATTCACGTATGCAGTCACGTCCTATTTAACAATTTGAGCAAATATGTTTCGTTGAAGCCTATATGATTGTAGATGTGCAGAATGTAACTTTACACGAGAAGCGCGTTACAACAGGGCTCCTAGTTTTGACAAACAGAATTTAAATTCACACGTACAGCGAGCTGAAATGTAAATATTTCATAGGCGAAAGCTCTACAAACAGCGTAGGTAGAATAATTTATACTTATACATAAAATATCCTCGCGAGGCACATTTATAGGACGAAAAGACGTCATTTTTCAAAAAAGGAAAAAGAGAAAAGCGTTAAAATTCTTCATGTCCGTGCCGTGATTCATTTGAAATGTGATACCGCATAGCCCAGAGGGTTATATCTACATATGTACACATGTATTGTATGTGCGACTATGTAACCTTACGTTACTGTCACAATAATTCGTAATTAAGCATTTCATTTTATCAACGCCTTTGCAACAACGCGATTTCTAGGCAGATTTGTATCGGTATAGGCATTAGTGGCACATTCTATGAAAATCTACACCTTTGTGGTTGGATGTGAAAGGCAGTTTCTTGTACTGCCTTCAGGAAGAATAGCGGATTTTTTGTACAGAAAAAGTAGGACTGCTTTTATTTGGTTTACTTGTAAATTGATGTTTGTTTAATTATTGTTGTTATTATTACTTTTATACATAATATAGTTGTCTTCAAATTTCAAACATACAATTTTGTAAATAACCTCAAAACAATTCGTTGCAAAAATAAAGTTTCAAACAACGTGCACGATTATTGTTATCAATTACCCAACGCAAATAATCTGTCATGCTCTCCATATGTATTTTACGTTAAATTAAAAACGTTACTGCGTTTTGAACCACATTAATCTACATGTTTGCTAAATCTAACGAATCGCTCTGTTGGGTCGTGCATAATGCTTAATATCTGGTTCGCGTGATTGTAAAGAAAGTAATTGCATTTTATTCTTTACTGTCGTTATAAAGCATTCAACTGTACAAATGGTGCAACACTGAAATTAATGTGTATGATTCATAGCTGCGGCGGCTTATATTATCCTTTAGTGCTATTTTTCCAACCCATTGTCAATCTAAATTTTTTATTTAAAAGTGTACAAATTTGTTCTTCGAACGTTGATAGTTCAGATTTATTATGATGGTGGATGATTTATTTAGAGCAAAACTCCTTTAATAACACGATATTTTTTCAATGAGAACTCTATTTTCTTATAATGTTATTATAATATGTTTAAATTGGCATACTAATGACCAGCGACCAAAGGAAATATCTTCAGTTCGTAGAAAACTTAATAAAATGGATAAAATGGAAGAGACAATAGGTGGTAAAATAATATGTATGAAACCATATTTCAGGTTACATCTGTAAACTGCTTGCAAACAAAGAAGGTTCGTTAGTTTATTTTTGTCGTAAATAATTTTCATTGTGTGTTGGATACCTATGTGTAGCACGTTTGTAGATTTTAACTTAACGGTAACACACTATGTCCCTCAAGACAGATCTAAAATAATTATGAATCACCTTAGTTGAGTACGAAAACTATTGGATAGTGTTGAACATTGTAAGAGGGTAGTACCTGGTTCAAACGATAATTCAGTTTGTGAATGATCAATATTGACGCTCAATATTAGACTGGCACTAAAGAAAACAAAGGTACAATTATAACAAATATTTTATAGATGTCCTTTACCACATATCTATCTACTAAGTTTTACTTTTTACTGTTATAAGAAAATTGTTTGTGAGAGGGATTTCCGCTGGAGCTACCTACTTTCAATGTATTGTACTATTGATTGTTTTGACTATTTAATCAGACATATACATTATACAATGAGACTATTCCAATTAATCATCATCGATTTAAATAAAGTTAAAGTAGAGCTTGATTCCTCAATATAAATATTCTTCTTTAGTAATGCCACCTCGTTACTCTCACTACATTAATTTTAATTCAGTGTATATTGTACTGAGATACTGATACTGAGATATTGTACTGAGTATATAAAAAGCATAAATTCTAACAAATTATTTTTATAAATTTTGGGAAATATTGAACATAAAATCAAAATATTTACCTAGTGTGTGTGTGTAAGTGTAATTTCTTTTCCATTGACGGTTCTTCCTATATCTCCTCTTATCACTTTATTTCTCGATGCAGCTTTATGGATTCTTTCCTTTTATAAACTTTTTCTTCTTCTGTGAGGTGAGGTTCTTTTTCTCACTGGTGCTTCTTCTTCAAACCCTTTTATTCGAAATCTATATGTATAATTTCCTTATTTTCCTCTTTTTTGTCTATCCAGAGCTTTTTGAATCCCACTGATGGGCTAGAAAGCTGAAAATTGGCATGGATATAGTAAAACGCCTAGGCCAAATCCTAACGTAGCCGGATTTTTGATTTTTGGCCTGTGGGCGGAGAATTAAGACAAAAAGGGGCGTGGCAAAATTTCATTTTTTAACATTTTAGCTTATATTTTCTTTTTGCTTCCTGCCTGGCAGGGACAGGCTTAACAACTAGAACATTTATAAACGTATTTATTGACAAAACTTTTTATGTTTTTTGAAACTAGGAAGGACTAGCCTGCTTTATTTATAAGTTGTCCACGAAACGAGAACTTTAATTCACCTTGACTTCAGTTCATCGAGGTATATCGCTGTTATAAACTGTATGTCGATGGATCCTAGGTTATTTCCTGTAAATTTGTATGAATTTTTCTTATGTGTAAATGTTATATATAATGTGTTTGAATGTTTACAACGTTTTTATTATTCATTAATATATGCTTTTTATAAAATAAACAATTTACTTAGTTTAATTATCGCTTTAATTGCTGATCTACAATAAATAATTACTCTCATTTAATTTATTTTTTAGATTACCCTTAGTATACTTAAGGGGTAACAGTCTTAAGAAAGCTTCTTGTTTCTATTGGATGGAAGAAAAGCTAATGGAGTAACAATATTCGAGACAGCTATTAAGCATATATTTAAGTATTAAACAGAAAATTATCATTGATAAATATTAAAAAACGGCGACGCTGGAGCCATTTTCTGGGCATGCTGAGTCTGAAGCGCTGTACGCCACGCAGTATAGCTGGTGCAAATTTGAATCCAGAATAAAAAAATATTTAATCTAAAAGTATTGATTTTTGTGTGATTGGTGAGTATATGAAATAAGAAATTGAACTTTTGAACAGGATAAGGCAATTATTTGTTAACAAATAATGTTTAAATTCACTAAGTTAATTGCAATTAAAATCCCGTACGTATTTTACTTCAAAATGTTGTTTTAAAGATATGGTCAGAAATTACAATGGATAGAATAAAAATTGGTGGAGTTATATTGCGTGCCGTTTTGCAAAATCGTGTTTCGAGAAAACGCGTTTAACATTTAAATGTTTTATAGACATAACAGAATGAAAAAGTTGGCTGTTTTTTATCATTAATCTGCTATCCCAGGACCATAAGGCTGCACTTCTATATTCAAATAATCTTCCCAATTCTCTTTTCCCGAAGATTGTAGCCACAGCGTGCTTTAAAAAATTGTATAATTGGACGCCAATATCCATGCCAAAAACTTTCATGATTCGTGGACTATTTGTCAGATTATCATTTAAATTACACACAGTAATATCAATCGCTATATTTAAGACTTTTTACCACTTGAGTAAGATTTTGGAGCCAAATTCGAAAGAGTAACATTGAATCTTACGTTGCCATTTTGCGTCTAACCTCACAGGCAATGGTTTAGCAACTAGTGTCCTTAGTGTGTCCTTAGTCCTTAGTCTCAAATCTATTCAACTGTCGTCTTGATGACGCACTGCTTCGATCTTATGTACCGGGTACATTTTTGTGCCACTTATTTTAAGTACTCTGAGATTATAAACAAACTGTCAAAAATCAATACTTCACACAAATACCGTGATTTCAAGCGAGTAAACTCTTTGTACATGTACTGACGCTACACTAATGTACCTTTCCCTGCTGAACTGAATATGGAAATGCTCCTAACTGAACATAAACACTTTCTAACTATATATGTTAGTGTATTAGAGGAGTTAGAAATCAAAAGTAGGTATTTATTTGACACAGGCAGTCGTTTCGAAGATTTCCGACGCGCTCGGGGAAGGGTTCGAAATTTCAAGGAAAAAAAAACTGTTTCAGGTAAAAAAATGTTAGATATCGATTTTGGTTTTTCTGGTTATGTCGCTCGAATACATCTGCAAAAACCTTTTGCACTGTTCTTTAGATATTTATATGGTAACTTCAGCTACTATATGTACTTGACGTCATATGGTACTTACCCGACGTTAGGCATCAATAATGACTTCCAAGAAATATTATAAAGTTTTGTCTCATTATTTCTTATGGTGAAGTTTGTTTAGAAACATGATCCTTACCTGCATCAACAATATGGTAGCGTAGCGTCACACTATAACATCTCATCTACGTTTGCGTGCATATACAAATTTACTCCTTTCTTTTTGTCTACCGCTAGTGCTTTAGCTTCTATAAAGTCCATCCCCCTTGCTTATGAGTTTCCCGATATTTTCGTTCCATGTCGTAGCCTCTTCTCTTTTCTGGTCTTCTAGTTTCCAACGCTTGTCTGGTCGGTCTACCGTTTCTCATTTTAGCTAGATGTGCAGATGAGTTGGTTGCATTCTATGCTTTTTATTCGTAATTCTGTCTATAGCGTTTATAGTATTCTGTCACTTCTTCAACGTTCAATTTGGATTTTAATAAAATATTTTTCTTACCTCTCTATTCCTGTTCTATTCAATTCGCAATGCCTAATGTAAGAGGCACATTTCACATTCGAATGATAATGCGTGATACCTTCCTTTTATTTGGGATTAAGTTTGGAATACTTCTTTTGCACGCCTTAACAGCTCGATTACCAGGACGAAAACAGTTCAATATTTAAGAGACTTAATGCTCCTTCGGAGAGTTAATAAAATTCAAACATAATGAACATTTTAGTGGCATCCTTCACTTACGAACCATACTCATATGAGCATTTGTGTTGGCAAAAAATTTTCTAGTGTGTAGGCTGCTTTAAAAACTTGGGCGAACAGAAGACTGAAAGTAATTACATAACTGACTATAATTTTATTCAGAAAATATGTATTGTCATAAATAGTAACGAACTCTATGCAAATCTGAATGTCGCCGCAGCAATATGCACTAACCCAAATTAATTTTAACAAAAAGCTACAATGATTAAGTCAGCTCACGTACCAAATCTGGCTGCGTGCCGTGCGAAATATTCTTTTATACTTTTTATTCTTCCCAGGTTGCGTGTTAAATTTTGTAGTCGTTCGCAGTAAACCTTGTAATATTTTAGAGGTAACTGTGCCCACAAAAGTTATAAAAGGATTTGCTCAGTTTATATTTAGCAAATAAATAGCTTACATAACGTTAACGGGATGACAAAGTTTGTTATTCTCACAATGCGGAGACCGTTCAGGTGACAGTAGCGGGGTTTCCAGATAACGAAAAGAACGCGGTAGACACGGCAGGTTTTAAGCGGAAATGCCGTTGTTTAGAAAGCGTTTGAGCTTACCTAAATGGATTATCCGATTCATATCGTGTTTGAAATTAAAGCGGCTTTCCCTGCTTTTGTGTTAATTTGAGCATTGTTATTTTTTCCTTTCCTCCTGAAAGTGGGTAGCAAACGTTTAAACAGAATATCTTGAATTTTAAGAAATTAATTTAATGCTATGTTGATGCAACTACATTTTCTACCTGCGCCTTTTTTAATTTTTCCACCTTGCTAGTAGCAAAGCAAATTCATATTAAAGAGATTCTTACGCGCGTCTTAGCAAATTTCCTTCTCTTTAATTTTATACTCCTACAATTTTAGATACCATTGTGACATGAATTATACTATACATAGGTACGTTTGTACAACTAAAAATCTACCGTATAAAGAGTACATCATCCCTAGTATAAAATGAAGCCAACTATTTATGCGCAAGAGATTATTATTATTGTAGCTCCCGTGTTTCACTCCACAAGACTAACCCTGATTTATCATAGTAGTTATGCTGAAGATGCTAATAATAATAATAATAATAATAATCTTTATTGTCCAACAGACAGAATCCATTTACAGGACAAAACAATATAGACATTACAGTACAGTGCAAAAGTTAATATTATCTAAATTAAGAGAGCAAGCTATTTATTAATTAGTGTAAATTAAAAAGGAAAAACAAAGAAACTAAATATAGATATCGAATATAATGTACCTATTGTAACATTACAATATAAATATATAATAAAAAATAAAAATAAAAAATAAAAAAGTAGAGGCATGACAGCAAGAATGAAATTATCTCTGAAAAGGGTCATGAAAGTGAGCATTGGCATTTCTGGTCATATGAGTTATTGGTGCTTTAAACAAAATATTTGTTCTTGGTCTGGCAACTAGGAAAGTATCAGTAGAACGCGTAGCGTAGGTCGGGACCAAAAAATCTATGGTTGATAGAAGATAGGGTGAGTCAATTTCATTATTGATTAGTTTCATTAGGTATCTTGCACTAGCCATCTCCCGCCGTGAAGTCAAGCTTATGAAATTATGCCGATTCAAAAGTGTTTGATAGTCAGTTCCACGGGGAGGATAAACACCGCTCATTCTGTAAGAGACGTACTTCAGGAATCTTTTCTGTATTCTTTCCAATTCTAGTTGCTGGTAAACGTAGTAAGGATACCATATTATCGATGCGTACTTAAGTTTTGGACGAACCAGTGTGTAAAACAGGGTCGTAAACGTCGTCAAATTAGAAAAGCCTCTACATAACCTTATTAAAAGGCTCAGTGTGCGTGATGCGGAAGAACAAATAGATTGTATGTGGCCGGTAAATTCCAAACGAGAGTCAAATAATACACCTAGATCTTTAATGCTATTGTTTCTTGATATTAGTACTGAATCCAAACAGTAGTCATATAAGATCCGTTTACTACATCTTGAAAAAGTTACAACTGCGCATTTATTAATACTGAGTTTAATTTTGTTTTCCTGACACCAGTTGTTAATAATTGTCAGATTTCGTTGCAATTGGTAGCAATCGGAAAGGTTGGTAATCCTCGAGAATATTTTCATATCATCAGCATATGCAAGAACCCTACAATCTAGTTTATTTAATAGATCATTGATGTATATATTGAACAGTAAAGGGCCAAGGTTGTATCCCTGGGGTACTCCCGAGGAAATCGTAAAAATGTTAGAACGGAAACCATTATAATGCACGTAACTCAATCTATTCTCAAGATAGGAAGCAATTAATTCAGTAAGAGCAAATGAAAAACCAATAGAGCTCAGTTTGTTCAGCAGTATACCATGATCAATGGTGTCGAATGCCTTGGCAAAGTCAGTGTACAAGACATCCACCTGACTCCTCTTGTCCATAGATGTGCTAAGATACTGAGTGATTTCAGCAAGATTCGATAGTGTAGATCTTCCTGTCATGAAGCCATGTTGCTGTGTGGAGATATAAGGTCTTATGCAGTTACAGATCTTGCTGTAAAGTAAGTGTTCAATAATAATAATAACTAATATGAATATCGTGAATTGCACACCCAAAATATTATTCTGACTCAACTCTTCAACGTCGAATTCTGTAAGAACTAAAAGGGGGAACATTTGCTGAATCCTAAAGTTTGTATATGTAAGATGGGTCGTTCAGCAACGTGTACCTCCCAACTACTTCGACCTACCGTAGGTCTGTTGTAGTGTAACCGTAATCTATAGCAAACCTCAAAATTTTAAAAGCTAAAGATTATAAGTCTGCGGGGAGAAACACTGCCAATTCCCAAATCTTTTCGATCTTTTTCGTCCCTTTTTCTAGTCTTCCCAACTATTGACTATGATAGCATAGACGTTGTCTTAAGGGTATTCGTTATTTTTTTTCAAGATCGGTTAACATAATTTTTTTATTGGTTCCAAATCTATTTTGAAAATTTTATATCTGACCTTTAAAAGTAGTGTGTGTAATGATGAAACACTAGTTTTTTACAGTGTTAAAAGCGTCTACAGCTTTAAATTTTTTTCAATAATAAGTGAAAAACCAGTAAGTTTACGGGCTCAAAATTTTGCATACCGTGTATTCGTTACGATGGCTAGGTCTTATCAGCGAGCTTCTTTTGTAGATTCCTTGTTTGTTATTGAATTTAACCCCAATTAAGGAATAGAAAAATGACCATGGTCTTACCACCAGTTTTGGACTTCAAGAAAGCAGCTATAGCTCGCCGATAAGACGTAGCGATCAAAGCTAAAATTTGGAATTCGTAAACTTACTGGTTCTTCACTTCTCATTGAAGAAAAAATTAAAGCTGTAGAAACCCTTAACATTGTAAAAACTAGTACTTTATCGTTACACACACTACTTTTAAAGGTCAGCTATACAATTTTCAAAATAACTTTTTAACCAATAAAAAAGAATTTTAACCGATCTTGAAAGTACTGAACTCCCTTAATAAATCGCTCTATAACCTATGAAAAATGTTTGCTACAGTTACCAAAATAAATTGAATTTTAACGATTGAATAATATGTAATGAACACGAAAGGGATAGATATTAGAGACGAAATTTAGCTAAGGTTCGCGCGTGCGTGCAGTTATTTCATGAATAATGTTTAAAACTTTATCAATTGGGTTACTATTTCAAATTACGGCTTCAACGCAAAAATTATTTTTCTATTACATATGTACATATATCTGCCGAGATTGCTTCTTATAACCGTCCAAACATTCAGATATCGGTATTATTTTATGTTATAGCTCAAATAGCTTTACTAGGTTCTAATGCGACATTTTGGTCTAATATCTAGTATATTTGTTTATAACTCTTTAAGCAATTTTATCATTCGGCTAGATCATAATCTTGAATATCTTGAAGTAAGCTAAAGGTAGAATGAAATGGTCGCCACTCGGTAGTTTTCATGTGGTAGGAAATCATTCATAATTTTATGTAGCGAACGCTTGATATCAGGCACTTGGAAATCGTTACCGCAAGAAGTAATGATACTTTTTCATGTCAAAACATGAAATTGCGTCATTACGGAAATTATCGATTCTATTCAGATTGCACAAGACGTATTAATAAAGTTGAACGGAACTATACAGTCACTGATTTTATTGTCGAACAAAGCTGATGGTATTCGGAATCATTCTAAAGTTTATATTAAAGCGCAGTTCCAATCTAGATTATTAATCGTGCATGGATAGTTTTCCCCTACATATGTACAAGCGTTAGTATCATACTTCTAGATAGGTTTTTATTTGACTGATTACTCTAATACCAGAAAGCGTACGACGTCCTATATTTAACCTTCCTATACTCACGTCAAAATGAAAGACGTATACTATACTATATAAATCGGTCTCACAGACCGTATGCGTTAGTATAGGAAGGTTAAATAACTACCAGCGCATTGCATTCGTAGGTAGAGAACGTAGAATATGAAATTCTTTAATTACATTCTGCATTCCTGTAGCCTGCAGGGAATTTCCATTACGAATATTTTATTATATTTCTGAAAGATATAGCTGAAACATTTTGGAAAAACAGTAAAAAAATCAGTACGGTAATGAATAAATGAGATAAGCCTTAATGAAGGAAATAGACATACAATTTGCTCTGCTTTAGTTACTGCCTCTACGTGCAAGCTGAAGACATCTGAAATGCTTCGAATTAAAGTATCATCTACAGTTTCAGACGTAAACCTCTTTTAAGCGTAAGTTATCTGGTTTTCGATTTCAAACGAAATGTTATTCATTTGTTTCCTTTCGCAAAATCCAAGTTTCCGCTGTTTAAAGTCGCTTTAAAACGTAGAGCTATATATATATAATAACAGCTGTAGTTGATTTTTCTTTTCTGTATCCATATTGACTAGTAGTGAATACATCCATGTCTTCCAAAAATCTCGTCAATCTATTTTTGAATGCCACTTTGAAGATTTTAAAAAAGTTATTTGGATCTGCTATAATGCCTTTTTTGTGTATAGGTACTACTTTAGAGATTTTTAGCTCATCAGGGTATAGTCCTTCCTGAAGGCAATTATTGAATATTGCTGCTAGTTGTTGAGCTACAATATCAATTACTACCGAGAGGGTCTCGATCGATCGATAGCCCATATATGTATATCTTGTGTATGTTTCTTTCTACTGCTCTTGACTATGTTTATTAGCTCTATGTCAGTTAGGAGTTCCAAAAAGATGGATTTCCCCACAATTTGCCTTCGCCTGTTTAATAATAATTGTGCGTCCTGTACTGGCCCTGACGCAAACATACCGATATTATGGGCCATAGTAGAAAAATGAATATTCATGTCGTAGTCATTTTCGGTGTCAGTCTCATGCAAAGTACTATGCTACGTTTCTGCCTTTATTACTTTCCACATTTCTTTAACCATATTTTCTGTTCTTGAGACCCTATTTGCTACGGCCCATTTTTTTACTTCAACAACATCTTTTCTATATTGTTTCTTCTGTGCTTTGTACATGCTTTCTATTTCTTTATCTCCAGTCACCCTCATCATTGTAAATAGCGCATCAGGTGAATTTTTCTTTGCTTGCAAATCGTCGTTGTGAATGTATGTATCTTGCTTAGTGTTCCATTTCACAATCTTTTCTCTTTGTGGAAATGTCTCATCAAATATTTCGAAAAAGATTTTATGGAAGTCCGAATAGACCTCTAACCTTTTCTCTGAAACTAAATAACCCCAGGCAGTACTCTCACACTCAAAAGCTATGTAAATTTACAGCATTATTACTCTTACCTTTATTTTTAATTTATTTTCGGTCATTGGTGGGTCTATGTTAATAATACTTTTCTGCCCTAGGTGGTCAGATAAATTTGGATTTACAACTTCGTTCTTCAACTGTTCTATGTTCATGTTCGTGAAGATATTGTCTATACATGTGCTTGAAATTGCTGTCACTCGCGAAGGTTCGTGGAAAACTTTGTATAAGCCAAAAGCATCGCAACACTCAAGTAGCCATCTCTTTTCACGAGAGTCAATTAAAACATCTATATTGAAATCTCCATTTACAAATATGTAATAATTTTTGTATTTCTTACAGAGATCTGTGAGTAGTTTATCTATATTTTGAATTAGTGTTTTTATATCACCTGTCCGAGGTCTATAAATCGATATGAGTATGACCTTTTTCTTCTTAAATAAAACACCTGTAAGTTCTATATCTAGTTCTACACTATATAGTTCTAAATCCATATTATGCAAATCCTGTCTAAGTAATATTAATGTACCTCCATGTTCAAAATTTGTCCTGTAATAAGCTGGTGCTCCGTAATTGTTGCTATATCAATATGATTGCTATTTAGATATAGGCTTAACGCATCTATTTTATTCATTATGGATTGGATATTCAAATTCAATATAGTGAGCTTGTTTTTAGTAGGTAATTGAGATTTTGATACACGTTCAATATCTATTTGCATTCCGTTTAGTTCTTGTTTTGTATGCGCCCCATTTTGGTTTGTTTCCTCGAAAAAATCGAAATGGTGTTACTACAATACCTTTTGACCAGTGATCAATGCTATACACATCTTGCAATAAATGTTCTTCTATTCCTATTCGAAAGTATCGGTATATTTCCTCTGTACTGCTTATTCTTTTTTCATAGTCATAAATTTTAAATTTATTTTGCCTTCCAAACTCTTAATAGGAATTCCTCCATATTGTCATTTTTGTAATTTTGTTTAAATTTTGCAGCATAAATCCAATGGTAATTCGCAGATTGGAATGCAATTTCTTCGTCATTTTTGCTACCTATTATCTTATTATTAGATTTGTTGTTTGACTTTGTATGCAATTTATCATCATTTGACTTATTGCCATTGTGCTATTTTATTAGGTCCATTTTTGTATTATTAGTTTGTTCAGGTTGCGGTTCAAGAAATTTAACTTTGTCTTCATTTACTGCAAAATTCTTAAGTTCAACAGTTTTCACAAGTTGGTTATCTGGCTCTATGACATGCTTATTCGGTTGCAGATGACTTATATCACAGTGCATTTGTTTGTTTACATTTTTTGTGTATTAATATTTGTTTTGCTACCTAACTGTTCATTTCTATTTTATCTTTGTGTTTCATAACCCTTATTTGTAAAGTTGTCATTTGTAAGTGCAACTGTTCAATTTCTTTTGAAAATGTTTGGTCTAATTTCATTATATTATCATTTAACGTTTCAAATGTATTCTGATTATTTTCTTCATGTTCTTCTGCTTCAATCATCAATAATGTCTCCTTGTGACATTTGCAGTATTTTATTATTTACTTTAAATAATCTTTGTTTGAGATTTTCGATTTCTGTATCCTTTGCTTTACATTCACAAAGTTTGATTTGATCTTTTAAAGTTTTCAATCACATTTCTAATTGTTCTACTTGTTTATCTTTTTCTTTACACTTACATTTTGTTTCCATATCTTCTAGCTTGTCTTTTATAACAGCTATATATTCGTCGTAAGAAGAATTAGATGTTTCTGAGGTTAAAGTAGAACAGCAAAATATTTTACCATCTACATCAACAAACATACCAGATATTCTCAACAAACAACTAGGATGATACGCACTATTACATTTTGCGCACAATACACATTTTTACTTCTTTTGCGCACTTTTTACAAGCAGAAGTCAAAGACGTGTTTCTATTACCAGGTGCCATGTTAAAAATGAATTGTAGCGGTCTCCATATGCAAAGTGTCAGATACGTATGGAAGGCCTATATACACATGTCGGCATTGTATCCTATCTTGTCCACTTCCAGTGTTCACGCAAGTCTTCTCGCGGTATCAAGGTGTCAACTTTAGAAAGCTTATTATTAGTTTAGTTAATTTGGAATTCAATATTGTGATTTTGTTTAGGTGTCTGTAATAGGTACGCTCGGAATATGTATATTTGTTCAGAAATTATAAAATTTCATATGTTCATTTTGGTTTTTTGAAAGCAATGCCTCAGAAAAATAAATGATATGTGAGATATTTATTTGTTGGTCCAGGACGCATAAAAAGTAACTAGATCAGATTTGTTTATAAGTTTTTTAATTAAATCGCATACGAGTGCAAAGCCCTGAGAAAAAAGGAAAAATAAACAGTAAATTTAGTAAGTATTTTTAAATTTAATTAATTTATATATTTATAAGATACACATATCGGATTTTCGACAATTTAATCTTAATTACATAAAATTAAAACAAGAAAGTTCCAACAAAATTTGTAAGAGAACATATTTTAGAATAAGCAATGAACGCGTATACTATTTACACAAATAAAAGTATACACTAGCAAAAAGTCGAACCATATGTTTATGGAGCGTACTGTTCATTTGTCGTTTTTTAGAATTCGATCGTTATGTGTCATACGGGCGGTAAATCGACACGGCCGGGAAGAAATTTGAACATGTGATTAAAAATAAAGGTAAATGATTACAATTTAGACAAAGAAATGTAAACACCAGTAAATATTGACCCATGCGTTAAGCAAAGTCATGTGGATATTTGGATAGGACGTGTATATTGAATTTTACAGCTAGCTCGTTGATCTTTATCTAACGTCGAGTTCAAGGACTGCGGAGTTTTCCATTTGTGTATCAGATCTGTTACAGTTCTTCCAAAACAATACTTTTGTTTGACCATTTTTTTACTTCTATGGTACTGTTATAATTTTATACATAAATTTGATGCGTTAGTTGCGAAAAATCTGTACATTACTTTAGAAATCGTTCCAAATGACCGCTAAATGGTTGATACACACTGAGTAAACAGTTAGTTATTTAATACATGCAATTCTCGTGACCGTTGTTTAATGGTTTGAATTGTGTTTTGTGTTTAACCCATATTAATATTTCATCATCATGATGGTGGCATCCAACAAAGCGCGGCAAGAGTGTGTATATTCCAACCATATTTCAGTAGTTATCAGGTGGGCTACTATTTCAAATTACGTATTATGTGAGAACGACCAGGATCCTAGATTCCTATAGTTTCCAACTAATATCTTCATTTGGTCCATGAACAAGGTGCTGAAATTGAATAAATTCTGTCCTTACAAAATTCAGAATTAGCATTAATTGAGCGAAGACGATTATGACAGAAGGTTCGAATTTAGTGATAATGGTAATAACTCCAAAAATGCAAAATGATCCATTTCTGTATGAAATATTTGCTTCAGCGATGAATCGACATTTTTGTTGGATGGATCAGTTAATAAACATAACCGCAGATACTGGGATCGCATGTGTTTCGTGAGAGCCATACGCTGTTTCCTCAGAAAATTAATGGCTGGGCTCGTGTTCTAGGAAATTACATCATTGGACCGATTTTTATTGAAGGTTATTGAAGATTAAGTTGACGCAGAAGGGAACATGATTCTTGACGAGCAGAAACTGTATTTTCAGCATGATGGAGTATCTCCTCATTACTTTTTACCGGCGAGGGAATTTTTGGATTGGTGACTTCCGGGAAAATGGATTGGTTTTGTGGGGTCATTTAAAAACGCAAGTGTAGAAAACTGCGCCCGAAAGTATTTATAAGCTCAAAAATAGAATTAACGAAGAATACAGACGGATTGCCGGTGAAACATTTCAACGTGTGCGAAAAAGAATTCTAAAATAAATGGTATTATTGCTAGTACATCCGCTTGAATCTAGACACGCATTTTGCTGTCTAGGCAATAGAAAATAATAGTGACTGTGAATTTACTGACACTATATCACATCGGTAAGCTCCTCACTACACAATTGTGTAAATAATAAATTCGGTGACATGTGTTTCGCTAGCAAGAATTATTATTAGTGTCGAAACCGTACAACCCATAGAATTTTTTATTTAAACAATTGTGTGGTGAGAAGTTTACCGATGTTATATAACGCCAGGCAATAGAAAATTAAAATATTGTACAGCGTTTTAGTTTCATTTTGTAAACTCATGTTGATTGATACGTAGTTAAAGTTTATTTTGCATTTGATACTGTTGTAGTAAATTAGCAACTATCGTGTTCATAAAATGAGTTTTATCAATATCGATAGTGCTGTCAACGTTTTGCTATTAATTGTCTAATTCACGAACGATGCGGCCAATTTTAATTTTCGTTGATGTAGAAAACTGAGAAGTTTTATACCCTTTAAAATGATATATCCCGCATGGGGGTAGTGCCATTTAAAATTTTTGGGTGGGCATGGTTGGGGCGAGGTAAAAAGTTTCCCAACTGATTAGAATATTTTATTAAGTCGATGTATTTCAGTGATTTGTGATAATTTTACTAATGGATGAATTGTTTAAGATGGAAAGTTTCCAAATAAACGGCCTGTATATTATAGCCCCTACTAAATTATTTCTACTTTAACTGAAGTATCACATGTGATGATTTCGACGAATCGGCTACTTTACTTTTAAAACGTATTTTATTACAGATTTTGGATCCTTTTCAAGCTAAAATTAGTGATAGCGGTAAGCTGCAGATTGTTGTGATAGTCTCGAAACAGCGAGAAAGAAAGTTTGAAGACGGACTAGACAATTACTTCTACTCTTCACATATAACTATACCGATCTGACTCCTAATACATTCCCCACATGTGTTCGTCTGCATTTTCCAACCCAGTATATTACTATGGATAAATCTCCACTACCCAGTCGTTAGTTTTGCTGTGCTATGAAACTATCCGATTCACATATTGTATGAACTTTCAAACCACCGAAAAGTTAAAATTAGATAGGAGGTTAATACGATGGATTTCATAAGCTTATTTTCAATGTGGTTAGTGTTTTGCAATGTTTAAACCCGTAATTATGCAAAAATTAAAAGGGATGGAAATATCTCCAGAATCTAGAAGACCAGTAGAATTTCGATGATCCCTTTGACTTTGGAGAATGTAAAAAGTGAGAGAGAGCGTTAGGTACAGTTATAATACAAATTATTATAGTATTTATTATATTGACATGTTATCGCTACGAACGTTATTAGATTCGAAATGTTATGGGTAAGGTTCTTTGTCTCCACTTACGTACACGGTGAAACATTAAAATTCGGGGAAGTAAGAGCGTCAGTACTTAATGATACAGTATCATCCTCTCTTTTATCAAACCTTAGTTATTCGTAATTGCACGTGATTGTTAGAGAATTTACGTAAACTTGCACCCTTGGCTGTGTAGTTTAATGTAGAGTCTACGGAGCCAGATTGTTAGACAAAACCATATGGAGAAGAATTATCCTACATTTATTTAATGAACACCGCGGATGTCCCTGAAAGACCTAATAACTAACGTACCAGGAAAAAGTCATTCTTGACTTCTATTGTAATTCAAATATTTTTGCTGCCAAAATTTGATATAGAATGCCCTTAAAATTTGAAAATTAGTTTCGCGTTCCTATTACAACGCTTGTAAATGGAATTCGCTCCTTTCCCCTAACAAACCAGAAGTAAGGCGAAGTCGGCTTGTCTTTCGGGTGTCAGTTTTCGAATGGATTACAGACACCAGAGAGAAAACGGAACGATTGTAAATCAACGGAGTGTAAAGAAAGACGTGATTTATCCGAAGGTGTAACAATCGCCGATGTGTCTCGAGCCTCCAGTATGTCGTGCCGTTGTGCCCTATTGATCTTGCACGGCACCTACCGTTACCTATTCCTTAACTTACAAATAAAACACCGGAATCCGATTGTATAGTAAACATTACAGAGCTACCTCATCGATATTCCACACATTTTGCCAATGGATCCACATTAATTCTTATACGGAGTGTATGGTGTTACAGATCAAATTAGATTATTCAGCTTCTTTGCCCAAATTTAATTAGGGCAATTGTGTTTGCAGATATATCTTTAAGATATAAGTTTTGGGTATGTAGATGATGTACATAAAAAACACCTTAATGATCTATAGTAGTAAGTAATAAGAAAAAAGGATTTGTAAGAGAAGTTTAACTACGAAAAATTGTTTATCGACAGAAATTCTAAATTTCTTATATGACTTGGCGCAGTAAGCCGTATACTTCGGCTTTTGTGCGTAAGAAGCTTTAATATGCGTCTGTAGTCTGGTCGCTTACATACATATGTACGATGACGAGTCAAATATTAACTGGACTTTTCTTTTTAACGCGCCGTAGGTGAAGTGAGTAACGTGACGTCTTGATATATATTGGGTGGGGATGTAAAGTAGAAGGGAGTAAATCGGTTTGACTCGCCAGAGTAGACTGGCAGCATCATATCTGAGCAAGAGGTGCACATGTTTGTTAAGCAACGCATTATTATTAGGGAACGGCGTAAAACCTGGCAAAATTTTGCGCTGAAAAGACGCAAGTACCCAAATCTACGACTGGAACAAAAAATTTTCCCGTGGCCGAGAGTTAGTGCAAAATGAGACTCATGCACGCCGACCGTGTACAAGCACCAGTGAGAGGAATATGCCTGCGATCCGTGAGACGATTGAAGGAGACCCCAGCCTTACAATATGGAAAATTGCTGCACACGTCGGAATGTCGTATGTGACTGCCTATCGACGAAAAAGGTGAGACATGCCTATTTCAAGTGCGATTCTGCTCCATAACAACGCTCGACCGCTCAGCTGCATTAACCCAAGAAAAATTGAAAAAAGTCATTGGAAAACACTAGAACATCCGCCCTACAGTCGCGATCTGTCGCAGTGTGACTACCCATGTGTGGGCCATTCAAAGAAGAACTGGAAGGTCATCACTTTGACGACGACGAAAGTGTAGAAACATTCGTGCGCAATTGGTTACACATGCAACCAGATTCATTCTTTGCTGCCTGAATTAAAAAACTTCCGATTAGGTGGGAAAATATGTAAATAAAGGAGAAGATTATACAGCAATATAAGGTATACTCAAAATTTTATTTACTGTACCAATAAATGTTCTAAAAAAATCCGGTTCATATTTGATTCGCCCTCGTATTTCTCCCACCTTGATTTATTATACATGCCTTAGTAATGAGTGCGTACTTTAAATCATATGTTTGTCGTGTGAGAAATTGTGATTACAGTTCTGTTCTTAACGGACATGATATGCAAGAATTATTAAAATGACGAGTTGTTACTATGGTGATGTTGTATGATCTTTTCCCTTTACTAACATTTCAACAAACTTGGAACCGAATGTTGAAACTTGGATATCTTGTATGTTCCTAAAGGTCGAACCGATGTGATGGTATGCATCTTATTTAACTAGTTTTACGGTGATATTTTTGTAGAACGGTGGATCTGATGCTCAAATATTTGATCCTTCTCCATTTCCTTTTTCGTACATCTGTAAAAAATTGAAGTTTCGTGGGCATTCATAGAGTACCTTCATGTGCTGTCATGGTCAAAGAAATTAGCCAGCGTACAGAGCGTCTCGGTCACAACCTGAGCTCGGAAAATTTCGATAATTGTCTGACACACATATTTTGATGTAACAATAGTTTACTTGCTCTACCCAATTGTAGAACGAAAACGATTCGTATATTAAATAAATCACCGACAACTGGGAATGATTTTGTCGAGTTTTGTGCATCCATTATATATATAAAATAAATAAAACTACCCTTACCACACCTTTCGGAAATAAATCCGGATACGTATTTCGGCAACTAAGTTACCATCCTCAGTGTGGTGGTTGTGTGTCTTGGGCGTTAGTTGTATAATGCTAGTAATACTGAATTCTCCCAGTTTTTCACTGAGAATGGAAACTTAGTTGCCGAAATATGTATCTGGATTAATTTCCGAAATATGTGGTGCGGGTAATTTTATTTACTCTATGTATTATTTTAACCACAGTCTCCTTACTATTTTCAAACATGATGTATTAGTCTTTCGAATTTATTAGAACTTGTAGATTGGTACAGTTAAATTTAATTAGTAGGAAAAACAAATTTCTCTTTTCTATCGCTTGTAGACTCAATAAAGGAAAAGTCGAAGAAACGTATATAAGTATTGAATATTTTAGCTATTGTTGCTAAACCAGGCATACTAAAGTATGTATGTATGGGCATAATAAGATTCTAGTGTTATTATGTAGTATTATAGTAGTTTTACGCACATTATAATGTAATTATCGAAATTGATCCTCTTTCTTGACATTTATCAAGAATATAATCTCAACCTGTTCCATTGCTTAATTTATGGAATTAAAACCAATTCGCTCTTCCTGTTTTCGAATACTTCCGCTGGAGTTTAGTAAAATATCTGTATAGTTGAAGTTGAAGCTCTGCTAAGTTTTTCTCTACGTTGAACGATGTGGAGCAAAATTATGAGAGATTCGGTTGGGCACCGGGGAGTATGTATAAACACATCTAGAATACAACTACTCGAGCGAATTCTTGATTAGTCGCCGAAGTGTTGGGCAGAAAAATGGGGCAATAACGCGGAGCATGCAACGAGAAGTACGTTCGTTGTTTGTATTCGTAACACGTCGATGACTTTATGAAAATCAATACTTTCACACCTATTTTCCAAGTAGTTTAATAACCTGAAGTAGCAATGCTGCATTTCGTAGAAGGCATTTTATTAATTAATAAGTATACGTTGTTAGACGTTAATTCGTATACAGCTATTTCTTTTGCAGTTTCAGAATAAGATTAGGTCATTGTTAAATGCTATTTATTGTTTGTTCTAAGTTCATTGGGTATACTTTCTTGTATATGGCAAACAACGAATTCTTTGACATTAAGTGATTTTGAGTCACTACATAAAAGCATTTTGCTGTGATACGTGTCAATATTGCCATGTATCTACATATATATAGAGCCCTGTGAAGCAAAAATTGAGATTTTGCCGAAAAATGTGCCCTAAGAGTTTTATTGAAAATCGTAATAACATTTTTTTGTAAGGTTGAAAATTGAAAACATATTCGAAGAAATAAAGAAAGGAAGAAATGTGTTCTTCGAACTATTTCTAAGTCACTCCTAGTTGTCAATCAAGAGTATGGGCTCGTCAGTGCTGTTCCTTTTAATACCCTCATCGCACAGTACACGGCATACATCTTTGATGGAATTTGGTGGAAGCTATATGATGACCTACGTAAGAGTGTACAGAGAGCTCCTAGCAAAATGGTAATTGTTCCACACCTTTTCATGTATGTCAAAACAAGAAAGGGTTAGGATAACATTACAGGACCATGGGAGAACGCACAGTAAAATAAACTTCGAGGCAAGTTGGAAAAGTCTATTACATTTGTTTATGTAAGCGTTAAAACTCCTATTTTAATTATTGTAAAACGGTTGATAGTCTAACGGAATCCTAAATAATAAGTGATGTAAGTATTTCTCTTTTTTCGTTGATTAATAAAATTTGGTTCCTCATTAATACAAAATGACTACGGGATGAGCTAAGGATCTTTCAGTGTGCTATTAAAAACTATAAACAGGACAGTTATGCAATTTTGTTATTCATAAACGAAATAGATACATGTTTCGAATATCTTTTCATTTTCAAGTTTACAAAAAACAATTATTAGGATTTTTGATAGAACTCTTAGGGTTCCAGCAGGAGCTGCAATCAGAACTGTTCCGCAATTTTAGGGGCCCCACACTATTGCAAATATCTTTCAAACTAAGGTTGCGATAAAAAATGTTGTAAGGGTCTTCGATAAAACTCTTAGGGTGTTATTCAGATCCGCAAATAGAACTATTTTTGCGATTGGCAAAATTAATAATTTTTGCAGAATTTTCGCAAGATTGGTCAAGAACTCTAGAACTATGGTCAAGATGCAGAAATATGTCTGGGGCGCACTGTTTTTCTCGGAAATGGTTGCTACGTTCGTTTTCGGTATTTTCCATTTTTTCGAGCAATTTTGCAGAACTCTTGAAATTTTCCGTAATGTACTGTAGAACTATTTCATATCTACCAAGAACTCCGATGAATTATTATATTTTCAAAAATTTTGTTGCCAATTGCACGGAACTTATAACATAGAAGAGATAAACGTTTAAAATCTTTAAAGGGGAAATTTTTCTCGACTTGGGTGGCCTTTCCAGTTACCTAAATGATGATTGGAATGGCGCACGTCGTTCAGATCCAATTGCGTTAACGGAAAATCTGCAACAATCAATAGTTGTTTTCCTTACATCTTTGGCGCAATGTCTCAAGGTTCAGTGAACAGTAAGAAAATCCATAACTCATCTAAAATTTTGTATATACCTCAAGAAATTGTTTGTCCCTATGAACAGAAGGGGTAGTCAACTTATCAACCTGCTTAATCCAAAAGTAATTAACGTCTTTATCCCCTGACATCCACATTAATTGCAATGTATAATGTGCTTGAAAATTTACTAACTTGACTGCAAAAATATTTTCAAAAATCAGTATAGTGACTAGAAGAACTACTGTTTCAACTCCTCTGAAGTTGGCGCCCGAATTTTCAAAAAAAAACTAATTCTTAGAGTTCTGAGACCAATAAGTATAGTTCTGGAGTTCTTGCATAAAATTTTCAATAGTTCTGCAAAATTACCCCCAAAAAGCAACTATCATGTTTCAGGGCTAGCGCCGTAATTTACTCGTTGGAGGGTTCTGATCGCTTTTTTCAGGTTAGAGGTAAGAGTTCTGGAGTTCTTTATTGTTTTTGGGAATGGTTCAGCAAATTTTTTGTTTTGCAAAAGTTGTAATTTTTTGATGTCGCAAGTTTAATCCTGAGTAGAGTTCTAAGTAGAGTTCTGGGTAGCGTTCGGAGAGCTCTATCGAATATCCCCATAGCGTTTTTCTATAGAGTTGAAAATTCAAAAGTTATTTGCAAAATTCGAAATAGTGTGCTATGTGCCGAGAAGAAAAAAGAATCGTACAGGAGTTCTGGTCAGAGTTCTGGATAGCGCTCGAAGGGTTCTATCAAATATCCCCATAGCATTTTTCTATAGAGTTGAAAATTCAAAAGTTATTTGCAAAATTCGAAATAGTGTGCTATGTGCCGAGAAGAAAAAAATCGTACAGGAGTTCTGATCAGAGTTCTGGGTAGCGCTCGAAGGGTTCTATCAAATATCCCCATAGCATTTTTCTATAGAGTTGAAAATTCAAAAGTTATTTGCAAAATTCGAAATAGTGTGCCACGTGCGGAGAAGAAAAAGAATCGCGCAGGAGTTCTGATTAGAGTTCTGGGTAGCGCTCGGAGCGTTCTATCGAATATCCCCATAACGTTTTTTCTATAGAGTTGAAAATTCAAAAGTTATTTGCAAAATTCGAAATAGTGTGCCACGTGCGGAGAAGAAAAAGGAATCGTACAGGAGTTCTGATTAGAGTTCTGGGTAGCGGTCGAAGGGTTCTATCAAATATCCCCATAGCATTTTTCTATAGAGTTCAAAATTCAAAAGTTATGTGCAAAATTCGAAATAGTGTGCCACATGCGGAGAAGAAAAAGAATCGCGCAGGAGTTCTGATTAGAGTTCTGAGTAGCGCTCGGAGAGTTCTACTGAATATCTCCATAGCGTTTTTCTATAAAGTTGGAAATTAGCAAAATCAGGTGCTCATTCGATAAAGAGGGCAGCAAATGAATTTTATAAAACAAAACTTCAATGATTTACCTGTATATTTCATACATACAGATGATATATATTATCGAGCTTTAATCATGTAACACGTTATGAAATATACAAACAATTTTAAAATGTAATGTCCATACAAAATAATCTCTCCAAATCATAAAAAATCAAAATTAGAACCTGAAGTCCCTCTCTTACCAAAACGTCTAATATGTAATCTGAAAAATATTGTTATCAACAAAGCATCAATGTAATAAGAATGTTAAACAATAAATAACAAGTTGTCAATGTTACAAACTTATTAATAACTATTATCTAAATATAAGCCAAAAGTTATTTGCAAAATGCGAAATTGTGTGCTATATGCCGGAAAGAAAAGAAAAACAGGAATTCTGAGTAGAGATCTGGGTAGCGCTCTAATTGTTTCATTTCTTAAATCGAAAATAGATACTCAATTGAAAAATATTTGACATTTGTTAAAAAATGTTCAAGTTTGGATAAATCGCCACGTTGGAAAGAATTTCCCTGTTGTTTCGGTAAGAGAGGGCGTTTAGGTTGACGAAATACGATTTTCAAATTTTGATTTTTATGACATGGAGAGATTATTTTGTATGGACATTTTGAAGTTGCTTGTCTATTTTGTACCGTGTTACATGATTAAAGCTCGATAATATATATTACCTGTATATATATAATATACAGGTAAATCATTCAAGTTTTGTTTCACAAAATTCATTTGCTGCCCCTCATAGAATGAGCACATGTTTTGCTAATTTTCAACTTTATAGAACAACCTTATGAGGATATTCGATAGAACTCTCCGAGCGCTACCCAGAACTCTAATCAGAACTCCTGTATGATTCTTTTTTCTTCTCGGCACATAGCACACTATTTCGAATTTTGCAAATAATTTTTGAATTTTCAACTCTATAGAAAAATACTATGCGGATATTTGATAGAATTCTCCGAGTGCTACCCAGAACTCTAATCAGAACTCCTGCGCGATTCTTTTTCTTCTCCGCACGTGGCACACTATTTCGAATTTGGCAAATAACTTTTGAATTTTGAACTCTATAGAAAAATGCTATGGGGATATTTGATAGAACCCTTCGAGCGCTACCCAGAACTCTAATCAGAACTCCTGCGCGATTTTTTTTCTTCTCCGCACGTGGCACATTATTTCGAATTTTGCAAATAACTTTTGAATTTTCAACTCTATAGAAAAATGCTTTGGGGATATTTGATAGAACCCTTCGAGCGCTACCCAGAACTCTGATCAGAACTCCTGTACGATTCTTTTTTTCTTCTCGGCACATAGGACACTATTTCGAATTTTGCAAATAACTTTTGAATTTTCAACTCTATAGAAAAATGCTTTGGGGATATTTGATAGAACCCTTCGAGCGCTACCCAGAACTCTGATCAGAACTCCTGTACGATTCTTTTTTTCTTCTCGGCACATAGGACACTATTTCGAATTTTGCAAATAACTTTTGAATTTTCAACTCTATAGAAAAATGCTATGGGGATATTCGATAGAACTCTCGGAGCGCTACCCAGAACTCTAATCAGAACTCCAGCGCGATTCGTTTTTCTTCTCGGCACATAGCACACTATTTCGAATTTTGCAAATAACTTTTGAATTTTCAACTCTATAGAAAAACGCTATGGGGATATTCGATAGAGCTCTCCGAGCGCTACCCAGAACTCTACTCAGAACTCTACTCAGGATTATTCTTGCGAAATCAAAAAATTGCAACTTTTGCAAAAAGAAAAATTTGCTGAACCATTCCCAAAAACAATAAAGAACTCCAGAACTCTTACCTCTAACCTGAAGAAAACGATCAGAACCCTCCAACGAGTAAATTACGGCGCTAGCCCTGAAACATGGTAGTTGCTTTTTGGGGGTAATTTTGCAGAACTATTGAAAATTTTATGCAAGAACTCCAGAACTATACTTATTGGTTTCAGAACTCTAAGAATTAGGTATTTTTGAAAATTCGGGCGCCAACTTCAGAGGAGTACTGTTTCATATACATATGTACAATGCGAGTATTCTCCCAAAATTCACACCTGGTTCTAAATACAGTGAAACTTCGTTATAACGCTCTTCTAGGGCCCTAGAAAAAGAGCGCTATTACCGGAGAATCCTAAAAGTGGCAAAAAATGAACAAAATTTATTTCAAAACGTCTTTACATATACGTACACTTCCAATTCAAGGCCGGAAGGGCGAATTTCAATAAATACTACTACTATATATGTACTACTACATACATTTTACTTCTTTTAAATGAACTAAAAGTTAACAAAACCTATAGGATATAAAACTTGTACGTCAAGAAAAAAGAAATATAAGTTATGTATACATTCCTACAAATTTATTTTTTTAATCAGGTTGATGTTTTTGAGATTTACCTGTTTCGGATGCGCAGCGCAATTGTCAACAAGCAAAAGTATTTTTCGGTCTTTCAAGCCGATGTCCCACTCATTAAGCCATTGCACAAATCTATCTCCAGTCATCCATCTACGAGATTGGGAAGAATAAATCCAGTCGAATGTTACACCAGGATCTACTGACTTTGACTCACCGCAAATTTGTTTGTACACGATAGAATGTCTGTTTTTAAATCTATCGCGCCATCCAGTTGAAGAGGTAAAGTCTGTTATTCCAAGACCGTCGACCACTTAGAGGGCCTTTTCTTGTAAAATTGAGCCACATACCGGGATGTTGGAGCTCCTGGTCTGGGCGAACCAACTTTGCAGAATCGACTGGTTCCCTCATGCACCGAAACAAATTTACGCCGCTTCCTTCAAATTGTACGTAAAGTTGAAGCATTGATGTATTTTGACGCCGCAAAATCTTTTGATTTAAATTGGATTTATCAGCCTTTTATGAGATCACCTTTTTGTTTAACGAAAACGATTTTCGAGACATGTTGCCAGCAGCGTAAAAAGTAAAAGACTGAAAGGAAACCTTGATTATGCAACCGCCAAATGAATAAGTCAGATTCTCGGAAAATTGTCTAGCCAAGATTCGTGGAACATTTGGTGGGATTTGTTGATACTAATATTTCACAGAAATCGTAATGATGTTCACTTCTTAGAAATATGTAGACCATTTCCGTCTGCTTTTTAAACATTTATTTTAATTTAATCATATCCCGTTCCAGTGTCTGCAAAATAAAGTTAAAGTTAATTAATTGAATTATGTATACACATTAAAAAATATCCTTCAATGGGTGTTATAAGCGGGAAATGGGAGCGTTATAACGAATAAAAGTACTATAGAGAATTAGTCGCTGGAACTGGGACCTAGGAAGAAAAGCGTTATAGCCGGAAAATCGTTATAAACAGGAACGTTATAACGAAGTTTTACTGTATTGCTAGCATAGATTATAGATCGTTACTAAGATAACAGTTGCATGTCGTCCATGGATTAATATTAAGAACTAAATCTGGGCTCTATACCCAGCTCACTGTTTTTTCAAGTTATAGGTAATGAAACGAATTCAGTCTCAAGTGCTCTTTTGATTACACCTCGAAGATGCCTTTATTAATCAGAAAGTACAAATACGGTGTGTGATGTTGCTACCTACACAATAGGGGACGTTCAATAAACGAACTAATGATAATTGGTTACTTGCGTGTTTATTTGCGGTGGGAATATACAGTCGACCTTAAACGCTTTTTGAGTTTGAATTAGTTATATCCCTTTGTTTGAGAATTTCTATGTAAAAGCACATTGAATAACTGTAAAGTAAATCCGTTATTGCGCAAACTATATCAAATAATTCTTTGTTTTTGCTAAATCATCAATCTCAATAATTTCTATCAGTCGTTCAATGATCGTAAAACGTTTGCCCGACGTCATCCGTTTCAACAGAAACGTAATAGACGATATCTGCGTTTTAACAGCGACGCTATCTCGGCGAAGTGTAAACCAGAGTTAACAGTTTAGCTAGTGTTTAACAAGAGGTCCGATAACATCAAGTTCCCACTATGAAGTGGCTCATTGTCGTATCAGCTTTTGTAAGATTATTGCGTTAATTGTGTTCATTTGCTCAACTCTAATCGTTTAGTCGATGATTATACTCGCGCAGGCATTTGCAATTCATCATGTCATAAGGGCAGAACGGAAATTATTATTTCGGTAACCGTCGTTTCAGCAGTTTTACGTTTTCCAAGTGCATATACAGGTGATAGGCACTGATTGGTCGCGATGTAGTTTGAAAGGAAAAAGAAGAAGCTGACGAAAAATAAAAAACCTAACTGTCAATAAATGCCGTGTGCAGTATTTCATACATTCCAATCGATAGTTTTAATCAACGCTAACGCATTATATCTACATTACTCTTCGATATATTCGCTTTCGGTAGTCTTATAAAGAGACTTGTAGCACTACTGAAAATGCGAATTCTGTTTTTCTTCCCTGAAATACAAAAATTTAGTTAATGTATGTGGTGAAGAGTACTTGAACTGAGTTAATGCACCTTCAGAATTGCATACCTCTGAATTGGAGTAGCACAAATGATTCACTTCAGATTATTGAAACCATAAAATCAAAAACAGTTTCATAATTGCAAATTCACAGTAGATTATATTGTGCCTGGCTTCGTCAATTTCTACAGTGTATAGTTTTAACTATGGACAAAACAATTCTCCAAAGGAAATCTAAACAAAGATCCGGGAAAAGACGTTTCTTTGCTTTTGTACTCTTTCAATGATGGTGACACGTTATTTGACGAAATGCATACTTTGAAGTACATGTCTAAATCGGTATGGAAGGAATACGAACTACTAAAATGGGATTGAGATATCAATTTTCAAATTTAGAAGGTTACTTTACAATGCGATATTAATCTTAAATAGAAATTAGAAAAATTGATAATATAATATATGTACTATTATTGAAACCATAAAATAGAATACGACTTTGCAATTGAATTGAAATTCAATTCTCAGGGGGCTGCAAGAAGGATTATATTAATACACAAATCCCTTTAACGAAAAAGAAAGTATATAAATCACAAATATTTGTTCTGATCTGCGACGCCACAAAAAGTTCTACGATATCCTCTATGCAACATTGAATCGGATACTCCTTCGGATACACTTTGCTGTATAAAGTGAAAAAATTGAATTGGTTTCATAATCTGATGTGTGAGCAAAAATATCGAAGTTTTTGCGGGCGTCAAATCCGGAGAAATACATCCCTTTTTATTATTAAATTCTGTGATGAGCTAAGAATCCCGAAGCGATAAGCAAATATTAGGTTTTCCCGTTAAATAAATATTGAGAAAATTGATACAACTGAGCCATTAACTTCCAGCAATATAGATATACTGTACGCACATAGGAATTACGTGCTAATACTTAACAACTGCAACATGTATTTAACTTAATCACCTTTGGAGTTTTTAAATCAGTACAGTCCAAGAAAGGTAAAAAGTTTACATTTCTGCTATTATGAATGCGTAGCACCCGTATCAAACGAAGCAATTTAAGTTACAGTTTCATGTACACAATTGTATGCAATGGTAACGTACTCTGTACGATATATACGTGTTTAAACAAGGAATGGTCATTTTATACTTCTTTCTGGAAGCTTCACCATTTTTTTTCTCGTTTATCGCAGATATTGCTGGTATCGTTCTGTGCTCTTTCGGATCTAAACGGGCTCTTAAGTTCAAGCAATGATAATCTACGGGTTCTTAAAAGAATTTAGATTTTCCTGAGAAGCTGCATATCTCTCCTCCTATTTCCAAACCCAGTTTTCATTAACAGCATGCGTTGTTGTATACCCTACAAATAATTAATAACGGAATTAACCGCCAGACCTACTAGTTCGTTGTTAAAGATGTTTACTTGTCAGAACAAGTGTTTGCGAATATGATCGATCGTATTATTCGGGCACATTGTAGACAACTCTGGATGGTGTATAAGCATTTCATCAGGCTATTCGATCATTTAAGTAGATGTGAGGTTTACAATCAATAATAATGTTGGCACGTGCACTGCAACTGTACACACAGATGATATCTTGCCCTTTTATATATATACAGATCGCATTAGTGTCAGGGCTACTCCTACAGATTGGTAACATGGGTGCTTGTACGGTGTTTTAACTTTGAATTCTACATTTCTTTCTATTGTTCTTTTTGTTTGTACTGGAAAATTGGTCATTTATATTTTCGTTTTGTTTCAATAATGTTTTTATAATAGATAGCAAATTATGAAACCAATTTGAAATATTTACATACTTCATTTCTCGTGGTAGTCACTGCGCCCTATTGATGAAAATATTAATTTGGCTCCTGGAATGAAGCCATTTCTATTCCCAGTATGCAGAATAATGTATCTATATCAGTACATTTACATTTAAATAAATTATTGTTTGGCTATTACATATACATACGTATTACAAACTCTCTTCCATCAGCTTTGGTAGTATTGACAGAGCGTAGGCCATTATGTTGCTATGACCGCGATACAGTGTCATTTTGATAAATTCAGGTTTCATTTAGGAATACAAAATCGTAGATTTGTTCTTGCTTGTACTATTAATATAATCGCAAGAACGTCAAGCGTTGCGAAAAAACATACCACTATACCTCTTCAAGGATGATCTTTCTTTAATTTAAAACCAATATTTTTGAGCACCGTGTGTACAGACATTTCAGACATTCACAAAAATTTACGCCTTAGCAACCTCTTCGCAAAGTGAAGTTAAAGTACTACGTTCATTTAAAATAATATATCTGTTTACATAACATTAAAGTACCAAAAGTTATTTATACCTACGACATTGATGGCAACCTGTGATGTATTATCAAGTGAAGTAACATGTTTTGAACGTTTTCGATTGCGTTTGCGAGAACTTAAGTGTTGTTGCTTTTCATACATTGCCAGACAGAGGATACAGTAACAGCACTTAAGCTCAAATTACTAGCTAAAATTATAGGATTATTAATAACATATTTATTAATAATCATGACATAAATGCTAAGGGTAGTAGTGAAGCAAGAGAAGAAAATGGGATTGCAGATTAACCAGGATAAAACGAAAAATAATATGTAATTATTATATGAGGAGGTTCGGTAGTTCAGATAATTGGAAATAATGATGACTAACGACGGCAAGAGAAGGACGGAAACTCAAGAGAGAATAATGCATGCAAACAGAGCATACCATCCCAACAGGAAACTCTTAAAAAGTAAGATCCTTGGAAAAAGTGCTAAACTTAAAATATATAACACAATTATGAGACCGACGCTAATCTATGTTGCAGAAGCAATCAATATGGTGAAAAAACAATTCGAGGATTTAAGAATTGCAGAAAGAGAGATGTGACGAACTATACTGATCAAATTGAACCACAATAAATGCAGAAGAAAGAACGTTAAAATTTTGAAAGGAATAGAAGAAGATATAGTAACCAAAATAAAGCAACAAATTAGTTAGGCGGCTGGGTTATGTATGGAGGGCCGGATCCACTGCAACTATATATTCAATACTCCAATAGAAACCTGCAAGAAGAAGACGTGGCAGGCCTAAAGTGTCATGGATACAGGAGGTTAAACCGGATCAGAACAGAGCAGGAATTAACAACTGCCAGCAAAACAAAACGAACAGAAAATTATGGAGAAATGTAAATTATATTAAAACCAATACAAAACCGGTCGCGCAGCACTGTCGTTTGAAATGATACACTTGGGAAAAGAAGATTTGGGAGGTTAACTCAAAAATATTGACACATAAATGTCATATAAAGTAATGTTGGTAAAATATTGATATTGTTAACAAATATATTATTTTTGGTCTAGAATTATAGTATGAAGTTGGTTGTAAAAAAATAATGTTTTCAGTCAGATGAGGTTTCTTCGGGTTATGCATTTGAATACCTTCCGAATTTGTTTTATTGTTGTGTCAAATTATTTGCATAATCAGCAATGATTTGCATAATATGACCCACCCTCTGCAGCAGGAAATATTATTACCAATTGTATTTCTACTAGGGGCAGTAGTTTTCTGTTGCAAATTTTTTGTTTCGCAACTATTCATTATTTATATGAATGTACATCTTTTAACCTTCCTATACTCACGTCAAAATGAAAGACGTATACTATACTATATAAATCGGTCTCACAGACCGTATGCGTGAGTATAGGAAGGTTAATTGATATGACTTCAAAACAGTATTTTAATAAATTATATCAAATGCCTTTGATGCAGATGTAGGTGCCTTTGTTTGTACTGAGTGATATGGTGCATTGTCTATTACAATTATACAATTATCTGGTAAATTTGGCATTAACTACGTTTTAAACCATTTTGAAAGATTTTCAAAGATCATGTCATCATGGTAATCCCCGCTTTTTATTTTTGATTTAAATAAAAGCAAACCTCCTGCAATAATACCTATACTGCCTCCACAATGTGCCATTATCCATCTCTGTCCGGCCCCATCTTCCTTTAAAACTCCATGTTCATCAGAACTTTTCCAACATTTACTGACAGAATAATTTTGATGTACGTAACTTTCATCTAAATACATGACTGCTCTCTTATTTTCTCCAAGGACATCGTTTTCTTTCAGGAAATGCAAATAGCGAGCCCTCCATGCAAGAATATCGTAACGTTCATACAAGTTTCCGCAAAGTTTCTTTACAACCGTTAAATTGTGTTTCTTGTGTCATAAATGTGTGCAGAATATTTAATGTTGGCACAATTTTATTGACGGAATATAACAATTAATAAATTTTATTTCAATGTGCACACCTACAATAATAAGATTAAATTAGAAAAATACACATACAACCAAAGAAGAATTTATACTTGTCCATGTCATCCAAAGCAATACGTGGTAATTTTTGTGTTGTTGACATGCTTGAAGAATAACGAGGTTGTGGTCTTTGACTGTGTTTCATTAGATTTTAATTCTTTCTGGTTAAGTTTTGTTTAATTCGTCGAATTGTCGTTTCAGATTTTGCCGTCATTAACAGAAAACGTACATGCGTTTACCGCCTTTTCATCCCCACAGAATTTAATAATATTCTCCAGCATCGTTAACAAGTAATTCTTTTCGGTGGTTCTCCTAGCCATATTGACTGCAATATGCCTAAATATATTGCAATATTCACATGTAAACTGGATCGTTCAAACATCATGTTGCTCACCTAGATAGACAACAACTGACCATATAGCTCTGAAAAGAAGTATTAACAGATGTAGAATTAACTAAAAATAATAGCACGAACGGGAAATAATAAATAAAGTAACAAAACGGGTACAAATACGTTACTTAACCTACCTCGACTAAGCAATAAATGACAACAGTGGTTCGCATATTTTCCACCGGTCAAACCGAGTTAGTCGGACTATAAGAAGATAGAAATGATCTACCCAAAAAATGGATCTTGAAAGCTTTTACAAGCGGCGTAACTCCATTAGGGATAATAATAATGAAGTATGTTAACCCAACAGAATTACATGTAATATGTAATACATAATAATGCTATTAATAATAATACGTGATACATAGCAAAATAAGAGCAAAGTAACTTTAGAGATGCTTAGGTTTAGGTTATAAAATATGTGCTCATATATGTCATTTTTATCAATGGCACAGTGCACTAAAGGAGCGTTGAGCAAAATGTTGGTTCTTGCTGTGTCGATTCCAAACGGTGGATGGTATCTTGCCGACAATCTCGGTTCGCGGAAGTTGTTCCGAGATAGTAAACAAGGGAAGTCAATTCTGTTATTAACAAGCCCGCAGATAAATGCGGCACCAGATAATTTCCTGCGTTCTGCCAGTGAAACAAAGTCGTATCGCTGTAGAAGATAGGTGTGTGCAGTATCACGGCCTGGGTATACGCTATCAGTTTTATAACAGAGGTATTTCAGAAACTTCCTTTGTACCTTTTGGATCATGTGTTTATATACAGAATAAAATTGCTGCCATACAACCACTCCATATTCCAATTTAGACCTAACTAAGGAATTATAAAGTGATATCAGAGCCGTGGTACTGGAAAAGTCTATCGACAAACGGAAAATAAAGCCAAAAGATCGACTGGCAGAGGTGCAAACATCAAAAATATGTTGTGAGAAGAGAGTTGGTTATCGAAAGTGATACTCAAATCACTATTGATTTACATATTAGAGCAATCTCCTTAATAATATAGCAAGAGTTTACCATGTGGGACCTCCTAGCATAAGATACGACACTACACTTCACAGACTCAGACCGTTTACGTCGCACCACAATACAACCGTTCCGTAAGATATTAATGGCATCTTCGCTGGATATGGGTGAGTATATTTTTAACTGATCTGCGTAAGCTAATATAGAACAAGGAATGGAAGGGACTAGATAATTAATGAAATTGTTGAAAAATAATGGTCCCAAGTTAGAACCTTAGGGTATGCCAGAGGTCAATATGTAGGTAGCACACAAATAGTTTGACAAAAGCTGTAAGAGAGGTCTGACAAAACAAAAAACACTAAGCTTCTAAAGGAGTACCAAATGATCAAAGCTATCAAATGCTTTGGTTAAATCCGTGTAAATGACATCCAACTGCCCTCCGCGGTCCAATGTGTCCGCAATATCCCGAGTAACTATCGCTAGATTCGTGGTGGTAGATCGGCCATGTTGTCGAGGTGATATACATATATGGGCGTATCTGTCTCATGATAATACCATAAAGTAGCTGTTCGAATATTTTGGGAAAGTTAGTGAGTGCTGAATCGCCCTTCTTAAATATCGGAGAGAACCTTGCCGTCTTCCACACTGTTGGGTATTTTGATGTTTTGATTGATAAGTTAAATTGCTTGCTCAATGGCAAAGAAAACACGCAGGCACAATCATTCATTCATCACGTTCGTTTTCATATGTTTTTGTAATTTTTTACGTTGCAACATCCTCTACTAGTGTTTTTGATATTAGAGGTTATTGTTTTGGTTGGTGAAATTGTATTAAATTTTCAAATGAATATTAAATTTAAACATTGGAATTTTGCACTAAAACTACTAAAAAGTTATCAGATAAAAATATATAACCTATACATCATGAAAAAAAAAAATGAAAACAACTATTATACATAACCTTGACCGATACAATAAAATCATTAAACATGCGATTTGGCATCAATGCTAGAATGAGACGTCATAATTATGAATGACTAAAGTCGGCTGCCTATTTGAAAACCCTATGTGTGTCTTTTGACTAAATACTATGGCTTACATCATTTTGCAAAGTATACATACGTCAATCAGTTGGGGATGATTTGGAACCTATTTTCCTCCAGCTAACAATCTCTCCCTCATAATTGGCTTCTGCTTATTAAACGAGAATAAATTAGCGGTTTTAATCGGCGATTTGTTGTTTCCAAATTACTTGAATTTATAGCGCCTATTACTTCACAGTTTAAAATAATTTGCTGTTCCTCCGGGTCTATAATTCATTCCGGAGCTATTACTCAAGCTCAACGTGAAGCGCGGCGAGAAAGGAATTTCACCACAAATCTGACACGTATATATTCGGTGAATATAAATTTTCTCAATAACTGTATCCGTAACTGTCACGTGTGATTGACATATTTGTGTGACGTCAATTTGCCACCCAGCATGTGCCAGCAAGCGGTGGCGTATATTATTAAAATGAACTTACACGCGGCAGATTGATAAATGAAACCCTGGGACTTAATAAATGTTCCGCGTTCTTCTTCGCGTCTCTTTTTCCTTTCCGCGGAAGACAAACTACGTTTCTATTAGGGTAAGCCAATTGAGAACACTTGCGCACTGGGGAAGGATCGTGTCGTGCTTAGCTCGAAAATGCATCATGATTATCAAGAATGCAGTGACTGGAACCAGTAAAGTATCTGAATGTTCTTCTTTAATTTGGAAGGAACTTCGAAAGTATCTATCTAACAATAAGTAGAAATAATACACAGTAATCCGGAATGATTGACATGTGCCGCTTTATACTAGTAAGACATTTGCCGCTCCATATGCATGCGTTTAACGATAAATCCCATAGACGTACCGAAAATCCATTTTTTTTCACCTAATGTACATTATTGGAATTTAAAAACAAAATCTAAATCAGATTCTAAAAACTGGGAATTTAAACAACGAAAGAAAGAAAAAAGTAGCGAGGATTATTACTTTATTTGCCCAAAAATACAATTAAGCTGAACTTCAAGGTTACAAAACTCCTGTTGAAATTGTTCATGACAATTTAGGTACGAATACGCCCTGTTCGAAAATAAGCCTCGACGAGGAATTTATTGTGATTGCTGGTGAAAACCGTCGTAACCTAAAAGTTGAGAGTTAATACTGACTAACATTTTCCAGTTAGTAAACCTTACCAAAATATAATATATTCGCCATTTTAGCCTTGAAGAAGAATGTTTGTAACAAAATAAGTGAAAAACAATCGGAGTAATCTTTAAAACTTCCACAAGAATGCTAATAAAGTGACCACTAAAATCACAACTCACAATTTTATCTGCCCGCTTATGAGGCCGCTGACCACCGAAACGTATTAAAATGAATCATAATCGAACTATCAATTGGAAAGTAGTTTTGATAATATAACGCCAATACAGTTATTACGTGACCGTCAGTAATTCTAGATTACTGTGTATATATCTGCAGTGTGTCACCGGATAGAATAGGTTAAGAATTCCTTAAGTTTTCGAGTTACAATCCCGTCGTATGAGGTTCAGCCCTGTTGGGATGAAAGCTATTTTCTTACTAACGTTTTGAGTGAATTTATATGATCGTTTCCGTACGATATTTGCTCATAAAACTTAAAAGAAAAACTGATACATAATACTGATCTTGTTCTGACGACCGCTCGTTGCATCAGCCAAACTATTGAACTAATGAGAGTAAGACAATCCTGATAAATTACAGTAAAGTGGTTTTCTTCACACAAGTTTCAAATGAATTTTGATAAACTTTGCTATCTAATTTCTTCATTTTTAATGACATAAGTACCGCCTGCCATTTATTGCAGAATTAGCATTATTATCTGACCGATATCGACAATTAGCACACCATTAGCCGTTAGGGTTGATACATTTAAGAAAATAATATTTTTATGGAAATTTTGATCCTCTAGAATTTTCTAACCTAAAGCAAAACAAAATTCAAGCCTCCGGGATTCATCTTCTTCCTCCAATGTGTGAAGAAATCCTACTTTATATGGTTTTACCTTATTTGTCTTATGAATGCGTTGCAAGTGCATTTTTCCTTTTTCTCAATGCCAATCTCCTTGCATCGTTTTCCAAGTGACAGCTTAGGCTGCACGCTTGATGAATCCATTTGTATTAAAGTACTTACATCATTTTCGTGAAAATTATTTTCGTTTTCGGTGCATTATGTACGCCGGCGGTAGCGAGAAATTTTTTAAACAGGCTGGATACTATATACTGGGCTAACACTGTGTTCGGAAACTTCCTCTTAAATAATCTAATAACCTCTGGAACAGATAATTTTCCTATACCATAACACTGGATTACGTACCTATATCAATTCTCCTGACGTAAGCATCACTTTTGTGATCACCATCCGATTTCACCATTATATAGACATAAAGTCGATATTTTGAACAACGTCAATTGTTTCTGATTTCGTATCTTTGTATTTTTCATATTTTGCTTTTTGTGCCCTCTTTTTCGTATTCATATTTCTTATAATTATCCAAATATCTAGTAGCATAATTTATTATTATGAACGAGTTGGCGAAATCCTTCAATATCCTTTTACTAAAAGAACAAAATATTAAAGTAGACATAGTGCTTTGAAATTCTGTATTTATATTCACTTTTCTCTTACAAACAACTTTTCTTAATATATAACATTTTGTGGTAACTGCTACAGAAAATATACTTTACTAGAGCTTTTAATTTGTTTCTTTTTGAATTTCTGACAGATTTGACTTTTTATAATATTTTATATTACTAGTACTATATTATTAGTAGTAAAGTATATTTTCTGTACTAGATACCACAAAATGTTATATTTCAATATTATGAATCAGTTTTTCTGTTAAGTTGTATGAGCAAATATCGTATTGAAACGATCATATAAATTCACTCAAAACGTTAGTTAAATAGTGATTTTGATATGTTAATTGTGAACTGCAAAATAGTGGCAGAAAGCCTATTGAAAAGTAGACCGGTAATTTAAGAATGAAATGAAAAATACATGAAAATAAGCAAGTAGTCCTAAACAGATAGCCATCTACTTTGTTGGATAATTTTGACAACGGATATCAGTAGTTCACAGCCAAATTCTTGATTATATATTATTTTCCACCAAACGCGGGACCGATAGATACATTTTTTGTACACTTTAAGTAGCCAAAAGAGATGACATATAGGCTAACATATGGTACAGTGAGAAAATAGAATGTTTTTCTAAGTATCCGTGAGTTGATTCCCTATTTGAATGTTTTAAGCTGACATAGTATACTATTTCGAGTCTGGTTTACTCCCTTGGCTCTTGGTTACTCAATTAGTGTTCTGTCCGAAATTACACTCATATAGGTGGAATCAAAGGAGTTGCCGAAAGACATGTTTTAGTTTTGACGTTAAAATAAACGGAATTCTTCTCTAGGTAAAACTCTTTTCATTCATTTCCGTAATCTTAAATTTTTTATATCCGCTGGAAAATTTTCTCCTCAGCCAGATTTACTATTAATTCTTTTCCCACCTCATGATTTTTAGGGGAAGACGTATATATGCATTTATGTCACCCGTGAAGACGGAGATAGATAGCGTTCTATATTCTCTCAGAGTTGTTTAGAACTGGTTAGATATTGAGCAAATCTGGATTCTTGCTAGACGATCTTTTTCAAGTTAGAATGGCATCTGAATAGTATTGTCCCTAACCGTACTGGGGAGATAGCCTGAAGCACTTTTGGACGATGCAACGGGCTGTCAGTATACTGAGGTTGGTTGGACTCACGCTTTAAGCAGGTGCGATAGCTAAGAATTAGGTGCAAGACTGCTAGTCCCTCCGTAAAATTTTTTGTTTGTGGTAGTACTACTTATCGTTAGTCTAAAAGGTAACCTACAGGGATTTGTGGTGTACCTACTAAAGCTGATACATTATTTGAATCCCTTGTGGTTGTGGCTTCTCAATAGACTTTCCGCCATATTGCTTGCTCCAATATACGTGCTTCATTGGCAACTCCCAGAAAAGGGTATATCCATTCCACAGAAAAGCACGGACACTGTAGCTTCGGAAATATGTATCTGGGGTTAGGAACCAAGTTGTATTAATTACTGTTAAGGGATGTAGAGGTTACTAGAGTAGATATTAGAAGATTTCAGTTCCTTTGAATTCAATAAATTTATTGAATTCAAAGGAACTGAAATCTTCTGCATAAATTTATGCGGGTAGTGTAAAATTTAAATATCTTGTGGAAAGACCTTGAACACATTTGTTTTTGTGTCATATCTGATTTTGAAATTGTGCGATTCTAATAGGGTGAAATGGGTTAAGTGGGGGCCAGCAAATTATAATGTATATAAGCTCTTGAAGTAAGATTTTTGTGTTTTGCTGTTCGTTTGTAGCATCAGAGAAATAATGGAGTTTCCCACACTTGCTTTATATCCTTATAAGAGATTACACACAAAATCTAGAGAAGATATTTGGTAGAAAACTTGTTTAAAGAAAAACTTATGAAATTAACCGAATTTATTTTTTAACTTTGCAACATAATACAGAGAATTCATGGAGTGCACTAAGACACCTTTTGAGTATTACTTCAACTTCTACCACTGTATATATTTGAACCTACGTACCTTTTACTAATCGTGTATCCTACTTCACCCTACATATTACATTTGTATAGCGGGAATTACATATTTGTACAACTTTCCCAATATTTCTTGTAATTCCCTAACTGGTAATTAAGCTGAAATTTTTCAACTTCCTCGTTTATAATACAGATCCATACCGTGCCCCTCTTCACTTGTGTATTACCGGATTAGTTATAACTGACTTTGTATCGTTTTGTGAAGGAAAGTAAAACGTTATTGTGGTATTTCTTTAATAAATACGAAGATATTTAGTTTACCTCAATCGTTTGAAATGCGAATGTAAAAAGCTCCTACACAATTAGGCGTACATTCATTGGCACGGACGGAAGATATCATGCGCTGAAATTCACGGAACTACTCGTCGCAAAAAGAAAAGAAAATGTTTTATATGCATTAATTCCCTCAGGCCTTCGCATTCAAATCTGTGCGCAATGTGGATATCGGAGTAATAGTGTTACTAAAGAATTTTTCTTTTGTTTTAGGACAATGCGGAAACCCATTGGGCATGGAATCTGGTGGCATAAAAGATTCGGCAATAACGGCGAGTTCCGCCTATGATTCAGGAAGTGTGGGGCCGCAGCATGGAAGGTAAATATATACCTTTTGTACAGAAAGTCTTCGAATTACGTCTAATATTCTAACGAATATTTCCTTTGGAAACAATTTTGAACCCATTAAGTGAAGTACGGGAATAATAAAACCATCTAAGAGATATACATATAGGTATATGTAGATATGTATGTAACTGAATCTCTTTTTAACACACTGTCTGGTTATTTATATTATCTAAATTCCATATAATACTTCTCAGGAAACTTGAATATATTTCAGATATCTTCAATTATTTGTTTGCACCTTCTTTTTTATCTAAAACATTATAGCCAACTTGGAATGGGAACAATGGATGAGAGGGTAAAATAAGTAAATAGTATTGTTGGGATATGTAGGAGAAAAGCTGGAATTACAGAAAGAATCGATTAAATGGGATTATTCTATGAGAATTTGTTCTCTATATTAATTGCTTAAGCAAAGGAAAGTGTCTATTGTATTAAATATAGAGGAATGGAAAAATAAGGAGTAAAAGATTTGACTAAACTAAACTAAAAACTAAAATTCAATTGGGGAGCCAGAAATAGGAACTCTGTTATTGTTTTTTGGAAATCTTACATAATATTAAACCATATACTGAATTCATCATGACGAATGATTCTGATGATAGTTTGCGCTTAGGTAGCGCTAAGGAAAGAGACAAATTAGGAGATTTCTGTGACTGAATTATCAAAAATAACCAAAAGTGCTTTAAGTGCGTCATGTGTAAATCTACGAGTATACATTAAAAGTGTCTAGATATCGCTGCAAAAACGGGAATAACTTTCGGTAAAAAAATTGTATGTAGTGCACGATGCTCTGACTCAAATGCACAGGACACCAAACTAGTTGTCGAGCCAAATACTGCAAGCAAGCGCCGAAAGGAAAGTATTCCCAGAATACCATGTTTTGTGAAGTGATGACTCCACTGTTATATATGGTAAAGGTGCTTTAGAAAAATCTTCAAAAATGTCTTAGTAGTAAAGCCTGCGGACACATATCAAACACCCAAAATAACATGTAAATAATTAAAGCCTGCTATTGATTTTCTGGAATTAGCAGTAGAAATTAATAAAATTGTTCCTCGAATAATGGTAGTGTGGTTATTGTTTGTAAAAAATTCATGACATAAGCATTCGAAAATCTAAGACTGCTAGTAAATTTTAGTCCGAAAATTATTGTTTTGATGTATGCCAGGATGGGATTACTGATAAATTTTGTGGAAATGCTTTTGTCAAAAGCAAATTGTAAAAGGCAACACGCCTATGATGCGTATAATGCGTGTAATGTATAACCATCCCAATGTCAGCGTTATTTTTGAAGTAGATCCAAATACTTTCAAACATACTGCTGGTAGAAGATATGTCTACTTTGGGTGGAAACGTTGTTATACGCATGTTATTTCATATAATTCGCTCATGATTCGCCGTTTGAAATGCTCGAGGTATGGCCATCTTTCAATTAATTGTGAGAATACCATCACTTGTCCCAAATGTTCTGGAGAACATTCTTCCCTGTACTGCGTGTATAAAGATATAAACGATATTAATTATGTGGAAAGTAATAAGCAGCACAAAACATAATATTAGACAAATTACAGTATTTGACAACCAGTGTCCATGTTATAGAAAGGTAATAGGAATCTCTGAATTTAGAACTACATATACTAAATAGCAATTACGACATGGTGTTGACTGTCATATTGACTTTACTGATTTTATATTTTTACTAGATATTCGAAGTGTGAACACCGAAATTAATGATTTGGAGGTTCTTATTTCTGCTAACAATAATTTTGTTTTGTGTTTCACAAAAACCTAGAACAAATCTGAAATCAGAAATCTTAAATTATTGTTGCTTAAATAATTACCACCGTTACTAAATACGGCCCAACACCTGGTTTGGGTGGAGGATGTCGCAAGTTTTTCTAAAATGAACCGCCACTGGCAAATTTCAATGATTTCTGTACGTTTCTAACACGTCTTACACGACACTTTTTTGTCATGGCTGTGAGGCTTAATATCAATTTGAAAAGTGGCGGTTCATTTTAGAGAAACTTGTTTTTGTATATATGCGACATTCTTCACCCAAATTACATATTCGGTCGTATTTAGGAACGGTAGTAATTATTTAAGCAACAATAATTTAAAATATCAGATTTGTTCTAAGTTTTTGTGAAACACAAAACAAAATTATTGTAAGCAGAAATAAGAACCTCCAAATCATTAATTTTGGTGTTCACGCTTCAAATATTTAGTAAAAATGTAAAATAAAAATTTGGCTTGCACTTACTTGTACATGATTAGAGTACCGATCTTAAGTCCAACACTAACATTTGCTCAAATATTCTTGCCCTTGATTTCTACAGTTTGGTGTGCGATTCTCAACTGCCAGATCATCGTTATATTATATTAAAAGTTCATGAACAGTATATTTCAAGCAAGACTAGCAATACAAATTTCAATTTGCATACGCACTATCTAAGGAGCTTTGGTTTAATGGTTACTGTAATGGTGATGTTAATAAAAGATTGTGGGCCTCCATGAATATTTTGTTTTGACTTTAGTAATGTTTTTCCTCTGCAGTGTATTAGGTTATGCAACAAGAACCAACATCCGTGAAAGAAGTAGTCAATTAAAACATCTTGTCTTCTTCTTAATGGTCCTTTTATTTGCAGAAAAAATATCCCACATGTACATAGTATCTATTCAGAATTAAAATAACATAAACTATTAACTAGTAGACCAAAATTGAGTACAATATGAATTGTATCAACAACCGTAACAATAAAGGTTTTGCCATTTGGCATGTTATTGAGCAGTCTACTAAAGCAAACAGCTATCCAAATAATTTGCAAATCACTGACGCGATAGGTATCAGAGAAAGTCGTTCTGTTGTGGCCAGCAAGTTTAATAATTTTTTGTCACTTCTTCGAATGTTGTTACTTCCCAGCTTTCTCCTCAATTACCGTCTAGAAAAGGAGTGCCCAAACTTAATACTGGTATGATCGACATTAATTGTTCTTATTTATCCGCGATCAACGAAAAATGAGTTAAATTAAAAACAACAACAAATGAAAATTTAATTAAGGTCTTCATTAATAATAATATATTAAATACATTGTATTTACTATTTTGTGCAATGTACTTTATTGATAAATATTTTAGTAGTAGAAGCACTGCTTGGAAATTAGTCGTCTCCTGTAGAATAAATACATGTTTAATTTGAAATTCATGTTTCATCGTCTGCTAAAGTTTTAGTACAAATTTTAAATTAAAAGATTTGAAATTAACCTAGTACATTATTTAAAATATCTGCGACTGACTGTCGAACTGTTCGCGATCGACCGTTCTAAATTATAAAATTATTTATGTCTGTGCCAATTTTTTGTAAGGATCATGTATCAGAAGGATAGATAAGTCAAATCGTAAATATTTATTTAGTTGCATAATAGGCCTAGCACTATTCTGCGTTTTACGAGAGCCTTACGAAGTACCAATTATACAAAAGAGTCTAGTGCCAAATTTAAAATTCAAAAGTGTAAAATAAATGGGAACCTAAAGCCTTGAAGTAAAAAAGAAAGTAAATAGTAAATAGTAATTTCAATTTTAAAATAGTCTGAAGTTGTATAAAAGTTTAATTTGATTCCGTAAAAGGATTTGTGGTCATTTACCCGTATCTCATTGCCTGTGTAATGTGCGGTTGGAGTAACACCACAATATATTGGTACTATGTATGTACAATATTACAGTTTATATGGCAACATTTTACCAAAATATTTGTTCTGATTTAAAATCAAATCGTTATCATTCAACACTAGAAGTACTCAACAAACTATCCTACGCGTTTGTCCGTAAGCAGCGTCATACACACATCTAATTAGGCTCAAAGTTACGTAAGTTAACTATGGCGTGTAACACCTTGAGGTTCTAGCACAGAGTTCGTAAATTCTAACTTCGAAGTAGGTCAGTAATCTTCGAGTAAGCTGGATGTTTCTAAAGCGCTATTACATGAGCGAACACGAGATTGAATATGTTGTTTAATTCAACAACCGGTGTGGGCATTTAAGTAAATTAGGTAGAACTCCAAAATATTTTGCAATATTTCAGCCTTTGAAAATAAGCGATATCACCTGATGTGACACCGTAATGTATTTGGTTTTTACTGTGAGAAAGATAAAATTTGTTTTTTTTTATATTTCCAGATAAGAATATAGGTGCACCAGAAACAATCCTAGCGGCAGGAACTGTCTTATGTGTAACTTATCAATACTAATCACATGCTTACGGAAACATTTGCTGGTAGCTCTGCAGTTGTAAAGTACCTACGATCTCTCTCCTTAGAAATGCTCAGTTCTTGTTTGTTTTGCACATAAGATCTTAATTACCCTTATATTGCCAAAACGAAAGAATTTCAGCAAAGGTAGGTAGTAGTGGTATTCCTGTAAAATTAAAAAATATATCAAAAGAAGTGCTTTGTTGGTTTTCAAAATATTCCCCACCAAGATTCACCTGTACAAAGGATGAGTTTCCTTGCTTCGAGAACTCAATTCTCTTTGCTGTATGTGATTTGCATTGCTTGGTGGTAACTCACCTTTGGATAGCTTTTGCGAGCACAATGATTGCTTCTAACAAACGGTGGTACACCACTTGATATTCATCGTCTAGTTAGTTCGTTCCTTCCGTTTAGGATATACCTTGGCTTTGGCTTTCGCGATTTGGCCATTTTCCCAGAATATTCATCGTCTTTAAAACAAGTATATAGGAATAAGTCAATTTGTTATCATTCAAAATGTGTTAGCAAGAGCAGAAGCGAACTAGCCGAGACATTGATCTTAAAGCAATGTTTTTCGATGGTCTCAGTTTTCCGATATAAACTCAATCGACAATTTTTGGTGTACTATCAAACGAAAGCTTTTAGAGAAACGTGCGATAAGTTTGAAACAGTTAACTGGGCGCATTCGTGAAATATGGAGATCGCTGCCATAATCCCTTACTAAAAAGTCGTACACAGCATGCAGGCCTAATGTGAAGCCGTAATCAATCGTCTGGCCAAACAACGGTAGATACGGAAATAAGTTACGACAGCCTACAGAAGTATTCGTTCGATTTAGTACTAACTGGAGTACAGAGTCGGCGTTGCTGTCCTAACTTATTTCGTAATTATAGGCTGTTACCGCTGGTTGCCCAGACTAATAATCAATAATAATAGTGATTATAGAATGATGAAATAAATATAATTGCGATCAAGTATTATAAGTGGATTCTCCTTTTTCCATTAACATCTTCATCATTGTGTCCAAAACTAAGACAACGCTCTTGTGTTAGACTGTGTACCCAGCACTACACCCCGCATTCATTATAAAGAAACCACGTTTATTAGTGATAATAATTGTGATATGCATACTAAACCCAGCTAGCTAAGTAACAGGAAGCACTGCAAAGTACCGTTGCGACAGTATGAATTCTTGTGAGTAAACAGTAATTCACCACTAATGCCCAATAGAAGGGAAGACTTTCTCGAATTTATCGGTAATCTACATAAACACATGTACCAAGGTAACACGGTATTTTTATTTCGCACTAAGGAAATGAATACCTTACATACACGCATAGATATTTCGGCATTCCGTCTTGTCAGAAATTGATATTTTACCTTAAGAGTTCTCTTTTATATAGCAGTAGTATAATACCACTGTATTTATGAATCTGTATTCCCGAAGGTTACCTATTTAGACGGAAATTCATTTGCATAAAGATAAAAATTTTTAAGGCGAGTTCACGCAATGTTACTTCTTGATATTTAATTAGAAATATCTTCAGCGTCTGCAGGAGTTTCCGAGTAGGTGGTGTGAAACGAAAATTTGAATTTATCATCCTCTTCCATAATCAAGAAAAGTACACATGGGGGGATGTCTGTTCATTAACATTATAATATCTAATTCAATTAATCTGCCCAGGCGCGGATATGAATATTTATGTATACATGCCAGAGATGTCGACAAAAATTGCTTAGTAGATCCTGCGGTTTATGTTTAGCGACAATTCATCGTTGTGTTACAATTATTTCAAGAGCATACATATTAGAAATCTACTTGATAAGTATGAATAGATAAAATGACAACGTCGTCTGTATTTACACAGAAATTATGCCGTTGTTTCACTTAGAAAAGGGGAAAATTATTGTCATCTGAAACTTGTCTTCGAAGAAATGACATAGTTTGCACTAGAAAAGCAAAGCATATTAAAAACGAAATAAATATAATGCAAGGGAGGTGCCTCCAACCAAAGATACCAGTAAACTATTGTAGTAGAATTGAAAAGGTGCATGTTGTCGATTATAAACATAAGTAACAACCATTTTGTTGAATAGTGGAACAGATAAGCATGCAGTAGGCAAAACTAAGATGGACTGTTGCACACTTTGTAATTATTTATTCGCTTAATATTAACCGGTTGCATATAATATAATATTTAAAGAAGATTGTCCAAATGAAACTAATTATAATATATGTATATAATTGACTTCATATTGTGCTCTAAAAACATCACGAAAAGTTTTTCGTATTTTGCATTGTATGACAGAAATATTCTCTAAACGACATTCATTTCTTTAATGATTTCACATTCATTTGCTTTGCATAAAACTTACTACTTCAATAACGTAAGACGATACTGAACGATCATATTTCTGTTCTTCTTTCTCGATGTTCATCGCCCACCGCATTTAGACTAATTCACTTATTATGTACCTCAGATAATGTATTCTATCAGTCTCTATATATGCATTCCGAGAACTAAACAGTTATACTTAATAGAGATATCGTATCAGCAGTTTACGCTTCACCCTTCAATCCTTTGTAGCTTTTTATTATTGTGAAAGATGATGGATAAGGTTACTAATTAACTACAGACGTACTGAATAAATGCTTATATGAAATTTGAAAAGAACATGGGCATTCTTGTCCATGCTAATATTATTCCTTCTGATTGATTACTCATTAAATCCTCCAAAGTACATATCAATCTTTACCAATTTGAATGCCGTATAAGCTATCTCTTTGTAATTTTGATTACGAAACACCATACGTTCTATCAAATTATTGTTCATATCTAACACGATAGGAGTAGCGAGTGATAAACCACAGAGACCTCTATAGCAAATTTATTACGTTTACATATGTTCGTCATGAATGGGTATATAGTTTTAACGTGACGCAACAAAATTTATATTCTAGGAAATTGAATAGCTGCAGCGATATCGACTGGTTGTTTCCATCCGGTGACGTTGAAGTCGGCCGCTGATCCGGAAACGCTTTTACCGGAATGTTGTTTGAGCCAATTTCCATCATCGTTTTGACATTTTATGGCATACCTGTACATATGGGGCAGCACGCGGCCGTCTGGTCATCTATTCTGAGTTTCTATTCTTCGACCGTAACATGATTTAAAACCAGTCAGTGGGATATAAAATGCTGAAAAATAATCGTGAATAGCGTATCGTGTTCTCAAACAAATTTATTTTTAAGAAAAGCTATGTTTAGATCGATTATTCTACAATTTCAGAAACATCGAATCAACTTCAATTATTTAGGAACTAAGTTCTTGTATGCCATCTTACTACAAAGCCAAAAATGAAACCTCAAGTAACAGTACTACCAAGGCAGGGACTAATCCACAGTGAATTTTTAAAAGACGTAAGTCCTGGCAGATCTAACATTCAATAGCTTTTTACAAGTTTCAGAAAAGATCATCTCAACAGAAATTTCTCAGCAAATTATTTTTTGCGATGAAGTGCCACATCAATAAACAATTTACCGCCGGGACTGTGAATTCCAACAAGCGGGATTGAGCCATCATATGTATATGTTGGAAAGAAACCAGCTAGTTAAATAAAACAGCAAAGCGTCATCTGTGAATGTGGCAAGAAAGGGCGTATAACAGGATTCAGTCTTAGGTCCCCTTCTATTCCTGATATTATTGTCTGATACGTTCCCTTTAACTTTATGTTCGAAATACTGCAAGCCCAACAGTATTTGCGTACAGTTGAATTGTGTTCATTCTTCTTCAGATAAGTATGGTGTTTCAATTTTTTTGGGATTCTTCCTGCTTGTCCAAGGATTACATTTGAAACATCATCCGCGAGACTGTGCGCTATTTCTCCTTTCAGTAAATCTTCTACAACGTTCTCTCTAAATTTGCTTATGGACATATTTGAATTGCTTAGGGTTTTGAATACCATTGCTGTACCTAATGTAAGCTCTATGATAACTTTTCTGTACCATTTCAATGATCTGCGCAGGGCAGAATTGTAACTCGATATTTGGCCCCACAAGTCAATTGATGATTTACTAGTCGTGTAATAAATGATTGGATCAGGTTTATGTATGGGACCTGTATGTATTTCTATTATTGTGCAGTATGTTTTGTTGATGGAATAAGAACGTTACGTTTATCGGGCCATTTTATTGCGCAAATCCTTCTTTCGTTTTCATTAGCAAATATATCACCCTTTTTTTCAATGTTTTAACTACAATTTTCTTGAAATTATTGTATCAATTACTCCATAATGTTCCTACCAAATGTATATGCTCGTCTACACTCAATGCTTGTATAGTAGTTATAGGTAACGGCTGTTCGCCGTATGTTCAGAAGGTTTTTCGACAAATTCATTATAATATTTGTAGCAACTGAAGCACCCTTATCACGCCATTTTTCTCCGTAGATTTGGATATTCCATGTGTAACCCCTTACGAGCTAGCTAGAAAGACCACCAGCGCCAGAGCGGTCATATTTTCCGATTACGATTTTTCTTTAAATAAAAAAAAGGAATCCTCAACTCAATTTGAACTATACTAGCAGAAAAATGATGAAAAATACTGACTTACAAATACTACTTTGACGTCAGAGGCAATTTAGCAAATATTGCCTTGGGAGCGAACTTGTTAAACCAACAGTACATCAGCTTACTAGATCATGCTCCTTACAGTCGACGGTTCCAATCATAAGAAGGTGCAGCCGATGGCTTCAAAATGGTAATTTGCGCCACCCTAAGTGAACGTTTGCTAAATTTTGCTTCAGCGAATGCAAAATTGTATTAGTTTTTATGCCAAATACTTTTACAATCATTAAAGCACCTTCAGTCCATGATATTAATGACAATATGCAACGCTAAAAGGATAGCCTCCGTAATTCTGTAGCTACCGGGTCCTATATCTACGTCGGTAGATCCTTCAGTTAAGATTTCGCTGCGTACTTGTTACCCTCATTGAGAAATAAGAATGGTCGATAGATTTTGGAACTAAGTCTCCACTTCCGGCAAAACATAAAACATATTTACAGAAAATACTAGAGACAAATGTTCAATCTCTACACTATGTTTCCTTTCTCATTGAAAGACCACATGATGCAAGGAGAAACGTACGTTATTCAAGTACATGTTCTCTAGTGGTATACCTAAATCAAATGCAAACGGTCTATAAAATAGTATTTGCAATGTAGTAGAGATTAGCACGACGCGACGAACGAACTCGACTTTGTACAGAAATCGTCTCCTCCAAGGATTTAGAACTGTGGGTGTTGGCACTTCCTAAGTATAATTTAACTACAGTATTCTGAACTTTGAAATTTACGGTGTTACCCAAGCGTAGCAAGAAAGTCAAAGAGTTGCGTCACCAATTGGAATTTCGAAAGGCTATTTAGTATTGAAAAAGTATGATAATGTAATGTTGCCTCCGTGTGTAATATATCATTGATATCACAATATATACACGAACTGAACAATATAAAATATCTGCGCTAGTACAAGAATTATGGAAATTTAATCATTTCTCTGTGTTCAGATGGATTTTGCATGGGCTGTTTCTTACTTACAATTAGCTAATACAAATTATTTGCATTAACTTACAATTAAATTGTCGTCATCATGACTACACCGATTCGGATATCTATGAATGCTTATTTCAACAATTAAGTTGTCATTGTAAACACAATGCAAAAACAAGGCACATAAAAGGACTAGGCTGGTTTCTACACCAAGTAATAACAACTTAGCTGTGCTTGTAGGTATGTGTGGTAAATAAATGTTGTAGATGTAATAGCTATTTTGTTATTCTCAGCTCGATCAAAACCACAGTCACTTCTACTTTGCCTAGTGTAACCCCTTTAAAGTCGTTGTAGTGGGACATTTAAAGTATTGTAGTAAAATATTGACGTAATACCACGCCAAATAGGACAATCCCTAACATTAACTACTCTAAGAGAAGGTAAACGATATACCGGAGAAGTTGGAATATTGCAAGATTAGCGATTTGCAAAGTTGAATGCGATAGGGTAATTGACACTTGGGAGAAGAAAGAGCGCTTCGTTGAAATATATTGGCCGAACGAATTCGTAGCTTCTTTGAAATAATTAAGAAGTAAGAGGAGCTGCCTCGTTATTAGCTTTAGCGGAAAATATAATTACTTGATCTAGCAAGTTGGCCCAAAATTTAGACGTTTATAATGCAAAATCTGTTAACTAATTCTCTGAAAATTCAACAAATCGGTGTGTGATCGTACATTTTTTGTAAATCTGTATACGGAAAGTAAATAAATGCTGTGTAAGGTATGTGTGCTTTTACAAACAATACTTTTAAATCAACCCATAAAATATAAATTATATGTATATTATATATATATATATATATATATATATATATATGTAGTTCAGTACAATTTGTGAACTGGAACATTTGTATTAACAAGTCTATTTATTTAGCCCCCAACTTTCAATTCTAATAAACTATCCCTAGCTCTAGGAAACCATTTGGAAACAAATCAAGGCAGCTTTAACTTGGTTTGGTAATTACACAACTTTTAATCCTGCTTAACTGAACCTCTATGTCCGACATGTTTTCCACGAACTATTGACGGTCTAAATACGGTTATCAACTCGTGCAAATTATATTAGCGCTTTGAATTTATTGTAGCGAATAATCGTATACTGAAATACGTTTCGATGTTGATGTTGCACGTACGTATTTTCACCATGTTCCTTTTGGCAGGGCTTTATTATTAGATTAACCCCAATAAGTTAAAAGATTTCCTAACAAAGTTATTGTCTCAAAGTTTCGCTCCTGCGTGTTAGTTCTCGAAATTGATTATTTATCAGTCAAAAGGCATGATGTCAAATTATAGCAATTACAACATAAGTTGCTTCTTGTTTTACAAAAGAAAGACAAATATTTTTAACCTATATCATTGTTTGTTGCCTCCATTGAAATTATGTTACATATGTACAAATACACAATGTAGTGTTTTAGTTCATTTGTGTGAAGCACTGATGTATTTATTAATTGCTTTGATTGGAAGGAAATGTCCAGACAAAAGTTATTCAAAACCAAACGTTGCAGAACTCAAAATTATAGTTTCAACTCGACTTAGTACGCACATATGTGCATGTGTATTTCTGCCATAATTTCTTGTTAGGTTCAGAATAACGTCGTAATTTTAATTTATGTAATAAGTTTTAGTTACTACTTTGAAGAGAACATGAGTCAGTGCTAGTGGAGCAGTTGTTTCAACGAAGGGACACTATTATAGTAGTGAAGAAACGAATACTAACAAATTATTAAAATTGGTATAATTGAGCACGAGCTGAACGTATTAGAAGACAAAAAGTACTGATGAAGAAAAATACGAATTGCTTACCACAAAAGGTTTTCACAACTTGTGGACACATTTTTCGCTGGCAACAAAACTTAATCGACTACCCTTTACCAGATATGCTTCGTATTTTAGGTATACGATTCAATGTAGTTGTCCCTTTTCTTCACGCAATTAAAATTTTATACTCCAACGTTGTCATCATGGCAAACTATCCGCGATGTTGCTGTGTGTCGCAACGGTTTTAAAAATTTAGAGGAAAAACATAAATATCGTTATTATAACATGGCAAAATATTTTATGAACAAATAATGAATAAATATAAGGACGGAGCAAGATTTTTGCCTATTATTTAATTCACGGATGAAGCGTCTTTCCGTATTCATCATAATTTGCTTGCAGTGCGATACTGGTTACGAAAGATTATGTATACCTACGCCAATGCAATACCCTTAAAAAACATGTTAAAGGTGGGATTTTAACCAGTAGAATTATTGGTCCAGTTATATTGATGGTATTTTGATAACTCAAATTATTTTAAACCGTTTAAGAAACTATATAATGCGGCAATATATATATATATATATATATATATATATATATATATATATATATATATATAATATATGTAATTTAGTTTCAACAAGAGGGTTGACTGGTCCATAGCTCAAGAGCAACAATTGATTTCCGAAATAACTTTTCCGGTCTGTGAATTGGTACACTCCTTGTTACGAAAGTCGTGCTAAGTCACCGGGCCTATACGCAATCTTTTTTTTATGGGGTTCCTTTCCTAATTTGCTTTATAGTTATGATAATGCACGCCCAACAACTTTAAATATACTGCTTGTTAAATTACTACAAATAAGAGGGAGGATTATTTGAAGATCAAATTTAAATTGATTTTTATTTAAGAATGATGTTTTACTAGAAATTGCATTGTGTTTTATGAGTATGTACTTAATAAAGAGCAATTTTCACTATTTTTTATTAAATAATAGCTGCTGTTGTCTAAATTTCTTTGATGATGGTGGATTCCAGGTGACCTATTGTTCATGATCTGTTTGGAGGTAACCCGCGGGTTTATATATAAAAAATATACAATCGCCAAATAATGAGGTCGTCGAAAAGGATTGAAATTCAACCATGCAAGCGTGTGAAATATATAATTTTCAGCCGTTTGGTTTAATTCGTTTGTTAGTAGCTTCTCATCGTCGTTCAATGTATAGAGCTGTTCTATTGAATTAAAGGGTTTCTCATATATCGAGTCAGCATTAACATTTATGTGAATTATAGAATTTTTGAGAACTTGAAACTATCCCTTCTCCAAGAACCAAATGTAGTTCAGCATGTTTGGCGGAGAAATTGTTGAAGTCATCGACAGTAGACCATTCTTTTAACTTCGTTAGGCCCATTTAATTTATGCACTGAAAAGATAAAGTAAGTATGAAGCTTCGTTCAGTTCTTAGCATACTGACAGATACTTCTGTACAATCTAATTGCTGTGAAAGCCGGCGGAATGATTTTTTACAAGACACGATAGTCTGTTATTTATATCCTCGGATAGTGCCTGGTAGAGTTTATGAACAAGCACCTGGTTGTCTGTCATTAAAATCCAATGAGTTTCTAATTTTCCCGCCAAGGTTCAAACGCAGGGTTTCTTAGATAGATATTAGCCAAGTCACTCTAAGAACTACTGATGATCTTTACTAAATATATAGCAATTCACTTTCAACTGTGCTGGGTGAATTCACATGTTCACTAATAAATACTATGAGCCAAATAACAAAAAGTAATGAAGCCACAGAGAGGCGCGTTTACTACAGAACCGGGCAATTAGAGCTACCACCCAGGTAACTAATAGGCTTTTACAAGATAACAATTAGCCGGTAATTCAAATTGCGACCAACCCCTGTCCACGTATCCTTCATATCCTCATTCGCATTACAACTATTCAAAAAATATCGGGAGGGGAATGAGTAGGATACTCGGTATAATATAGAATTGGAATCATCTCTAGGAATAATTGTTGATAGAGAGGAGCATAAACCAATATAGCTCACCACGATTACTTTGTTCGATAGTGTTCGTTCTATCTGGTTTCATATGTCCCCTGTAAATACATTTTTCATACACTATTGGTGTTTTCAACCAAAATTGTACTGTGTAAAAACGTTATTTCAAATAAAGATATATACAAATGTGCATGCTTTGCGGAAGAAGGTATTGCAATTTTCACAGTAAAATTATGGGAATTGTCTGAGTATTGTGCTTCTTGAACGCCCCTCGTATGTAAATACCAATTGCTTAGTGAGCTCTTGCACTCAATAATCCTGGAAGTATTTCCGCACTATGCTAGTCAGCTAAGGATCTTCCGTAACCATAAACTAACAAATGAATTATATTTCATTGGAATGAATCTCTAGGAGAAAATGTACAAATCATGAAAAACTTAAAGTGAGGTAAATTGTGAGTTTCGTCGTTGTTTTCGTAAAATATATTACACAATAAAATTATGTCTATGAATGCTTCCGTAAGATTCGAGATATGTAAAGAATCTGTCAACTGGATCCACTTTATTATTACTTATGCAATAATGCAATGTATTGCATATGTATATTCTACAATGCCAATTTTATGCAATACACATGAAATGTAGTACAAACTATAGGATTCCAGTCAACTAAGAAGCAAGAACGCATCGGCCAGTTGATATTAAGTAGTACACACGAATATCAACATTGGTGGAGGTGTGGGTTGACCATGTTTCAAATTTGTGCAATCTAATTGCTGTGAAAGCCGGCGGAATGATTTTTACAAGACACGATAGTCTGTTATTTATATCCTCGGATAGTGCCTGGTAGAGTTTATGAACAAGCACCTGGTTGTCTGTCATTAAAATCCAATGAGTTTCTAATTTTCCCGCCAAGGTTCAAACGCAGGGTTTCTTAGATAGATATTAGCCAAGTCACTCTAAGAACTACTGATGATCTTTACTAAATATATAGCAATTCACTTTCAACTGTGCTGGGTGAATTCACATGTTCACTAATAAATACTATGAGCCAAATAACAAAAAGTAATGAAGCCACAGAGAGGCGCGTTTACTACAGAACCGGGCAATTAGAGCTACCACCCAGGTAACTAATAGGCTTTTACAAGATAACAATTAGCCGGTAATTCAAATTGCGACCAACCCCTGTCCACGTATCCTTCATATCCTCATTCGCATTACAACTATTCAAAAAATATCGGGAGGGGAATGAGTAGGATACTCGGTATAATATAGAATTGGAATCATCTCTAGGAATAATTGTTGATAGAGAGGAGCATAAACCAATATAGCTCACCACGATTACTTTGTTCGATAGTGTTCGTTCTATCTGGTTTCATATGTCCCCTGTAAATACATTTTTCATACACTATTGGTGTTTTCAACCAAAATTGTACTGTGTAAAAACGTTATTTCAAATAAAGATATATACAAATGTGCATGCTTTGCGGAAGAAGGTATTGCAATTTTCACAGTAAAATTATGGGAATTGTCTGAGTATTGTGCTTCTTGAACGCCCCTCGTATGTAAATACCAATTGCTTAGTGAGCTCTTGCACTCAATAATCCTGGAAGTATTTCCGCACTATGCTAGTCAGCTAAGGATCTTCCGTAACCATAAACTAACAAATGAATTATATTTCATTGGAATGAATCTCTAGGAGAAAATGTACAAATCATGAAAAACTTAAAGTGAGGTAAATTGTGAGTTTCGTCGTTGTTTTCGTAAAATATATTACACAATAAAATTATGTCTATGAATGCTTCCGTAAGATTCGAGATATGTAAAGAATCTGTCAACTGGATCCACTTTATTATTACTTATGCAATAATGCAATGTATTGCATATGTATATTCTACAATGCCAATTTTATGCAATACACATGAAATGTAGTACAAACTATAGGATTCCAGTCAACTAAGAAGCAAGAACGCATCGGCCAGTTGATATTAAGTAGTACACACGAATATCAACATTGGTGGAAGGTGTGGGTTGACCATGTTTCAAATTTGTGCGATTCAATTCAAATCTGGCGAATGTCGAAAACAGTGTAGTTGCTTTATTTTACCTCTGTAAAAATACAAAAACAGGTGCTGCCTAGAGTCAATAATAAACAATAATACATATTGAAAGTTACAAACCGGGATGTAATCATTCACTTAAACCACGGCCACTTGGGATGTGATCGAGTTCAGTTAGTGCAATGAATTGTCGTTATGCATGAGGCGAGTAATATTTCAAGTAGGAAAGCTACTAGAACAAAACTAACAAGGGAACACCGTTAATCCTTCATATTTGTGCAAATATCTCAAAAACTATTAGATACCTTTCAAATATCCTCTGTACCACTACTATTAACCTTCCTATACTCACGCATACGGTCTGTGAGACCAATTTATATAGTATAGTATACGTCTTTCATTTTGACGTGAGTATAGGAAGGTTAAAGAGAGATATTATGTATCCATACTTCTAATAGATTTCGAGATATTTGCACAAGCAAACAATATTTTATTTAAAGTGGTCCCTACCCCACTTACGTGCGATTTGTCCCGTAAAAATATGTGCAATGTTCTTAGATTGGACCTCTCTACAGGTCCACAAAATTTCAATTTTTCCTGGAAGTCCGGTTTGCTGGTATTCCCTTCTAAACTAGCTTCATAGTTATTGCGTTCTAAAGTTGTTGCCGTACTAATTACTAAATTACAGATGTAATTCACACGTTAAACAGGGTAAACGTATACAATAAAAAATGTATTGTAAGTGGCGTATTATTTATTTTTAAGTGTTCTTTCCTACGTAGATTGGTTACTTCCTACATTAAGAGGACTGCTCACACGCACGTAATGATTACATGTCTGCAGCAATTTCGTTTATCGACGGGGTCACACATTCAACCACGCGCAAATTTGGATGCGATTAACAACATTTGCATTTTAGTCCGAAAACAGATGTATTTTTTATTCAACAACGTGTGCCATATTGGTACAGTGGTACAATTGCGGACATGGCGGTTGCGCGCCACATAAAACTAGGTTGCCATGATAATTGCAGTCTGATTGGTAAAAAACGTACATTCGATTGCCTCGTTCGAAACCGTAATTGCTACATACAGAATGAGCGGAATATTTTCGAATAAACATTACTATGCTATAAGAAAGATTTTGGCGATTACAGTTTTATAGTAATTATAGATTTAGTGACACCTTTTGTATTTTTCTCTCTGACTACTAATCACCTGTGATGCAAACGATATTTATGGCAAGTTAGCATTTCAATAATTTCTACAAATTTAATATCCTAGTAATTAATTCACTTACAGATGTATGCACAGTTACCTGATTATCCATGGTGTTCTAATCAATTTCTAATCTCTTAGCCTGTTTCTTTCAGACTAATTGTACCAATTGTTTTATACAATTTCAATTTGTATTACACAAAGATTTTTTAAATAATATAACAACAAGCGGAACTTTATATAAACATTTTCTCAAAGCTTTCTCTATTGTTTCTTTATTGGGGGAAATAAAATAACGCATTTCAAAGTGAAAAGAACGGTTAGACACTTCACTAATATCATTCAATAGGTGTTGTTTTTACAACATCCTTAACTGCTAAAATAGGATGCACCTCGTGTAAACTTTGATCGGAAATCATCAATCTTTATGAAAATGATAAGTGGAAACTGCGTAGGAATATTAATAAACATGTACCACTTTCCTCCATGTCTAATTTGATCACTTTTGAAAAAATTGTCGTTATCCTTAATGTCTTTTTGCCAACATGCTATCAGTTCCTCTGTTTCCTCCTGTGTCGGTTCTTGAAGATTTCCACTGGTGTTCTAAGTTCAGCATGCCTTATCGAACACTGATTTCCGTTCAGAAGTATGTCTACTGAAATTCATTCAGGGCTGTTGCTGTCTTTGTGCAAATATCTGTTTATTACTAATATCTTGTCTGCCATGTGTTGTATTCTCCTTACCTAGATGATACTTTTCGGCATTTCGAAACTTTCTTCTGTACATCTATATTTAATAAAATTAATGCCATTTAAGGGTCATTCTCCTAGCAATTAGATTTACTGATTTAGATTTTCATAAATTTATCTAGTCTAATTTGTTTCATTAGCTATAACTAAACTTTTTTAACCATCATTTACACACCAACATTTTTACTACATTTTTTTCTTAAAGAAATTAATAATTTCAGCCGTTACTTTGTGGTATTTCTATATATTTTCTTCTAAGTTTCTACAAACATGTATATTGTAGTATGAATTTTAGTTAATTTTATAGAAAGCAAAATTTATTACAATTAATATTTACAAAATTTAGTATTATATTAACAAAATAATGAACAATATAATCAAAATATATTATATATATGTATATAAGTGTGTATAAGTGTAATTTGTTTTCTAATTCTTAACTTCTCCCTCCCTCTTGAATTCTTTCTTCACTTCTTTTCTTTGGTCTTTTCCTTTTATTGTACTTCTTTTTCTTTGGTCTGTTCGTCGTTTGTAAACAACAACTTCGTTTTTGATGTGGTCTGCTTCTTTTCAACCCTGGTATTTTATATAACTTTTTATCTAACTTTTTCGTCGACCATCCCATCCCGTCGTTTATCAATCAAGAACTTCATTTTTTCGGCACGTCGTTATAGCAATTTGAAATTCTAAATTTTGAAATGTTTCAAGTGTATATGTGTGGTATATGTTTACAACGCTTTTCTATTTCTTAAAGAATGCTTTCTATAAAATTTACTTCCTTTATTGGTAATTTTACTAATGGAGTATTACCATACTACAATTATACTACCGCCCCCTTTAACAAATTTTTTTGTTACTTGGAACAGAAAATTTTTACTATCATTTAAGAAATCCAGGTTTTATTTATGTAAATGAAACTAGAAGATAATCATTAAAAGAAATTAGTGTCTTATTGGATATTAACAAGTGGTAAGTAGAAAATGGTACTGAAGAAGAGAACAGTTTTAAATAAACAAGATAAGTACTTAACACGACTTCAATTTCTAAAATGTACTATTCTATTTATTTTTTTATTTAAATCGTTTTAATAGGAAATGTATTTAATTAACTTTATGAATAAATACTCTCTACATTGTAAATGCCTTTTACGATATCAGTTCTTGGTAAATTTGATGTACATTGAGGATGCACAACAATTTGGCATTCGTTGCAGAGACTGGATATGGGCTTAGCGGAAACTGAGCTTTGCAATTAGCACACCTTAATGGTTTGGTACATATCCCGGGATCGAACTTGTGCGGTATATTGTAATGTATTCTTTGAATGAAACTTTGCCGAAATAAATCGTTCTTCTCAGGAGATTGTGTGATTTGTTCTAACACCCTCATATGATCCTTGATATTTCCTGTGGTATTAGTTCTTTCCAAATTATCTGAACAGAATTGCGATTTCAAATTTACTATCTCTTGTCTTAAACTCTTTGCAAGTTCCCTTTCTTTATTCAATTGGTACTCTAAATCTTTATAGTTAAGCGCAACAGATAAGGGTGGGTGATTCTCCTTTTCCAAATTCCCAAATATTTTATCTGTTATAATTTTTTTCTTTTCTTCTTCCATTTGGAGTTTTATTTGAGGAAAATCAATTAATTTAGTTTGATGTTGAATTGTTGATTCGGTTTCAAATTTCCTTTCCTTCTGGTACGCGTCCTTTTGCAATAACCTGTCATTACGTTGATTAACTTGTTCAAACAAAGCTATATTTAAACTCGTAGATTCCTTTAAATTTTGACATAACTTAAAGTTCGATTCATTGACACCTTTCAAATGTGTTAATTGCAACGAATTCTCTTCCTTTAATGCCCTATTTTCAGATAAATCAGTGTCAATAGTTACCAATTCTTTTAATTCAGATATATTTCTCTTTGTACATTCCTTTTTTCTTCTATTTTCATCTTCATATGTGATCTCGATATCTTCTAACCTTACATTTATTTCAGTAAATTTACTTGTACTTTCTACTTGTATATTTTGACCATTAATAGCGCATGATAACTTATTTAACGAAGACATTAGTTTTTCTAACGCCCTTTCTATTTCACCCTTCTCTGTGTCATCTTGACGTTTGTTTGACATTTTAAAATTCTAAATTTGTGTATGATACAATGAAATGAAATTAACAAACAATTTAAAAACTAACTTTAGGTTCGCAAATGAAATGAATGAATTTAGGTTCGTCTCACGTTCTGTGCGCCAAAAATTGTAGTATGAATTTTAGTGAATTTTATAGAAAGCAAAATTTATTACAATAATATTTATAAAATTTAGTATTATATTAACAAAATAATGAACAATATAATCAAAATATATTACCTAAGTGTGTATAAGTGTAATTTGTTTTCTAATTCTTAACTTCTCCCTCCCTCTTGAATTTTTTCTTCACTTCTTTTCTTTGGTCTTTTCCTTTTATTGTACTTCTTTTTTCTTTGGTCTGTTCGTCGTTTGTAAACAACACTTCGTTTTTGATGTGGTCTGCTTCTTTTCAACCCTGGTACTTTATATAACTTTTTATCTAACTTTTTCATCGACCATCCCATCCCGTCGTTTATCAATCAACAACTTCATTTTTTCGGCACGTCGTTATAGCAATTTGGAATTCTAAATTTTGAAATGTTTCAAGTGTATATGTGTGGTATATGTTTACAACGCTTTTCTATTTCTTAAAGAATGCTTTCTATAAAATTTACTTCTTTTATTGGTAATTTTACTAATGGAGTATTACCATACTACAATATGGGATTTATCCTTATAAGCTTCAAAAGCGATTGTAATAGCTTTATACCAAGCTGTGGATACTACCTTTGATGACACGATATGTACCGATTAGCTGGTGGAAATTAGATGTGGTGTTCATACAAAACGAGAACGTGACTCATAAGGCAAGCAAAATTATTTTAGACCAATTAGCTTATCATATATCATTTCAGCATTCAATGGAAACAAAAACAGTACTGGAAACTTTTGTGGATATGCAGGATACATGCTATAATGAGAAGGGGTCAGAGCGTATGCCCAGACGTATTCCAACGATCTTGCTACGTTAGCAGAACGGCTGTTTGGGATCATAGTATCTAAGTTGATGCAGGTGTATATTTAATTTTAGCGATTAAAACTATTAGCACTACAGGGGCTTGTGAGTCTGTAGGAGAGCAGTAAGAATTGCGTAAATATTATAACCTAGGAGTTTATATATATTGTACACCAACTTGTGCTCACGGTAACCTACTCTTCATCGATTTAAGAATATAAGACAAGAAATGACGCTGAGATAAACGAGTTAAATAAGTTGTGAAGCTTGGAGATGTGATAAAGTGAATTGGTGAGACACTTACCATTTTGCAGTTTAAAGTCCTTCAGAGGTCCGATCCTGGAGTGTATGACGGTGTGTGTGTTGTCGGTCTGCTCCATGTTTATACCCAAGGTTCTTGGAGGATTGTGACCCTTTAATTGGTAACACAGTGATGAATATAAAAACAAGGTGAAAGTGATTATCTGGGAAATAAAATAACCGGTAAAATTAAACAATTTATTCCAATATCATTGATAAAAGCCAGACTTCCGACGGGTCGACCGGGGCTCGGCTTTTGCGCGGTGATAAGAAAAGAAAACAGAAAATACATATCCGTAGAGAACAGGAGCGGAGTAGGAAATTGTATATATCATGGATACGGATGAATACAGCTCGGAAGATAGGAAGAGAAAATGAAAAAGAGGATAGGATGAAGAGAACAGCGAAAATATTTTCAAGAAAAGTAAAAAATTAATAAGATCGCCTATGAAGTCCCAGGAAAAGCTGGAAGAAAACATTGGTGTAATGATGAAGATGATTGAGGAAATGGGAGCGAAGATGAACAATTTATCAATGGAAATAAAAGAGATGCGGGAGGAACAGAGAGAATATAGAAAAGAAATGTCAGAGTTAAGAAAAGAAAATGCGGAACTCAAAAGGCAAAATAAATTCATTAAGGGGGTAGTGATGGATATGGAAGACAGATTGGAACGAGTAGAGAATGAGAAAAGACGGAATATGTGATTCAGGGTCGAAAAATAGATACAGAAGATAGGGAACAACTAAAAAACGCAATGGAAAATTTCATAGATAAAGAGTTATAGATAGAAGTACATATAAAACAGGTCATAAAGTTAGGTGGAAAAACCTGTCTAGTGCAATTAGACAGGACAGAGGATAAGGTGGAGACAATGAAAAACAAAAAGAAATTAAGAACAAAAATAGGAGGAAGGATTTTTATTAACGATGATCTATCTAAGCGGGACAGGAAGATACAAGAACAAATTAGATTTAGAGCTAAAACTGAGAGGCAAAACGGAAAACAAACAAAAATTGGGTTCAGGAAGTTGTATATCGGCAATGAGGAATGGAGATGGGATAGAGAGAAGGATAAGTTGATACAGATACAGAGATCAAAAAACTAGAAGGCGTGAACGAGCAGGGAATAGAGAGGACGTACCTGGCAATGAGAGCGGATACAGAACAAACTCGAACACGAGAATACATGGATGTGAGGATGGGAAATAGGAACAACAAGGTAGAGACAGAGAAGAATGCTAACACGATGACGACCACAGCTATGAACACGGAAAATGGAAAGATACGCGTTGGAACGTGGAACATAACTTCCCAAACGGGAAAAGAATGCGAACTAGCAGAAGAAATGTACAAGTACCAAATTCAAATACTGGGAATAAGTGAAACAATGAAAGCCAGAGCAGGAAGAATAGGGGTAGGAAATCAATATTTTCTGTACTATTCAGGAGTGAGGCTGGATCAAAGGAAAAAAGAGGGAGTAGGGATATTGTTAACAAAGGAACTGGATAGAAGAGTAACTATACATCAATCACTCTCATCAAGGTTGATGCGCTTGAGAATAGAATTGGAGAAGGAATCAGTTGACATCATACAGATGTATGCACCAGTAGAAGGAACAGATGGAAGTACAACGGAGGAGTTTTATGAAAAACTGCAGGAATTGCTGGATGAAATAAGAGAGACAAACTCAAAAGCAATATTAATGGGGGACTGGAATGGTAGAGTGGGTAATGATACAAATAAGGGACTGGGCTGCTTGGGAGCATATGGAGAAGAAACGTTAAATGGAAATCGTTGGAAAATGATTGATTTTTGTATACGTAATGATCTCCTAATAGGGAACGGTTTCTGGGAGCAACCACTAGAAGAGAGATACACCTTTGTCGCGGAAAAGAGAAACGCGAAGAGTATAATAGACTACATAGTCTATACCCAAAGTATGAAAACCAATATACGAAACATAAAGACACAAAAAGAGGCTGAAATGGGAACTCAACACAGATTGCTAACGGCAGAACTCCAAGAACAAATTAACACAGAACAAAAAATAGCTGAGTATCATAAAATAGCAATCAGCAAATTAAGAAACGAGAAGAAAAGAGCAGAATACCAACAGAAAACGAATGATTTACTAAAGAGACATGGCCAGGAAGAAATGACACTAGAAGAGACCTGGAGAATTTTCAAGGTAATTATTTATAATTCTGCACTAGAAGTATGTGGTCAAATCAGATACAGGAAAAAACAGAAAAGAACAAAATGGTGGACTAAGGAAATATAAAAAGAAGAAAAATGCATGGAGAAAATATGGTTTAACAAAGGAACAGCAATACATAGAACACTATGTTAAAATAAGAAACGAAGTTAAGAAGAGAATCGAAGAAGCGAAAAAGAAAAGCTGGGAAGATTTTGGAAATGATATTAATGAGGAATATAAAACAAATAACAGGAAATTTTGGAACCTAATAAGATCAATGAATGGAAAGAAAACGAAAGAAATAAAACCAATTAGGAATACTGCGAATGAACTAAAAACAAGAACAGAAGATATACTTGAAATATGGAAAGAATTCTTCACGAAAAATTCAAAGATGCAGGAGATTATACAGATTTATTGCCAGAATCAGGAACACGAAATGAATATAATGAAGAATTTGAAGAGATAGATATGGAAGAGGTAGAGAAAGCCCTAAAAAGAATAAAAACAGGAAAAGTATGCGGTGCGGATAATATAGAACCGGAAATGGTAAAATGGCTCGGACAGGTGGGAAAGGAGTGGATCCTTGACATATTTTGTAAGGCATGGCGAACGAACACAATTCCTGCGGATTGGGAAAATAACCTCATCACTCCCATATATAAGAAAGGCGATCAAAGTCAGTGCGAAAACTATAGGGCAATATGCCTATCGACAGTATGTTTTAAGGTCTATACCAAAATAATAGCGGAACGACTTACACATTTAGTAGGAGACAAACTGGGAGAAGAACAAGCAGCCTATAGAAAAGGGAAACAAACGAAATTAACAAAAATGTGGACAGAAGAAATAGAAAAGATGAAGATGGAAATAAACGTAGAAAAAAGCAAACTAATGGTGATAAATAATAAAGAGCCAGCCAGTAATCTAATAATTAAAATAAACGATAAACAAGAAGAAATTGTCGACGCATACGAATATTTAGGTATTATTATATCGAAGGATGGAAAAATTGATCTAGACATAGCAAAAAGAGGACGGAAAGCCACAAACATATACTACGCTCTGAATCAAACCATCTTTGGAAAAAAAGAAATAGAACCCAAGATCAAACAGATAGTATACAATGCAGTAGTAGCCCCCACAATAATGTACGCAAGTGAGTCCAGGACAATACAGCAAAAACACGAAAGCAAAATAACAGCTATGGAAATGAAATTTTTGAGAAAGATCGTGGGGAAAACAAGAATGAACAGAATAGAAAACGAACAGATAAGGAATATGATAAATCAAGAAGATATACTAAAAAGAATTGAAAAATGTCAACTGAATTGGTACGGCCACATAATTAGAATGGAACAAAAGAGTTTAACAAAGAAAATAATAGAAGCCAAAAATAACGGGAGAAGAAAAAGGGAAGACCAAGGAAAAAATGGATTGACATAGTCAACGAATTAGGACGAAAGCGAGGGAAGACCATAGCAGAAATGAGAAGAATGAGTACAGACCGGACACGATGGAAAGAATGGATTAAATCGTCGTAACATCCAAAAATAATCCGACGCTGAAGGGCATAAGGATTAACGAGAAGAAGAAGAAGAAGAAAGTCCTTCAGAAACGAGGAACCAAAAGTACATTCTGGGAATACAATGTGACGAACTTATTATTCTATATGTTCTTAAAAGAACTGACTGAAGAAAACTGAATGAAAACACTAGGAGTAGAATACACAAACAGCAGTTTCGTCGAGTATACGGACATATCTAAAAGAAATTATGATATCCAGAAAGAAATGGAAAGATGGACCGGTGTCTTTGATATTATATAGGAACCTGTAGTGAATACCGGAGTAACGGAATATGAAAATAAAGTAGGGATTTATTTGCAAGAGCAGACACGTTCCCTATTAAATCGTCGGCGGAAATGTGAAACTGGACCAAAGCACGTCAGTACAGGGAGGAACCGATCCATCATGATTCCCGCGAGTGACAAGCTCTGATCATAATCAGACCCAGACACCTCGTTGATAGGTTGTTAATGGTGAAAGTGTTAATAAGATTGCCCATTAACAAGGAGAATTTTATCCAAGAATGAACTAATAGTATAACCTAATCTGAGGGAGGCAGTAAGCAATTGGAAATTAAGTGCAATGGATATTAAACCACGCCTTTTTGAATAATTAAACTTTGTAGAAGCATCAGCTATTAGGAAGGGATAATTTGTTTAAAGAATTTCCAAACTTTAACCACACAAGGGTGTTAGATACTTAATTTGAAAGTCTTCCAAACGTTCCACAGTGTTTACAGGTGAAGCATTTGTCCATTCTGATTATCGTTATTTGTGTTGGTACTAAATCTCATGACAGTTCAGCGCGATCTTGGATCGCTGTGTTGTGGTTATTACGGTTCCTTCTTTTCCCAATTGCCTCAGTATCGATATGTATATGTATACAAAAACAGATGACTGAACACTACTGCGCAACCGCCACGTTTCCATGACAGCTGAGTATCCATTGCCAACCTAATGGAACCTTAAAAAGTAGCCCTCGTATTATATTGTTTTATGTTTTTTCCATGTGTCACCTGATCCTAGCAAGGTATCTCATACTATACTCCTCAAGTGTTACAATTGTAAAATTACGGTAATATAATAGATACTAAAGTAACATTGTGCCTTCCTCGCAGTAATAATAATTAGTCAAAATACGACAGATATTTCGGGGCCATCGAAATCATTACGTTCAAGTGAATGAAGTTTCCATGAAAATTTGACGTGATGCAATTTAAATTCTAAACACTTCGTTTATCGTTCTAGAAATAAGGGGAGATCCACTATATAATTAGTCGCAAGATATGTATGTATAAGTGTCTTTCCCCAGCGCGATATCTATCAATGAGGGTAGATTAGCAAGTTTCTGAAATCGCTGCTAGGCGGTTGCTATTTTTCAAATACTTTATGTCGCTGTGTTGGCACCTCTTTCATATCCATTAACTGCAAATGTTCAATCGATCTGTCAAATAGTGTGGTTTTGATAAGCACTTAAGTCCAGTACGTTTTTGTGTTTTCAATTATGGATAAAAACGTAGTTCGAACGGTCATCAAATTTTTCCATTTAAAAGGGAAACCCGCAACGGAAATCAAATCAAGGTTAGTTGCCGTTTTTGAGGATTCATCGCCTGCATTTTCCACCATGAGTTTTTGGTTGTGGAATTCAAACCCAGGTGCACGCTTACAAGTGATGAACCATGTTCAGGACGTCCGAAAACGGCTTCCACGCCAGAAATTGTGAAAAAGATCCAGGACATAGTTTTAGCAGATCTCCGAATAAAGGTGCGCGACATTGGAGAAGCCGTGGGCACCTCTTATGAACGAGTGGTTCGTGTTTTAAATAATGAATTGGGTTTTAAAAAGCTTTCTGGAAGATGGTACTGCATTTGCTCAATCCATTACAAAAACGCATTCGAGCTCGGACCTCAGCCGAATGGTTGGAAGTGTTTACGAAGAACCTGACGGATTTCAAGAGACGACTCGTGACCATGGATAAGACCTGGATCCATACACCAGAAATAGAAATACAATCAACATAGTGGATTTCACGCAGTGAATCGGTTCTACAGAAGGTAAAGACCATTCACTCGGGTGGAAAGGTGATGGCATCGGTTTTGGGACCCAGAAGGAATTTTATTAATTGGTTTTCGTGAGAAAGGCAGAACTGTTCGTAGCCGTGTAATATTACAGAACACTTTTGGATGAATTGAAAGGAGCAATTCAGGGAAATTGTCCGCTAATGGTTAAGAAAAAGTGTTGTTTCATCACGACAATGCGCCCGCTCATTAAAGTGCAATCGTTCAGCAAACATTGACAGAATTGAAGTTCAAAATCCTTGCGTATCCGCCGTATTCGCCTGATTTGATTTTTAGATTGATTTGGTTAGATTTCCACCTGTTCCCGCAACTAGAAAAATGTCTATATGGAAATAAGTTTTGCTCGAATAAAGAATTAATAGAGGCTGCAAATGATTATTATTGGAACGAAGAAAGTCACTCCCCGGGGGAATCTGGGAGCTAGAGAAACGTTGGACCAAGTGTGCTGAACTTCGAAGGGATCGTATTGAAAAATAAAGTATAACTGAAATCCGTATTATTTTATTTATAATGCCGGAACCATTTCCAGTCTACCCGTGTGACATAGGTACACATCTACTTATGTTACATGGGGCGCGCACGGAAAAGGAACATATCTTGGTCTAGCTTTTGGGTTATGCGTTACCAAACAAAGAGGAATAATACGTTGATACCTCATTTAGTTCATTAACCCTGCTACTACGTTAGGGTCTTTTGATGACCCAAATCGTATTTAACATTATCGTATTTCTAACTGGTGGAATATATTTGAAAGTTCTTACTACTCAGTGCATCAATTGTTGAAATATATTGAATTCAATTAGTTTTATCACCATTTTAGGCTTAGACAATTTTTTATTGCAAGTGTTTACACATATCATGTTTGGGTGATTTTATGACCCTCTATCATGTTTGTAAAACGAATAATAAATATATAATACAATATGTCTATATTATATGTTTTTGCATTTGTCTTTCACCTCTTTGGTGTGGAATGCGTTTACAGTTATAATTTTTGTATTCAATAACAACGAAGCCAAATACTTCTAGTTCTGTGCTAAATTTCATAGTGTTCAGTTGCTATTGTAAATCTAAGTTTATAGACGATAGATTTTGATAAAACATGGAATCTAGACATACTGTAAGTATATATAATCTTAATTTTTTTCTAAATTCATACTAGTATTTATACGATAAAATTCTTTTTGCATTTACTTGGCCATAATGTCAGCGTGGGCAAATGACTGAGCATGACATTGGTGCATTCTTGAGTGACCTTGAAGACGATGCAAGTGATGATGGTGATGCAAATTTTGTACTTGAGGAAGACGAATGTTTATCTTCAGAACAATCCATTTCCAGTGGCACAGAAGCCTTCAGTTCATTGACCGTAACTAATGGCACAGAATTTTTTGATAAAGATCGGAAGATAAACTGGACAACAATACCTTCTTTGCAATGTCTAAGTCGTGCAGCAAGTGAAAATATTCTTCGCGCAAAACCTGGAGTGACTTCTTATGCTATACATCGTATTTCGAAAATTCGAGATACTTTTGATGTATGCCTTACAGAAGCTATGAAAAGGGATATAATTCACTACAGCAATTTGCAAGGAAGTGCTGTTTTCGAAAATTTTCAAGCTATAGATGCTATTGAGTTCGATGCTTACCTGGGACTTCTTATACTTATTGGTATTTATTTACAATATATTTTTTCTATTATAATTGTATAACGGATATATTATTCTAGTCTACCGGTCATACGGTGAAAGTTTTAACTCCCTGTGGAACGAGTTTCATGGACGTCCTTTTTGAGAGCAATCATGTCTTTGGAGCGATTTAGCAATATTTCTCGTGTACTAGCATTTGACGATAGGCAAAGAAGAAGATCAGAACAAAAAGAAGATAAACTTGCTCCTATTCGCACATTTTATGAGCAATGTACTCAAAACTTGCAACTGCTTTACGTTCCAAGTGCTAATATAACGATTGATGAGCAGCTTATCCCGTTCCGAGGTAGATGTCCTTTCAAAGTATACATTCCAAGTAAACCTGGGAAATATGGCATGAAAGCGTGGATAACAGCGGATTCTGACACCGCGTTTTGCTTACAGTTCCAAATATACTTGGGCAAAGTGGGAGACAATGCTGAAAGGAACCAAAGCGAACGGGTTGTTCTAGACATAGTGTCTTCATACCCTGGACGAAATGTGACTACCGATAATTTTTTACGAGTCATAATCTTGCATTAGAACTACTAAAGCAAAAAATTACTATTGTTGGCACAGTGAGGAACAACAAAGGTTTTTGCCGGTTCATGCAACAACACAAGAATTGCGTAAGCTTCCAATACACTCAAGTAATTTTTTTTTCATGAAAAAGAAACTGTAGTTTTGTATGTGCCTAAAGAATACAGAATGGTTTATTTGCTTAGCACTCTACACCATAACAGCAACATTTTGGAAGATCATCCAAAAAAATTACGGAAATAATTGAATACTACAACTCGACAAAAGGCGGAGTCGACACATTGGACCAAATGGTTCGTACATATTCGTGCAAAAGAAAAACCAATCGGTGGCCAGTTGCCCTGTTCTCTAATTTATTAGATATTTCTGCTCTCAACGCTTTTATAATATGGACCGAAATATATCCTGAATGGCAAAAAAATAAACTGCACAAAAGGCGCTCATTTTTGGAGCAACTCGGTGAAGTTTTAGCTCAAGAACATATCAAGAGGCGTAGTCGGCTTCCTCGCGCAGAAGCCTCTGCATCATTGATACGAAGAATTCGAGAAGAAGACAGTGTATCACCATCTACGAATTCGCCTTCTCCAAAACGACAACGCGCTAGTGAACGGAAAAGGTGCAAATTTTGCCCGTCTAAAAAGGAAAAAAGACCTTCACTGAGTGCATAACTTGCAAAAAAACTGTTTGTGCGTCACACCGACACACAATCACTCTAACGACGACATATTGCATTGATCACAAGCCTTAAAAATATTTTTGAAATGTACAAATTTGAATTTTCTCAATAAAAAAGGCGGGTCAAAATATGACCCGAACATAACATGTGTATTTTTCTTCTAACATAGTAGCAGGGTTAAGCGTGAGAATCCAACAGCATAAGTATTACCCATCGCCAAATTTGACTCCGCCTCCTTATTTAAGGGGTTTTGTACTAATCAGAGGATTGTTTATTTCCGTTGTTGTAACACAAGAAACGAGCTGTACTCCATAGCAAACTATTGGTGTCAGGTGTTGCATAGAATTGGAGCGATTGTTCAATAAAGCTGATTTGATAAGATAATTTGCTATAAAGCGCAGCTTTTTATCATATTTGCTTCTTAGAACGCGTCTAGTTCTATGTAATGTAATATTACCTATTAAGGAGATTGAAATAGCAATAACAGTACATATACATTGGTGTTGTTATTACAATAATTTATAAGCACTACTTTCCTCCTTTCAACATTAGTATTAATAATTGTATATATGGCGTGGTGTAATTGTCAAAAGTAAAGTATTATTACTGAAAATAATAGCTAATAATTAGAAATTATGGCCACTTTAGTTCGCTTCAAAACGTGCATATGTGTGGCGATAGGTCTGAGTTAATTGCATACTGTTTCGCTATAATATACACATACGTATATTCCATACTTACTTTGAATTATAGTGATTTGTAATTATGTAAACGATTTTCTGTTTCACAAAAGGATTCCTTCTCAGTGTTTATCCCTTCAGTTTTCTCAATATTATTAGACCTTCTCTTTAAATTAAATTCTAACTGACGAATCGATCTTCTCTTCTAAAGGAAGTGGCCAAATTCTAGCGCCAGTAGTTACCTTGGGGCTGTTGATAATATAAACACTTACATTTTTTTCCATATTTGTTATTCATGTTTTCGTATTTTGTTAGAAATTTTATAATAAATCCTGCTATATCTAAAAGTTTGTCCAGTTTTACTTTCTTCCTCAATAGAATATCCTATTAGTTTCGTAATTAAATTGTTGCCGATTTTTGTGAGAGAAATAGCTATTTTTTATGTAGGAAAATAACTGTATTTGGTATTTTATTCTCCATCTTCATAAACGATCCGTTATCGTTTTTCCGGCTGTTACATAATTTCACGGAACTTGAGATCACGATTATTTATATACTGGGTTAAATAAAGAAAAAGATATAAATTCAAACACTGAAACAAAAAAAAATTCCATACATTCTGAAACAAGCACCGGGATTTTCTAAATATAATGCAGCGGTTTACCTGCTTCACTCATAAGGAACTATATTATATCTGGAAACTACTATTCAGTCTAAACGTTGAGATTAGAGCGTGGTGTGCAATTTTTATTATATTAAGACAAGTACCACAATCAACCCAAAAATTAATTATTAGCTTGAGAAAGAGAGGCAGTGATTAAGAAAAATAGGTAAAAGCCTTTAAAAATCACATTCCAGAGTGTAATATATAGTAAATAAATAGAAGTTGTTAGAAGTTCTTGAAAATAGACCACGTGCGCTTTGGATCATTATTTTATTGAAAGATAACTGACTTCTCTAAATCATGTTTTTGAGAAGATCATTTTTAAGTGCTGGTATTGGTCCATTATCTCGTTAATGAAAACAAGATTACCGGCACCTGCTACGCTCATACAAAATTGTGCAAATCATGTGCATATGGACTTCCTAAATACCTTACGAAATACATGTTTATTTCTCAAGAAAATTGCCATTAACTAAATAAAAAGTGTAAATTGAAAATCTTATTGAGTGTATCGACATTTATTTGACCTAGTATATGTTTATTATTCAAGTTTTGTGAAGAACAAAGAAGCGGTAATTTGATTAGCGCTATATGCAACACAACCAAGTTCCAGCAATTCTTCTTAGTGGCTAATGGTGTATATGGCGTTATCATGGTAGAATGCAGTACTTCTATAATTTGCGAATGCTGAACAGTTTCTTTGATTACATCCTTAAGTTTGATTAGTCGCTACTTGATCGTTTGGTTCTTCGCATGAATATGAATCTTGATTTTTCTGAACTCCTGAGTGGAGCCAATACTGTTTTTCTGTAATTTTTGTAACAGTGTTATAAGCAGTTCATTTAAAAATGGAAATTTTGGTTATCCGTAGTAAATCTATGCACTGTATTTAGGGGATTTTCTTGAGTTCGTGAGTGGGTTTCATTTATGTAGCGCTGTTATTTTAATAACTTTTTATTGCATGTGTATACTCCATGAAGCTTCCTTGCAATCTTCCATCTTGCGTTATGACGATTGGTCTGGGCACACAGCAGTAATTACGAAATAAGTTACGACAGTATACATATTCACCGAACTACTCGCATACAGCGTTTTGATTTGAGTGGGGAGTCGGCGATGCTGTCGCAACTTATTTCGTAATTGTATGCTGTTACCGCTGTTTGCCCAGGCTAATGATTATGCCAACTAATTATAGTTTTTGCATTTGAGCGCCATGAATTCAACTGAACGATTTAACCTTTGACTATCTTTAAATAAAAATTACTTCAAAATAAACCGAGCAAAACAAATTTATTTTATGGCTGCCGTTTTTTTAAATAATATCACAAACAGACTTGTTCTGATTTTATATTTTTACTACACGTCTCTACAGTGATTATAGTGCCAAACGCAAACCAGGTGAGCAAAACAACAAAAAGGAACGATTATCATATCTGAAGTCCGGAACAAAATCGGGAAATTCCGGACTCATAACCTTGAAGGCATGGAGTGGAGTCGAACTTTGGACTTTCTCGGAAGGCTGTGGTTTCGATTTTCCGATATCTTTCCGATTTTGACTTTCCGTTAGAACGGCGTAAAACACAAAATGGCGACGACCGCAAGATGCGCTCCAACTGCTACTGAATTAATCAACTCCTCTGATTCTCAATCAACGCTATTCACCTGTTCGGCGATCCAATTCCAAAATGAGACAATGGAAACGAGAAGTATTTCTCCATAATTTCCAAAAATGTGTCGAGATTTTAAACGATAATCTCTGGAGGAAAACATTTCGTGGATAAAACGTCTAAACTACACCAAGGTCTTACACCGCAAAGCCCCCGAATAATGCCTCAATCGGAAAACGTATACTAATTTCGCTCCAAAACAGGCATAAAGGCTCCTTCTATCTATCAGAATGAAAATCGATAAGCAATCGATAACGTAGAGATGTCAACCGCATAGAATGCGCCACGAACAAAGATCAATTAATAGCAACAAGTGTAAAGGCAGAGATCGATGTACGCGCGAAGAAAAGAAAAAAAACGAACCTAAACATAAAACTATTCCAAATTTAGTACATATGTAGGAAGAAATGAATATTAATTTTAAAACGTTGATAAAAATAAAGATAATGATTGATACTAAAAGAAATGAAAGATATCAATATATAGAAAAAGTGTTAATAAGATATTCTATTTAAAATATTGTCTTTAAATCTTTAACAAGCTACTTTGATATTTTCATTTCGAATAGCTCAAACTATATAGGTACCTACCAAAATGAGCGAAATTTACTAGTTTTCAATATATTCACATCCACTTTATCCCATCTATTATTGTTTTATAGTCCAGTATTTATTAGGTACTTCCTCAAAATCTCCAACTATGCTAAAATTTAGTTCTACTCTAAATAAATCGGAGAATATTTGTCACATAGAGAATATCAAAACCAGACGCATGAATTTGATATACATATTGCTAAGTAATGGTAATTTCATGAAAATTACAGCAATAAACACCTCCTCGTATCCTCTGTACCTCTGGTGAGATTCCAAGTGTTGAATACATATGTAAAATGTCTCTCACATAGTCTACTAAATATGCAAACAATATTTCAAGTAGAATAACATTTTAATGAATGCGTATCTAACTATATGCGCATAGAGAATATATTATTCTCTCCCTAATGGTTAAATAGAGCGCCTTGTATTTCTCGTAGCCATCTTTTGCAATTTTCATTGGGCATTAATACAGATACTTATTTGTAAGTTGCGAAATTTAGACTATATGTATTTACGTATTAAATGTCCTTGTTCGAATATGTTATTTACAGTTACCTACATTTTATTTTATACTGTGTTACAAGGAAAACACCCAGGAACTTAATAGTAATTGGAGTCTTATACGAAACATGTACTTAAATACTTAAGTTTAAATCTAGCAAATTCTGTTGGTGGTAGGTATGATAAACCATGGAAAAAATGTTACTATATACATACCAGACTCAAGATTTTACAAAAGAATAACGCTTTTGTAAAATCTTGAGTCTGGTATGTGTATAGTTACGTTCTCATATTGGTATAGAAGCTGATTCAACTGTTCTAGATATTGAAATCCAGTACGATTTGTATGTAACCATACGTGCTCAAACTCTCATAAATAAAAATAAAATTTGCCATACGCTATAAGGGGTGTATGCTGGGCGACAGAAAATAGTTCATTTTTACAACTCTAGTGTAATCGCTCACGCTCCCAAAACCATCGTGTAATGTGCGGAATGGGAAGTTCTCACACTGCTCGTGTAACGCAATGAGACATTTTCGAATACCCACCACATAGTCCCGACCTAGCGCCGAGTGACTACCATTTTGGCTTGGGGACCAGCACTACCAAACTGATCAGAAGCTCAAAGAAATCGTCACAACTCACTTCAAATCATTGGTGGCAACTTTTTATGAAGAGGATATTGCCTAGCTTGTTCACAGACAAGTACCTCAATCATCAAGGTGATTATGTAGAGAAGTAACCTTTATTGTACATTACTTTTGGTAATAAAATATGCTTTTGTATTTACCCGTCTTTCTTTTATAGCCTATCGGGGGCTGAAAGAAAAACAGTCCTCGTATTTACTATTACTTTAATGATCTTAAGTGTAAAAGAGCTGCGATTCAATTTCAAACCGTTGCATACTTCTCTTCTTACTAGAATATTTAAGAGGTACTTTACGCGGTTCCGGTTTAATTTAGTTTAATTAAAATTACACAGGATAAGCTTTTAATCAGATTTTATATTCTCGCAGGTTAAGGAATGACAAGAATGGGGGCGCTTGGTGTCCACGTCAGATGGTGTCCAGAGATGCGAAGGAATATCTGGAAATCAACTTGGAGGAACTTCACGTTATTACGGGCGGACGAACGCAAGGACGGTACGGTAATGGACAGGGACAGGAATACGCCGAGGAATACATGATAGATTATTGGAGGCCCGGGTTCTCGAAATGGGTTAGATGGAAAAACAGAAACGGCAAAGAGGTAGGAAAATTATTGTGTAAACTTTGAACACAAGTTATTCGGGATAAGAAACTTCGACTAATTAAAGTTTCTTGCTTGAAGTTTTATAGTTTCCACGGTTGGCATGGTTGATTGTAAAAATATCTTTATTTTCCGCAGAGATTATTGTAGACCTCAACAGTTGAATCTTTCACATAATGTGATCCCGCTATAATTTCCACTACGTATGGTATCCATATAGTCACACTTGTTTAAGTCTTTCCTAGTAAAAGCATATGTACTTATTAATGAGTAAATTCCCTCAAGTTATTTGCTGACCCGACGCCATAACAAAATCTCAATCGGGCTTAATTTTCGATTGTGTACATACATATACGTATACAACCGATAGGAAATAAGCGAACTGTGTTTGTATGAGTAGCATCCGTCTGTCCGGATACTTCTTAATAGTTGTTTACATAATTAGAATATTTATTAATATATGAACACGACCCTATTTGCAAATACAGGAATACCTAATTAATTTGTAGTAGCGTCCCAGTAGAAAAATGTGTAGAAATGCCTGCGGGTTTAGAACCATCTTCTATTTCCTATTATAGCGTACCGATCAGCACAACTAGATTACCATTTTTGGTTTTCTCTTTAGATACCTACAGGTCTTACGCTATTTTTGGACTAACCACTAACTTATTTTTAACTTACATTAGATTTAATTCGAAGAGGAATCTAGATACTTCTCGATAAAACGACGACGTTAATTAAAGATGAATTTGAAATTACGCTAATTTATATTGCTTTCGGGAAAGCAGTTTCTACCAAACCGGTATAAATTATCGCTATGAAATATAAGCTCTAAATGTCAAATTTCTCTAGAAAGTGGTAGAGATAATCCAAAAGATAAATTAGTGTCTGCTAATATTAAGGTTGGCAATTTACTTATGCAATTTACTTATATCGCCAAAGTTTATGGTCAATATATTGAAGTAATTACTCCATCTTTACTTTTTGATGAAACCAATTTTATTGAGAGAAAGCATTTCTGAGGTAGTAGCATTTAATAAACCTATTTATGGAAAATCACATCTTGCAAGTGATGTCCATGTTCCTTACATTGTAGGTGTGAAGATGTGCCATAGTTGTTGGTGAAGTTCACGGAGGGCTTCCAAATCCCAATGACAAAAGTTTTGTTTCTTAGATGGGGTGTTGAGTTTAAATTGAGGTTCATCCTCATTCAAAATGTTATGTCTTGATTTTGATTATAGTTTAAGCATTGTCTGTTCAAAACCGAGTCTTATCGACCACGAACTTCTAACTCATTCAAACTAAATTTCAAACATTATTACAACTTCGGCTTTGTAGATTACCTTTATGTAGTTCTCTTTGTTGGGTTGGTCCGGGTTGCTTCCTCGAGAAGCCCCAAAAGGATGAACAAAGCTCCATTAAAATTTTCAACACAAAGGAAGCTCACCCAAGAAGCCTTAGCAAATGTGGACATTCAAAACAATGCAAACTAAAAATTCCACAAATCGTCGGTAAAATACTACTGTTTATTGACTAAAGGCTAGTATATCACACACCTGCACAAAGTACATATATTATAAATTTGACTAACCGCCTCCAAACCAAGCTCATATTAGGGTATAGTTGCAATCTCACCAACTGTATAAGAGGCTATGAGATTGACTATGTGAAATAATAATGAATAGCAATTTAGTAAAGCAACTAATATGTGACGTGAACTCAACTTCTTATATTAAAAATATTACTTAGAGCAAAGTTCGCCGAATTAATCTGATTTAATCGCATCCAAGTTAGCCTGCGGTTGCGATTCGCGATTGACAAAGCATAATTCTCTTCATCGATTATTGGCATATGCAAATTCTGCCTAGCCTTTGCATAGCTACTTGGTAGCTGCCCATTAACGCACCTAAGTTAATTAGGTCATCATATGCAAATAAGAATAAGGAGACCCTCAACACATCTTTTGGAAATAATTACAGATACGTAATTCAGCAGCTAAGTTGCCATCCTCAGTGGAAAACTGGAAGAATTCAGTATCACTACCCATATAAGGCTAAATCCCAGGACGAACACCACAAAGAGAGCACTGCACAACTCTAAAGCACTGCACACTGAACGCGTGCGCAAAACAAACAGTGAGTAAAGAGTGTTTTGGTGTGTTTCGCGCAGGCATTCAATATGTGATGTTCCTTGTGCTTTAGAGTTGTGCAGTGCTCTCTGTGTAGTGTTCGCCCTGGGCGTTAGCCGTATATCGTCAGTGATAATGAATTCCCCCAGTTTTCCACTAAGGATGGCAACTTAGTTTCTGAAATATGTATGTGGAATTATTTCCAAAAGGGCAATTTTATTAATTTTATACGTCATCATATGAAGAGTCGCCCAGATTTAGATTTTAGGTTTTGCTTCTCGCAGAGACTACCCTTATCATATTACTACTTCAAAGTATATTATAATATTCAAAGTATTCTATGTTCAAAACCATATGTATTTCGTTGGCTAAGATTGCAGACAGTTCACAATCGAAACAAAATATAGCGCAACAGGTGTTTTCAATTCAGTTTAAAAACAAGTAAATAACTATCGGTCTATAAACAACAGCCCTTAATTGCAGTTGTAAGACAAAGGTAAACCACCTCGCTATTCAATTATATTTATCTACAAGCGTATCTACTAATATTGATAACGATTCATTCCATTCCACTAATTAAAACTGTCCAATAGTTACTGTAGTATTCATTCTGCTATTCAGATAGATATTTATCAAATCACCAAAATAAGTAAAGAATTAGGAAGAAAATCTATTTGATAAGATATTTGGAAATGTGTTTCCAAACATGAGCTCCTACGTTATTTCTCCACTAAAGTGAGATGCCCCTGCAATGCGTCCACAAGATGAGTTTGGACTATTCCAGGACGTCCACAAACTAGTTGCAATTAATCCCAGATATACATTGGGAATGAACAAATGAGTGGGGGATTCTAACTCTGGAACACGGTGTTAGAAAATCTGTACTGATGTAAAAATTCCAGCATTTCGGTATTTACATATATGTATAAAAATGATTTCTTTCAAGCAAATGATGTACAATGTTAGAAAATGGAGAAGGTTCGAGGAAATGCAGTTTCGTCTATTACTCTTTACTTAGTTCTTTCGACCCTCCAGGGCCTTACCTGTTACATACTATACATATTCGTCCGTTCCAGTCTCAATTATGTATATGAGTTGAGTTTCATGGCTCCCTCTTCAATATTTGCCTCCACTCTTCTCTCTCCCTGCATCTTGCTCTCATGTCTTCCCATTTCTCTCCCCTTGCCTCGTATGCACTTCGTACTTCTTGCTCCCATGTCTTCCTTGGTCTTCCTCTTCTCCTTTTTCTCATTTTTTTTTGATTCGTATATTTGCCTTGCCAACCCTTCTTCGCCCATTCTTATAACATGGCCAAGCCATCTTAATTGCCCTTGCTGTATTGTTATTCCGATTGGCTCTAATGAATTTACTAGGTGATAAATCAGAGTTGTACAAAATGTATCGTATTTATGGCGTTTCCCTAAATTTGCATAATTACATTTTGATGATACCGATGAAAGTAAACATCCACTCCAAGAAACTGAGCCGACGAATGTGCAATATTTAGTTTATGCTGATCTGTTAATCGGACGAAACTATAATCCTCTATTGGTTCGAAACTGCCCGATTGCCGAGCTTAACTCGCAGCGTTAGTCGCTTTTATTTCATTAATATCCTATACATATATAGATATACATATATCTGTTTCAGTACATTCCTTAGGCCACTGTGAAGTGTGTTTACTGTTTGATATTGTTTATTTATTTTAATATCACGCTAATAAACAATTATAGGCCATAATAACTTAACACCGTAAGTTTTTATTATGCAATTTTTAATATATTCTTGCTATATTTACGCCACGTCCACAAAAACCAAAATTGATGAACACAGGAAAGGCAGCCAAGGCATCCTTGGGTTGGTATCGTTCGAAACAAGTGGTCAACTTGCCAAGTGTAGGCAGTGTTCAAAGGACTATATGGTGGACTATATACTAATTAGAAAACAATGCATGGGATAAATATAAGCAAACAGAGTGAGGTAACTTTAAATGCAAATAATGATCTGATGATGAAGGTCAAATGTAATTACAAGTTTTTAAAAAGATAAAAATAAGAGTATATTTAAAGTATTGGTTTGTATTACTGCTGGAGGTGGCCTGTCATTTGATATTTTCAATACACCTCTTGATATTAGAGAAGGATTAATTATCAGTGATTTTAAAGAAATAAAAGTTCAAAGCGAAATATGATTATAGAGTAAAGAAAAAACCATTCTAACTAACATGCAGAATGATATGGCTCAAATTAAATCCAAAAGGAAACGATTCAGTGTTATATTCGATTAACGGCCATCGACTCAGAGTCGAAGGATTTTTATGGAATATTGGATTAGTACAAGAAATTTGGTTATAACTCATATACTTTATGAGATAAAACTAAGCGAGGATCTTGCTGATGACAAAATGCATGTTGAAGAGGAAGATGATGATGTTGATTAGTCTGGGCAAAGAGCGGTAACGGTGTACAATTACGAAATAAGTTACGACAGCATCGCCGACTTCCCACTCTAAACAGTATATTGTATGCGAGTGGCTCTGTGTATATGTAGGCTGTCGCAACTTATTTTGTAATTACTGCTATTAGCCCATAGTAATGATAGTGTTGTCTTATGTGAGTCTAATCTAATAGATGCGACTAGTATCAGGCATGTTACTATCTCCCCTCTTGTGACAAAGTGAAATTTCTTGAATTGAGGTACTTTGTTCAAAACCCCTCATAGACACACATTCGGGAATCAATTTCTGCGGCGAAGAGTTTAATTTATGGTTTGTAATTATCATTAGTCTCACTTCTATAAAATTTGCAGTCGATGCATATTGTGGACAAGGTACTAATCTTTTAATAGCAGCAATACAATAAAATCTTAGAGGCCCTTCCGAATCAAAGTTGGACACATGATAATATTTTAGCGGTTTAGGCTAGATTTGATTTCAAAAGGTAACTAAAACAGGACAGAATTATAATTCGTTTGAAGAAACGGCTCTCGTCCAAAAAAAAACGCAGAAGGACATGCTACATTAGATGAAGACGAAAACTCCGGGAGGCCATCATCGGCAAATGCAATAAACACCAATATATTAATATCTAATTCAAACTATTATGACAAATTAAAGCAACAACTACAGTCAGTAATTCAAGATCAGCTTTTAACACAGTCTAAATTTACAAAAGTGTGGGGATTGGAACTAATTATTAAAGACAAAATCGCAATGTTTGAAAAAATACGACTAAGAAGAAACCATTTGCAATTACCATATAACTATTAAGTACAACTGCATCAACAAGTGTAAAATCGCAAAAGATGTTCTGCAGCAAATCCAGTATGTACAGTTTTAGTCAAGTTTTGGTCCAATCTGAACGAAGAAATCGCCGATTGTTTGTTTTTACGAACCTACTTTAATAAGGTAGACGCCAATTACGAGGGGTTACGACAATTAAATTAAAATTGTCATTTTTAAATATATAATTTGTTAAATGTTTACTTTGAAGTATATTTTTTTATGTAGTTCATTACGTAAGAAATATATTTTTGTTTTCCTTTCCTTCTTTCCTACATATCCATTCCTAATCATATGAATTCATATACTAGTATACGATTTTTGGCTAAGTTTTGTGAGTTCATATTCCAGCGATGTGCGCTTTAGGAATTAGCGGCCTCTGACAGACTTGGTACCAGTCCAAAGCAGCTTTAAATAGAATAGGGTTCAGGGTAAAAGTAGAAAATAATACACCAGACAAAACACCCAGGCGGACAAGTCCTGCTTCTAGAAGTAAAGTCCTGGTGTATAATAAGGGCTTAGAAAACAATATAGCACCCAATTAGTACTCAATCCTATTAGAACTTTCAATTCTTACCCTTTCGACTAGACCTTGGTCAAAAACAGGGAAGACAAGAGGACGTCGATAATACTGCATTTGATATATTTAAGGTACAAATCAAACCAATTAACTGCACAATTGGCGTCCATCTCCAGGTCTCCACGGAGGTGTATGTTTCTAGGTGGAATTTGCCTAATTTCTTCGTACGTAGTTCCTATGGTGAACATTGAGGGACTCAGAAAATGTAAAACTAAAGCAAACAGCGCTGTGAGGGCGTCTTTCAATCATACCGATGATAGGTAAATGCGTTAGGCGACAAGTCGAGGGAAAGGTACGGTAACCAAACAAAATCGAAAGCAAAAGAGGGTTGCAACGTATTATCTGCACAATCGCTGTTTGGGGTGAATGAAAATGTATACTCCGTGCAAAGCTTTTGCAGTTCAGCAGCGTGCCTTGAAGGAGCGCGTCTGGGACTATGTAACACCGCTTCTCTAGTTCTCCACGTTTCCCGGAGTAGCACCGTTCGTTGAGGATTATACTCTGTCCCAAAATTAGGAGGACCGACAGCGTTAGTCCGGTTTACACTGCTTATTGATAAATGAATGTATGGCGGGAATATCTAGCCACCTACTATGACATTATTAATATTCAACCAAATTATCGCAGACATCTTAATTTTAAGTTTTATAGATTTTGCTTTAAGAGCATTCTCTATTTCATCAAAAAATGAATGAAGCTTGCTTCCAATACAAAATGATCTATGAAAATATATTGATGGCTTATGGTCATGAGTATGTCAAACTGACAAATTGCACCTAAATCCTTTAGATTTTCCTCTAGTACGTTTTTTAGTTCGACTTAAAATCAGACCGCAAGAAAATCGCGTTGTGATTAGCAGTTCGCGGGACACATTGGGAAAATATAAGTGTGTTGGAACGGTATCGGATTATTTTTTCAAATTGGTTATATTTCGATTATTCCTTATCAAGTTTCTATAACGAAATTGTCTTTTCAAAAACATAGCAGTAAAAGATGTCTAGTGTAATTAGGTCTTTCCAGACTATAGTTTTAGACAACATCTGAGCAGCCAATCAATGAGTTTTGTGCGCGGGATATTTAAACTTCTCCTAATAGGAGATATAGGTGTTTCCGGTTTTCATTAACAAATCTTCTGAATGAAAATTATTTGCAGAACGTATTGCTAAGAGAAAGTCTACAGGACGATTTAAGGAATCAGATGCGTTAGTAGGCAGTTAAGAAGCAAATATACAAAAGCTTAGAAAGTAAGCACAATTTGCATGTGCGAATCATCCGTGAAGAGAATTAATTTTTATCAATCACAGACTGCAACTGCAGTTGACAAACGTTAATTCTTCTCCGGAATTATTGACATATGCAAATTACCCTTCTTTGTAAGCTTTTGCACACTTACTGGCTGGGTGGCTGGCTGCCCATTAACGCACCTAATTTATTAGGTCGTTACATAGAGTGTCCTCTAGATTTCATTTTATTAAAATTTTCGCTCTCGAAAATAGTTTACCAACGTCATATTGAGTTTACAACGAGGACGTGACTAATTTTGGCGAATGTTCAATTTAAAACAAATCTGATGTTGGAACTCGCTGATTTGGTAGTCTCAACAAGACAATCATATGCAAAAACTCGCAGCTTTAAGGTAGGCGTCCACCTATCCGCATCGTACGTATCGGACGCATCGCATCAAACGGATCGTAGTATTCTTTACATAGAAAGCCATAGAAGTGCGTCCACCTATCCGCATCGTACGGATCGCACGGATCTACCCGTCGGCAATGCCGACGCCGTTGCTCCGAGAGGCAACTTTTGCGATGCGTGCCGATGACTCACTACGAAAGTCAGATAGTTGCATCGGCAAATCCAATAGCTGTCGATACTGTGAACGCATTGGAAAGAAATAATCCGTTTGAGGTAGGCGTCCACCTATCCGCATCGTACGTATCGGACGCATCGCATCAAACGGATTATTTTTTCCAATTCATTCACAGTATCGGCAGCGATTGGATTTGCCGACGCAACTATCGGACTTTCGTAGTGAGTCATCGGCACGCATCGCAAAAAGTTGCCTCTCGGAGCAACGGCGTCGGCATTGCCGACGGGCAGATTCGTGCGATCCGTACGATGCGGATAGGTGGACGCGCTTGTATAGGTTCCTATATAAAGAATATTACGATCCGTTTGATGCGATGCGTCCGATACGTACGATGCGGATAGGTGGACGCCACCTTACTGTGAACGCATTGGAAAAAATAATCCGTTTGATGCGATGCGTCCGATACGTACGATGCGGATAGGTGGACGCCTAGCTTTAACGTCCACTGGCTGCCTATTTCCGACCATTCCGACTGAAAATTTAATGTTTCGAACCAAGGAAATTAATGCCAGCTACCGCGCAGCCTGCCCTTCTCTTTCAGCTAAGCAGTAGCCGTCTCAAAATCTTCCCCTGCTCTTTTGTAAGAAATTTCAAACAAATTGATGGCTTAATAAATTTATTTAAACTAAACAAGTTATGGGATGGAATTTTATTCAGGAGTGAATGTATTTTCCAATTAAAAGGCACCTTCAGAGAATTTTTGTAACACGCTATTATTATCACTTCATACACTGTTGAGCTAGCTTACAGATTCATTTCCATGTAGTATATCTAGCTTGTGCTTGGTATTCGTAGAGCCGTATGTCCCATCTTATTCCTTCTTGACGTCTACCGCCATCTATGCTTCTTGCAAGTTTTTGCTCAGGCACCCTAGCTGCGCTACTACAGCTTCAATTTCTTTTTAAGCATCCTTGACTGTTGTGCCTTCTCTTCGTTGAATCGCATCTAATGGTTATTTCACAATTTGTTTAGAAGATTACAGGAGGTAAGACAATTAGTGTAAAGGGAAAACTTATTGATTACAAAATATTTGGGCAAATGAATGTTTCCTTAGGTGCACTGATTTATTTTTTTTTCAACATGGTTTGGAAGAATCTTGATATCTGGTTTTTATCGCTCTCATATCTCAACTTTCGATCGGATTGGGAGCAGACAAACGAAATTAAACCAATATACAAACTATCCACTTGACCTTGCTAAACATATGGGCCTTAGTTATATTAGAGTGTGTATTTCTTTGTCTAAATCATAAACATAGACTACGTGCTCTCAGCAGTTCACGATCGTTCCATCCGAAATATTAATTTCGACTTCAGGTGATGAGAAAATCATTTCTGATAAAAGTTCTGTTTCATTTATTATGATTGCTTTTCTGATTTAATTTGATATAGAAATTGTGAAAATGGCGGTATACATCGCCTGATTACTTTTTCTGATTTGTTAAAGTAGCGACTCATGGTCTATGCTCTCGTCATAACCATCGTCTGCTGGTGATCTAGGATGCTAGAGAACGTCAAAGTAGGACCACTTCATCCACAGCTAATAGTCTTTCGAAGTAAGACCAGTGTGTCCTGCATTTTTCTCTCACAATCAGTTTGGTACTATACGATCTCATATAACATTTCCCAATATACGGGAGGCAGCAGTTACATTTCGCCCTAATTTCCAATCAGGTTTTCATATTTTGATGTATGACAGGAGGAAAAATTCAATAGCTGCCTTTTACTAGTTTATTGATACAAAGACCCGAAACCGAGAAAATCTAATATGATTAAGAAGAAAAGTAACTTAAAAATATACCAACTTTGGTGTTGCAAACACAGTCAATTATCAATACACCAAAGGCTACAACCTCTTTGCCGATTGAAAACCTTTACAGCGTAATATCTTTCACCATAGAGAAACTTAAACGTAAACGTAAAATATTCGAAAATGCGTACTTTGACTCTATTTAAATTGTAATGTAGGAAGCTATTTTAAACAGATTGCGTTTGTGAAATATGTGGTTCAACCATAATTACAGTCGTAATGGATTCAAACATCCAAAAACATGAGTATGTATTATTCTGCATTTGCGTGTAAGTATGGAAGTTGTCGCTTGAACTTTAATATTCTCTGCCAAATATGATTAGGCGGTCGCGGGTACGTCGTTAAAGAGGACGTGATTTATCAGTTTGTCTACACATTATCTAAGATAATTGTATGACACTTGCGAATGACGATGGCAGTTTAAGAGGTTGGTGACTAGTGCCTACTAATCCGTTTTAAATTTGCATGCGAATTTCATCGAAATTAATAGTGAAATGTCTATGGGGGTAATGAATATGTGCTTAGGTCGGCAATTATTATACCACAGTACATACATTCTGGATTTACGTACGTACCTACGTACATACATGCACACAATATTAGCGCAATTATAACAGATACACTAAACATCATTACTATGCAAGTAACTAAAGATAATTTATTTAGAGCTATGAAACACAGTCGTGTAAAGACAAGAAGCACGGTTCTAGTAAAGAAATGAAATCATGTAACTTTCGCAAATAGTCCACGAAAAATCGATTTTCTCTCTGATAAGAACTACAACCTTCTTTTGAATCTGGGCTGTGAAACAGTTCCGTAAATTCATAATTTTAAGAATTATATATCTATAGTAGTAGTAGTTCAAGAGTACTTGCATGTGAAGTACACGTGTTTTCGTGACTCTGTGAGTTTATGGTTGATGCTAAGTTAATTGGTTTGTTAAAAACTTGTGTTTTACACCATTTTGAAGATTGCGTTATTTTCTACTCGTGAGGATTAAGTAAAATTCAAAATTCGTAATAACGTTCCTGCTTTAAGCAATTTTACTTGAATTCGGTGCACGTATTTGTTTCTTGCACTTGCATTTTTGTTTTATTTCTTTTTCAATATAGTATCTGGCATACAATATTTTCGATCTCCTTTTTCCATCTGTCTCTGTTGCTGATCCTCTCCGTTGCCCATTCTTTCCTGTGTAAGTTTGTTTTGAAGCCCCTGAGACGGGCAGTTCTAGGGTGAAGTGTGTGTCCCCGTTAGATCCTTATAGTTTCTTTGCAATACTTGCTGTAAAATGAACAAAAAATGTACCTGCTGCGGCTCTAACGCCGAGCCACATTTAATTGTTAATTGTGCAATTTGTGACCACTGTTATAAAATTGATTGCATAGATATTTCAAAAGCTGAAGCGCGAAAAATTCACAACAAAACTGGTCTCGCTTGGTCGTGTTCTGACTGCGCACGTATGGGTAATGACCTTAATAGCTTGAAAGCTGTAATCGTCGGTTTGCAAAATCAAATCAAGCAGTTTGAATCTAAAATATCTTCCGGTCTTGGTTCTGAATTAGATGTTCTCTACAATAATGAAAAAGATTATATCTGAATTATCCGAACGGCAACGTCGTAGTACTAATTTAATTATTTACGGTCTTATCGAAACAAAGCGTGGTTGTAAGCGAGATCAGGAAATAGATGATAAACTGTCAATTAATGAAATATCGAATCACTTAAGTATACCTATTGATGATGTTGCACCAATTCGCTTAGGTAAGTTCGATATTACCAAGCCGATTATGAAACGTCCTATTAAGGTTCGTCTGCCATCTGCCGATTCTGTGTCAACAGCTTTCTGAAATTGTAAAAGCTTAGAAACTTCGAAAAATACCGTAATATTTCAGTGTCTAGCGACAAAACACAGATGCAGCGTAAATTATACCAGCTAGTTAAGTCTGAGTGCGAGCCACGTTTAGAGAGTGGAGAGACAGATTTGGTAGTGAAATATAAGAACGGCATACCAGTTGTTACTTCGAGGAACTTGACACAGGGAAACTAGTTGGCCCCAACAGTAACATCGACACGCAATTAGGCATATATTACCAAAATGTACGTGGGATTAGGACTAAACTTAATTTAATATATGAATATTGTTTTGTTTGTGATTTCGATATCATAATTTTCACTGAGACCTGGTTATCCGCTGATGTTGAAAATAGTGAATTCGTACCTCCATCTTATACTGTTTTTCGTAAGGATAGGAATTGTGAGGCTGCTGGCTTGAGTGGGGGAGGCGGTGTTCTTATTGCGGTTGATGCAACTATATCATGTGAAATCATTGAGCATGCTTTCTCTGACAACTTTAGCCCTCTGATTGATGTTATTATCACTAGGTGCACTTACAGGAATTTCCGCTTTATGGTTGTGGCAGTGTATGTACCACCATATTTGTCGGCAGACGACATTACTCTCTTCCTTGAGGCTCTTGAGCTGGTAATTTCAGATGTTCCACTAATGTTGGTCGGCGATTTCAATATAAGAAGTTACTTTCCTCCAAACGTTACCGATCCTAAATATATATCTATAAACAATTTTACTTTATCCATGAGTCTTGACCAATTTAATAGCGTTCTCAATATTAACTCACGCCTTCTTGACCTCGTGTTTTGCAACATTGATTCTCACATGTTAGTCAATCACTCTACTGATCCTATTTTTCCTGAGGACTCATACCATCCAGCGTTGCATATTTTCTTAAGCGTACCATGTGCATCTTCAATGAAATGTTTTCCGACGAATACCAATCTACGCTTCAACTTTTCTCGTGCTAATTTTAATACTCTCTACAGTGACATGTTCGATGCCGACTGGAACTCTGTATTGAGCGCGGAGGATATGAATACAGCTGTCGACCGGTTTTATCAAACATTGTACAGAGTAGTGAGTAAATCTGTTCCGACCTCTCAGTTTAGGCCTACTTCTTATCCTCCTTGGTTCAGCAAGCCTCTAATTAATAAACTTAAAATAAAGAGCTACTATCACCGAAAGTGAGTAACTACTGGTAGCCCTAGGTTTTATGATGATTTTGCGCGATTACGTAAGCTTACTAAACAAGAAATAAGCATCTGTCACGCAGCCTATCTCAATAAAATTCAAACTAATCTGAGGTCTGACCCTAAAGCATTTTGGCAGTATATCAATACAAAAAGAGTAAGTCACGCATTCCAGGGTAGTTGTTTCATGGTGATACAAAGTTCAGCGAACCACAAACTATAGTTGATGCATTTGCCGATCCATTTGCTAAAAATGTTATACCTAGCAACGAGATCCGTATTTCTGATACTTGCTCCCCTCACGATTCTTTTTGTATACAAACTATTACTCAGACAGAGGTTGTTAACAGCATCGTTAAACTTAAAAGTGGTTCTATTGCCGGTGAGGATCAAATTCTTTCATTCTTCCTAAGAGACTATCGTATGGTTCTAGCTATCCCGCTATGCGCTATCTATAACTTATGTATAAAATCCGGTGTCTTTCCAATGGTTTTGAAGATTGCTAGAATTACGCCAGTTTTCAAAAAAGGCAAACCAGAGATGATCACCAACTATCGACAAATTTCTGTACTGAGTAATTTCTCAAAGGTTTTTGAACAAATTTTATATGATTCCATTTACAGCAGTATCAAAATCAAATTGTCTTGGCACCAACATGGTTATATGAAGGGTAGGTCAACGGTTACTAATCTAGCTTGCGTAACACAAACGATTTGCGAGACTATTGATCAGCGCTCACAGTTGGACGTCATCTATACCGACTTCACGAGAGCCTTTGATTCTATTGATTTTTCCTTATTGATTCAGAAGTTGAGTGCTAGCGGCTTTTCCGCTTCATTGCTACAATTAATGGCATCTTACCTTACTGGCAGAATCAACTATGTAACTTACAACGGCTTCTCCTCCAAGCAATATTTAACAACATCTGGCGTCCCGCAGGGCTCCAATTTAGGGCCGCTGCTGTTTTTGGTATTTATGGATGACCTCTTGCAAACATTGACGTGCCGTTATGTAGCGTTTGCAGATGATTTAAAAATATTCAAGAACATTGAATCCCTTCATGATGCCAGGCTTCTACAAGAGAATCTAGCAATTATTAGCGGTTGGTGTATCCACAATAAACTTCACCTTAATGTTGATAAATGCTGCGTCGTCAGGTATACCCGGAAAGTATCGAAGATTATCTATGACTACAGTCTCCATTGCCAACTCCTGTCCTCATCGGATACTGTAAGAGATCTTGGAGTATTGTTTGATGATAAACTTTGTTTTGGTCAACAAATTACTTCAGTGTGTAATAGTGCGTACAAACTTCTTGGTTTCATTCTTCGTAACACACGAACATTTACTGATTGCGCTGCTATTAAAACTCTTTATTATGGATTAGTTCGGAGTAAGTTAGAATATGCAGCGATCATATGCTATGCTCACTATACATCTCACCAACTTCGACTTGAGCGAGTGCAGCGACGTTTCTTAAAATTTTTAACATTCAAGGAGACTGGTGACTATCCGAGGAGGAACTACGATCATGCACAACTGCTTCTGTCACACGAATTGTCATCACTTCATATGCGCTATCAACGCACTAGTGCGGTGTTTCTTTACAGACTCATTAACAACAGGATTGACTGTCCTGAGTTGCTTTCTTGTGTACCTTTTTATGTGCCTGCCAAAAAGTCGCGAAATATATGTTCATTTTACTTGGATTCTATAAGAACAAACGTCATGTACCTAGCGCCCATAACACGTCTGTGTCGTTGTGGTGATATGTTATATAAAGACATTTTTGTGGGGAGTTAGTTTAATATGACGTATATATATAAGGTAGCACATATATGTATGTACCTATGTATAGTTATAGAAATACTTTAATATGATGACGGGTGTATCTCTTCGTTCAATTGTTGCATATTGTTCTTTGCTTAGTGTATTTAGCTTGATTGTGTGTGTCCGTTGTGGTTTTGTACTGTTGGGCACGAAATAAAATATTATTATTATTATTATTATTATTATTATAACTCTTAGTAGTATTATTCACTCAATAGTTCCGTGGTATCTTATAGTTCTATCGGTCCACCTGACAAATCATCCTGAGTATCGCTACAGCTTTTAATGCATGCTTGACACGATATCCCGCTATGAAACTAACAACGGCATTGCTAGTGAACGCTAAATCTCTATCTGAAATTATTTACCTCTGGTACTCTTACTCTGAAAACACCTCTTATAGTTTAGTAATCGCCTTTACCGATCCTAGAGTCTTAGTCGCATTTTTCAAAGTGAACTTTGCGAATCCATTCCACAATACGTTCCCCAGCCTGCTCTTACAAAAAAGACCGACACGGTCAATATGCACCATATCAAAAGGAAACGCTTACTTTTTGATCAGATGCAAATATCCTTCCGTTCGATAATAGTTGCCTTTGCTGAATGCACAACTCAAGCAAACAGTAACGTATTTTCTAACAAATCGCCCCATTTTAGGAAACCAACACTATTGCTTAAGCAATTACAAACACCTTTGGATTCTTGAATATCCAGCCCCGTCATGATACTTGCGTAAAAGAGGAAGTCTCAGCATTAAAGGTACATACAGCCTGTCACCTAAAGGAATTCGGCTATATATAATTGTCCACTTCACACCCTCTACACACTTTCCGTATTATTTAGCACCGTCACCCTTCAACTTGGGTTGCTGTGATAGAAAATTTTCTTAACGGATCTTTTATTATTTTGGCAACAGTTTCTGCCTCAGTTTTCTGGACCCTTTAACTGGATAAAAACAATGAAGTTAGCGGACCATCACGTTTTAAAGGACGCGCTACAGCAGGAATGACGCTGTATGTCTGAACATCAGTTGTTTCACCTACACATAGGCGATTTTCTTATATCTCAACTCGTCTTTTTCTAGATTCAAATCTATCGCGACTTAGCAATCCGTTATTTCATATTGTGCAATAAATATGCAGACTTCTATATTGTAATCTTGGGAAATGCCTGAGATATTCATTCACATTCGAAGGCAACGTTACACCCTGTGGGCGTCCCATATCCGCGTACTTATTCAGCGTACAGCGTGCAACGTACTGTCGCTTTGAACCAGAGAGATCAACTACGAGTTGAAAATTAGCTCTACCCACTGTCATTCGGTACCACCTTTTTGACAAACGCTAGTCATAAACTATCATTTTGCTTTATAATCAAAGCTAAATTGGTCTATGCCTAATACATATATTGTATGTAAACCTTTGTTTTTAAACTTATTGGGATTATTACTGTTCTAGTTCTGGTCTAGTAGGTAGAATGTACAACGAAAGAAGTTGCTGTCTGCACAGTTCTTAGGGCAGCAGATTTTATAAGCGTGTTGACGAAGCCGATCAGTACGACAATACTAACGTAATTCTCACCAATTACTGGCATTCGCTCAAATAATACTGCGCAAAATCTTTTGGAAGGGGGTTGTTGGAATCACGGGAATTCGATGAGAACCTTTTATAACGGACTAGTTCATAGTCTCTGCGTAATTTACGTACGCTCTCTTACTCTGACAAAAAGGTGTTGCCTACTAACTGCAGATTCGATCCAAAGCATTAAAAAACGAAAAGCAATTGTATATTAGTACAGTGATACCTCAAGAAGTATTAAGTAAGGAAACGAAAATAATAACGCGGGAGGAATAAAGTCGAATGAGAAATTTAACCCGCAACAAAATTCCATTGAAATATATGGTCGGGTCGTACAGTTTTTAAGTAAAATGCGAACACAAAGGGGCGAGCGGTTTTCAATGATACAAATGTAGAATTTGAAGGGGAAACTGAAAACACAGAGGCCTTATTTATTTTAGTATAATATTTTCGGTGTGAAATAAAAGAAAGCAAAGTATGGATAGAAAAAGTTCCGTATAAATAGAATAAGGTTCAAGTTCAATTTTGATTAACACACAGTGAGTGTGTTGCTTTTGTAAATTTGTAGAGTAAATAAATCAACATTTATTTTCCCTCCTCCTTTTTGTGTTAACGCGACGAGAGGAGGAACACGAAAAAGTAATGATTTAACGATGAGAACGACTAGATCCATTTCGCAATGTGAATTATACGTCTCGCCCTCAGGAAAAGCATAAAGTCTTTCGCAAGAAGAAATTGCTACCAATGTGACCCGCTTTAAATCCATACCACCTAAGTAATTTATGTTTACACGTGAAGTATGGTTTAAAATAACTGCGGGGAGTTTTAGAATCGGCACACGTGGGCGCCGGAAATGGAGGAATCTGACGTTTTAGCATGTCTGTTGGAATTGAAGGAAAGCATTTGAATACCAATTCTGCTGCCGAGTTTTGTGTGTATTGCGTAATCATGTATACTATCAATCCTATTCCTTTATCTCCGTGACAATATCTGATTTATACTTTTGATTTGTTCGCAACTGAACGTGATATTCTTGATGTCGTTCGATAGAAAATCGGTAAAGTGTCTGCCTCCTCCAAGAATTCGCGTTATTTGATTTGGAACATACGTTTGTGTATATATATACCCTTTGTTTAAATGTAAATCTGAAAACAAAATAACAGTTTTTGACTGCTGAAAGGATGACAATGAATGACAAAGAAATACGATAAATTGAAAATTCGGCAGTGTTTCTATTTCGAGTGATTAAAAGTTAAATTACTTATCCTCTATCGAAAATGTTGTAAAATGGCAGCCCGTAGAATAAGATTCAGTAAACCTGACTTTAGCTGCTCTTAATAAACTATTCTTTCTTTAGTATCCTAGGGTCCACTCGATATATATATATATATATATATATATATATAGGAGGTGTTCCACGTACAACCCTGATTCAAGTGATTAAAACTATAAGAGAATAGTAATGTGTAGTTGCATCTACGCAAATAAATATACGAGAATGCATCAGAAATAAGAGATACTCTTTCACAGCTAACAGTAAATCAGCTGTGAAGGCGTTGAAAAGTTATCATGTACACTCTAGTGATATAGAGATGCACTGTCGCTTCAGTAGAAACCAATATATTTAATCTATAGTGAATACCGAAACAGCCGGAGCATACCATTAGACAAAAAAGCGAACCTGCTTGCACAGAAGATGGCACAAAGAGAATTCGCAGAATCGTAACTTCTGTAGAGAATTTTTATCAAATATGAAGAATTGTGATGAGGAATTTACTAACAAAGCACCGTATAAAATATTGGAGAACCGGGCGTTTATTACACAATCTTCAGATGCTGCGAATGAGCTGGAGATAAATTGGAGACAGTGGATTTCTAGAAAGGGCAGTGTCATTTTAACTAACATTTTCCAATCTGAGTGGGCTCTTATCAAGGAGGACGAATAAAATAGCATGTCCTGTGTAAATGCCATCAGATGCTGAGTACTGTGAAATTGAAACATGTTGGCTTTTTGTTCCTGTAAGCACAAATAAATATACTTGCTATTGGTAGGTTTTATCAAAGACACCGGCGTAATTAAATAGACTAACTGGGGGTACAAAAGGTCATTAGCAGCTTTCTCATTAAAATAATACTTTGTTTTATTTGGGCTACGTACTATTTCGTCGTGTTCGGTTTATTTTCAGTAAATATCACTGTATACGCTCCACCTTTTGTTTAATATAGTTGTAATTGATGTCCTTAAGGTTTCCTTCTGACTTGCTTTCAATTTTCTCAACTAGGGTTTCATTATTGAAATAAATCATTTCATGGTTAAGATGAACTTTTACGAAAACTGCTAAACATCCATCAGAAACTTAAACTACGCATCATTATGATCAAACCAATTACATGGCTGTACTTCTGAGGGATTGCAACCAACCTGAACTTGATGAAATATATATAATAGGTACTTAACGCTCCCAGTATAGTAGGGTATAGTAGGGTAGTGTCTAGAACTAAGTATATTACCTTACTCACTCAAAATAACTTGTCTCGGAAGAAGTATATTTCAAATCTGTTTGAAATTGGCAATTTCATTGTAAGGATGAAGTTTTTAAAGCGAATCAACAGCCTTCGCCGCTTTGGAGAATTTCTGTTGCGGTGAAAATAAATTCAAGGCAAAGCCTCCGTCTGGATGGGATTAACAAAATCTCCGTTTCCGAGAAGTTTAAGTATATGCGTTTCCTTGCAACGAAATGGATATCCAATCATGTCGGATTTAAGACACGCTTTGTTCTGCTGCATCTTCACTTTATGTAAACAAATGTAGATGGTATAATCCAAACGGGGACTAAGCATCCGAGGCGGCAGCTGATGCTGCGCTCTGCTATAGTAATATTCGTCATGTCTCCCAGTCTGTCTTATTACGTTAATCTACGGGGACACTTTTGAATTAAATTGATACGCGTCTACAGATTACATTAAAAGCAACTTACGTCGCAATGATTTCGAAATATTTCTCTTTCACAAATGAAGTATATTTTTATGTTTTCTTTCTTACGCTTATCTGTCTCTCATTCTGTGTGCACATTTTATATGGGTTTATACCAGCTGTACCGTGGCTTATTGTTAGTACGAATTATTGCTTTGAATAAATGCATTGCGATACAAATGCGATGAATAACAAACATAATAGATTTTCTAATTCTTTGTGACCTTCAAATTTGCCTTCATCAACAATTTCAGATATTATTTTAATGCGAGACCAAGATCTGAAACCATTCAGTTATAAATTCTTTACTATTGGACAAAATTTTTCCTTTAGACAATGTCGATTGTAGAATGGTGAGAAACTTGGGCTTGTAGTTGTAGACAATCAGTTCTTGTGAAATTCATCATCTACTATTCATTGATTCATTCACCCCTTTATCGTTGGCTATCAATAGACCAAACAATTTGTGCCGTTCCCCAATATCACTCTTACTCCTGCAACTCCGCGTCTTCCATAAAGGCCACTATTTCGCTCTAAAGGTGTCTGAGTATTGTCATGGGCTCCAGTAGATCTTTACCGAAAGGCTTCCGCTTGAGTTGAGTTTCGTCTTGAAATTCACGTCTTCTGCACCACGGTGGCTTGCCATTCCCACGTTGTATAATTCCTTCTTCAAGGGGCAATTTACAATTATTAAACTGATGACAGTTCTCATCCCTTTTTGTTTCTCCTGATTAGGTTAACTAATCATTTTGTATCTAGCGCACCTACATAACAGTGTTGCTGCGAAGGTGTCCTACAGTTAATTTTCACTTCTATGAGTATTCTCTTTTTAGGCAAAAAGCTGATTTGCTATCTGGCGCAATCCTTCGATATTCCCCAGACAGGTTCTGGTCCTAGGATGTTTCCTTTAGAGGCATTCTTGACTAGTTCATCGGCAATTATGTTGGCTTTAATGTGTTCATGTCCTGGCACACAGATTAGCGACACGATGTTGTCACGTACCAGTTTAATGAGGACTTATTTGTAGTTTTCTACCTTTTTGACCTGGTAATGGGTTTCATAACGGTTTTAAGAGTTGCCTGACTATCCGTCATTATGCTTATTTGTCTTTGTGCAGCCTCCCTCTGATTTCTTCAGCGCAAGCTGCTGCTGCAAATACTTCAATCTGAAAAACCGTTACTTTCTCCGTAATATCTACTATATAGACTCTAGAGCACTGTCCGTGGATACCAGCCTCGTTTGGATTGCGATCCGTCCGTAAGTCCCTGATCGGTATAAAAGTTTCTTTTATTTTGGTTTTGTGTGTAGAAATTACTACTGTCGTACTGCCCATAGTTATCTGGAATAATGGCTCATCCAGTGCTGTTCCAGTTATATCTATGTGTTCAATAAATTACGTTGTTAGAACGCCATCAGCAGTTAGCTTTCAGTCTTAGAAGCTATGCCCATTAAAGCTTGTATACAAAAGGGCATAGTTCCTTATCAGTACAATGCTCGGTATACATAGATTGAAAGACATATGATACATTAAAAAGCGACAATTCCAAGATATTTTACTTCAACCTTTGTAGAGTCATGTACTTTCCGACTATTTTCAAATAAAAAAGACTGCAACAGAAATGCATTGTTGGTAGGTAGTGTTAGGAACTCTCCGCTCTGTTTTACGATATGTCCGTGTATTGTTATCGAAAGTACATCTTTGTTAGTTTATTTAGTAATTTCATAAAGGAATTATATACTCCTGGGAATGCGGACATTGTAGACATTATCTTTCATGTACTGGAGGGTAGGTACTACTCTCCACTTCTCCTCGTACGAAAAATTCATTCTGGACGAAAATTTCATTACTAGTACCTATACTTGGAGACCGTATCAAACTAAAGCTTCTATTAAGAATAGTTGATTGTTACTTAAATACGGCATGTAAATCGGCAATAATCGCTATCATAGTTACAAACATAAATGTATTTTGTGAAACAGAAAGTAGCCTTGCATTTTGTTAATCCACTTTTTCTAATGCTGATATTTGTATTTTGGTACTCGCGATGAACAAGACTAAGTACATGATAATAAATCGGAATATTTAGGGGTGATTATATCGGAGAATGGGAAGATGTATCGGGAGATAGCAAACACAGGACAAGAAGGCTACAAGAATTTATTATGCCCCAAAAACAATACAAACTTTGGGAAGAAAGAGATTTAAACTCAAATGAAACTCCAAGTATACAGTAAAGTAAAAGTGCCAATACTGATATACGGTTGTGAATCTTGGGTGAACACGGAGAAGCACGAGAGTACGGTGACGGCTACAGAAATGGAACCACTAAGAAAAGTAGCAGGAAGGACGCGATTGGATAGGATAAAAAGTAAAGACATTAGAGTGCAATTGAACCAAGAATCCATAAGAAATAGACAAGGAAAGAGAATGCTGAACTGGTTTGAACATATAACAAAGATGGACAATACTCATTGCCGAGGAGGGTAGTGACGGCAAAGACCGCAAGGAGAAGAAGAAGAGGTACACCGAAGAAGACCTGAATGCCACAAATGGCAGAGTTGAGAAAAGGAAGATGGAAAACAATTACGAACGGCAGCCAGCGACAGGAAGAAATGGAGAAAATGGGTGGAAAACTGAAATAAAGAACTTCGACGGCCGAAGAACAAGGAAAGGGAGATGCTCACGATGATGGATCAGTGGACTAAATAATGGTGTGCTAGGAAGAAATGTAGCGATAAACAACAAAAGAGCTGGTCCAAGAAAACGTAAATCGAAAGAGCAGGTAGATACAGAACCACACGGAGGATGACAATATGGAGGAAGCGGAGAAAAGAATTCGGAAAATTGTAGTACAGTTCCATGCTCCGAAGAGAGTGAAAGGCTGACAAAAGTGTAATTATGATCGACTAATGACTATATTAGTCTGATTTACTGTCTTTTGAGAGAAAACTAATTGCTCCTCTCCTGTTCTTAGGGTGCAAATTCAAATGCGCTTTGTATGCCTCTTTTGTATATATACACCTAAAATATTCTCACATACCTTTTCTATTCTCGAAACAAAGTTTCTCCTCGAATTGTTCCACGATACGTTGCTTCAATTCCCTATTTAGATTCCATGTTGAAGCCGTAAATGTAAAGGGAAAGGTACGTTTGGATAAATGCTCGCCACATCTTTGACGAACAACATGCAGAATCTAGAGGCGACTGCGAAACCAACGCTGTTCAAGATCTGTTGTTCAATTCAGAGTTGCCAAACTTTACGGTGTTCACAAGCCGCTGAAATGATGAAGATGCGTGCAATCCATAGCAACCATACCATCATCAAGTATATTGATGGAACGGCACGATCCGTTAATTCTGCATTCACTAATGATTAATGATTGAATCTAAAGTACAACGAAGTATGTATCAAGAAAACGCCAACTCAACCAACCACTGTGTTTAATCTACCAGTATACAGCATTGCCAAAAACATGGTTTAAAATGCATTTCGTCAAATCAATACCGAGAATATTAAATGAACAACCATTTCCATTATTTATATAATAATATTCAATTTATTCACAACTTCAGAAGCCAAAATGAGATCTGAATCCAAATCAATTTCCCACTGAAAAGCATACACATTTTTACATATTACGGTAATAATCTGGAGCTACATTATCAGATATTTAATACGTGTTATTTAACGGGATTACATATTCATAAGATGTAGACCGTGAACATTTATGAGGAAAATCCGTCGCGCTCATAAACATATTTGCTGTTTGATATTCCAGGAAAGCTAACGCAAACGAAAGAAAAAATATTTCAAACGGAAACTTTTATCGTATTCCCCATATGAGCGCCATAAATTTCATTTTATAGTGTCATGAGAAACATAACGGAGAACATTATGAAAATTTGGCTATTTTTTTAGACTCGTATAAATCGCGTTTACGAGACATAAACCTAAGATTTAAATGACTGCTTCTCAAACGTAACTCAATTCAAAATGCATTTTGTGGCGACATGCGAATGTGTTAAAAATCTACTTTTATTTATGAGTGTCCAAATGATATTCTTTTTCTTCTGAAGCTGCACAACTGACTCGTACATACAATTTTATAGAATCGATTTAAAAGACGAGGGAAAACATCGCAATGGTAATCGACAATTTGACGCAATTTGGTAACTAACCCTCTCCTTTAATCAAACAAATAAATAACTAGTTGAAATATACAGTATGTCCCCGGATTGAGTTTACAATAGGTATGATTGACCAAAAATTTTCGAATTGGATTTTGATATTTTGGGATTGCGCTCTGCTTGGTGTGAAACTTACTTTTAGTTTACTTGTGTTACATGAGTTGATAATTTTACATAGTTATCTAATCTATTCTAGAGCTTTTGTTAAGGTACTTTCAGAAACGTCAGGATATAATGCTCGGCATTTGCTTACAACTTGCAGGACATATTGCTTTTGGGCTTCATCTTTTGTCAGAAGGTCGTTAAAGTCGGTTATTCATTTAGCACCACGCTCAGCCATATCATTAACTACTTTTAATGTTTTGACAATTTTCAATCCTTCTTGGAAGTCATTATTTTGAGGCTAGGTGTTTGGATGTTGTCTTAGGAAATCTGTTTTTATATTAAGTCGGTCAAAGAATGTAAACGTTTCTTTGGTCTGTGCGTGCCATTTCTGTTTTCCTAGTTAAAATAACATATAATGATTTCCAACAAAGATTGAAAATTGTCAAAACATTAAAAGTAGTTAATAATATGGCTGAACGTGGTGCTAAATTAATAACCGACTTTAACGACCTTCTGACAAAAGATGAAGACCAAAAGCAATATGTCCTGCAAGTTGTAAGCAAATGCCGAGCATTATATCCTGACGTTTCAAAAACTAGTCTAACAAAAGCTCTAGAATAGATTAGATAACTATGTAAAATTATCAACTCATGTAGGTACTACGTCTGTATCTTTTCTGTGTCTGTTTTGTATGTATTATATCCCTGATTTTTATATTTTAAAATAAAAAATGTCATTAGACTTGTCAGTATTACTTGGCTTTTTATTATATTTCTACTTTAAACTCAAAAATATACAAAAAAGCAAAATTTATCACTTAATAACAAAAATACGAGGTCACGTTTTTGGAGCTAAAGGCTATTGTAACTCGGTTCGACTTAAAATAAGAACAATTATGTATAAAATATAAATTTTGAAGAACAACATTAGCTTTCTTTTGAGATATTAAGCGTGTTTTTATTATTTACCGTTCTGGAGTTATGATTCGATATGTCAGTTTTTTGGCCAAAAATTTGGATTTTTTCAAACTTTGAGCGACGAGCAGCACGGGTTAACGGCGTTTAATCGAGCTCAAATTTCGGCTATCTCAATATCTGGAAAGGGCAATCGTTTTGTGGGGTCCAGACGAACAAAATTCCGACATCGATTGTTTTGCGGTCACCCTAATAGTTACTGTACTATCGCGGCTTGCATTTCATTCTACTCGAATTTTCGGAGGCTTTAAGCATCTATTTGTTTTTGGTATTAACAGTATCCTTAAACCTATAGCCGCATTGGCCACTTTCGGCCTTCCAGAATGTTTTCTTGCTGTTGTTGGTTTAGTTTTCTGATAACGCTTAACAGTTCCTTACACTGCACGATAAGTTGATTTTGAGAAAAATAAAAAACATATCAGAAATGTAACTACAGCTGCTATTTTGTTTAGGCTTGGCGTCTTATGTCATACATAATACCGTCGTGTAGACACGTCTACCAATCCCTCACTTATGAACGGTATTGTATAAGAGCATTATCCAGTGGGGGGATGGATAAGGTTAAGATCTGTTTTTATTTGATTTAGCACTGAACCTCAGAATGTCCTTCTTTCATCAGAGATTTTGAACATAACCAGATCAAAGTATGGTTCATGCTTACCATACAAACTTGAATACTACCTTCCTGTAGTAAAAGGGTACAAAGCAAGAGAACGTTACATGTGAAGTTTGAGTACTGATCAACTGCAAGAGGTCACTTTCCTTCAGTTGACTTACAAGTGTGCGCTGTTCTAACTAAGAACTCTTGCGAACATCGGTATAAACTTTTAAATTTGTCACCTTTGTAATGTTAGTTTGAGTTCGTTTGTAGCTAGGATCCGTTCTTAGACTACCAACGGTTTTTCTACCAGGACAGAATATTTAGGCTGTTGTATTGTAAATATTTATAACAGTTGAGGTTCTTTGATAACTTATCTTCTTGTTCTATCTTTCATCTTTTCACCTATTCCTACGTTTATAATCAATTTGTTACTTTCTGAAGTCAATATTACTTAGGCGAATGTTTTGCCTTGTCTGTTGTTTCTATATGTTTCCCGGATCTTCTTCGTTGCAAGTCAGTGGCCAATGAATTTCAAAGAAGACGAACAATCATTTCGTAATTTTATAGAGTTTGTACTTCGCGTTCGCTTTGTTACTACTTTATTTTCTAGGGTATCCGATCTGGAATCTCCTCCTTCGACGTCATGCATGATGACACTCCAGTATATCTATGACCTTAGTTTATTCGCCGTTTAAGATAAAATTCAAAAAGTTCTTTTTCTCATCTGAGTTCTATAAGGTTACACCGACCAGTCCTAGAATGTCTAAGCAAATCAAGTACCAATTTCTTTGGCTATTTAAGGTAACCACTGTTCACAATTTTGGTCGCATATATGTATTTTTGCTTATACTTTGCTTGTTGGTTTACAAGATAACCACAGTAATTTGTTTTGTTGAATGCCCCTCTGTTTAGTTTTGCGTTTATGTTGCTTTAATCAAAATCTGCTGATTTACACACTATGTACATATATATATTACATATTACTTCACTATCTCTATCAATATAGAAACAGCAAAAAATAACAATTATTTCAAGGTGTCTTAATAAAATTGTAAAAGTGCAAATCAAACAAGAATTTCGACGGTTATATATATACATAAACCTTCCAGCTATCAAAACAAATTTGTGGCAGATATTTTCATTATAACCCAGATATTAATAATTGTTAGAGCATAACAAACCCGAAGCTACTCGCTGGTTATAGTGAGATTGCTTTGAGGCCCTATTTCAAATAACTTCGCCGGATGGCACAAACGACTCAAATTGTTGCGAGTTTGAATTCTCGTAGTGCTAAATATGCCACTACAAAAGGTCTACCTCGTCTTTCACAAAATATCACATAATAATTCGGGATACATATGTATATCGGTAAGGTCTGCATAGAATTAAAGTTACACAATGCGATACTAAAACATACAAGAGAACTTATACAATAAATGGAGGTGCTTGAATGTTATATAGAGAACTACGGAATATTTCATGATGAATAAATATTATTGTTAGGATCCTGCCACTTGTACTCAAGTACAACTAATAATTTTTCGCTCTAACCTTTACGTTATCACGTATCTACTGGGATTTTCCCTTTAAATATGTAAATTAGTACTTCTATAGACGTATTCACAGTAGTTAAGCTGAGTTGTCACTGGATTGCGACTACAGTGGTGCAAATTCAATTTTCTTGACATACCGTGACTCCTAGGTATTTTAACAAATTACTTACACACTTAGCATGTGATAATAGATTCAGTTTCTCTGTGTTCTAGACGGTGTATATTTGTTCACATTACGTTCTTTAAAAGGTGTAAAACTCTGCAGCATCTTATGCGTACGAAATCACTATTCTTGTATTTATTACTGTTTTTAATGTGACAATATTTTATTAGTACATTTTCGTCTAAGAAACTTATCATCCAGTTACATTCTCAAACTCTATATCCGCTCTAAACGGAATAAGCCCGTAGGTTATTGCTAAATCAAGTCAGCAGGCCAGTGTGTTATGTTTCTTTTTATTTCCTCAGTATGGAGGTATGGAAAGAAGATTTCCATCACCAGAGGGCACTACTTAAATCGTTTGTTCTTTAAAAGTTGCAACATCTGGACACTACCCTCCAAAAGGGATTGTCAACGTCACGTAAATAGCAAACGCCAAACATCTTAAGGAAAAGTTGCGTACGACACTATGAAAAATTTAAATTTAATTTATGTGTTACCTTTATTTTATGTAATCTACCGTTTAATTTACCAGACAACGAAGCATATGTCTTTTGGAATAAATATTCGGACTGGAAATTACCAAGTCGGGCATCGTTATAAATATTTGTGCCATCTGCTTGTGACACATTCAAACCTATTTGAGATAACCTGTGGAAGGCAGCAAGGAAATCAAAAGGCCGCAACAATATAATTCGCCGATCAGAAGAGAAATGATTTAGAAAAAACACAAATATTCACTAACTACCTAAAATCTATGAAGGTGATTGCAAGGACTGTGTTATAATTTACTGACACTATATCACATCTGTACAAGTGTGAACAGCATTTTACAAAATACCGTATAATAAGATTTCAAAAGGGATTAGTAATACTCTGGAGAAACAAAACAAATGATGGCGTGCTCGACATCTAAGAACAACTCAAAGAACCTCTTAGGTAATCCGAAAGACAAAACAGTTTTAGAACAACGGTCGGGTATCGATAAAATGGATTGTAGTGAATGCGATAAAGCATATATAGGACAATCGAAACGAGCAATAGCTACACGACTTAAAGAACATGTGGTACATTACCGTTGTGGCAGGATAGATTCGTCAAGCATCGCGAAACATATGCGCACGACACGAGACAGGACGTAAAAATGGAAAATTTAAAATTGATAGGACAGGTTGCTTCACCGCAAGAACTTGATACGTTTGAATTGATAAGCATACACAGAAATATAAATCTTCTAAATCGGAGCGCCGCCGGACCGATTCAATCTAGTTTATTTCGGCTATTATAATTAATTGGAATAATTAGGTGGTATTGCTTGTGGAAGGGTAACTAGCATTTTAACTTCAATTTCTTCGAAAAATTAATTAAATTATTCACAAAGCGATACATAAGTTTTCTATTTTTAATTGTTAACGTTAAAACTTATTCGACTTAGCAGGTACTTTCCCTTCACCATGAACCTGATATAGTATGTAAGAAAAGAGCATTTACGGGGGTGACAGGCGTTTTAGCCGTTTTTGAGCGGGAAAATATTTGTTTACGCTACACACACGGTTACAATGAAAATAGTGGGGTAAAATGCATGCTTAGGATTTTAAGGAAAGAATCTTTTTGGCTCACCTCGGTTTATACGGTTGTGATAATGCTTGTCTCGAGCTAGCGAAATACGTGTCGCCGATTTTATTATAAAACAATGGTGTGGTGAAGAGTCTGCCGATGTGATATAGTGTCAGTAGCTAAAATCCGTGTTTCAACTATTAGACTCCCAATCAACGGCTGAAAAAAAAGAAATCAAAGGTTTCCAAAGATCACACTTCGAAATGGATTCGCCTATAAAAAGTTCACAACTAATGACATCAGAGGTACTATTATGAAAGACGCAAATGTCAAAAAGGCTCCAGGATATGATCTTATTACGGGAGGAATCTTACAAGAAATATCTCTAAAATGCCTAAAATTGTTAATATTCATATATTATATAAGCTTTCTCTGGCGGACTTTTACGTCCACAGCTTTGTTATCCGTTTCCGTTTTTCCTGTCCAGCGCCTTCCTCTTCCAGTTTGTTATTTTCTTGTCCTTTAAGTCTTCTAATACTGCTTCTGGCCATCTTCTTCTTGTATCCTGGCGTTTTCCACGCTATTCTCTTAACCGTTCTGTTGTCGTCCATTCTTTCCATATGCCTCAACCACTGCAACCTTCTTGCTTTTAGAATCGCCTCTATCTGTGGGTTTCCAAATGCTTCATATACTTCTTCGTTGGTTCTTCTCACATAGTCTTCCTCGGTCTTTTCCCACTTTTATGAACTCTTCTTTTCATTTATTTGTAATCCTAGCTGCCAGGCCTTCTCTATCAATCTCTTTGTTATTTCCTTAAGTTCTTTTTGGTCTCTGGCTATTACAGCTAGGTCATCTGCATATCCTACAATTTGGTAACTCCTCTATTGAATTTACTCTTTCTTATAACCTTTTCCAGAACCACATTGAAAAGTAACGCCGATAACGGATCTTCCTGCCGAAGGCCAGTCTTTACGGCGAAGTCTTCCGAATTTCGTCCGTTTTCTCTTACATTGCACCTTGTCTCCCTTAGTGTCTTTATTATCAGCCGTTGTAGTTTTGCGGATACTTCAAAATCATCCATCACCTCTATCAATTCGCTCCTTTTCACTGAATCGTATGCATGTCACCCACACCTCTTTCATTGTGAATAAATGATCCGTTGTCCCTCTACCCTTTCTGAAACCTGCTGGGTACTCTCCTATCTGCGGCTCGGCCATTACTTCTAACTTAGTTTTGATTATTGTTGCTAATATTTTGTATACAACATCCAGCAGGGCTATCCCCCTGTAGTTATTGCAATCCACCCCGTCTCCGCTCTTCAACACTTGTATTATTGTCGCATTTTCCCATCCTTCTGGCATTTCGTCCTTCCTCCAAACACTTATTATCAGGTCGTGGATCTTCTGCTTTAGTTGTTCACTGGCATACTTAATATTTTCCCTTGTAATTCCGTTCTGTTCTGGACTTGTTTTTCATGCGCCTAGTATTTCTTCCATTTCGGCGTTGGTTCCGCTACTTCCTTAACATCCCCCTTTACCTCTGACATCCCCCCTCCAATTCATCCTCCCACAATTCGGTAAAGTAGTCTTTCCACCTCCCCCTTATTTTCTCTTCCTCTCCGATTAGCTTTCCCTCCTTATCCCTTATGAAAACGTTTTGGTTATATCTGTTTTTGCCTTGTCTTGCTTCCCTGTAAAAGTTTCTAATATTCATATATACCTACACATTTATTTACACTTTCCAAATACATGGAAGATTTCCCAAATAATAATGGTAGCTAAGCCAGGGAAGAAATCAGAAGAAGTTACGTCGTACCGGCTGATTAGTTTACTTCCCACTCTATTTAGAATTTTTGAGAAAGTATACGTTGAAAGACTAAAAATGGTAATTCATACACCAAATCATCCCAAATCATCAATTCGGCTTTAGAAGTAGGCACGGCACTATAGAGCAAATACACAGAATTGTCAATAGTATACAAATGGACACCAATGGCAAAAGGTATTGTAGTGCTGCATTCCTTGACATAAGCCAGGCCTTCGATAAGATGTGGCACATAGGACTAGAGTATAAAATAAAGCAATGTCTTCTACACCCACATTATTCTCTGCTGAGAAACTATATCAACATATGATAATTCATTAAGAAAGGATAAAGCTTGAGATCTACACTTTATATTAGCAGCCGTACCACAGAGAAGCGTACTAGGCCGTATACTCTACATTATTTACGCTAGTGACCTGCCTACCACAAACTCAAGCACAACAGCAACATTCACAGACAATACAACGATACGGTGCTCTCATAAAAATTTAACTACAGCCTCTATAAATCTTCGACGACACCTAAACAGAATTCAAGACAGGCTAAGAAATTGGCGCATGCAAGTTAATGAAACTAAATCATCCCACACTACATTCACATTGCGTTGAGAAACATGCCCTCAGATCAAAACCAATAATATTAAAATTCCACAAGCTGAAGATGTTAAGTATCTGGATATGCATTGGGACCGTCGTTTCCCCTGGAAGAAGCACATATTTACGAAACGCAAGCAACTAGGCATGAAAGTGACTCCCAGGTACGGGTTAAAGCCAGTAGAAATTTCAGGATAATCATGTTCAAACGGATTTAAAAGCTATTGAGAACAATTACTTCGGACTAGTGGAGGCAATAGAAAAATTACAAAATCCTGCAGTATCATTAGCAAAATTCCTGCCAATAGTGCAACATGTTCACGCATAGCTATGCGCGGTAGAAAACTTAAAGAGTATTTGCATTCTAGAAAGGTTTGAAAGTGTTTTGGGAAAGATTCTGATTTTGGCACATTAAGGCAAATTTTTGAAGGACGTCAACAGAATTGTTAAGTAGTTCCACAGATTATTTTAATTACGCTAATATAACTTCACCAGATGTACAACGTTGTTCTTCTGCATATGAACACATTGTTTTCTCACTCCGTACTCGATTTGCTGAATCAAATGTGGAGACATATCTAATGTTGCAGATATTTTACAGATGCCATTCACTTTGTGATTTCACGGATGACTCTTAAGACGATGTGTTTGAGCACGTATTACAATTTATTTCTCATCATTTATTTTATGTGTAAATTTTTATGCGCCTGCCACTGGCTGCTGGCGCAAATCGAGCAACTCTAATGATTATTGCCCATCTCTGTCGTTACCTTTATGATTCAAATACCATGAAACTTCCTGTTTAAATTAAGATTAAATGCAGTTTTAAATTATTTCAATTAATTATGTCTTTAATGATAGTTTTGCCGCACTTTGGAAACCGCTGACATTCCAAACATCACGAGATCCTCAGTTGTTAATATGTACTACGAATTTCTATTACTTCTACAAAGGGGATAAGCTGCAAATAAACAAAGTTTTGTCGTTTGATAACTTGTAACGCAAGGATTACGTTTGAAGCAGAACATGAAAAAATGGCATAGTGAGGTGCAAAATAAGTACCACAACGAAACCTGAGACGTATCGAGAAGATGTCCAAGTAAGGAAAGAAACTTTCACTGTTCGTGGAAGAGAGGGAAAAACAGAAGAGAAAACAAGAGATTCACGATCTTAGGAAATTGAAAAGAAAATTAGGTATATGCTTAATTACCTGCCATAAGCTACTAACGTGTGAGTTTTAAATTTCTTTAAAACTATAAATATGAGCTCTCCTCCGTTAGGCTGGATACATATTCTTGCAATAAACCGAGTCTGGTAAATAGGAAAATAAAAGCCAAAGTTTTAATAATCGTTATTCGGTGAAGGAATGCAATAAATTTCGGAACCATTTCTAAATTAGAATTTGAATGTATGCACCGGTAGTTATTCGCCATCCGTTGATCGTCACTTCTCAATAAGTGGCGAGACTGGGCCTGCGCTCGCGACGGCCATTAGCCATAATGACAACGTTGCGACGCTCCAAACTTCCGGTCGTCACAGTTGAAAAGCGAGCCTCCATCCGTATCAGCCGTCGTTTCCTTTCATTTCCATTGCGCCCGTCATTATCACCCCAACGGTATAAATGCGAATATGAATATATAAATGCGGATAATGAAGGTATGAAAATCACATACACTAGGTATTTACGGTTTTTTGACGACAATATAATCACACTCGCGGGACGCTTTCGCCACCATACAGTACCACATTTTGTCAGCTCGTTCGTGTTAATTTAATTCTCTCCGTCCAAAAAAAAAACGAACCGATTGGATTGTCGCCCTCGGTTTGGTAAATGAGAGGCATGGAAAACAGAAAAAATTACATCAAAAGAACACTGTACTTTTTAGAGTGTAGGTAACAAATTTCGGCAGCAAATTTTTGCATTTATTCATGATGGTGTGTAATTTATAGTAACAGCAGCAGATATCTGGCTTTTTGGCGAACCAAAAGCGAAAAATATGGACACATTCATTTGCATAAACGACATCGTTCAGCTGTATCAATCAGTACTTACGGCGCTGAAATTTATAGTGGTTCTTTTATCGTATCAGTTTATGAGATAGCAGCAACAAAATTTAAATACCACACACATGACATTGATGTTATGCACGCACAATATGTAGTTATAAAGATTACGATAATATTAGCTTGTGGATGTGATACAGACGCCATAAAGCAAAATAACAATAATAATTATGAATTAGTTGAGTATGAGCATTATTCATACCTTTCAATGGTGCTAACTAGAGATGGGACATTCGAATCCGCGAATCCTCGAATCCATCGAATCCTGAAAAGATTCGAGATTCGAAAACTCGAATCTTCGCACGATTTTCGTAATTCGAATCTTTCGAATCCAAAAAAAATAATAATAATAATGATGACTCATGTAATCACGACACATATGAATCACTGACTAGAAAGATCTCGACGATTCTCTTCGGTTCTCGTTCTTTCAGCCACAAAGTATTTATAAGCTGGCATGCTTTCCTAATGTTTGTGGTATTTTAATAAATAAATATCTTTATTCCTGAGACCAGAAAAGGTATGGAACATGTCAAATACAGACAGCAAATAATATAACTAATCTAATTACAAAAATTATGAAAACTTATTAACTTATGTACATTTAGTTCTAATAACTAGCTAAGACTATATCATGTTAAGTCAGTTCAGTCAAGTTTTATTTTGAATAAAGAAAACGTTGAGCAAGCTAAATTGACACTGGCTAATGAAATTTCATCCATCTATATGCAAACAAATGGTGATCTGCAGTCATCAGAGAAAATTCAAGCAAATGCCACAGATATATCTTTAACTGAACAAGGTCATAGTATGTGGAGTTACTATTCTCAGTTGATGACCCCAGCTACCTGCAGTGATGTGGATTACAGTTCATCTCCTGAAGAAGAAATAAATGCCTATTTAGCAGAACCACTGCTCCCACCAACTGCAGACATCTTTAAATACTGGAAGGGCAACACAAAATACCAAAATTTGATGAAACTAGCAAAAAATTCTTAATTACACCACCATCAACAGTGATTTCAGAAAGACTATTCAGCACATCAGGCATCATAGTGGATAAAAAACGTAGTCGGTTGGATCCAGAGCGAGTTCGAAAGCTGTTTTTCTTAAATAAAAATCTGAATTAAAATTCTCACTTATTTCTTTTAGGTTGAGTGCTTTCTTTTATATACTAAAATATGTGTTTAGATTTTCATGTGCAATATTTGCTGTTTATCTATGTTAGCTCTCCCTTATTCTCATTCACAAAAGTTTCTGAAAAGATATCGGTACTGTTATTGATATATTAATTTCCATATGCTAAGGAAATTAAATATAAATAAAAACTTGTTGCATAATCATCAAGATTTTAACATAATTTATCTTTTAATATTGTGTAATTTGTTTTTTTTTTTAATTTCATTTGTAATATAAATATGTTCAAAAAAAAATCTTTTTTAATAAATATTTTTAAAAACTGTATCGTTTTTAATTAAAGTAGCTTTAAAATTTTCCTGTAAAATTGTTTTTCCTCTCTGTCCTTTCTTATTATTGTAATTATATGATGGATTCGAGAGATTCGAGATTCGAAGGATTCGAGAGATTCGAGAATCCTTTAGGATTCGGATTCGGATTCGAATTCGAGAAAATTTGGATTTGTCCCATCTCTAGTGCTAACGTATAGCACTCCACTCTGAACTAACAGAATTAATAATTGGGGGTTAGTAGCATTAATTGAAGAAATGGAACGAAAGTTAACAGTATAAGCTTTGAAATGGAATTACGGTGAAATACTCAGGGATATTTTTAAATGTGAACCATAAAAGCAGTATGAACACTGGAAATGTCTGCCTTTACGGAACTTGATACCAATGACTTTTAGAAGGTAGTCAATTTTTCTGAACCTGGGCTAGACCATCATCTCAACCATCCTTTTACTTGTATGTGCACGGTATACAAAAGTACTCCTTTTTCGGCTGTTTATACGTTGTTTGGTGACGTTACAAATGTGTGGTCTGCGCAATCATTCCGCCACATCTGTTACTCTAAAGCAGGGGCATTAAGCTGTCATTAAGCTTTACCTAGCATGTAAATAAATCCGAGTTATTATCATTCTGTGTTTTTATCCAACTTATCACAACAACAATAAGCTACTAGCTGTCGCGGGCCGGATTGATGACACTGGCGGGCCGGATTTGGGCCGCGGGCCGTAGTTTGGAGACCCCTGCTCTAAAGTCTCATAGTGTTGTAGTATGTTGTCCCAGAGAAAAATGGAATCGAGCATGCAAACGTGTCGTACATTCTTCCCAACTTCCAAAAGAGAGGGGAGAAACATTTTATCCTGTCCGGCGATTTGGTTTTTGTATTTGATTATGAAACACCATATTATTCAAGCAGAGCTATAGGTACAGACAAGTATTTATTGCCGTTGTGAAGCAAAACTGCTTTTAAGCTAAGTTTAGAAGAATCAAAGAACCAATTGTTTGGTTCATGTTTCTGTCCTCATGCATCAAATAAGTGGTCAACATTCGTATTATATGCCAATGTCCCTGCTTGAGCGTAATAATGTGTAAGTCCTTTTGGACGTTTCCGGAAGTCAGTTGTATATACGTCACCTTCGAAGAGATTCCATCCTTTTAAACTGGATGCTAGGAGTTCTGACTGTGCTTTTACTACTTTTAAATCTCGAACCAAATCATTCAGTTCAGGGTGTGAAATTAAATGTGATTCTATTAAACACTCTGGTGCTCCAAAGTCTAGATCATTGTCCTGTGCGAATTGGGGTATCATCAGTTGGATCACCGGCATATTCAGGTTCTTCTTCGTTCAAACTCCACGATTCTGATAGTTTTGGGATAGGAAATTCTTCACTATGTTCGACAGGCCGCGAAGTGATGGTAAATTGGGATACTGAGCAGCATGGTTAGACTTCAGTCGGATGTCCTGTATGTTACGGATGCAAAAGTAACAATCTGTGGCATGATTTTTCGGTTCTCTCCACACTATAGTTACTGTAATAAACATAAATCAAGTATGTAGAACACAAACACGTTAGTAATGACGTTTACGGCACAACATAGAAAATACAGTAACTTCATGCACCGGTAAATGCCTACCAATGTAGTATAAATGATTTGGGTGCCTATTTTTTGCAAGTAATAGATAGGAATAAACTACACAAAGTGGTGCAATGTTTATTTATTTAGATAAATCTATCCAGCATATGATGCATACTTATATACATAAAGGGGCATGTTACTAAAAAATCATGGGTCATAGGCAATTTCTGTTTTTAAATTCGTTTTTACGCTGGCAAAATACATCAGAACCACTTAAAAATTTCCGGGTCACAAAATGTGTGTTTAACTGTGTTCTCTGAGTGGAATCCTATCCCGAAACTTAGTGGAGATGAGCTGGATAAAAGTAAATAATTAAGGCATTACCTTATCAAAATAAAACCGAAACCTCAAGGCTGCTGTGTTGTTAGGGATAAAGACCCGATTATTTGGAAAGGTACTTACAACTTTATTCCAAATACGTGAAATCAAAATTATGAAAGATTAAGCTATCCAAAAGAAGCAAAAACGCACAAACATAAAATATTGTTACGATCTCCTGGTTTGGAAAAAGCACCGAGCATTTTCCCTCTTGCATTGGGATATAAAAACATGAAACAGGCTTCCCTGCTTTATACCGGTTTATTACACAGATAAATTGACACATTTACAATATCAATATAAAATATAGAAATATACATCAGTGTCCTAATAAAAATAAAAATATGTATTTTATGTAAATTTTTCTATTAGTGAAGTGTCTTGGTCAAGCATATAAAATAGAAAACAAATAATGTTTCGGCCCAGTTGCTTATATTATGTTTTTAATAATCATACGTAATTAATTCGTATTTTGGTTTACGCACTTAGCGTGTAGTTTAGTTAATAATTATATTTTCCACTTATTTGGTTTTAGGCACTTCTAATATTGCATTTACCCAATTGACTTTTATTAGGGCATGTGTTTGTCGTCCGTTTAGAGCAGGCTAGTCGATTAAATATTTCTCTTGATGCGGGGAAGTTTAAAATATACATTTATATTAATCCTTTAGTGTATAAGCACTGCGGCTTATAATCAAAAAATATTGCAACCTTTATAACACTTTGCAGGCTGAAGAGAGTCAGAGCGTCGTGTGCAAAACGGAATAGTTCATACAGCGCTAGGATGATACAGAACCATGCTAAATATCTATTTGATCTGCCTTGATGCTGCCCTCAGCTAGCATACTAGCGAGCGAGATGCAGAATGTTGTTCGTAGTAGTTAGTTGGGCAATTCCAACAACAATCTACGCAAGGGGTCAGATCTCTTGACTAGCTGCTCTATGACGAATCTGTCACTAACACCATCGCCCATCGACGAAGTTTCTTATCGATTTATTAAGCAATTCTAAATATAGTGTACAAAATGAAAATTAATTTCAAAATACGTGTGAAATAAGAAAAGACGATTATTCAAATTAAAATAAGAAGTGTTGATGTATAGAAATAAAATGTTCACAATGTGTTACATTTAAAATAATCTCTTTAAAGTTTTAACAAATGTTATTATTTATTGACCCTGTGAAAGGAAAATATTTCAAAGCATTGTTGTGCAAAGCGTTTAAATAAGAAGTAGAATTACGATTATTAATTCATATCAAATAAATAAAATGGTAGGAAAAATAAATTATGTTAATGCTTCCCTGTTTTTAAGATAACCAAAATCATTAAGATATTCATAAAATGAGTTATATTAGATAAGTTAGGATTAATTACAAAAATCAATTACAACAACAACACCAAGACTTCTGCTAATAATTGCATCTAGTCAAAATTAAATCAAGTGAAGTGTTCCTGATTCCTTCAAAGTGAAGGAAAAGAACCTACAAATGTAGTTACCTTCAATTAAATTAATATGAATTAAATTGTTTAAGTACGCATTACCAGAATGATAATTACATAGCAGATAGAGTGTAGTCAAGGTGCACCAGTTAATTAGAAACTGTAAAATTCCATGATCAAACTGCACCGGTACACATCGGAAGATTATACTCAAACTGCACCGGACCGCCAGCTCTGAACATGCTGTTTTCTTAGAAATTCCCTTTCTTAAATATGAATAAAATTTATAACATAAATAAACAAGAAATTGATAAAAAACAGAATGCAATTAAACAATTTATTCAGCAATATGTACATAACTTAGTTTATACATGCTACATGTTCGTCAATGAATTAAAATCATATATATATATATATATATATATATATATATATATTCGTATAATTACATTTCCCCTGTGCTGTTCATCTTTGTATATGTGTCCGTTTGCACTGACTTCAATACCCCACAAAAATTAAAACTATTTGGGTGCGCTTTATAAAAATTCGAGCTAAATTTACTATGAAGAGATTCACAGGCGTTTGTGGTTCTATCGTTGCTACTCGGACAAGCCCACATTGTCACCGGAAACTTAGTTGTTTCCGATAGGTAATTTTCGACGATATAGTCCGCAAATCCTTTCACTTTTTCACAATTAGGAATTGTCGACAGGAGATCAAAAACAAAACAAACACACATCAAAATAGTTCTTGAAAAATTTAGAATTCCCGACAAAACAAGTGTGACGTATGAGTAAACTGGGCAAGTGTGCGGTATGATGAGTCGTCTGTTCTTTGTTCTCTGTAATATAATATTACATTGCGAAAACGACAGATGACTCATTACACCGCATATTTGCCCAGACTGCGTATGAGTATTTATTTACATTTTGATGTTTTCTGTTTCGAAGTTTAGTGCAAACAAATTAAAATATTCTCGACATAAAGCAGTAACCTATAAATTTTGTATTACATATTAACAATATGGGAACTAATATAAAATAACATTATTTCTATTAAATTATTACATCTTTAACTCATTTTACTTACGATCCAGATTTAACTAACTTTAATGTTTGCGATGTTGTAACAATCGTTTGAGTGAACAAATTCCATGAACAAAAACAGGTAGAAAAGCGTTAAATAATCACATTGTGATTGATTACAAATCATTAATTTCATTAAATTTTATAAATATATGTTATTATGTAATAATAACCTAATTATATAATTTTTAACAATATATTTCGGTGTAAAACTCAAACTTGCGTATACCCTATTTTGTATTGAGCGAGTGAGCGCTGCAAAACACCATTTGGTGACACTACAGGTTAATACCTTATTCTTAGTCTCACTTTGATCATCGAGAAGCTCTATGATTGCTGTAGTGAGCTCATATTGCAGGAATTTAAAAATTCAAGAAAGAGGGGAAAATGAATGTAATATAATATTACGTATTCTTTATCAATCGTCTCTGCCCCATCTGGTGTGCCACAGGAGCCCACTTGGAACCCCATTTATCTAATGTACATATACATCAATGCTCTACTTCACTGCGACTGTTTAGCATATGCTGGTAATTAACTTGTTTGTCGATTGTTATAAATTACATACTAATCTAAATCCTATACCTTGGGGTAGAAGAAATAATGTACATTCAATGCTGTATAATGTGCTGTAATTTCTTGTACCGATTGTAATACATCGCTATAATATTTAACTCCGGTTTGTGAAACTCGCTACTTCAGAAAGCTATTCAATGCGGCTAAATAAGAAATCGTAAACATACAAACTGTATGAAATTGGGATGAATATACCTCTGCATGGAGTAAACAATATTTTGTGGATTATGAACATATTTGATCTAGCTACTGGTGGTACCTCGGAGATAATAGGTAACAGAGGTGGATTTGTATATACATATAATAGATGATGGGATTGCTTCCCAAAATTCACACATGAAGAAACATCACTGCACCAAAAACATTTACGCACAAAAACTTTTTAAGGTGGATAACGTCATGCAGATTGTCATCAATTGAGTCACCATCAATTACAGGATCCTTTGAACCCTATCACTGGTAAACCAGTCTGAAGCAGTAACGCACATTTTCGATATAGTCCAGGGAAGCTAAAAGGTTGGACACCCACCAATTTATCATCAAATTGTTTACAATACTATAGTATAAGTGTAGATCAGTATTAACAGTTTTGATAATAAACAAAAGCAAAATAGTAACTCTTTTTTAACTCGGTGCATCTAACAACAATAAAAAAATTGCTAGAAGTGCATTGTTAGACATTTGAATACGTAGATTCTACTATTTCTGAATTTTGGTACGTTAGTATGTTATTATGTGCCTAAATAATTATAGTGTTGCAGTCCATATAATTATTAATTCGCCAATAATTTTATTAAAGTAATTTTTTCATTTTTGAACAATGAAAAATGTTGTACAAAGATGACAGTAGAAAACTTTATGATCAGGCATTAATAACTGTTGATTGCAAGGATTATGATGTAGTATTACTGACATTATATCACAATGTCAGCCTCCTCACCAGATAAATTATTTATTTAAATCCGGTGTCACATGTTTCGCTAGCAACGATGCCAACATCTTCAAACCGTCTATAACCGGACTTAATGAAATAATTTGTGTGGTGGGGAGTTTGCCGATGTGATATAATGTCAATAATAATAGTGTAAAAGTTCTTGAAGCCACATATTTACAATTGATACGGATGCCAAAAATGCTTTTGGATGTTATGCATGTTTAAGGTAATGCATAATAGTTCAAATATGCTCCTTACCCCGAAAAGTATTTTTAAATCAAAATATATTTTATAAATACATTATTACTATAAAATTACTTGGTTAATTACGAAAGTTTTGGAACAATGTACGATATAAGTTGCAAATCCTGGTTTAGTCGTAAATATTAATCTGATGATTAATTTATCTGACAAACTGTCCAATTACATTATAACCTATAAGCTGCTCTACATAATATACCTAGCAAATTACAAGAACTCAATAAAAGCGGATTCTCATGCTATGGTGACCTTTTATAAGATGTGGATGACTCAAATTATAATATACATATAGCTCTAAACCAAATATCTAAAGCAGTAAATCAGTAATAACAAAAAGTAAATAATTAATTTTGGCTACATATGTATATCTACTGCGGTTTTAAATTTTATAAAAGTCAAAGTCTCACAAATGACCACATTGATATTGCTGTAGATATGTGGATACTGGTGGTGGTATAATAACATCCGTAACGTTCAAATGCAAATTATAAGATCTTGTTATGATTCATTCCCTGAACTTTAATTATGTGTAGGAAGAAAATATGTTCTCGTTTGCTATTTTGAATTATGAAACTATAAGACATTTGCTTCCAGTTCCATAAGTTTCCAATCCGAAAACTAAAGAACGGAAACCTTCTCAATCACACATAAATTGTATAGCTGAGATAAATGTATCAAAATATCTGCAAACTTTAATTTTTGGCGAATCATATATCAAATAAACACTAAGATCGAAAATACATGTGTGTTTTGATTTAATGTACTATTGCGGCAATAAAAAATCGGACTTTAAGACCTCATAAAAATTAAAAATATTTGAGTATGCTTTAGAAAAATTCGAGTTAAATTTACTATGAAAAGATTCACTAACGTTTGTGGTTCTATTATTGCTACTTGGCCCATATTGTTCCGTAATTTTCTACGATATAGTCCGCAAATTCTTTCACTTTTTCACAATTAGGAATTGTCGACATGAACTCAAAAACAAAACAATCATTTACATCATTCGGGGACAACAATGGCAAACCAAATGTCCAATGTAACCATTGACGGACTTCGTTGTCACTTTTGTAACACCTTGTTAAACCTAGGTTTTGAATGTTTCGCCACCAATTTTGTGATAAATGAAAACGACAACCTGTTAGTTTTATATTAGGAAAAACATATTCTGCTGTCTAGTGGAAGCCAATTCAAAGTCGGCAACAATTTTATTAGGACAAAAATTTCACATTTCTGTTTGAGCATTCTTGAGTCACTGCTTCAAAAACTTCCAAATAACTACGAGATGTTTTATCTGGCAATAAACAGACTGCTACTGTAATATAATGTGAATTAAGTATTCCGGGAATGGTAAAAAATTGCAAAAATATCGAGGAGAGTAATCAAAAGTCCCATCAAGATAAATCTTATCACATTTGCTGAGAATCTGTACGTCTGTAGTCCACGAAAATATCACAATTTTTTAAGTTGATTGTTATATACTAGAAAATTTTCATTTTTAATGGTTATGGGTATTAGCATTTCTAATCTTACTTGCACATCTTCTATACTAATTGGTAGAGCGGGTAAAACAGATCTTCTTGAGGTGTAAATATTTCTTCTTACGCACTTGACATCTGTTATTGACAAGTTGTTAATAGTATCACTAGAGATTTCCGACTTTATTAATTTCGAACGCTTTTCGGTTATGTCTTCCGCCCATTTCCTTTAACTGAATTTGAAGTAATTTCCCTGTTAAGCTTTCTTAGAAGATAATGATAATGTTACTTGTTTCCGCTTTTAGTAATACGGATACATCACTATTCACATAAAGTTTAGAAGTACAACCTACTTTAATACATTTGCACTTAAGGCAAAAAGTTTCTTCCGTTTTGTAAAGTTTGTAACAATTTTCTACAATTAGTTTTTTTACCACATTGACCCGGCATTACCGAAAAATTACTAATTTTAACAGTCTGTATTTACTATCAAACAAAGTGCAAGATCAAATGAAACTATTAAACATTAGGACATTTTTATGTTATAAGGAAAGGGATGTTTTTCCTCGTTAACCAATAAGGGACCAGGACAAGTCGCTAACAGGTTACCAAGCAATCGGTATTGGCAAATTCCATGAAAAGTCATTAACCGATTACGACCGCGAACTGGTGCAGTTTGACTTATCATAAATCCCGTCGAAATTTAAAACTTGCCTGTGTTTGTCATTCAGCGGTCCAGTTTGACTATAGTCAACAAATGAGCCAAATTTGTCGAAAATATATATATTTACTTAAAGATCAAAACAGAAAACAAAAAGATTGATAGCTGAGCAACATGGCGCCAGTGGCATATTGACCCGCTTAATGGTTAATTTTATGTTCCTTGAATTAATGAACGAAATTTTCCTTTCCAGCTGAGCCAAGTTATTGGTATTAATTAGTTCTTGAAACGCCGATTCCCAAATGCATGCTTTAATCAATACTTGCTACTCAATAATCGGCAGTTAAAAAATACTAGAAAGTTGTCCCACAAGAGAAAGAAACAAAGGGACGCCTTTGTTTAAAATTAGCTAGAAAAGAAGAAAAAAAGATAAGTTTCTAATTCTAATTCCAATCAGACAACCAAAAATCCCATAGTAAGTGTGAAATTGCCTTAGGAAATTAAATACGAAATATCAAAGCAATCCTTGAAACATGTGTAAGTCCACACGTTCTGCATCCGTGAACAATACCTACAAACGACATAGAATTTGTGATGAGCGATTCAGCGGATGATGCCAAAATTGGGGAAAGCTTGAACTAAAGTTTCGCCTCAAACAAGTACGGAAAACAATAAAATTGTACGAAACTTAAGCTGTCAAATAACGGTGTGAGCTATAGACAACCAAACAAATAAGTCGATAACAACGATAAAAGAGATGATTGAAACGTAAGTGAAGTCGTAAACAACGACGGCAAAGATTTCAAAATGGAAACAAGGGAAAAAGAAAAATGACCGTATCGGTAAAACTTTCGGTGAAGGTAAGTCTAGATACGTACACTGGACCCATAGACTGTGCCAAAGCTTTCCACCACAACGCAGCCTCTTCCTTATTCGAGGAGTAATTGCAAACAACCGAAAGTATTAAAAATTAAAATAACAAGCTATTGTAGATTTAGCACGAATGTCAAATTCATAAATAATTCAACAATAAAACTACTCTATTCTTGAAACTTACTAACTTAACTAACTATATATATATATATATATATATATATATATATATATATTCGTATATATATATATATATAAGAAAGAAAGGTAATGCTACAATTGTGAATTTTTGAGTTCATACTGGTTTCGTAAGTGTTTAAATCATTAAATGTGAAGCACAAAAATATAAAAGCAAATAAAATGAAGGTCAAGCTAAACGGAACAGAAGGAAGTTACAAGAGTAGAAAAAATAAGAGAAGTTTAAAGTTTAAAGCAGCCCATCTTGGATCAAAAATACCAGGGCTGAGTAATAAGAAGTAGAAAGTTTATTGGTAATCATATTAGGAACTAAAAACGCGGATACATACAGGAGATGTCCCACTGAAACTCTCACAGACCATCGCTTGGTTGTGATTGCTATTTTTTTGAGACGCTTGCCACGATTAGCCTACTTTCTATCGGTGACAGCCCCTTTGGGAGGTCATTTAAGATATTAACAAAATCTAACTTCTCTTAATAAATCGAAAACTGTTTTCACTTCCATTCTGTTAAAACCCATCAGTCTTCCAAAGAGACTTGAATGAATTTTGTGTCGTTGCGTAAAAGATCAACCAGACCTTCCCTTTTTTATTGGTATTGAACTGATGTTGAATACGATTTGCCTTTGGTTATTAATGCGCAGTTTTTCGTATTCCACTGAAGCAACCAAATGCCCTAACATTTAAATCTTGCGAATATCTTACTAATTCGGTTTCTTATTCAATATCTGTAATTACAAAATAGGTGCTCTTGCTTGAGCGGGTGGTGAAGTCAGTTCAAGAATTTGGCAACTTGCCCCAAAGTACCCAACACAACATTTCTTTCTTTACAAGGGCCCTACATGTTCTGAGAGCAGTTGATAATTCATTAGATTCTTAGTATTCATTCGATCAAAAATCTTATTTACTGCTAATGCTGTAGGAATTTACCGGGTACTGTTATTCTCACCTTAGCCACTGTAGTAGTTATCGCCATTTGCAAAGTTATAATATGTCTCCAACTTAAGCGGGTCTGCAGTATGAACATAGTATATCTCTATTTCCTTTCTTGATAAATTGATGTTTGTTTGCCCCATTGGTCAGCTTGTTCTATTCTAACATAGTGGTTAGTTGACAATCAACAATCAACTTCTTTAGTACTGCGTGATCTGTATAAATTTAATAGTACTTAGAGGTTGTTGTGTCTAATAATGTGGTGCCTAATAAAAGTGAAGTGCTATCTTTCAGCCGGCTTTATAGATACGTATACTTTGTTCCAATTGGTTGCTTATGCATTTACAACAAATTTTCTACTTTGGCGATTGATGGTTTCCCAATAAATTAGTAAGATCGCCTGTACCTCACTATTACATTATATACCTTAGTTAACTTATTCATGTATATAATGATGAAAGGAATAATTCGGCAAATAGCGATTAATCCTTCGAAACCTACCTAGTCGCTTATTATAGGATCAAATGTCCTGAAAATCTGACTTTAGTTCTTGCTGTGCCACATATATATATATCGCTGGGGAAACAATATTGAAGAGTTGAAAAAGTTAAAGGTGGTTTAGTGATGGTGCTATTTGTAGTATTATGCAGAACTACGTCTATAGGAGGCTTTATATATTTTCTATCTAGCATGGGGCTCTGCCATAGTGGCCATGTGTACCAAAATTAAAATTTTCCCAATGAATTGCTTCAATGATTAACGCTGGCTTGAAAGGAAGTCGCAGTTTCACGCAAATGTCGTCACTAATAAACAAAGTTTACTAAACGTGTGGTACCGGATAGCAGTAGCGTAGTGGTGTGGGCGTGTGTAGGGGTAATTTGTAGCTCGTAATCGATCTCGACAGTATCGTGAGAGTGTGCAAAGCGACATTACGTTTGAATGTAGAAAACGTTGCAAAAAATAAACGTCATGTATTGAATTTAAGTAACAGTACTCCATACTGGCAGTTTATGTGATTTTATTTTTATGGTAAGTGTGTGCAACATCCCACAACATCTAGTATCTAATGAACACTTTTGTCTACTTTGGACTAAATACGTTTCATTATGGCAGTTGCCATCTATACAATTACGATACAATTTGCCAGGTGTTCACGGTACAGTACAGGAATGTATAAAAGACGAGTTGAGAAATCCGGTAATCTGTCTCTGTGCGGATGAAACAACTGATGCTCAGAAATACAGCGCCATTCAGGTTGTAGCGCGTCCTTTAAAACGTAATGGTTCACCAGCTTCATTGTTGTTATCCAGTAAAGCAATTCAGAAAACTGATGCAGAAGCCGTTGTCAAGATAATAAAAGATTCATTAAGAAAAGTTTCTATCACAGCAACCCAGGTCACAACGTTCGTTACTGACGGTGCCACATCAATGCTAAAAGTTGGTAGGATGTTGAAAATATGCTTTCCAACCCCTCTTCACATAATATGTAATAGTACACCCCGTAGCAGAAACTATTTGAAAGAACTACTCGATGGTGGATAAGTTAATAGCGTTCACCAAAAAGTGTTCATCAAATCTCTCAAACGCATCTGTGTATTCAAACAATTGTGTCCGAAATTGCCAGAACCACCTCAGTCTCTAATAACGCGATAGGGAACATGGCTCCAGGCAGTATCTTGCTTTCAGAAATATTTTTCAGTAGTTGGAAATAGTCAGCAATTTTTTTCCAATTCGGACGTTCAACAACAAATAGATGAAATATCCATGAGTATTCTGAAGTTGCACAAACTATTGAGGAATTAGAGCAATAACAGTCACTTATCTACACCAGGCGCATTAAATTGCATAAACAATTTACAAGCCGCTCTAGAAAAGTTGACGAACACTATAGGAGTCGATGTTGCTTAAAAATTTTGTGCATTTTTAACGAAAGATCCCGATTTACAAAAGGTTCGGTCTATAACTAAAAATTGAGAGTGCACAGATGAGGAAAAGGAATATCCGACATTAGCAAATTTTACTTCATTGTATGTCATTTTCGAAGTATAGGACACTGTATTCACAAACCGTCGACGACTGAATGAATCGACAATGGAACCGTTGCTGATGTTGTAATTCTACGCCGCTTACCAGGGCGCTTACCTATTGCCACAGTGGACATCAGAACGACAGTGCAAGGTATATATTGTATTGCCGTACCTACTTTTATGCGGTGCGCCACTGCCGGTACCACCTTTTCATCAAACTCTAATGCGAATAACTTCACAATTCCCATCAGCTTAATTCAGTATGGAGCCTATTCTCATGAGTTTTCCTTAGTACTAATTTTTACCCAAAAATGTTCAAATTTGGGAAACTCACTCTTAATTATATGCAACTGAATATGTCAAAATGTATGTATATAATATAAAATACGTACTACATACATAAAGTTATCCATAAAGTATGTATAATCAAAATTGCATATAAATATTGAATTTCAATGGTGATGAATATTTAAATTTTAAATTTTTTATCATTGAGAATCGTATTCGGTGAAAAAGGCAGGAGGCTTCCATCAGGTATATATATTTAAATTTGTTTCATTTGATTACATGGCAGTTTTGACACGTTTCGTGAACAAATGCAGATAAAAGCCCACCTTGGCATGTATTCGTAAAATCCATTAAAGTTAAAACAGTTGATTTTCCCTTGCGAACGAAGACGGAACTTGGTTTCCAATACGTTAATGTTCGTTCGGCAAAGAAAAGAACAGGAAACACAGTTTTTCGGAATCGATTTTGGTTACGAGGATTTATGTTTCGTTTCATTTTAAAATACCCGGACGCCATATGCAACAGTTGGGTAATATCACAAAAATGTATATAATCACAAATCGTATTACACATCAACTGTGGAATAACGTACAATTTTATTGCAGCTAAAACTACAATTTTATAAAACGGTGGCTTTGATACTCGTTTTGCGAAACGAATCCTCACAGTTTTGCTGTAATTTATAAATTTGGTACGTAATTGCTGTTTAGCTTTTAATTTTTACATATGTATAATTAAAATGCTAGTTACCCGTCACACTGGCGACTCATGTAATATGTAATTTCCATTATTTCTAGTCAAATTACCGGTCTCAAGTCAATACAGTAGAGCAAATTTCTAAATATGAATTACAGATGGTGGAAACCGCTTTCGAAAGAAGACTACCAAGTAAATAAACCCCTGTAGTTGAGTATTTCTAAATCTTAATGCTTATAATCCAGTATCTCATAACTTATTATTTCTAAAAACTTAAAATATTGTGTCCTTTATAATTTAAATTTATACTAATCTCAGGATAGCTTTAAATAATAACAACAGTTGCAGCCATATCTTTATACTCTATGTAATACAATTGTACGTATGTAGGTACGTAACACAACATGCAACGACTTAATTGTACAGCATTCGTTGCTCCACTTTCTATATTTGCATTTAGCTAATTGTAAGCTTATATACCATTAATCCTTGTGTCTTAAGTATAACTTATTGAAACACGTACATATTTAGTACTTTCATGAAAACTGAGCTACATTCTATAACTCATCAATAGATGAAACAAAGATATCCCTGTTACACTTTCTTTTGGAAAATGGAAAACAAGATTTTGACAACTAAATTGTTATTCTCAATAGAACCACCAAATAAACGCCGCATAATGACCTCAGATAACTACACTGCACAATAGATAAACGTGCAACACACACGCATACATGATTAAGTTGGTATTAAGGATATACTTCATCTATATATTAAATCCACTGATAATAATAATCATAATTAAAATGCACTAGGAGCACTTAAAATGCGATAGCCAAAATCCTACATTAGTAAACAAAACGATAAAGATTTTGAGGAAGAAGAAATATGCAATAAGTTTGCATATTAGATGATGTCTGATTCAAATATATCTAAGTTACGTGTTTAAATATCAGTAAAATGAGAGGAACAATTGTAGATTGAAGGTACATTGAGGTTATACCGGTAGTGTTGATGCTAGGAACGTCCTCGGGTTTTTTGTGTCATTATTTGATGCTTGATTAATCTGTATTTCTGGAGATGCTGGTGGTAATGATGACGGAACATCAATATATAATAGTAACACATGGGAAAGTCCAAAACAAATTTCTAGCAAAGTTTACTGTTTTCTCGACTAGCGTTAACGGATATGATATTGCTGAATTGCAGCATTAGGACTTTGAAAATGTAATTGTAGGAGTGGTTGAAGAACATTCTCAATGTTACAAACTGCTGCCATGCTATTCTCCAACGAACTCTATGATGATCTAGACTGTGGCGATTTCTAGTGAGAATATAATTTGAAAGAAAAATGTAATAAATTACGTCTTTTGTTAAAATGTTTCTTCTTTATATCGTCACTTAGACTTAGACAAGTAGGTAATATAAAAATCTATAGACAAACTTGGGATAATTTATATTTGTTTTATTTTCTTTGTGTTATATCAATAATAGCAATACATTTATAACTTATTCAAAAATTCCTCCAAATTGATCTTATAGTTCTAAAAGTGATTCGTGTATAATTTTGCAAATACTACGTTAACATTGAGAATCTTAGCATTTTCACATCCAATGTTTTATTTTACTTCAGTGGACCCGATTGAGATCATAGTTACCACCCAAGGCGGATAAAATCTTCCGCACATACCTTCCTCCGCATTTGCCTCTAAGATTGCCATAATAATTGAAGTATTTATTATTTATTAAAAACAACGTACTTGGAATAACTGCTTTATTTCATTGTTGTTCTTTAATGTTATTATATTACTGTTTCACTTACCCTTAGGTCAGTTAAATTCAAGTCTAGTGTAAAAATTTTGCTTTTGTAGTTGAATACTTGGTTGGTTTATTTGGTATCACAGTTAAGTAATTATTAAATTTCTCTTGTTTATTGCGTGTTTTGAAAAGAATTTTGTTAGAAGAAGAAGTGGATAGATTTAGTATTTAAAACATCTATTTGACTGTACATTAATTAGAAAAGTTACTAAAAGGTGGAACGGAAAAATTAACCGACAATTGTGAAACTCCTGACTTAAACCAAATTCATATTTTACTAAAAAATAAGAACCTGAACCCTGAGATGAAGTGTTTTTATTTTGATTTAAGATTTTACGAATTAATTTGTATCAAGTATCAAGTATCAAGTTTAAAATTTTATAAATTAAAATTTGATTTCTATAAAATCATTAATCAATTCAGTTAATCATAACAATATTTTATATGGAACTTGCAACGTGGACCAGTATCATACTTTTCTACTTCAAACTTGACATGAAGTTGTTGTTCATAATGATTTCTAGCCTCATCCGGGAAATTTGCGTTCTTTTACAAAACATCAATTTGTGGCTGAACACCAAATTAACTTATTCTAGGTTTTCCTGCTGTCTGGTTTTCAGTCCATACGTACCACACTCGCATAAATATCTCAATGAATATCTCAAAAGACAATGCGCCTTCGCAAATCAGCTAGTATTAATCTAGGGAACACTGGCCTAATCTCCCTTTGGCTTCTGGAGGAACTGGGGTGACCATACGTTATGTAGACGATACACCAAACATTGTATCAACAAGATATAATCGGGAAAATTGATTCAGTCCAACAGTCCGTAGACTATTTAGTATTAAAATATTATTGAAATATTCGTGCGTTCAAAACATGATGCTGTTTACTCTACCTATTTCAATACCGTTGGAATTAGATAATATTTGCTCTTTCTATCTCCCTCTCCATATTTTCCCTCCATCTCAATTTTGGCCTCCGACGCCATTCTCCTTCTCCCACTTTACCCTCCATAACCTAGTTGTGTATTCCGTTCCTCAACATTCTTACTATGTTTCTTAACTATCTCTGCTTTTATGCTTTCCCTACACTTACAATATTTAGTTCTTTAAATAACATCGCCAGTTTACTATTCGATTGTCTTTCTCATATATCTACTACCCTCCTTCCTCCAAAAAATCTATATTTTTCTTTTCTGTTAGATAATGTATGCATATGTATTCTTAAATAATCTCGGGAAATTCATACGCTGGCTTAGAATTTGTTATACCAGGGTAGATTGAAATGCTTTCGGAGTAATAATGAAAACAAAATTATAGCGATCCAAGTTATATTTTGTTTTCCATATAATCCCATCGAAGCTCAACACACTTGGTCCAACGTTCTCTAACTTCTAGATTCCTTCCCGGAGGTTACTTTCTTCAAGGTTCCCAAAATAATCGTTTGCAACCTCTACCAGATCTTCATTCGACCAAAATCTCTTTCCACCCAGAAGTGTTTGGAGTTACGGAAACACATGGAAGTCATAACCATTCCCGGGCGTTTCTCCTTAATTGCTGATTTTAATCCGTCCACAAGCGTTGTGTAATATTGACCAATAACAGCTTTACTTCTTCAAGATAACCAATTAGCCAAATTTTGTGTCCCAAGAAACCGGTGTCATCACCTTTCCAGCCGATTGAATGGTATTTGTCTTCGTCGCAACCGATTGACCGCGCGCTGACCCACTATTCTGATTGTATTTTTGTTTCTGATATGTAGTGATGAATCCAGACCCCTTCCATGGTCACGAATCATCTATTGAAATCAATTGGATTCCTTCTAAACACTCCCAAACAATCGGCTGAAATTCGAGCTCCAATGCCCATTTACCCCGAATAGGACAAACGCGCACCCCTCAAGCTTTTCTAGACCTAATCCAATATGTAAAATACGAACTCCTCGTTCATAAAAGATGTCCACGGTTTACTCAATTTCACTCCTTCGGTGATCTGCCAGAACCACGTTATTGTTTTTTTCACAATTTGGCGTGGTAATCGATGTCGGACGCCCTGAACGTGGTTCAACGCTTGAATTCCCAAAATGGAAAATAAAGCAATAAATCGTCAAGAACGGTGTTTAACTTCGATTTGACTTCTGTAGCGGAAATAGAAAAATTTGATGACCTCTCGAACATCGTTTTTATCCATAATTGAAAGTACAAAAAGGTACATCACTTAAATGCTTGGCAAAACCAGACTATTTGATAGATCGATTTAACATTTGCAGTCAATTGATATGAAAGCGTTGCCAACAAAACGACATAAAGTATTTGGAACAGTTACAAGCTCCTAGTAGCGATTCCCGTCATTCTACTCTCATATACGTGTCCAAATCCTTTTTTTTTAATTTATTACATATGGAAGTTAATTTACTTTCTACTATACGTGATTTTGTTACGGATGAGCCGATAATACCGTTTTATATCTACACATCACGATCACGTATGAGATTTTGTTATATTCAATATCGAAAACATCTGCTCTATGAATAACTTTTGCTGCGGGTTAATGAGTATTTTATGAGCGATTGACTATGTGAACATGAAACTCGATATTTGTTTGATTTACGGGTGAAATAATGAGTATGTCTGTTGCAGCTGTTGTCTGGAAACACCAACACCTACACTGTGGTTGATCAGAAACTGGACCCACCAATCATTGCTACTAAAATACGATTTCTGCCATACAGTGACTACGTTAGAACTGTTTGCATGCGAATCGAAATACTGGGATGCAAATTCGCAGGTTGGTAATTATTTTAATATATGATGATAGTGGTTCTTTTGATATATCTTGGCGTCGAACAGCTTAACCACAGCTCTCTATTCTAGTCATTAATTATTCGCTAATTCAATGAAAAATGAAGCTGCCTACTCTGCTCGTAACGTTATAAATTTACCTTTCGTTGAATTGTATTGTGAATTTGCGCCTGTTTACATGAATTTTAAGAATAGTTATAGTTATAGCATACAATATATGATATATGTATATACATATATATATATATATTTACGTATTCAGATATTTTGTGATGTTGATGAATACAAATTTTGTTTGCCGAAACGGATCAAGCCTTATCTACAAAACCATACTAAAATTAATCATGCAAGAAGCGATTAGAGCATGATAAAAGCTGACGAAGTGTGAAATTTTCGTCGAGTTTCAGTAACGGTGTCCAATATTTACATCTTATCAGCACCTGTTGTTAAGCATTACTTACATATTTTTCATGCATATACAGCGTAACGCTTCCTGGTATTTTGCCAAACTCATATTTAGTTGGCATATTGAGCGCTGCCGCTGAATAAGCACAAACCGGTGTACTACTTGGGGTGTATCCAATAGGTTTTAACTCTTCACTACAATGTCCATACTTTGGCAGATTAATGCTTATGGAATTTCTAAATGAGTTTGTTCTACTTAATATAGGATAGCTTCTATTAACCCAATATCTACGAAAAATAAAAGGTCACGCTACTTACAGCGTAGGTAAGCGTAGGTACATGGGACCAAAATACAAATTTTAGAATTTCAATTTAATTTGAAAACTTATTTTAGTATACTATTTTACTGATAAATGTTTAAGCAAGAAAACAATAGCTATTGGAACAAACACAAAACATTGATTTACCACATATTCTATTGAGTGCTCTTTCTAGGCGTATTTTTATTGAGACATATCAACAATCTGAAAGCATTCATAATGTTAATGCTACTCATATTGTAGTAAATATAGCTCGCCAAGATCTATTATTTTCGTATTGTACATTCTATCTCCGCATTGTTATAATCGAGCACCACTACAGGCTTCTTCTTTATACCATTAGGAATTCTATTGCTACCGTAGGATAGTTAAAGTGACCATACGTACCATTTTTAACGGGACAGTACCATTTTTTAAGCGGCCGTCCCGTTGTCCCCTATAGATCATCTGGTGGGTACACAAAAATATCCCGTTATGCAAAAATTGTAAAATTAAAACAATATCGCAAAATTCGAGAAACCCACCGCTTTCGCTCACACGACTCTACGTTTAAGTTAATTCAATTATGTTTTGAGCCTAAATTAACCTAATTAAAATTAAAAATATAAATGCCTGTATTGAAACGGGTTTTGCAAATGTATCAACCACTAAAGAGCTACTTTCTGAGTAATAATAAATGATATTTTAAAATCATTTTTCGAAAACCCAAAGTCAGAACTTTTTCTTTATTCCATCCACGCACAAAAAGCCACATTTGATGAGGTTATTTTGAAAATCTAGGCACAGAATTTTTGCTCCTGAAGTCGCAAAAGAAATCGAGCGGTTGAAACAAAATTTAATTTCAAAACGAAGGACTCATTTTTTCCACACAGTGTCAGAAAGTTAGTGAGTCAGTTACAAGAAAATTATGGGGTGGAAGAACGGTGACCAACATAGCCTCTGATTTTTATCAAACTTGTCTGAAGTATTTAGGGCAATGGACATCTTCGATTGGGCTTGTTTGATAAAAGCACCAGAGTCGAAAGACGTTAAGGAAGTAGTGGATTTATTGATTGACAAGGGATTTATTGAACGCAAAAAGATACAGAAGTATTTGATGAGTTTTCCCTTGTTACCAATTATATTAGAACAGAAAAGATTCTAGAATGGAATAATACAAATCTAACAAATCCACCTATAGAAAACCGGTGGGTTGAACTATTTAAGCACTTTAAAAATAATAATTTAAATCACGAAAACTTTTGCACAGTTATTGAATATATGCGGTGTCTGCCACGAACCGATGGACCAGTAGAGAAGATATTCTTTGTAATGAATAAAATATGGACGAGTAAGAAGACTCAATTAATATAAATCAGTCTTGTTAAGATGTATTTGAAGTCCTTACCTGCATTATCAAAAAACAAAAAAATTGTTCTTCTGAGAAATATAAACGAGTTTAAAATATTGATATCACGTATTTGTTTTTCTTTTCTTATTCATTTATGTTACATAAATTATGTATAACATTAGTAAACCAATAAACTTAATGTGCTCTTTGATATTTTATTCACATTAAAACCAACAAAGTATGTATCGTATAATATTTAATGTTTTTATCGATTTCTATGAATACGTCCCATTTTTTAATGAAAAATTAATGGTCACTTTGCGTATGGTAAGTAAGTAAGGATAGTTCTTTTGTCTCTTTTTACGTATTAGGATATTATTTTGTTATGTTTAGGTCTCGATTTGTAGGATTTGTAAAAGAATTAGGTGAATCTGGCGCATTCCTCCGGATTGTTACTATCAAGGGTTACTGACAGTAAATTGTTTATGTGAATGTTATGTAAATGTTTTACTCATCGTATTACAACATTCTCACCTCTTTCACTACTTGTTTTCCCGGTATAGACTTTGAATTTCACAAATATACATATCGCACAAACTAATTGATCGATAAAAGAATTGGCAATAAGGATTAACAAAACAACAACGTCATAAAAAGTGCAAACCATAAAATCATTGAAAATTTACGTAAATTCGGATTTGTAGGATTTGATAGACTGAGAGTTAACATATTTGAACACAAAATTTGTCATAGTGTACCTGAACAACTGTTCATTATTTTTGTCCATAGTAGGCTGTAATATGTGTTATCTTACTTCGTGCAGAAAGTCAATTATATTACCGATAGATATACAAAATACGTATCCCTGATGAATAAGAATCATCTTGCGTTCACAGAAATATTTCAACGGTACGATAGTGAACTTGAGATACTGCTGCGGTTACGTAAAATGCATAAACCTGTATTTCGAAAGAATGTTATATCGCTCTACAGAAACTAAGACACCCTTAATTAGAGAACTATAAGTTAATTATTTCTTTGTTTCTCAAACAATGCTAATCGAGGGGTCGAATAAAGAAAATGTAACAGCTCTAACAACATCCGATAAGATATCTAGTTTAAAATTTTAGCACACAACAACGCGATAAATTTTGATGTATGCATTCAAGGGTTAATGAAGCTGAAAGAAATGCAATGTATGAAAAGCCATCATAATTGGTTAATCACCATTGCAATACAGGGTCAAATATTTTTAATTCCTGCCCAGTAATTTTTGGGTCTTGCTTGGGATGTCACGCCACATCGCTTGTATAACCCCAACTTTGTACCATCAAATTATCATTTATTTAATTTGGTCTTGAATGCGCAGATAATGGTAATCATGTCAAGTCTCATTGAGTACTGGTTATTTACAAAACCTACAATGTGCAGTGTTCGGCCCAGTGATCGCTTCGACTTACATAATATCATCATATGATGTCACATGATATTCTTCTTTTTCCTTTTTCCTATCGAGGCGTGTTCGATACCGTAAACATCACGGATATTAGTTTAAAGATGAATTCCAGCTGTTTTTCCATACTATGGGGTGTGTTCCCCTTAGCTATCTGCTGCCTGGTCTTCTCTTCGTCACAGTTTTTGCCAATCCATTACCATCCATTCGCTCCACATGATCTTTCCAGTATCTTCTCCGACTTCGACTAATCGGTGTTCATCATCTTCATCTCTGTGGTCCTCGTTAACTGTTCGCATTCTCTAGAAATATACTTATCCGCAGAATAATGCTATTCGTATGTATCTATGTAGTACAACTAACCTTAATATGAAATAGGAATTCGAGTAAGAAATTGGTTGTGAATTCTATTGGACCCGACAATTTAAAAATAATCCTTTTTATCCCCTTAAGATATAAAATTTTCAACTGAAGGAAGTACTGCTCAGATATTCGAATAAAATTTTGCTAAACTGCTGTTGAGGAATCCTCTCAAAGAAAACTACAATCCATAACATACAATTACGACACTATAGCAGAATTCTCTTCCGGCGATATTGATTTTATAATAACCAATATCGCTTTTAGCAATAACGTATTATTACATGATATTCTATTCTTTATTAAATCCGCCGACTACGCTGTATCTATTTCAAAATTATTAGCCGTATTCGTAGAATTCCAGGAAGTAATTTTCGTAAAATCTAAACCACTTCCGCTAGGGTATCTATGTTAACATGTTATTTTAAGAAATAACCTACCTATGTACTGGATTCTCTGTAATACGTGGAATATTCTGACCCTATTCAATGGACTGGAGATTGTACAAACGTCGTTCAGATAAATTTGCGCTGAGTCTTATACTTACACTTACACTTGTACCGCGTATATGAAAATTATATATGTAGCTGTATAGTATAACTGTACTCTTAGCAATTTTTAAAACAACTTTTCCCAAGCTTGTAATATTCTATATATATATAGAATATTTGAAAGATCGCTGGAAACGGATTGCAGCATTGCATATTGGTAATATTCAATTAAATAGCTGAAGGATTCTTTTCGTAGCATACATTTGAATAAATATCGACGATAGATACAGACATACATATGTATGTACATACTTCCACATTGAATTTGTTCAATTTGTGTTTTATTTTACATAGAGAGGGTTAGCACTTTAATCAATCTGTTTTTGTTTTATTTTCGTGGGAGCAACATTCAACTCTGATGGATACAAAACGGGAAGGCGGTGTAGACTTCTAAAAACCATAGGACATATTGCTTGAAGTGAAAGTGTTGTGTAGTACGGTTACTTATGCTCCTAGCATAAAATAGGAATCGTTTATGTAGGTAGGTACGTACCATCAATCTCCAACTCTCCTGGAGAAAACGCCTTTTGGTTCGTTATTGTAACAGGACAATATTGAAGGAACAATTCATGTAACATAAATATACGTATAATGTTCAAACTTTTGAATCAGATTGCTAGGATACACGGAACAATGATGAACGGAAATCCTTCCTCCAGAACAAAGAAATATTAGATGGCTTCAGAAGTGTAATGCCAAGAAGCACCAACCTTTTGAACGGATTTCATAATCATATACCTGTTAGGTTTAAATTAGTAGCAAACTAAAGAAATCAAATTAGGTTTTGGTGGTCTATGATCTAGAGCTGAAGCAGGTTACCTCCTATCACATCGATAACTTGGAAAACTCCAAATACTCATTTTGAAAGGACGCCTCATCCGTTGATATTGTTATTATCTTTATCCTTTTTATTTATTAGTTTGTGTTCCTTGCTAAGGGAGACTGTATGATGGCCAAAATGCATACCTGGAGCTTTCCACAGGTTCAGTGTGTTAATAGTAAAACCTAATGTATTTTTTATTATTTGATTAATATTACAAACTTGTTCATTACAAAATCGACTAAAGACTATTAACCGGATTTGACAACCTTAACTGAAGGACAGCAGCCAGAATATGTTTTGATTCTCTTGCTGAATCTTTGGGACAAAATTGGATGATCCATTTCTTCTTCAAAGTCCCTGAACTTCTTACTGGAAATGAGTCAAAGTTGATCGGTTTTCTCCTGATTATACTCCGGATGCGTTTAATGAAGCTGACGTGGGACCTACGGATACATCGCAAAAAGGTTTTTTCCAATTACTTTTAAAGACTAACTCGGAAGGGAAGTTATAGAGTACTTTGAAACTATTAAGTCGAGGTTAGCGTATAGAATAACTCCAGCAAGTTTACTGTATGCAGAAGAAGATAGATACCTCAATTGCGTCTAATCATTTATGTTAAGCCGAATTTTCGCTTCCATAAAATAAACGATTAAAAGAACTTGAGGCGCTCACCATCTTTTACCTTCAGTAAAATTACTGGACCTATTCTACGCGTTGACCTCAACTTAATTTCTTTAAGTACATTAATTATACTTTGAGCTATGTGTAGGTGGGCTTTATAATTTTGAGATGTAGCTTGAAAAGGACCTTGTGAATGTGAATTTTACTATCCTGCACGTTCGGGTTAACAGTGATGGATTACATGCGGTAAGCTTCAATCTTCAACAGTGCCATTGTAGCATTTTTTTATTTTGATATAATTTAGCGGCCTAGAAATTTTGAAGATGTTAAATTTGATGTTTGTGCTTACGATCTTAAGTTGCCAACGAATTTAGCGCTTGCCTGTTGCTGCAGTAGTGCAATTCATTTACACCCCGGCCACTGTACCTTGTGGCACAAAGGTGTGCTTGACATGTCACACAGCGAGGCCATCTTTTCTACCTGTGAACATGTTTATATACTCCTTCTGTTGTAGATCCGCTGTAGGCATTTGATGTCAATAGACAGAGTCTACTCAAATGGCTCGACTCTCCACTTCTGATGATTATTTTTGTGGTTTAGGAGACCACATGTTTGAGGTTTCCGCATGCTTGAAGGACTTTAGGAAGGGATATTTATCGTGAGGGTACGGGCCAATTTAGTACAAATGCATTAAAGTTATAGGTATGTTTAGCATGGATTGGTTAAAATGGTGTGTCTTTAGTTATGGTCTAATTTAACATGAACTACTTGAAATACGGATCGACTATTTGCCGCATCTGATTTAATTATGTACTTAAGTTACGGATCTATTAGTTTTGGTTTTCCAATTATTGGATTTGCTTCTTCTCTAATATGCGACAAATTAAACGTTTGTATGACGAATCTACATTTTCGAGATATACAATTTCTCGAATATTTACATCAAGTTCTTTACGGCCCATTCGACTTTCACCGTTCCATCAGTTGAAGTGCATCAACGGATACCACCTATTATTAACAAAATATGCACTGAATTTGATTTGGTATAGTATTTTAAAATTAGCGTGCTTAATTTCGCAAGTTCAGTCCTTATTCTATTTAGTATCATAGTAGGAATAGATGTCCACAACTTTAAAGATTTAATTGTGGACTGTTACTATCTTCAGTATATTTGTGTTTTGGTTAAGTTTTTTTATTGGTAATTCAATTAAGATCTGAATATGTTACGGTTAGTATTTCTTCATTCTTTTACTTACTAGGTTATTAGTTTATCCTTTTACGATCATCACTTTTATTATTGAATTTGGCATACAATTCTTATCGTTACTTTCAATATGTTAATTCTCAATTTTTGTTAATAAGCTTTTTAAAGGTGTCTGTACTTTGATTTGTGTGTGCTTTTTTGCTAGTTTCTTAAGTGTCTTGGTTATTAGGTCACATGCAGATCTGCTCCGAACATCATCTGACAGGTGCTCATCGACGAACAGCTACCCTAGTCGGAGAAACTTTAAATATCACCGAAGGAAGATCTGTTTACATTGTTCCAGAAACCCTAACAGTAGGTCAGTGTTCCATGGTAATGAAGCAAATCTGTAACCGACATAATTGAGAAACAACATCAAAATGAGGAAGAGCGTTGGCTCATGCAGGCAGCTGACAGAATTTTGAAAAAAGGATAGCAAGTTTTGGATAAGTAGATAGGTATTCCAATCCGAAATTGAAACTACTTTCGGATACTTCCACACTGTCTATATTGTCTTTCATTAGAAAGCACACTGGATGTCGAAAGTATATGGATTGGATGTAAAGGAGAGCACTCTGATCAGCAATCATTTGACAGTTTATCTCCAATTATCGAAACAAAAGTTCAAGAAAGAACACATCTTAACAACCTTTTTCTTCTAAACTTTGTAGTCGAACCATTTTTAACATGATAGCTGATCAATTAATCATGATTAATAATCTCACGTCTCATGCTTCACAAGAGTGTGCACAAAGCATACACAAAAATTATTTCTCTTACCTGGTAATTTCCGTGCTCTATACTCTTGAAACGGGAACGACAATTTCACTTTAATTACTGTATATTCCTGTCAAGGAATGTTAGGTCGGAATACAATATCCTGACTTTATACATATTTTAACTATGACTTTATATATATGCGCCAAAGATAGTAATGAATATCCAAGATCTTAAAGATAGAAATGCACTGCCATTTTCTGCAACAGGGGTTGAGGTTAAATCGAAATGAATTATAGTTTTTGCTAATGAGCACTACCTCAACGTAAATAGTTGTAATTTAATTAAATAAGTTTGCGAAACTTCTGTTTAGTGAACTTGCCATATTTGCTTAATTGTTCATCCCATTCGCAGTTCAAACCGAGAAAAAATTCGGTAACTACAGTATCCGGGTTACAAAAACTTCCTACTAGTATTATTGCCAGAGAGAGGATTCCGTGCTGGTATTTCGAATACGAATTTATCAACTGCACGGGTCATTAATTTTTATTTAATTGAACAGTATAAACCGCGACGAAGTTTCCACATGCTAATGCGTACATTTATATTCACATTAGGTGGTTGATAACTCGAACTCCCTAAAACTAGGCAATAAACTTTTCTTGTTCTAATTGACATAAGTACCTCATGATAATCCGGTTATTATAATATATTTTCACAAGTGATCCTAAACAGAATAGTAACGTATTCACTTAATTTATCTTGAAATAGGCATGGTATTAATAGTTATTACATCCTTGTTTAACTTGAATAAACATAACTACTACTGGGTAAATTCCTATTTCAATTATTATCCATTTAGTTAATGAAACTATTAGTGCAGTACTAAGCGTGGTCTCCGTTTTTCAAAACGAAGATGTATATGTACGTATATAGATTTTTGATTATACCTAGTACGTCTACAAAAGAAACCATTTTAGAGTAGTAAACCGCTTGAATATTTAAGAGTTTGTGAGTTTTTGGTAGTCAGTAATAATTTAGCAAAACAACACAAAAGGTCAACAGTCAATTGCTAAACCCTGCTAAGAATCGCACGTAACTTATAGATGATGGGTTTATTGGCACTCCAACGAGCAGTAGACCTATGCTTAAAGATTCGTGAAGGGGTTTCTAAATAAATATATCCCATTAATTCTATAAGGTATTTGATGGCTTTACACCACAATATAGAGAGGAGGTATTTACGATATCGCCCAGTGTTTAGAACAGTCCTGAATCGAGTTCCTCTGAAAATCTCGTATGTAAATAATAAAAATGGGTAACGAATAGTTTAATTACGAGGGAGGATACAAGTACACAATTACATAAAACTAACCATCGCAATTTTGCAAGGGTAGTAACCACTTTAAACACTTCTAATGAAATGTTTAAGTAAGGAATATGAACAAATATGAATGACTTTTATGAAACAGTTTGGTAGAGCTTTACTGATTCATTTAAATTGTTCTTCTTGATTTTCTAGTTGCTAATTTGGTTTATCGTATTATTTCTGAAAACAAGAATGGTGCAATTATAGTACTCTAACGTAAATATTATTAACTAATGTTTGTAGATTATTTCGGCTAGCAAGCTGGCAAAGGGAAAGAAAATTTGTTTTCATTCAATGTTCGCTGTACGTATAAAAAGGAGAGTAATGTGTCCTCTGCATCTTTTAATTTTATGAAATAAAATACATTTGCAACTTGTTTAAAAGGAAACAGCGGCTAGCAGACTTTCAAGTTACAGGCACTGAAGCAGCTACTATTAGGTAATATGTTTAACGGGGCATATAAATTACCTTCATCGATTTTATGATTTTCAAAATTTTGCACAGTTTATGAACGGGAGATTAATTGCGACTTTATTTGTGCTCGATTTGCAGTCTGCCGTACGCCCGAGACGTTATTAATTATAATGATTAATAGACAATATAAATATCACGGAGCAGGTGTGGTTGTTGTCATGTTGATGTGTTCCAGACGCGCTTCTAAGCTACTCTGGTCCTCAAGGGCTGAAGCGGGGACCGGAACTCGATCTCTCCGATCGTACGTATGATGGTCGCGAAGAAGGCGGTTATCTTTCGCAAGGCCTGGGCCAACTTGTGGACGGACAAAAAGGACAAGATAATTTCCGACTCGACATCGCGGGACACGGCAAAGGTAAGTAGCATGCGGTCTGTTGTTATATGCCTAGCATCTCCTCTCTCTACGTCTACATTTACATTTATATTGCTTCTTCTGCCCGCGGCACTTGGTGCAATGTGTTGTTGTGTTCCCGGACCGAATCATTTTATTTTATGTCTGTGTTTTGTCTCAATCTTGGTCGCACTTGTGTGACCTGATGACTTTAACGACGGGCCTGCGGGCGCCGTATCGCAACTATTTGACACGGCGAATTTCCTTTCCTTGTTCGACCGGCAGAAATGGCAAATTATTTTTCGATTGAACCGCCGTTTGATTTTATTTGTTCGACAAAATGTCAAGCTGAAGGTTCTTTATTCGCACACGCGACACATAAAATATATTCCATGGCTAAAGCGTCCCATTTGAAATGTTGTATCGATAAAGGCGACATAAAATATGCAAATGTGCGTGGAAATATAAAAAAGCTTCTAAAGGAAATAAGCGAAATATTACCGCATCATATTGAAATCTACGTGTGTTGCACGAAGATCAGTAAACACTGACAAATCACCAAATTAGCAACAGTACCTCCTGAGCTATTATTTATTCCTTACTTAATGTATATGATGATGTATTATTTATTTATTTTGCATTTTCAACTCGGAAAGATTTGCAATATATAAAGTATAGAAATGACAAAAGGAAATAGAAAAGTGAAAATCATAAGATACAATTATCTTAGCATTTTATAACCTTCACCTTGATTTTCACTTTCAATAATTAACGTCGACGGATAACCACCAAAATGACATACATATATGTACAGACACACATATGTAGCACAGCGTAACATATGATTTAGTGCCGGGAATCTTTAGCTGATATTATCTATATTTGCTGTACCAAGTTCAAATATGACAATAGTTTTAGCCTAATAGCCCTAATTTTTCGACTTACAAGGAAACGTTTCGAACCCGCACACGCCGATTTCAGTGAAACTTGTTAATTATGAAGAGTTGGTAGGACTATGTAAGAATCCGGTTTCTATTTCTCCGATGAAGGTCTTTAAAGTGGAGAAAAGCTCCCCTGAAAATTGTCCCGCTGGTATTCAAATATATGAGCATAGAGCGCTTCAAGAGGGCTGTTGAAACATGGCTGAATCGGTAACCCTATCTTTAAAAATATTAACTCTCCCACCCCACCGATTTGCGAAAACACCGACTTCGATTAAATTTGGTTATTGCGTAGAGCTAGTTGAACTATGCGAAAATTTGGTTTCTATTTCTGCTAGTAACGCCTTGGATGGGTTAAAAAGCTCCCCTAAGAATGGGAGCGTGTTTTGCCAATTGCTTTGTTAGAAGGAGAAAATATTCAAAATATGGGCATATACCGTTACAAAGGAGCTATTAAAACACATGCGAATCGGTAAGCCTCATGAGAAAAATTAGCCCAGCTCATCCTGACCAATTTTGACAAACCTCGCAAGTTATGTCCAGCTGGTAGCAGTATATAAGACACTGGTTCTAGTTCTGATCTAAAAACATCTGAAAGCTAGAAATAGGGCTGTTTTTCCTTTTTTTGCAAATTACAATTATTAGAAGAAAGGAAAAATTACTGATCGAGAGTGGATTTAATAATAATGAACTTTATTACCCAACGGAAACGGGGTAATTTAACAGAAATGATTACACGTATTAACATAATCCTACAAATAGAAGAAAAAACCTAAACAAATTAATTATATTATTGTAAATAGAAACAGAATTATTTAATCCAAAAAAAAATTATAATAATAAATATGTACAAAAATACAGAACTCAAAAGCTAAACAAAAATATCCTCAAGTATGAATTCGCAATATTGAGCATCCCATGGGTGCATTTCTCCAAACATTAGTTTTAGCTGTTTTTAATGAAAACGTCACAGAGAAACGGGCAGATGGTCGAGGCACTTGAAAGCCAATGAGAAACAGCAAATGAGATGAGTCAACGCCACCATGAAGCAACAATATATATATATATATATATATATACATATATATATAAATCGAGCACCGTGTGTATTACGACGCTCAGATAACGATGTCATATTATGCCTGTCCAAGAGCGATGTGTAGTCAATACCTCTGGAAGGATACCTACCATCAATTTTGAAGGAAACAAATTTCAAGAATTTGCGTTGGACACGTTCAATTACCAATTGATAGCAGAGATAATAAGCTGCCCAAACAATAGACGCACATTCCAGAGAGCTGAGAACAAAGACAAAATATAGTAACTTTAGAGTAGAAGAGTCAGCGCATAGCGGAGGCTAAATTTCTCGATGCTCGCAAACAAAGTTGATCAATATGAGATGAAAATGTAAGGCAAGCATCAAATAACACACCAAGGTCTTTAAAAGTGTTACACTTTTCTATAGTGAAATCATTGATACTATATGAAGAGCATAGAGAAGTATGTTTGCGAGTGTAAGATACTGAACCGCATTTATTCACATTAATAGTCAATGAATTAACAGAACACCAGCCAACAAAAACATCTAAACTTGACTGAAGGAGACTAATGTCAGTTACAGAATTAATAACTAAATACAGTTTTATGTCATTCGCATACGCAAGAACAGGACATTCTATAGTGTGCAGAAGATCATTAATATAAACCACAAATAGGAAAGGTCCCAAGTTTGACCCTTGTCGAATACCAGATACAGATATGAATTCCTGTGAGTTAAATCCATTAAAGCATACATAATTCACTCTTCCATTCAAATAAGATGCTAATAATTTATTAAAAGAAGGACTCATTTCTAAAGCACCCAACCTGTGGAGTAAGACTTCATGATTTATGTTATCGAAGGCACAAGATAGATCAGTGTAGATCACATCAATCTGCTTGTGATTATCCAACTGTTCAGAGATAAACTGGGAATAGTGACCAGATTTGTAACAGTTGACCTCCCAGGGATAAATCCCTGCTGAAAAGCTGACAGATGCTCTCTTATGTTGGTTAAAATATTCAAGTATATGAAGTGCTCAACCACTTTAGCAAAATTTGAAAGTATCGACACAGGCCTATAATTCTTCAGTTGTGTTCCATCGCCCTTTTTATACACTGGAACAATTCTAGAACGCTTGCACAAATCATGAAAAGCCGACGATTTTATATATAAATTAATGATATTAGTCAAAGGATTCGCCAATACGTATCGAGCATCACGTATCAAAATCTAGGGAGTGAAACATCTCCAGGAGTAAATCCAGACGAAAATAAAGACATTATATTCAATACATCATCTTCTGTGATAAAAGGGATAGTAAATGGTAGTACATCAGCAAATGTAATAAGATCAAGCATAACCGCACTTTGGTTTTGATTACTACGAAATAAATTTGCAAAAGCATTAACAATATCTCCAGGAGTATCAATTAAACTGTTGTCATCATATCACTTTCCTGAAATTCTAGAAGAGCCTTTCTTTGAATGAATAAATGCAAACAATTCCTTATGATTTTCTCTTACAGATAGTTCCGGATGTTGAGCATAAAGGATGTTCGTTTTCTTCCAACGACGTCTATAAAAATTCTTAGTTTTTAAATTAGCAATAATTGAAGAATTGAACCAAGGAGGATATTTTCTCTTTTTATTAGATTGAAGCGGAAGCGAACGTCTCACCACGTTATAAAGGACATCGTAACAGCAATTGACTGCTAAATTAACGTCACTGAAACTGCTGATACAAGTCCAATCAGTATTAAGAAGATCATCATGGAGTTGTATAAAATTTGCTTTACGAAAGTTGAATCTGAGATTATTACCTATAGGGAACAGAGGGGGCTTTACTTCAGACTTAAACTGAAGGCATATATTTAGTAGAGAATAATAAGTATCACAGGTATAAGCGGAAATAATTCCTTTTCCATAGAGATATCAGCTTGCAAGTTAGATAGGACTAAGTCAAATAAACAATCATTACAATTTTTAATACCATTAAACGGCATAAAGTGTTCTAATCTATAAATATTGCGAAAAAATCGAGTTCTGGTACAATTAAAAGATACAGACGAAAATTGAGGCGAATTAAAATCTCCTCTAAGTAAAATAGGTTTGTTAACAGCATAATCTCAAGAGTATCAAAGAAAAGTTCAAAATCACAAGCGGTAATATCAGGAGAAATATAAACCGCAAGAATATAGAAAGTAAAAGATTGATACATGCATCGACAAAAAAATGATGTCAATAAGAGGTACAATATCATTTAAAATAGAGGTATCCATAATTGTATAACTTATATCATAAATCAAAGCTAACAAAACACCCCCCTCTACACCTACCTACACGGTCAAATTTCCTATCAGCTCGACTTATATAGTAATTATCAGGAAATAATTCATAATTAAATATAGAATCATTAACCCAAGACTCAATTATAACTATAACATCATACATGAACTCACATTTGTCTAAAATAAATGAACTTTCGAACACAGTCCACGCACATTCTGATAATAAAAATTAAGTTCAGTTTGCACTCTGCTGGGCGACTTCAGTTTAAAGTTGAAACAATGCTGGGGCTGCCATTACTATACTTGATTTTCAGGTTAGACTCACCATTCCCAAGACGATTCACCAACTCAGCCTTAACATTCCTGTATAATTGCATTTGCATCGGTGTGCGATCACAAAATATTGATATGCCTGTTAAAGTAGGTGACGATTTTAATTTCTTAAAATTTTTCAGTATGGTTAATACTGTACTCTCCGACGAAAGTGAAACTTTAATCGGTCTGCGGCGAGGTGTCTGAGTAGCATCAAACCTCCCCAATCGCTGAGGTCTAAAACTAACCTCACCAACCTCCAGCTTCGTCGTAATGTCCAACATTAATTTAGAATCCACATCGAGTTGTTCTTTATTTGAAAATTCATTTTCCACAGAACCATAAACAATGATATTGCATTTACGTCGTTCACGTTCCGAAATCTCTTGAATTACCTTTTCAACATCCAAAAGTGAATCAGTGGTAAGGCGGTTATCTATGGCTGATTTCAAAACCTTAATTTCATTTCTCACCGCTGCGACAACAGATTTGAAAGAGTTGAGATCATTACCCATCTTAGCACACTCAGTACACATCCACAACAAGCCAGAATTGGAATGTATTTTTCTTGATCTGGCATTAGATAAGTTTACGCAATCTGTCTTATAAGAATTATTACAAATATCACAATTCACAATTAAATGTAATTCTGCTGCAACATTACAGTGCGAGCGTTTTACCCTATTCATGATAAATAATTTAATTAAATATGCAATGGGAAAAGGACGGGGTCACACACTTCACACTAGCGCTACCGATCGCAGTGAAAAAATACAGAACCCAAAGGACAACGCGGAAAGGATTCTCGAACAGATAACAAAGGATAATGATGAGCACTTTATATTAACTAACAATAACAGATTTCAAAAAAAAAAAAAAGGAAAGTAAAAAGCAAAGAGAACATCAATAAAAAGGATGAGCAAAAGTATTAGAACCAAGATATTGGAAACTTACCAATAGAATAAAATACAAATGCAATAGTAATACCGTATCTTTAGCAATGAAAATTACATCAAATGAAAACGCTGAAAAAACACTACTCACTCATATAAAACACAAAAATTAACAAAGTCAAGAACATATAGAAAATAATTAAAGGCAAATTTAAACGAAAGTTAAAACCTGTGCCTTTATCCGGTTAGTGGACGCCGATGGTTATACGGAACTTCATAACAGACATACTTTGCCGCTTATGTTTTGACGCATAAAGAAGGTCATAGTAGTTTATTGTACCTACTATATATGTTTGTTGTCATAATTTGTTAACTTCTTATGAGAATGACATAATTACACTTCAAGCGCAGGAGAGTCTATTTAAATTTGTAAAATTTTAAGAATAAGTATTAGTCCATTCAAGCAGGTTAAAACAGCCCTCCTGAAACTGCTTATACCTACATACATATAAAAGTCCCGCCAGAATCACAAAACGGTGGGGACAGAAGGGGCAGCACAGGGTATTCTTTAATATACAATAGAGCCCTGATGATGCTCCGTATACCTCAATATTTATTGAGCCGGTTTCTACCACCTCGAAGATTCTTGGAGTAGTAGCAGGAAGGGGCCTTTTACATGATGTAGTTCCACATAACTGCCAGGTTCTATTGAAATCGGTGTTTCCGCAAATCAATGAGGATGGAAGAGGATAACTTTTTAAGAATAAAGGTTACTGATAGACGCCTTTAAAAGTGTTACTGGCATAAACAGACACCGCCCTTTTACATAGTTCAACCAACTTACATAACTATCAAGTTTCATCAAAATCGGTGTTTCTGCAAATCGGTGGGGCTGTGGGGGTAATATTTTTAAGATGTAGACCGATTCAGACATGTTTAAATAGCCCGTTTAAAGCGCTAAATGTTCATACGCTTGGATATTTTCTTCTTGAAACAATTCCAGAGTAATTGATTAAAAACGATCCCATTCCTGGGGCCCTTCAAAAGCGTTACTGGCAGAAACAAAAACCGGCCCTTTATATAATTCAAGCATCTCTACACAATTACCAAGTTTCATCGAAATCAGTGTTTCTGCAAGTTGGTGGAGGTGGGAAGGCTAATATTTTTGAGAATAAGGGTTAGCGATTCAGAAATATTTCAATTCCGCTCTTGTAGCGCTATATACTCATATGTTGAATGAATATCTTTTTCTTGAAACAATCCCAGAGTAATTGACAAAGAAAAACGAAAAAAGCCAACTTTCAGGAGCGCTTTTCACCCCTTCAAAGGCTTTAATCGCAGAAACAGAAACCACCCTCCTACATAGTCCTACTTGCTCTATATAATTACTTTCATCGCAATCGGCGTGTGCGACTTGGAAATCTTTCCTTGTTAGTTGAACTTATGGTTAACGAAAAAAACATAGCAGATGGGAAGAACAGCATAATTCTATTTTGTGCAGCATTGATATAACGGGAGGAGGGGATGAGGTGATTGCAAGGGTTTGATTGTTGTAAACAAAAATGATTGAGTTGGTAATTGATTGCTTGACCGATATATGCCCAACCATGTTGAATATTCGAGGTAGCGTTTTGATCCTCTAAATACGGTAAACCTAGAATTAGATCTTCGCGTGGCTCCGGGGCAGTAACAACAGGCATTTACAATAATTCATCTCGAATTTGAATATGTGCGTTTCCGGTACCTATTATCTCCATAGTTGCAGACTCACTAAAAATGCTGAGCTAGTCGTTCCGGATATTATGTGTTGTACCAGCGATGGTTTGGCAAAATTGTGTGTTGCTGCTGTATCCAAAAGTGCGCTGATAGAACATCCTTTGACTTCCGTATCTACACGCGGTGCTGTAATCGAAAGGTTTGAAGAAACATAATTTACAACGCGATTACGTTTGCCTCTTCTAGCGTGAGTGACTGCGCAATCGCTATAACAAAGTCGTTGAGGACAATGGTGGCATAGCAGCGCTTCTTTGTTCGTGCGGTCATCTGTGATGTGATGCTTCAAGGAAGGTAGTTAGTCGATAGTTAGATGAAGAAAAAATATACGACCTGAAAAAGTTTGCTTTTGTATCCAGAACAACAGTTGATCAATATTTCAGAAAATCCATAGTTTAAATTTTTATTTATTGATAAATCGCAACAAATATATTTATATACAAATTTTTATCAACTTCTACTACCATATCAAATTACAAAATAGTAGAAAAAAGTTTAAAAGTGAGCCCTTTTATTTTTCCTTTCATGTTCATAAGTACTTTCTCTCAATAAACCCCAAATAACCCATCATATTTTCGTTGTATTGGCCCTGATAACGAAGTCTTATCTTGATGAGGTGATATCTTGATGAAAACGTTCTCTTTGTTCTTCTGAGTACGCCCCCATGTTGTTTTTAAATTTATCTAAATGAGCATGCGGCATGTGTACTTTTAGATACATTCTGCAACTCATAGCTTTAAAATCTTCTAACATGTTAACTAGCTCTCGGTAATTTTCAACTCTGTTATTCCCTAAAAATCCAGAAACTACTTCTTTAAAACTACTCCTAAACTTTTTGTCCAGCACTAGTAAGTAATTTTGAAAATTCTTCACTGGCAAAGAGCTTTTTAATTTCTGGACGAACAAAAATTCCAGCTTTTACTTTTGCATCTGACAACTTTTGTTTTTAAAAAATATAATAGCTTCAGATCTTTTATCTAGCTTTTTTACAAATCGTTTGATAAGCTCTAACTTGATGTGTAAAGGCGGCATTAATATATTTTCAGATTTAGCAATAGGTTCACATTTAACGATTCGTTTTCCAACACAAAATTCAGTTCTTGGTAGCCATGATCGTTGATGATAGTGTTGAGAATCCGCTCTACTATCCCACAAATAGAGATAACACGGATATTTTGTATATCCACCCTACAGTCCCATTAAAAATCCTATCATCTTAAAATCTCCAATGAACTGCCACTTATACTCTTCATATTTCAAAGCCTCGAGTAAAATGTTCACACTTTCATAGTTTTCTTTCAGATGTACAGAATGAGCGACTGGAAGAGGTGAACATTTATTTCCGTTATGTAATGAAATTGCTTTCAATCTCTTCGTCGAGCTGTCAATGAATAAACGCCACTCACTGGGAACACACGGCATCCCAATTGTTCCAAACAAACCTCTTATATCGTTACAATAGCAAAGTCCATCTTCCTTAGTGAAGAACGTATTAAATGTCTCATGCCGACTTCGTTGATCTGTTATTTTGGTATCAAGAAACAAATTCCATTGCTTCAAACGAGAACCCAGAAGCTCTGCCTTACTCGTTGGCAAATTCATATCTCCAAATCAACAACATATACCGAGACAGGCAGTTAAAGTTACAGTTGCAGTCGTAGGTCAGCTAATTATCAGTCAACCAGTTACTAATCGGTTGTATTATAGTTCGGTCAAGCAGTTATATGAACCACTCCGAAGTTGTCGTAGTAATTGTCGTTGTAATATATAAGTGAAGTCAATCTCGCATCATTCGTTCAAAGCAGGAGGATTCATCAGACCTCACTAACGGTTTCTACCACCTTCCCTGCACAATGATAGAATTATTGCAATTTTATCGTGTTTTTCGTTCTTCTTGTTTTCAAGTACTGTTTAGTAATGTATACCTCTTTTTGTCAAACATTCCTGGCTATTTTTTATAAATTCCATACCAGTTAAGAAAATTACGGGAATCTGTGGCTTATAGCAGTTCACAGTGTAGAAAAGGACTGCGAGAAGCCTTCACAGGTTTCCAACAGAATATACCAATCATATAAATAGTCATAAATATAGAAGACCCACCATGCAGAAGAATAACGGAAGATCTGGAAAGCCGCAAAAAAATATATGTGAAAGCAACTTATCGTGTTATGGCACCTACATATATCAAGTTAACAATCGGAGAAAGCCACATTTTCTTACCATATTTAGTATTTACAAGCAGCTAAATCGACGTGGTAATAACAAATACCACTGTATTTGTATCAGCAGAAACTTACCTCTTTACATATCTCCTTCGATACATATCCTCATATTCTCTTCATCTTGGTTCTTGCCCTTGTTAAAGTTCAAGGTTTTATTAGAATGAGATCTTCACTCACTTCAGTCTGTGTATCATCCCCAATTGGTTTACCATTTTAACCTCCCCAAATCATGCCCCAGCGTTTTACCTACATCCAATATTCTCAATTTCTAGTGACAATTCTTCAGTTCCTTCCTTTTGTAATATATATTCATCTTTCTTCGTTTCTGGTACCTTATTTCATAATATATTCCGCATTTCTTAAAACATCTAAATACCTCCTATATGGTTACATCGTGTATTTTATTTTTGTTTGCCTAAGTGTGTACATATATTCATAATACGCGTATGTACATCTTAGGTTCCCTTATGCACGCTGATATCGTAATTTTGTTAGATCATACTTTCGCGCTTCTGTATTTTTGTTTTATTTGTTTGTTTGGTTAGAAGTTCACACTGATTTATAAATAACTAGCTGACCCGACAGTCGTTGTCCTATCAATTTATGAAAAAATTGATGTAGATAGAAGATAGATAGATTATCTTAATTATGATTTAATGTTCCTACCAGGTTTCAGAGCATCCATATTTGAATATTACAAATATTTACAAAAATTAAGCAATGAGTTGATCAGAACGCTTGGTGATGAACGATATTTTTGCCTTTCCGTTTGGAGAGAACACGAATAGCGCCGATGCCTATGGGAAAGACATGACAATTCAAGGCTCATTCCAAACACTTCCAACGATTGGCCTTGAGATTTATTAATCGTCATGGTTTTTGTAATTTGAATAAATATTCAAGAACACTTTCGTAATCAAAATTTCTTCCGACGTTGTGAATTGACAAAAATTAGGTGGAAACGAGCTGAGGCCAATGGGAGCGACAACCGGAATTTTTCCATTGCCAATGTCTAATAATTGCGCGGAAAACGCTTTCGCCGATTAGTCATTTTGTAACGCGACTCGCATATTCGTTGTTAACTTTAGAGTTTTCTCGTATCTCCACAAATTTGATGACTTTTGGCAAGTGTTTATTTCATCAGTAGCTGTTGATCTTGGCAGTGTTTGCCGAAAATCGCTGTCCAGCAGAATCATCGTACCTCCAAAGAGATCCTGATTATTGCGCAAATCTTTCAACGTTCGATCGAGTGCCTCCAATGATCGTTTGTGCGCAATCGTATACTCATCCCAAATTATTATTTTGCAATTCTGTTGTACTTCCCCATTGCTGATTGTTAGATTGAGCCATCTGTTTTGCCTATGTTCCAAATTATTTTGTACGTTATCTCCAACTGAGCGAGTCGAACTCGACTGTATCCGTTGTTCCGGAGTCATAATTGTTTGCGCTTGGAAATCTTTATTCGATTTGTGTCTACACTCTTCGTTGGTCTCATTGACTTGACCATCATGTAATTCTCTTGCATTGCGCGTACGCCGACCCATATTTCGACGCCTTATTGGTGACGTTTTTCCAAATACACCCAATTAATCGTTCCAGCACACCATAAGAAATCACTTCGCAAAATGTCGCACTTCTTTTTTAATGGTTTTTAATGACTTGGTTGCAAGACCTTTAAGCCCTGCACCTTTTTTATTGTGTTATGAAAATATGTGACAGCCAGACCGCAGAACTGTCAAACTGTGCCTCATTTGCCTCAAATTTGACATAAAGGTGCTTGTTTCTTATAGAAATACCATCAACATTTCCGACTTTTCCGTTAATTTTCCAAACATTTTCTTTCATACAAACCTTGTCCTGATAATTACGAACACACCAAAAAGAAATCAACCAAATCGGTTGAGTCGTTCTCAAGTGATGCTCCGTCATACATGTGGCAATTCATTTTTATTAATATAGATAGATAATATGAACCTACGACCAAAATCTATTAAACATACTCTTCTTCATTAAAAGTTGAAACCTAGTATTTATTGGACCTCTAAATTGGTTTCACCCTCTGCTGCTAGTTTTCGTGATACATACTGTCAGCTTCTTTAAAACGAATTAAACAACTTTACTATGCCTGAACTTGAACTTTCTACTATAAACAGCGCCTCCTAGAGTCCATCAGAATCTACGAATTTATGAATTTTCTGGTTTTTCATTGTATTCCACTAAATTCTATCAAATATAATCAAAAGCAGTATTTGCAGCATTTCTACACGGTGTATTTGCAATCAGCCATTATTGTATAATTCCAAACGTGGATCGATGTATGTATATTGTGGTCAAAGCTGCTACAATAAAATATCCTAAAAGAAAAATAGTGTAAGCCAACGTAAAGGAGCATAAAGTGTAAACTACTATAACGCATCTGGAAAAGTTTTCACATTTTCTGTCGGCTCCAATTTTTATTTCCTTCCCATTAAGGCAGTTCTTATTTTGGCATTTCCAATGGTCGAACCGGTGTTTTTCGGTTTTTCCCGACATGCCACATTATTTATTTTACGAAGGGGGTTTCTCTGTTGCCCAATTTTTTATCGAATACTCGAACCCTCTTTTTTAACAAACTTCGCGCCAACTTTCACGCCAACAACCGCTTCATCTTGATCCATACCCTCCCGGGATCCGCATTCGCACACGCTACCTCTCAGCAGGAACTGTCACCGTTCAGGTGATGACCATCGCCGTTCAACAGGCGGCTCCAAATATTAATCCTCGTGAAACAAACGACGGCCGCTATAAATTTACTGCTGAATTGCTGATTCACCCGCCATTAATCATAGGTCGCTTTCGGTAACGCTTCTTTCTTAGGGTAACGTAATTTAAATTATCATACTTTGTGTACGCAGGATACGAATGGGTCGGATGGAGGAACGACACACCTGGAATGGCGGGACATCCCTTAGAACTACTGTTCGAGTTTGACAAAGTACGGAACTTTTCTGCAGCGCATCTACATACGAATAATTTATATACAAAGGACGTTCAGGTATGAAGATATTTTTTTCTTAAAAAGAAATATATTTCTCCAGTCCACCCTATGCCATATACATTTTATATTAAAGGTGCCTTAGATTTATTATTTTAATGAGTCTATGTGCCTATTAATATAGGAAGTGTAAAGTGGGTTCCACAAACAACGTCTTACACTGATGCTGGCGCAAGTGTTTGTGTCATCCACCGTCAAATCCTTTAATTATGAAACTACGCTGTAAGATAAACCGTCATGAATAGAACGAAACAAAATTCTTGCTTTACATTTTATAAACAAGTCTATCAGCTAAACTAGTTAAGCAGCCCCTCTAATCTTTATTTTCAATCTTTCCTAAAGTACTACTATCTTTGATAAAACAGAAAATATTTATATAGAATGTGGGAGGCATTACAGCAATCTAAATATTAATAACTGCATTTAAATACTAATAATAATAATATCTTTTTCATCCAATAATGTCAACAAAACATAGTCAATAAACATGATATACAGAGATGTCAACAATTCTTGTTCACCACGTGACTATTAAATTAGGCAACCCAAATAACAGCAGTTGGAAATACACTATTTCCTTATGTTAAATATTGCAGAAAGTGGGGAATCACAAAGTTTCAATTAAGGTTTGGCATTTTTAAAATAAAAAGAAAATGTTTTAGTGTTTTTTTTTACTTTTGACTTTATTGCCAAATAGATCGAAAGTCTTCATTCTAGGCCTCTCAATTTGAGATAGATGTAAGTTTAATAATTGCGACAATTTATTTATTCAGTTAGTCTAACAGCTGTCGTTACATTGAGAGGAAAGTAAATAAAGTATGTCAAATTACAATAATTTTTCAAAATGTGATCCGTGCTGCCTGTACATAATTGTATCCTCGTTTTTAAGCTGCCAAATACTTTTCTCAAATCTATTACAGTGATATCTTTAATTGCATGCCGTATAGCTGCTTGTCGCTCATCAATGTTATGTAAGCGTTGTCTATACACTTTGTCTTTTAGATAATCAAAATAGTAAAAATGCAGAGGTGTTAAATCGAGTGATCTTGCAGGCCATCTTCCATAACTAATAACACTATTATCATAAGATCTTTGTAGGTATTTCTGTGTATCGAATGCAGTATAGGCTGTTCCCCCATCTTGCAGAAAATATCCTTCCGTCAATTTATGATCGCACAACTGTGCGACAAGTGGGTGTATAATATTATGAAAATATAGGCCCCACAATACGTCATCTTGATAATACCACTCATATACCAATTTTAATAGATTGTAAACTAGTTTCGATAAAAGTATGTGGATTTTCTATTCACCACGTTCTATAATTTTGGTTATTCACATAGCCTGATAAGTGGAACCGTGCTTCCTCTGACATAAATATTTAGTCCAATACATCGTTACTGTTAAAATTTTCACTAAACCACTGACAAAATTGAATACATCTTTGATGGCCTCATGGATATAATGGTTGTACCACTGACACTTTGTATGGATGCATGTGCAAATCCTCTTCAAAGCCTATTGGCAGCTTACGTAAGAGACACTTACAATATAAGGAAACTTTGAATTCTTTTATAATAAGTAATGAAATACGTTATCATACTTGCCTGAGCAGATAACTTCGGTAGAGGTTTCGTAGGACTTTACTCCATTTGATATTCGATGTCATCAACAATATCTACACTTAATACAGCTGGGCTAGCGGTAGATTTCCCTTTGCAAATGCAATGTTTATTTTCAGAACGTTGCACTAGTCTATTCTTATGGCGAGAAAATGTTTCATATGAAATATTTTTATTGGAATATCTTTCCACGTATTGCTCAATACAAGACTGCAATGGAATGTCCAAGTCCCTTCTTCATTTTGAGTACCGTTTCGAAAATGCACCATCAGAATGAATGCGTCTTGCTCACTTGTAAATATTTTGAAGTGTAACATTAAATAATTATTTTTATTTTATGGTATATGTATTCTACTTAGCTTACCTTATGCAGGAATGCCATGAAACGGCAGTGTACTGAAAAGTACAGTTATAGGATTGTGAATAACGATTGCATGCCTATGTCAAATGCTAGTATGATCCTAATGACATGCAAATACCATGAACCTATGAACACGAAAATTCCCAGATTTAAAAAGTTACTGGTCATGTGGTGTATAATCATTCTCGATAAGTCTTTACATAACTATATATACAAACAAAATAGTAAATTTAAAAGAAGGTGTATATGTACCACTCAACCAGCAATATTTATTTTTGTAAAGAAATATAATAATATATAGTCTTGAAACATGCTAATGGCAAGCATTTGATATGAGGAGGTATATGATTTAATACCATTATGCACTTGTAGATTATGTTTCTTTGTATCCTGTTATGTTAAATACACTCGAGGCGGCACAAGATATGTATCCACAAGATTACGTTTCAAGTTTGTGTGATTCGTTTCATATTTTTGAGAACTGTCTTTATAGTTTGTCTTCACGTATAATGCACGGTATACTATATATATATCGACGCCAGGGTGACTACTTTCAAAGGGCGAAACACTCTCACACAACGGTCCCAAACTTTTATGTTGTATATATTCCTAATACATTCTAAGCCTCATAAGATTAGCCCTAAATAATAGCTTCCACTATATCAGTAACACAATCAAAATGTTGAGTGCGGTATATCCAGTGGAAATTTTTGTCAGACAAATATCTATGGTGATTCCCATTCATTCATTCACTCTTCCGTGGTTAGTCACCAACAGACCATTTGAGTATTATATTCTTTGTACCGTTCCACAATAAGGTTCCCTTCCGTTGAAGCAACTCGTATCGTCCATAAACGCTGCTATTTTGCTTAAGGGAAGTCTGGGTATTGTTGTGAGCTCCAGTGGATAGTTAGCAAATTGCCTCCACCCGTGTTCCTTCAGTTCCTCACAGGCGTAGATAATACATATGGTAGTGCCTTTTGTAGTTCACATCTCCTTCACAAGGATTCACTCACCATTCCCACGTTGCATAGACTCCTTTTCAAGGGGCAATGTGTTTTTTTATTATTCTGATTAGGTTAGCTGAGCTAGCTCACGTAACAGTGTCTTAGTTTGGAATTGACCTTGAGTCAATTAACAATCTCTTTGAGTTATTTGTAGTTATAATCAGATTTCCCGTCTAGCGAAATCCATTGATATCGCATATACGGGTACTGGTTCTAGGAGCTTTCTTTATAGCTTTCCTTGCGTAATGTTGGTCGTGTTGGACTGTACCGTTTATATTAAGTACAGACTTGTCAAGAATAACAGCATGAAGAGATTTATTGGTGTGTTAGTTGCTCATAAGATACTTTGGGAACCCTGGATGCTCATCTCTTTACTCCAGAACGTAGTGAAGATTATATGTTTGTTTTGTATGCCTGCTGACGTTACCTCTCGATAATCACTATCATGGCTAGTGGCTAAAAGAACGTCAACGGAGGCTCCTCCCGTAAACATATATGTACATATGTATATGTGCTGTCAATCAATCGATCTTAGTGGCCCTGAAGTCAGTCAGCACCGACTCAGTATTAACACTTGATTGTAAACAAACTCTAGAACGGGTTTCCAAAAGGGTTTATCCAATTTGGATACCAACCCACGATTGGATGAGCAGCTGAGTTGACTCGAGTGCGTGGCAGCTCTACCCTCGCAGGGTACCTGCTCTCCGAACTGCCAGATCCACTGTAAAGGCGAAAATACTTTGTTGGTTTGTACACCAATTCTGATTCGAATCGCAACAGCAGACAAGGCTAAAGCAATTCTGGAGCTTGACGGAAGTACACTTGAGTTGTAGTGACACCGTAAACCTTCCAAAACTAAAGTCAACTCGGAGACATAACTGATGTCTTTAGCAGACATAGGATGATGAAATTTCATCTGCATACAATCCGGCTCAGTAACGAACTTGAGTACACATCCTGGAAAGTAGGTGTATCGAGCACCTAGTATTTCGCTGCAACTCCCTAGTTAACAACAGACTTCTATACTTAAGGGATAGATATACATATCTGAACCCTATGGAGTTTAGTTAGTACAACGGGCTCTGCAGAACCTAACTTAACTAATCTATATTATATTTGTAATGTATCTTGCTTGAGATACTTTGAAACGGTTATATGATTGAGTACTTAGAATGGCATTCGTTTGTACACCATATCTGACAAAACTAAAGAAAGCTCGACTGTTGTTCACAAATTGTTAATTATTTACAGAACGCTAGACTATCGTTCGCCGCAATAAGATGCAACAACTACGAAACAATCTAAAGGCTGCGTAATCTGAATTTTGCTTATGCAAAGCATAGATATACCTTGTGCTGTATCTGAAGTTGACGTCCTTAAGATATCAATAAGATTTATGCGAATGTTGTTTAAAGCTTTTTAATAGGGTTTGGGTAAAGTTTTTAATACCGGTCGAAGTATAATCAACGAAGATTTATTTCATTATACATATGTACCTTGAAACTATTTGAAGGGTGTAAAATTCACAAAATCATTACTTTGATTCTTAACAATTCGTATACTATAAATCTAATAATCAAACTATAAATCTAGCCACATCACTGATGTATAAAATCATAGATTGTTTTGGAACTACTAAATTTGTTTCAAGTAGTTCCCACATTGTACATTATCCACGAACAACTATTTAGTATGCATATGTATATAACACGTTAAAGTATTTGTTGTTTGTTGTCAAAAGGTACTTTAAGGTTATAACGCACATCAAGTAAATTAACGTATACAGTAAGATCCAAACCGGAGACCAGTAAAAAAATTAGGTAAACCCCTAATATAATACAGATAATTTATAGAGCGGACCGAGCTTTTGCCATTTGGCAGACTAGTTACCCGGGTTTTTTACAACCCTCTAGTGGGAATGAATCCCCAATTTCTTAAATAATTTGTAATTTATGATTCTCTGCTCTCGGGTTTTATTCTATTACGACATAATTTATAGAAATACAAGAGGAATTTCCTGAAATGGGAGCTTATACATTTGAGCTGCGCTATTATTTATTCAAGTTTCAATAAAGTACTATAGGGAACTAGTTCTACTCCGTGTAGTAGTTTTCTTTTCTCTAAGCTGTTATCCATAGTTGAGATAATTAACTATACATAAATGATATTATACATTATCTAAATAACTAGGTATATTATTTTCGATACTACTGTTGCCAACTCTGCATGCAATTATATAAGTACTACCATAAACTCCATCTTTGCTACATCAGCCTAGCTATAATTAATAGTAATTTTCTTATTGAAATAATAGCCTTAATTATGTATATTACACTTTCAGGTTTTCTCTCGAGCAAAAACTTACTTCAGTGTAGGTGGAAATTTATTTAATGGAGAGCCAGTCCACTTCTCTTACATGCCCGATATGGTTTTAGAACACGCGCGTAATGTTACCATTAAGCTCCATCACCGGATCGGACGCTTTCTAAAGCTCCAACTTTATTTCGCGTCGCGCTGGATCCTGTTGAGCGAGATCTCCTTCGATTCCGGTGAGTATTATTGGTCTTAATCTTTCAGCGATTCCCCATCATCCGGATGACTTATTGTTTTACAAACGTATCCATTTTGCAAACGATAAGACGCTAGCATTAATCTCCATCGATATACATAAATCAAACTCTCGCACGCGAAATCAACTCTCTCTTATATCGACCTCATCTTGAATAAACAACGAACCTTACGCTATTAGAACCAATTGGTTGTAATGTATATTCCACTCTGCGGTGCGATGTGTCTTGCGGTCTGTAATCTCTGCTCTCGTGCTTTATTTAAGGATACCAAGGTAGAAAAATTATGTGCGCAATTAATTTTCCTTGCGAATATTTTCGGTAAATTCGCTTTTAGCGTTTCGGCGGTAAGGCACTTAATACAGGACAAATCCCGCATTGAATTTTTACAGTTTAAAAATAGGTGAACTGCTGCATTGCACACAGGATATAAATTTGCGTCCGGTATACAGAGTAGTAGTTTCATACACAAATATCTTTGAGATAACAAACAAATCGCGAACTTACTTATTCTCTGTACTGGTTTAATAAAATCTATTCAAGTAAAAACACTGAATGTAAAATGTATTTAGTTTTCGAGGTCAAAATGACTAACTATGTACATATATGTACATAGTTACTTATATATATATATATATATATATATACTGTGTGTCTAGCTAAGTTCGCGACAAATGGAAAACTTTTTTATTCTTGGGTTTATGAAAAAAGTTATTCTTTATAAAAAGTCCTGCTTCATCCAAAACTTGTATTCAAATTGTCAGATTTTAATATTTGTTAGTCATATACGAGATATGACAAAACATATGAAATTAGTATAAGAGTAAAGTACCTTTATTTTCAATAATACTTAAAATGTTATAAGGAATAGTCGTTCAGAATTGGAAATTATACAATTTAAATACAGCATTTACACAAAAGAAAGCATTGAAAATATTACACAAATGCTTCAACATATCCGCCTTCTCGTTCCATACATGTAACGGTTCTATCACAAAAATGCCTTAAAACCCTTCTAATTGTTTGTGGAGTTATTTTACGGATTTCTTCTCTAATAACACGTTCTAGATGGCCTACATCCGTAAACGGCGCTTGAATATAAACATGTTCTTTTAAATAACCCCACAAGAAAAATCAAGTGGGGTCAGATCTGGAGACCGAGGTGGCCAACGTATTGTGGAAAAGCGGTGTATAACCCTTTCGTTAAAACAATCTTCAACATATTGCCTTACGTCCAACCTGCTATGACAAGGTGCACCATCCTGTTGAAACCAAATATGTTGGCGTTCCAGCAATGGAAGACTGTCGATAAAATTACTAATTTCACTTTGCAAAAAATTTAGATATCGGTCGGCATTCAAAGATTGGTGAAAAAGAAAGGTCCAATTACATAACTTTTATAGATTCCGCACCATACATTTGTCTTGAACGCATATTGACTTCGAGTTTTTATTGTAAAATGTGGGTTGGCATCTGTCCACCAACGGCAGTTTTGACTCGATACAGTTCCGTTCGATGTAAATGCTGCTTCATCGGAAAATAAAATTTGTCTCGACACAAAAGGATTATCTGCTAATATTGCCTGAATGTCGGCACAAAACTCCAATCGTCTGTCATTATCACCTGGTCTTAGAGTGTGTACAAATGTAGGCTTGTAGGGATGAAATTTGTTTTTTTTTTTAGAATTTTAGCTACTGAATCTTTGCTTATAGTGTTTGACATCAACAATGCTCTTTTCCGCAACGAACACCTCGGTTGTTCTATTGCTGATATTGCTGAACGACTATTCCTTATAACATTTTAAGTATTATTGAAAATAAAGATACTTTACTCTTATACTAATTTCATATTTTTTGTCATATCTCGTATATGACTAACAAATATTAAAATCTGACAATTTGAATGTAAGTTTTGGATGAAGCAGGACTTTTTATAAAGGATAACTTTTTTCATAAATCCAAGAATAAAAAGTTTTCCATTTGTCGCGAACTTAGCTAGACACACAGTATATACATATATATATGCATATATGCACTAAAGCTAAATCGGGATATCTAATAATCTGGTAGTCTCTATTAGTAGTAACAATCCATTTACGTAAAGCATTTCAATGAATACAAAGCAGTGTTACAGAGTATACCTATCAGTCACCATATTAAATTTATGAAATATAATCTATTAATTAGGATTTTTTTCTTTTGTTTAACCTAGGAGGTGGATGAGGTAACCCAAGAGATAACCATTTCAATAGATCACAAAGTATCTATACATTTGATTATTAGTCAATAAGAATGCCAATTCCTTTTTGGTACACATGCGTCCGCTATTATATGCATTAATAAATTCAGTTGGCCGACCGGAACGCTCGCCATCTTCGAAGAATTCTTGCCCCAAACGGAAACTTTAACGCCAATTTTTTAATAGTGGAGTATGAAGAAAATATAAACGTTGTTTAATGTGATTCGGCGTATCCCTTTGTTGTTAAACATTTAATGATTGCGCCGTACTCTGTTTTCGTTAACTGCGACATTTTCTAGCACTAGTCACGTTGTCTGGCAGGCTACTAAAAACTACTATTCTGCGAGCCGTAATATATACGGTGCAGATCTCACGAATATGCAACTATGCTACAACGGAGTTTGAAACACGCTTGAACCTGTATAAGCCTGTTAGGCCGAGAATTTATGGCGCTTATCTCGTAGCTGCTCTTTATGGAAGGCTGAACGCTGCGTATAAGTACAAAAATACATCTATCTGTGGGCATCACGTAAATACTCAGGAGTTTGCTTCAGTCTGTTAACCCCAGCACTACTTTGCAATAAAATCTCGTTTAGTGTTTCTGGATGTTGTGAACCTTCCCGTTCCAAGTTAAACTTACTTCTCAAATGTCTAATCTAAATAATCTAAAAGTGCAGCATTGTAATTAATTCATGCTCTAAAAGAAATTATTACGTTATGATAGTAAGGATAGGGTTTATCTGCGTTGATTTATAGCCATAAGGAAGTCTATTTTACATAATTAATTTATCTCTAATTCTGTTCTTTGATATAGCTCAAAAAGGGCGCTTTTGTTTATACAAACCTGGAAAGATTCTAATAGTGGCTGTCAGAAATTGCACTAATGAAAATAAGATTATACTATAAGATTTATTAATTGGGGTTGCTGGCAAGACTTCGTAATGCCGTCCCTTTTTCAGAGGTGACCTTAATTCTTCGGGATCGAGAAGATTAATTATACGATGGCTGCGGATATTTTGGAAAGTTTATTACGAAGGGTACACTATATATAGAAGTATGGAAATACTTTATTATCGACATATTTAGCTAGATGACAGTATTTTGATTAATCAACTCGGATTTTGTATATCTTTACTTATATATATTATTTAAACCGACCAGGTTATTTGGAATATATCGCAACTGACGGTTTATTCCATACAAATCATAATTGTTTTGTGCTAGCCATATAAAGTTCCAATCTGTACAAGCAAGCGTGCAATAAAGTAGTATAAGTTTTGCCGGTTTTGAAGGTTGTGGTAGCGCATTATTAGAAAGCTGTACACCTCCAACTCAGTCCATGACTCTAGGCTAAGACGCGCTTTCTGAAGCACTTTATCTAGTTGAGTACAGTACTTCTCAAACTCAATGGCTACTACTTTTCAGTACTTTTACAAAAAGTAGTGAATAGTGTCAGTCGTAAACTCGTTCGGGATGAGCAGAAAAATACAAAATTTCAAACGACATATTATATTCACCGAGAGCACTAGGATATAATTTATAACTTTTCTAACTAGTTGCAACGGACGACAGCTGTTGAATTGTGACACGTGACAGACACGTTTTATTTAACTTGGTGTTGTTAATAGTATGTAGTGCATGACCGTCTGACCCATTTCCCAGATTTTTGATTAGATGATCAGATTGAAGTGTATTGATCTATTATTTTTGGACTCGTTTAATTAAAGCGTGATATCCACATGCTTAGTTAATGCTCTAGGCTATCACCATTGCGTTGTGGGCAAGTTTCAAGTTATAAAGGAAAGTAGCCGTACTTGACTCACTTGGATTACTTGCTTTGGCTCACACACCAAATGGAGTACAAATCCGTTCGTGAACACTTGTACGGGGAACCTAGACTATATTATCGAATACGTATCTATCGGCTGGTGTTTTCCTACATGAAAACAATTTCATTCCAAAACTTGTCCTGTTACATGTAGCGACTAATGTTTCTTAAGCGTCTGCTGGTATCCTTTGCACCAGCAAAGAATTTTATTTCATTCAAAAGTAGTAATCTTCCCTGGCATATAAACATACCTGAGCTATTTTCCCCTGGCCTGCTTTGCAAGATATGAGTTGACCAAGCTATTTTCTATTATATATATTTATGCAAAATTGTATGTGTTCTAGCTAATTCAACGCAGTGGTTTTCTCGTTGTAAGGTATATCGTTGTCAAATAATTGAAAATGAAAAGGATTCGCCCAGTTTTAGAATAATAAATATATTCAAGTTTTGTTATTATAGTCGAGGATGCTCTAACATCGCTAATGATAACATCTCTCCAAATTCCAGTACATTAGTTATTCTTATCGAGTATTTAAATTTTGTTCAACAAAATATGTTTTAAATGAAAAATGGAGGTATGGTTTCTGTCTAGTATATGTATTTGGCCAATATATTATCATAAAGATCAGCTTGTTATACAACACGGTTTTGTAAGTGTTGTAACAGTTTTCTGTATCATGACTTTTGGTCTCTGGCTCCAACTTTTGCCGTAGATGGAACCCCGCTTTCGTAAGTTTGTGATACCGCTCACGCTGGTTGGATTTGCGCGTGCGAATTCAGCTTCTGACGTTGAGTTGGAACAGATCGATTTTCATGTATAAGTTATTCCATTTTCGCTTTTAAGTCTCGTTTTTTCGAGGATATACACGGAGATTCGACCTTGGAAAGTGTGTGTGTGTGTGGGAAGTTGACTAAATTCAGACGTTTTTCTTCCCCAAGTTTTGCTGTTCAAACTAATCGTCCACGTTGCTTTTCCCTCAATTATGGGTGAGTCTTTCTTATTTGTTAATTACAATGTTATTATCGTATCCTTCACGTTGTTGTAGGGAATCAGTATAGTGCAGGCTAGTAAACTAGTGTGAGCTAGTGAGTGTAGGATAGGATAACTAGTATATCTTAAGTTTAATTTTCAAGAATATCTGAGAACTAACATAAGTGCAAGAAGCCGATTAGTCTTCAGGTTGATGGTTTCCCGAAGTGCGAGAAAACCGGCAATCATGGACAACTTCCGTCCCGATACCGAATACCACGCTGTGCGGATGTCGACAACAAGACATAACGTTCCGCTGAGTCCCGCCATTATTTGATTTTATATATATATTTTGATACGTTGAGTTGTGGGAAGCATTCCTTAGAATCTTGTAGTTAATTTAGAGTTAGGAATTTGGGGATTTGTGTGCGATTAAACAGAGGTTTTCGTACTATTGATAAATATTCAATTATTTTCAAGTAAAAAGGGTTTTTCGTTACTTTGGCTGTTTAATACTATATGTAATTATTTTCGTAGTTTAAGGGGGCAATTACAAGTACTTGTTACTTGAATATATCCTTGCTTTTAATTACGTTCAGCTGTAAGGCCGCTGAGATTCTACCGGTTACCGAAAGCGTATAAACCAAATAACGAAGTAGCTTAATTGATTTTATTAGATACACTTCAAGTGATAATAAAGAGCTGTTAAACGTCAATCTCTCGCCTCAACTCATTTTATTTTTATTTCGTTTATGTTATTTTTAAATAGTTCTCGAGTACTTTTGGTGGTCGTTTCACGACGGGATGAGGACCTACAACATAGACGGTTCGGATAACCTCGTATCACCTACTGCGGAAGCTGAAGGGTTTCTCTGACTCCAGACACTTAGAGGCGATCTAGTTATATAATTGGAGAGTGGCGCCCGGCCCGGATCCCATTCATTATCACCAACGAGGGATGTTACCCACCCTGTAATTCTATCGGTCATAATTCTGACTTTCTTTTTACTATTTTTCACTTTTAACAAAAATATTAAAAGCTAGTAGCAGTTTATGATCCATACTATATATGCTATATATTCACTTTTCATTATAAGGCCATTGTTTTGATTCACGGAAATTAAGAAACGTTTGCTAGTCAGTAGCTAAAATTTCTTTGGGAGTCTGAAATTCTTGAACCTCATTCACTTAATTTTAATTTCTCCCAGAATTGATGCAAATGCAGCCTAATGATTTCATTATTTGCGCTAAAGCTCATATTACATTCAGGGAAGGTTACTTTTAAATTGTCCTTGATCTTTAGATAACGATTGTTATAAAAACTTGACCTTCCGAAACGAAAAAGGTCCTTTAAACCAACTTTGCGCTGTTCCATTTAGCAGTATAGGTCGTAGCATCGTCTTATAGAGGTGTGAGTTAACTTTTAACACTAGTGTGTAGCTATTTTATACCATTTTTTCTATTTTCTCTTTTTGTTTTCCACTTTTTCTTATAACGGCTACTAAGTAAAATAGTTATGTAACCTGCGTATGCCAATAATTCGTAACTATTCGTTATTTTTCCTTCACTGTTCAAGCCGCTTTTTCTTCCACCAATTACAAAACCAGATTACCGTTAAACACAGTAGTGGAACAATGGATTTCCCTGTTTTAGACATTTCCCTACTCTAAACCTCTTTGGGATTTTCCCACTAAATTTCAGTTTCGTTTTCACATGGTTCATTCCCACCAACTTTCTTAATATTTCCGGGTCTTCAATTACTGTTAGTAGTTTATTGCTATTTATTGAATTATGGGCTTGTATGAAATCTATGAACACTGCGTGAATTGGTAAAACATATTGGTGACTCGTTCTTTGTATTTGCTCTATAGTAAGGGTCTTATCTATTATTAATCGTTCGCCTCTGGTCCGCCTTATTACCCTTCTTTTTTTGTTCAGTGTACTCCTTCAGTTTCGTTTGTAGCTATTATGCCATTAGTTTTTCTACAGTATTTAGCAACGCTATACCTCTGCAATTGTGGCATCCGTTTTTATTACCCTCTCTGTATATTCCTAAATAACCGCATCACATTTACCTCAGAAACAGTCATTTCTTCTTTCCATCAGACTTCAGTAATTAATTCATATATTTTTCTGTATAACTCTTCTTGTGAGGACTTTGTTCATTTTCAAAATTTATCGTACTTTCAATTGCTGGAGAGATCTGTGCTGATACTATTTTCTCATACCTTTCTACTTCGCATTCATCTTGTCTTCACTTGCTAGTTAGTCCTCCATTCATCGGTTCTTCAAAATGTTCTTTCTAATGTATATTTCTTATTCGTTATTAACCAGTGGCTTTTACTGTTAATGAAATACGTTGAGTTTTACTGTTCATTTTAGTTTCTATTTACGTCTTGATAAAAATCCTTCATTTCTTTATTAACAACTTTTTCTCTAGTCTTTATTCTGTTTTCTATATTTATTCTTTACCTTTCCGTGAAGATTTAATTGCCTCTCCTTTATATTCTTCTTTCCCTGTCTGCAACATGGTTTCTTCTGTTTCTCTCCTTTTCTATTTGGTTTTTACCAACCATTTTGTCTTCTGCCTCTACTACCATTGTTCTTATATATTTTAAACTTGTAGCTTATTTATTATCAAGTTATCGTTAAGCAAAATACGTTTATCCCCTATTTCTTTCACTTATGTATATTTGTTTTGCAGTATCAGTTCCTTTTATTTTCCAGTTTTCGTACTTTGCAGGTCTACTCTTACCAACAAATCTTTTATAAAAGCTTTCTATTTCATCTGTCAAAGTACTCGCTTGGTTTATATTGATTGCTGTACCTGTATTATTCTCTTGCATTGTCTTTTCCATCAATCATGTTTTACTTTATAAAGTTCCTCTGTTATTATTTATCGCATTTCATTTTTTTATGTCTGTTATTTGATTCGTTTAATAATAACTTAAAATTATCTTCGCACTTTATTTGGATTAGACTTGGTGTTATGCAGGTTTTCTACTTCTCATCATTTATTACAATTCAATATATCAAAATTGACAGTTAATGTTGGAGTTATGGTCTTCAATTATCATGCGCTTTATTTTGGGGTTCTATTTATACCTTTTCGACACCACGACCACCACCTTTTGAGCATTCTATTGCCCTACGGGTGTGTAAAAAAATGCGTAATACGTGCATAGTGAGAGAATTCATATCGAATCCCTCTCACATGTACAAACATCAATGTTCAGACGATATATACATAAAATTTGTATACAAAATTACAGCTCTTGCAAAGCCGTACTGACGAGCGGTATAACCGCGAAACGTACGTCTACGGATGGCAAGAGAAGATTAAAATTTTGTAATTTACTATTATATATATATATATAAATATATATATATAATTATTAGGTGTTATAAAAAGCATTGGTCAATAGACAGAAAATCATTGCTAACATTCAGACTCATACATACAACACTTATACATTACAAGAATTCATAAAAAATTACTGGAAATGACCAAGGATACATCGACATTCAATACAGGTTTCTATAACAGCGATATACCTTGATGAACTGGAGTCAAGGTGAATTAAAGTTTTCGTTTCATGGACAACTTATAAATAAAGCGGTGTAGTTCTGGTTTCCAAAAGAAATAAAAAGTTTCGTTTGGTTAACGACGAAAAAAATTGACAAGATAGATAAGTCAGCAAATAAGTCAATAAATATATTTGAAATAAAAGGGTTTTAAGAAGAAGTACCAGTGAATAAAAGAACCTCACCATACCGAAGAAGATAGAATCTTAGAATGGGAGAATCCATAGAAATTAAAGGTGCTCGAGAATAGAAGTTAAGAGAGGAGATATAGGAAGAACCATCATCGAAAACAAATTACATTCACATACACACACACAGCACTAGGTAATTATCTTGATTTAATGTTAAATATTTTTCAAAATTTATAATTTGTTATAATTTATGCTTTTTATATTATTAATTAAGAGCTAGGCCGGTGCAATTTTGTTTAAGAAATTTAACTAAATTCTCAGTGCAATATGTTGTAAAACGCTGTTTGCCGATTCGAGGTACTTGTGTGAATGTCTTTCTAATATACTACCGACATTTATAATCACATACAGTTCTAACTTACACCTTAGGATACAAACTAATTTAGAATTTTCGCTTCAATGTCTTTTGACTTTTGTATCCAAGATAAACGAAATTATACCTCCAGAAAATCGAAATGCTGGCTGTAAAATTCTTATTATTCCGTAAATGCACGTGTTTCTCGGCATTTCAGCTTATGTCTGAAACACGCCGTAGATGTACTAAAATGCTCAACATAGATTCCTTTGTTACGCCACACGACATAAATATACTGCAAAATTGATAAAGCTAATGCGTAAATAAAAGATTTACTACCAGTCACAAAAATACGTACGACCTTAATAAAATGTCCTTTCTTAGAGTAGATATACACAAAAAATCTTTATGACCAACCATAAAACGTTCCTAATCTTATGTTCGAAAGCTTGTCTCTTTCGGAAGCTATTATTAACCCCAAAGATATTATTGACAATTTAGCTTTCTAAGACAGTAGGTATACATATATACATACGTTATATTGTAGCAACTATGCTTCGAGTGTAATTCAACGTATTCCTTTTGGCGATTTCGTAATAACGCCGCAGAAAATTTAATCAACTGCGGATTTCTTACTTGATTTAAGTTGTCTTTTATTGGCGATTTAAAAATATGACCGAATCTAGATAAATAAAGATTGCATAAAAGGTTTTTAATTTTAGTTCTGTAGTCTTATATTCGTTAGGTTTATCACTTCTCTCATTTGCACACAAGAAATAGCATTTACCAGTTAAAGTTTTGCAAAGGATTTAAAGCTTAGTGATTTCCGAAATTTAATGATACATATTTCTTTTAGAAACTATAAGATTCAGAGTAACTCGGACATTCCTCTAACCATATCAAATATCTTCAAATATCTGTGACTACGTAACATATTTTCGATGCATTTGGCTTTGCCAAATGATATAACTTATTGAACTATTATCTTTACTATCGTAATTATAGCAAAGTATTTTTAGAACTTCATATCTGTAATTTTTAAAAAAAAGGTAATGATAAAAAGTAACTGAACATACAATAAAATGGGAAGCCATTTCTTTTGAAAAATTTCGTTCTATTTGAAAGAAGAATTCATTTTTCAAGTCGTTGTTTGTTGATGAACCATATTTTTGAATATATCCCAAATAAATAATAATAAAAAAACGAATGACGTTCACAAAGCGAGTGGTTTAAATGAAAATTGTATTAAGTCTACATGGTCTACGGAACATTTTGATAAACGACTTCCACTGCAATTCGTCTTGTCAAACAACCGCACATATAACTGATGACTTGTTACAGTTGCGGTAAACGGAAACTACACGGACGGGGAGGAAGACGTAATGATTCCCGAAGTCGGTAAAGAGTATCCGCTACAGAGGGACGAAGTTAAAACAATCGCGACTAAAGTGAGTCGCAATTCGACGACGATACGTTCAACAAAAGGTGGAACTAATGAAGAACCCAAACAGTACATTGGATTTGTTATTGCGGTATTAACGGTCGTTATATTGATTCTAGTGGCGGCAATCGTCTTCATTGTGTTCCGAAGCCAGAAACTCAAACCGTCGGCTGGACGTTCGTCGATTACAGACGGAGACAGACGCTTTGATGAAGACTTAAAGGTAAGGGATCCTATTTGATTTTTTGCGACTACCAGCTTTCATTAAGGAAAGCAATCTTATGGCTAGTGTATATTATGCATGTTTATCGTGAGCCTCATTTAAATTTGATAAAAATTATTAATAGAAACAGGTGTTTTCCCCTCTAATTCGACCGTAGGAAATGACATGGCTTATGTCATCTTAGAATCTATGAAATCAAACATTAACTGCACTATTGATTTAAAAATTTGTGGAGTTAAAAATTGTAGAAAATTCGCGCCTTTAACACTAAACTATCATCATTGTCGTATATACACGTTGATTAAAACATGCACTTAATTCATGGGGATGATTTAACAGCCTTATTCGATTATAAAATTTCGTCACGCTCCCTTAGTTATAGCAATGTATTACAGAGCGATATTAGACAGAGTTTGTCGTTAATGCTGCCAGAAATTGTAAAATGCCTTATTGAAAACCAGGTACCAATGAGAGCAAATAGCTTTGTAATACCATACGGATTGTTATTATTAAGATTATTACTATTACAATGAAGTTGTGTACTTTTCTTGCATTAAGATACTCCATTGTTTAATAACTTTCGTTTTAAAACAAGAAAAGTGAAAGTTTAGAATGAGCTCAATTGGAATTATTGTTGTCCTTACTACTTTCTGTCCGCTGTTCTTTGAACCACTGAAGATGCTAGCTTACTTGTCGAAATACGTACTTGCAAGTATCCAAACTAATGTGGTAAGACTGAAAAATATTTCATTGGTATTTTATGGGTTTTGAATATAGGAAAGAACAAAAGACCAAACAAAAATTCAAAGTTACCAATTCATGTATTCCTTTCAAAATAATTTGTGATGGAGGTCATAGAAAAACATAATGAAATGTGCAAGTAAATAAAGTAGCGTAATTTGAAATGATCCAGAAACGGAGAAAAGAAGATTTCAAGCCCTGCCGGAAGTCACGTCTTGTCCATGAAAAGATAGTTAGCCCTGGATAGTGCAATTTATTATTGTTATCGTGAATGTACTGGTTTAATATTGAAAGGTCTATATGAATAAGAAACTGAATAGCAGGACAAAATTAAGAATGTGTGTGATCTAAAACTGAAATAAATTATGTTTTACCACTACCGTACGAATTTCTTTGAAAACTCCAAATACACACTTTAACCACCAACTGGTTATCCTCAGTAGGGAACCCAAAGGGAAGAAAGCAGCAGAAGCGGAAGTCTTAGATTTTGAGGGCAAAATACGTGTTTAAAGTTAACCAAAGAGTGAGTGTGGTAACGGTAAGACCCGATTTATTTAAAAATGAAGCTGTATTTACTAGATCTAAAACTTCTTCAAAACGAACATTGTTGCCAGGAATCATTTCTATTTCTTCACCCCACTTTAAGCGCAAAAGAAGGATAAAAGGAACAAGACAATACCTACTTACTTTTCATACCTATTTATGGAGTTTTCAATAATAGTCTCTTTCGTTTAAATAATACGTGAAGCTTCATTCGTCGATAGACTATTTAACCTTGCCCCAATCCTAGCTTACATTTATTTTGAGGCAAGTGTCTGCTGCTTTTTAAAGGTTCAATCCAACTTGGATGAATGGAAAATGTCTGCTGCGTCTCGTAGACCATTCGAATTCCGAAAGTGCAAATGATTGCTAGAAGCTCTAATTTTTCTCTTCTTCTAAGTTGGGATATCAAAATACTCCATAGTAGCATATATGCGACAAGAGATTACGATTCCAGAGACGAGCGTTAACGGATACAAGATTAAGTACAGAATACCCGACTGAGTCATTTGATGGCCCTACGACCAAAATATCCACAGATATCCTATAAGCTTAGATAAATAGTTTTATTCTTGGTACAGGTTAGAAATATGTATTTCCAGAGCGAAAAAGCAAGAGGGAACGGTCTTATCTTTAGCGGATAACAGCCCAAAAGATAGAGAGTATTAGGCGTGATCTTTGGTGCAGCTCTCTTTTCCTGGGATGTTTCTATAGTGGTATAGTTACTTAGCTGTCGAAGTACGGATTTCTACTTTTATCCAATATCGTTTACATGTGTCATTAATGAGAAGCTATTCTTCAACTGTTAAGAATATCAGCTTGAAATAACGGTCTTTCCTCCGAATATTAATACTGTCGTCATCACTATTATCGTCAAAGAGTAGTTTGAGGCGATTGTTGGACCTACACCTCCTCAAAATCCTGTTAAACTTTTCTGTCTTGTACATTAGTCACCTAGTTTATAGATTAGATTATATGTTCAGTTATCAATAGGTTCGTTATTGGAATCAATCGAAAACTTTGGACCTACACTTAAAATTAGCTTCACCTTTAAACAAATGTTCTTATTAGTTAAGTTGATTTTCCAATTTTCTTGTAAAATTGTATAATCAATTGGATAGCAAAATCATTGATTTGAGAACAGATTAAAATTTTAACTAATGTATGTAGTAATTTGTTAATTAAAATGATGTTGAAATGATGATTTTGAAAATTTTCATTTTTTGTTTTTCACTTAAAGACCTTTCAAGCTGAAGTTTCTCCAAAACTAAAATGCTCAAACATATAGGTGTTAGGGCTTATACAGGTATGCACATGCATATACATATATGTTTTGTACTTTATTACCTTCTCTCACTGCCTATAGCAAGCTGATGGGAAATGCGGTTATTAGAGAAAATTGTGTTAATTTTAACCCATCGTTATTAGTACAAGATCGCATAAAATTTTGGCATTCAAAGTTTTCTATTGGTGAAGGCTGACATACTTCCGCCTAAAATAGTCTGGAGATAAACTCCGATGTTAATTTAATTTTAAGTTAATTTAGAGCAATGACACCATCACTTTGTTTTACTAGAGATAGAAATAGCCCACCATCGAAGATTTTATAAGAATTGTATGTAGTTTGCGTTGCATAGACATGAATTATAGGCAAGCTATATCTTATAGACTAACACATAGAAACCAAAGTTAATTATTAACTATTATCCGCTTCTCTCATATTTATGTGCGCTTTAATTAGTAGCATACAATTTTCATGTTCGAACTTTTGGTACATTTCAAGAATAATGAGGGATAATATGATAATGTTTTCTCCCATTAATAAAGAAAGTATATGAGACCTTAGCGAAAACTAAAAATAACAATAACAATATGTCTCAGAATAATGTGCATAGTAGTAATTTTAAAGTAGGTACAAATCAGGACAATCTCTACTGAATAAAAAATAAACAAACGCGCGATAAGGACGACGTACTAAAACGAAAAAACATTTATGAATGCGACCTGGCCATTCGGCTATCTTAATGGTTTAGCATTGTCGAATATCTGCTGCCACTGTGGACCTCCCTTCCGAACGGAAATTAACAGAGTTTAGGTTACAAGACTGTAGACGGAGGTTGATAGGAAACTACACGTATGAAAGCCATATCGTGGGTCTTATCGTGTTCTATGTAACCTCCAACTTCTATATGTCCTTTTTCTCGTTACATTGTGTGCTTTTTCGCAAACCAGCGAAAATATTCACACTTGTCGTTGAGCTCTTAGTAGCTTCCGATTATAGGTGTATTTCTTTTGAAATAAGTGCTTTCTTAACGTAGAATAGAAATTCCCCTTTAAAATCTTTCTTGAATTTTAATGTAAGTATGGGCTGTTTTCTGGATTATATTAATATACGGCTGGTATATCAGGTGTACCAACGTCATACTTGTTGGATAACCTTTCCTTAATAAATTGTTTCACACATCGCTTAGTAATATTAAACCACCCAATTTTAATCATTCGTTTCTAATTATGGGAAAATATATATGTATATGTACATATGTACCTACGTGTTATTAGGCTTGTATCATTCCAGGATAATTGATGAACGATCGTGCTCCAGTACGGAATAAACATGGCAGGTTACATGGAAATGTATCGCAGTTGAAGAATATGGTATAGATCAGATAACGTAATGCTTAAATGACACATGCTGTTAGTATGGAAAATACACAGCCTTAAACTTTTGCGAAACAGTTTCATCGATTTCATGATAATTTTGAAGGTTTTATAAATCCACATATACAGCACATACTTGAGCCTTGCCCCAATTAATTAATCATCGAATACTGTATGACATTCTGTAATTAATGTTTAAATTGTGCTGTAGTGCAATGTTTCTACCAAATTTTAAAGGATGATTACTTTATTCCTAGATTGCTTACTAAATTCTATCGTTATATTTCTATGATAATCCAATTATTCCATCAACTTTAGTTTTAGTTAGGCTTAGAGTATCAAGTTTCATTGATATCGCTGATTATTCTTATGAAATCAATGCGTTTGATAATAAACTAAGAATGATCAACTTTCGTTAGGAATAGTTTGCCCCAATCGACTTGGATTTCAAATTAGTAATCAAAGCCTGTGAAGCTTGATCTAGATTGGCTAGGTTTGTTCTAATTATATTTCACACGTATTGAATATGGTTAAAAATTAAGGATTCTTGGTTGTCTATATGCTATTCCAGACCAAAGTGAAATTAATGTCCCTCCCCATCTTGCAAATCTACCAGCATCACTAATCCCAAGCAAAATTACGATTCATCGCAAAACATCGTACTCCCCACTTTACTTGTCGTTACTGGTGTTTTTAGACTACTTCAGTTTATCGGAGATTGACGTTCAGCTGTTAGAAAATATGCTATGCGAAGAAGAATATGAGTCTGAAGGAGAGGTTGGTCATCCTTCCACAGCGTATTATAAAAATCATTTCTAATCGCCTACAGTGCCTCTTCGTTGTTCAATCTATTTCACTCCTTTTTTCTCTTTCTTTTCCAATTAACCTAACTCCACAATGTTTTCCTACTGTTCTATGATCTACGTATATGATTCCGAGATAAAGTCATAGCTTTTCTATGAACAATGCTGCTCTATTCTGTGAGTTGTCGTACTATGATTAACGTTGCGAAATATCTTGTTATTGGTTGTCCTACGAACAGTGATGACATCTGCTGTGATTGAGTTTATTCGCAAGGGCACCTTATTACGCTTACCAAAAGCACTTCTGTCGTGTTTTCCCACCCAGTCTTAAACTGATGGATGCAACGCTTGGATGGCTGCTTAACAATCAGTAGACGTGACAATCGCCTTTCTTCTGAGCGCCACATTCACTTGCAGTACGCTTAGGTAGCTTTGCATTGGTTCATAATACTTGGTCTGCGTACGATATGCTCCTTCAGATGTTACTTCAATGGCCATGTGTACTATTTCAGTTGTGGTCTAAGTGGGTTTCCATTGGAATCATACCAGTAGCTCTTTTCACTTAACTTACTCTCAAAGTAGTATTTAAGATATGTACACCTCCGAGACAATGAAAGTAGCTTGTGACCAAACGGAAACGATACTAGTTCTCCTGGATCGAAGTTTAGTTCTAATCTGCGTTTGCCAACTATCCTAATAGTAAACTAAGTAAACTAGTATTTCCTGTGGTTCCCTCAACTACCAAATGCAATTAGGAGTTCCAACAGGAATTTCGCTGCCACTGCGGGGCATTTCGCCATTGTCCCAGTTATATAAATGCATGTTAGTCTTTGCAGCTTATCGAGGGTGTTTCTCTCTCAATTAGCTTGGTTTTGATCGCCCAGTTAACGCCCCGTGTGGAATATCTTACATTGTGAATCAAAACCGACATCACGGATGTCGGGGGTTCAGACCCATCTTGAACAGGTAGCTTTTAATAGTAGATAATATCAAGCACGTCTAATGGAATAGAAAGCAAAACTATTGTGTTTATACGGCGTTAACCCGAAGTCTACCTTGGTACGCAAACGACGTTTCGTGCATAAATTTACACGTGAAGGCGAAGAATGTCTGCATGCATGACACTAACTTTTGACAAACCAAAGAAATTAGTAAAACCCTTTCCTTTAACACAGGTCTTGTAAAAAATCATTATACCTTAAAAATGTCAAATTAGATCGTATGCATGGTTTGCATATTTCCAGCTACGTTGACTTTGGATTTCTTTGTTTCTCTTGAGAGCATATCAATACCATTCTATAGACCACAAAAAATTAAATATGCTTTATGAATTATAATCAAGTAATTATACAAAGAGAACTATTATTTTTGTCGCATTTTTAATATTATTCGATGTACTATATCAAAATCCAGTATATTCAGTCAATATATCGATGGTAATTTAGATGCTCTACAACTCCCCACTTCTATTCAGAGAAAATATACTGAAGGTTAGTTCTTAATTCTTTTATCAGCTCCTTTCATTAAGCGATATTCCCTGGGCGAAAGTAACTGGATTTTATTGCTACTTTCGTATTAGAATCCATTGAGGCAATAAGATTCTTTGACCTTTTTGTAATCTTACTTCTCTACCGATAGAAAGTCGTAGTCATCGAGATACATAAATACAGTTCAACTTATTTACGATCAATTCTTTTAAAATAGCACTTCGTAAAAGTCGCAAGTAGGAACTGGAAACTGTAATGTGTTATATATGTATTTGTAATAGCAGGTTTGAATTCCCGCGTAGAAGAAGAATGAAAGAGAATGAATTCTGGCGATGTATACGCCAGAATTAGATCGAACGATGTTCAATAGTTTAGATGTAGAAATAAAAATTGTTTAAATCATGAATTATAATTCATTACAATAGTAAACATGAAATTTACAAATACTAGAACTTACGTAAGGCCTAAAAGTATCATCATAACGGAAATGGCAGTATCATTGATTATGTTTTGCAGTTTTGTAAATGTGCAGTAAGGTGCATCGCAGACATTATAGTTAAGTGGGAAGAACACACTCAGGAATTTATAGATAGTCTGAAGCAATAATCTCACTTAAAATCGATGTAGAAATCTTTTTCTTGCAAGTCGTGGGGTCCCTTGTAAACATTATAACAATCAAGGTTCATTCTGTAGCTAACAGTTGGTGTTTCCGTCCCTAGTTCACAACAGCTTAGGTTTTTGTATTTTTAACCATCTTTGCCCAACATTCATGGGTTCCATATACATAGATGTTCTTTTGTGGAGCTGGAACATTTTGTTAGTCATCAATGTAAAATGCCACAAACCTCTTTCGATGTTTATTCCTCTTCCGCAATCCCCACAATTCTGTTATTTTTAGGTCATCTTTTATTATGTCTGAGTGCAGACAGAGCATTTGCATTGGTTCTTCAGATACTTCGTTAGTAGTATATACTTAAATTACATTGAGTTTTACTGCTGTTATGTATAACTTTATATCCGTATATCATTCTACTGTTAACACAGAGGTAGCCCCTAAATAATTTTGTACACAGTTGACTGCAGTTACTACAAATGAATAAAATTATTTTTAAACATGTTTGACCTTGTTTACCTTCGTTACAAAACCTCAAGACCTACTTTAGTTTCCTTATGCTTTGTATTACAAATTATCCAACGACCCAAAGTTTTCAAAACATGGTGTCTGCATTTTTGTTATGCTTTCTTTACTACTATTCTCTGCAAATCGTTTATTGATGATCGTTCTGTAGGTCGAATTTTGTAGATAATTGTTCTTATGATTATTAAAATTCTTGCATAAGTCCCAGTGTTTTGTGTGTGCTCGTTATTTTACAGTATATTTATAAATGGCGCTTATATTCTTGTTGCGTTTATCACTACTGCATAGCCACTTTCTTTCCAGATGTCAATGGATGAATGTGACAAAGCGTCGCTTTACCAGGAGTCCTGTCGTCCTAGCATCTACATTCGCCCAGGAATTCTTCCCCATAGTCCGGATTACTCGGGTAAGAAGTATTATTGTTTTGAATGTAAAATACCCCACCTGACTAGGTTCGTGTCGACAGAATTGCTTCGTATTTGTAGGAACCAACAACGAACGTGACTTGCGCTTTTCTCCTTAGATGTGTAACGTAACACATACATACATACTTATTCCTTAGACCGACTGCTCATAGCTTCACGCTTTTGTATATTCGTCACGTATTTCTAATTTGAAAGTTCCAACAAGAGGAGCACGAAATTTGAAAGTACGACATGTAACCATTCTTTTCACTTGGACTTTTTCTATTCGACATGGTTATTTAGAATTTCGGGCCAATCGTGTATTGTTAAGTGCCTCGTCCTGTGATTTATATATATACAATATATATTTTGAAGTGGTAGTAGTAGTTTCGTGTAAAACCGACTATTATATATACATACATAAGCTAGGACTAGTGGTAAATATTGTAGTAAATATTATTTTATTATTTAAAATTCTAGTAATTTCTAAGAAAAAGTAGCTTGTACTCCTGCCAATATATAGTAATAACAAAACTCGGACATTTGTAAAGAGCTGTCTAACATCTTTGTGGAAAGAAAATCAATATCGCCAAAAGCAATGCAACTTGTTAATTCTTCCCGAGTCTGTACCATATTCATTGTAACTAACGGGAAATCTGTTAACAGTATCAGCTGCTGTAAATGACTAAAGAACGAATATCTACAAATTATTATGGACTGATATTATCGGTTTTTCAGCCAGCATGCTGCTTAGATCATAATCTATTAATAAAACGACTAGATAATTACGGTATACGAGGGATGGCTAATAGATGGATAAAATCCTACTTGGAAAACAGACCAAAGTGGTAGAGATTAAACGAGACAACTACACTTACCGATCGAGGTCAGCATATAGCAGTTGGGAAATACCTCAGGGTAGTGTGCTAGGTCCGATTCTGTTTGTCATCTACATAAATGAAATTAACACACTGATAGATGCTACAATGGTTTTGTATGTCGACGACATAAGTTTTCTGACTACAGGACCTAATTTCGAAAGCATAAAAATGCAAGCAAACGAAAACTATCACAAGATTGATGAATGGTTGTCATCTAACAATTTAGTTCTGAACAATGCAAAAACCCAGGCAATGGTCTTTAGAACTAGACAGAGCAACTTCGATATGCCTGAAGAAATTCTTGTAAACGACATCCCAATTGCTTTTTCTGAGAACGTTAGGGTGCTCGGCATGTTTCTGAATGAATACTGTAACTGGCTGCCTCACACAGAATGTCTCTGTTCGAAGTTAAACAGAATATGCTACAATTTTCGAACAATTACAAAATACATGAATATCGAATCTTTAAAAATCCTCTATCATGCTAATTTCATGTCGTTACTAAGATACGATATAATTTTTTGGGGAAGTAGCAGTGGAATACAAAATATATTTGTTATTCAAAAGAGAACAGTTAGGATTATGAACAGAATGTCATACCACCAACCTGTCGAGGAGTATTCAAATCATTGCACATTATGAGAGTGTATACTCTGTACATTTATGAATGCCTGATATTTTGTTTCCTGCATAAAAACGAATTCGAAATGCAGGGTCAACATAGCTATAACACATGGGCGCCTCATTTCATATATCCCAAACACAGATTGACGTTAACTGAGAGAAGCCCCTATTATAATTGTAATCAGATTTTATAATCAATTACCAGATACTATTAAAATTTCTAAAAACATAGTTCATTTTAAATTAGCTCTTAAGAAATTTCTTTTAGATTTAGAGCCTTACAGTATCAGTGATTACCTAACATCTAGACATTAGGTATTTTAAACTTTCTGACAGTATTTCATTTCTGTACTTTTGCCGATCTGAAATAAATAAATATTATTATTATCATTATTATTATTATTATTATTATTATTTCAGGATATTTCTCGACGTATTATGTTCCTAAGGATGATATTCTATTATAATCAACAACCCATAAGTAAACCGTTTCCTTTGAAGAAAGTTTATCTTACCTGGAGTTTTAAAGTTAAGAATCCCTAACAAATCTGCATTAAATTAAATCCACCTTTAAAATTATCGGGGAACTTTTTTAAGAGATAACCTGAACTGTTCTGTTTTCAACGCGCTTTTACAATCTTTATTACTCGCGCAAACTTTAGTTTTGAGTTATAATGAGCGAAAGATGTTCTCAAACCCAACAAAGGAAATATGAAGTATGGCTTTTAGGAAATAGTAATAGATACTTGAAACTTGGGTATAATTTGTTAGTAAACGATGGGAAAAGTCTTCGAGTGTATGTATGCATTTACGATGAAAGAAAATTTCGCGCCTTCAAAACATGTTATGATAGCTTCTTCCTTATTCAGATTTTGAAGTTGATACTCCTAAAAATATCCCATTGTGAAATAATTCATAGAGGTATATTTTAAATGTCGATTCAAGAAATGCAATGGACGTCTTATGAAGTTTATTTCATGCACTATTGTCGTAACAGTCCATACACTTTTTGACACTAATACAGTTACTTCTTAGATTGCAATGTTCAGAATAAAAACATTTAAAAGATATAAATTTTAAATTTACAACCGTAGTATAATGTCTAACATTTGTGAAAACTCCTGTACTTGTGCAAAATCCATACTTGTATAAGGAATTTTGCTTTATACACTAATCATGCACAGTCCTATTATCTGGAACTAACATATCTTACTTCATACATAATCCTGTTGAAGGAGTATCAACAGGATTAAGAACTCCTTCTGGTAAAGGAAAACCGTTGATTATTTTACGTATTGGTAGTGAAGATGGTTTTGTTGAAAATGGTCTACTCGGTTTTGAATCAATACAAAAGAAGTGGAAACTTTCATGAAGATGCGAATGGTGAAATGTTTACAATGTGGATGACAAATATTCTGCCATATCTTGAACCTAACAGTGTTATTGTAATGGATAATACACCCATTCTGTCAAAGCCGAAAAACAAGCTACCAAAGCATGAAAAAAGATATACTAATTGAATGGCTTTCCTCAAAAGGAATTATCGTTAACAACTCTCTCAAGTTGAAATTCCTGAGCTTGTAAAAAATATTTACATAATAATCTAATACCCTACGTAATTGACCAGATGGTAACAATTGGTTACATAGTCGTACAGTTCTACGAGTGCCCCCATATCATTGTAATCTAAATCCAATTGAATTGGTATGGGCACAAGTAAAACACCACGTTGCTTGGATGAAGGACTTAACCGTGTAAATACAGAAGCATGGGCAAATTGTATAAAACATACCATCACTGAAGAAAACGAAATGTATGATCTGGATAATATAGTTGAAGATAAGGAACAATTCATTATTACTGTAAATGCAGGATCATCATCCGAACTATCATCAGAATCTGATTTTGAATTATGATTAGTTGAAAGTAAATGAAGTACAGTAAAATCTCACAAACTCGATCCTCAGAAACACGTTCCTAATAAAGGATCACATATTTATTTCTCTTGATATCTTTTTTTGTAATTGAAATTGAGAAAATGTGTATACCTCTATTGATTCTGGTTAGCATATTTGCTATTTTTTAAATGAAATGTTGAAGTAGTCTAGAAATTATTTATTAATTTCACTTTTATTATATTCATTTATTAGAAGGCTTTTCAGTCACGCATATATAATTTACTCTTTACTGGCTTCATTATTAAAGTTTAAAATCTGCAACGATAAAGTCATTTTGTATCATTTGTTAAACTGTCCTATTTACTATGAATACTGTTGTAAATAACAACCACACTTCTGAACAGAACGAAATATGCCACACTTGTAGGCATATTTCGATTGAATAAAGATAACACAAAATAGCATCAATCAAACAATTTGCCAATAAATAATAGTCTTGGCAGAAACAATTTGATAGAACAGTTTGACCATCTTTATAAATGAAAAATTCTGAATAGAAAGCAATATAAATTTGACAAGGCGAAAGTTATAATGTGCAATTTCTTTACATAATAAAGTAAGTATATAGCTCTATAGAGCCTGGACTGCACTGTTAAAGTGAATGAAGTATAATTTTAAATTTTAAAATTCATATGTCGCTGCTAATGATATCAACCACGCCAACACATACACAAAATTCCCTAATGTCCGGTTTCTGAAAGCAGAGTTTATCAAATGAATAACTATCTAACTTATAACTTTATCTGTAGTAAAGTATTTCTAGAAGTTGTGTATAGATAAGATGTCCGTAGGTTCACTATCCGCTATTCAAGGAGTTTTTAAGTGCATTGACCGCTCGCGAATGCATTGTTTACGATTTTGGAGCAAGTTTTAAGTTTCTAATATCTGCATATACTACTCACATCGACCCTATACGTGATTTCTATGGTATGTATGAAAGCCTTCTGCTTTTTTAGAGGAATGACATTGTTACAATGCCATCGAACACCACTATTTCCAGTATTGGAGCGAACTGATTTTCTTTTAATGCCAAGGAACGTCACTTGATGAAACAATGTGTTTCAATAAATTGAACGTTCTAAGAAAGTCAGTTGTCGATAACGCAACCGGATATGTGAAAATTACAGGATATTTTGGATAAAAGTAATTTGAATTTTGAAGGACGTGGTAGTATTGCTGATAACCTGAAACCTGGCGCACGTCGTACTGTTGCATCATTATCATTGTGGAACACCGTTGCTGTGAGTAGAAGCGTGTCCAAATCTACCTCAACATCACATACATACTAGGGACAGGAAAGCTAGAGTAGGCTGAGGGCTTGACATACCCTCCCCGTAACTTAAAATACCGTGAGTAGGCGGGTAATGACGAATAGGCTATTTTAAAGGGATATGTGCAGTAATAGTATGAAACATGAAAGCGAAAAGTCAAGAAATTTAGGACGTGAAAAGAAAATATGCATCAACATTGTTAAGCATAGAGGACGAATGTACGCCTCGAACTTGTGCCCAAAGAAGTCAAGCATAAAGATTGAGGACTGTAGTTAAAGAAAACAACAGATTCTAGAAAGCAATGGCAATGTGGATAGTCAGCCTCTCCGAAAATTTATAGCATTTGCTAAAGTCTGGGAATGCAACGCTTATGATGTGCCTTAACATTTTGTGTGGCGGTCGAACGTAGTCTAGCCAGAGGAAGAAACAAGCCCTGCAAAACTATTAAAATATTGGTAGCGTTACCGAGGATCCGTGATGAGTCAAAATAATTGAGAGGCAGAACGACCCATTAAATCAATAATACAATCCACAGTCCGACACTGTTCTCCGAAATTTAAAATTTTTCCAAGTGCAAATGCTTCTTAAAAGTTTGGAATTATTCTCGTACAGAATTTAGTTAAGGCAACGGCTTTTTTAGCAGACTATAATGTTGTCGGGCCCAAGTAAAATTTTACAGTTGGTTAATGATAAACTTGTTCTTTTTCTAAACAGCATAATGGATGATGAAATGCATTTCCATTTAAATAGATATGTGAATAATTAGATCCGGGAAAATACTTAACTTTGCACTAAATTCTCAACATTTGTACTGAGAATTTAGTTAATTTCATAAACAAAATTGCACCAGTCTAGCTCTTAATTAATGATATAAAAAGCATAAATTATAACAAATTATATTTATAATTTTGAGAAATATTTAGTATAAGATCAAGATAATTACTTAGTGTTGTGTGTGTGTGTGGGTGTAATTTCTTTTACTCGATGAATGGTTCTTCCTGTCTCCTCTCTTAACTTCTTTTCTCGATGCAGCTGTATTTTTATGGATTCTCCCCTCTCTTAACTTCTTTTTCTGTGTGGCTCTAATTTCTATGGATTCTTCCTTTTCTTAAATTCTTTCTTCTCAGGTGTGGTGAGGTTCTTTTATTCACTGGTACTTCATTTCTTCGTCCTTAACCAAACAAATCTTTTTATTTATTTTTTTGGAATACAGGACTACACTGCTTTATTTCCCCGTTGTCCACGAAACGAAAGCTTTAATTCTCCTCGACTCCAGTTCATCCAGGTATATCGCTGTTATGGAAACCTGTATTGAATGTCGATGTATCCTAGGTTATTCATATCCGGTTTTTTATGAATTCTTGCAATGTAAAAGTGTTGTATGTATGTGCTGAACGTTTACAGTGCTTTTCTATATTAGTCGATGCTTTTTATAATAATTAAAAATTTTATTTCTAGTTACATTTGTTTCTCCCATTATACGTCTCTGGCTGGAGCTAAAATAAGAAGCTAACACCGTAGAGTAATAAAATGCTCAAAAGGTGGTAGGCGTGATATAGAAAGGTATAAATAGAACCCCGAAACTACATCAGATGTCATTTGCACAAGAATATCCAAACCCCTAAGTGTATTTCATCATATCACAATACACATTCGCTTCACAAGTGGTCTCCTTACGTGTTTCATTGAAAATTGCAACCTAGTATGTGTTGAGACCTGCATTTGATGTCTGAATCGATTGTGCTGGAAATGAAAACGAATGTATTTTAGTATTGTCGGGTACAAAAGTATTCGTCATTTACAATTAGCCGAAATTAGATATCACTGGAGTATGTAGTCCAGCTAATAAAATTTGAGTCGTGCTGACTGATAAACATGAAATGTCATTCCAGTTGGCCAAGAATATTTTCACCGTTGGTTTTTCGTCATTCGTCATTGTATTATAAAGATTTCAAACTTATGTACAGTATAAAGTGCACATTTATATATGTTCGTATATAGTACATCCATGGGAATGTATGTTTCATAGGTCTTAGTTATTGTACAGAATATGGTGCCAGTATAAAGTGTACCACCTCTTACCTTCTGGCTTTCTACACAAAGTGATCCTTAATGTTACTGGATTTACCATTCTCATTATGGAAAGTCCGAACCATCTAACCCGAGTCGGAATCTCTCCAGACGTTCTTTGTGAAAAATAGGTAATACAGATATACGTACGCTTTTCGTTTATTACTTTGAACACTATACACCATAGTAAAAACTCTATTTATATTATCCGTGATTTATGTGCTCTAGAAAATGGTGAACACGATCTAAGACTTGGATCATGCAGGCAACACGAACGTAAATCATACTGTACTTATAGCCCTGAAAATACTTATCTCTCAAATGCATACATATATTCCAGGCAATTGGCCGGCTCGCTGGCGGAGAGATGTCAATAGCAGGAAGCCAAATATCGATTGAGGCATATGAATGAAACGATATTTATATCTCACAACGCGTATCGACACTCTGATAAAAAAGATCAAGCATCATTCAAGGGTATATAGGGTTCTTTCTATCTATTTTCGTCCAGTTTTTCACGTGTCCAAATATATCGAGCTCGGTGACACGTGATTTGTCGTTACGTTTCGTAAATTGTATAATTAAACACGTCACGCGAAATGTCCTTACTAATTTAGGCGAAATTAAACACAGGCTATCTTGTGAACTATTCATTAGCAAATACGGTCAGATCTCTATTTTCATGTGTGTAGCATAGTATCTTTGTTATCGCATCATCCAAGTCTAATTAGTATGATTGATAGGTATATTATCCACCCCAATGCTTATTTAATTTCTTTCGTGTTTACGTGAATAGTTCATATGTAAATTGGAAGTGGATTGTCCAACATTTCTATTAACTTGATGATGTTTACACGCATCCAAATTTTTCATTCTTTGAACATTTACGATTTACGTTTGACAACGTGTTCTAAATTTTATATACATATATATATATATATATATATATATATATATATATATATATATAATATATAATTTTATAATTGTGATAATTTTATGGTATTAAATTCATTACAATAATAAAAGATTATTTACTTGCAAATTACAAATAGCGATTAGGTTATCCTCTTGGAATATGTTTTCCACCATTCTGGTGATCAACCCGCTCTATTAAGAAATATCGTACGCACATATTTCTAGTACTAGTTCCACTGCTATACATGTTCTACAACGCCAGCAGATAATTTTGTGACACCAATTGCATTATTTGTCTCATACATAGAAATACTAATTGATACCCACTCTGAGTTTACTTTTTTTCTTCTTTTTCTTTCATTATATTTTACCTTTGCGTACCGCTAACTGTCCAGAGAGACGGACTCCTTGATCTAGAGCAGGCATGGGCAACCTTTTTTGTAGAAATTTTATGCTGTGAGTAATCTTGAAAAATATACATTTTTGTGGTATCCTTATGATTCATTATGAATTAAGTTTAGACGGGCCGTGCTAATATGCAACGAAAGAATTTAGTAGCGGGCCGGACAAACCTTACTCGAGGGCCGCATGTGGCCCGCGGGCCGGAGGTTGCCCATACCTGATCTAGAGGATTAACTGATATTCGACTTCAAATAGTGTTACGGTAATGCTTTATCTATTACTACCGAAAAAGAACGAGTAGCCCATAAAATACTTACCTTCACCTCCGTGTGATTCGATCAGGTTAATTTAGTAGTTTTTGATTGTGTTACGGGATAGGGTTCAATTATAGGTAAAACAGCTTGCTATTACGTTTACTAATAGAATTCATACTCCTTTTTAGTTGTCTGTCTGTACATGTCTTTGTCTCTTATTCAGAATTGCTGCTTGCAAGGGCTAACAGCGTGCTATAAATGACCTCGTAGAAGATCGATATAGATATATTGTTTAAAACTGGATTCAAGTCTTTTCTAGATCAAATGTATTTCATATGTACGTGTATGTTACAACTTAAAGCTTAATTTACGAGTTTTTGGTTGTGAAAGTTTAATGTTAATGCAAACTTCGCTCTTTCACAATGTCTCCTACTAGTAGATTCAAATTACCAAATAATCTGCAGTTCTTATCAAAATCAATAAAATCCATCGATTCTATGGTTGTAGGGCATCTTATGAACCTTCATTACTTTTTGCTGCTCTTGAAATCTGGTTCTACCACTAACGTATTTTCTTTCTTCCACCACATCTACAACTTTGAGACATTCTGGTTTGCAGTTACGCGAACACTTACATTTCTGTCATTCAAAAGTTGAAGCAGCATCTCCGTTATAACGCTTATATCTTACATAGAACTTATCTTATATGATAGTTTTCCACCACAATTAGGTCCATTAAGAGAGTGACCAATATTTTCACTGATGCTGGTGCTCCAAAAACGTTTGTAAACGATCTGAGAATATAATTATTATTTCAATCACTCTTGTTTAATTTACCTAACTTTGGTAGAAAACTATCATATAATATAAGTATAATTATTAAAACTTACATAGAACGTAAATTCTTGAATTGACTTCACTATAGGTATAATTGATCAACATCAACACATAAAAGAATGCCAAACACATTTCTACTTTTTTTTTTAAAATTAAGGCCGTCACAACAACTGAGAAAGAAACATGTCCTGTTGACGTAAAGTACCATTTTGGTCAACGACAAAATTTTATTTAGAAAAAGTTGTTCAAAATATGAAAATATCACTAACAAAACTTCACAAACATCGAATTACTTTGATCAAATCGGTATTTCTTCTGTATTCGTGCAATATAACTATAGAAAAACAAGTATTCTATATAAATTGTCAGCAAAAGAAATTATAATGTAAGCCATTTTAGTAAATTATTTTCTCTTTTTGTATCTTACTAGAAACTTACATCATTTTTTTTTTTTGACAACTTATTCATAATAACTTGTTTTTCTGCAGTTACAATGGAAGTAAACTAAAGAAATACTAATTTAGTCAAAGTGATCCCATATTTACGAAATTTTGCATAGAGACATAATTTTATACTTTGAACGTCTTTTCTCAAGAACATTTTGCTGTATTATTGACGGAAATGGCAACTGACGTAAATAGAAAATGTTCTTTTCTCATTTGTCTTGACGGCCTTAATTTTAGAAAAGTGAGAGTATGCTTCAAATTCTTTTCACACGAAGCAGCGCAGGATCCCAGAACATTAAAACAAGATTCTAAAATTTTTGATCAATTCTATCTATAGTAAAGTCAATCCAGGGATTATATATATAAATCATTTCCAAAATTATATGCATTCCTGTACAAACAGAGATCATGTTGATCCATTTGATCCGTTTGATCCTAAATAGAAACTTAATTCCTAATTAGTAGTAATATAGTAGAATTTCACATCAGAATTTCCATAAATAAGCAATGAAGTAATAACAAAGTTGTCCGATTTAAACATGTTTTGTGCCCACAATGAAATACGCAATTATTTGGTAGATTTATTGACTTCTTCCTATATGCTACTCAAATGCTACAGAAATGAGGAGGTGTACGAAATTAAATAAACTACCGGATTTGTAAACGCACAGCCGTAATCACGGATTACAATAGAGGGATAAGAATCTCAAGAAGTGAAAGTATTCTTACATTTCGTCGAAGTATGCATTTGATACATTTTTAAAAATTCCACGTAAATTATTATTTACAGAATTAATATATACACTGGAACCGCGTTTATATCCGCCTTCATTTATATCCTCCCGCACTTATATCTCGCTGTAGCTTTTACTTATATCCTCTCGGGAACCTCCACTTGCATACTTCCTGACTAACATGTACCAATCAGCCGTGGTGTCGTTCAAATAAGCCAATCAGCGCGTAGCGCGCCAATTTCCCCTCCGCTGGGTAGGAGTTGTGGAATGCCCTCCCGAGAGGATATAAGTGAATTTTTACGTTCTCAATCGGCGGATATAAACAAGGTTCCGGTGAACTATCAAAGCATTATCCAAATTCGTCAACTATACCTTCGCGCGAGTTATATTCCACACCATTAGATACGGCTTTATGAATTTCAATTCTTCAAATACTTTCTGTTTTACGTTTTCCTTGTAGGCATGTAGATATTTGGAAAAACGGTCGTACTGATGAAGGATATTGTTTGCGTTGTTTAAAAATATGAATACATTTCATACATTTTCTGCAAATCGTGTTATTCGAAAAACCATTTTGAACAATTTCGTATTATTTCAGTTACTTTACCAATTCGATAGTTTCTTCTGTTATAGAGGTACCAGATGTGGTATGTCAGGAGTATGCTGTTCCGCATCATGGAACGAAATACTCTCAACCGTCGTTGACGGAAAGTTCGCCACCCTTACTCAACATTCTACCAAAACCTCCACCAGTGCCTCCACCTCCGGAAAGATATTACCCGACGGAGGACATATGCAATCGACATCACGTCACTCCTTCGCCGCCGATATCGCCACCACCGTTGGGTCATTGCCGTTCGAAAATTAACCGGCATTTCATGCTACCCCTGAGTCCGGAACCGGACGACCACTCTGATCAGGAAAAGGACATCGAGCTGCAGGTGTTCCCACGCGATCAATTACGTATAATCGAAAAACTCGGAGAGGGCCAATTCGGCGATGTGCATCTGTGCGAACTACAATTGAGTCCAAATCAAGTGGGATTCAGTGACTGTTGTAAATTAGTGATAGTGAACATGCTGAGACTCGAAACCTATAGGAACGAATTTATTAAAGAAATGCATGCTCTCGCGAGACTGAAAGACGTGAACGTCGCGCGACTTTTAGGAGCTTGTTTAGATAGTGAACCCATTTGCGCTGTTAGAGAGTATGTCGAAATGGGGGATTTGTGTCAATTTTTGCAAGAGCACGTAGCAGAAACGACCACGCCGCTTACATCGACAGCAAACACTTTAAGGTAAGATAGGTCGCTAGCGACGAGGTACTTAACTGCTTTCCGCGGAACAACGAGCATTATACAAAGTTCTTGTTGATTTTGTATTAGGGAGAAAATTGTTCTGAAATTCGCGCTGGTTTCCATATTGAGATAAATAAATGTATTCAAGTTCCCGGTTGTTTACAAAAATTAACCACAACCTTGTAGCAAATTTGCTATTTCATTAAACTTTTTATTTTATACTTACAATAATACATGTTAGATATATGTATATACACCTATACCACATAGGCCACTTAGAAAACAGCAAGTTTCGATGCTATTTTTAAAATATATTATGTTGAAGAAACTTTTTCCCACCAATCTATAGCGCTAGAGCTAATCTAGAAATAAGTATTTCATACTAGTGTATAATATCTTCCCTGTATGAGTGAAATGGTAATTGCACAAGATAATATGTCTTACTTATATATCAACACACATGCACCCGAAGAAAAATAAATAGAGCGGGCGAAATTAGGCAATGTTGCGATGTTCAAATACTTTCCCTATTTTTTTAACCTAAATGAACCTTAATTGCTGTAATTTGAATTTTAATAGAAACTGAAGTGGAAAATTCTGAATGTATGTAGTAGTAGTAACAGTAGTGTAGAACTGCTTTCTTTTTAAAAATAATAAATAATTTCCTAAGAAACATATTAAATTCGGAAGAATGGGAAATGAGTGCTTGCATGCTCCATCGTTTGGTATACTCATATATTCCCATTTTTTGGGCAATTTGTGAATACCACGTCAGCAAAAATCTTCCCCTTTTGCCGTGAACAATTTATCGAGCCACTTTTTACATCTTCGTACAAACCAAACCCAAAAATGACTTTGTGGTGCCTCTTTCGGTATATTGACTGTTTTTGGTAACGTTTGGTATTAACCGTTTCTCCACGTTTAACAGCTCATAACAGACCATGCTCCTCTGGTCCCACCAAACCGAGAGCATGGTCTTTCTGCCAAAGCGATTCGATCTTGCGGTCGATGTGGATGGTATGTCTGAGCCTGCCCATGATTTTTTCTAAAATGTCATGTGTTTTTGCGCTTTTCCATTTGGCTGTCGTTCAACTCATGTGGTACCCATTTACCGGGCTTCTGAATCTTTTCCATCTCTCGTAGTCAATTGTAAATAGCTTGTTGACTAACGCCCAATTGCTCGAGAGTTGTTTTTGTGTTTGCGAATCATCTTTGTCCAACAATTCTTGAAATTCCACATCTTCCTATTTGTTTAGCGGTTTTCCAGGTTCCTTGACTGCAATAGTCACCACTTTTGAAACGCCGAAACCATCGTTCACACATATATTGCGATGGAGCTTGTATACCATAAGCTTCTCGACCTAATCGGTATGATTCAGTAGTAGTTTTCTTCAAATGAAAACAAAAAGTTAATGCTGTTCGCAAATGCTCTTTGTTTGGTATAAAGTTCGACATATTGAACACAACACAACACTATGCACATACTCTTGCAATTTACCATTCATACCCGTCTGACACTTGTTGATGACACAACAAAATGACGCAGTGTCAAATCTTCATAGCACAAACTGCATTGGTTCGCATCTGTTGTCTGAAATTCCCATTTCATACTTGTACACCACGAAACGCGGCTCTCACTGAAAATCTCAGTGATAAACATGCACCATCCATATGTATATTAGTTTCCACCAAATTCGCCTCATTGATGATATGTGTTTGTCCAGTTCCACAAAATTGCTATTTGGCCACTAGGTATGTTTTAATTGATTCTTAAGTTTCTTTAATTGCATTCCTTCATCTACAGGAAGTATTTAAAATTTTAATTGAATAGATAAAGTTTTATTTGAGCAGAAGATAGAGCTTACAAATATTTTAATTACCAAACTTCTGAATCTTGTGACCATACCATTTTCCAGATTTCATAGGTTTCATTCAGAGATTGCAGAATGTTATTTACTTTGCCGCGATTACTAGAACCTAACTTTGGTAGTTACTAATTTGGAATTTTTGTCACTGCCACCTTTCGTCGAAATTGGGAAACGAATTCTACTATAAAAATACGGATGTATTTTTAAAATATACTTTTACGTACTTCTACACACCTTCATAGGAAGTAGAGAAGGCGTCGAAACATTCTTAGAAACATGCCTATTATGCCTCTTACTTAAAAATGAATGACCTTAAATAAGGGTCAATTAATCAATAATTTTATCTATAATAACTAAGCTTCTCCTAAGTTCAAGAATGTTCTTTCCGTATTCTGCAAGGTAATAACAATTATTGTGCAAAATCTGCTTGATTATAATTTGTATCAGCAGTATTTGTAGCGACCAGAATTTGTACAACATAATTGCAAAAACCGATTTACTGTGGATATAACATGCAAATACCGTAACCATTAAATTGCCAAAAATCACTTCGAAATAGTAGCGAATAATAAGTGCTTAAAGCCTCCTATTTACGCGTGTTCCATTAAAATACAAATATCGTCACTGCTCCATATACATATGTACATGTCGATTCTCAATTTAGCCAATGTATTTATGGAAACGAGAATTTTTTTTTGGTTTAATTTGAATGATTTACGACCGCAGCGAAAAAAGTCGATATGAAATTTGAAATGCTTTTTCCGTTATTAATTGTTGTCATTTATTTCCAGTTACGGTTGCCTTATTTATATGGCAACGCAAATAGCGTCTGGCATGAAATACTTGGAGTCGATGCGTTTCGTTCACAAGGATTTAGCAACGAGGTAAGACTAATTTTGTAATTACTTGCAAAGTGTTCCGTTATTATTAATGTTTCGAACTTATTTAAATTGTCGCTTATATTTCACGTCACGTCCGGGGTGTATTTTCCATTAGCTGGAAGTCGTTCAACCGAAAGGCGGCATCAGGCACTAGTAGTATTCTAATTAAAATGCGCTTGGAAATTCGCTTTTCTTCGTCTTTTCATGTTTGAAAACGTCCTGACAAGCTGGCGTATTGTTTATGCACATAAATATGTATTACAAATTGAAATCTTGATAGCAGCTCGATTACGAAATAGCTTGCGCATGATAAAATTTATAGCAGTTCGTAGCAATAACTGCATATGCAATGGCCGTTTTTGAAGTCTTAAAAGTAGAAGTTCCAACTTTTAATTGCCTTTCTAGAAGCTGAACGTTCTCGCGAAGGGGTTCGCCAATCAACAGCGACTAATTTTTAATGTCAGCTCTCTGAAGTATGTATATTCATTCCTCTGTTATTGTTATTGCCGCAGTTTTACTTTTGCAGAAAATTAGGAATTAACAAACTCAAAGGGTGGCGATTTCCCGTTCCAGTTGAAAGTATATACATATATTCAAGGGACCGGTATACCTTGATAATGAATCTCAAGAGATATTTTAAGATTAGAAAATTAAAGATTAGGATACTATGAAATGACTTCAGTGGGTTTTAATGCCCAAATATCGAGTATATTCCTAAATTTATAATATGACGTAGATATAGCAAAATTCTTGAAATTACTTGAAAGCAGTAAAGACGTAAATTTACACAAATAAACAATAACAAATTACAATGGAAGTTCCAAAACTTTTCATAGTTATTGTATACGGAAAATGGTGTATAACTACTGTCAGGCTTGTAACTCGTGTCTGATTCTATATGAAGTCAAATAAAGCTTACCTCCATAACTTAGAAAACAACACTAATAAGATTAAATACTCGTAAATAACATGACTCTGAAATGAAATACTTCGAATTGACACCACGCCGATTTGGACATTTTCAAGAACGTATTTATATAAGCAAAAGTGTGATCTGGAATACATAACCTAAAATGCATGGCAATCGTCAAATTGGTTCAAGGAGTTTTAGTGCCTTTTATGAAATAGTTAAATACATAGGGTTAAATACACCTTATAAAATGCTGTGCTGCGCTAACCAGCATTTGAGGAACTTACTTGTCACGATACGTATTTGGAGAAATCGATATCTAGCTTCAAATGCGGCATCCCAAGAAGCTGTCATCTTCATTTAAAGCCCCTGGAGAGCTTGTATAGCGTGAGCTTTTGTTACACCGAGCATTGAGAAGCACACCTTCAGCCTTGCACCACTTACTGTCACCTGTATATAACCGTTTCAAGTTTTGGACATAATTGCGACCGAGTTTTACCAAACAAAAAAGCACAAAATTTGTTGTAGTAATTCACTAGGTTCAGTTTAAGCGACAAAATCACAGTGTACAGTTTTTTCTGTGTATCGCGTATCGCATAGCAAGGTAGATCACTACTGAGCAAGGGATGAAATGGCGGTGAGTATCACATTCAACAACTCAATTGATTGCATATGTTATTAACTTAGTTTTTATAGCATTCTAGATAGCAACAATAGTTAAAAATGCAGAAACTTTGTCAAGTTAATAACATAGAAAGCGAAAAGGTAGAAAACAGTACAAGATAATGTTCTCCATCGATTCTGTGCAGTTAATCCATCCAACGTCACATATAGAAGAGCAGATTAAGTTAATTAAACCTACCTTTTCAGTATACGATTCAGGCACATAAAGAATATTAGATAATGTCAGCACTTCCTGCGCCTCCACCAAAATTATTGAAAAATAGATATTCAATATAATTGCCTTACATGGCAACTATTATACTGCTGACATAGCATGGTGTTAAATATACATAGTTATGGTGTTATTCAAGCTAGTAGCATTATAATTTGCATGAAGTAAATTGAATTCGGCAATCACATTATACACCTTATAATTCAAGCTATTTAAGTACAACGGAGTTTGTGCGTCTTTGTACCTTAGAAACTTAACAAGACTAGAGGAACTGCATCTTATTACAATTTAGTAAATTTCATCTTGATATATCGTTACAAAGAATCTGTCGACTCACATTTTCATTACAACGTCCACATTCTACGTAAGGATTAGGAACAGTTGATAATTAATCAGATAAATAGGTAATGGAAGCATATGAAGGATGAAGTTGAATCTCGTCTTCTAATATCTTATTAATATCTTGCGATAAAGGAGGAGTGATTTGTCCCAAACTAGATGCTAAAATGTTAAGTAGTACGTCAAATTCGAATTGATAGAAGTTGATATACACATAAATAGGTAAATTCTAAATAATATACGGGGTAGAGGAAATAAAAGTAAAGTACATAATGTACGAAACAAGACAAGAGTGCAGAAGTTTTCTCTCAAATTTTCGTATTTATTTCAGTAGTGAATGATATGAATAATAATATTAATTATACTAATATATAGTTATTCTTTAACGGTCTACTGCACGTCGAATGAACTTAGTCAGGTAGTAGTTATTTTCGACAAGAAATGATCGTAAGTTAGTTATGTTTATCTTCGCATTGGAAAGTTCAAACCCTGTTTCGGTGCAAAAAATATAAAAAGGCAAGGAAAATTGGATTTTGCTCTTGCTTTTATTTTATTTTTCGCGAATTTTATTCCTATTAGCAAACAATGATAGCGAACAAAAAAAGCAGATTTGTTTCAGAAACCTGATAGAAGAATATTTAAAAACTTTGACGTTAACGAAATTTCGCAAACATTGATTTTGGCTAGAATTACACAATATTTACAATATCAGGTTCTTAGGTTGTTCGTAAAATAATTTCGTTTTTTTATGTAAAGTTTCTTATGGTGAATAAATATTTTATTGAATTATATATTGTCTATTCTGGTCCAATACTTTTTGTCATCTTTCGGGCAGTAGCATGATTCCAGGCTCTTTGCTGGTAAAGAAACCGATCCAGGTGATTTTTGACCTCCTCATTTGAAGTGAAGGTTTTACCGTCTAAAAGATTTTGTAGAGACCGGAGCAAGTAATAGTCAGAAAGTGCCAGATCTGGAGAATATTATGGGTATGACAGTACATCCCACCCAAGCTGTAAAAGCTTTTAACGAGTTACCAAACTTGTATGAGGTCTCACACTACACCTTTTCTGTTGATCAATTCTGGCTTTTTCTGTTTAAGTAAATCATTGAGTTTGTCCAGCTGATGACAGTACACTTCAGAATTGATTTATGAATTCGAAGTGCTTTGAGCCGGTTCATCTTTTTCTAGTCCATGATCTCTTGCATTTAACATCATTACAGACAACACATTTCTCGTCCCCAGTGATGATGCGACCATATGTCAAGCCTTGAGGTTAAACCTAGGCGTTTTAAGTGATTATGAACGGTCGAATTCGATAAATTTCAGCGAGCTCACGAGTTGGTATTCGCCAGTTTGCATAGATTAATGCCTTTATTGTATCTTCATCAACTTCAATTGGCCTTCCAGAACGGGGACATCTTCAGAATCAAAATTGCCGAATAGAAATTTTGCAAACCAGCTGTGGCACTGGCATTTTGTCAATACATCTTCTCCATGCACATTGGATAATGGCTTTCTTGGTTGAACAGCATTATTACCTTTTCGATAGTAAAAAAGTAAAATATGCCGAAAATGCTGCTTTTGACTTTCTATATTTGATAGGGTATCAACCAAAAACTACTGTGTACAATCAATCGTACTTTTTCACGAACAAGCCTTGCTGTATCAGGTGTCAAACTGTGTAATAATCATACGGCTTAAATGTGAAGGTGGCTGTGAAAAAATACAATTAGGTCCACTGTTGCGAAAGAAACGAAATTACCTTTCGAACAACCCAACAGAAAGACAAAAAGTCATAGTGTATTTGGTTTGCCAGAAATTGAACAAGACTAACCCAGGCCAAACAACTGGAAGGTGTGTGTATTGTAGATCGACGAATAATAGAGAATGCGGTATTATTATAATAAATATAAAAAGAAATTACGTACCTTTAGAAGATTACCATAGTCTGCACCAATTGTGTCGCAAATGAATTACTATTATTAACAATAACTGGCTACCATGTGTAACTAAACCATTTAAAAAAGTACGCACTTTCATTATTCCTTCGCGGTTTATTGAAGTAACTGCTAACGTAATTTTAAGATATTGTTTTTATTGCAAGAGTAATAAATTGAAAGGATACTTCTGTGTGGTACCTTAGGTTGTAAGCTTTGTGGGAATTATTTTATTATTATGTATTTGTTAGTGAAAATTATCCTTAATAAGAGAAAACCTTGAAAATTAATTTTAATGAAAATACTTATTGAGGATAATGCTTAGTCCGAGCAAACAGCGGTAATGGCGTACAATTATGAAATAAGTTGCGGCAGCTACACCCACTCCCCACTCTAGTCAGCACGCTGTATGCGAGTAGGTATGTGTATATGTAGCTTGTCGTAACTTACTTCATAATTACCGCTGTTTGCCCAGACTAATAATGGCTAATTGGTGCAATGGTAAGAATGCCTGCTTCACATGCGTGAGATCCTGAGCAATATCCTCAGGCCAGGTCAGCTCGATATTCTCACTAGGCACGATTTGCTGTTGAAATATAATTACCGGCGGTTTCGTTAAACTTACGGGTATCGGCTAATGAAATAGGAGCCTGCATTTACACAGAAGCAAAGTATAGGTAGCACAAGTTTAGAAATAAGGAGTTGTATGTATATCAGTAGATCGATTCAGGGCCCATATCAATTTTGCACTACCTGCTATAAACAAATGCGAATAATTGATTGATGCGGGAATCACTTGTTGAAACTCCATGATAAATATTGCAGTGGTACTATTATTAAATACTTTTTTAAACCTACAAAGCCTTTTGATTTAATTTATTCCTAAATGCGTATAGCTACGTCGAAAGACAGAAATAGCGCACCGATACAACAACATATTTATTGATGACAGGTTCTTCCTAAAACTAATTTTAATCCACTTAAAGCTTATTCCAAACTCATTTTTGTTGAACATATATATACAAAGAGGTACTTCCTTAATTTTTTGCTTAGTGCTGCATTGCCTATGCCTTCCTCTTGAGGATTTTACACCGAAGTATTTGCCTGTTTAGGTATAGTAGGCACAGATGGTGACTAAACGTATTCATAAAAATAATCTAGAGAAATTTTCAAGATAATTTTGAAAACTCCATACAGTTCATTGAACGTTGAATGCATATACAAAAGCCTTTTATTTGTGTTCGACTTTCAATGAACAGTACTGAGTTATACAGTATGCAACAACTTTCAAGTGAAACTTTCAGAATGATGTCCATGATTACCTTACAGGGACCCAACCTTCTTACGGATTATTGTTCCGAACTGTTACTAAAACGATGTATTCTGAACAGGCTCCAATTATGCAGAAGCTTTACAGCTCGAACGTCATTGTCGGCTACTGCCGAGGAAATAATAGTAACACATACGAACTGTGTTCGACGAAATACCATTTCTGAACGTCCCATATTCATTTCTAAACCGTACGCTAAAATTATACCTGAATCAATAAATATTTGAAATAAAGTAGTAGTAGTAAGTGAAGAAATGGCGATAAAAGTCACCGAATAAATGCTCTGACAAGTTTTACGAAATTTCAATAATACATGAAATCCAAGTTAAACAAGAACCTTACGAAACTTTTTTGTTTATCTGATAATAGGGATAACTAAAGGCACTTCACAGTTTAAGCTATAGGTGTAAATGCAGTTTATGTTATGAATACCGAGCCATTGCATAAAGTCGCGGCTTACAGTTAAAGGAAGCTGACATAGTTACTAGAGAAATCTATGCAGACATACTGCTGTTTTAAATCTAACATCCTTAGGTGAATTCGATACTTTCTAGTTTGAGTGCGCATTTACCCCCACCATAGTATAATTAACCATTGATTTAGTTCAAAGACGAATTCGGTTAGTGATTGATTATGTACATGTAGCTCTTAGGACAGACTGCATTTTCTTTTCCAAGAACGAACGTTGTTTGAGGTTAGAAGTTAAAATATTGCTTTCATAAAATAATGCATTTGAAATTTAAGAGACTTGTGTACCATTTATGATAAATTAACACAGTATTCCCGTATTTTTCACAAACTTAATTACGCCCATCTGCCTTTTTTCTGCAGGAATTGTCTAGTTAGCAGAAGATACTCGATAAAAATCTCCGACTTGGGAGCTTATCGTGAATTATACAGCACGGACTATTGCCGCTTCGCCGGTAGAAATCCACTCCCGGTACGATGGATGGCGTGGGAAAGTATCCTCTTGGTAAGAATTCAAATTTAATTGTATTACGTCGCGCCGCTATTGCCGATTTTATTATTCCCTCTCTTTTTTGTTTAGAGCAAATTCACGACGAAGAGTGATGTCTGGTCGTTCGCCGTGACTTTGTGGGAGATACTGACATTCGCTCGTGAACAGCCCTTCGAGGAATTGAGTGACGAGAAGGTTATCGAAAATGTCACACATTTCTATCAGGATAACGGCAAACATGTAAGTAGGTTTAATAGTGTAGATTTTTGTGTGTGTGCACAGTACGTCAATATCTTTGTATATATTGCATTTGTGAATAGAGAAAGAAAATAACTTTGAGTGTCTCAAATAATAAAATAAAATTTAATTTTGCAGTGCAGAAGCTGTAAATACAGACGTAAATCGTATCTAACTTATATTCTTTTTAGTTATAGTACCACAACAAAATTAAGTTTGACTCCTTTATGTCAAATGTAACCAAATTTTCGGGATCAACCAGTTTTGCAACAGTTAGTGAAATTTTCTCTAAATATCCATCAATTTCCTACAAACTGCTTCTTGAAACTGTAAATTGCAAGAATAAATTGAAGTGACTAAAGGATTGAATTTATCGTATACAGTAAAGCTAAAGTTACCGCTCATTTCGGATTATCATTGTATCAATATCTCGCAACAATCCATTTCAATTATTTTTCGGCCATCCTCGCCTTCGGTTTACTACTAATTTGCAGTCTCACTATTTGACTCATCGGCATTCTCCATCCATGTGATGGATCACATATGCTTTTTCACCACTGCAACTAACCCAAATAATTCCATTACTTTATCGGCGCTCCTTCCTTCCAATCTTCTGTTGGCATTTTCCCTCCTTACATTTTTCTTAACGTTTCCTCTTCCATCAGCTTAGCAAATTATGTTCTATTGTTCCTCTCGTCGGTACTTCACTTCCAAACATTGACTGAAGCATTTGTACATCTGTAGTTTCAGTTTTTCATCGCTTTCCTATCGTTCAGGACTCGTTTCGTTGCAAAGGTTATAGGATTTCCACGCACGAGTTTGTTTTTGTATCTGACGCAACCTATTTAAAAGTGTTAACGTCAAATCTATATAATTTTCCTCTTATTGTTCTTGTACTCAATTCCTGTTTTGCCATTCTTTGTCCGATTAGTTCCTATACCTTGGTTTTCGTTTATTTACCTCTAGACCTATTTGTTCGACTACCCTTTTCATGGGTACAATTTTGTCTCTTAATTTATCCTTACTGCAGCCCATATAGGCTATATCTTAATCTTCTCTTTCTGTGCCACATATCCTAGTGCTAGGTTGACGAAAAGTGGTGACAGGAATAGTACTATCTAAAGCAAGCTTGACTTCATATTCTTTGAAATAAGTAAGCGAGGCGGAAAGTACTTGTTAAATCTCCATAATAAATAACTTAAATCAAAAGACTTTGTACGTTTGAAAATACTTATTATAGTACCAATACAATATTGTTTGATGAAGCCACAGTGTGATGAAACAGTATTGTAGTGGTACTATAATAAATATTTTGAAACCTACAGTCTCTTGACTTAAGTTATTCATATACTTTCATTGGTTACTTATTAACTATCACTCTGTCCATTTAACTCTTGAGAATCACTTCCGTTCACCTCAGCAAATCGCCTTGTACTTTTAGTTCTACTGTTGCTCTATGCTTGTACTGCTTACTGGAAACTGTTGAAGACTATAGACGTCTCAACCTTATGGTCATCACTTAAATCACTTAGATATGTTTCATATTCTCCAAGTACTTTCTCCATTGTAAACATCATCCATTGCCAAGCACCTCGTAACCGATAATCAGCTATGCTCTTCCTTTATAATTAATACAATCTGTTCTTTCACATTTTTTAAGTAAGTACTTAAGTAAGTTGGAGTGTTGGTTTGCCTCCATAGCAATTCTGCAGTCAAATTGTCTTGTCCCACGCTTTTATTATTTTACAATTTTTTGACTACCCCTCGATTGTTATTAGTGTTCAGAAAGTATTTTTCTATTTTGTCTACTCCTTTCTTTGGTTCCTGTACATTTTGCGTGCTCTCGTCTTCTTCATCGACGGTTCTGCATTTCCATTTAATAATTCTTTTAAATGATGTTTCCACATTTCTAACACTCTTTCCTCTCTTTCCATTATTTTTTGTATGTTGACATTTTCGTTTAAAGTTTATTGCTGTTCCTGATCAGTCCTCATTATAATTTTGGTATTTGTTTATTCTTATAGTTTTTTCAATATCGTTTATTGTATTCTCGATTATTTTCTTTTGTCGTTGAGCTCTTTTTGTAATTATAACCCATTCGTAGTGTCCTAATTTTCTTTGGAACGTCGTGTATAAACTATTTCACTTTTTGTTTGAGCTTTTACTAAGTCTTACATGGTTCTAGTCTCTGAGGTAGTTGGAAAAAATGTACAGTTTACCAAGTCTAAATTTGCGTTCCAATGTCGTTGGCGATGCACGAAGGTGGCGACCGCGCAAAGTGGGAAAGGAAATTCAACTACACTACTAGAACCCATACATTTAAAGCGACTTAGAAATGCTATAGGTTGTACAGTGTACCATCTTTTGATTTCTTGAGCTTACTTGTCGCTTTTATTCCAGATATAAAAGACTATCTATATTTTATTTATTCTTTCCTTCCAATTTTGCACAAATTCCGGTCGTTGTTCGGAAAAAGTAAATGGCGGTTTTTAAAGAATTTATTTCTATTATTTACTCTTCTATATTTCAATTCAATTGACACCACAATATGGTTATCCAAAGAAAAGGAAATATAAAGGAAGTTCTATTCAAAGTATTTTCTTTCTTTATATTTGAATAGGAAGCTATCATATGTCGCTTGTCCTAAAGTACTTATTGAAGGTTGAAATTTTATTCGCGTGTGTTGCTTACAGATGCTGTTAAGTGTTCCGATAAACTGCCCTAAAGAGATATACGACCTAATGTGCGAATGTTGGCAGCGCAACGAATCGGACAGGCCGAATTTCCGTGAAATTCATTTGTTCCTCCAGAGAAAAAATTTGGGTTATACGCCTGATCTTCACTGACATCTATTAACGACGGATTTTTATGACAATAAAATAAGAAATGCGTGATATATCCGTGCCCGGTTGGCGGTGCATTAGAAAGTATATTTACAAGAAGTTGTCGACGCACCAATTTTGCATACCAAGATGTATTTCGTTAAACAGTAGGAAACTTTAAATTAAATTATTATGTAATAAGCTCTAGGTGCTATCAAAGTAAGCAGTTTGATTTATACGATGTGCCTTCAATAGCTAGTTAAAATATCCAAGTAGTTAATATTGATATTCCGTTAATGAGAAAATTTACACACTAATGGAACAAAATATATTGAATCCTGCAAATTTTTCCCGTTAAATAAAATTATATCATTCTCATAACCCATGTTTAAGCCCCACTTGGAATATAACTTTCAGTAGCTTTTGTATCTTCATTCCAGTATTGTTGGATAATTTTCCCTCGGTTTGTAAATCTTTAATTTTTTCGTGATTTACACTTTATATAAGGATAATTTGGAAACTACTTTTGGTATTAATTCAAAGGAAACTAACCGAAGAAATTAAATCAATTCCTTGCCGTTTTAGTTAATCGTACGGTGTTTGTGCTTACTGAATCTGATTGAAGCCTGATGATAATTGCCATTTGTCTGAATCTTCCTACCTCAAGGCAACGTGTTTTAGTGATACATGCTACATGCTATATCCTAGTGAAGTCAACAACTTCTTGTATACATTGTTGTATCTACTGTTAAAGTTAGGAACTTATGGTAAATAAAGCAATACTTTTTTTACACCAAATGCTGTACAAGGTATATGAATGTTTCCTGCTTAAATCATAGCTTTCCCGCGCTGAAGTGTGTGCCTTCAAACCCTTTCGCTCTTACGTACTAAAAGCAGTAATAATACTTCAGCGCTTTGTTAGTATAGGAAAATATACAAATTCAGGTTAGGTTTAATGCTTCTGATATTTCCACAGTATCTTCCAGGACCTTCCGTAAACGTATTTGTACAGTAAATTCCACACTATTTCTATTATCTAATAGAACCTATTGTCGCATATTGTATATGACGTAATAAATATTACGTATAAGGTTACGAAGACAATGAAACCTAGATCGTATAGAAATGTGATATGAATTGTATAAAGAATAACAACAATTTTATAGATGTTAGAGAATGACAAGGAAATGAACAATATTTCTCATTGCATCAATTGGTAAATTGTATTGAGAAAGTGTGTAAAATGTACCTAATGCTATTTTAAAACGTTGTTGCATAGTGACGGACAGCTTCTATATAAAATCCTAATAAATAATGAATTTGTACATGAAATATTGTTTATTTTATATAGATTGTAAACATGTAAAACTGCCGCTAAGGATATATAGTTGTAACATATGCTTTAATATTTGTAAATTAAGGACTGACTAAATGAATTAATGTGAAATAATTTAGCATTGTTTGTAAAAAGTGAAACCCTTTTAATAAATAAAGAGTTACAATAAGTGTATAATTACTTCCTGATTCCAGAAGTCCTTATGGCATTTGATGGTTGCTACACATGCTTCTCGCTTTGCTGGAGTAATCCGTAGACAATTCCAATCTTAAGTGAATCCTTAAGATATTCTTCCAAATTAAAGAAGAAGACTGCAGGTGGTGTTCAAACCAATTTAAAAGTCAATTCTAATGCTTCCGTTGCCTATTCCTTTTATATATATATATGTTATATACCTCTGCTTTCCAGAAGCAATTTCCGGCACCGATTTCGAGATATACAGATAATATTTATATAATATATGCATCACTCCACGTTCTTTTCCACCTTACAATTTATGATCGGCTTTTGCGTTTTTGACTGTTCTTCTCCATCTCTGGACATATTCATCTAAAATATAAAAGCCAATGAGAAAGTGAAGTTTAAAGGCGTTCAAGACCCGAGTCGTAAATTAATATGCAGTAAAACTGGGTTGTAACGATAGGAATTTGAACGATCCCTACTGTAAGGTACAATTTCACATAAATAGAATGTTAGAAACTAGGTTCCCACGACATAACATTCGAACTCAATGCCTTATTTCGCAATTCTTCGGGGCCCGAGTACTGAGCTTTTCGGTAACTCGATAACTACCCCTATAGGAGAACTTCAAATTTCGATAATACATATAAATATTTCTGTTGCCGTTCTGGTATACTAAAACGAGCAACAAAATTTAATCCAATAGTCCGATTTTTTACTACTACAGGAGTTCTCTTTCCTTAAATGATAGCATAGATCTCATACCTCCAATTCTGCTAGGGAAACAACGTTAAAAAATGGAGTATTAAATTCTTGTGTTAATCACGCCAGAATAATATTAATTTAGCAAGCAGCAGCAGGCTAGATCAGTACATCGTTAGGCGTGAGACCATCTTGTAGTGAGAGCAGATCAGGAAAGTAATTAAAAGTAGTAGTAGAAGTATTATGTAATTTACTAAACTGAACATCATAAAACAGAGTTGGACATGCTAACTGAACCAGTTCGTACTTTTAAAATATTCGGTAGAAAATTTGTAACATTTATCAAATTAACATATCAAGTTTGTTCAGAGTCACAAAATGTAAAAGAGAAAGTATCAATCGCATTTATGGAGTTAATGCTAATCTCGTATGCATTGGGTATTTATCACGTAGTGGACTAAAAGTGATAATTGAGTTGATACGTCTAGTTGCCTTGTTTTATTTAAAGCTTTATGAGCAACTTTTAATGAAATAATAACCCTAACTGCACCTACTAACTAAGTAAAAAACAACAGAGTTCACGCTTATCAAATTAATCCTAACTGTCCACCACATTGAACATAATACACTACGCACCACACTGAACACAATACACAGCGCACCACGTATTTACTGCACAACTCACACCACACAGAGTACACAATACCAAATCACATTTAACAGTTCCCTTGTGGTTATTAAAATGATTTCATAACTATACCTATTAGTTTTCTAAAGCTACAACTAGTCGCAGGACTAATGCGCACTGGGTTGCTCAGTTATCTTAGTTTCTTGTGCCAGATAGTTCTGTGTTAACCGAACACGTAAGTATTTTACGATGTTTTTGATCATAATCCAACAATATTCATATGTATCTATATGAATATTGTTGGATCCTGTCAGTTTGGATAAGGCTATACTTTTGAATACATTCTCAACTTTCTTTCACTATATATTGTCACTTTCGAATTGTGGGTAATTTGGTTTTTTTTTTCAAAAACCGTTAAAGTTCATGATTTTGTAAAGAAAATAATAACAATCGGTCTTAGATATGGAGGTTTTTTTGTTTGCTCTAGATCCAAGCTTTTTAATTTTATTTGTTTTGAAATGTTTCAACATTATTTAATATTGATTGTTATGATTATGATCAGCTCATACTAGATTACATGATCAAATGATTTGAAAAGCAGAAGCAGCGTATTTCAGAATTAATAACCAATTCCGTTGTAGGAGTTTACCGATCTGATCTTGTATCAGCTTTCAAAACTGTGATATGACAAAATAAAACGGAGATCCTCAATCGGACTGCTGTACTGATAACAGTTTTGCGGGAAAAGTTTTGCAAGTGAGGGTTTCGTACAACTAGTCACATTAGCAACAAAAGTAACGTGTTGAAACTAATAAATGGAAAAAATCGATACAACTATAAGAAATACTAAACAGCTCTTGCAAAGCGGTAATAATTATTAGAAAAATTACAAGAATGTGCGCGACAATGTGTGACAAACTACGAAAATTTCATCAGTATTTCAGACAAAATTAAGCGAACTTAAAAGTAAACCCGTTAAAATTAAGTAGACGATTTGTACTTACATACATAAATTTTCCGATGCGTTAAGGAAAGCAACAGATACGGACGTAAAGAGAGATTTCCTTTCTAAAACATTAGCTGAAAACTCCTCTTTCGCATGTGGTAACATATTTCTTCCGTGGTTCACTAAAGATTAATGTTGATCATTTTTAACCTTTTATCAAACAGAACTACTTGAGATTCAAATTGAATTCTACAGTATAAAATATCTCCTCGAGTGCAATGGAAATCGATAGCCGCTTTAAATTGTAGGAAATATTTGTTTGTTTTGTTTGAGTTGTCGACTGGACACAGTTGAATTGTAGCATCTTCAAGTTCAAGTAATCAATGTTAGAATATCACAGCGATTTGATTTTCTTGGATCTTAGAAAGTGGATATCAAAGGTAAATTGATGAATTATACCTGGAAAAGAAGTCTAGTGTTTACACTATTGATATTATATAACTTTACCATTGCGCACAATATGATTCCAGCTCAACGTTTTATTCTCTATCAGTAAGATTTTTCTTTTACAGTGTAAAGTAACTTTAAAGTTTTGTAGCTTTTTTACAACATAGATAGCTGTTCTAATTGCAATAATGTAATTAATCTTAAAGCATTCAACGTTCAATGCGATATTTGTGAAGGATATCTTCGTTTAAAGTATATTGGTCTATCTGCACATGAAACTAAAATAGCGCAGAAGAGAGTAATGTACAATAACTGCAATGATAAATTTTCAGAATTCGAGGACATAAGATTTAATACAATTTATGGAACTGGAATTTGTTGAATCGATGGCTACGTTCAAGACGAACCCAATAAGCATATAGAGGTCTTGAAAGCAATAGTAGCATTGAATAATGCTCCCAAAAGTAGTATTGAGGACATCGTCCAGGAAGTAATTAATTGACGTAGGCAGAAAGACAATATTATTCTATTTGATCTTGATTCACAAACTAGAAAATACATGATCAAAATTGAAGACATTTCGACTTTGATTAGAGAAAATGCTTATAAATTTAAGAATTTCAGGTTATATTCATATCACCTGACCGTACACTAAAATAAGTTGCAAATTACCGAGAGTTAGAAAGGCTATTATATGCAATAGGCCCATCAACGGAAAACCGAAAATAGTTTCTTTAAACCAATAAACAAACCCATTGCGTATTAGACGACTACGTACTAAATCTCAAGAACTATGTGATTCGATAACATCTTGTAATAACAACATAATTGCGTCGACAGAAACTTAGTTAGTGCTCGATATGATTTCCCAGAATTCTTTTCGCCGTCATTTACAATATATCGATGAGACAGAATTTCTAAAGCAACAAATAGTTCCCGAGGAAGAGGCGTTCTTGTAGTAGTTTAATGTAGTATTTCGACAATTTTTATGGATATATATTTAGTGAGTGACAGAATGTCAGTGGTAGACGTTATTGGACGTATTATATATGTACATATATCTTCTACTTTATCACTTTCAGATTTTTAATTTGAGCTTCTTACTACACTTGACTTATCTAATTTATCCTTATTGACAATTGGTGACTTTAAATTTGTAGTTATATAAAAGCCTTGATAACAGACACTACGCAAATTTACTATGTTCCATGTGTTTTAAATACCTGTATAAAGGATCTTCTATTTTCGGAATGCTGACTGTTATGTTGAGAGGTGTATCGCACTTTTCTTAACGAAGATACGCATCATCCATTTTTAATAAAAGAATTAATTAAGGTTTAATTATGCATGTCAACGTCAGCTTATTAGGAAGTAATGCACTGTAGAGGGATTTTATCACTCACCTTGAAATTGTAACATTATGTTATAATTTTAAGGCGGCCGATTCTCATTCCCTTAAAATGCTTTGCTTGAAATGGTTTGGGATTCAATTGCATTTGTTAAGACACCAGATGATGCATGTGAAGTTTTTCGTAAAATTCTTTCCTCCGTATTTGTTAAATACGGGCCTAAATTAAGTCACGATGTTAAGCGTCACACTATGGTTTCCCCGAAGGTCATTTCGACAATCAAAGTGGAACATCGCTTTTATCAAAAATACAAAAGTAAAATGATTTTTCGTCAATTTCGACTAGAAAGGTTTAATGCAAGAAACTAGTGGAAGACGTCTTCAAGAATTATATTTCTTTTTGTTGAAACGTCATTAGTTAGTGATCCATGACAATGTTGGTCTTTCGTTAAATACAAAAATGGTGACACACGAATTCCAGAAAGGCTGGTCTATGAAGATCAAGAACTTACATTCGGGCCCAACATTACCGTTTGCTGATTATTTTGAGAGTATCTATATTCCGTCAAATAAAGAAAAACATTTACAGCAGGTATTGATGGTATTCCAAATTCCGGTTCGGAAGATTGTGCACATATTTTTGTGAAATCTCTCACAAAACATATTCTCTCGTAATTTAGAAACATCAACCTACCAAGATCTATGAGAAAAGCCTGCCTATGTTCGATTTTTAAGAAAGAGATGCCCGTAAAACAACGAATTACAGACCAATTTCTATTTATGCACTGTCTCCCAAATTCTTAAATCAATCCCTATATCCGCATATATTTTCTTACATAAAACTACTTATATCTACAAATCAGCATGGTTTCGTGGAAAATAGATCTACAATTACCAACTTAGCTCGTTTGTCACAATATATGTTGAAGGAGATCAATATCAAAGAGCAAATGGATGCAACATATTTAGATATACAAAAAGCTTCCGGTCAAATTGATCGTAATTTACTTAAAAAATTACTTAATATTGGAATATTCTGATCGATGTTAGGGCTTTTATAATAGTATTTATGCAATAGAGTTCAGTACAGTCAATGTTTATCTGGGACTATTCAAGTAGCTAATCTGAGACCACTACTCTTTTTTATTTTATAAATGATATAACAACTGTTGCCTCTTGTCAATTAACAATAAAAGAATGTCAAATACTCCAAAATAATTTAGACTTTGTTTTACAATAGTGCCTCGAAAATTCTGTAACTATAAGTGTTGGAAAATTAATGCTTGATTGCTGAGTGATTTTATCTCTTACTCTGGTATACTAAATAAGAATGAATATAATTATCACGTTCATAATGGCTGCGAAAGAATTCGATAATCAAGGATTTAGGTGTGGGTTTTAATTCAAATTTGACAGTTACTAACCACAGAACACATATTACAGCAAATGTTTCTACCATCTACGAGTTTGTCTACAGAAATACTAGAGAATTTAAGAATGTTTATATATTATGGACAAAAACGGTTGTATCCCAAGTGTGACTCGTCCGGGCGGGTTTAAATTGGATTAGTAATAATAATAATAATAATAATAATAATAATAATAATAATAATAATAATAATAATTTCGATGTTCGTACATATGAGAGTTCAATTACGAAATTCGGCAATAATGTACTAATTGCGCATTTTTGCAGCTATTTAATTCCATAGAAGTAGACAACTTGTTTTGCCACAAAGTCCTGTAGTAGCTGCAATCGCGCACTCGGCTAGCCCGCCGTGGGAAAAATTGTGCGTACACAGGAGTTTGTGGCAAAACAAGTTGTCTACTAGACTGTAGAATCAAATAGCTGCAAAAATGCGCAATTAGTACATTATGGCCGAATTTCGTAATTGAACTCTTATATGTACGAACATCTAACGCACTGGCTTATATAGAGCTTCTATAGAAATGAAAACTACTTTACAAAGTCGCACTGATGAGCGGTATCACCGCGAAACGCGCGTCTGCGAATAATGAAAGTAGTTTTCTAAGTACGCACAATAGCCTTATTGTCCAACGGCTAACCATTTACAGGACAAATTATATATAGTATAACATACATACATTATTAAGAGATACATAATTACAAATATTGTTATGTGCGTGTAAAGGAAAGGAAATATGATTCAAAAAAAAAATAAAATTGATCAATTCTATTGTAGAAAATATCGACATATAACAAATCTGCAATACGACCCATTGATGTAATAGGAGATGAATGGAGTAACAGATTCGTTCTAGGGAAGGGTAATGGAAATGTAGGAGAGGAACTAGAGGAAAAACGGGGTAAAAGGAAATTAATGCGGGAAAGTGGGTTGGCGAAAAGTCAACAGTTGCTCCCTGTCGTAACGCTTATGTATTCGCCCTAGCTCTATCTACAACATTAATGCCCTCAATTGACGTGTGGTTCCACAAGCTACTGAACCTGCGCAAAGAATCTTTTACAATGCATGTTTTTCACATAGATGGAATCACGGAATCACAGCGGATTATTTATTATCTTCAATTCAATTCAATCTTTAATTTTTAGCTACAAGAACTACTGCTCGAAGTATGAGATTTCCCTATAAGATTCTTGGCAATAAAATTGGCCAAAGTTTCTTGTCGAAAATTTACAGGAAACACATACTTTTAAAGTGTTGTCCATAGATCACCTATGGCATATCAATCATATGTTCAAATTTTAATATCAGTGCTATTTCCAATATAGTATCGCACTCTTTAATTCATGTAATTAACCAGTTGGTTGATTATTTAGGTGATATATAGAACATTTTTACTGCTTTGGATCACTGTTCTTTTTCTCGCTGTTTACAATTTATGCATCAAGTTGTCCATCTTCACAATTTTAGAATTAACAATAACATAATTAAATCTAAACATTTCTGACAATCCGCAATACTGCGAAGTAGTTGCTCAAATGCTGCCTTGCAAATAAATAATTAATTAATATCATACGTTTTGTATGATATCAATTAATTGCTTTCAGCAATCTATATCGTATCATCATTATCATCAATTGTGGTTTCACCTTAAGATAAGTGTTTGCTTTTCTGCTTTGTCTGCTTAAGTGTATTAGTATAGCATTAATAAGTATCTATTGCCGTTTATGTTTCGATGTTTTTTAACACAGATTTTCATTTCACTCCATAAATCTCAAGTACTGCCACGTCCATTTCAAAATCGGCCGTTTCTCTGGCCCATCGTGTATATTAGTTCCCGCACATTTTGTTGGAAAATGTGTGTCTTACTACTGGTATTAAAACAGCTTCATCTTTTGCAATAAAATTAATAAATAAAAAACGCTACAGATTTTAGTTGGAAATTCGGTGACTATTTTTTAATTGTTACTCATTGTCAGTATGTTTAGCTAGCCTTTGCTCTTAGATATGGGTTAGAAAATTCAGTAGTTAGAAAAAAACAAATGCTCTATGAGTTTATACATGGTTTAGACTACTTTTTCAAAGTGTTGTGAATATATGTCCACAGCTCGGTCAAATATTCATTTCGAAACTAAAGCTACTTAAATGAAAGGCAAACGGCATACAGGAAGAGAAAGGGTAAACAAACTCTTGTGGTCACCAAAACTGCAAATCACGTTCAGCGAAACCAAAAAACTTGATTGATAAGATAAGTTAGATATCACATAAATTTTGAAAGTTTCTTCTCAATTTCCTTCTTCTCTCACAATGACTGTTATAACAGAGAGTTCAATTTAGAAATCAGTAATTACCTTGCTAGTGACATGAAATGTGATTTCTACCAGCTGGTCATCATCAAAGCTATAGCTATAAGCAAATCTTAGAAGATCACCGAAAGAATGCTTTCTGTAAAATCTCAGATTTAAGTACATCAAATAACTATATTTGATATTTTCTTAACTTTTTCCACGTTACTTGCTCGCTTTGATTGTATAGTTTTTTGCATTATTATTTTTGGGTTCTTCTATAAACTTGTTCTTGGAGTTGCCCCAGTTCCATTGCTTATAATTTACAATTAATCTCCTATATTCTATCTTTATCTGATTTCCGTTATTTCTTTCATGCTTCGTTATTTTTCAAAATCGTATCGAAATGCTCCCTTTTTCCCTCTATGTATATTTTTAGATTTTATTTTAACTTGCTTTGTTTTAAACTCTTCCAGAGATTGTGAAATGTCTCTTTATCTTTTGTGTTCACTGAATCTATTAGAAATGAAGTTTCGCCCTCGTTTTGCCCCTTTTATGTTTTTCTCCATTCTTTCATTTGCCTTTCATTCTAAAATTTTGCTTGTGTTCTTCAGGTCTTTAGTCATATTCAAACCTTGTCGTACTTTCTTTCTTAAATTTTTCTTTCTGTCACCATCGTTTCCTAACAGGATTTGTTTCACTATCTTCATAAATATTTAGTCATTGTTTAGATTATTTTTACTTGGCGATCTTCCTATTAACTTATACATTCTGAATATTTCATCTCCCTATCTATCCCTTTTATTCCCACTTTCTTCTCCATTGCTGCCACATTCGCCCATTCCTCCACTCGGAGATTTCGCTTATTTCACAGCAATAAATGTCATATTTTTAATACTTAATTCTACTTTTCTTTCTAAAATTTCTTAGTCTTTTCACAGACGGACGAATGCAATGTAATTCCGACGTTTCGATAAACTAATTTTTGTCATCGCCGGCTTCAAAGCGCTTCTAAAATTTCTACTAAATCAATGGCACCCCTTTCTTAAGCGTTACCGAATACTATTAGGTCTCAAGATAACTTTAATTCTACACAGATATTTCATTAGTATTTTGGAAATCTCAGCCTTTTGCAATCTCTTGGCACGCTTCTTGAATATTCCGTATAAAGACGTATCAGATTTCACAGACTCTCACGCCGAAATAACACTTATCAAAACAGCTGGTGGCGAGAAGTTCTCGCTCCCCAACTCTATAACGAACCCTCCTGATTCAAATGTACCAGGTGTGATGCTAGAATGGTGCCTTTAGATCACGCCAAATTTTATTGAAACTTGTTACAATCCGGGTGATACCGTTTTAGTGGACATTGGTTGCCTCTACCTTATAAGACTTGAATACAATCACTCCAGCACTCACAGTCAGAGAACACCTACCTATTTAACTACAAAACCTTACCAATCTTCGCCAAAATCAATAGTGTGTTTAGCAACAAGAGCAAATTGAATATAAGGGTAACTGCATAAAACATTTTCTTTTTTTATAAACTGAAACAATGAAATAAGTTTCAGTTATTTCAATCAATAAATTTGACATCAAGGCATATCTTCGATAATACAAAACGCTGTCCGTATCTTTATTAATATGCTTTAAATTGCTGGAGAAGAGAATCATTTAGAATAATATAATTATGTAAATAGGAATAAGGAGACTGTGGTTGAAATAATATATACAAGAAATAAAGCTTCACTTACCACACCTTTCGGGAATAATTCCAGGTATGCATGTCGGCAACTAAATTGAAATCGCCAATGGAAGACTGATGGAATTAAGTATCACCAGCGATATCCGTCTAACGCCCAAGACGCACACCACACAACAAGCGCTGTACAATTCTATACCACTGCACAATTGACATCACACACTGAACACCCGCGCGAAACACATCAGAACACTGTTGACACTGTCGCGTCTTGGCCCTTATCGATACAGAGATAAGCAGTAACCTAACCTAGAGTGTGTCTCTCTTGTGTGAGTGCATACTCTTATTAGTTTCATTAGCCAATACCTAAGGTCGTCATAATTTGTATTTTAAGAGTGGATGGTGACTAGTGCGAACAAAGCCGAAAATCTCAATTGCGACTGGAACCCACCATGAAATGTAAGACAAGCGTTCTTGCCACTGCGAAAAGTAGCCGCTCTATACTGCATAGTATATATTCCAAATTTTATAATTTGAAATTAGAGCAGAGGAAATTTCCATATCGAATTTATACTCCATATGGGAATTCCTAACTGTTGTAATTTCTTTGAATAGCTGAATTTTGATATGGTTGATAATGTGAATTCCCCGAAAAATCATAAAACTGCTTTTAGCAAAACAAATATACAACCAGAAGGGTCTCCGTAAAAATATTCCACATTTTATTTGTAAAAAGCTACATCCTAACTAATATTTCGTGTAATTATTTGTACATATAAAAATGTAAAGGTTATGCATACATTTAAATAACCTGTATGTGTGTGGCGGAGTAGTCAGATTAAAAAGAACAAACAATTTATAAATATGTAAGATTTTATTCCGAACCATTAACTTAACATGCGAAACAATGTTCTTTATCTTAAAGCAGATAGACATTCCGCGATATTTGGAAGTGGTTATATTCTGTGATAAATAATTTTCTCGATCGACAAAGTGATGTCTTTTACATGAGTCCTTGATGGCAGCTCGCATCAGTGCTTATCGTTATGATGGATTCTGGCGGCATATTTGGCCCTAACGATATGCAAAAAGGAAATTAAAGATGTGGTGATAAGTCCGCATCGTCCCCGAAACTCAACAAAACCGTATCATTCCATGTTTTAAGATTAATATTTAGCGCTTTTTCTTTTTCCTCTTATTAAAGAAAATAATATTTCGCGCAATTGTCACGACGAAAAATTTATCAGACGACAACAGATTTTTCTCCTTTTACGCTTCTCAGTTAAGGAAAATTATTATAGATCGTTTGACACTTTTTATCGCGCAGTAAAACTAATTGAATTATAAGTTTATGGTGAAACGTTATTTTAAAATAGTGGTTATGCGAAAATAAACCACAATCTTAAACGGAGATTGCTTTAATTATAACGACGATCCATATTACGTCGCAATTCTAACGGTTAGCTAAATTGAGGAAACAATAGTTAATTAAAGGAAGTGAAATTTAAGTAAAATTGGGTTAAATGAGATAGTCTGTAAATCGGGCCAAAATATTTGTACGAATTTTAAACAACACATAACGTTTTCTATATGGTATAGGTGATGAACTAGTATTTGGACTAATTTGTTAAGAATTTATTACAACTTTTTATTAAGAAAACCTATGACTAATATTATAAGTAGAATCTTAAGTAAAACGACATGTTACATCTCACACAAATGAATAAAAACAAAAATATTCGCTTGAAATTGACATTAAATCAGGAAAAAGGAGCCAGGGCAAAGTGGCGAAGAATTCAGGCACCTGCAGGTAAAACTATGCTGCACGGACTGAGCAACCATTTAAAATATAAAATTAAGGAATTACGAAGAAAACCGTTCCATGACAACTGTATGTGGAAACCAATAAAACAACTAAGGAAATCTGTAACACCAGTACATCTTTACGCAATTAAATATTAATGAATCTACAATAGGCCAGAAGACTCCCGCTAATTGTTCGTTCACGAAAAGGTTCCTTGAAATTGTGAAACAGTTGACTTCCATCGTTTGCTATAATGTTAAAGCATAATGCAATTGATATTAACGTGACTGGTTGTTCTATAAATAAATGTTTCAATGAAGAGAACTAGATTAGATTACTTGAGGTGGCACTGATGCCTGTTCCACTGCGACCTTTCCAGGTCTATTGTGGTCCTCATGCCTCCTTAGAGTACGTTCTCTAGCTTTATTCCTTTAATTAGACTTGACAGCTTTGAGAGCGGTTCTTCCGCATATACATACATATAGTACTTTTAAAAGCGGACTTGAGGCCCTTGCTCCGTAATGCTGTTATATGCCTCTATAATAGAGTCCTGCTCTGCCTTAAGCTTTGCCGGCTCCATCTGGGCGGCTGGATAGTCGTTGCATACTACCATGATCCTCTCCAAAGCAGCCTCCTTGAAGGTTAAACCTTGTGGCCCCTTGGTTTTCAGAAGACCTGCGGAACTACTGCCCTCCGACCTCGTTTTTGGACTTCCGCCCTTTCTTTACGTTTAGTAGCCTCCGCCGCCTGTTGAGGGCTAACTTCCTTATCTAGACTAACCTGGCCCCTTGTGCATGCCTAGTGAAGTTGGTCTTGATTATGGCTCTTTAGCCTGTATGAAATCTTGGAACTGGTTCACAAGCTTTTGCACTTTAGCCTTGGAAATTCTACATAGAGTAGCTATACGAAGAGTAGCTAGGGATTTTTATACCTCCTTAGAGTACTTTCTCCAGCTTTATTCCTTTAATTAGACCTAACAGCTTTGAGAGCGGTACTTCCCGCATATACGTGTATTTTTAAAGCGGACTTGAAGCCCTGGCTCCGCAATGCTGTTATATGCCTCCACAACAGAGTCCTGGCCTGCCTTAAGCTTTGCCGGCTCCATCTGAGTGGCTGGATAGTCGTTGCATACTACCGCGATCCCCTCCAAAGCAGCCCCTTTGAAGGTAAAACCTTCTGGCCGCTTGCTTTTCGGAAGACCTACGGGAGTACTGCCCTCCGACCTCGGCTTTTTGGACTTCCGTCCTTTCTTTACGTTTAGAAGCCTCGTTGATGCCTAAGTTCCTTATCTAGACTAACCTGGCTCTTTGTTCATGCCTAGTGAAGTTGGCCTTGATTATGGCTCTTTTAGCCTGTATGAAATCTTGGCCCTGTTTCATAAGCTTTTGCAATTTAGCCTTGGAAATTCTAGATAGCGTAGCTATACGAGGAGTAGCCAGGGAAGCATCTGTCCGCCCGATCAGAACCCCGCTTGATCGGGTAAGGCTAATTACACGGGTGTTTCGCCTGGTGCCCCCAGGCGAACGTTAAATACCGCACACCCCTGCGGCCACGCAACTCTCGACACGTTACCGTATACCTTAGTTTGAGTTTTAGCTCGGGTACCTCGGGAGCGCTAAATTCCGGAACTTACTTGTTAAACTTGTTAACAGTGAGCCCCTGAGGGGAAGGAAAACTAAGAAAACGCTGTTTTAAAACTAAGAACGCGTAAAATTATATGTAATATATCCATATATGTAATTAGGTGCCAAAAGAATAGCTACAATTATAAGGAAAAGAGGCTGAACTTAAGAGCTCTTATATTAAATGGAATTATTAGTCTATTTCCAAGAAGGTTGTATTCGGTTTTGATCAAGAAGGTAACTATTCCATTGGTAACTTACACCGATGCCCAATAACCCAACGTACTTCAGTGCGATGTGTGATGAACCACACTCTTACAAGAAAAAGAAACTATTCCATTACAACCAAATAGGTGATACAATGTCGTTTTAGGGTTTCCATGAAGAAAAATAAATTAAAGGGCGAAGGCAAATAGTGACTTCATCTAGTTCTAGTTCGTCGTATTTTGATTTATGGATCATTAGTTTGGTAAGCTTAAACGAAAGTACAAAAGTTAGAAAAGTAGGTGCGTTGGGCCATTAAGTGAGCAATACACAGTTGTTACCTTGTGCTTATGGAGACTCTCCGGAATTTATCATATTATTCTCGGAAGTAAGAATGCTTTTATGCCAAACTATGCGCACGTATGTATGTACATATATCGCCAAAATTTTAAAACGTCTTGCAGATAAAGGACCCATCTGAAACCACAACACGGTTACACTAAACCAACATTTTTCAAAGTGCGTCACAATTTATGCTGGTTTTATTGTGAGGTTATATCTATTGAACACTTACAATTAAATACGGTTTTTCTCTACAAAGGAGTATTAATTCATGTGAATATATTATTTATTGTGTTATATGTTATTTCCGGAGCATTATACTGTGAATACTTAGGTACGTGAGACTCACTCTACTTGCTTTGTTATATAATCATACCAAGTTCAGAGAAACCCTGAGGGCAGATGAAGCTATCTTTTCAAAGTACACTCACATCCATTATTTTTTGACGTGAAGTTTAAATAAAACTAAATAGCATTCACTATAAACAAATGACAAATGTGTGGCAAACAGGAATCGAAGAAGAACGACTTTCTAATTTAAAATAAAAGGAGTTTCAGAAATTTTTTAGATTAAGTTTATATCAAATTCAACTAAGATTAAATTTTGATTTTTGTTTACGTTGCAGTTTATCATATATGTACATGTTTCCTATAGATGCAAAATAACAGTTCACTGAAGATGTGTAAATGAAAACGTTCTTAGAATATTATGAATGTAAAAATAATGTTATATTTCTTACTTGACGAAATAGTAGTAGAAAAAATAAAACAAATACATATCAAACACAATTTAAAATAACGAAAATGCATGTGCAACATTGTATAAAATTAAACTATATTGGTCATGGAAATGAAGAACGTAAGAATAAAGGGTCAATCGCTGAATTTCAAACGCTTATGAGTAGACTGGGAAAACATATTTACTCTAATAACTTGAACTGTGATGACAGGTTTCAAATATTTTATACAATCTCCCTCCACAATTTTCCCATAAGATTTCCCTTGAAGAACCACAAAAATCCATAATACAATGATGTCTTGGAATGCTTTGCGGAACACGTTCCTAGTGTTTATAATTTATATCAATCTACTGAAGACCCCAAAATGCTTGAACTATATAAGACAGTTAACGAAAACTACAAACAATAAGATGATGAAACTCTATATTATGAAAATTCGATTTCGGCTACACATAATAAGTCCAGAACTGCATGGAAGCTCGTCAAAACTCTAAGAGAATTAAATAACTCCAACGTGAATAATTTGGCTATTCGTGGAGGCAAAATGAATACTGATCTTTAGCGAATTGCAGAATTGTTACCGGAGCATTTGGTACTTTCCAGAAAACAAAGTAATCAATTCCCAAGTTTAAACATTGCTGGGAATACTTTATTTTGTCTTTTGTCAACTAATGAATTTCGGGGCCAATTGTTTTTTTCTTTATTTGTGTGAGCGATGTCACCATTCTTTAGTAACATCTTGCACTCTTTCACAATATGATAATGATGTAAATTGTATTGTTTCTACCACCGCTATTATTATTAGTTTCCGCATCGATGACGGTAATTGTAAGTGTAATGGTAAATTGGTGCGGGATAAATGCCGTCCAACTTAATGCAAGTAAGATTAGCGTTGTGCGGTTTAAATTGTTTGCGCAAAGTTTGGAGAGCTTGTTTGCTTTAATGACAAATCGGTTCCAGAGACTAATATAGTCAAATCGCTGGGGCTAGTAGTAGACAACTGATTGAGGTTTAAAAACATTGCCCTATGCTGGAACTACTATCGATGGCGCCGTATGTCATAAGAACTTTTGGATAACGTTGTGGGCTGCACTCGGTAAAACTGTTTCATGTTGCTTACGTCGAGCTTGTCTTCGCTATGGTGTAATCTTTTGAGGGTAAGAAAGAATATTTAAATGTATATTTTCTATTTGTTCCTTCTTTAGGGAGTTGAATATTTTGTGCTTTGCCCTCACTGTATATATTGTAGGTTCTTCTATTTTTTAAAAGAAATTAAGAAACATTTGCTATTCAAATTGCAAAGTGGAAACCAGATATCGAAATAATTTGAGTATGAGGTTACACCATACAAGACTCTATGAATTAAATTTAAGGTATATGGCAATATTTTTGTATAATAAACTGCCCTTATGTGTGAAAGCCACGCAATTATTGAATATCTATAAGTTAAATTTAAGAAAATATTTATGAGAATGTTTAATAGCGTCAATGAGTTTATGAAGACTTTATGTGTGTAGTGTGAGTAAACACGCGATCTCCAACATTGCGTTAGCGTCAATTTAGTTTTATATAATGTCCATGCTTTGATGAGCTATGATAATAAACATCATCATTATTATTATTATTATTATTATTATTAAGGAAAATGAAGTTTGAGAAAAGCGAACGTCAAATAATAAGCGATCAAAATTTATCAAAGAGATGACTAAATAACAGAAAACAATTTTCATTAATGAATTCGTAGTAAACCATATTCTAAGTAGTAGCTGCACTACTATTCACTTTCTGAAGATACGACTGAAAGTAAGCAGGCATTCCAGAAAATAGTACCCGTTTAGTCATAAAGAAGGGCTATTAATCCAATTACAAGCAAGCTGGCGCAGATGTCAATAGTAACATCATAGCTTTGCGGGAAAAAGGAGTTGAAGTTCTTCCGGTGAGTGGTGAGTTTTATGACTGTTTACGATGGCGGATAAAATAGAAAATCCCGTGAAATGCAAAGTGAGATTCGTGATCCGTTTTTTGAATGCAGAAAACGTCGGTACAGGCGGAATTCATCGCAGGATTATTAAAGAATATGGTACGGGAACAAGAGATGGGTCATCTGTAAGGCGCTCGGTTCTATATTTTAAAGAGGGAAGAGATAATGTGCACGATGAAGGGCGCTCAGGTCGCTCGTCTTTTATCACGGACGATCTGAAGAAATATGTCGATGATTTCATCTGCGCAGATCGACCCGTAAAACTGAAAGAAATGAGTAAGCAATTTCATGAAATTTCACAATCACTGCTCCATGAAATCGTCACGCAAGTTGTGTGCCCAAAATGCTTACCGACGAGTACAAAACCAACCCCATTAGTGCAGCGTTGACGTTTTTGATTTGTTACGAGCAACAGGATGATGGATGCCTTGACCAAATTGTTACTGGGGGTGAAACCTGGGTGTGCCATTTCACACTTGAAACAAAACGCAAGTCCGTGGTGTGGCAGCATCCACGATCTCCAACAAGGTCACGCAAGTTTAAGCAGTCGTTTTCCACGAAAAAGGTTATGGCTTCAATGTTCTGGAACCAAAAGGTCTATTGGTGGTTGATTTCATACTCCAAGGGACGACCATCAATGTGGACAGATACTGTCAAACACTTTAGAAGCTGCGTAGGGCCATCCAAAACAAGAGGTGGGATATGTTGACCAGTGGCATTGTTCTTCTGCATGACAATGCTCATCCCTGCACGGCTTCGGAAGTTCAAATGAGAGGCTTCTGACCATAAGCTCCGTCTTACCTCCAAGTGATTATCATTTGTTCTATAAACTCAACGAGTTTTTGTCAGGAGAGCGTTTCCAAACTGATACCTTAAAATCGGGTGTACAGCATTGGCTGCCTACTTTGGCGGTAGAGGTTTACTCGGAAGACATAAACAAACTGCTTTTAAGATACAACAAATCTTTTAACAACGGCGGCGACTATATTGAGAAATGATTAAATGTATTACTTTGATTTGGATAAAATCATTATTTACTTTCCTTCATTTTTCTTTTAATTGTATGTAAAAGGTACCATTTTCTGGAATGTCCTCATATATCATCTCACTGATTGAATCATAATCGGAAGAGCCTGTAGTTACCATGAAACTTAAAGCTTCCATAATGTCATCCGTTAATTCATAAACCTTCTACATTTCTTCTGCAACATGGTTCAGGTGGCTAATTTCTTTCGCCCAATTAGGACTAAAATCACAATGATAAGGGGACAAACGTAGAACAGTATAGCCATGCTATTGTTTCGCTAAAATTAAATAGAGGCGATCAATCTTAACAGTCTACAAGGTGTGCGCTCATTTTCGATATAACAGGCCGAAAAAAATTGAGTATGGCCCGACATATTTTGGACAAAAGAGCACCCTGTGCCAATAGAAACTATGAAAATACGAGGGCCATCCAGTAAATAAGTTTCCCTATTTTTTAACCAATAAACAACATTATTTACAATTATGCAGTTATTTTATTTTCATTATACAACTCATAGACTACTTCTCTACATAATCACCATTTCTGTCCAAACATTTTTGGTACCGTTGTAGCAATTTTTTGATACCACTGTTGTACCAAGCTGTGTCCTGTCTTCGTAGCCAGTGGTTCGCCTCCGCCTTCACTTCGTCATTATTCGCAAAGTGTTTGCCTCCAAGGTGCAACTTGAGTGCTGGAAAGAGATGGAAGTCGCTTGGGGCAAGATCCGGAGAATAAGGTGGATGTGCGAAAATTTCCCATTTGAAGTTTTTCAGCAACGTTTGGGTCGTTCGAGCTGCGTGGGGGCGAGCATTGTCATGTACCTCGCAGCGTTAACCGTAATGCTTGGGGGCAGGTAGTCAACCGTGAAAAACGAATTACAGAACGGAGTTCGCACGTGGACACGTTCACCAGTGGTAGCTCCATGGCAACTGGAGCGCTATGGACTTGCGCGTACGAATAGCGTGATGTGGAAGGTCACGCGCTTCCAACGCATCCTAGTCACCATTTCTTACACTACTAACTAATTTTTACAACGTTTCGTTTGCAGAAAAAAATGGGGAAACTTATTTACTGAATGGCCCTCGTAATTAGGGTTGTAGAAAGTAACGGAAAACTGAGTACCTACGAAAGTATATATATTTATGAAAATAGAAAGGGAATTATGATCAGAACCTACTCCAAGTTGATTCTATTGATTCTATTCTATTGTATTGTAGTATCTATTCAATTAATTATCGGATTTAGTGCGGGATCATTCGACATTACGACAGGCTGCATAGAGCATGAATTTTAGATTTAGAATTAGTATAAATACACGTTCTTTATAATGGGAGTTCAGTGTCAGCAGTGTGTTGATATGCTCCGCGCGGATACTCTGTGTGTGATGTTCATTGTGCAGTACATTAGTTTAGAGTTGTACAGCGCTCGTTGCATAGTGTTCCTGTTGGGCACTATCCGAATATCACTGGTGTTACTGAATTCCTCCAGTTTTCCATTAAAGATGGCTACTTAGTTGGCTAAATACGTATCTGAAATTATTTCCGAAAGATTTTAATGTTGGATTTAAAAATTAACTGCATTTCTAACAATGCCGTCACAACCATTTGCATGTACTATAATATATCTCTGACCAGCTCAACCACGTCTATAAACATCAATTTCTTCTTCAGACGCTTGGTGAGTATAAATTTTCTCTAAATATGTTACTGGTCTGTTCTTATTCCCAAAATGTTCATTTCCTCGTAATCTTTTCAAGTACGGAGCAAGCTACAATATCGTTTCTTTCCATAAATATTTTTCTCTTATTGTGGCACTTCTTAAGTCGAAAACCAGGTTGTATGGAATAAATATTTGCGCAATGTTTTCAGCCTCTTGTGAAATTTATATTGTCTTGTACTTTTTACTAATGGCTTCAATCTTGACACCTCAGGATCTACAGTATCTAACCTAATTCAAGTGACATCGACACTGGAGTTGCTAATTTCTGTTTTGGAGATTCTAAAGAAGTACGTGTAGTACCAAATTCTCCGCAAATCTAGTTTACAAAGTATTCCACTTTTCTATTGCTGCAGCAACTGTCTTCAATTGAAATACCGGTTTGCCATCTGGTTTATGCTTATCAACGAATCTTATAATAGTACGAACAACATTTCGCCTTTTTTAGTGAATAAGTTTGCTTCTGTGATGACTCCTAAGTTCCAAAATAAAGAAAAATCCTTTTATGTTTTAAAGACGGTTAGAAAATATTAATTACGATATTTATAACCTCGAAATCTATAAATTCTGTTAATTAATAAATTAAAACTAATGTATCCTAAAGCTACCAGTGTCCTGAGAAAAGGATAACTCTTAATTTAAACAAATAAAAAATAAAAATAAAAGTGTACATTCGCAAAAAGAAGTAGACGAAGGATGTAAAGCACTGACAGCAATACAATTTGTATCAGAAACTGTATTTTGATGAAATTAGGCTTTTTGGTGGTTGATATCGTGTGACTGTTGTTATTGAATTCAGTTTATATATTTTGCAGGGACTTTCTGATCCTTCTAGCGTTATACCAATAGGTTTCTGTTTAATTAGATTCCTAATCTGTTGACTGAAAGAGAGCAGCAAATTATTAAACTTTATCGTGGTGATTCGGAACCAAGACTAGTTATTTTCTTTTCAAACAAACTGGATTCGGACTAAGCGGTGTCTGATGATATACTTAAGGGTGTTTGGTACTTTCCTTCAATATCGGTTAAACTTAATTCTTTCTTATTGGTGCCAAAACTATCTTGAAAATTGTATATTTGACCTTTGGAAGTAGTGTATGTAACGATACAACACTAATAAAGGTGATTGCAAGGATTGTGGTGTAATTTACTGACACAAATATCACATCGCTAAGCTCTACACACTTCGGTTTATACGGTTGTTGAAGATGCTTGCCTGGAGCTAGCGAAACACGTGTCACCGATTTTATTATAAACAATTGTGTGGTGAGGAGTTTACCGATGTAATATTTGTGTCGATACAACACTAGTTTTTACAACGTTAAGAGCTTCTACAGCTTTAATTTTTCTGCGATCACAAGTGAAGAACCAGTAAGTTTACGGGCTTGAAATCTTGCATACCGTGTATTCGTTACGATATCTACGACTTGTCATCGAGCTTTTTGTAAATTCCTTTATTGTTGTTACTTTCTTCAAGTCCAGAAATGATGGTACGCCCGTGGTCATTTTTCTATTTATTATTTGAGGTTAAATTCAACAACAAACAAGGAATTTATAAAAAGCTCGATGACAAGTCGTAGCTATTGTAACGAATACACTGTATGCAAAATTTCGAGCCCGTAAGCTTACTGGTTCTTCAGTTGTAATTGCATTAAATTAAAGCTGTAGAAGCTCTTAACGTTGTAAAAAACTAGTATTTTATCGTTATACACACTACTTTTGAAGGTCACATATACAATCTTCAAAATAGTTGTGGAACCAATAAAAAATTAAGTTTAACCGATCTTGAAAAAGTACCAAACACCCTTAAACCCGTAAAGTATCCCTGTTGATGGGTCATACAATATTGCTATGAAGCTAACCACATATAAATTGTCCATAAAGTACTTCCACATTTGAAATAATTTTATAAAACACAAGGAAAGGGTGGTAAAGGAAAATTACCCAAATTATTGGGATCTGTTTATATTCGTAGTATTGTGTAACAATCGTCATGAACTAAAACACTACATCATTACTGAATCCTAGCGAACCAATGAGAAATAATGCAATTAAAAAGGCGATTTCTGGCGATCGATTTATTTCTTCGTCCTCATTTTAATCCAATACAAAAACCACTGCATTGACCAAGAACTTAATGTTAATGTTCTCGTTAAGACGATATATTTTCATACCTTCATCGATCTCGAATAATCTTTTTCCAAATGGAGAACACTCCACAGTTCTTGACAATAATCGCCGATAGAATACAATGCAATACAATAAGAAGGAGTAGGCGTCTATAGAAAGGAAAGTGATTGCAACACTTTATCAAATTTCTGCGCTGTACTTTATTTCGCCGATACTATTCGCCATAACATTTTTGTCGCTTTTTCGTGAATACATTTATCATCTGAAATTTTTAATCCGGCCTGAAATGGTTCACCGGAATGGGGCTTCAAGTTATCGCGTTTCCTTTCAAAGTTCCAGTAAAGCTAGGAATCATTCATCGACATTCGACGAAAGGCACATTAAGAACGATTTTTCTTCGGCCCGTTTTCATATTTGTCATAGTTCGTGACCAGCATGTGCATAGATGGAAAAATGGTACCATTCCGTGGTTTCCTATTTAGCATTTTACTTCAGTTTGATTCGCTTATTTATGCAGAAAGCGTATATCAAGTGATTTTAAATTACGCTTTGTTATATCGTCCATTATTTCGAAGGATTTAGAGTTTACTGTTGTGTTGTTCGTGTCTAAGTATTAAACATTGATGCTAAATATAAACGAATTTCTGTAGTTTTAAATGTTGCATTACGCACGTTAGTTATATTTTAAGGATCATGCGTCGGTCAAATAACGTGACTTGTCATTGCAAACGCAGATCCGGAAAAGAAAATTAGTCCCAAAGAAACAGTGTTGAGAGCTGGTGGATTAATAGATACACTAGATATAACATTTTACTCATAATTAGAGATGATTATTATCAGCTCAAACTAATTTTCTCCTATTCTCGATAATGCAGCAAATGTAACTCTATATAAAGTCGTACCAGCTATGGAAGAAAATGGAAATTGATTTTTACTACTTGTGTGAAAGTGGTAGTTCGCTTTGTCAAGTCAATTAACTACAGCGAGACATCTTTAACCGATACCGTTATTAGTATCTGATTTTCAAGATCAACAAGATATGCGCATCAACTATAAGATGTCTCCTGATATTAGTGAAATTCGCAGCTGTTACTGGACACAAGCAGACTGGCCTTAGAGAAAATACGGTGCAAACGCCGTATCGAAGGGCATGGATCGCTTTATCGAAACACGGATAAACGACTGAGATATTTAATCAGTAACAGGATAAGTCAAGCGAAACAATATTCTCTTCGGAGCCCATTGTTTATGACGGGGAGTTAAGGTTAGTAGGATTCGACGACAGGTTAAATATTAAGCTGCTTTGTGTGCGTTGTTATTATTTTAGGTTAAATGAGGCCCATAATGAAGACGGATGTTCAGACCTGGGCAGCTCGGCTTTCCAGTTGCGGTGTTTCCTTCCATTTACCAACATTTATTCCTACCTCCGATTTCCTCGGTAATTTTACACACATAAATTGATTATTCTACTTAATTGGAGCACGTAATTATGAAACCTTTTCAAATTAAAACGCAGTATATACCAACTTTTCAGTATACCTATTGTGCTCGTCTAAATAATAAAAATTTTACTTGCTTTCCAACTTAAAAATAACTTCATCAATGTTGTTCCTTAATCCCGAATAATTTCAGCAAAGAGGGTTTCATTAATATGAATAATACGGTGTTGAAAATGTGTATATATTATTTTGAAAGTTGGAAACATTGTTTTTCATCGCTTACTTGAATAACAGTGTAAATTTGGGTACACATTTTCATAAACTCTTTACGAAAACAAATGTATTTCAAAATCTACAATGTCTCTAGCGATGTCAAAAGGTTAGTTGTTGTGGTTTGGGGGAGGGGGTGTAAGTGTATAAGCCGGTCGATATTTGAAATAAGAAATGTGACACATGGAAGATGGAAAACTATTTTCAAATGCGAAAGCCAAAATCATAATTCTAAAGAAATATGTAAATGATTTTCTCTCCAGCTATCTCTCAAAATTAGGTTCGTTATGGGATAACTTTCTATGGAAGTCATACATCGACTTACTAAGTATGTGCCGATTGCTGACGGGAGGTACGTTATTAGTTATGGATTACCACCAAAGGCTTTGGGCTCGCCTTTATTGGAACTCAGCACTGCAATGTAGTTGGTCTACTATTAAACAAGTACATACTTCCCTCAATTGTATAAAAATCTTCGAAGAATCTCAGTGAAGGCGAATGTATTCTATGGAATTCTGGGCCGCTATGCATAATTTAGTAAACTATTATGCAGTTTTTTTAAAAAGCTATCTATTAAGTTCTTTCAAAATGCTGAAGAAAAAGCTAGACCATCATTTAATAATTAATAAATCCTGAAAGGTGTACAGTGAATTAAACGACCTGTTCAGCTTGTTTGTTTTCCATTCTGTATTGAGAATTATTGCGATGCCCAGCGTTCAACATTACTAATAGATAAACTACGGTACTGTTTTATTCTAAGGAATATTGATTTACAAATCTGGCACTTACCTAACATAACTTTGCAGTATCAAATGCGTCACAATGAAGTTAGCTATTTTGCGTGTTTAAGATGCCTTATTAACCGCTACCACTTGAGGATTGCATACTTGGTTTCATCTTTTTGTGGTCTAACATCCGCCCGAGATCCATGTTATATAAGCCTTGTATAAGAACAATGGAATCTATCTAAGTGCTTGTTTAGCAAGAAATCTGTTTGTGTATTCGCCATGAATCCCTTTTTATCTTTTATACACCTAATTAATGATTTCTACATTTTAAGGCGATTTTTAATATTTCCTAACGTTTATGTTTTTCCTTTTGACGGTTAAAACATTTATATCGTCTGTGAAATACATCAGATTCCTCTAAAAGTCTTAATTTTTTTAATTATCTGGTGTTTCCGTCTTTTGGTATTGACGAAGCTCAAATTCATTTAATATCGTTAAACTAATGGTACTGATCACGGCATTTTTAAATGAAACCAACAAGAATAAATTACTAATTTATTATTAATTAATTCGAATTATTAATTAAGTCGAAAACTTTGTTTCTTAATTATTACAAGAATTTATAGCAGAATCGAATAGAAAACTGGAAAATACAGAATTCAAACTAGCTAGATGACAGAAAAAGGTCAATTTGAAATTATGGTATTACAATTAGGAGATGAAAGCTGTAAATTAGAAAATCAGATTAAAGATGTGGGGGACACTGCAGCATTAGTTGGATTGCAAGACGCAAGAGCAATTATTACTTCGCAACAGCAGCAGTAAAATTTAAACAAACTAGTGGCCTATTCACAAAAGTAGTTGATATACAAAAAGCAATTGTAGAAGCAAGTGGTTGATGCAAAAATGGCGATGATGACAAAATTTCTGCTGTGCTTAATTCGAAGGGAAATCTAAATGACTATATGTAATGCGATCTATTAAGTTAGGTCCGTTGTTAAACAGCCCTCAAAGAAGGCATAAATCATAGAAATCATAAATCACGGACTATAACCGTAGACAATAGCTTCTCCCTTATTAAGGCATGTAAATAATTAGTAGAGTAAGATAGTCGTGTCGTCCCAGGATAGCCCTAACAGATGGAGCAGCCCATCATTGATGAATGTGTACGAATTTGAACTGCTTTGCCACCCGGCAGAGGTTTACCCATAGCATCAGACAGGCGCGTGCCAAGTTCCATTGGCTGCTCCAGCTGTTACGGATACTGGGCAACACGATTATCTTAGCCTAGTAATTACTACTACTAAAACTAAACTAGCAGATTATGTCTAGTCCCATCTGCCTACCAAATGAGAAAACGACTAAAGATTTAGAAAAGCGAAAAAGTGTAAAGTAACCAAAGGAAAGAAAAAGTGCTGAAAGAAATATAAATACAGGAAACACAAAAGGCTCAGAAGACACAAAAATGCGAAAAGAGCGAAAATCTAAGCAAAAGTTATAGACTAAATGAGAAAACAATTATACAAATTTAATACAATTTATACTTCTGGCGATGAAAGAACAAACTTATTGCTCGATAAGTAAAAATAGAAAATCTTCCGGCAAACCAAAACTGGAAGGTTAAAAAACCAAAGCAGACGATCGGCTCAAGTAAATTGTCAAAATAAAAATTGGAACATCAGATTGAGGAAACAAAACAGAACAGCTCCAGGATAGTTTGAGTTAAACGAAAACCAAACTAGGTAGGTGGAACAATGGCTAAGGCAATAAGAGGTGAAGTGGAAGGCCAGAAAAAGAAATAGAAAACCATAAAACACAATTGAATATTAACATATAAAGTTAAATGAAGGGAAAATGTAAGAGAATTAGCATACTGCAGCAATAAAGAAAACGTTACGAGTTTCGTTGTATTGCCAAAAGAACTGGAACCTTCTACTGCCGAGAACTAAAAGTTATTAGTAGAATTAGATATGTTAAAACTGCAAATCTTGTGGCATAATATATATGTGATATAGGTAGCCGAAAACAGCGATTTAGGGCACGATGCATGCAAACATGAATTTCGAAATATTTCCAGTAATTACTTCATTTCGTAATTATGTGGTAGTGGTGATTCTCTCCTGGATAACAACTGTTACCAGTACAGATCGCTGGGTATTAAGTTATTTTTCAAACGAGAATTATGCGACGACTCACGACGTAGCATGTCGTAATTAATGAGGGTGAGAATTGCATTCGAATTAAGCAGGAGTGAAAGGAATAACGGTAGCACTTATGTAGGGATACTAGTTGTCTTTCAGGAGAGAATTGTCACCTAATTATGAAATTCAGCAATTATTAGAGATATGTTAAAATCTGTGTATACTAGTGATAGAGGAATGAATGCGTAATGAATGAGTAACAATAGATTGTATGCTTGAGAGTTACGTAAAGATAGTAAAGTAGCAAACTAATTGTAGGACAATAATAAAGCTAAAACACCCTTTTCCATTACAGATATAGATTTATGAGAAATTGAAATAAAGAGTCTCCTTTAAGCCAGTTTTGTGTCCAAAGAAGTGTAATGCAATTGATAGGTATGACGTGGTCATGTCTGGCCCAACGACTTAACTTGGGCTACTTCATAATTCATAATTGGTCCGGCGCTCCTCAGTTTTCTTTTCTATTCTATTTCTAATGATAGTTAGTGTAAAAAGTTTGGTTGTATCCCTCAGTTTTGATGATATATTTTGTAGTAATCTGATCGGACGATGGAAACGCCTTCACATCTTCAGTCAGGATTAATTTGGATACATACCAAGGCTAATCGGTTACCATTCTGAGAATTTTTGATTATCCAAATTATTTTAGTTATTTGTATGACAGGAGTTTACCCTTCAGGGAAAAACTTACGTTGTGTTAGCCAATACAGTAGATTTCATTCGGCTTTTGACAAAAGTGATCTCTCTCACTCATAACTTGCTTGCATTGTTTTAGATGTTTCCACTTTATTGATTGCAGCTGGCTGCCATTGTCATTTCCTGTAAGAGTTTCATCTGCGCAGATTTAAGTCTCCATGTTTGAAGCTATTCTTAAATGACATTCAAATGGGGTAAATAATTTGCAGTCATTGTAAGATTTTCGTGTAATTCCAGAATCTTTAGCGAATTAATTATTTTAGAAATACTTGAAATGTGTTCTTATGAGTATGTCAAAGTATGTTGATAATACTTCCCTAATTTTAAATAGTTTCATACTAATTTTAATACCTTAATACCTAATTAATACCTTATAAAAGCCGGGTTGACATCTACAAAAACACTTGGGTAGCACTATTTTTCCCCAAATGTTTAGTTTACATATAATGGACAGTAAATTTATTTTTTGAGTAGTTAGCCATTTCTCCACTTCTTTCATTAATCTCTGGCGCAATATTATATGGAGCAGGTATCAAATTATTTGAACAAAATATCTCAGAGCCATCAGTTCTATTTTTAAATTACATGGATACCTCTCACATCGACAGAAACAAGTACATGATTGCATCTGTATCTCGGTGGGGGTATCCTTCAAAGCAAGAACAGTCAATGATTGGCATATTAAACAATATATAACATATCCTAATGTGCACTAACATCATGTTTAAATACCGTTGAATAATACGTTTTGGTTACATTTCTCAACCATAAGCCTTTTTGATCACATAAATCAAGTAAGTAATATAAAGATTTGGAAAGCATTGTTATCTAGGAAGAAATGAAGGAAGCAAAAGTTTTCAATAACTCATTAAAATCGCTTTGAACTACATTGAATTGAGCAGTTATTGAATTACAGAAGATTTACTTAACATATGTATGTTTAGAAGCTTCCTATCAAATTAATTCAATATTTTTATGCACTTGCCAAGTTAAAGAGTATTTCTTTTCAGAATACATTTGATGTGAATATACCTATTATATATGCCGTATATATATAAGTCCATCTAAATCATTCCATTGGAATTTAATGATTCTATTTTACTGTTCAAATACCTAATCCTTGTTTGGAGTTTATCGGCACCCTTATACACAATGTACGATACGTGTATACAAACATAGGTTAAGGAGAATGAAATGAAATAACAGCAAGAATAAATAAAATTTCTAGCTTTCAGGACGGAATTTTATTTACGCATTTCGTAAATATTCCCTGCTTAAAAATTTATGCAATGAAGTTATATTGCACACGCTTCCATTGAAATATCTTGCAAGGTACGATATGAAGAAAATCATTTTATATTTCGTAGCTGTGTATGTGCGTTTACAGCGGTAACCTTACAAGGATTTATACATGTGGAATGTGTATGATGCAATTTTTATAAAGAGATTTATGGCTTTGCTTTAAGTGGTCCCTTCCGGTAGGAACAGTGTTGGTGTTCTTATTAGCTTTCAGTTGCTACTGACGAGTAAGGAAATTAATATAGCAATAATAGCTGTATTTGTGTCCAAACTAAGTGAGTAAGTAAATAAGCACATTATCATAGTTCTTGTACTATTACTAATTTTTTGTTATTTTTTGCTATTGTGTACAGTCACGCAAAACATTCAGTTAGGATAATCAAAATTACCGATTTGGAGATATCGACTGGAACCGTTGACTTCACAGTCCACGCTTAGCTCTTTAAAATAGAAGAATATTGAATACTGGATATTAAAATGCTGGAGATTCATTATTAATTATAATTCATATGGTGATATCAATATTTCTTGATAAAATTAACCGACATTCTTTTTTAATAGGTATACACTATTGGCGCATTCGCGCAATTTCTCTTGAAATTTCTGCTTGAAGTTATAAGATCAATTGGAAAAGATTTTTCAAGGTAATAGTCGAATTCTAGGCCTTTAGCAACCTAAAGATAGTTGCTCCTAGGGAGATGCCTTTCATAAGTGCACCAGAAAAATCGAGGAGAATGATATCCCCGCGATTTAGGTGGGAAACTTCTTCAAGCTGTAATACTACTTTCTACACTTGTCTTAAAATAATATCTCAAAAACTATAATCGTATGACTATTGTTTACAAATGTAGTATTGGCAACCTCCGTTCAAAAGCTATGTAAATGTAACGACAAACTTGTGTTCAAAAATCTAATTCAATTCAATTTTCATGATTCCAAATCCTTCTAATTATATCTTATTATATATACACTTTCCTCATCTAATTAACGGTATAAAGATACCACTTCTTAAGAAAATAACTTCATTTAATTGAATCTAGGTTTGATGTTATATGGTCGCACATTATGCCCATATCTTGTTTACGTTAGTAAGGCGACATTTCATTTAGAACTTAATCGGCGCATAAACTCCATAATCCTTTAATAATTCCTCTAATACTGAATGATCTTCATACTTTTACAGTACGTTTCTAAATTTCCGATTTAATAAGGATTTCCACATCCTATGTTACTTATTCAATATTATGAGACCTATTACCCCATTATCACTGATAAAATAATTTATATAGGATAACGATACCTTCGTATTATTTGCTTGAGAAGTATTTTAATAATTTAATCTCATATGGGGCTCCTTGCAATGTACCACTTTTTTATATTTGCAATGTGCGTCGCCGTACAAACGGGCTGTTTTCTAGACTGTATTACTTCTTCTGTATTTCATGTCTTACATTTCGCTTCTTATTATTATGTTACATTTTTCTATCTTCCCTCTGCCATTATATTTTGCCTTTTATTTCTTTCGTTTGTCCCATGAGTAATACATTATCCCTTATGTTGTTTATCTTCTCGCCCGAAATCGTACCTTACGTGTTACAACATTCTTGTTGTGCTTATTTAAGGCATTCGATATATTTCCTTTACCCTCTATCAAATATGTATATGTGGATTAATACCTCTCCGAGATGAGCCTGACATCTTTTACTTTATTATGATCGAACGCTAAAATATTCAAGAAAAGAAACTTACTCAGAAGCTCGCAGTACATTTATCTTAAATACAGTATAGATATACATCTTCTTATATCAAAAGTGATTATTTATCTTTAGATTTTGCGTATACCTTTGAATTAATAATTTATCACTAGAAATCATAAAACTACCTGTTAACGTCAAATTTGTCTATGTGTATTTACATAATAATAAGGAAACGAGAAAGGAAAATTTCCAAACATTTGAAATCCACTTGGTTGAAAAAACTTAACGCGTAGAGTAAAGAACCATGATCTCTATGCATACATATATGAATAGCAAAAAATGATCTATCCAACGTCCACGGCAACTTCTATAAGTTCAATCTATATTAGATCCTTCCAAGTCTTTATTGAAACTAAGAGTAATACACTAAAATGAAACAGACAGCGCACCCAATTTTTAATCGTAAGCAAATAGAGAAATCACATCCCTTTGTGTAGTGTATCAAATGTATACTATTAAATGTGTAGAATCTGTATTTAATATTGACTTTCACAGTTGTTGTCCAAATATTTTTCCAATATTCTCGTGGTTGTGGTAAAATAGTTTACATTTCGATGGTTGTATTCCAGCTTTTTGAGAAGTCGTGAAAAGTCTTAGTCAGGTGATTACTGCGAAGGTATTTTTATGTTCGATTCTATACTTCTAAGGAAATCTAAAACAATATATACAAAATATGGCTAATGACCTACAGCGCTCACTACATGTGTTTAATGACACTCACGTTCGATGGAACATACAACATCCTAACCGGATATGGAGATGGCGTAATTGATAGGTTGTAGTTAGATTGTAGTAAGAGACGCAAAACCCATATTCAATCCCATGCTGCATCTAAAGCTTGGGATGGACTATAGTAGACTACAACATCCCAACGAGTCATTCGGTACTTCACGCTTTGTTCGAGTCTTTAGGTTTTAACATTTCGAGATTGATCCTATTGATTTGAACCTAAGAATATTGAGCTGAAGATCAAGCTATAATTAGTGCATACGTACGTCGTATTGATTTTCCAATATGACGAAATTTTTGACAAGAGGTTGAACGTCAAGTAGTCGTGCAGTGCTCTATTTTGGTAACACTTAGCGCGAATTTAGAGTTTCTGTCAGCAAATGTTAGAATCTGTAACAGGTGAGTGGAAGTTATGTGAGATATGAACAATCCTGAATGAATATCAGATTCCTTGTCGAAGAATTATAGAAGTTATTATAAAAGGCTTGGACAGGCTACTTGGCTATTAAACTGCTAAAACTGAAAATTCACTGAGAGTGAAGATAGTACTTCTCCATCTCTCCATAGATTCTGTTCACGGGAGAACAAATACCAGATCTATTTTTTGTGATGAATAGATTCACTTGCTGCAGAGGTGATATAAAACGATATAAAACGTAAAAAGAGCAATTACATGAATAGTAACAGCAGCAGTTGCAGGAATAAGTACGATAGTTTTAGGCACTAGAAATGATAATAATAACATTAACAATAGTATCAGCTCCAAACTTATTAAGCTATACTATCACACACTATATATCACACATGGAAACTAACATTAGGGAATGCATTCCTAGTAATATACCTCGACTATCCGCACATGATAATTATAAGAGTGCCATGTAACATGCCATCTGAAATTAACGTCAAACAGTTCAATCAGCGGTAAGTAGTAGTAGTTAAGTATGTAGGTATGCACAAAGGCATCATCATAAAAAGATCACTGCGAAGCCGTTGTAACTCTTTAATTGCCAGCAAGGGAGGAAATAAATCAATTACGTGCAACGACTGATAACCCAATTACGGAAATAGTGGTTTCGCAGAGACAGAGAGGTTCAGCACTAACAGACAAATGTACGAAATCAGTTAGAAAGCCAGGGACCAAATGAATCTCATTACAGAAATTTTTGGCGGCTTCTTAAGTAGTTCGTTTTTATTGTTCCCTACATTAATTTCTATTTCTTAGATTAGAATAATTACGTTTTAAAATGAAACAATATATTTTTGAACGTCTGATAAATGCCCCTCCTAAGTGTTAATTTTTCTTTGTAATGAGAGTAGATTACAGACGTCCGAATAACAAAGAAATAAGAAAAATATATTGCAAGCATTTTAACAGTAGAAATTTTGTTACCTTTAAAAATAAAATTCGCATGGTGGTGGGCCAGTCATTTTAATAAAGAATCTCGGTAACCTCTTAATAGAATTAAACGAGGCATGCATATATTTATGACAAATTATCATATCATTTAAAATCCGAAAAAGTTTGCAAACGTATATATAAAGGTTTCAATACAATGTTTGGAGAGGAATGTGGTATCAAAGGAGCATAGTACTTACTTACAACTCCAAGATTGATGCTATCAATTAAATTTTCAACCAGATTTGGTTTGTGTTATAAATTTATCTGAAGATCTAGAATTATGATTTACTTGGTTGTCGAATCTGGTTTAATGTGGTTGATGGTGTTGGTCACATGGCCAACGAAACACGTGTCACAAGTCACTATTTGTATAAAGAGGATTGTCAATTCATTGTACGGTTTCATATTAATTTAATTAGTAAATGAACAACTTAAGTCTGTGAATATCATGAAACTAAGTAATTGCAGTGGTAAGAGTACCTGACACAAGCTTGGGGTCGTAGGTCAAAATTCTCACATTTCATTTCATTGATATTAGTACTAGTCACTATTGGCTATGGGGATGCAATTGATAGCGGTTTCATAAAAGCCTCGATCATTAGTTAACGAACTACAAGGGCCTGAACTTACACAAATCTAGGAAGACACAAACTGCATATCGCTGCTTTCTGGGTCTCATACCAACTTTGTCCTACCTACTATAAAACAAAATACATATTTAGACCAAAAGGTAAATAAGTGCACCAAATCCATAATTTGACATACAAAAATTACTGGAAAATAGATAGCTGGAAAATAAGTTTGAACATAAAGTAGTCCCATTTAACAAACGAAGGTAACAATTTTTATCAATTGAGTTTTATTTCGAGGATATTATGCGCTGTATATTCGTCCTCTGTTATTGCATTCTTAGTCAAAAGTAGAAATATTAATTTATGCTTTCAAATATCGTTCTTCAAACATTACCATATGTAACTTGAATTTATGGCCGAACACATCTGTATTTTCTATTTTTTATACTATTGTATTTAAGGACAAAAACTCAACAGCAATTGTAGAAAATTGTGAATTGGATATAGAAATAAATAATCCCTGATTCGGAAAACTGCTAATAGGTTTTTCGACAACTAAGTTGTCAAGTAGACACAATACAATTTGCACGGTACCACCAATTTCTGTATGTGGAATATACACATACACATCCAGCGAATTACGTTCAACAGTGCAAACAAATTACACATCAGGGCCGTACTCACTCGCCCATAAATAAATCGTTTTTATCTATAGCTCCCTGCTCATTCTCACATACTACCCCCGTAATGACGGCAAAAGCAAGAGGTCTAAGAGTATATTGCTACTGTTTAAATATACTTTCTTGTTGGCTTAGTAGTACTTGTTTCTAAAAGAGATTCGTGTAGAAGTAAGTCTTACACTATATAAACAAATGTAACACTAATATGATTTTACAGAATAAATTCAACGATCTGAATTTAAGATAACGTATGATTCCAGCTCAAGTGCTATTTTTTCTCCGTAATAGAAACAATGTTTTGTCATTTCTATTGACTAACTAGCTGACCCCGCGAACTTCGTACGCCCCTTAGAATTAATAAATGTTGTCTTAAGTTATTTCCCCAAGTTCATGAACTTGTTTATATTAAGATAAAATTAATTAAGTTGAATAAAAGTTCAAAAAAGAGCAAATTCACGTGGGAGCAAAGCATTTGCTTTACTGAATGTAAACCAAATGATTCGGATTCATTGGAGCACAACTTTCTGTTAAACTATTTGCTGAATGGATTGCACTCGTGTCGATTATCTTAATTGAAGCACCTTGTGATATACTGTATTTTGCGACTTTATCTATTGTCGGAGCGGTGAATTGACGTTCGTGTATTCCAGCGGGGCGTGTATTTGCTCTTATTACGACGTTATAGTTATCACTTGGCATGCGGTCCAACGCAGTTTTGAACAACCCAATCAATGCATGATGTTCATGAAGTATTTCCTGCAAATCTTGAAGAATCTCTTTTCATTGCGTTATTGATCGTTTGACGCCGATCAAGTTGGTCCTCCATATTGGCCATGAAGTAAATCTGAAACAATTTTATGCTGCGCGTCTTCAACCGGCTGCAATGATCCAATTCTATGGTGAATTTGTCCTTGTATCTGTATAGTCGAAAGGGAAGATATAACTAGTGATTTATGATTACCAAAAATAAAGGTTATTCTCTTATTAACAAACATTGCCTTGAATGTCGGACTGAATCCGCATTCTTCAATAATATTTGCTCCAAATGATGGATCGTGGTTTGTTCGGATGCTTAAAACTTGAAAACGGCTGTACCAAATTGGATACTTCCTCCTGCAGATTTGTTCGTAATTGCTACGTGAAGGTTTAGGAAAAAAAGCTATTGAAACAATTAAACATTAAAAAAAATTGAGATTAAGCAAATTGATGACGTTTGGTGGGTTAGGTTATGATAGTTGTCATGGTGAGCACAAGGAAAATTAATGTTATGACATTTGTGATTGTGCGCGCATGAATAATTGTTATGTCATAATAGAAGCAAAGTCAGGAATATCCATCACAGTCTTATTTACAATGCTGCGAGCGAGAAGATCAAATCTTTTACAACGAAGCCGTAATGCAATTAGACTGTGGAATATTGCGAATCAATCCACTGCACATGAAGAAGAAATCGCACGAGAAAAAGGCGCCGTGTTAGTGCGCCTCGACTTTGTGTTTCACAAGCACAAGAACAAAGAGAGGCCATACGTGAAACGGGTCGGTTGACCATGAGATATCGTCGATCAGAACACAGAAATCAACAACGTTAAGCCGCAAGAAGAAATGCTTCAAGTGTTAATTGAATTTGCTCCTTTCTGAACTTTTATTCAACTTAATTAATTTTATCTTAATGTAAACAAGTTAATGAAACACAGGTAATAACTTAAGACAACATTTATTAATTCTAAGGCGGTACGAAATTCGCTGGGTCAGCTAGTTTCATGTATTTTCACCTTTGCGTTTTGGGATACAAGCGACATTGTTATTCTCCGACAGTATTTTCCATTGTAACTGTTCATCCTTCAATTGTATTGCCAGTATTTTGTAAGCTTCACTGAGAAGCGATATACCTCTATAATTTTCACCTATACTTTTAACTTCTTTCTTGTATATCGGACACTTCACGGCTTCTGTCCATTTTTCCGGTAACTCATCTTGTGTCAAGATATCACTGATCATCTTCTGTGACTTTTCTTTTAGTTTTTCTCTTCTGTGTTTGTACATTTCTACTGTGATACCGTCATACTCTAGCCTGATATTATTTTTACACCTTTTGTCGTTTCTTTTACTTACTCTTTACTTGGTGGTTGTTATTCATCCTATTAGTAGATATTATTTGTCTTTCTTGCCTTTGTAGTTCCTTCATTGAGTAATATTAATCTCTTTGCGTTTCTTTTCTATAACTCTGCCCGCAGGCTTCGCCAAACCGCGGTTTTCCTCTTTCTTAATTCACGTTGATATTTTCTACCGCCATATTCGCACCTGTGCAAGTTACACCATGTTTCGTCCATGCTATTTGTGTTAGCTAGGTTGTCCAAAGTTAAATTTAAGATCTCTCCATATTTTTTCCCTTCCAAGTTGTGAACATTATCGGTTTATGTAGTATTGGCTCTTCACTTATTTGATTTCTAATTGCTGGTATTATATGCCTCATTCAGATCCCCACAATTAAATACTCTGATTCCACATCAGGTCCTAGGTATAATCTTATCTTTTCTATATTTATTTCGTTACTCTCATATATTAATAAGTGGTCTATCTTTCCCACTTGGGCACGCTCATGTACTTTCATAGATTCCCTTTCTCTGAAAATATACCTAAATACCTTTTCTCCGCCAATTTTGGAGTTGGCATTTCCCAGGACTATTTTTATGTACTATTCGAGAATACTCTCATATGCTCTACTCAAATCATTATAACAGTCTTCTTCTTTATACTAACATCCTTTTCCTCCGATGACGCATGGAAATTCATAAATATATATATTTTTTTAATTCCTTCCCATTCTGAGAATACAATGTCTATCAGATATTGTTTTAAAATCAACCAGTATCCTTTTAAAAGCTTTTCTTATTATGAATTCCGTTCCTAATACTCTTTGTTGTTCACCGATGTTCAAAAATAAATATTATCCTACCTCTATTATTCCTTTTCTTAATTGTTTTGTTCCTTCTTCAAATGAACCTCTTATATTCCATCTACATACCCGTGTTTAATTTTGTTACTTTTATTATTTCTATTGTTCATCCTTCAACTCTAAATAATTGTTTCTTTTTTATTTATCAATGCGCTATTCTTTGCCAAGTTCATTAGTATCATTCCATCCGCTTTATTTTCACTTAGCCTTTTGATATGCTTTCCTCTTTTCTTTGTTCCATCTCCACCCACAGTTATTTTTTTGTATCCAACTCTAACATCCTTACTTCTTAATCTTTTTGCTCTCGCTTCTCTTTTTATTTTCTTTGTTATTTCCAATTCCGAGCATTTTACCCTGCTTCCTCCTCTTGCTCCCTAATTCCGGACCTGTATTCAACGATAAATCGGGCTGCGGAAAGAGGCTTATCCACTTCGACCGTTCTTATCAGCTTATTTTATTTAAGTAATAATATATAAATAATATAATTCTTAGGTGTTGCAAATGTCTACTTACAACCTACACTTTCGTAAAACTCTAGACTTTGAATTATCTAGGTCGAATTTCACATCGGTTTTACAAACGTTTGCTGACTTTTACGGCGGGACTAGACACCCGCCTGATGTAGTTCAGCTAAAAACTAATTTGTTGCTCTGTCCTAGTGCGAGTGGAGCCTCTTATGTTTTTACAAACGACCACTAAATGACACTATTGAGATATATTATTACTACTCGTAAAATTTGACATTTAAACAAAGCAGTTTTGTGAGAGAACGGGAATTTCACGAGGAGGTCTATGAATTTGGTAAATGTTCTACTCAACAATAATGCATAGAATTGCTTCGTTCAACTTTTGGCAATAAAGCCATCAGAAAAGACAGTTGGTTTGCAGAGTTTCGTTATGGTTGTGTGTCTGATAGCGATGAATAGCGTGAAAGTTGACCATAATAGTTTGCTATTCCAAAAGCATCGATGCTGTGCTCAACATAATTGAAGACTATGTCACTTATAGTGAGATAGAGGATGCTTAGACGTATCAAAGAGATGCATGGACAGCGATTTTCAGCACCTCAAGAAGCTATCGCAGCCTTCAAAAACCATGTTTTGGAGATATCAACCTTAGACTAGAGAAAATTGTTAGGGAATTGCTTTGAACACATTCAAAAGTGTATACATCTTAAAGGGGACTATTTTGAAAAACAATGAATCAGTTTGTTCAAAAAATGATCTTTTCTAGTTTTTGTAACAGCTGAAAAAGCGTTCTCGCATAACAGGAATTTCTTGGCGTTGATTTAAAATCTAATTATCGACTCGAACTTAACGGATCGTGATAGAGAATTGCTATCCAAATATGAACGAATAAACTAATAACGAAAACGGTACCATGACGCTAATATCTTGCATTCTCAGTTGAACGATTAAAGTTATTGTTTAAAGTTCTACTTGTAGTATTGCTGTAGATATTAATTCTTGTATTACAGTTATTTACTACATATGAAGTGTTTTCCAAGTTAATTAGAATCCAAACACATTCCTAATAACAAGGTTTAGTACAATTTCAAAATGTAATGTTACTTTCGTGCAGCAGCAGATAGATTTGGATTTGGAAGGTGATACTGTTGAATCTTCTTTGTCCAGTCATTGTCTAATTTTTCATACTGCCAAATCAATACTTTTCGCCAACAAGATATTTTCTTGTAGGATGCGTAAATTATCGTACTATCTGCCAACTGTACTCTGAACTGAACTGGAGCAGTGGGAAAATGACGTTTCGTAATTGTGCTATACACCAGCTTGCGGAAACCTTGTATAAACTCTTTTTGGACATTAAGTCTTTAATAATACCTACTTCTTTCAGATACGAATTCTACGGCACAGTTGACTATTAAAGTATCAAAGTTAGTGCCGCCAGTGTCGATTCCTATTTGGCAGAGCATCAAAAGCTTTGTTAACTATCCATAGTTCTTCTAATATCAGGAAATCTAAATTAATTAATAGAAGTATTATTTCAGATCACATTTTAGAAAATGCATTCCTAAAGCAAGGAAGAATGACAATAGGTGATTTTTGTTTTCAGCCTTAACAGATAAAAGTGTAAGCCCTGAAATGAAGTAAGTAGTTTTATTTTGATTTCGGATTCGAAAATAAATGACTATCAATTTTTAATTACTTACAGTTCTACATATAAATTAGTTGGAGCCCAATATTTCGTCACCATGTGTCACAGGTCATCATAATACATATCTCATAAATGTCCTTGATCAAAGTGTATCTGTAAAAATAACGCAAACTAAATTTGGATGATTTTAAATTTCTAAATAAATAGGCCTCAATACTTTTAAAAGATTTTTAGCAATGTTATTCCAGATATAAAAATTGACAGGTCCAAATTGAAAAACAGTATCCCTTCCATTTAAAATAGATTTTCATTAGCAGCGACTGTATTACATACTCTCCCTTCGTGTAATAAATACAAAAACACCTATGGCCCGAATCCCTATGGTGATACGACTGATATGATTTGGTCTGCATAAGCCCGCGAATAGCAATGTATATTAAAATAGTGATCCTACTCTTACTGTGGGATACAGTATTAACCGAAGACACGCGACAGTGAGGTTGTCACTCCCTCTTAGATGATAAATAAACTCCATAATGGAAAAATAATATCGTAGTGCAAAGGGGGAACGTTAAATTATGCATCATTTATTGAACGTATTGATGATTTTTTAAACAGAGGGGAAACTGACATGTCTTATCTTGAGTGTACAGAAGGACTTGGTATATCCAAAAACCAATATTAAAGTTAGTCGCCGGATTTGCGCTTCCAGTATAAAATATCCTTTCAATACGAAAATGCTAAAAAGATATGATACATTTCCTACAATATGCAGAAAATTGAGATCCAAGGCGTTTACCATTGGCTTTCATGTATTTATCCAATTGCGGATGTACTATATTTAGAAACAAGGTCCGATTTTTAGTAGAAATAACTACTTAAAAGGATTGCTTTTCAAATATTGAAATATATAAACTGAAAATACGTGCCTATTGCATGATGAGAAAAAGTTTGTATAATAGCAATTCAGGTAGGGAGTAAGGCACATTTCTGTTGATAATGTTATACTAACAGGAGCATTAACATTTCATATAATGAGTGCTGATGCATATATATCTTTTAACTGGATTTCTTTTTTGAGATTGCGGTAGAACTGGATACTGCGTAAAGTAATGATTGTGCATTTACTTACAACATAAATAGCAATGTTGATGCTACCCGCTTCCCTGCTTGGATTTGCATAAGCAACCAGGAAGTACGCAAACACTTGAAATTGCTGTCTCCAAGAAAAGGAAGTAGCTGATTAGGTCTGGTGTGATCATGTACGTGCTCAATCTTATTTGAATGTAACCTGGCTTTAATAGATTTAGTGTGACCCTTACTTTCTATAAATGTTGAATGTTTAAAGCAAACCTGAGTGCCAGTTATAGTATTTGTAATACTGTTGGGATCTTATGTGATTAAATACTATTAGAAATATGAGATATGATGAAAAATCACCAATACTTTGATACTGCCTCCTAAGTGGTAGTCAAAACCAAAGTCTAACGCCTACGCCTTAAATGTCTTACAATGAATGCATTTAGAACTTGTATTAATTTGCTTCTTTGAACACTCTCACGTCGTTTTGGCCATCGGTGGTACATGTTTATATTTACATTTACAAGAAAGAAAAATAAACGCCAAATTTGAGACAAAATATGGGGCGTAGACAAAGAACAAAAATATAAACACCTAAAAACTTCAGACTATGTTCTTATCAAAAGATAAAGTACCAACATAGATCGCAACAGAAGTATACAAAACAATCGCAGTGCTGACGCACGGAATAGACAACCGAACATTATCCAAGAAAGCTAAAGATAAATTAAATACAAAAGGTGTGGGGTTGCTAAGGCGGATAGTAAACAAGACAAGAAGTATAGAAAATATTGAAAAAAAGCATTTGGAATTATTCGGATATGTGCTCCAGGTCAAGGATGGCACAGCAGCCAAAGAAAATCTATGAAACAAAACTGGCAAGAAGGGAAGACGGCAAGACGCAGACGTAAGTGGAAAGAAGAAATTAGGAGTCTACTACAGAAAAGGTATAAAACGACGTAGCCAGAGCAAAGCCAACATAAATTCAACTCTTCAGGGCCTTGAATAATTGGATTCCAAAATTCTTCGATATTTAACCAGTATATGAACATTTGTGGCAAGTAGGAAACGTCCATCAACATGAAGATTTCTAGGAATGCATTTGTCTTCTATTGGCGCCTGTTCATTTTTCTTGCAAAAATTCAGGACGAAAAATGTGAGATTGGATAAACTAATTCGCGTAACTAGTGCTTCTTTAACAATTATGTCAAAAAATTATGTTATTAGACTGCATAAGAAGTGCAGTGCTGTCATCTAGAAGAATGTCGGTTTATTTAAAAAACTGAAAACGCATTAGTAAACTCACATTCAGTTTACCTATTCAAATAGTTAAATGCCACTTCCTTTCCTAGAACTAGATGAATTGTTTGAATCCCCAGAATTTTGAAAAAGTTCAAAGTCTTTTGAATACGACGAGAAGTCCTTCTTTGTCAAGCAAGGTTTGAGTATTTCATGGCAGACTGAAGAAGAAAATTCGACCAACTATTGTCTGTTCATGCACACGCAGGGTTCCTTTGGAGACAAATATTCATGTTGATAATTCCGGTATGTTTCGTGATACGTTGCATGTTTTCTGCAGACTAGTAGTAATACATGTTGATACCAAGGTACAATTTTGCACTGGATTTGTTGTGTGGTACCTGTGGTAGAACTTATTCTCTGTTCTATTAGTGCATTTATTAAGTGTTTACCTCTAAATATAGCTAAAAACCGCGTTTAATAATACTCAAATCGTATTAAATGCTTATCATAAACGTAGATCAACGTATCATTATGACTAAGAATCCACAACCACCTAAAATATATGGCCTTATTAAATTACATAAAGATAACTCACCTATCAGACCCGTTGTTTCGTATGTTCTTCTTGTAGAAATTTATTCTCCCTTGATTATAGAAATATTATTCTTATATAAGTTTACATTTTACGGGGTTTATAAACTACGAAAAGACAAAATCAATAAGCGGTAGAATTTGTTCTATTAATTATTATATTAGTTTGTTACATACACTGTCGTTAATTACGAATTGTCGCCCCAATTTCAATTTATCCACCAGCTAATTTTAAATTAAAATGCAAAATTTAATTGAAGCGCATTTAAATATTTACCAGTTAAATTGCAACTAGCGTCTGCGAATTTTTCTAATTGGGATAATGATTCAATTTTTTAGTATATGAATAGCAAACCAATTTGAAATTAGTCGAAATATTTAAAACATGTAGTATGCAAAATTCGAATATATTTGTCGCAATAATAAACAAATATGTCGTTTTTAATTATTGCAACGGATGAACATATTTTCCGTACGCGTAACTGTAAACTGCATATTTTAATACCATTTAGTGCAGGTAACACAACTTTCCCAAATCCCCGGATTAAAGTTTAATATCATAAATTTTGAATGAATTTTGGAAAAGGTAAACAAGCTGAGAATCGTTACGAGTTCCGTTTCCCGTGTAACTGCCTCTTATAAATATCAAATGTCTTGATATTTTCTTAAATTGAAAAGCAGAAACTACTACAGCTAGAGTAACTGGAACCAATATTCCAATTTACATTTCATCTGCAGTATCATGAATTCTTGATAGTGCCAAATACAGGAAGGGTATTGCTTTATTTAACACTGTACAACTTCACCTTATTGTGGGAAGCACAATTGAAATTTAGTGACTCTAAACAGACGGTTTACAAATCCATTGTACTACATGTAACACCTATTTGGATAGTATGTATTGCATTTCTATCTATTTTCTAATTTATGATTGTAAGACTAATTTCATTTGCTAAGCAAAAGAAAATTAAATACTAGTTTAGTCATTCTTAACATCTGCCTAAAGCTTTTAAAATTTTCTTGTGTATATCTCTTGATACCAATCAATATTATTATCAATTTTCTTCGACGAGTTAATTATGTTGCTTTGAATAATTGTCCTGGCCAGTTCTGCATTTCAGAACTGCAATCGCCTTTATGCTATTGTCAGATAATATGTTAGAGGTGTTCCTATCATATCGCGTGTCTACTAAAAACTTTATCCTTCTGACAATACAGGTCATTGGTTTATAGCAGATGTATGAAAACATTGTATCTCATTTCAACAAATACAATAAGAATCTGCAACTGCAAATCAGAAATAGAAACAGTTTCTATCGTTTACTTCTTTTTATAAACTTGTGGTATTTATTTCCACATTGTTCTCGTAAGACCAGATTATATCGGTTTTTGCTGTCGAAATTTTAAACTAAACTACTAACTAAAGTCTCAAGCAAGCTGTTTAGAAAATCTCGTACCTTGACGGTTAATCTTAGATTAATAACTAGCTGCTACACGCAAAACATATTTCCAAATACCTTACAAAAGCTTTCTGTGCTTTCCTGCAGAATGGAAAGTTTATTTCTCAATGTAAAAACGGATACAGGATAAAAAAGGATTTAATAAGTAATTCCGCGTCAGCACATTTTGTACTCGCACATATTACCGTTATTCTAAAATGTTTTCCTACCAACTTCATGTATAGAATTAAATGAACCTCCCAAAGAGCATGGAAAGTGTATACCCCATGAGGACCTCATATTCCAATTAAAAGTTTGCTTCATTTTTAAACACGGCCAATTAAAATTGTAATTACAATATATATCCTTCCGGCGCTTACCTCAACACGAGAAACACGATTCGTTAGCCAACGTTCCGGGTTTGTCCGGAAAATTGCAGTTTTAGACTAAACAAATTCTTATAGCGCAAATTTAGTTGTGTTATTTATTCATAAAAGGTCAACTTATATCTATCCCTATATATAGATAGCTAGATTGTTCGATCATCTTTACGCGAATTACCAAGTATCATATCAAAAGTAATTTGCCATAATATTATAACCTTGTGTGTACCCACCGAATTAATTTAGGAGGAAACTTCCCGCATATTAAATTTCTTATACACACCTACGTTGAATAACCTAATAAGTCATTGTGTTATCCCAGTGGACTTAATCTACTATACTTTATGTTATGTTTGAGCATAAAAAGTTTCACGTACACCCTGATATTAACATAAAAGGAGAATCGATTCTTTTCTATCAGACAGGTAAACTTTTCGCTGTAAACTGAGATGAATGTGATGAGTGATACTTTTATCCCTTTTATAAGCTCAGGGTGTACAGCGATCTCTCAAAACCAATATTCTTGTCGGGGGAGGAGTTAGATTCATGATCGATACGGTCTTGTTTAGGGATAGGAAGCAAATAGCCCCTAGCTCTTTCATCCATTTGTGTGCGATAGACTCGATATTTTTGTTAGGGGAAATTGGATCATTCTGATTTCCATACACCTAAGCCGGATCGCAGCTTGGTCACAATAACAAGGGCTGGATAATGTATCTGAACGCCTGCCAGGCTAGAAAATATAATTTTCCGGCAAATTTTATTATTGGTTTAAGTACTTTGAATTCGCGATAAAATTTTATCCGTTTTTGAAAAAACGGTTTATGGAATGAAGTCACGGAAAGCTTTTGGCGCTAATCCACCTTTCGCGTTTCAGCATTCAATTTATTATAATAATCGCTCATTTTTTGTTATCACTAAATTCTACATTAGAACAAACAAAAGTTGCTATCCAACAGCATAAAAGAATTAACTAACCTCCTCAAAATAGTACCCATATTAACTTAAAATAAGTTAATAATAGTAACATTAATATTTGTTTCTTGTTCGGAGTATTAATAAGGTTTTTTCGGGTTGTAGGACGGTGGGTAGCAATTAATTTCGTCATTAATTAAATAGCATCATAATATTAAACTTAAAGCAAAATAAACTATCAATGAATCGTCATAGTAATGATCTGTAGAATTCATTCTTGTAGTACTTCAAATAGAAAGAGTCACAACACAGAAAATATAATTTGAAATTTAAATAACTTCTTTTAAAGGTATATTAAGATCTAATCCCTATTCTCTCAAATTAATCAACAAATTGTTATATATCAATAGAACCCACTGTCTACACGTCAGTGACAACGATCAGAATAGAAACAGTGAATTTTTCTTTTTCCTCTACATTGATGAATTCAGCGAAAAGTCATTTTGAAAAAGGGTAGATAAATTTCAAATCTACAGCACCAAAATTCCTCCTTTCTTACTTACTCCCTTAAAAACAAACATACCATTGTGATTGCAACCTAATTTAATTTATAAACTGCACTGTCAAACATGTCACGTAACCTGGCCTGTAAATATTAGGGGTCTACGTTACAATTTTGACGTGCGAGAACAAAGGTTCTTATTAATTCCTCAATTTGCGCTACTTATATTAGTAAACTCGAGACTCAAGGGTCGGACTTCAAGGAATATAAGCGTTCCTGACATAGATGATGTCCTGGAGGCAAGACATACTACTAATAAACGTGAAAGTGGTTAAGTTTAGGCCTTCACGGCCGTTATACAATGAATTAGTGCGTTCTGATTTTTGTCGTGGTCGTTTGCTAGGGAACTTCTGAAGAAGCTGAGAGCACCAGCAACGAAACGTTAAGTTTTGAAACCGGCAAGCCACTAATTCATTCAACTTGAAAGTGATTGATTCCCTCACTTTTTGACTTAATGTTAATTGCGTGGAGACCATATCTTATGCTAGAGCCACACCACAACTAAGAAGAATTCTGAATCCAATAAAGGAAGTCAAAAAACACCAACCAAGAGCGACTACATGCTGACATGGTGATTCACGAACTTCTCTGTCTTGCACATAGTAACAGTCTCATGAAAAGCACGCACTAGAAGAAGGACTAGATCATAAAATGACAGTTCGTACATGCCTACGTCATCCACATGATAGAAGTCTCGTGGAATGTTTTCTCTGTGAACGTTAGAAGCAATCAGGGACTCCATAGCGTCTCCTGAAAAACGCTTAGGGAAAGAAATAGGTACAATTCAAAAGCTTGAGTAAGTCCCGTGAAAGGCAATTGGAAAAACTAGTAGGCACAATTCAATCCCTGAGTAAGTCTCGTGGAAAGTATTTGGGGAAAGAAATGCGCACAATTCAATATCCTGAGCGAATCTCGAAAAAAGTAGGCACAAATCTGAGGAAGTCTTGTAAAAAGCGTTTGGGGACAGAAACGGCACAATTCAGAACTTTGAGTAAGTCTCGTGGAAAGCGTTTGGGGAAAGAAATAGGCACAATTCAATACCCTGAGTAGGTCTTATGAAAAAAATTGGGGAAAGAAATAGGCACAATTCAATACCCTGAGGAAGTCTCGTGGAAGGTGTTTGGACAAGCAAAACAATATTTGGAAAACGGAAAGAAAATCAAAACTTAAACTGCAGAAATGCCTGATTTGGTGTTAGACATAGCTGCAAAAATGAGCATGTATGTAAGTACATATTGGGGGAATTTCTTAATTGAGTTCTCATATGTACCAATATCACAATACTAGCATATATAGTGCTGATCTGGAAATAAAGATTACTTGTCACAAAGTCGCACTGACGAGCGGTATAACCGCGAAACGCGTTTGCGAATGGTGAAAGTAGTTTTCTAATTGCATATATTAAGCAAGAAAAAAAAAAACTGACACAAAAGGCTCATATAGAATCAATTTATATAAAAAAGATAGCAGGTGCTTGAATTCCAGGAAAGATATTTGGAGCTTATTTAATACCTATGTATATCAAAGTGTTAGACTTAATGGAATAGTTATCTATATACATATATACAGCGTGTTAATTGAAAAACATCCCGTACGGGCTACATCCAAAACTAGTAAAATTATTAAAAATAAAGACTTTTCAGATAATTTTTGATTGGTGATGTGCATTCATGATCTTAAACTTATCCCATTAACCCCCTCTTTCCTCAACATACACAGCTTAAATTGGATGACACCATTTGTTATGCGTCATTGGAAAAGTATTTCCGTTAAGAATTGCATGGTACATTGCACTTTGCCACTTGGTCAAGATTTGGGGCTTCTAACAAAGAAGGGTCATGCTAAGCAAAAATTGTAAAATAAAACTTTCCATTCAAACAAAAAATTCAAATTAGTATTTTAAATGTTCAAATTATGCACCATTTTGTTAAAGATAATAATATAACCAATTTTCAAGTATTCAGACATTCTTCTGCAATTTGACGTTTCTGGAGATGTTCGCTTGCATTTTAAATGTAAGCTCTAACATTCTGGACTGTTTTCAAGCGAACCATCAAGAGAAAATTAAATATAGTCAAACCTGAATCCAATGATTTGGAAAATTATTTTCCAACCGATTTCTAATCGGCAAAACATACTGCGCAGGCGGTTTATCTTGTTGAAAAGAGGCTGACAATTGTTAATTAATAAATTTCTCGTTTGATCTTCCTGGTTTTTCAAACTTTGTACTCTTAAGGAATTAATTATATTTAGTAATAGTTCAATATATAGTTCATCGGTAAAATTTAAAACGAGATCGCCTACTTAATTTTTAAGTCAAAGCCATTTTTATACAATATTGATTTATCAATCATCACTTATGCAAATATTCAGTAACCTTATTTCATTATTCTTCATTTTCTCCGTCATCGTTTGGGAAAACACCATTCTCTTATCAAAGTTATCCTCATACACCCACTGAACAATAGGCAGCTTATACAATAGAATTTGGGTAATTTCAAAATTTTATGCATGAGACCTATGCAGCGGTTCCGAACCTATTTCCCTAATAGACGCATGAGGATTTACGCCGAAATTACCTGAAGCTTCTATTTGTCTATTTTGATTAACAACTTTATTCTGTTATTCTTTATTCGGATTCTAGATATGGTGAGGTCCAATATATATATATATATATATATGTGCCTCTTTGCTTTGCCTTTTGCCTAGTACAATTATAATTTTTGCCATTCAAAAGGTAGTAGTTCCATTCGCATTTCAAGAGTCTAAATTAGTTATCAAAAAGAATAAATGTCGCAATGTTTTTCAGTTATTTTGTGATTGACAACTAACTGAAAATAAATACCAAAATAAATAAAAGAACGATGTGCTTACTACATATCTTTTTCCAAACAATAAAACCATTTCTTTTTGAAAACAGTATACAAATATGGTACATTACTACTCTATTATTATAAAGAATAGATACTAATTCTTATTCTTAGAATTCTAATTAACTTTATAGGCATAACTTCAACCATCCTAATCCATTCGGTCGTCCAATATGTTATCCTTATAATAAATTTTCTTGATAGTATATTGATATACCAATTCTATAACACTTACTTAACTACATACTTACTACTTAACTGGCCAAGTATAATTTGAATATTTTGTTTGAATAAAAGTTTAGATTTACAATATTTTCTGAGCACGTTTTGATCACACCTCAAAGTGTGATATACCATTGAATTTATAATGAAAATACCTTTAGAACGATGTGTTACAAATGATACCAGCCCAATTGAGATTTCTACTTAAGGGGTGGTGGCGGTTAAGGGGTAAGCTTCTCATGATATGTTAATCAAAATAATCGCCCGTCGAACTAAAAATTGACCTGTCCTTGTATTTTTTAATCATTTTACTAGTTTCGGATGTAGGCCGCCAGGGAAGGTTTCCAATGAACAGACTGTATATTCGTATAAACCATTTTCTTTCTTCCTTTTGTTCCTTCATATCTTTGAGTTTTCGCCTTGGTTTCACATACGTTTGTTGGGCATTTCAATATGCTGCGAATCATAATATAGAGCAGAAGCAATCTTATCAAATAAAACTTATGCACACTGTGTTGAATCGAATTTTAAATTTTACATGTAATTTACAAGTACCGTTATTTCTGGTACATAGTCTAACTAAACTTAACTTTGGAAGTACATCAGGTATGAAACTTTATGCAAAATTAGTAGTGCTACGATTCTAGGATGATTTATTTTGTTTCAATTTCAGTCTGTTGAGTTATTTAATTAATAGTGAAACGCTACTAGAATGTGCTGTTGTTTTTAATTATTATACACGTGTTAATACTGTCCAAGATCCCAAAGATACAACACTAGTTAATAGTATTGATTTAATGTATAAGTTGAGTCAATTAAGCACTAACTTATGAGAGTCTGTGTTCTGTAACTATCTTAGAGAATTATTATTATGATAATTATTAATTGCTATTATAAAAACAGTATTATTGTATATATAAAGATAATTAAAATTGTATGCCTTGTTAAGATCCAAATGATATTGTTTACATTTTTACCTAGATCATTACAGAATACAGATACATCAGAATATTTGCATGTAACGTAATCTTTCGTAAATATATGTTTCCTAATTTATAAGCTGCCGTAATCTGTTCAACATGCAATGGAAAAAATCTCCAAAAGTAAATACAGGCAAAAGCAATTCTTTAATGAAATGGTACACCGCAGTTCTAGGAAAATGAAGGTTTTCATAATGTATTTATTCAAATATTTATGTCATTTTTCTTGACATTCGCTAACAAGGTACAGCTCCCGTTGCGAAGATTTCCCTCAGGCTGATGTAATATTTATGTCTCAATTAAAACGAGTGACATGACATCGAAGTTCATTAAAAACTATAACTTTCTTTTACTGTGGTAAACTTATTCCTTAAGCACCTTTAGAGATATTTCATTGATCACTGTTTTATCTCATTCCTTTGGTTTTCACATTATTAAGAAAAAGTTCAACGCAGTTATTAACCTGAGTACTTAAGGTATGAAAAGTAATTACAAACTTACACTTAGTTAATCCTTTTCTGGAAAATGTTCTCAATTAATAGTGATTGCAAGAAGAACTATTTATTAGGAAACAATTGTATGAGACGCTAAATGCAAAATCAGGGCTGTATTGGGATGGTCGTTGGTTTTTCGTCAAATACGATTCAAAATAGTTTACCTGTGTTCAGGTTCCACGTCGATATTATTCATTGTGCATATCAGATCAGCCTACTTTGAGTTAAAATAAAAGTTCTAAGTCTAAAAGGAATAAGTTCAAATTGGTCAACTGTATAAAGTTAAATGGGTGCATAGTGAAATATTTTAAGATCAGCTGCCAATATATAGTCATGTTTATCAAGTGGATCAAGTAAGTCTCTGATAATTAAGTAGAATAAAGGAGATCTCAACTATGAGCGTTGCGAAATCGCTAACTAGCATGAAATAACTTATACTGAACAACAATATGATAAACACATCACATAAATAGAAGGCAGGAAACCATTCCAGTTCATGCGCATATTCATTCACTTCTAACTTTCTAACAGTGGTAGCAAAAGTGACTAATTTAGTTAAAAGTGATGCAAATATCGGCGTACATAATGTCTACTAGACCACTAATGTTAGAAGTATGTTAAAAGTGTAGACACGCCGAATTAGTGATAGTTTACCTCTTTTCCTTAAAATCATGTTGGTATTCCGATAAAATGGAAGATAAGATAGAAACAGACCGCAATCTTAAATCAAGAAACGGTTCAGCTAGGTTGTTAGGGCCAGATATATTAATTTAACTCTGATAATTGAAAGTATTTTTACTTCTATAAAATTTGTATACACTAACTCTCATAGTAAGAAAAACCAGGAAAACATGAAGAACCGTTTCTTGTACGAACAAGTGGCAAATCTTTTTGAAGCCTGTTAAGAATACACACAGTTTCAATCATATTCTTTGTAGAGTTTTCCAAGGTTTTACAGGTGTCTAGGGAAACAAAATTTCTCGATTTTTCGTATATAAGAAAAAGAGTATTAAACAGTTTTGGTATTTTCAAAAACAGCACGAAAAAATAAAGAGGTTGTAACTGTCACAGATGTCACTCAAGTGATAAACAACAACTATCTGTTTCGTAGAAGACTCTAAGAGGTTAAAGTGTCGTCCAGGAAGTGTGCATATGATGCTGATGCATTTTGTTATATATGTGGTACAGTAATTAAAGTACGAGATATAAATTTTTATTTAAACGCGTGTCAAAAGCTTTGTGATGCCTACAGAGCTTATTTCAACTGCCCTGTAAGGAATCTAGACAAATCCTGGGTTTCGCATGTTGCTTGCAGTAATTGCAAAAGACGTCTAGAGGGTAAACAATTCTTAGTAAAGGAAATTGTTTATTAGATATATAAACAAATGTTTATAACATGTTCATCTTTATCTTTATTCATATCAGGTTGGTATCGAGGTGAGAAACGGAGTATGAAATTCGCAGTGGCAAGAATTTGGCGAGAGCCAAAACTACGTTGATGATTGTTATTTTTGCGTAGTTAATCCTGCTAGAAGACGCAATGGCAAAGATATGAAACCCATCAAATATCCTGACCTTGCTTCATCTTTTGCCCCAATTCCACTTAGTAACTACTACTACTACCAGTAACTTTCAATACCTGAACCCCTTCTAAAAATATCTCAATCAAGCTCATCTGAGAGTTCAAATAAGAATATTGAAATGAAGAATTTGTACCGTCGCAGGAACCACCAAAACTCCATTTTCTTACCTCAGAAGGCTTTAATGACTTGATAAGAGGTTTGAATTTGCCGAAGAGTAAGGCAAAACTTCTGGATTCTCGTTTGAAGCAATGGAATTTGCTTATTGATGTCAAAATAACAGATCAACGAATTCCGCATGAGACACATTTGCTACGTTCTTTACCAAAGAAGATGGACTTTGCTAGTGTAAAGATATAAGAGGAGCAATTGGGATGCCCTGTGTTCCCAGTGAATGGCGTTTATTCATTGACAGCTCGACGAAAAGTTTGAGAGCAGTTTTATTACATAATGGAAATAAATTCCACCTCTTCCAGTCGCTCATTCTGTACATCTGAAAGGAAACTATGACAGGTCTAAAATTTTACTCGAAGCTTTGAAATACGAAGAGTATAAGTGGCAGTTCACTGGAAATTTTAAAATGGTAAGATTTTTAATGGGACTACAGGGTGGATATACAAAACATCCGTGTTATCTCTGTTTGTGAGATAGTAGAGGAGATGCTCAACACTATCATCAACGATCATGGCCAACAAGAACCGACTTTTCTGTTGGAGAACGAAACGTTAAATGTGAACCTATTGCTAAACCTGAAAACATATTAATGCCACCTTTACACATCAAGTTAGAACTTATCAAACAATTTGTAAAAAGGTAGATGATAGATCCGAAGCTTTTACATTTTTAAAGAACTTTTTCGAAAGTTGTCAGATGCAAAGGTTAGGTGCTCCGCTAATTAAAAAACTTTTTGTCAGTGAAGAATTTCCAAAATTACTTACTAGTTCTCAACAAAAAATTTGGAATAGTTTTAAAGAAGTAGTTTCTGGATTTTTAGGGAATAACAGAGTTGAAAATTACCGGGAACTAGTTAACAACATGTTAGAAGATTTTAAAGCTATGGGTTGGAGAATGTCTCTAAAAGTACACATGCTACATGCTCATTTAGATAAATTTGAAAACAACATGGGGGCGTACTCAGAAGAACATGGAGAACGTTTTCATCCAGATATCATGAACTTCGAACAACGTTATGCGGGCTAATACAACGAAAATACAATGGGAGACTACATTTAGGGTTTACTGAGAGAAAGTACTTATGATCATGAAAGAGAAAGTAAAAGGGCTCACTTTTAAACTTTTTGCTACTATTATTTGATATGGTAGTAAAACTTATAAAAATTTATATATAGATATATTTGTTTTGCTTTATCAGTAAATAAACATTTAAACTATGTATTTTGTGAAATATTGATGAACCGTTCTTCTGGGTACAAAAGCAAACCTTTTCAGCTCGTATAATTTTTTCGTCTAACTATCGATAAATCTATGAAAATTTCATACCCTTTTATCAAAGTCAAAATTCGTGTTAGCACCTGTGTTATTCAAACTTTTTCAAAAACAGAACTAATTAAAAATGTTAAGTAAAGTTGGTCAATAAAACGCATATGTGTACATATTTTCGATTTATATATGATATATATATATATATATATATATATATATATATGTGATTATCATTTTTATGTACTCACACTTTACGTTAGAGCTTCACTGTATACAGATAAGACTTATTATCCTGTAACGATTAATCTTAACACATTATGTTAAAACTCTGAAAGTAAGAGGAGTTATCGTTCCAATGGAGAACACACATACTAGAACAGTTAACACTTTATTTGGATGATGCTGTCTCTTCTATGTTCTCGTTTTTCCAGTGAGGATGAGAAATCTGGTTGCAAAATATGTATCAGTCACTTTCCAAAATCGGCCTGCACGGGCAACAACTAACTCATTGAAGTTTTTAGTCTTGTTGATTGCTACTTTCATTCCACTTTTTAGTCAATCCATTTTGAACTGAAATGATTTTCAGGTGTTAAAAATCACTAATTATAACAGTACTCCATGAAACGTATAACATGGTTTCCCTCAGAATTTTACAACTTGAAGTGGTTTAACAGCAACCAATAATGAGACCTCACCAAGTTGAAGCAAATTCATCTACAATTGCATTGTAACTATGGAAACGGGTGAGAAGAACATTATATCACTAATTTTCATATCAAACATTCATCGTTTCTAGAGTGTCTAAAGTACGTAACTTCAAATTAATTTAGGACTATATTTTTAATTTGTATAGACAATACAACAAATTTGATTTTCTAAGCAGGAAATTGCCTTAATAGCTAATTAAGCAAGTTTGCAGAATTGCATACATAATGAATAACAAGCGGGATATAGTAGTGAAGCAGATATAACATCACAAAGCGGTAACCATCAACGTCACGAACAGAATCATAAAGGGAAATACACATAACATATGTATTACATATGTTTTGGTTTTGTATCAAAAACACACGTTACAACAAACTAGCTGAGTACACTATATCTCCTCTACCAATTGCTTTATAAAATTCCTGTTTTAGTTAGAGTGCATATGTAGTTGCACTTACAATTAGTTGTAAATGAACTGTTCCGTACTTATCCCAATATTAATTGCGTTCAGAGATTAGTTACCTTGGCCAAGTTCAATAAATATATCACGTTAAATTTTGACCTCGAAACAAATATATATGTTATTATACACAATTCATAAATTCTCTGCAGAACATACTTTTATACTGTCCTTACCGCATGATGGATTTGAGGTTTTACAATAACCGTCAACAATAATTGAAATGAATTATATCGTTGCACGTTCCTAGGTTCGGAAATGTTAAAGATAGACAGAATTCCGTTCAACTATGTATATATGTACTACATATACCTACATCGAACTAAATCGCTCGTAGTGATGAGTAGGTGTGATTGAAAATGCGAAATACCTTGATCAAAAACAAAACCTTAACATTTGATGTAAACAAAACTCATTTCGATAACATTATCCTCTCCTTATTAGATTGATATTCGTGTACGAATCTTGTCCCAATCTCCCATCAACTTTCAATTCCGATCAATGTATCTAATACAGCCTAGTCGTCCTTAAACTTCTGAGTGATTTTCGGCACCATTATTTATCGGCACATATCATTTCATAAAGCTACTATCTGATTGTTCAGTTGCAGTAACTTGCGCGAACTTTTAGAGCTGTATGGGTAGCTAGCACTTTATTCATAGTTGCTTTACCACGTAATTGCTGCGCCCCCAAACAGCGAATTGCTTCTGCAAATACAACAACACATTGGTCCCCTGTTTTACTTCGAATCTGGATCATATGCATCAGCTACAGATGATCATCTGCAAAACTAGGGCCCAACTGGTTCATGATGTAGACATACTTTTGTTCCTTATTTGTTAGAGTAAAGCGACGTAACTTGGCTGCGTTTGCTGGTAAGGAAAGTGACGTTGATCTTCCCCAGACGTCAACATTTGATAACAGCAGCAACCTCAACCTGATTTATATATTTGATTTATATATATATATATATATATATATATATATATAATTCTATATCTTATTCTCCACTGGTGAAATCTTGCTATCGATTATCGACATCTCCTCCTTTATCTTGGTTTCTCATTGCCAGTCTTCTCGAAATTTCTGTTGATACTTCCTTGACATTCTCGGATATAGTTTCAATCTTTATGACCATTACGAGAAACATTGGAAGATTCAGTTTGGATTTAGACCAAATAGATGAGTGACAGATGCAAACTTCATAATAAGACAAATAAGCGAAAAGGCACTAAAGAAAGCAGGGGAGGTACATCCATGCCTTATTGATTTAGAAAAAGTATTCAATGGAGTAAATAAAAATGATATATGGACGACACTGCAGAAAAAAGAAGTCGAGGAAAAAATAACTACTGGAATAAAATGCCTATACAATAAAACAAGAAGCTTGGTAAGAATGCATCATGGAAAATGAGAACCCTTTGAGGTAGCACAGGCAGTGATACGAGGGTGCATCTTGACCCCTTGTTGTTTACAGTAGTGTTAAGTGAAAGCATAAAAGAAGCAAAACGGCAGGTAAAGCACTACAACATAGGATATTGTAATATGAGCCCGATAGGAATATCAGAAGTAACATATGCTCACGATATGGTTCTAATAGCTAAAAATTAAGAAACTTTAATGTAAAAAATAGGATGAATGTCTAGAAAAAGTATACATAAAAGAAGCCAGAAAAACCCAAAACTATGTTAATCAGCAAGGAAAAGAAACATGAAATTAATCTAAACCAGAAAAAGTGGGCAGGTTAAAAATTGCAAATATGTAGAGACAATTCTAACAGAAGATGGGAGGTTTGATAAAGAGATAGAGAGTATAAACGAAGCAACAGGAAAATTGTTTAACAGCAGCAAGAGCACCTTGCTGGATAAGGAAGAAATACCAAAACAGAAAATTTTAAGAAAATAGCTGCACCAATACACATACGTATCTGAAATATGGACAACAATAAAGAATCAAAACAAAAAACACAAAGCACTGAAATAAGATTCCTCCGAAGGATAGATAGAAAAACAAGACTAGATAAAGTAAGAACTTGTACAATCAGAGAAAAATTAAAAATGTAGCCCATACAAAACAAGATAGATGAAGGACAACTCAGATGGCTAGGACATATCATGAGAATGGGAGAAGATAAATTAGTAGGAAGAGTTTTCGAAGCTAAAACAAGCAAAAGAAAACTAAAAGGAAGACCAAGAAAGTGTTGGATAGAGGAAATAAAGGAAATGGTGGAGAGGCGAAAAGGAAGAAAATCCGAAGACAACTGCAAGACAGGAGAACATTGCGAAAGGCATGGAAAAGAACTCCTACGTGACTCAACTCCACGAATCCGACATCCGGAAGAGTGTAAGGATTAGGATTAAGTAAGTAATTATTAATGGTAAATGAATAAATAAAATATATTTCCAATTCCTTACAACCTTGGGTGTGACCTTTTTCTATATAGGTGTATTTTAATACTTATAGCAAACTATAGGAAAGTATTCGGCAATACACAGATTATAAAATGCAGCAGATGGTAAAAATCATTATATGTATTTTATTCGAATTACTGAATGCCCTTCGAAATTAAATAGCTAGCAGAACGCAGACATCAAAAGTCTGAACTTAAATTAAAATCTTAATAATTGTCATTCATAACGCTCGGTGTGTTTCTCCGTTTGTGTAAATTAATGAGAAAATATATTGCGGGAGACGTTGAGACGGCGGTTAAAGACAAATCATGTAATTGGTTTGTTGACAGATTGTATTGTTTCGGTTAAAGGCATAAAATGAATGGGAAGGCGGTGCACTTGTAGAGCCCTCATCTGCAATGTTATTACTGTAATGAACCAATTAATTTTGTTCTTTGTAGATAACGCTTCCTTGAAAAATCAGTACGATAAGTAGATGAATTTGAGGATATCTGAATACTTGACGACGACACTGTTAAGGACACCCTCTTACAGGACAGGCTTTAAAATGGCTTCCTATTTAGGCAGTCACCATTATATGATTTCAAGCAATTGTAACAACAAAGGAAAATTAAAGAGTCATTCATACGTTAATTATACGCTCACAGCAGAACATGGGTGTATGAAATATGAATTTTATGGGGAAATCAATTGTATCTAATATTTGTGCAAATACTTTCCACGCTTCTACAACGCACAGGTTACTGCAAATACCCAGACACAGGTACAGCATCGCTATCGAGGAGTACGAAGAAAAAAAACAAATTTGTGGCATCTAAACTTCCATTGAGCACACCACAACCCTTTTCCTTGACTACTCCCTATTTGATCATTTGATAATCAACGTATCAAATACAGAAACCTTCATCATAATGTAATTTTCGATTCGCTAAGTCATTGGAGATATAATACAGAAGTTGACTTTAATACGTTCTTTAAACTAAACAGGTCCGGTAGGAATTTCAATTTTGTATTGAACATAATTATGAAACACTCGACTCAAAATAAAATTTTCGTTATTTTTTTAAAATAGTTACATAAAGCAATTTTTACAGGTATAATAGAACACCAAGAGGTGAATAAGTTGACATATTGAGTGCGAAATATGGGGTTATGCGTCCAAGTCTAAAATTACGGGAACAACTAAAACAAGTTGAGTGCTTGGCACAGCTTTTCAATGATTCCAGTTTGTTTCTTTGGATATCTGACCACCTCCAAATGTATAAAGCTTTCAGGGTTATGCGGGGTTGAGCTTTAGGTGACCAGACTTTCTTTAAGTTGGGCAAAATGCTATTTAGAGAGATGCCTTAAGAGTGAAAAGCACGGAGGTCAAATGTATGTGTAGGTCTGTAGGTCTAGAGCACAAAGTGGAAGTAGCCTATTCAGAAGAAGATCCAACCTCTAGAAAATTGCGACAATATGGTAGACTCTGCTGAAAATCTGGAAACTTGGGCCTTGAAGGAAGGATGTGTCTTAAAATTGTTGAGCATGGAGGTTGGATGTAGATCTCGACTGTAGGTATAAGCCCTCTGGGATGGAGGCTAAGGAGACTAGTTAGAAGGGTGTAACAAGTTCAAAAGAAAAAAAATCGAAAACATTTTCTAATGACGTGATCATCAAACCCGACAGTTAGTAAGTGTAAAGTTTATATAAAATTTATATAAAATTTCTATTCTAGTATTCACTATTTTTAGTTAAGAAATCTGGTAAGCAAATCGACGAGTATAGTAATGATAAATATGAAATGTAGAAAATATCACCTTTGTTTTTAAATACATATTGGTGTTGCTTTGTGAAATCCCTAGGAAATACGGTATATGAAAGATATTTTTAATCTAAATCATAAGTGGACAGATGACATATTGCATTTTAATCATTAACCGTAACAACCAGTTCATCGGAAACTTAATTAAAATTTTGCATACATGAAATAGGCGATTCTAATGTATATATGTATATCATTATGTCTAGGTGACCAATATGTCATATTTGTTGTTGACACCGTTGCAAATTCTAAACGTTATATTGGCTCTTGTTCTTCGGTAGGAGCATGCTTTTGTCATATTATACCGGCTTCGCCGGGACTAGTAGCATCGTGTCGCGGTTTCGGTTTTCAATTTCAGGTGTAGGGTTTCGCCAAAACGACTCCCCTCTAACAACAGCACGCTCAATTCCATTTCATATGTGGGCAATGTTAAGCACATGGCGAGCTTATTTAAAATATCACCGTTTGGGGAATTTAAAAGCACCAAATACATATACATATGAAACCATACAGCAAGCGAAATAAATTTTGATAACAGCAAAATTATTATTGCGACACACGGTAAAAAATACTGAAAATTTATTCCAATACGTAGGTAGTTTGAACTGGTCCACTAATATTGATATAAAGTTTAGAGATTTGCAGTCATGCCGTGATCTGCATTTAATGCAGTTGTTTTAGTTAGTAAATCTGACATTAATCTTTAATTATTAATCATAATTGATTAGTGGTTTAGCGTAATATGTATACTTACTAATAGTAAGATATCATCGTCAACAAAGTTACATTGAACTTTTTTGAAATATACATATGTACATATATAGTATAGAACTTAGATTAGTTATACAATCTTATCGAATTGGTTACACACTGTTGTAAGAATTTCATGTTGTACTTCGTCCCAAATTTCAGGCACTTGGGCCTAAACTAGCGGATGTTTTCGAATAGAAACAATTCAGTCTCCCTTCCTTACATTGTGTTTGCCTTCGAAGTATTAGATATTAGACATTAGATAATGGAAATATATCAATAGATAATGTAGTTACATTATCTGTCGCTCCTCGATTGCTATCGGAATGGAAAAGACATGTTTAGTGAAGCCCCATATTCACATTGCAATGTATGGAGACTAAAAAATCATCAGTCTAGACGCTTAAATGCAGAAGGTCTTTACTACCCCAAGCACTAGTTTCACATGAGGTTGAGTTATCTTGCTCCTGAATATCAACTTTCGCGTACAGTTTTCATACATCAATTTACGTATATGCCAAAACAATGTTTCCTTTCGGATATACTGTTTTCTGTAGTAATGGCTTTGCTGTAAGGAAATTCAGTCAATTATTCAACTTAACGGTCAATTCGAGTGTGAAGATATCACTAATCTTTTGAAAGAGATATAAAAAATATTTCGTAACTGACAAACAGTTTATTACGCTTTCCACGTTTTTGGTATCCTGATAAAACAGGTATCGGTAGCTAAATACAATTCCTTTTAACCTTGTTGCTGAAGATAGGACACAATATCCCAAACATCTTTGCGGATATTAAATTCTTTAAATTTCGCTCATTCATACATTGCATTAAAAATATGCCAGTTACTTTTGGAGTTCCTAATTTCCCGATTATTACGTGATTTGATCTGTTGTAAGAATTGTCTAGCATTTGTAAAAATATGATATGGACAAAGGTCCACTTCTGGCTCCCCAATAATGTACAGACATTCGTCCTAGCAACATTCAGTTCAGAAAAGTTATCCTATTGTTGAGGTCTCGCACAGATGAATCCTAATTAATAGTCGCCCATGAAGATACAGATGCTATGGCAGTGATTAGTAAACGTACTTAGCGCAAAAATTTAGTTGAGATCCAGATATTGCTTAATTCAATTGGTAAAGTTTAAGCAACACATTCTGGATAAATATTTATAAACGAGAGAAACCAAAATAAATCCATTTTGTTAAAGTTCAAACGACATCGAAGATATATACTGTCGAACGGTTATCTGCAACAATAAATGTCGCTTAATAAAATAACAAATTTTGTTAATTCAGATTTCCTAAAACAAAGTTAGAAGCAGATAGTAGTTTAGTAACTAGTCATAAATTTGAGTTATTAAAAATGGAACAATAAAACAAAGTGTTTAATTTGTCCCTGGTACTGATGTGTGTGTACGTTAACATTGAAGCTGCGAATCAATAAGACAGCTGCTATTTTTGCCGAAATTGTAATATCGAATAGTTCAAAGTTTTACCGTCTCTGTATGCGAAGTAATTTATGCAGTTCTAGAAATAGTATTGCTGAGAATAAGTGCCAATAGAGAGCAACGTTCAAACTTTCAATTGAGCGACTCGTTAAAAGGACACTTTATAACTTTCTACAATAAAAACGGCATCAACAGAAAACGGTGATTTTCCGAAGAACAGTTGTTATGTTGGCTTCGTTGAGTGGTATTCAATGTGCATAACAATTTTAGGACGATCGCGTTCCGCCTTCGAGAAAGAACTCGACAATATAATCAGGAATGCAAAAGACAGTGTCAGCGCGGTCGTATTTCCTATAGAGCACACAACAGGGATAAATTGTGTGTGGTGAATTTGCGTAAATTTTAAATATAAATGAGGCCGAATTCGGCTCGCGTAAGAACATAATCCCCGTCCAATAATTCCCCTAACACCAAAGAATTAGTGCCAATAATACGTTCTCCAAAATATAGCGCATCATTTCGAATAGTCGAATAATCAGGGATTTAACAATGACTTGTTAATTCGGCAGACCCCTGTCAGGAGGATGTACATTTGATTTTGGTTTTAGATTGTAAAGACCAATAGCATTGATACTTGCGTTGTTTAATTTCATTATAAGATGCAAATGTTGCTTCGGTCTGAAGTTTTAAGCTAATAAATGATGTAGTATGTATTATTTTTACATTCGGCCCGAAGACAGCTCTGTCCTACATCTTGTGATCGTTTCTTAATACATAACTCATTGTCATATTTGGGGAAATGCTCCGTACTACTTTGATTACTGTCGTTGAATTATATCTTTCATGCTCAGTAATTTTCCCATACTTGTCATAAATGTTTGGGTTGCTACCAATTCTGAATGAAGGTATGATGTACTGATTTCGGTCTATTTAAAAAATGTTTACAACTTTCTATTGAAAAGGTACATACAAACTCTTTTCTGTCTTCAGGATGTGGTTTATAGCCCACCGCACTTAAGGTCATTGGCTGATGATGGGCTTAGACAGCTGGACATTAGGGCAGCGTCATCAAGAAAACCCAGCGTTTTCCTAGTGAGGACTCTTAGTATCTCTTCTAGCCACAAAATCCGAAATCCAATGTGTTTTAGCCCAACACTACTCAGTGCTTAGCATTCACAGAAGATATGTTGTTCGCAAAAGTCCTACAAATAGGACGGTGTGGAGCGCTTTGTTAAGTCAGCATTATTCACTCAACAGACCCACTGACTTTGCCTTTGTTTCCTGCCAATTTGCAGCGGTGATTGTGTTTTGCCCTGTCAAGGTCACGGAATGAACATGCGAAACTGCCTTAGACAGGATATAGTCCTCCAGTGTATTGTTCTAGCTGCATTTCTGTAACATGATTTGCGTACATGTACTTAAGGTACTAATCTTAGCCTGAGATACGATGCCATAAGCTCCTAGCTAAATCCTAACGCTTTCCACTGATCTGGCCTCATACAGTCCCAATAGAGCTCCAGTATCCATCTTCGATCTATCCGTGAACCAGATGCTTCTATTATCGTATTGTATCGGGTGCATATAATCACACTGAAGGATCTTCTGAAATGGTACACGGTGGTGGTGGTGATCTTGTTTAATTTCAACGTATAAGATTTGAAATTTGAACAATCTTAAAGCCATAACAAAATTCTGCATTGTATTAAACGTTGTCAATAAATCTTCTTCCTATCAAGATGTTACAATATCTACTTAATTTATGCATCTGAATTTGAATTTGCAAATTCTTCAGTTAAGTGCTTATACGTATCATTCAAAAGACATTGAATTCAACCCCAACATTAGTGATTTTTTTCTTTGACGATTAGAATGTTTTACATGATGACTCAATATACCATTAAAACGTTCTATTTGAATCAACTAAATTATTGACGATCAGAGCTTGTACACGAGGGCTGATCATGGTAAATATTTAATCATATACCTGCAACTTACATGTAAACTTACTGCATAAATAAGATTTCTACATAAACGTAATATACCTTGCAAATAAAACTCATATAAAGCAAAGAATTGAAGTACGTACGTAGTATTGGCATCTTAACCAACCAAAAAATGTTCTCTGAACGTGGAATTTTAGATGTGTCTCCACTCAACTACCTATTCTTGTAATTAAGTGGTGGGCAATCCTTGCCTAGAAGGGAAACTATATGGAATAGAAGTCCCCAACCGTTGCTTGATCATCTTTAGGTCGAGAATTGTGTGTCAACTTGAAATATAGCAGGTAGAAGCAGATGTGCTAATTCTCTAGGGGCGGGCATTGAATTAGGCAGAAGCGAAAGCCTAAAATTGCTTTCGGCCTATTTTGTGATCTTTCAGCTCGAAGTATTCGCACCTACCCAATCCAATGCATCTCGTCTCGAATCTAAAAGTGACCGTGGTCTAGACACAGAAAAATTAGTCCAGCACTAGTTAACGTCATAACACACATCTATTATATACTATGCGTCACAGAGCGTTTTTTCACAACTTATACATTTATACAAATTTATTTAAAACATTATATGGAGTAAAGATATGTAAATGGGTGCAAAAGAAAAAAAATTATAAAAAGGAGGTTTGGGCAAATACCAATACCATCTGGGCGTACCAGATGCACCGATTTAATTACCGCAACAGATATTCGAAGAGTCTTTACATATACTCCTAAACGCTTAACGCTAGAACCGTCGATTTGATTTAGAGCAGGCGAAAGAAATTAAACCAACACGACCTTACCAATACCTTCTTATCCTTACTAAGAATGTTGGCTGAATTTTTCTACACTTTTCAGTTCTTGGTGTCCACAGTAAACAATCGAGGTATTGATAGCAAGAGGCCTCTCGGTACGTACTTGAAAACCTCAACGTTAATGAACACCGAGTTCGATGCGCTGGCCGTGAAATTAAATGCACACCTTCTATCGTAATATCCACTTGACCTTGCTAAAGGTATAGACAGAATTTTAGTAGGGTTTAAATTTCTTCATCTAAATAATAAACCTTAGTAATATTGGTTCCTTGCGAAACTTCAAAAATTAATTTCGTCCTTCCTGTGATAGGAAAATATGTTTTCTCATACGAAGTGTCTTATTTTGTTTCAACTTTCTTCTGATTTAATTTAATGCATAAGTTGTGAAGAACACGGCTCGTGTTTACTTTACGAGAAACATGGAATCTTTTGTGGTTTCTAGTAAATTACATAATATTCTAATTAGGTAGTGGACAATTCTTGTTTAAAGATAATTAATTTAATACCAGCTGCGTGTATACCTGCTATATTGCAAACTAGCGCACAATTTTCTACCTGGATATAATGCAATAACCGTCGGGTTTCCGTCTGGGCAGCAGTTGATTCTCAGGGAAGAATTGACCACCGCCTGATTACAATAAAAGTTAATTGACTGGAGATACGCCGAAAATTCCATGGTTCTAAATTTCATGAGGGTTTCTTTTGTTTTTGAATCTGTTCGTAAGGTTACTTGGAGCGCTAGTTTATTAAATTTCATTGGACTAATCACTTCAGCTCTAGTTTTTAAGGTATTATGATTTATTAATTAATAATTTATGAGATTGTAGTCCATTCTTAACGTTATTTCTATGGCTGTGTTTGGATGCTACGCAATAAAATAGGTTCTCGGGCAAAGTGATACTAATGTGCAATACTTCATTACAAATTTTATAAGCATGACGAAAGTTCAGTTGGACAGCAAAGTAAAGAAAATTCTGGGTACTTTAAGGTGAAACTGTGTGAATCATTCTGCCATATTTTCCTATAATTTCGCGAAAGGGAAACTGAAAATTTATCTTTAAGTTCTATGCCTACATAGATTTATATATAGGGACTCCAGTAATGAAGCAAGTTTGTCTTCTGTATTCAGAGTTAAATAAGGCCATATATGTTTAGAGATAACATTCATAAAAATTTTCCGTAGATAACAAACTGGTGTTATATAAAATTATCATAAAGCCTAAAGTAGACATATGGTGTACAGCTGTAAGGGTAGGTGTTAAGTGGAACCTTGACACTCTTGAGCCAACCAACTTAATTCCAAGTGGTTCCAATGATATTAGTTGGTTCACGATGTGATGAAAGTATTCTATGATCCGTGGTCTTCCAGATTAGACCGTCAAGTTTGGAATTAGAAACTTTATTATTATTTATTGCAAAAGATCGTTCAAGCGTCCAAAGAGATTTACTTCTGGCGCAAATTTGTCACTGTGTGCACACTTAACCCACAAGAATGGTCGCCCCCTGCGAATGTTGATGATAAATCATACCTTGCTAATTTACATATCAATGACTTTATTGCCTTCTACTCCAGAGTGCCTAGTATCTATTGTAAGTGCATGTTGTTGCATTTACCTACAGTATTAGGTTTATGGTGTCCATTTCAAACCAGCTTTGAATGGATCGCGCATAAATGGCTGATTCACTATTGGTAATATTGACAATTTCCTAGGTACTGTAGTTTCTTATATGGATAACGTCAGCAGATATTCCTATAGCGTGAAGTTTCTCATTGCCTCGGAGTATTTTATCTGATATCCATACACTCATGCTCCTGTTCCTTTACTAGTCTAAGGTATATATACATATGTAGTACTAAGGGTATGAGAGAACTTTCTGCAGGATCATAAGCCCAATGAAAATTGTATTTCCGAGTTATTCAGTCACTGGGCAATGTAAAGAGGTTAGAATTAAAACGAAAGAAATGCTAGTTCCACCGAATTAAAGTATAGATCTCTTCCTGTCCCAATGCCAAATATTCTATTAAGCAGTATTGTATTTCAAAAGACGTGGTTACCAGAATGAAATTAAAGTCAAGTGTATTTTGTTATTTTTAGTAGTAAGCTAACTATTATTATTGCAGCAGCTATGATTTTATAGGAAACAACTATTCAGAGGTGTCGTATTCTGTAATCATAGATTGGAAATCAATTAGGAACACATATTCATTAATCCCTTGGCATACAATGATGTCTGAGAGACGTCTTCCATTTCGTGTGCCATTGTAGACTTTGACGTCTCAGAGACGTCAAGAACTGTCTCTGGCAGACGTCGAAAATCGAGCATTGATGATAGTCTCCTCTCCTTTCTCTGCAACAGTACCGATAACAAAATCGTATCGGCAAACCAGTAAATCAAAAACAAGTACATTGAAAGCAGTATTCATTGTCAGTATAACAGGGATCTCGCAAGATGAATGTCATATTATATATTTTAATTTAGTAAAAATTCGAAATAATCCTTACATGTTTGCATAAAATGCATTACCTTTATGAAAGTGACGATCAAAATTTAGTATGGTGTTCTACTTACAATGAGATTGAAAACGATCATCAAAATTTTCATACCGTTAACTATTCAAGTGATGATTCTGACGGACGAGAGGATGAATGGAATTGGAAATAAAAACAAAATATGGCAAATACAAAACAATTTAACGAAATTCCCGGTATCAAGCCTTCAGTATCGTATAATTTCTGAGCGTGCATTTAACTCTTGAGTTGAGCCAAATGAATTACTCCATCTTACTTACATCTACACCACATTCTTATGCAGATCTAAGACCTATCAGTTTGCTTCCTGTCTTTTCAAAAATTTTTGAAAAAGTTATTAGTCTGCAATTACAGGAGTATTTAAATAAAAATAAAATTCTGCCTGAAAATCAGTCAGACTTTCGACCGGGTCATAGCTGTGAAACGGCACTGCTACGAGTGACTAATGACATCATGGGGCGACTGATAGGGGTCATGTCACGGCACTGGTCTTATTGGACTTCAGCAAAGCCTTTGACACTATTGATCATAGATTGATGTCGTCTATTTTCAATTATATTGGCTTATCGTCAACTGCTATTAATCTGATGAACAGGTTTCTCGCAGATAGAGTACAGTCTGTCAAAATTCAAGATAAAATTTCTTGCAAAGCTTCATTACTTTCTGGCGTCCCTCAGGGTTCAATTTTAGGGCCTATGCTTTTTCTATATACACGTGCAATATACTAACATCCATAACTGCATCTAAAGTTCAAATGTATGCTGATGACACGCAGATATACCGCTCGTTTCCAGTTACTACTTCTGATGATGCTTTAAATGAATTACAATACGACTTGAATTGTGTCTTTACTGTCTGTTCAGACCATGCACTAACTATAAACGCATCTAAGTCATCAGTACTGCTCTTTGGTAGTTCTAGGGCATGCGATACTGTGGGGAATGTATCTAGATTGCACATGGGTGGTAATATTTTGCCTGTAGTGAACCAGGCCAAGAGTCTGGGTTTAACTTTGGATAACACTTTTAGGTATAGACATCAGGTGTCCAAGAATATTCAAACTGCGTATTGTAATTTAAGAAGTCTGTATCCCCACAGATCATACTTGCCCAAGAAACTTAAAATGCTTCTCTGTGATTCCTTGGTCTTGTCACATTTTACATACTGTTCAAATGTTTATGGAGCTAGTATTGATGTTTCTGATTAAAAAGAGTAAGGAAAAAGGTACAAAACTCCTGTTTGAGGTTTATATATAACATCAAGAAATTTGATCAGATCTCTCATACTTTTCACGATTGCGGGTGGCTGAATATGCGGAATCGATTTCTTTTGAGGGCATCATGTGTGTATCATTCTATCGTAAGGAATAAAACTGCAGAGTACTTGCATCGGAAAATTGTTTTCAGGACAGATGTGCACAACATCAATATTAGAAATAAGGGTCTTATCACACCACCGTTACATAGATCAGCACTTTATGAAAGATCCTTTTCGTATTGTATATATAAAGTCTATAATGTCATACCTTCACATCTAAAGGAAATGTCTTTGGCTGGTTTTCGGATATTGTTCCGTCGCCACATACTGAACAAACAGCTTCTCGGTGTGTATTTTGTGTGAGGTCAGATCATATGTATTTTCTTTTATATTCCTATAATTATTATAATTTTACATGTTTATCACAGAATATTAGGTTAGGTTAGGTTAGAGATAGGCAACTTACTTTCAATTCTGGCACTGAAATATTCGACGTTAAGTGGTGGATTGGCGATTGGTGTTGCATCAAAAGCTAAACTTCGCCTCGAGATTCTCTTTAAGGCTTGTACTCATGTCCTTATTAGAAAATAAAGATTATTATTATTAAATAGTATTCTTCGGACTCGTTAAATTCTAGCTTATTTTTTCTTATATCTTGGAGGTATCCGAAATTAGAAAACTATTTTCACTATTTGCAGACGCGCGTTTCGCGGTAATACCGCTCATCAGTGCGAGTTTGAAGCTATTTCATAGAAGCTCTATATAAGCCAGTGCGTTAGATGTTCGTACATATGAGAGCTAGTCTGTGAATCACAATATGTGAACCATCATAAAGTGCTGCACCCTTAGGGTTAATGAATTCCCCTATATCACACGTCATTATCTAGCTCTATCAGAAAGTTTAGTTTGCTTCAAGAGGATTTGAAGAAAATGAAATTTGAGTTTCCCAGTCTAAAGGATTTATTTTATATTGAAATAGATTTGTAGAGTAGGATTCAAGGTTATCTTGCACAAACAGAATTTGTCTGTTAACAAATCTCTGTGTGTGTCGTGAAAATGTTCCAATTGTGAACAGTATATCCCAGCTATAAGTTTTTAGCTCTTATGGAGAAATTCGTATATACACCTATATCAATTATGATCTACTTCACACTATCGTATACGCTGTAGAATCACCTATACAGGTACCGAGTTAAGAAGAATCTGCCCTAAGAAATAGTAAGTTCTTCTCTCTTCAAGTGTAACGCTCCTTCCATTGCTTGGATATTTTCTGTTATCAGGTCATATATCTCACAAGTTTTTTATTATAAATTTCATAAATTCAATTTTATATGCACCGGTCGCATGTTCATAACTTATCGCATAAGTCGAACATAATATTTGCATAATGAATGTGTTTGGATATTGATTGTAAGTTGCGTGCTGTCGAGACGAAGCACGAAATTACCGCCCATTACTGACTTATTAGACTACCTTTCGAGTTCATTATCTGAAAATTAATTTAAATCTAGCTGATGCAGTTTTCGATTTGAAAATTTCTGGAGAAAACCCATTTTCATTAGATAGGAAAAGTACCATTCGCTATCTCTCTGGCCATTAAACGCTCCTTGTTTAATAATAGCGGTATGTACATACTCGGCAACTAGATTTTTAAATACATTAGTGTGCCACCTGCTACATGCACAGGAAACCAAGAAGGTCTGTGGAATATATATATATATATATGTAGAATACTTCGTCTGTTTTGTCTCATTAAAGGTGAAATTAATATCGATCATATCCGCCCTGCTTTAAACTTTAAACAACGGAATGCATATTTAGAGTGAATGCAGTTGAATTTAATATGAGTCAGAAGTATTTCTAATCATCCACAGGAATGACATTTGCCGCCTTATTCTTCTTGAATAATTCATTGCTTAATGTAAGTGAAGGGATCGGAAAGACTGAAATTTACAAACATCGCTTGGTCATTTGAGGAATTACCAAGGTGGCGGTAGCATATGGTCTAAAAGACTTGTAATTTAGTTAATAAGCAAAATCGACCAGGAAATAAAATTTGTCTAAATTTTCTGCTGGAAAATCGAAAACTGATGCTTGCACTAGTTTGTCTCAGAAATATATTATAGCAATACCACATTTATCGATTTAGGTATCTCTGTTCTGTGAAACACAGTTCTAGCGACATTTTAGCAGAATACCATCTTTTATTTTAAGTGAAAACCGTTGAGATGTACTGGTCCCAGTAGAAAGCACCATCCGAAGTCGGTGCGCAATTTTGAATGAAATTCTCCAAATTACCACATCACAGACTATTAAGAAGACATTGCTTGTATACCATCAATGTTCTCACTTATTTTGGAAACTGCTTAAAAGAAGCTATTTAAAAATAGGAAAATAAATAAATGGAAGGATAACATAAAGTCCTAGAGCTGAGATGATTGAGTGGTTAAGAAACTACACCACAGACTATCAAAACGGCCTTGCTTGTGTGGAACCAAGTATTAGCATCTATCTTGGAAAATATTTAAAGAATAGTATCAAAAGAATTGCAAACAAATAAATAGAAAGAAAACGTAAAGTCGTGGGGCCGATATGATTAACACGTTCACGCCGGGGCCGATTTTCATGTTTTTCGCCGTGAGACGGCGCTTGAATTCATGCCGCGCTTCATCTGGCGGCGTGCGATTTTCGCTTGTACACGCATTCGCATGTATCGAATTTGAGTTAAATTTATAATACTGAATTATTATGTTTATGCTTTTGAACAAAAGTTATGTTTATAATACGTTATTAATTATAATTGTCATTAAAAATAAATGTCTATAATGAATATACGTTAAATTTTCGTTATTTAAATTTTCTACTGTGGGCCACCGGTGGTATGCACCGCTCGATGAGATAGTCTACTGTGGGCCACCGGTGGTACGCACCGCCCGATGAGACAGTGTACTGTGGGCCACCGGTGGTACGCACCGCCCGATGAGACAGTGTACTGTGGGCCACCAGTGGTACGCGCCATCGTGGACGTGTTAAGTGGCTAAGGAGTTAGAGTACAATGCCAAGAGCCAGTGTACAAGTCGTAGGCATTTCGACCGAACTCGTTGCCCATTCTGCCACTGAATGGAGTGCCTGCCTTCTTTTGAACAAAGTTTAATAATGATGGTTGTCCAATTCGTGAAGCCCCTCATATCAATACCCACCATCCTATGGTGGATTAGTATCCGGGATTTATAAGAAGTTGGATTATATTTCACTATTAGATTCAATAACTGTTTTAGGCAATAACAAGCACGATCCTAATTTATGTCTCATTGTCAGTTACATAAGTTACAGTCAGTCTGTTACTTTCTCAATATCCTAGATAATATTTGTTGAGATGGAGCTAAATGGAGACGAATCTTCTAGACTTCATATTATAGCTGGTATTCTTCTTCTAACAACTGATTTTGATACTATCAGTTGTTCTAATTCTATGCAATTTTTCATATTTTCCAACAGTGGACAGCATTAATTAATCAATGGCTAGCCAATTTTGGTGCATTTTGTCGTAGATCTTGTATTGCTCAGCATTGTTGCTGAATGTATTTACGTGTAACATGAAAAAAAAATTAAGGGAAATGTAATTCATGAATGCAATGTACTTTGTGTTCATGTTTATATACATACTTGCTCAAATAGTATAAGGATATTATAAACAATGTTAAAAAATACGTTTAATTTGTGCAGTACAACTTCCACATATTTTTAAACCAGATGCTAGTCTACCATTCAAAGAACTCATCCGCTTGAATTAAAATAATTACACGTCCGAAACGTCGTCTTTCCATAGAAATGAAGTAACCTCCAAGAAACTTAATTGTACAAACTTAATTACGTAATTCCCTGGAAATTACGACGAGTTTCAGAATATTTTATATTTTATGTGCTAAACAATTTTAGTTTCCTTTAGTTTTTCATCTACTTTCTATTTTGTTAGAGTTACTGTTCTTAGAGTTCTTAAAGTCTATTATCGCCGAAATGTGTTGAATTATGAATTACTAGTATAAAATTGTTTGTAGTATATGGCACGATGCGATATTAAGGATATTATTAGGAGGAGGATTATATGTTGGAATGATTTATATTTAAAGATATTTTTGGGTCTTGCGTTGTAATAATATAGAGCGTGTTACACTTCGTATAACTCAAAAATAATTCATTCTTTATTTTAAATACATGCTTGCAAATTTTTTTATTATTTTAGCCAACATCTGTGTATTATATTCATTTTTACAATTTTGTAGCTTTTGGATACTACGTTTTTGCGACCATGTACCCTTATGGGCCCTTCGCTCTTCCAGGAGGCAGAAAGGGTGTAAATATTTTTGTAGACGTGACCGTCCTCACTTTCTATTTTATCGGTCCGTTAGTTAATCCCTCGAATTATTCAGTTCTATTCAAAAGCGATTCGCGCACTGACACACACACTAAGTGCCATCCACTAAGTACAGGCTCACTTAGTCATAAGTACTACACGATCTACACGATTACCACCGAAGCCCACATCTCCACTATTTTATGTATATAAATAATTTAAAAAATGTCAGGTAAATATAAATTATTATTTATATTGACCTGATATAAATAAAAACAAAAAAATTAATATTCAAAAAGATTAAATAGTAAAAGACAAAATACTACTATCACACATTCCTGGTAGAATACATCTATGTATGTACCTATACCTGTGTTATCTAATACCAGTCTCAATAAGGATATCTTTAATCTCAACCTGGAACTGTCTTTTTGGTTTTAGTCTAACACTTGGCGGCAAGTAGTTATATAATTTTAGCGCCATCTAGTTCGTAGATATATCTTGTTGTATTGATTCTTGTTTTAGGGACTAGGTCAACAAGTGGAAGTTTGGCATTGCAAATTTCTATATTAAAAACTCGAGAAATTTTGCAACTGGTTTTCTTGGGGCCCAATAGAATTGCTTTTGATTTATCTGGGTTTATTGTCAAACAGTGTTCCACACAAATTCGATGAATAACTTCAATTTTTATTAATATTGTTATCTTATATGATATCATATAAGATAAGTAAAAGGTCACGAAATATATATATATATATATACATTTAATTAATATTGTTAGCAGATAGTCTCCAAGAAGTAGGCCGAAAAGAATAATACAATTGTGTATTATCTGCATAAACGTGTGCTTTACAATGATTGAGTCCATAGAAGGAATTACATGTATATATTGTAAACAGGATAGACCCAACAATAGATCCCTGGGGAATTCCATGCGGGACATCAAGAATAGCAGATGTGTTGCTACCAATTCTAACATACTGTTTACGATTGCCCAAATAATATTCGAAAAGTGATAAAGATACATTGCTAAGACCAATATTATGCAAAACAGACAGAACACGATGATTAACTTTGTCGAAGACTTTGCTGTAGTCCAATAAAATGGGACACGAAACCAAAGCCCTGCACGGCGGCTCCAGAAGATCGTCAGTAACTTTCAATAGTGCTGCCTCACAGCTGTACCCTGCATTAAAACCCGATTTAATAGGAGGTAATATATTTGTAGAAGAATATAGGTATTGAGTTAATTCCATTGCAATATTTTTTCCAATATTTTTGAAAGCACGAGTAGAAGACTTATAGGTCTCAAATCGCAGGAATCAACGAGATTCCTGACTTTAGGCAATGGACGAACCACGGCACACTTCCAACACTCAGTGAATACTCCGTTTAATAAACAGATGTTAGTTATGTGCGTTATATTGGGAGTAATAGTAGAACAAGAGTACCGAATTATAACAGCAGAAAGACCGTCACAACCTGGAGAAGAAGACCTAAGAGATGTTATTATTTTAGAGACTACCAGTTCATCTACACTACTAAAAAGAAAATGTGAAAGTTGCTTACAATTTTTGTAATAAAAGTCGACACAATCAGAACTATCGGTATTTGTTGAAGAATATAATTGAACTAAGTAGATATTAACTTTGCTTGGATCATTTAAATGCACTGGAATATCACCAGCACAGTTTTGAGAAACTCCAAGTGTACGCAGATAGCTTTTGAGTTATTAGAACGAAATATAAAGTTGAAATATGCTTTTGCTCTAGCCTAAAAGTTCTTGTAGTTAAGCTTCTTAAAGTTTTATATGAAGCCCAATCATGTGGATTTCTCGTTTTAGGAAATTTGGATTTACTCTTATCTCTTAATGATATAACTAATTTTAGATTGTCAGTGAGCCAAGGAACACGTTTTCTGGTGAACCTACAAAAGACAAATAGACCATGTTTATCGCACAACGATACAAGACTAGAAGTGAAGAAACTGATTTAATCATCGATGGTGTTCATGAACAGTAAAAAATAAGCAATGCAAGGAGAGGGATACTAAATCTGAGTTAAAGTCGTGAAGATTGATTGAAGTAAGGTTTCTCTACAAGTGAAGAGTCAGAGAAGACCTGGTACAGTTTACATATATGCTAAAGATAATAAAATCATGATCAGATAAGCTAAAATTAAATACACTTTTATCACCAGGCAGATTATCGTTACTAACAAACAAGAGATCTAGAGTAGTAGTATTCAATGTAATGGTTGATCTATTAACTGCTTAAAAGCCAGTGAATCGAAGAAATCAAGCAAGTAAGTTGTTCGATAGTTAATCTCAACTGCAGTTGATTTCAATCATTGCTTTAATCATTTAATTAATTAATAGATATAATAATCAAATAAACATCTGTTTTATTTTCACCTTTTACTAAATTATTAATGTTAGTGCGTAAGGGTGAGGGCGGTAGCTAGCGGGCCAATCAAATCTCGATTTCGATTAGTATAAAATCTCTGTAAAAATGCACTTAGTATTGAAGTGTTATAACAGCTTGAGACAATGCAGACATTTTTATTAGAATTGGAGTAGGTCAACTCGGCAAACGGTTAGGATAGTAGAGGCTTTTATAGCATCTATATATCGATGTAAAGGGAGCGTGATGAAATCGAGGCGTTTATACAGGGATGATTTTCGGTCGTCTCGTAGTCCATTGTTATGGGTTCGTGTCAGCCTCGTCACGTTCCTCTTATGTAGACATACAAGCTACTCTAAATCTAGAGTTGAAACATTTATCTGAAATGAGAAACTGAGCAGAACCGTGTTGGTAAACTAGCGACCACACCGTTGTAATCCTTAAACAAGGTAATTTGGCCAGAGGTTTTTAAACATATGGTATTCGTACATGTAATTTGCGCAACGGTATTTTCTTTTGTAGTGAAAAGGCAGCGATCATTCGGTTTTCCCCAATTTGGTAGAGTCGGAGTAGGAGTTAGTTCCATTCTTGGAGCGAGAGATGCAGGCCGGCATAGACTTTTTTATGGCAAAATGGATAGTGTTCGTTCTATTTTCACCAATTTAAAATATCACTGGGTCAAGAAAAAGAAACATTTGTTAAATCGAATAAGATACAATCATTAGTGCGTTTGCCGAGTTGTTCCACCCCGTCGGTAAAATCGATCCTTTTTCTGCTTTACCGAGTTGATCCCAATCGAAAGTGATCATTTTGCTGAGATGTTCTACAGCCCTTAAAATAATCCACTTTCAAGTCTTCATTTGTACCACTGGATTGTTCATCCTGTTCGTTGAGCGTTACTGCAAAAATAAGAGTTTATCGGAATTACTTTCTTTTGACCGAGACATTTTTGTTTCTCTATTCCTGTTTCTACTTATTGATACTGCTGTCATATATAAGTCATGTAGATAATCCATCCAAAGCATTTACGCAAAATCTTATGGGTTGTCCGTATTGCAGCTGTTCTCCTTCTCCTAACATAGCAATCGTTTCGAAATTGTATTCATTTGAAGCTGAATGCCATTTTAATATTACCCACAAGGATCAGCTACATATATATATGACTTATTTGACCTCCCACTGTCTTTTGTTTTCTGCTAAATCTTTCACCCTTCATTTTAGGAGTTGAACTCATATCAAATGTAAGAAAAGGAAAAGCAGCCATAATACATTGTTATGGCTACTTATTTTATTATTGATTATGAATTTGATCTGTGGATGTGCTAAAATATTTGCGGTGATTTGATTTCATTATTTTTCAGCAATTTTTCCTTTTGATGCTTTCTGATCTGATGCAAATGATGATGAAAATGTTCTACTCACAGAAAATACAGTTATTGAATGGTCAAACGAATTTGATTGAAATATCCCAGCAGTTATCTCATTGATCTGTGCTTGAAAATCAACAAAATAAGTATTTGTCCAGATGGTTTGATATGCTGAACAAAATAGGATAATCATAGGTTTTGTCTGCAACTAGATTTGTTTAAACTTTCAAGCGATTCGGAGGAGTGTCTCTTATGAGCTGTATGCTCATACCTTTCCTGAGATATACAGTTAAGGTTTCCTAACAGACAAAATTGATTGCCGGCTTAAAACTAAATCAAGCCGTGCCCTTGCTGCTAAAAATGATGCTGAAAAGGTATGCTGAATATCATTTCTCGAAGTTGATAGGTTAGTAGCCCCATATCTTTGATTGTCAGCCCATAAAATTTGTATTACATCTTCAAAATGTACCTAACTAATCGCTGTTCCAGATTTGGTTCTAACAGGTTTTCTTGTCAGTTTGGTTCGAACAAGAGTTGTATGGGGCGCCTTGTATTAGAGCGACATAACTATAACCTGCGAATTTAGATATTTCATTCTATTTTTCTTTCAGTTGTTCGATTAGCATTCTTGACAAATAGATGAACCAACCACGAAAAACATCATTGGAAGCGACTGAAGTAAACTCGTAAATATATTACTACCAAATTAAATCGTCAATGACATTAAAAAGGCTTGCTAACGAATCTACCCTCATCATAATATTTATATTAAAAATGTGCTGTGGATATTAGCAATATGCTTAGAGATGATTGTAAGGGTTCGGTAAGCGCCGTAGGTGATAATGCCACTATAATAGATCTTTGAGAGGGTGTTAATCGCACGTCATAGATTCAATATAATTTAACATGTTAGTATCCAATAGAAAGGACTCCTTTTGCCAAGGGTATCTCGCTTCAGATGAGCTTCTTTTATTTAATTTGACAATTAGTAAAAGGAGCTGTAATTCTTTATACATGTTCAACCTCAAAACTCTTCGTTGAAGTTGAACAGATGTAGAGGACCGTTGCTTGGACTAGTTCTTCTTTTCTTAAATTTATCACAAGAAAAATCCTTCTGATACTTTTAGCGCAGCGTGTCCAAAATTGTGGGGAGCGCACAAGTACTCAAAGCGAGGCCCAAAAAAAGAAATAGAAAAATTGAACGCAAATGGGCGTATTCAAACTAATGCAAGATACTTTAACTTAACTGAATATTTAGTATATTATTTTTGCTTTACCAGAGATTACATTTAGCAAATATAATGTACTTACAAGTACAATATAAAACTACATAAAACTTGATGACAACTAACAACTAGCAGTTTACTTATTTCAACAAACTAGTGGCTTAAATGACTGATCGCTACCCTTAGTTCACGTTCAATATTGAGCCGGTTTCTGTATTTCGATGTTATACTAGCGAATGCAGGGAAGCCAAGTTTACACATGTAAAATGTGCGAGTTATCCAAAACTCACCGATTGTGGTCGACGAATAATTGTTCCTTCTCTTCTATATTTGATGCTAAATCAATAAATTATTCCTCTTCATCTAGCGATAAATCTCTAGGCGTAACTGCAAACGGGTTTGTTAGCTACTCATATTTGGTCAGAAGATTACCATTTTCTAAGAAGTGACGTTTAACATTTTTAGATAATAGTTTCAAATGATGTTTGATGCATTTTAAAATGACACATGCAATGTAATTAGAAATCCTTATCATTGTTGGAATACCTGCCAAAGCACAACTATCGGACACCTTTTTAACTTCAATGTGATATCACATATTTTATCGATAAGTGTGGTTAAAAGAAATTGTATTGACAGAACACAACGGATGCTCCATTGTCTGAAAGTATAATAAAAGTTTAAAATTAAGTATTGTTTATACGTTCAAAAGTTTATAAAACACTCGAATGCCATATCTGTGGTTGACTTCAGTCAAAACGTAAGTAAATTACAAAATAAGACTCAAATGAAACCTTCGATCTGATAGTAAAACTCGTTAAAGTTTTATTATAAAACATTTTAACTTGTATACTGTGAGAGTTACTTAAACCACCCTGCTCCCCATGTGATTATATATATGCATGTATTTCAGCATATAATCACATCAAACAAAAAACATTTATGGAACTTTCTGAACGTAAATCATCTTATCGATTGTAATACGTCAGGAAGTTTTATTACCAACTTATAAAAGTTATATATAACGTTATGTTTAATATGCCACTGAAAGTTTTTGCCCGAGGTAAATTTAATTTAAGGTAAGACAGTTCCAGATGCAATATTAAGTATCGACTTCTTTTTTCATAAATTCCGTTCTCGTAGCCTATAATTGAGTATTATGAAATGTTAAAGTTTAAGTATAAAAGTCCGAAGCGCAAGCGATTCATTTTCTTTCCACAATATTCTTCGAAATGATATTTGTTTTGGATCTGGATGTTTTAATCTTTTGCATTTTATTTTTTGCGTATGCTATTGGAGTTGACGATATATTTAACCTTCAATTCTCCACAATGAGTTTTTATTTCTTTTAGGGTAGTCGTTATATTTGATGAAAATGGCCAACTTAGCATTTAAATATTACTATGACTGTTATGTTTGAAAAATGGTACATATGCAAACAAAACCGTTAGTAAATTACAAACTTGTTTTCTATGATAGAATTGCAAGAAGAATTATTTGCCGACAGCGGACTTCCATAACTAAACTCAATATTATTAAGCCAGGATTTATAGAAGGAAAAAGAGAACAAATTGGAACAAATAAAGTAAGGGAATACAAGCATAGCAGACCACACAGACCAGAAAAGGGATTAGCCGCACACCCCGCTCGCCCATAATTATAACAGAATTTAGAACTGTGAATGGATTGTATAAAAACAAAAAAAAAATTAAGCAAGTAAAGCTATAGCTAATTTTCTTCTTAAATTATGACTATACTTTGATGTGATTACAAATAATTTTTGGAATATAAACACCAAAAAATGTTTTGTACAAATATGTTTTAGTTAGAAGTATTTGAAATAAACCGCGGCAAGGTTTTCTACTGATTGTACCTAAAAAGACGACTACAGCGCATAAGAAGTAGAGAGTAGGTTGTCTCAGGATAGTTAACATATTCTTAAGAATGCAAGTGTACAAAATTAAGGGAAAAGAGAAAATGTTGCTTTAAATTACCAAAGGACAATTGACAAGTACGTATATAAATGGTCTACAAAGTGACATGACACATCTAAATCGACTACTAGGAATCATTTTTCGGCAGGCAAGAGTGAACATCACAAACACTTATAAAATTATCAACGGAATGACAAGGTAAGAAAAAGCTGAAAACTTAGTTATAAACTCTACTTATTTATACAGCAAGGAAATATAATCAATCATCTACAGAACACATGCTCTTTCACCAGTGCTTTTCATTCTTTACATGTAACCGCTTCACGGCTCTGCTAAACTCTCTAAATGGTCCTTTCCAAGGATATTTTTGTTTTTCCACATACAAGTGACAAACTACTTTTATTCAAAGCGTAAATCCAGTGAAAACAAACGTGGATGGCCACTCTGTATGCTCTATTGTAGGGTGAATATGATCAGCATTAACTATGCATATGTCCTATGCATAGGCAATGCGCTAAGGAAACAGGGCAAATAACATTGCGCTATTAACTTATGAACCAATTTAACTGTCATCGCAAAGAATGGCATATAAAGTATAGTTTTGGATATAGTTTTTCCACATACAAGTGACAAACTACTTTTATTCAAAGCGAAAATCCAGTGAAAACAAACGTGGATGGCCACTCTCAAACCGGACAAATCCTTGAGACAATGAAGATCCATACTTTGGAAAAAATAACTCACACCAATTGTAGGACGACATACGTAGTGAAGACATGCGACGTTGATGCAATACCAAAAACATTGGAAGATGGATATTGGGAAGAAGACATGAATGGGATGAACACATACATATATTAACGCAAAACCAACTGAATTAATAAGCCCGGAAAGTGAAGGGAGGGAGGCGAGAGAGGGGAGTCGGCCTATTCAAAAGAAGTAGAAGAAAAGACATGGAACGTGGTAATGTGGTAGACATCACGTTTAGGGAAACGTTCAGTGTTGTCTGTTGGTCTAATGAATGCAAGTGGTCAATTTAATTGAGCGTGCCACAAGCCAGGTCGTGACACTTGATATTGAACGATGGCCTTCATCATCGTAATCGACCTTCCTAACTACTCAACTACAACGGCTCTTTTTCAAGATTTCTATATTTTTATTCTCTTCACCAGTTATTTTAGCATCAAATAAAATAGTCACTATCAATCATAGCAGTCGGAGTATGTAGGTAAGTAAATGTTACTATTAATTTCTGACGGAAATTACTATTTACTAGTAATATTGATAAAACATTGGCAAATTGTTTCTAATATTTGCTTGAAGTAAGTACGTGTAATTCAGTATAATTATTTGAATTTAGCAATGTCACAATACAAGTAATATATTTTGAAATGATCTTTATGAGAACTTCGATACCCGGTGTAAAAGTTATAAAATATTATGCGTAATATAAATAATTCAAAAAAGGTTTAAATTATATTACCATTGGCTACTGGTATCTATTTGGAAAAACACGAACATATATTAAAACGTACATATTATGTATGTGTCTAGTTTTAATTCTTTTGCTATTAAGCACTGTAATTAAATTGTAAATAAATACTTGCAGAACAGTAGCACTTGGCTGAATATTCTATTACAAAAAAATTATCTACCTGGCAACTGTAGTGCCTAGTGCGGAAGACTAAATGCCGGAAGTATTTGAAATTGCACCATGACCATGATGATATTGTATAAACCTACAGTTGTTTATACAGTAGGTAGGCGAATATTCTTCGGTTGCAATTTTACTAAATATTGAATACTTACGTTTTAGCATGTGAAACTATCCAGATGTACAGTTTTTGTAATTATCTGCAATGCCAGACACTGAGGACGAAACGACACGTAAGTACTTATTTATTCTTCAATGGGTGCAGTTCACTGTACTACTAGTAATCAATATCGGTAAAGCAATTAGTGTTTGGTTTTATTAATAAAATATTTACGGACGTCTATAAGGTAAAATTCAACATCATTCAATAATAAATACAGAATTTTGTAGATTATTGGCATATTGCACAAGCACTATATCCGTGTTTATATTTTATTGATACAATCTATCTTATTGGGGAAATACATATCTTAACTCCATAAAACAATATTTGCTCAAAAGTATTGTATATGGTTATTCGGGCCCCAACACCTATATGTTCGAATATTAAAGTCGCATTAAACATTATTTGTTTGCGTATCTTCTCGTGTTTCTCCTGCTAATACTAGTGCTATTACAAACATAATTTTGAAAAAGGGCCCCAATATATAATTTGTATAAAAATATTGCTATACATTTAGTACCATATTATCCCATAATTGGACCTTTTATCTATTGGACAATAAACATACTCTCTGACTGAAACCTTAACAATTTGTTTGTAAACGTTCTGAAAATATAACTATCGTTCAAACCAGCCTTGTTTTATTGACCTATTAGTGGTAGATCTCTATCATATAAGATAAGTATAAAAAGGTCACGAAATATATATATATATATATAGATTTAAGAAATTACAAGTGCAAATTGTCAATAGCGTGTATAACAAAGGTGCGGTTATTAGCAGTCGCATATTTTTTCAAAAAGGTTTGAGGCAGAGGAGATTTTGAAGAAGATAATACATAAGTTTAAACAAACGTAAATACAATTGTAGTTTCGTAGCCCTTTGTACATTTGTTGCAAATTTACTGGAAGCGATCAAACCCTAGAAATACACAATCCTCTTGTCATAATTGCTTTCTGTGAATTCCATACCTATAGAAATAAATACGATTATACTCTGTGTTTTATTTCACTACGTTCTAATGTGCGGGATATTTTTCATCCAGTAATTCTCCCATTTAGACATACATACATATTTCATAATTGTTGCACGTATACATGTTTCTGAATTTAGACGGATTAAGTATTCCATATTTTGTAGGCATTCACGCTGACATGCATAATATGTAGTTATGCTTGTAAAAGCATATTGTTTAATCCTTCTAACATAAAATCTCGTAAGTTATTAGCATTGTGTTGAATCTCCGCGACTAATTCTGAGATATCATTAATCTCAATTTAACAAAAGCCCAATTTTACCCTATACGTACATTTACAATCCATGAATGATTAAGATTGATTAAAAGTTTAACATGTTAAAATATATTTATAACGTGTTAGTGCGGTAGGTTCATATACCACTTATATACAGATGCAAACGAACGGGACACAGAACCATATTTACATTTGACAAGTGTCAGCTGGAATATAGAATACTTGGATCCATTCAGTTTATAGACAATGTTTTATTCGAATATTCGTATGACAAGTTATTCGCGAATACGGTCACGTGTTAATTAATCATCTACAAAGCCACACTTCATAAACAAACCCATAAAATTTACTCAGTATTGGAGTACCTCCGAACTAGTCAATTCTTCGTTTATTCTGACTTTGGGTGTCCTCTAGTAAGCCTGCTATCTGTATCCGCACAACCGAATATCGATATTTAATTACCAGCCAATTAATTTCGATAGATACACGAAGCTAACATGGCTATAGCTACAAATACCTGTATTTACGCTTTATACGAATTAGTTTGAAAGCGATATGGAGTTTCGGTTTCCAGGACACAGATGCTTTGAATATATTTGGAAGCAATTGTTTTGTTTGATTTGATGACCTTGGCAGTTTACTTAATTACAGAAGTACTATCATGTTTATATTTCAGAAAGTTAAAATGGGTAACTAAGAACTATGTGGCTAAAATTGAAATGAATTAATGTTTATTTACAGGTCAGCTGCTATATACATTTTGGGAGTCGAATAATTCTAGTGTTAAAGTATCTCATATTTTGCAGCTGCCAAATTTTCTATCCCGCGGTTATTTATTATTATTCATGATACATGAACTGTTAACCAAGATAATTCCAATCTCAGATATATCTGTTGTACCTATCAATGATAACCTCCTTGTAGATGAAGATCTAGATGCTTTAAATCAGTTGTCTCCAAACTACGGCCCGCGGGCCAGCTAATAGCTTATTGTTGTTGTGATAAGTTGGATAAGAAAACACAGAATGATAATAACTCGGACTTATTTACTTGCTAGGTAAAGCTTAATGACAAGTATAATACGCAGAAAATTTAACTTAAGCACAATAACTAACAAATAATTGTAATGAATCCAACTCACATTATAAATATGTATATATACATTATCTATATATGTAAATAAAATACAAAAATGTTTCTATGTCCGTTATAGACTTCGAAACTATCCAACCGATGTGCCCCAAACCGGTTTCATTTGAAAGGCAATAACGCGAGGATGACTTGAGACCACTAAAAAAATGCATTCGGTCCATTCATGAAGTAGATTTTCGACTTTTCCCATACAATAATTTTTCTGAATACAGACTGTCAACACAAAAACATTGATCTGTTACTGTCATCAGAAAGCTTTATCATTTGTGGTTATCGCGTCTACCATGTCAAATAATCGAATTAGAAGATATTTAAAAATCTCATAGATAGTAAAAACGAGTAATTTTGGCTCCGAAGAATGATGACGTCAACAAAATAAATCATCAAATTTAATTCAAGCTACCCGGTGAAGTTGTCACGTACAAATCAATTGACACAGCTATAGATGAGGAACAAGCTGTCAACTTTCTAATAGAGTTTCTTAACTCTTTGGAACCATCTGGAATGCCACCACATATCTTAACTTTAAAAGTTGGTTCACCGTTGATGCTCATTCGCAACTTATTGTTAGACCCACCGAAATTGTGCAACGGAACAAGATGGTAAATGTTGCTGGTTTGAACTTAGAAAATTTCTGTTTTCGCATGGCCAATTATATGTTGCGTGCTCTAGAGTTGGAACGTCGAAAAATCTTTATGTTTACACACCTACCGAAAAAACTCAAAACACGACGGGTATTTGCTAGTAACATATAAAATACTAATGAGATTTATGTAGTTGTGATTTTCCACTGACAATAGTTTGTAGTTGTGGATCAATTTTACTTGTACCAATTGTTAAAAGAGATTTAAGATGCTCATCGGTTAACTTCGATCTGTAAACATTCTTTACGTACTTCATTTTGGAGAATGTTTTCTCACACAAATAAGTAGTACCAAAAACAGAAAACAGCCCACGAGCAAATTTATGCAAATTATCAAATTGTGCCAGTGGAAGACTCTTATAAAATTCCAACAAAGATGAGTTTTGATATTTTTTAAATATATCACTGCGCTGTAAATCGATAATTTCCATTTGGTTCTAGGGCTAGTGTTTCAATGTCGGTATCAAAAGGATTTTGAAAAATCTTACTTTTATTCGTAATGACATCAAAGTATGAGAAGCGAGTATCAAAATTTATATTCAGAGCACTCAAAGTTTCGACTGCAAAATCTACGGGAAACTGAGTTTCAGTAGTGTGGCTGAATATTTCACATACACTGAGACGTTCCTTCAGCCAATGTTAAAAGGATCTACCGGGCGACGATTGTTTGCACGAGGAGGACATTGATTTTGCGAACCGACGGCCATTTGAATGCAAGAGTTGCCGTTGGCGTGGATTCTTTCCCACGCGGCCTTGCTTTTGGTCTTCATCGAGACGTCCAGCCCAGAAAACTACTAGTTGGGTGTTGCAGGTGCCTAACTCGCAACTGAAGCGTGACCGTGCTGACATTGTTTCGTCCGTTCAATGAAGCCGCATGCTATTACCAATGCCAGGGGATGATGTAAGAAACTTTTCTAATACGCGACTACCGGGTTAATGGATAGGGCGTGAAAGTAACGTGGAACAATATATTCTTCGTTAGCTACCAAAGTAACCAAACATCGCATCCTGTGTCGTTTCTATAAGGACACATCAGGAACACGTTAGAAAACGATATCAATCCCTGAATGTGTATGAACTATCAGACGTATTGTATCTGGAGTTGGAATGGCGGGTAAGGACACAACATAAACAAAGAATGTGTATTGGGACCACTATAAGCACGCAGAACGATGATTGTAAATGTCGCAAAGTCAGAGAAATTCGTCCTTTATTTATTATATTTCGTAATAAGACGTCATTTGTTGCAGCGACTAGTTATGACGTATCAACTGACAAGGAAACAATGATAAGTGCGTCTCACTGACTTAAATCAAACTTTTGGATTTTTAGACCGATGTAGTGTAAAAGCAACGGTAACTATCTTAGCTGTTTGACTCAATAACTCAGAAACTATAAGAGATATCAAAAAAGAGTTAAGACATTTGAAATATATTACATGCTCTTGACGATGGTGTAAGTAATGATTTTTATGGTAATAGTGATTTGGTGAAGTGCGGGGGTGTATACGTTGTGCAGTATGCGGTGTGCAGTAGCTAGTGATCATTGCACAATTCAGTGGGCGAGAGTAACAACTTGTGTGTTTAATTTTTCAAAGAAAGGTGTGACAAGAATATTAGTTTTAGCAAAAGCTTTGTTTCATTATTGACTTGAAGCAATTCTAACCTCTTCTATGATTTATTTACGTCACACAGTGCTCCACTAAAATAAGGAATTGTATTAATTAAAGTTATACGGCTGACTGCTGTCGAACATCCCAGGACAAGTTCATTGTTATTTCAAAATACGTTCTCTGGATATCATCGATATGTATGTTCCTTTACAAATATGCAATTTGTGGACTTACCCTACTGCTGCTACCCCTGCATTAGATTCTAAGTCGTATTTTATCTCAAAGATTGGACATTTTAAAATAAAAATTGACCTGTGCGAAGATATTTGACGAACATCAACAGTGTGACTTTAATAAATTTTATTCGTTAACTGTGTATGAATTATTCATATATTACAAACGAAACAATTTTTTGCTCAAAGAATACTACTATAGTTACAAACTCTCCCAGTGACCATCGCAATCTGTTTTTGTTCCATTTACTTCCGTAGACTACGTTACAATATTCCTTCCAGCATATGTGGATTATAAATTCCACACTGCTATAGTTTCAGATTGTGTTAAATGTTAGAAGTGAAAATCTTTCTTCGCGACCTTTGCGAATGTATACACATACGCGAATATATGAAGTATTTCAGTTACTTATAGATGAAGCAGCGAATACTATATAATCCGCAAGCGGGACCTAACATTGCCCCTCTAGATACTTAAAAATTTGCATGAAGTTGGCACAAAATGCACGCCCTAGAGATGGTTGGCATTCCACAAACGACTTTTTGTACCCTTCTTTCCAATTAGCAACAGAGTGGTCGTCCCAGTAGATCCAATCACACATTAAACAATACCCGGTCGGTAATTGGAAATGCTGCAATCGTACGCTGTTGGTAATTTTTATTGGGAAAGCGAATTCCCTAAAACTCCAGGCTTTTTCCGATGTCAATTTCTACATATGACAAAAATTATTTTTGTATTTCCATTTTGCACATGTCTCTCGAACAAATTGATATTTGTTCCCACGGATGAAATACCAACAATGAACATAAATTAACTTCGTACACGGAAAATGAGTACTTGCACTGTTGGTGGCAATTCTATTAATACAGTCACCTATGTTAATTAGTTCGCAATGAAATTAACTATAGAAAAAACGCTATTTTTTATACAGATTCTATTAATATTAAATTAACAGAAGTTCTGCTTATAAATATATTTTATATTTACCTATGAAATACAGTGTTAAAAATTAATTGCAGCAATATACGAATATTGTACGAAACGTAATTACTATATCGACATAAAACTTTTAGTTAACATAAATTACCAGCCCATTTAAATAAATGTCGTGTATGGATATTTAATATTGAACGATTGTAACTTATTTGTAGAATGTAAAAGAATATCTGTAGATACATGTAAACAGGGAATTTGCGGGAAATTATACAACGATATAATTAGGTGGTGGACGATATTCGCGCCAAACTAAAATATAATGCAATGACCGCCGGGACTACTGTTCGAATAGTAGTTGTTTTTAGGCGAGATAATTCTCACCCTACACGGTCACTCTACACATAATTACAACATTACATAATTTACTGTAGACACGCCGAAAATTCAATACTTATGTGGACAACTGGTTCCAGAAACAGACTTGACAAATGAATAAAAAAGTAGAGTATCTACACAACTCTCCGATGAACGACCTATCACTGAGGTTCGTTTGTTAGGCGACTCGCAGAAAGTTGTGCAATGGCTGCACTGTACATTGCATATACCAATAATTGTCACGGAGGGAATCATGCTTTATTAATCGTAGACTGTAAGCATAGACTAGTCTTTATTAAGACTCTCCAGTACAGTATAGCATCCTGTATTCAACAAAGCACAACTTCCTGTGAGAGGAATTTGGCAACAACCAAAGGTTGACGTATGCGAGCGATCATGTAATGTCTCTTGAGCAAAATATACATGATGGTTTATATGAATTCTTAGATAAAAATGGTTTCCATACAAACTTGGAATCCATTTTTAAGAATTTATTTTTACCTGAAAATCCTATTTTCTTTTAAATCTGCTTTCAGTGCAAAGCTACAAGTATTGTTCATCATTATTCACTTACTGCTCTGAAGTTTACGGTTCTTGTTTGGATGCTTGTAATGTTACAAGAATCCAAAGAGTACAGTCTACATTCGCAAGGTATACATATGTATATGTGCCATATATATGATCACATTACCAACAACATTCGAGAGCTAGATTGACTGAGTATTTCTAATCGTATGACACTTTAATTACTTGTTCGGTTTCGCTTCAACGTGATATTCGTAATACCAATATTCAACATTAAACTTAAATTCGCCGTCACGCAAAAACTTTTTTGCTAGCTTAATGTGTGACTTGTTAATATCGCGTTGCTTGTTATTTATGAGTTTAAATCTAGAAAGTAAACATGTTGAAAGTACATCTACATTCCGAGATATTTCAAATGACGCCAGACTGTAGCCACCATAGAGTTCAGTGACATCATTTGGTTAAGTTTGCCATTACTGTGATTTGATTTGCCATTATAAATGTTACAACGCCGTCATATAGGAACGTGCCAAATTAGAACCAAACAATTTCCTTTGGTTTACATATTTGAAATCTGGAAATGTGCATCGTTTCTGTAAGCGGTACTTATGTGAATATGATCACAGTAGAGTACGTAACACGTTTCCTTTTTCGTCCCCCTTAATATTGAATTAATGCAGCTGTGTAAAAATTTACTATGTTCTCTTGTGTGTAAATGTGTCCTTAACTGTTCTACATTATTCATATCTCGGTCAAACGGATAACAAATTCCTTGTAACTTTTGTTAATACTTTGCCATCGCGATATGTAACTTCCTATGCAAACAAGCGCGCAACGCAGCCGGTACGTTGCAACAACTTTAAATCCTAGTTCTGTATTGCTCGGATTATCATGACGACGACTTGTCCGAGTTATCCGTAAATCAGGACATATAAAAAGCAATTACCGACTTGGTCCACCATATACAATGTCAAAACGCAAATCCGGCTGACCGACAAGTTGATCCTTCCCGCCCTAAGGATTACCGAAGGTTTCGGACTAAGTTCTATTCTCATGTGACGAACAGGAGGTTTATCAATATTTGCTATCATAGACTGCGACAATCCACCGCATTAGAAGTTCGATCAGGTTCTTTACCTTTCATAAATTGAAAGCATTCGTCTTATTTAGTGTTCCATCTTAGAGTTATTTGTTATTGAGTACTTGCACAGTTCACAATGTATAATATTTGTGATGTATTTGACCATATCCATATATTTACTGTAATAATAGTAATAACAATATTTATTGTCGTAAATTAGAAATATCCACAATGTCAAATTAGAGAAAACATATGTACATAGACATAAGTGCAAGCTAAAATGTTATACGTATAAATAACCAAAATCAACACTTCATAAAATAGCTCGTTAAACTTTACGTCTAGTAAATATGAAGATATGATGTAATAAGCTAAAGCAACCATATTCTCGCGCATATTTAGTGAAAATGTCCAATCAGGAGTAACTGTTTAGTAGGAAGAGGCGATATGTGAAATAACCAGCAATTCAATATTAATGCAGGCATATTGTTAGAGACTTATCGTTTAGAAGGGGTGGGCTAAACTTTGTGGTTATTGCATTTACGGTAAGGCTAATATAAAGAACTAAACTGCGAGAGCTTATGATCTGATCTTGATGATCAAATCAAATTAGGGTTTCAATGAAGTGAACCCGAATTTGATTTGTTCTTTAAGTTTATGATAGTTTGATAGTAATAGATGATGAACATGGATTTCAAGAATAGTAATGAAGGCGCCTTCTGGGTTTGATGTATCACGTAAGATATGTTAGTACATACATAGTCCGTCCTCTTCTACCTTTCGGTGTAGAAGTGTTTCCATGCTTTTCTATCACCCGTCAAGGTCTCGGCTTGTTTCCACGTTATAATTCTACTTTTCAGTAGTTTCGCTATTTCCTCATTCCAGGTTCGAGCTGGTCTTCCTCTCTTTCTCTCTTTGTCCCCTTCTGCCTGTCACACTTGTTTCACCAATCTGTCATTGTTCATATGTGACATGTGACCAAACCATCTTAATTAACTATGTTCTACGTTCTCTAACTACAGTTAGTTTCATTTATGAACGGAAGATTTAGCATACAAGTTTCACAACCATAGATTAAAATTGGTGTACATACGATGTTAAATACCTTTCTTTTGTTTCAAATGACACCTCCCGTTTTCTGATGAACGACTTATTTAGGAGAAAGAAGTACTTAGTTGCACTCGAAATCCTGTTATTTATGTCCGGTTCTATTTATCCTTATGTATTCAGGATTGATCTCAGATAGAAGTTTTCAATTTGTTTAATCTTAACTATACTTAGTAATATATTTAAAGGTTCTTGCTTTTTGGAGATCACCATGACTTCAGTTTTATCTATGTTGATTTGCATTCCATACTTTTCAAATTCCGTGTTCCATGTGTTCAAGTTATTTTGTAGGTCCTTTTCAGTTTTCGCTAGTATGACTAAGTTATCGGCGTACATTAATTCTGAAGCATATACTTGCTGCAGGTTTTTTATTCTTATCCTGCATTCTTTAATTCGTTATCTGCAGTTCTTTGCTATTTCGTTATAAATAGTAACGGGCTTAACACGCCACCCTGTCTGACTCCCCGTGGAGTTGTAAATACTTTAGAGCATATGTTGCTTGTTTTTATAATATTACTTGTGCATGCATACGTACTTTCCATTGCACCCAGAAGTTTATTTGTTACTCCACGTTTCTTCATTATTTTCCATAATTGGTCCCTGGGCGCACTATCGAATGCTTTCATTAGGTCCACAAAGCAGACATAGATTTTGTAATCATATCGCATTTCTTTCTCACTCATTTGTCTCAGGCTGAAAATTAATTCAGTTGTTCCTCTATATGGTCTGAAGCCACTCTAGTTTGTCATCGAAGGTAGGTTCCAATATTTCCCGAGTCCTCCTTTCTATTATTATCTCGTACACTTTAATAGCCACACTAAGAGGTAAACTTGGTCTGTAGTTACCACATTTTTTACTTGGCCCTTTCTAGGGAATTGGTAGAGTCATAGCTATAGTCTAGTCAGCTGAGCCTCTGTCCTTGTTCCATGTACAGTTTATTATTCTAAGCAGTAATTTCATTCCGGTTTCACTCATATAATTTATTAGTTCTGATTCTAGTTAGTCCTTTCCCCTGTTTTTTCCGATTTTTAGTTTGCTCACTACATATTCCGCTTCACTTATCCTTATATCAATATCTGACTACTACCGAAGCAGTTGATTCACTTTTGTCATAAATAATTTGCACGTTCCATCTCGCTACCTCCTAATGATTCTCTGAAGTACATATACCATCTTTCAGTTATTTGTTTCTTCGTTGCGTTCCGATCTTAGAACCACGTTTGGCTTTTGTATCGATTATCAGTTTTTTATCTTCTCGCCCTTACCATGAATAAGTGTATGATAGGTATCTCTCCCCTGCTTTCAATAGTTCTCGTACATCTTCATTGTCTTGAGGCTTGAAAAAGGTGTTGCACACTATCATATTGTTTCCTTTACAAAATTCAATAATCCTTAGTCCATTGGTATTTTTCTTTTCTTCTCCGTACTCCTCCGCCGGCTAGTCTTTGGTTTTATATACTCTACTATTAAAGTCTCCCAAAGGTATAATTAAATCTTCTGTTGCATCCACTTCTTGTAAGTCATCCCAGAATTGGTGTTCCACAGCTTTTGCATCATTTTCCGAAGGTCCATGTCCCACTATTGTCGACATTTTGTTGGTACCCATGAATTTCAGGTACCGCTTTATTAACCTTTCTGATATGAATCTCCAATTACTTTACTATTTCTCAAAATCTTTATGATTGCTACCCCGGCTTTTCCTCGTTCGTTTTTACTAACTGTACTATATATCGTGAAATCTCCATTCTCCATTTTAATACTATCAGTACCTGTTTTTGTCTCAGTCAGTCCTACGATGCCCAAATTCGCCTTTCTAAATTCTTTAACGAGCTGAACCTCCTTACCATTGGCCCTCTGGCTGTTCCAGCTCCCAATCTTCCTGTAACTTTTGGGAATTTCTGCACTCTTACTCTTAATATACATTTTCAGTTTAATCATATTCTTGCTCATAGCCATCTTCGACGTTTCACATCCATGCGGTCCTACATTATCTAGTTTCTTTGCAATGGATTTTTTGTTTATTAAAATCTTCCTGTGCAGTGTCTTTGACTTTGGATTCCATTTCCGCCTAGCATTGTCTACGATCAGAAAGTTATAGTCCACTTTGACAGACTTACCTTGTTCTTTAATTTTCACTGCTCTATTTTTAAAGTATTTCTACATCTCCATTTCTTGTAAGGTGAGATCGCACTCTATATATACTCTATCGCTGGATGTATCCTTCAGCTTTTTCTTAGCTTTAAAGACTTGTAGCTTATCTTTGAAAATTTTCAGCTCTGTAATACACATTTTGTCAGAAATTCTGGCTGCCTTTTCCAATTTTGTTTCAACTGGCAGCTCAATTGTAAGAAAACTTTTCATGCAGTTTCTAAGTTCTTCCCCTGTTGTGTTTACAGTGATCCCCTTGACTGCTAAGTTGTTTCGCTTCCTGCTTCATGATATGTTAGTATGTAGTTCAAATAGGACGTTCTCAAGCTACACTACATCGAGAGGTGTTAGAGCTATAATCTTGAGGACTTATCATTGTGGTTATATAGAAATTTAATTATGAGTGACATTGAATAATCATACGGATGATTGTTATGAGTATGTACTATCACATAGATGTTTCCTAAGGGATGCACTAATCGCAAACCGACGAAATTTCAGGACAGGCATCCACAGCCAATTCTGAATATAATAATAGCAACAGTCTTGTTACATAATTCACGTGGTTCCAAGTGACCTGCCCAATGTTGTAACGAATTTAAAATAAACGTTACATTTTTATTAAGATTGCCGCTGGTGTATGTACATAATACTCAAAAAGCGTTTCGTTACAAAACTCAAGCTAATGTTCAAGGCAATTGCTAGATATTCTAGGACGAAGTCATTCTGGAATTTGACCAGCAAGATCAAGCTTGGTGGGAAGGCAAATTTATAGTACATTTGTTGATAAAATTTTTCGGAAATCTTCAGTAAGAAATTGGTGAGTTTTTGATACACTCCACGCGGCACCTATTAATCACATTGCTCCATTTAATTTTCATTCTCGTAGGAAAAATAGGCAAGGGCACGCGGTTCAATAATAATAATTTTTTCCATAGAAAGTATTCTGGAATTCACTTGATCATTGTTTAGAGAAATAACACTCACTTTGATGTATGAACAGGATGAGCAGAGTACAAGTGATCAGATCTTAGAAGCTTAACAGGTTGAAGTAAATTACAAGTACTTTGTTCTATACTTCGTCGGACGAAGTTTGTACGAAAACGGTATTACTTACGATACTGATATATAAGCTGTTAAATTCAATTTTGTATGTATTGACCTAGAGACGTATGTAAGAGGTAATCCAAATGATATGTCCTTTTTGATTGATTTGTGTAATACAACTTTTCATGTATATCCACACTTAATAGTAGCATGTTATTATATGTCCAAGCTTCTAACCGAGAAGGATAGTACTGAAAGTGTAGATAAATTTTGTTTCTATTCATCTATATTGCACAAGTTTATCAAAAACGAAACCCATAGGAACAAGATAAAATCTAAAGCGATTGTGGCAAATTTCATTTGAAACTCTTTTTTTCCTCAGATTATTTATTATCGTTTACAGAAATTGGCCCATACGGTTAAAATAATATAAGCAATCCAATGTGCATAGGTGTGAAATTTGAATATTTCGCAGATGAGTAGGTTTAAAAAATTAAAAAGAAGGTAATAATAAATTCACGACAATTTACCCCTCTTACTTCGAATTTCCATTTCAATAGCCAACACTTCTGATATCGAAAACATTTTATATTTTCTTTTTCAATATCAAATATAGGAACGTATTATAACCATAAAAGTGAATTTCAGTATCGCCAGATATGAAATGCTAATCAAATATGTTGAGTGTTTTCCAATAAGTCAGCTGATTCATCCGTTTTCGTGTCAACGAAAGCTGGAAAGATGACGAACCATTCACTGCAGTAAATCCGATACTAAAATCCTCTTCGTATATTTCAAATAAAGTTTTGTATTTTATTTGATTGCACCTACGTGAGAATTCGCTACTTTGACATAAAGAATAATATTGTTGCTTTTTAGAGCTCATCGGCAAATGTTATATTAACGTATTAGCACATATCGACGAAGTAGTAGTGCCGTAGTTTAGGTATAGGAGATTATCTATATAGGGAACTCTAAAAATTAAGGTGGGAAGGATTAGGAGTTCAAGTTACTCCAAACTTTTCCGCAATATCCACTTGCTTGATGGACATCAAGTGAGAATTCTAACCTAAGTTTGTTTTGAATCGCAACTACTTACTAAGTGGTTTAGTTAGAAAGTTTGTTTCCAAAAAACACTTCCCTAAACTGTAATTTATTGTAATCTTTCTACAGGTCATTGTAATAATACTGCGGGAGTAAGTAAGTAGAGATAAGAAGGTAGAGTAAATTTGAAATTACATAATATACTTGGTCGACTGTTACTTGATTTTATGTTTTAATGAACGATATACAAAATGTGTTATATTCAATATTCCAAAAAATTCCATTCAGAAAACATAAATTTGTTACAATATCTATAAGTCTAAATAATTATGACCTTCTTCATTGCTCCTATAATTACCGTGTAGGATTAAAAATTCCATTTTCCACATTTATAAGATATACACCTTTTCTTCTCAATGGGATTGTATTTAAAGCTGAAAAGAGCTGTTGAAGCAAATCAAATCGTACATATACCGATAGATATACATAGATCAAACGTTTGATAATTGTATGAGCCTACATTTCTTATGCTAATTGCAACCGTATGGAGGACCAATATTTAAAAATACGTACGGTATTTGAATGAGGCCCAAATTGAAATTAAATAATCGACTGAAGAATATCGACAGAAAGTAACCTTGAAAACATTTTCATGGATATGAGTTCCAAACTATAAGTTTATTTTCATTTTGAATAATCTTGCCAGTGTTGGAAAATCAAATATTTAGTTGTATTTCTCACAAAATTAAATCTTATATCTCACCCCATCAGCACGGCTTTGTTTGTGGTAGCTCCACCGTTTCAAATCTGGTTCTCAGTGCATTAGTCAGGAAGTGTATCGACGGGATCTGGCTGATCTACATGGATTTTAGCAATACTTTTGACCCCATCAACAAACAGTCAGACCGCTCAGTGGACCGGACAGCATTCGATGCTGGAAGGTTCCATGCAACTCTAAAGCTGACTAACAGTAATAGAAACCTAGTAGGATGTGAATCCCCTATACTAGGGTGACGGCAGTGATATGGGGGAAAAATTCCAAAATTATGTCAATGGGAACCCCATAAGATGACGAGTCTTTGCAGATTTTACGATAGCCAAAGTTTGAGCACGATTGGAGTATGTTAACCCGTGCCGCTGGGGGCTCAAAGTTAAAAAAGAACTCGATTTTTGGCTGTCTAATGAAACTTCTCATTATTTTCTCATGATGTATGAGTCAAATCATAGGCAATGTTGTTCTATATTCTATATATTTGTTGTTACTTATACTAGAACAGAGCTATAACCGCCTTTTTCATAAAAAAGCGTGACGAGGAAATTCTATTAAGGAAATTATGATATGAGAAGTTTTTTCAAAGTTTGAAATGAATTATGATGGAATAAAATGACAACTCTTTTTAATTAACATTTAACAAATTTAAATATATTTTAATAAAAAAAAAAGAGTGACATTCTATCGTTTGCCATCTTTAAGAAGAATATAATAATGAATACTTTATTCTAAAGGTTTGCTCAAAGTGTGTTTAGAAACATCAGGATACAGCTTTCGGCATTTGCGTACTACTTGTAAAACATATTGTTTCTGCTCCCCACCTTTGGTGAGAAGGTTATTAATTTCACTCATCGTTCTGCCACATCATTAACGACCTTTAGTGACTTCACAATCCGCAATCCTTTCTGAAAATTTATATTTTCAGGCCAGCTATTGGGGGTTCTCTGAGAAAATCTGCATTAATATGTAAACGCTCAAAGAAATGCATGGTCGCCTTGGTAATTAAATGAGATAACCCTGCATTTACCAGTTTTTCCAACTGGGGTCTTCGAAATTTGGAGTTTACAATTCTTGAATCTTATGTCTCGGTTTCACTCAGAGTTAGGACTTTGTTCGCCATTTTCGATTTTTCTTCGTCTGAAATTGAGGTATCAAAGAAAACCAGAGCTACCAATTCTGCATTGAAATACCACAAATGGTTTGAGAATTTCTCCAAAGCTCTCTCAGAAATATTCTTGTCAGTCTCCTGATAGTCCAACAAACATCAGGTCAAAAAGAGGTCAAAGTCTTGGTTGGGAGCTGATTGTGATTTGTGGGTATTGAACCAAGCTTTGTAATACACTCTAACGAGAAAAATACAGACAGCTTCTTAGGCAGGCTCAGTTTGAATGAAATATACATTACAACGAATATTTATTATATCTCCGAAATTAAATGTAAAAATAACAAAGGAAAAGAAATAATCTATTAATTAACTTAAATCTGAAGTTACTTGAATACCATCAATTTCATCGTGATATAATGATGATGAGGCTTCTATAGCTGGATTCGACTAGAAGTAACAATAATTATATATAATTAATAATTATATACAGAATATAAATCAGTCACAATAATATTGCCTTTCGCTTGAGACATATATCATGAGAAAATAATGGGAATTTCCGCAGATACGACCCCCAAACGTGGCTACTGGCTACTAAACTAAAAAGAAAGTTTTTTATAACTTCGAGCCCCCAGCGGCACGGGTTAACAGACTCCAATCGTGCTCAAATTTTCGCTATCGTAAAACCTGCAAAGACTTATCATTTTGTGGGGTTCCCGTTGTTCTAAAATACAACATCGATTCTTTATGGTCACCCTACCCTATACTTGCAGCTGATATGTTTAAACACAAGACAATCAATGTAATGCATTGGCTCGATTAGGTCCACGATCTGTTACCAAGTTCTGGATTCCTTACTATCCCCATTTGGAATTAGTTCTCATTTCTAACCCAATATACACAAGCAGTATAGAAGGCTTGTTAGATGTTTAGATTTCCTTTCTAGGAAGAACTATTAACTAGTCAAACAGTACCAAGCAGTTTCGCAAAATTTTTGTTGGGTAATTTTCCAGTACTCCAAGTGCAGTTTAACGCAACATGAACGAAAGGACCATAACAATATATCTCCTGTTACTGCAATCTATAAGTATGTGTCAAATTCAACACTCAAATCGTGGTAGTATTGGTGGTGAATTTCATGAATATCATTGGTTTCCAGCTGATGTTACAGAAGACATTATAACATGGGATGAAATGGAAGCAAGGAGGAAATGGATGGCAGGCGATCCACTAAATAGGGAGGATGTAGAAAAAGAATGTATGAGAGTGTGGGCATGTCTAGTATGGAAGTGGAACCGTATAAGAATAAAGGAAGGATGCTTGGTAATTACATAGAGGTGAAAGCGAAAGATGTGGAGATGCAGGAGAGCGTGGAAAGGATCGAAAAGTCCGTATACAACAAGAAATATAAAAGTATTTGTTTGTTTGAAATGCTACCAGAGTATTTGAATAGAGTGAATGAGACCTGAGAACAACGCATGATTGTGAGATTTAGGTGTGGGAGTAAGGAACGATTGAGTCGATATTGGATGAAACAGGAGGAACGAAAGTGTGTAGTGTGCGGGGAAGAAGAGGATATCTGGATGCACTGGAGGGAATGTACAGGAATGGTGTGGTCGGACGCAGAGAGAGAAATTTTGAGTAATTGGCGGTGGTGTTTAAATGAGAAAGGGGACGGGAGATTCTTTTTTAATATTGGATTAAAAGACGTTTACCAGCTAAGGTTTAATTATTGATAGTCTTGGGATTGTTCTTTCTTTTTTTCTCTATTTTGTTTAGTTTACTTCAATCATTTATTTGTTTTTTTGTTGTATTTTGTATTTGGTTCTTTTCATGTTAATTTATGTGATGCATTTATTGCAAACCTCTGTAACATGATAAATATATAAATTGTGCATGCCAATAAAGGTTGTATATATGGAAGCAACCTTAGGTATTAGTAACACAGAAGTTGTGGCAGAAACATTTAGCTGCAAGGCCGCTTTATACTCGAATGCTAGATGGATTTGAAACTGACTGACCAATAATTAAAAGAAAAGACTTGTGTGGAATAGGTTCTGAAATTCAATATAAGTGCTTCCTAAATCGTAATGGGATAATACTAGTTTAGCTATTTCATAACAAACCAAAACAGACTAGAGTCACTCGTTGTCGAAACACTCGAAGAAAATTATTGCCTCTGTTTTGGTAGAGTGGGTTGTGATAACTAAGATTTTAGGAGATCGTCGAACTGTTAATTCCGATTGGTATATACCGACTTGTATACTGTATGAATGGAATTATTATTGCTGTCAAGAAAATTCCTCGTTGCAATTTACCAAACCAAAATATTTCATTTACTTGTGAATTTTCCTTAATCCAGGAATGAACCAAATGTGTAATTATGGTAGCTCTTTTACTTCTCTCACTTATTGCTAGCCAAATTATGTTATACTAGCATACCTCTGGACGCATTATCATATGTATCTAATTTTCTTATCCTTCCTTACCCAAACATATATTAAATTTTATCGCCTTGTTTTTAGTACATGATGTATTGTAAGTAGAAATATTAATTAGTATAATAATGGTGCAATTACAATTACATCTGCAAACTATTTCAACAAAGTAAACATCTATTAATCGAAAGTTGGTCTCGCAGACAACCCAATCGTCTTCTCTTACGTATGTTTATTCGAGTACTGTGTGCTATTTGGTCCAATATATGTAGATGCATTCTATCGATTATAGATTTCTCAGTCTATGTCTAGTAAAAATATCTTTGTAATTTATCATTTACTATTTGACTTTGCTAAAAACACACTCGGTGCGCCTTTGTAAAGTGAAACTAGGAACTCTATAATAAACCATACAACTTTGTTCCGCTGCGTAGCTTACGTTTCAGGTAAAATATATGACAACGAAATGAAAATAATAGAATGAGAAAACTAAGCAAGCGGTGGCGCTGTCGTATATTTTAATGATTTATAGGCGATATGGTAGAAAACCAATTAGAAAAGTACGAACCCATTGAATGCACGTTAAATGTGAAATACGAATATCCATTCGGATCAACTAAGGTGCATGTAAATGCCGCTTTGCCGCACGAGTCCTAGTGTTCGTACCCACAAATCTTACTCATTCGGAGCAGCGAGTCGTGAAATCAGACGATTAAATCCCTCCAAAGAGAAGGGCAAGCGACTCGCCCTCGCTTGCTTGCTTTTGGACCCTACTGGAGGAGGACTAATTATCTTCCTCACTTTAATTAAATAACATATGATAATTTCCCTAAATGTAGGACATATCTTAAAGACTCGACGTCTAATTGTTCAACTAACTTTGAAGCATTAATTAGTTTACAATAAACAACAATCAGCCACCAACTCGATAAGCAGGTAATTCATAAACGTATACAATGCGTCTTGTTTAGGGGATTAATTAAACCGATAAGCGGTTTGCTGCAGTTTGGGCTATAACACCTACTTGTATTTTTGCTAACTTTACATTATTATTGCGTAACTATTACTGAACTCATTTTATTAATCTCAAAAGCGATAGGGGCGGATTTTGTTTAAAATGTGAACCAAGTATGTCAAATAATTATATTTTGGGGGCAATCATCTCAGTTTTCACGTTGTTTCGTACTCCAGAAGAGAATAATAAGAGCAATGTTTTCTTTGAGACGTACCGACTCATGTGGGACGGCGTTTGTGAGTCACAACATTATGTCATTGCCATCCTTATTCTTATATGAGTGTGCTATTTATGCTCGAAAGTACAGCTCAGATTTTGCGCGAAATGGAGAAATAAACGCCTACTGTACTAGAAATATGGACGACTATTGTGTGCCGGCCTATAGATTATCGCTCTACGAGAAGAGTCCTAGATATGTTTGCATCAAGGTTTTTGATAAGCTTCCGGTTGATATAAAAAGCTTAGATTTCAATAAATATAAGAGAACATTAAAAAGTATTTCACTGAGAGGTGCTATTATAATATCGCCGAATTCTTTAACTGATCGGATCTTCTATTCGGTCTCTCATATTTTGGTGTCTCATGTCTGCACACATTTGCTTATATGTGATATATATTTATGTGTATTGTTTCATTTGGCTGTATTGTTATATATATTTTTCCTTGATTGTTATATGTGTACAGGTCATATATTTTTGTTCGTATAATGTACATATATTGACCTTTTGACGAAGCCCATATCTGTTTGGATTTCATGGCAAATAAAGAGAAATAAATAAAATAAATAAATAAATAAAATAAATAAGTACAATTTTTTAAAGCCACGTGTTAACTCAATTCGTTTACTATGTGGAGTAGTTTCAAAATGCAAATTGAAGCTGAACTACGATGAACACGATAAGAAGAGTATCATATTAAGTACAGCATATTCCATGTAAGATCGCATCAATGCTATGTATGTACAATCATTTTACCGCGCCTATTTCTTATGATCTATGACTTCAGTTCAACAGACTGAAGTTTGACTTGGCTGATCTATAATACCGAATTTTTAACTGAACACGTAGACGTAAGATCTCCACCTATTACTTGCCCCTCCGAAGCTAGTTAGCTGTTCAACATGTGGATATCACAGTTTTCAACTCCTATTGTGCTAGTAGGGAGACGGTGGCAGATAGCCTTACTCCTGACAAAAATCCTGCGTCTCAAGCTGTAGGCATTTGAAATGTGCGTTCTTATAATCATGTTTTTACCACGGAATATGAATGAGGCTAGGCGCGATAGCCGCATGTTGAGCGGCTTCTTAAGCACTACTTTAAACTAAATGGCACATCAATTTCTAAGAAATCTGGTCTGAACAATGTTGGTATTTCAGCTTCGATATATACTCCTCGCTTATGTAGTGTCTTAGCCGTCCGCATAGTCCGTAGTTCTTACACTTTCTCGGATTTAACGGAATATTATACATTTCCTCCAGGACAGTTTGAAGTACTAGTAGTATCAGTACGACGTTATATTCGCAAATCCTCAGTAAGTCAATTCAAACCATTAAGAAATCACGGTTTACTCGGTGAAGGTACGGTGTGAAGATGCTAGCCTCGTTGCTAGCGAAACACGTGTCATGGGATTTAAGTAAGCAGTTATGTGGAAAGAAGCTTACCACTGTGATACAGTCTTAGTCCCCTGTAGAGAGTAATTATTTATATAAAAATAAGGACAGCTCAATATTGATTTGTTATCAAGCTATTGCCTTTAGAGCAAACTCCAAAGTTTGAAAACTGCTTTCACTGTATTCGAGCGATATGTCGAAGTACTAAGTTTTTAGATACACTATTTACATAAATATATACCTGTGTAATGTACGTATACATATTCTTTCCAAATTGGCGGGTATCAAAGGCAAAGGAAATTATTTGTTCAGAATAGCAAGAATACTTTGTTCAAAAAACCTGTTGACCCTACTGGCCATTTATTTCAAAGAGCAAGTACACGTATTTTATATATAAATTCAATCACACATAAAGAGAGACACAGACTACATTAAATGAAGGTATCCATTCATAAAAGCGACTACACAGTTAATAAATTAATAATATGGAATCATATTACAGGTTATATACCTTTAACATCATTTTCTTATTATCATCTCCAAGAAGCAACGTAGCTTGAATAATTTACTGTAATAGCCGGGTATCCAAGGTCTGAAGCAATCTATATTAATGAGGCGTTTAATCTTTTATCGACACCTCAAAATATTCGCTCCGTATATTCTCTAAACTATAAGCTTAGTTCTTCGCTTTTTCCTTTCGCATACCTTCCTAAATGATTTATCTTAATCCTCATTAGAAACTAAGAAAATAAGCCCGGATAGAATTTCGCTGCTGAACGAAATAGTCAACTGAATGAAGAAAGTAATTAACTATAAACTAAATCGATTGACCTGTAGCCTTAAACAGAGTTCCCTTTTACCATTTATAGACACGTAAACGTAAGCGGTACTTAATTTCCCTGTGATTGTTTCGTGGATTGTTTATTTACCTACAATTAATTAAAATACATAGAAATTTTGACCTACTTGTTCAGTAGGATATCTACCAGAATGTCATTCATATTAGAAACGGGAAAAGATTATTTATTTATAGAATTATTGCCTTCAACTACGACTGAAGCTAATTCTTATTATTTACGTTCATTGTAGCTGTTGTTATATAACAAATAGATGAACTGATTTGTCGTTGTGACCACTTTATTCTCTATGTGTCTGGTTTGAATAAATATTGTACATAGACATAAATGTACCATCTACGGAGAAGTGATTTATATTTAACAGAATTTTAATTTTCTAAATAAAATATGTAAATGTTACACGGGTTTTAATGTTGACATAGAAAAAGAGTCTAGAAGTCTGTGTTTAAAATATTGTTTCGACATTGTACTGGATAGTACTGGTGTTAGCACTATAGAAGAAATAATGCAAAAATTTCGTTTTCACATTAGCACATTAACCCTTGTGCACACTATGGCGACTAGGTTGTGTTTATAGAGAAACACGTTCTCAAATTATTAAAGTTTACTTCATTGCTGCACCGAATTGAGTAATATAACTACATATTTATGTATTTACTCGCTATGCTTCGGAAAACTTAGACTAGAATATTTGTGAAAACTACTAACTGTCCCATGGACGTACTGTTAATCGAGGCCGCCAGATATTTGGAAGATGTGCTCGGTTTAGAGAAACCAAACATTTGGAAGCGACAGCGACTGAGACAAATTTAAAATTAAGGGATAACAGGTAAATTACAACTTAATGTAGGCAATATAGTCGTTAGATTGTGTCACCAGAAACTTAATGGGAAATAAAAATCAGACATGTATGTAGTTACCATACAATATGAAGTATGCCCTATTTTAAACTTGCGAGGATAATCACTGCTTCATGTTATAAAAGAAATCATTTTATTAATGTGAAAACGTCAAGCCACGTTTTAGATATTATTACGAGAACATACTGGTAGTATGGTCCGTAGTATCAACTAGTTTGACAAAACGTTCCATATTCTTAAATCTATCGATAAATTGGTGTTGAATGATACCTGGTCACCGAGAACCGAAGCAAGACAATTGTACATATTGCTGTTACATAGAAACACTACCAAATTAGTTCTTCCAGCTGTACTTCCTACTCTACCCAGAAATATCTTGGTTTGCCATAGTGAAGTTTAGGATCCTTTCAGAATGGTAGACCTAAACTTAAGGTACTGGGTACATTATTTCTGAACGAGTAGCTCTTTAAACGTTGGAATGTCCTAAGGTACATGAAGTATGCCACTGTAAAGCTCTCATGTATACAAACGGCAACCAAATATATCCTTTACTTCCTCCGGCTGATTGGAAGGATTCTACTGTGAAAATCGGTGAATATCTCAATGTCCCTCAATGTCAAATCTAAAAAACACTCTTTGGGACCCAATTTCAATAAATCTGGTTTTATTTCTTCACAGGTTGTATGTTTTGAATATGTTAGCATATGTAATAGACATATCTAAATTGCATGCAACTTCTTCCTTTAATGTTAGAAATAGTTTTCAGTACAACGAGTAGATCTTTAAATACACTAGAAACACTTGCATGAAACTTAAAGAAGAAATCGGCATTATCAGGTCTTTCGGGTTTTGATCAGCTAGCCATTCCTTGTCTCACAATTCACAATCTATACGGTTAAGAATTGCCAATTCACATATGTATGTATGGTACCAGGTTCTGTTACTACCTATTTTATAAGCTTTCGGAGATCCATTGATTGAATGTACCACGGGGAAGGAACTTCCAATATTTTTGGTTCTCTCGTAACGTCTTATCTGATGTTTTTTTACATAACCTAAACAGTGTTTTCAAGGGTATTGATGCTAATCTTGAAAATGGAGCAAAGTTAATTTAAGTAAATCTCATAATGAAGGTGAAACTAGGTTTGGCCCACTTTCAAAATATAATGTTGGAAGTTGCCACTTATGGCTCAATATGATTAGCATTTTCTCTTATCACCTTCTCACTAGTGCTACGAGGCCCTGAGGAATTGCATATGCACCGTAGCAAACTTTTCCCTTTATTTTTAATAGTGTAAAGCGTACCAACTGTACTTACGCACCAAATCGTTCGATAAGTTAGCATGTCTCAAAATTAGCTGCCATATTTAGCTCCCACAGTTTTATCAAGCTACGACAGGCGATTTAGCTCCAGTGAATTTTAAATTTGAAAGCCACCCGGAAATACTGAATTGTGTCTGGAAATTAATCGCCTAATGCGTTTTACAATTTTCAGAGCGAATTACCTTAACGCGAATGTCTTAATATGTTGGTTGCTGTTGTTGGCGATGAAGCACCACATCGGTGGATACATCAAGGAGAAACAACCATTTAGGAATACACCGGAGCTGTTCGCAAACTAATCTGCTCTGATTTGATATGTTACATATCGCAAGCTTGAAACATTCCTAGATATTTCAAGAAACCTAGGTAAAAATATTCTGGATGATAAGTTGGGTGTGAGAAGGTTAGTTTTTCGTTGGGTCTCCCATCTTTTAACTGAGAAGCAACTACGCAAGCTCAAAAGATAATGAATGTTGATGGGCCAATTCCAATGAACTGGAAAACAAACATTAAATCCCTGTTTTATTGTTTCAGAATGACGACAATTCAACGAAATCTATCCGTTTTCACAGTGTACCAAGGAATGTGGTCACAACGTTTATCTCGGAAGCAGATCATGATAGAATAATTTGTTTACAATTTTGGAAAGCGGTTTATGCCTATCGGTATATTAGCTTTTATTTGCCGGCAATAGTCACTGGGCTATGAAGAACACACTCACATACCTCTTGAAGAACTTTAGCATACAACCCAGCAAACTATCGAATTAGAAAGTCATACAGTTCCGTCCTAAATCACAATGATGTTTTCATGTTTCCAAGGATCCAGAATGAACTGCATGTTCAACGGTTTTAATTATCAAAAGAAGAAGCTTGTCTTCAAAACGGGAATTACGTCTACCATGATCGAAGGTCGGGATTATTGCCTTAACAGTTAGTTTGGACGACTGCAAAAGTGTATTATTGTTCGTGGATACTTTAAAAGATAATTAAGAACTCTCAGTCGAATTTCTTTGATTTTATGGTTATATACACCTCACACCTCGACTGTTTAGTTCTTGTCGGGAGGAGAAATCGCTATAGTTGTTTTCTGCCCACAACGATTTCAACAACAAAACCACAATTCTAAGCGAAAGTACACCTTTGCAATTACTTGTTTTAATTTCTAGTAACTAGGTAATTTATTTAATTTCATAGCAACTGCTTTCCCAACGTTTTTTAAGTGTCAACTCAAAATAATCTTTATTTCATCAAGTTGGAGTTATAATCTCACAATCAGATAATTCAATAAGACGGGTTGAATAACAGACTAAAGTTTTTCAAAATTAATTAGCTGCTGTGATATCTCGCTAAGCTCCTCGACAAAGTCCTCATAGGCTTTCATGACAGGTATCTGCGAAAAATTTCGCTGCTTGTACGATTGTAGTTTCAGTACTCCCGAGAAATCTAATATGGACAACAAAATGTTGACATCAATTGATAACACAGCAAAACTTGATGTAAAATCATTAAAAGTCAATCACTGTATAAAAGAGAAAAGAAAATAGATGGCAATCGTCTTATTTAAAATGTAACCCGAATGTTTTGCCTTGGCGGTTCTTATGGTCTACGCCTGTATTTTTATAAAGTAAATAAAAATTTTCATTGTATTCCTTTAGAATACCTAGAAAGAATATATTCAATATTTCACGATGTTGAAAATTCGTCAATACGCTCAATGGTACCTCGCGTAAATATGAAAATATTATTTGGAAAAAACTCCAATATGTGATATGAAACGTGACTCAAGATCCTTATTTTTATGCTTCTCCACGCGGTGGTTGTGCCAGTGCAGCGACGGAGTGCACTTCGTGGATAAGTCTCCATCTCATCGCTATGCCTTCACACGCAGACAATAACGCTGTTTGGACGTGCTGCTGCTTCCACGATAACCGTCTGCGCAAATAGATTGAATCGAAAGCTGCTGAATAATTTTTAATCGAAGCATGTCCGTCGGGCACTAATGACAAACACCATGGAATATTATTAGTTGAATGGAACCTATTACAGCTGACACGCCCTGCACCTATTTGGATTAATTTTATTTTTGTCACTCTTATGAAATTAATGAAACTGCTAATGACTTACTAATTAACTTATTGGATTAATTAGTCGCTTGTGTGGGAATACAGACAGCTTAGTTTGAGTTTGATTAAATTCAGCAGGATATAAAATGCGTGTAAATATAATATATATATATATATCAACAGATCCAACTAGTTATATTCTTGCCTATTAATGTCGCTTGTCCGAAGAAGTATATTTATTATTTGTCGAAGCAGCTTATCAGCAAGATGATTAAATATTGTAATAAAGTGCTGGATAACCTGCTTTTTGAACTAGAGCGAGATATGTCTGTGCTGAAACTAAATAATGATTTTTTTACCATGTGCATTATGTTCATGTGTGAGTTCCAAAATTAAAAAAATTGTAATTTAATTTGACAAATATCGAATACTCTAGTAGACATATAAAGAGATGTTAATGTAAGTATGTTATGGTTCTTCAGTATTTTTCTAGACAAATCTCTAGATTGTAAGTTAGAAAAGCTGCTTTTACACCTCTAGACCAAGAAAATTCTATAAAGATTGACTGAATTTCCCCAAAGAATTAGTCGATATCGAAATCTATTCTGAACATATGCCTAATAGGCACTCAATGCAGACTCAATACTGGTATATCGTGAGATGATTTGTAAACAGTAGCAAGAACCCAGTTTAGCTCTAGGGTCATCCACTTCCAAAATAAAGGGAGTCAATCTTAACTCCTAGAAAACGCGACACATTTACACACTTAAGTATATTCGATTGGTAACCAATTCTGGTATCTTCAGCACTGCTTTTGAATACCAAAGTTTGTGTTTTGTCAGAGTTTAACTGAAGATTGTGAAACTGAAACCATCCGCTCAGGCAGTCTAGGTTATCCTTCACTCTTCCTTCGACACTATTCGCACGCTACATGCAGTATCATCAGCGTACAAAACTGTTTCGTTCTTAATCACATTCGATAAGTCAAGAGGAACAACATCGATCCAAGAATGGACCCCTGTGGCACCCTTGAAAGAACATCGTGGTCAAATGCATTACTGCGATCCATAGGAGTGCATGCAGTGACGTTCCTATCATTCAGACCGCTAATGGCATCTTGTAGTAGTTGAAGAATTGCACGAACTGTTGATTTAGAATTTACATAGTCATTTTGATTTTCGTATAAAATGTCTTTCAATAAAACTTCTTATTCTGTTACGGACAGGATATCACTGTGAAAATGGTAAATTTATTAATATGGTAAGGTTGGTATGGTATAGTTAACGCAATCAGCAAAAACAGTGGCACATCACGCAAAACGTTTTTGCTTAATTTTAATAAAATTTTGACCCCCTACATTTTTACATTACGGTACTGTGTTCCTCGTAGATGTTTATTTGAGGGGGAGGGGATTTTTAAAAGTCGAAATAAATAATCAGGCATTCAGTCAGCATTCGAGTATTCTGCAATGTAAGAAGATGGTTTGATTGAAATGGCGCCGCCAGTAAATAGCATATTATCAGCAGGTAAATAATGCTTCTCTGTCACTATTACAGAAAAATAAACATATGCTTTATTTCGCTGTCGTTGCATAAACTTGGCCTAAATTTTAAAAGTTCGAAGATTTTTTATTGGTAATGGTTTCTTCAAAATGATTTATTTATTGGTAAACAATGTAAAGTCAATGTAAAGTCAAGAAAACAAAGAATGTTTCACAAGAAATGCCTACCATTAGACTTGTTTTCAATACTATGTTTATGTGATTGCTGTGTCAAAATGTTTAAAGAAAAATGATTAATAAACGGTAAATAACATGTATGTATTGTGCAAGCGTTGGAAAGTCGCTACAATCATATAACAGGGCCGGACTCAGAACTGTAAATATAAATATCTTGCGAACGGTACGTTTGGGGCCCAACATTTATGAAGTAAATATTGAATATATTTTGATTATCTACCTTTGGACAACATTTTGTGGTATTTCCACAGCTATACCCTGTATAAGTCCTCTACTACTTTAGATATGCTAGATGTAACTGTTTTTAATGTTGGTTTTATCGCCTTTTCTGAAAATAGGCCTAATTATAGTGCGCTTTAATCTTTTAGGAAACTGACCTGAATGAAAAGAAATATTCATAATGTGACTCAATGGAGAAGCTAAGACTTAGAATAAGACCTTTTAATAACTTTGTGGGTATTTCATCATCGCTCATAACGTTTGTATCAAGTGTGTTAAGTATACCACTATTAACTCAATATTCTTCTAGTGTGATGTTAAAGCCAAAGTAAGGATTTGTAAACTGTGTTAGTTAAAATTTAATACATAATATAGACATATTTACATATGCCATCTTTCTAAATGAAGTCAACGGTTTATGCTCCAGATAGACAAAATGTTTCGAAGCAGAATGGATGAAATAAGAAGTGTGATTGAATGCTGTATACAGCCAGTGAATTCCTAAATTCCCCGTGGAAATTGCGCACTGATCGAACATTATCCTACTATGCATGCTTGCAAACAATCCGCAATTAAGCTCAAATGTACATTCTATACTAGCGTGTGGGCAATTGCCGCTTATTTCCCAACACGCTCCGAGCTGATTCCTCAACACTCTTTCGAACACAGGACGCTAAATACCTGGAGTAAGTGTTACACGCTTCGCGCAGCGCATAGTAATTGACGTTGTGTATTACACGATACTTCATATTTTAGGTAATGACAAATTATCTTCGGTGCTAATGCGTTTCAAACCGGACAACCTAGATATCTGCACAAAATTATGCAGACAAATTAACATTGCCAGAGATTAGTATCAGTCAACGAGTGTTAATTTGCATGTACCATCTATGTCTATATGTAGATCAATTATTTACAAATCAATGTGGAATAGGCGGATTTCCAATCAGATAAAGTGTCAGGGGCTCTTGTTTTTGGAACCAACATTATAACACATGTTTCATCTAAAAGTAGAAATCACTATACGAACTATGATTGTTATTTTTATCGTCATTACTGTTATTATTATTAGTAACCAAAGAAAATTAAGTAGCAGTGCAGGATTCGATTCCATTTTAACAACTGTACACATTGCCGCCGAAGAAAGTCAATAATCGACGAGCATATTAATAAAGTTGGTATTTTTATGAACCCATGCACATACATATATTCTCATATCAGTCATATCTGATAATCTAATTATCTAATTATCTTATTATTAGTAATCATAATATTTCTTTCGAAATATAAATTTGGTTGGCCTCTATCGAACAAGGTACCTGTTTGCTAAAACCTCTTCTATTTTTCAAAGTTGAACCAATAAATTGTTACCTGGTTTATTTTTTCCATTTAAATTACATCAAACCGATCATGGGCGATTTTCTCTTTATGCGGCCAGATGTAATTTTAAATGGACACCTTGCAGACAATAAACACTTACATAAGCAGGTAAACCGTTTTTGAAAGTTGATTGTGCTTTGACTTGTAATTGGATTGAAGCAACTCTGCCCAATTAATGTAACAGAAATCCTCCACATCGCAGTTATCATCCATCAAATGAATATGAGTTTCCTAGTGAGAGAGATGTTCTGGTTATAATAGAGCGAGTGGTTTGGACACGATTACAATAAAATCAGTATTCGATTCCGTCTCTGTGTCTGGCGATTTCGATTTATTCGAAATAAACTCACGGGCGACAGTTCATCTTTCTTTTTGTTTATATTTCTTTAACAACGCGTAAATGCAATATGGTGCATTACACGATAGCGAATTTCATTTCGCTATGATGATTATTTCGAAGGGATTTAAATAAAATTTCGATGTTCGTTAAAGTAATTAGAAGTTAGGAAATGCTGCGACTTTAGTTAAATAAGATATAATGGGTCGATAATGAGTGAACACATGTAAGAGTTATGAAGTAAATTAAATTGAAGGTTGGCAGAAATCACAATTTTTATCGAAATGACGAATGATGAGCTACTTTGAAAGCAATATATCTTAAAATGTAACTAAAGTGAACGTGTCTATAAAATTATTGTTTAGAAATAACTTAAAAATTAAAACAATTAATGGGAAAAGATCACAATTGAAGAAAACGTTATTAACAGACAGGAGCAAGGAGGGACGATTAGATGAGGATAGAACCGATAGAAACCAACTACAATTATATGGAATACTGATACAACAAATATGAATAGGGACGAAGTAAGCATAACTGAATATATATCAAATCAAGTCAATAAAATAAAAATGAAATAAAGCCAGAAGTGATAAGTTAAATAGAGAAAGCATTTGGTAAGTGGTCGTATATACTCGTCAACAGCAAAATAATATGGCAGCGATTATGACGAATATATTCGGAAATAGAAAAACCTCGAGTCCAATGTGATCTTCTTTGATGCGCTATCTTCTGGGTCTCAACCACGTGTCTACTGAAGTATTTAACATTTTGAAGTAAAAAGTGAAAAGGTATGTATATGTATCTGTTTTTATTATTTTTAGTTTGTATAAGCAGTATTAGTAGATGACATGTATGTACATGTAGGTATTGTATATCTACCTAAAATCACATTAGTAATTGAAAAGAAAATACAGCGACAATAAGTATATAATTTATTTGATGGAGTTTATTCTTTGTAGTAAGTGTTATATAACTTTTATTAGTTTTTATAATATTTATTATAAAAATGGCAAGACGCAAAGCGGTTGCAGAAAATATTGGTTTTGAGGACAGCATTGACGATAATGACAATAAGTTTGGGAGGAGTTCTTCGGAAGAATCAGACAATAGTTTCGACGATAGTGAAGATAACGATGTGCGAGAAACTATACCGCCTTGAGGGAATACTCCACTGGATGTTCCGTGGACTTTCAGTGAGATGCCATTTCATTTGCATTCACTGGAAGTTCGGGAATTAAAATGTCTGGTCTTACGAAAGACAATTTGTTAGAAATTTTTAAACCAGTTTTTACTGATAATTTTATCGATATTATTGTGACAGCAAACTAATAGATATGCGAAACAGTTAATAGAAAAGGTAAATCTAAAGTCGAAATCCCGATCACTTCATTAGAATGAGACTGATTCCAGAGAGACCTTCTCAGGTCTACTGCTTGTACATTAAATAATTTCCAAACTTGCTACGAAGTTATACTTTTGGAGGAGACAAAGTATAGAAACGCTGTTTTTTGCAAAGGTAACGTCAGAAAGAGGCTTCTTTTTATTACAAAAATTTTTACGTTTCTGAAATAACGAAGAATTTGTTCAAACAGTTTCATGAAAATTGTATAAAATTCAACTAGTCTGGAATTACTTGACTATATACGTACCCGAAAAAAATATTGCTGTCCAAGAGACCCTCATTAGCTAGGAAGGAAGACTTTCTTGGAAACAATACATTCCATCCAAACGAAGAAGATTTGGAAGGAATATGTGTGCACTTTCTAAAAGCGAAACATTTGTACAATTTTATACTACATACAAGAGGAGGTACAATATGTGCCAATAACCTATATCCCGACGAATCAGTATCATACCGAATTGTATTAGAATTTATCCATCTGATTTTAGAAGAAGGTTATTGTTTATATATGGACAACTACTATAGAAGCATCACTTTAATAGATAAATTAGCCCAACACAAAACGGATTGTATGGGGACTATTAGGAAAACAACACCAAATATTCCGAAAAAAAAAAAGTACAAAGTTAAGAAAGGAGAACATATCACAATATTTCGACGAAAGCAAATGGTTCTCAAATGGCAGGACAAAAGAAAAATTCTTATAACAAGTAATACACACGATAACTCTACACAAGCAGTAAAACGTAAAGGAGGTTACATTATAGAAAAACCTACTGTTATATTACATTAGAATAGAAATATGGGAGGAATAGATTTACCCGATAGCGACTTGCACTTTTATTCTACTACAAAAAATAGAACAAAGAAATATTATGTGAAACTCGCGTTATTTTGTAGCTGTAGCAGCTTCAAATTGTTACAACATGTATAAAAAGCTCGGTAGTAAAAAAGTCGGTTAAATTTTATTTCAGATTTAGCAGAAAATATTATTGACAAATATGGCGAGAAGCAAGAATCGAATATTAGACGATTTCAAAAGCCAAAACTTTCTCGTTTGATACAAAAACACTTTCCATCGATTATACTACCCACAACTATTGAAAAACTTACCAAAAAGATGTGTAGTATCTTACCAACAAGGAATTCGTAAAGAATCCAGATATTGGTGTGAAGAATATAGGACTGGACTATGTCCAGCCCAATAGTTTAAATCATACCATACCAATGTATGAAATTTTTTGACAAATATTTTCTTGTTTGTTTTTATTTCGTTAATACATATACATTTTATTACTGTATTCTGCTAAATAAGTATAAATAAATAAAATGTATTTTCTACATTTATTAACTCTTCTTATATAATTCTACTGTTTCTCCATAGTAATACTGGCCATGACGTATGAAGGGTATGACGAATATGTATGCTTGCGGTAGAAAACTCGTCCCACTGTGAAATGCACTTTCTGTATGACCTTGTACCACTTAAAGGATTAAGAAAGAAGAATAATGACCAAGAACTAACAGAAATAATGCAGATGACACACACTAGAATGGGCGGGCATCACTAAAGAATACCATAAGTTTAATTAGGGTTCAACCCCAAATCAGTTGTTGATCAATAGTGCACCTTTGTTGATGATTTACAAAGGCTGTTTTGTTTTCGATTTCTGATAGGCAATAAAGAAAAGACGGGTGAATATGAAAAATTATTTTATTACAAAAAGTATTATTTATATAAGATTGAAAAAAGAACAGCCCTGTAATGGGTAGTATCAATGTCGCTTTAGGATTAGTAATTTGGTTAATTTTGGGAAAGGTTATGGTTAAATTCATTCCCAAGAGAGCAGATAGAGGATTAGAATAGGATCACCAACTCACAGTATGCACATACTCCAATAAGAGAAAACACTTCTCAGGTGAAAAAGTGACGCCGACGTACTAGTAATGAGTACCGACTGAAACAGTCACGAGGAAAGAAATTGGTTGAATAGTTTATTGTAGAATATAGCAAGCTGCAACCTATTTACCTATAAAGTTTTATGGATGTTATTTAGATATTTGTGAAATGAGAAGAAAGCTTAGAAGAGAATAACTTAGAAATCCGGATTGAATTACCAGTTGAGCTAAACATAGAACAAAATCAACAATAAAAAATGACACAGTTAGAACAAGTGAATAGCTACAAATACTTAGGAAACAGTCTTAAAAAGTAGATAAACTAAATATACGAATACAATCTGCAAATCGAACATGTTATGCACCAATGAAAATAGAATCTAAATCGGAAGGAAGTAACTAAGAAGATAAGAATACGCGTATATAAAACAACGTACCGGTGCTATATGGCTGAAAAACTGGGTATCAGCAAAATAAGAGGGAAAGAGGAATGCAGATACTTGGTACTTGGACCTAGTGAAATCGTTTGGTATGGTTCAGACATTTACAACGGATGTAGGAGGAGAGTTGAAAGAGTATTGGATGTCAGAGAAGTAAGAGGGACAGACACAAAGGAATCTGAAATACCATAGTGGGAAGTTATAAATAAACTAAGGAAATAATTAGAGTTATAGGAAGGGAGGAAAAGAATTTCTCCTAGTGATGAATAATTACTATTAAAAGTATTCTGGACCCTATCTAATACAGGAAATTTGAGTAAAATCAAGCATAGAGTTGCAGAACATGATCTGAGTTGTAACACAACATGATATGAACTGCCGCAGTGCATGGGCTAAGTAAAAGTTTAACGTTGAAAACGCTAGTATGTATAAAGTAAGGTTCAGGTTGCCACTGAGTATTCAATTCGGTACAACCGGCAATAAAAAGAAGGAACATTCGACGTCCTTATAAAGGAATGTTACGCAATAAAAGGGAATAAGTGAACAACAAACTTCGTTCCGTGAATACCCCAACAATTTCTTACAAAGCAGTAGACGACTCAATAGCTTGGCTACTACCTGTGCAAAGAGAGAAAAATGATGAGGTGACAAGAGTGTACCAAAATTTGCGTAGTGATTGAGAAAATTTACTTAAACAGAAAAGAATTCAGCAGAGCAAATGTCCAAGTCTCAAGAACACTACGCGATATTATTTTTTCTACCTATTTGAAACATTTAAGAAGTCATTGTCCTTCCAGGACAGAATGAAACTTGATAGACCTTGTATTATGAATTATTCAAAGCTAATATGATAACTAGAGTTTGTTAAAGAGGTGGATGACGTGTTATCATTAAGTAATGTAAATCGGACTGGCGCTGTCAGTTGCCATTGATAAGTTATTATTGAATAATAAAATTCGGAGGCGTGACAACGTCAGTCCGATTTACATTGCTTAATGATAACACGTCATCCACCTTTTCAACAAACTCTAATGATAACCCCTAATTCGCAACCACTCGCTACCTCAGATTTTAAAGTACTAAAAATGTTATTATGCTCAAGTGGTATAACACCTTTGTATTTGAACAAAATTTTCTTCCTTTTATTCGTAAGCCTTCCTACCGCTATGTGTAAGGCCGTAGTAGTTGAGTTAGGATATTCCGTATATTTCTCCATTTATTCCTTAATTAGTCTGCAACTTGATATTTTTCCGTTCCCGTTCTTATCCTCCACTTCTTCTCATGGTCCATCGTGCCATGTGTTTCTTCGCCTTCCTCTTGTCTTCTTATTCTGTCCCTTCGTTCTATATACTGCCTTTCTGACTCTACCTCCTTTTATTTAGCATGCATGAGCCATCTATCTTATCAGGCGATCAGCAGTTTAGTTTGCATAGATTGCGTATTTAATCCCTGTCAAAATATCTCATTCCTTATTCCATCCTTTCTGGTTATATCTTATATTCTGCTTAAAAGTCTTTGTTGAATTTATCACTATCTTGTGTCTGCTTGTCTGATAGTGTCAAAAATCACTGCTGTACATTATTTCCCGTTTTGCAAATATTGACTTCATGTAATTACCGTTCCAAAATATTTGTAGCTTTCAATTTGTTAAATATTTTGCCTCTCCAATTTAATCTTGTGTGTCCTGTTATCTCAAGCTATAATCGTGGCCTTTATTCTATTTATGTTTATTATCATATTTATTTTCATGTTTTTTTTTTTCGAGCCTGCCAGTATGCTCATGTTATCACTCAGCACCAGCCCGGCGACTTCTGTTACTTCCATATTCGAAAAGCCAATTTTCAACTATCTCAGTCTTTTCTTCGCCTTGTTTACTGCCTTATGTGATACTATTGCGAATAACAGCGGAACGCAACCTTGGAGTACATTTCTCATCTTCAATTCACCAGACTTTAAAAACTAAGTGTGGTCCGAGATATTTTGGACAATGGGCACGCTTTACCAATAGTTAAACTTAATTAAATCCGTAGAAAGTAACAGGGAACTAGATAGCTATGAAAGTATTTATATACATAAGAAAAGACAGAGAATTATAAATGCAGATAAAAACCTATTCCAAATTTCAAATTCCACAATCTGCTGAATTAAATTCAGATTTAGTGCAAAATCATTAACCGTTCTGATATGCTCCAGAGAGCATGAATTTTGCGCTGAGAATGGCCACTTGGTTGCCGTAATATGTATCTGAAGTTATTTCCGAAAGATGTGGTAGAGGGTAATTTTATTTCCTTTATATTATATATATACATATGTTTAGGTTGTAGAAAATATAAAAGCAAAAATGCAGGAAATTTCTAAGAGACTAGCAGGCAACTATTACTGTGAACTTATTGTGCAAACCAGGTCATTCAACAAGCTTCCTCGTAGTGACTTTAACTACTTGAGGGTGTTGCTTTATAACAGTTGGAACATCAATTGTTATTTTTCCCATCGATGGTTACCGATCCACCTTTCAGCTTATCAATTATCAGCCTGTAATTCTGCTCTAATCACTCTACTGTATTTTTGTCATTTCTTTGGATTAACTGTTTAGCTTTTTCCTACACAATTTTGACCTTATTACTCCGAAATAGATAGAATGTCAATCAAGATACTTCATATATGTAGTTTCTCCTATTTAGTTGAAATACTTGATCTGTTATTAAACAAATTATATGAAATGTGGGACCCAGATTTTGTTCAGTTGTGGAAAAAGCTGTTGTAGAACCATGTAGCAAGGTTTCCAGTATGCACGTTATCGACTTCTTTAGCTATGCATTATGCATTTATATGCGTTTATCAAGGGACATCTAAGTACAATACGTATAAATTTACACACGTCCTGGGGGTAGCATGTTTTATTAGTTTCATTCGGCGTTCCGAAGAGGGGTGTTAATCTTTCATGGATAATTTACAAAACATAGATCCCCTTTCTTGGATGTCGTTTTAATTATAACAGTAACGCATTGCATGCATAAATATTAATAAGGTTAGTAGATTGGGATAAATTAATATTGGCCATATAAATATCTGCTAGGATAATCGATTCTAAAAGTAATAGACCGCATTTACTTCTATTAATATCAACTAAGTTAGGAGCGTATGGCCTTTATCTTTTTAACACAGAACAAATCTAAAACTCATAGATATTATTGTTGAATGCGTCAATAAGATGTAATACGAGATATATTTCCCTCAGCCGAATATAAGAAAATATATTGTCACGTCCCTTATTCTAAAATAGTGACTGGTAGATTTGAATTTATATTTTTGGCACGTGCTTTCATTTAGATATATCTGTTTTTCCTTCAGGTTATCGTTACCCTAAAACAAAATATTATATAATTTCATACCAATCAATCTGCCATCTAATGTATGAAACGAGGAATTTCTACAAAAAAAAACTAAGAGCTTTTAATTTAGCATGCTCAAAAATACTACTGTATATAAAAAAATTGATAGAAATATAAGTAAATTTACTTATAAAATAATAACAAATTTCGTAAATGAAATTAAGATACACCAAAGATATGGTAAAATGGTAAAGGAAAGTGGTTTCTAAGTGCTCTGGGATATAGTCAACTTGTACCTAAACGTATTAGGGAAGTAAACACGAATTCGTTACTTACACTTGTCATCTCCTTTATTGCAGGACTTATGTCTTCTTCACACATTATGGTAAAGCTTCCTATGATACCCTTATTGTTTTTTCTGCGATTACAGAGTCGTCTTTATCAATTCACACTCACAGTGTAAAGACAGGAGGTAAAGACTTCTGAACTGAACTTCAGGATTCATATTGCTTTATTGTCTAGATCCAATTTCTTCAAAATTTCGATGAATGTTGTTGGATGGACCGACTCGTACGCGTTTTAGAAGTGAACGATCACTGCAATATTTTTTATTTATTAGTTCCATATTGTTGATAATGTCATTAATGTTGTCGCCTACATGTTTGTAATCTGCATCTGGTGATTTGCCATATTTAATTGTTCTGATTTTTATCTCCGTCGAATGTAAATTCTGATTTCGGGATCTCACAACTTGCCATGGAATCAAAGTATTTTGCCACAATCTGACAGTTATCCTTGTCCATAGTAAAGTACTTTGCCGATTCGGCACAGACTCGAAAGGGTGTAGCTATGGATATTGTACTTGAAAGTTCCATAGAGTGTTATTCCTCCTGAAATCTTGTTCAATCTATGTCAGTTGATTTCTATCAAAGTATTGGAAAGTATTGCAAATTGTATGTCTCCAAGACATCTTTTTCAGCTGCCTCACTGTCAGCATCTTCCACATAGCACCTAGTGACTAGCGCTTTTTCCTTCACTTGAGAAACGATCTGAGCGGTCGCGCGAACGCAATGACAATGACGTTAAAACGGCAATGCTGCAGTGGTGCGAAAATCAAGCGACAGATTTCTATGAGGATGGAATTCAGAGGCTACGATATGATAAGTGCCTTATTATTGGTGGAAATTATGTTGAAAAGTAGATTGAAGCACAGACTTTCATATAAAAACCAAATTTTGAAAAACTTGCACCTGTGATCTTTTTATATCAAAACTTATTTAAAGAACATATCTCGTGATAAGCAATCTTCTAAAAATTCAAAGAAACATCTGAATTATGTTACCCTGATTATAGATCGCTATCCAAACCACTGAAAAGATGTAAATCAGGCGAAGATTAATTTCGCATCCAACAGGTTAGAGGAACAGATAATCGGCAAATTATTCACTACATAATCATAAAATTGGCATGATTTTTCTCTGGTGAATTGATACTAACTCAATCTACCTTGGTTCTTCTTGACGTGCTTACTATTTTGATCATCGTTCACGATTTAATCAATAAATTTCTTTTACCCAGATTACCGCATATCTTCGGCTAACCGAATTTTATTTGTTTTAGCTAATTCATGTGACAACCATCAGCAGAGAAGGATGAAAACTTGAAACAACATGGAGGGAACATTTGTGAAAAGCTTTATATTATTGTCGACCAATTGGTACGTATGTTCAACTTCTATTTCTATATTCGCGTCAAAATTTAACCCATTGGAGATCAAAACGTTTGTGGTCGAATTTTTGTACATATATAATGTCCCTCCGGATTGACTATTGAATATAAGTATAATTGATGCAAAAATCTTGAACTTCATTTTAATGTTTTGGGATGCCGCTCTGCTTACTATAAAAAAAAATCAAGCATATGTTTCCTTTTTAAAAACCAACGTCGCGATGACTACCGAGAAAGAAACACTTTCTGTCGAAGTAAAGTGCCATTTCGGTCAATAATACGGCAAGATATTATTGGGAAAAGTTGTTCAGAGTACGAAATTATCACTCAAAAATTCTCTCGCAAAATTTCATACGTATCGGATCACTTTGTATTTCTTTTGTATTCTTGCGTTCTAATTAGAGATATATGTGTTCTGTATAAGTTGTAGAAAAAGTTCTTAATAACGTATTTCATTCAAAGAAAGAAAATACATAACAATTACTCAATTTAAATACCTCCACAACGGACACATTTTTCCACCCTAACTTAAAACTCCCCAAATACTTTTCGTCTAGTCGTTGCGTTAATTTTCTCTTTAGCATCCTTAATCTTTTGTTTTAATAATTAAAGGCTATCATGAAGATCAAATAAACAAACCTTTCCTTTCAAATAACCTCATAAATAGAAATCTAAAGAGGCTAAATCAATAATTCAGAATAATTCAGTTGTTTACGTGTTATGCGAGTTTACGTTAATTAAATACAAAAATTAAGAATGTGCCCATCGCGGAGAGACTCAAATTGAGTTACTGTTATACATTTTCCTTTTCTTTTAATAAAATAGTTTATTAGAAACTTAAAGTACTTTTTCTTTCTTGATAACTGATACAGAATACCTGCCTTTTGTAGTTACAATGCAAGAGTACAAAATAGATACTGATTTAATCAAGGTAGTCCGATATTTGCATAGCGTCATAATTTTATATTTTAAACAACTTTTTGCCGTATTATTGATTGAAGTGGCACTTTATTATAACGGAAAATGGTTTCCTTCTCAATTGTCATGACGGCCTTCATTTTTAAAAAGTAAAAACGTGCTTGAAATTCTTCTCCAACCGAAGCAGGGCGGTAACCCAAAACATTAAAATAAAATTCAAAAATTTTTAGTCATTTATAGTGAAGTCAATTCGGGGACAGACTCTACGTAGGTACAATAAAGCATCCAGAAACGACGAATCATAGGTCAATCAATGAGCAAAATGTTTTTATTTGGGGCAAGAATCTCTCCAAAATGATGAGCGTTCCGGTGGATCAAATGAGATGATAACGCCTCTAAAGATTGCAATGATTGAAGAAATGGTATTAGAAAATCGCCATTTGAAAGTGAAAGAATTAGCAGTAATGACTAATATTTCTGAAACAAGTATTTGCTGAATTCTCCATGGCCATTTGGGTAGAAATAAGATTAGTGCAAGATGGATACCGCGTTTTTCTCGAAACGTTGCCGTTCAATACTATGGTGTGGATAACTGTGGAGTGATCTGATTGACTTCAAATGCGTGATGCATGTTCCAATTTATTGCCTCTACTGCCTGAACTACTATTTTGCATGTATGTTTATGATGAGCATACAGAAACGACCAATCATAGGTAACGGAATAGTTGTCACTCCACTAAGATGATCATTATTAGGCGATCCTTATGAATATGCAAAATCTACATATACAAAATTCGTGTTGACTCCTAATTAGGGGTGGCAAGTAGAAGTCACAAAGTGATAGCCATTCCTGCAACAACAACACCAATATTATAGGTTCAGGTGTTTTCGCAGAAATAGAACACAAACATCTGATGATTTTCATTTGTAGCAATTAATATTTGCGTATGAGTGAGGGAAGAAACGACACATCGCTTCTGCATCACTATTCTATACGTATTTTGCACCGAGCTGTAACTTCGTTGGTGACGTATTAACTGCGTGAATGCTGGCTGATAATTTACTGGGTAAATGAAGGTAAATAAATCCATTGTTAGACAGATAGACGGACATCATTGGATGTAGAATTTTGCAGAATACCATCCACTTTCATAAAACGTCTAGTTAATTATATTTAGATATTAGATAATAGAATAAATGGACAATATAAAATTAAAGTATGAAGTGATATTAGATAGAAATGTCGAAGTAATTGAATGACGAAATTAGTAGTTGCAAGAAATTAAAAATAAATAAATTAATAAATAGAGGAAAGAAGTAAGTCGTTGCAAATGCTAGGAGCGGGATAAAAAAATAATAATAAAAAGAATCAGCATATTACACACAGGAGTATTTGAGAGCAGTTTAATCAATATCAGACGATATCATTAGAAAATTCATGGAAGTCGCATTTCTGCAAATTTATAACCTTAGGCGAACAAAAATAAAATGCTAACGTAAAGTTACTTCTTGAGAGTTTTCTATCAGAACATAGTAAGCAGTAAAGCAGACTCAGAAACTCATTGTACAACCCGCCCTCAATTGACACAACGTCACTTCTGGCGATGAGAAATATAGGACCTAACTCAGATGGGTAGACTTGTAAAGACGGGAAGTTATTTTAACCCCAAGAGCGCTAACATTAGGACACCCGTAGCATGCAAGGCAGTATTATCCCATAAATTTTTGGTGTAGCGGTAAGGTACACTCAGCTAGACTTGTAATAACAGTATAACTAAAACAGGCTTTGAGCAGTATAGATTGTGAACTACGATAACCAAGATTGTGTGACGGACTACCACAACCTTCTTCTATTATCAGTTTTGGTGACACCAAATCTTAGTCGATAAGCATTCCATAGGATACTCAAACCTTGGTCTTTTTCATCTTGCCTTTTGAACTGATAAGGACATAAGAAGTATCCGCTATTATACCTAAAGAAATCTATGTTGAATTTTGTATTTGGATGTTCAATTCTTTCTGTCAACTACGCTTGAAGTAACCTACACATAACCTCTAGGATAATGAGTGATGACTGAATTGCTTTGTATCGATAAAAAATCTGTTTCAAGCAAACAAGGATACATTTTATGGCAAATGAGCATCGATCTCAATAAAGCTTAAAATAAATAAGAAAAAGAATACATCTATCTAAAATTTCTATGAATATCTAATCTGTAGTTATGGAATTGTATGAAATGTCATTAAGTTATGCAGAATACCAATAGAGGGCTAGAAATGTCTTTGACAGTAATTCTCAACTGAACTACGTCAATTGAAATTTTGTGTCCATCATGTCATCAGGTCTTAGAATTCTTCACCGCGGTAGCAGATTACATTTAAATTTCTTGCGCGTGTTCATTCAGAACAGAGCTGACCATCAGCAAGTGGAAAGGAGTAAGTACTTATTCCAACATAGAGCTCTGCATTCAGATATAGATGTGCCAGATTGGTCGGATTATAGGCGTCGTGGTGTCAAGTCACCCAGCGCCAAAAGCGGTGATTCGATAGATTCTCGCAGATTATTTACGTACCTGGTAACTGGTGCTTCTATCGTATCTGGTTCTTATGCTGCCAAGGCTATAGTCTTGCATTACATTACATACATGTCAGCATCGGCTGACGTATTGGCGCTTGCTAAAATAGAAATTAAGTTGTCGGATATACCAGAAGGAAGATCAGTTACGCTTAAATGGAGAGGCAAGCCATTATTTGTACGTCACAGAACTAAAGATGAGATTGATACCGTTCGAGCTGTTGACATTCAAACATTGCGCGATCCACAGAGGGATGAAGATAGGACGAAGAAACCGGAATGGTTGGTGATAATTGGCGTTTGCACACATCTCGGCTGTGTACCGATTAACGGACTAGGAGATTTTGGTGGCTATTATTGTCCATGTCACGGATCACATTTTGATGCTTCTGGGCGAGCAAGAAAAGGGCCAGCCCCGTTAAATTTAGAAGTACCAACTTACACATTTCCTAATGAAAACACCTTACTTGTTGGTTAAAGCAAGATTCTATTCGAAAGCAGTTGTAAATTAAAATAAGTAATAATTAAATCTTTCTTTGTTAAAATTTTTAGAAAATATATGCGTAGTGTTATGTATCTACCGTTAACAAGCTAGTACTTGTTCTATACAGGAAGTACGGATTTATTGAACAACACTAGAAAAAAGTTTCTTAAATTCACCATTATACCAATGAGTGAAAATATATCGAAACCGTTTACTTTTAATGCCGATGTGTCAATACCACTGACCGCTGTAAAGTTTCTGGGCTTGCCTGTTCTATTCGGAAATGTTTTACATAGGGCCGAAAATAAATTACAAGGCATCAGTACGAGAAAGAATGATGAAGACCTGCCAGTACCGTAGACCGCCTACAAATGGCAGAAGGGGAAATGTTAATAATCATCCCTTTTAACAATTTAGGTGGAATTAAGTGGGGTTCTGTTGCTGCTAGGGCGGTATGCATTTAATCGCATTTTGCATTCGAAGATAAAGGATCTAGTTATGCAACAAAATAAATGTTACGCCATCTAAATGAATAAAAACCTGATAAACATTATAGATGTATTTAGCAGTCGAGGGATAAGATTCAACATGACCAGTTTATTTACTGTATATATTTGTTTGTTTTTTGACCATATTCTCTTGTTTTCTTTGTCGTTAGTTACGATGTATTTACAATAGTTTTTTTCATTTACATCCAAAATTTATCTAAAGACTACGACGTTACTCTTTCAAATACATTGCAAATTATATTGGATAAGTAGGTACAACTGTTTCAAGAAAATTACCTAGTTTAAGAATTTTAATAAACTTGTAAACCATTTTGGAAAGCTCTACTGGTTAAGTTACTACCATCGTCAGAGTTTTTTTGATGATAAAGCAGTTGATTGATTTTACTCACTCTAAAGCTCGAGATACGTAACAAAATTCTGCTACTGATGTGCAATAAACTCAAGTCGATAAATCTATTTCTGACTTAATAGTATTACCTACATTAGAGTAAGCGAAGTACCAGCTTTCCTACTAATTGTAATTAGTGGAGCAACGCCTGTACTAAACTTATGGTGTGAAGTCGATATAACGTTTTAGAATGGATACCCAACATAATTCCAGTGCACGAATGACCCTGCCTTTTACCCCTTCCAAAATCTGGCAGTTGTGTGTACCTTCTCCAAATCAAAGGGTTCTCTTTCGGGTGATCTATTGTTCCTTAGATATTCGTGGATCACAAGTTGAGTAATTAATAATAATTTTATCTTAGGAAAGGGTATCGCCATTGTTAAGCATGAAGGGTGACGAAGTCTTATGACCAATTCCTCGAGAAGGGGAGAAGAAATCCAGAAATCCAGAAATCGGTAAAGGTCCTCCCATTTTCAAGAAAAGGTATAGAAAATCCTTACCTTGTATATTGTGAAATTACTACCACCTTTTTTTTTCAATTCTGGCGATACTCTTTATTTTCCAATACGAGCAACCCGAAAATACTTTGTATTAGGTGTCCGAACCAGCTCAACTACTCTTGCTCTACTTCACCAAGATCGTTTCCCCGTCCAACACATTCTTTATTTCGTAATTTTTATTTCTGTTCATTTTCGCAATCCCATTCCACCCTTCTTAGTCCTCATTTTCATCATTATTTTAGAGTTTTGAGTGCTGTCTGGCGTTCATGATTTGCTCCTATATGTTAATATGACTAGAAGTAATCGAACTTCTCCTTAACCAGAATGATGCGTTTTAGCAGATTAATTAATGAGGCGTTGTTAGTAACCAAATAGATCAAAAGTATTTTATCTTCAAATGAATGTTATTTTCCGATAATTTACTTTGATTTTCATTTGTAATCCATATGATACTATCATGTTGTTTGCTCATTTGTGTTAATTTTTACTCCAAATCCTTCTGGGACCCCTTTCCTCACTATTTTCATTTTTGTCACCAGCGTAACTTGTTAACCCGCCCCTTCTGTCGTCCTCAGTCATGGTAAATAAAAATGTGACCACCATTCCATCGTATTGGACTCTTTCGGTAACGAACTCTTCAGTTTTCATGAGATGTTTTGACTATATTTATGGCGTTTATATTGTTGAACTTTTTTCGCGAACTATTTCTCTATCTTCCAATTTCTTGGTAAAACGTTTAAAACTTCTTTGAAATCCATTGCGTCTGTTTTTATGAAGAGCTTGATCTAAAATCAAATACAGTGTAGTTCTGCCAGATCTGTCAAACCAACATTCTTATTGAGTGTATTCGACCTCTCATCTTCGTCTCTCTTCTAATTTGTTTTTGTGAGCTTTTCTTCCTACTGATATTCCTTCCTAACGCCTACGAAAGTAATCAGTAAGATAGAACGATAACACTTGTTCTAATTTATTAATATTCAACCGATACCAAAAATAACCTGAATCGATATTTGTTAGTTTCTGAACGACAAAGTAAATTAAACTACCTCTACCTATTATTATCAGTTGCGATACCAATACCTCTTAGGTTGGATTGTAGCTTTTGTTTACTGGCTCAGACACAGTTAAAATGTACTAGTCATTCGAAAACGAATTGCTTTCAAGAATTTCGCATTACGTACAAATATAAATAACTACTTTCGAGGGATGCCGAAGTAGATTGTGTGCATAATGTCCCTAAGTGAAAAATGTTTCCTATTCGTAGTGCTCCTCAATCATTTTCTCCTATTAAAACTAGAAACAATTTATATAATATTGGGTCAAGTCCCTGTTGCAAGTAGGTATGTATTTTCGGGAAAAAGAAATAACTTGTTAAAGTCCATTGATTTATAAGCATGAATGCCAATACTATGCAATTTGAAATAAATAAAATTCAGTGTTTTGCAGAAATTAATTAGAATAAAGCACTTACCGATTATGATGAATGTCTACCTCTTGCTATGATAAAAGGTTGACACTTCCGAATCCTTTATCAAGCGAGTATTTTTGATGGAAAGTTTGAGCAGAAGCAAGAGAAAAATTTATTCCAACGGGACAGACTTTCAAAGTATAATTTCATCTCAACTTTTCTTTATTTGAAAGAATCTTATTTTGGGCTTTGTCCTTACGACAAGGAACATTAGTTTTTGCCGAAAACATTGTTGCTGCTGAGGTGAGTGTCTGTGAAGATCCACATTTGGCGGTTCTACGGCGTTCTCAAAAATTGAGCCAGTCTGTAACCTCCACATGGGGAACTTTGCGAAAGGATCTTGGTTTACAACCCTACAAGATCCAGTTAGTATAAGAAGTGAAGCTAAATGACCATTTATTGCGTTATAAGTTCGTTAATTTTGCTTGTAAACACCTTGCCATTGGTGGTCATTTTTATCGCAAAATTTATTCTGTGATGGAGCTCTCGTTCAATGGTTATGCCAATAAGCAAAATTGCGGAGCAATGTAATTATACAGGTGGTACACCAGACGCAATTGCATCCTGAAAAGTGACTGCCTGCTGTGCTTTATATGCTGGACGCATAATCGGTCCCTATTTCTTTCAAATTGGAGTCGAGGCATATGTTACGGTAAATGGTCGTTATTACAGATTAATGACAAATGACTTTTTGTTTCCAAATTTGCACAATATTGAGTTGAATAAGATGTCGTTTCAAGAGGATGCTGCTGCGTGCCATACAGTCATCGAAACGGAAATTCAACGATTCATGACCTTCCGAAAATGGGCAAACTAATATACACTTTACAACTTTAGACAATTGCAACAACAATTGGTTAACTTAAAGCAAATATGATTCGCTGTGTGGACGAAATAATCGTCGATTTGTTAGGAAAAGTGACCAACAATTGGGTGCAGAGAATGTATACCGTAACTTATGGTCGTAACGGCAATTTAAATGAAATGGTATTCCTTCAGTAATTGCATACCTCCTTTTTCAGTAAAAACAAAAATAAAACTATTTGCTACAAACAAGCGATGATCCTTATTGAGATAAAGAGAAAACATTTGTAATGTGTTCGTTTTAAAATGGTAATATGATAATTGTCTACAAACAATTTATTTATTAATAAAATAAAATCTGGTGGACTCTGTATGTAACGACCTAATACATTAAGCATGTTAATGGGTAGCTACCGAGTAAATGTGCAAAAGTTTACAAAGCAAGCACAATTTGCATATGCCAATAATCCGTGAGGTTAATTAAGCTTTGTCAATTGCAGACCGCAACTATAAACTAATTTGTTTCGTGCTTGTTAGGACTCATCAGTATAGTATATCGATCTGCGATTGACAAACGAAATCCTCCAAGTGATAGGTCGATAACTCCCGAGCAGGAGAAGTATTGGCATACACCATGTTATTAAAGTTTTGGCTCTCAAAAATAGTTTACTATAACGAATTATGTAATCACAGAGCAGAAGTAACAGAAATGTAATAGAGTAGTTTGCTTGAATTACGAAAAACGACCAACAGATACAGTGTATGTTTCAGATTGTATATGACCATCACCTTCACCAGGCACCAAAAGGCAACCTTACGTTTGGAATTAAACATATTAAATGATTTTCACATCTTTTTCGAAAACGGTCATTCTTAGCAAAAACAAGAGGGGTAGTTGATAGTATATGAAATTTTAATAGTTCTACAACTAAATATATAATATTTTGCGACTGTAATTAATATTTAACGATAAAGACAAATAAAACTAGGATAACTAACTAGGATAGCACATAGGAAGTAAGAACCGGTCTAAGAAGATATGTACGGTGGGGCTTACAATTTAAATAACATAAGCACTTGTTAGTTTATGGGCCACAAAGGTTTCATCGTAAACGAAATTTCTCTTGTTGCTGTTTCACTTTTCTGGTAATAGATCCGTTGCGCAAATTTAAAGTCTACAAGGAGTGATTACAAAAGCAACTGCAACTACTTAGTGTACCATAAGTGAAGTGTTATAAGATAGGAAGGGGAATCTTCTAAAACTTAATTTCATAACTCGGCCGGATATGGTATTTACTTTCAGATATACGAATACTTAGCGTACTTTAAATGTTCTAAGTGCTCTCTTTTAGCGCCCTACTATTACTCCCGTTATCCACAATAACAATTACGAGACAATGACCACTTACTTAAAATTTTAAAGTTTGAAACTTAGCCGGGGAATTTATTTTCCTTTTAGACGTATCAAGATGTGTTACAAAATGTAGTTGGTAGTTATTCTCAATACCGATCTGCTAAAGGAAACTACTTCTACATACATCTTCTTAAAAGCATTATTGTATGATTCATATCTTTCAAATATACATAATTCTTCCTACCTTTTACCTACCCCATTTTATGTTCTATGTTGACGTTTCTAGTTTATTAGTAATCTTGGTGTGATATCCTCTTACTATTGCGTGTAATAAATATAATATAAACACTGACAAACTCTGATCATGAGTCACATTACGTCCTCAGAACGAAGGGGGACATATCTAAGGATTTATATTGGCTGCGTAGTTTTCTAATGTTTATGTATTTATTACTTGAATTCCTTTTCTGTAATCGTTTCTCATACCAGGTGACAATAGGAATACCAAGTGCTTATCACGCGATGATTCCGTGATCCACGGTTAAGCGTATCAACGACAAAACTAGTAGAACTAATATAATTTTATGAAATTCTAATAGTTAACAGGTATAATTGGATATTTGCGCAAACCTGTAAGAAATAAATCTATTACCCAATTTACGCTACGTAATAATACTTGTTACTAGTGTGCGCTTAACAGCCTTAATTGTTTTCTTATTTCTTCACTCTTCAAGAGTAATTAGACGATCTTTATAAAGGCGACTTTTTCTTCTTTCCCGTTTATTAAATTTAGGTTTTCGAAATGGCGCTTTTGGAAAAGGTTTATAGTTTTCTAAATTAACCGCTGATTATGAATCTGACGTAGGTAATTTTTGATTTCCCAAATTTTAAGGATATGACTCCAGGTCTTCTATGCTCAAGGACTCATCTAAATTTGCCGTAGATGTAAGCATGCTTTCTGCAGGTCGATCGATAGCATAAGCCCCATCGAAGTCTTAAGCAGTAGAGACTAATGATTCTAATGGGCTAATTTGGACTGTCCAAACTTACCCCGACCACTTTGTTCGAACTAACCCCACATGACCATTCTTAGGTTATTCAAATGTATTTTACAAAGATTAATTACACGAACAATATCTAGTCATGCTAACCAACTGTACTACAACCAAACAGAATATGAAATACTTAGGAACTAAACACACTATTTTAAGAAAACAAATTAAACTTACTTTTTATGTGATAAAAACAACAATCGTCAGTGATAATCATCAAGTTACTGGTAACAAGTTCGGTTTTAGCTGGCGTAATACAGGTTACTAAGAGCTATTATCAGATTCAGAAATAAAAAAGAAATCGTTATGTAGTTTGAAAAGAAAATGTCATTTTAATAAATTACTGTATACATTACTTAAATTATGAACATTGGTTCTGAAATTAATACGTTTTAGTATGTTTCTGTATATTTATCATTTAGTGTATCAGTCTTTCTTCATAATTATTTTCTGTTTCTAATATAATTGTGTAATGCCCCAGATCTTTGTAATGTTTTGTTACAGCTGTCATTAAGAAGGAAACCTTTGGCTAAGTTTTTGATTCCGGTTTTCCCTAGTCCTCGAACGGAATTGTTACGGTTTCGACAAAGATTTTCTGATATAAGGTTCTATTTTTTTGGGTGTCTTCCTAGTTTGCATGTTTGTGTCAGTTATTTATAATATTAAAAAATTCCAGATATGATATATCAAGAAATCCTAATCATTAGTTATTTTGTTGATAGTTTGCAGGTAAAAAACAAATGTCTGTTTATACATTTGTCTAGTTATGTTTTCACTGATGGTGTTCCGAAAATCCACTTGCAACCATTTGAAGTAAAATCTCAGCTTTGTGGAATAAACTAAAATAATTACAAATTTTATAATAGATAAAGAAAAGTTATGACATGGTTCCAATTGAATTTAAATGAAATTCTACTTACTCTTAGCACATCAATTTGGATACCCCAATGTATGTATTTTATAAACAAGTTTCTATTGTCGTACGTATAAGTACGCCGTGCCGTGCTTAATATTAACTGTAAAATGGATGGAGTGTACACCTATGGAGCAAGTGTTAAGCACAGTTTGAAGCTTGCGGGGTTTGAACCTACACGTCGAATACAACATTAGAACGGAAGGACTGAGATGAAGAACTTGCTATAGGAGCAACATGTTAAACATTGAAGGGTCGTATTCCGACTAAGATAGTGTCTCATATTAATTGCGCGACCTTCATATGAAGAATCACGATTGCTACAACTACGCAGAAATCACATTGGAAAGCTAGTGAGTCTGTAGACAGAACATTGTCGGCTTTGCACCGTAGGAATATTGGCACATACTATCTGTAGGGCTGTTGTAAACTTTGAAACTTTTCCTTTGTGGATGCGACGGGTTAAGGAGTGTAAGACTTAAAAGCCTCGGTTCCTATAGTTAAAAGATGTAAAAGAGATTTGCATCAGCAGGGTAATATTGTTCAATTCAATTGGTGGAGTAGTTTATCTAAGGAACACGCATAAGTGAATGAGTTTGAGGAAATAAAAGTAATAGCTTGCTTGCACACTAAATGAGTTACTGTAAAATCGTCGAGGACTAAGTTTAGAATTAGGCCTGTGATTTACTCTTTCCATCGCTTAGATAATAGAGATGTGCATTTGCAGACCCTGCTGACAAAAAGAGGAAATATTGCAAACTGTGAGAAACTAATTTTCCCGTTCCAATCCTTGTAAGCGGGAAAGGTACATGTATGTTCAATTAGCAAGGTGATGTGTTTTAATGATTATATTTAGTCGATAATGTGCATTATTGCAGGAATCCAATGAGCGATTGAGGTTAGTTATAATAGGGCCAGAATACTATCCATATGAAAATACAGATAAAACAGGTGCTTGTGACAACTAAATACTTCAAATATGAATGTGCCTATGAAACACAGACCAAACAACTTCAAAGTGAACAGCAAATTGCCGTGAAAATATCCTTGATCTTGATAGTATCGAAAATTTTCTTTCCAAATCTTCAAAATTCTACTGCAATTATAAATTCAATCAATCATAAGTTCCATGACTTCCTCTGGAACTTGACTAAAATGCATTTTACAGAAGCTAAAACTATTGGAATGAAGCCACTTACACAATCATCAAGTCCTTCCCAGTACCTTAACAAATTATGGAGCATCTATAATTTGACTAGGAAGACTAGAACGCACACAGAAAAGATCTAATCCTGGAAATGGATCACTTGCAAATGCATTGCGTTCAAGGATAATATATGGACGATCAGTGTTGGTATTGCTCACCAAGGCTTTCTGGTCGAGAATCAAACAAATACGACTGAAATATGTTGTTTACAACTGAAATATGTACACGATTTATTGGTTTAGTAATTATTAGAAGCAATTCTAATTTTCTCAATATCAAGATCTGAGATTTCAATTTACTCCACTGTTTTCTGATATCTATTAAAGCGTTTATCAGATTTTCGTGGTAACAGATCATCATACGTGAAATAAAGAATGCTGTAACAAATATGACAAACATCAATATGACCTGGCGTGAATATTCACAGCTGTGTGCTAGTGAAGAAGATTATTTCAACTAAAAAAGGATTTCTGGTTTTCACAACAGTTTACAAAGTAAACACAAATTGCATGTTGTAATTATGGTTAGGGATGGAATTGTTGCCTGATTAATCACAGACAGCATAGTAACCACCTTACATCACATATTTTGAACAATGTTGTACATCTGGAGGACGAATATGCTTGCTCCATTACGAATCAATACTGATGAATCTTAGTAAGGACTAAACTAAATTACGGCAGTTATCTGTGATACCTAGAGCAGCCTCCCCCTCCTCCCTCAGTCCTCCACCCAGAATTGACATATGCAATTTACGTTTACTTAGTAAGCGCGAATGGCATCAGCTGCTTGTACTTCAAAAATCACACAACCTTTTTCCTTACATGAGGATATTCCAATAAGGCCATAGCTTTGTAAACTACTTCAACTTCACTCTATTTATTATACAACGTTATTACTTATTACTCTTATTACTAATGCTGTGGTATTAATTAACAGAGAATTATAACAATTATTAATTTTTCTGCATACATAAATTTTCCGAAATTAATTACATCAGAGTCGCCGTTATTCCAGCTCGATTACAAAATAAGTTTAATAATAACTGGAGCGGTCGTAAAATTTAATTTTTCGACAAGCACGCCATGGTACAAAGCGAAATCACAAATTAATTCGGAGGATTTTAGCGCGGCCTTAAAAAGTTTAGAACCGCGATAATATCAGAGCGATATCCTTTTTCTTATCTCATTGTTGCTGAAGTCGCGCAACAAAATAGCCATGTTAGCACAGCTATCCGCCTTAAAACGGAGGACAAAGAAAGTCGGTTCTCTTATTTCCCTCAATTTCCATTTACTTCTAATTGAGGTTATGACTGCAAGTAAAGAAGGGTTGCGCGGAAAATAGCAGCAATTAATGTACAATAAGAAAATCAGGTATTTATATTTTAGCGACAATTTAAATGATAAGGAAGAATAAGAAAGCAAAATTGAAACCAAAATAATTGTGGGGTAGTTGCCGTCTCAATAGGGTAGGGACATTCATGTAATGGACGAAAAAGCGTTCGGCTGATATTTCAGGAGACAACAGTTGGGTAGGAGACACACGCAAGCCGACGCGGTGACGTGAAATGAAATGCCCGCTATGCATACACGAAGAGTGCACGCATACCTTTCGTAAAAGGTGGAATTTTTACCCCAGAGGACGGTATAGGAACTATCTACATGACGGCATGCAAATAGCTGGACGTTTGACAATTTATTTCCTTGTAAAATAGGGTTCACCTACCTCAATTATTTTGCTTGAAAATGTCTTCGTAAACATATTGGATTCAGATAAATTATTGACATCGCTTTTCCAATGCATAATATATTGATGTATTTGTATATGTGGATCAGCAAAATAACGTCCAAATAGCACAACATATTTATTTCTGAATTTGGTATATTATATATATTGAGCGCGGAAAACGTTCTGGTCTCTTACCTTACACCTAGAAAACAATTATCTTCCAGGTCACCTCAGCAACTTTGCAGGTCAAATAAAATACCAATTTAAATTTCATAGATTATATATCATAACGGTAATTAAACCGTATTCGATAACAAAATACCCGCTGTAACCATAAAAGCGGTTATAGTAGATTGCATTTATCAAAACAGTTTCACTAAAACAGCAATAAACTACAATTCTGCAAATCGAAATGTTCCATTCACTCAATGCAAAGAATATAGCAGTTAGTTATTGTTGTACCTGCATAAAATTAGGAGATAAATAGATTTTTGAATAAATGTAATGTGTTGCACCTTACTGACGTGTCCTGTAGAGTTCGTTTCAACATACCAAAAAATCAGTTTGTGAATCGTCGTGTACATTCGTAAAACAAATTTAGAATGCCAAATTTGCTTCAACGATTCACAAACTGATCTTGTGCTGTGTTGGAACGAACCTATAGATCACTCTACACAGTGATTCGGTTCGCCTTCTGATAAAGAAGTGTGCACCAACTGTGTGTCAATAATGTTGTCATTATTATTGTCGTAGTATAGGCGGTGCCAAGTTGGCACCCGGTTCTATATGTAAGCATAAATCAAAAGTAACCTTTCTGTAGTAATCAATGAACAAAGTACATATCAAATCAGCGCACGATGTGGAAAACCAGTATTAAATTAGTTTAGCAGGTCAGTTAAGTTTCTGATTTTCAGATAAGCAGTACTACCATGTCCACATTCACTTCGCAGATATTTGTAAATATTTATGAGTCTTGATAAATTGACAAGAATTGTTTTGAGAAAGTGTTTGTTTAGAAACACGCGTAGTAATTCCGAAAGTCACATCACGAACGGAATTTCTTATCTTCGTAAAGCACAGAGAATTACCATTATAGTCAATCAATGTTTTTCCGCTTGATATAATTTTGTTTTTGAGCCAACGTTGCTTAGAGTTGGTAGTAAAGTTGGCTAAAGTGATCTTGACTTTGAATTGCATTTGGAGGTGTGATTTATACTAACAATCTTTGCTGTCCGCTTTGCTATCATCGCTTTTGTTGGCTTTTATTCATAATATAAGTTATATAATTATTGATACTTCTATTTTGAATAATATCGTAAAGAGGTACGATATCATTTTTGGTCGATGCATGCATCAATCTTTCACTTTCTCTATTTTTGGGGTTTAGAATCCTCCTGATATTACGGCTTGTGATTTTGAACTTTTCTTTGGTACCTTTGAGATTATGTTATTAAACAAACCTATCTTACTTATGGGAGATTTAAATTTGGTTTAATTTTCGTCTGTTTCTTTTAATTGTATCAAAATTCGAATTTTTCGCAACCTTTGTAGATTAGAACACTTTATGCAATTTTATGGTATTAAAAATTGTAATGATTGTTTACTGGACTTAATCCTACCTAACTAGCAAGCTGATATCTCTGCAGATAAGGAATTATTTCCGCTTATACCTGGTCATCCTTACCATTTTCCGCTAAATAGATGTCTTCAGTTTAAGTCTGAAGTAAAACCTCCTCTGTTCCCTACAGGTAATAATCTCAGATTCAACTTTCGTGACGCAAATTTTATACAACTCTATGATGATCTTCTTAATTTTGATTGGACTTGTATGAGTAGTTTCAGTAACATTAATGTAGCAGGCAATTGCTTTTACGATGTGCTTTATAACGTGCTGAGACGTTCAGTTCCGCTTCAATCTAATAAAAAGAGAAAATATCCTCCTTGGTTTAAATCTTCAATTATTGCTAATTTAAAAACTAAGAATTTTTATAGACGTCATTGGAAGAAAACGAAAATCTTGTATTATGAGGACGAATTCAATGCGGCTTGTTTGCAAAAATCAGATCTCCAATTCCTACACCCTTTATGCTCAACACGCGGAACGATCTGTAAGAGAGAATCCTAAGGAATTGTTTACATCTATTAATTCCAAGAATGGCTCTTCTAGAATTCCAGGAAGGTTATATGATGACAATAATTTAATTGATACTCCTAAGGATATTGTTAACGCTTTTGCAAATTTATTTCGTTGTAATCAAAACCAAAGTCCGGTTATGCTTGATCTTGTTACATTTGGTGATGTACTACCATTTACTATCTCTTTTATCACAGAAGATGATGCATTGAATATAATGTCTTCAATTTCGTCTAGATTTACTGCTGAAGATGATTAATTCCCTAGTTTTTTGATACGTGATACTCGATACGTATTAGCGAATAACTAATTTATCTATTAAATCGTCGGCTTTTCCTGATTTTTGGGAACGTTCTAAAATTATTCAAGTGGTAAAAGGGGTGATGAAACATAACTGAAAAATTATAGACCTGTGTCGATACTTTCAAATTTTGTTAAAGCGTCTGTCACCTTCTCAACATGGTTTTATTCCTGGGAAGTCAACTGTTACTAAACTGTTCACTATTTCCCAGTTTATTTCTAAACAATTGGACAATCAGAAGCAGATTGATGTGATCTACACTAATTTATCTTGTGCCTTCGGTACCACAAATCATGAAGTTTTACTCCAGGTTGAATGCTTTAGGAATGAGTTCCTCTTTTAATAAGTTATTTGCATCTTATTTGGGTGGAAGGGCGGATTAATTTATGCTTTAATGGGTTCAACTCACAAAAATTCGTCCCTGTATCTGGTATTCCACAAGGGTCAAACTTGGGACCTTTGCTATTTGTAGTTTACATTAACGATCTTCTTGAGACTTTGGAATATCCTGTTCTTGCGTAAGGGCATGACATAAAATCCTGTTCGGCTATTAATTCTGTAATTAGTCTCCTTCAGTCTAATTTGGATGTGTTTGTTGGCTGCTTTCCTCTTGATTCTTTGACTATTAATGTGAATAAATGCTGTTCCGTATCTTACACTCACAAACGTACTTCTCTGTGCTCTTCAAATAATATCAATGATTTCACCATAGAAAAGTGTAGAACAGTTTTAAAGACTTTGGTGTGTTATTTGATGCTTGCTTTACATTTTCACCTCCTACTGATCAACTTTGTTTGAGAGCATCGAAAAAGTTAGGCGTCGTTATGCACTGTGCTAAATATTTTATTGGCTCTTCTGTTCTGAAGTCACTATATTTGTGTCCAATGCAAATTCTTGAAATTTGTATCCTTCAAAATCGATGGTATGTACTCGATTTATATACCTGAATGTTCCTGTTATAATGCCTTTTCACCTATTTATGATTATTTTAGCACATATTGCTGAAACTGCTCACACCAATCTAGTTTTTGGCAAGGTTATTCAAAAGCCAAATAGTCACATTCGTGACCAATGCTTCTCTTAAAATCAAAATAGCGGTAGCGCTGCCAGCCATAGTAATTATAGGACTAGCACTATTCACGAAACGCCACAGGATTGGGCTTACTAGGGATTACCGATTCCTAAGCCATCCGCTACGGAATTGAGGATAGTGTGACGAACAAATACTGATTCAGCCTCCCACTACTATACTACGAAAGAAATATCAGATACTTGAATTCTGCAATGATCTTGTGTGCCATGCGTTGACTCTGTAGGTTTATTTGTAAATATTTGAAGTTTCTTTTGAAGTTTCTTTTGAAGTTCCTTTCGTTATGACTGTTAACAATCTACGTAGGAAAAACTTTCTCTCGCTGCTGGATGATGACATCGAGACTCCTCGAGAAGTGACCCAGTAGACTCTTTAGTTATAACAAATTTTGTAGAAACGTCAGTGACAAGGCTTATATAACTGAAAAATGGTGTCTTGTGATACTAATGACAAGTTGTTACATATCAACGTCTAGAATCTTTTTCACAGAGATAGGACGGGTACAGCTGGCAGTGTGATTCATGCTTGTAATATCTTTCTCTATAGGTATAGAAGCGCGTGCTTGGGTATGCAGAAATACAGTATTATTTGGGGGTATAAGTATTTTGCTGATGCATGGTAAGGGTACTGTCCAATTCTAAGATCAGTATTCCAACCAAATTCGGATATTTGCATAGGCATTTTGCTTATATTAAGGAAACTACTTGAAATAGTAATGTATATACGCTTAAGTTAATCAATGTTGGGCAACCAACAATATTCTCTCTGAATGTTAGCCTGATATTCGCTCTATTGTTCCAGTACTAGGGAGGAGAAATCACCTTCACTTTTGATAACAAAGATGTCCCACAAAGTGCTATATTAGTAAGCAGGGTATTTAGTGTCTCTTGTTTATTACCAACTTCTATAAAATGATTCCACTCAATCCTATTGTTACCGTATCTAAAGTTATTTTTCGTTCTCGCTCGCACTTCCGTGATCCAGGCACAGATTACCTGTGCGAACAGGAACGAATAGATATATTATAATTAGGTGCTGTGACAATGGGATCGAGAGAGGTAGGTCAATACCAGAGGCAGATGTAGGGGTGGACAATTTGTTGGTTTTCTTCTAAATTACATGTTTGACATAGACTATATGTATCGTATATTTGCAACTTTGAAAATTAATTCCACAAGCTTTTCGACCTTTACATAAATACACATCACTACCAACTTATCTACTCCTGACGAAGACGATAAAATCATTGTCGAAATAATGAGTAAATAAACGTAGTTTTATTTATTTCAAACTAAGACCAAATTCCCCCAAGTAGAACTTTTAGGTCAGATATGGGTTCTGTTTTAGATTCCAACGATACAATAATATTCTAACGTACTTCACCGTATTAAATATGTAAATACGGGGTATATGTTTTCGTTTTATTTAATATATGCAGGACCATTTTAATCGAGGTAGATAGGGACAAACGAACGTAGGATGGAAGTGGGTTTACCGATTCAATTAAAATAGTAATTTACAACTACAACTTCTTGAAGCCTTTCAATGACTCACTGCATGCATAAATAGTTGAACGAGTTATACAATATCTAAAGTCGCCATCTTAATGCAGATGAACAAGGTCAAATCTAATGTTTTCGGATGAATATTAATTCGATTACTCCTACAGTTGTAGGGTTTTATGCACATACAAAGTATTCGACATAAATACCTCCGCAGTTGTAGCAATTAGATTAACAAAAGGTTAAGCAGTTTGTTGGTGGGTAATTTGGATATGAAGAGGATAATATTGCCAAGATTTTGTGTAATATTGCGAACATTATATATGATAAGATTTGTTGTAGCATCTGCTGGAGGTCAGGTAGCAGTATGCAACAGCAAAGTGAAGCAGTATGATTCACTTTTGAGTCCCTTAACACGAATAAACTGTCAACAACTTCTAATACCTGTAGTCCCATTATCAGAACATATCTACATGTTTTGTCAATTCTGGTAATAATTTGAATAACATTTACTTAAGGAAAGTTTTCCATAAATCAATGATATTATGTATACTCAACAACAGTTTTATTTTAGATTCGCGAGGTTTACAATATGTATTACCATTATTTATTGGTAAAAGTTACGCAATTACCAACACTTGTCTAACTTGCCCTCTTGTTGAATATTGTTACATTCACAACTAATTTTCGTGTAAGAGAACAAGTACTAGTCGATAGATCTTTCAGTTTTACATAACACTGGCATTTGTTGCTCGGCATATAAATGATACTCGATCATAATAATATCAAAATACTTCACTGATCTGTCTCTTCTAGAAGCGCTCCTTTTTGCATACGTGGTAAGTTAGTTTGAGTACAATAGCATAGTATGGTACCCTATCAATTTGTTGTTAATTCATAACATATATCGTCGCTCCATATTTGTCTTTTAAATTACACGCAGCTTATCCTGAGAGATAAATGATATTATCGATGTTAGATATACCAATGAGAGAATCATAATTGAACATTTTAATGATACAAGGGAGATACGGGTAAACTGTCGTGTATACGCCCAAATGAGGATGCTAGAACAAAACATAATAAAATTATACTTATGCAGGACTAAAACGCAGGGTGGAAAATAATAATGCAGATTCAAAAATGGTTAGAAAATGAAGGAGAACGGATAATAAATGAGAATGGCAACCGAGTAATAGACTCATGCCTAGCAATGATTAAATGGTCACTAACACAAAATTTGCTAGCGGGAATATATATATACACCTACATATAAGTTTACCACGGAAGAAACTAGAAGAAAGAAATAATCAATTATTGTCTATTATTTCTATGATCGAAAAATATGGAAAAACGTTACGTCGTCAGAATGAACGAAGGAACACCAATAAGGAGTGACCACTACTTGCTAGAAATTAAATATAAGGAAGAAAATGAAAACAGAAATTATAAGGAAAAGGAAGGTTATTAATAGAAAGATATCTTCATATAACTAAAGAAGCAAGTACTGTAAAGAAGTACTGAAATCACAACCAAAGTTATTATATATTTAATTTAAGAAGAAAAATAGGACATATTAACCAAATAAACCAAATAAAGAAAGAAAAAACCAATGAACTAGAGAATAGGGATAATTTTAAAATTAATTAAATTTAAACACAATAGAGACCTAACCTCAAACTATGTACCAGGAAAAGTACGGTTTCAGGAAAACTAAAGAAAACTATGTACGTCTTTATCATTAGGCAGCCAGTTGAAGAAGCTATTGCAACTGGCAAAGAGCTACACATAAACGATATTGGGTTTTGATCGTATAAAAAAGATGTATGGAGAGCCGAAAGAAATTAAGAATATTAAATAAGAATTAATCAACGGTATTAAAAGCTTATACACCACGAATTATGTACGTTTAAAAAGCGAGAGATTAGGAGGTGTTATACATAGAATTGAATTAAAATAAGAATCTACCTTGAGCATAATCCTCTCCAACTTGATAGAGTAATTGATAAAGAAAACAAATAATAAATAGCTAGCTTATCACATAGGTGTTTTGAAATAAGAAAATGCAAAAATAAAAGAAATTTGCTGCACTGATAATATGGCTATCACTGCGGAGAATAAAGAAGATTTAAAATCTAAATCAAATGGTGCAAATGCAATAATCAACAGTGAAGGAATCGTGAAAGACTAAGCTAACGAGAAGTTAGAAAAAATGAAGAAAGACATTTAGCGCTATAACAGGAAGGCAACACCAAACGAACCTTACTCAAGAACCATAATACAAAAAAATCAACTAACTGCTTAGGACTAACAGAAACGATGGTAAGACAGATATATAAAGAATAAGATGAGGCAACAGGAGGAGAGGAAGATCTCGGATAGCTTGGAAGGATTTAATATGAGAAGCTGCTGTGGATTAGGGGACTTAAGGATATATTTAGAATCTATCCGAATGTAGAAAGGAATGGAGAAAAACATATCTCAACTACATCAATCCTATACCAAAAGTAGAAGCATTAAGAACATAATTAATGTACCAGCCAGGTAGCAATTGCTTATACGTAACGGCAAGACATTCCTTTCAAACAGCGCAAATTATCAGCTGTATAGTGTATTTAGCAGTTCACATTTTACGTAAACTGCTAAACGACCAATGATGTAGTGGATCCCGCTGTCAATAATTACTTTAGTCAAATGTAGAGATAAGTACTGTCCATTGTAGACTCCGATTCCAAGAACTATACAGTATGTAACGCCATGCACCCATCACTATCATATGTCATGCTAATACCTTCATAACTTTTTCTTCGGTGAATAATATACATTAGTTTATTAACTATTTTTTTCACGTTCACGAATGATTTGTAATTGGTTTTAGTGAAATTGATAACCTGACATTCCATCATGTGAAACGTAATGATTCAAACAGGTGAAACAAATGACTTTCAGGCATGTACAGTTGTTGGTTTACACAAAGTCAACTTGTCTATGCAAAACGCTAACCTCTGACATATGTAGAATGCAATTCTATTACAAAAGTGCCAAACGTGAATTGATGAAAAAATAAAATAGAAACACACACTTACTCATCAAAAGTGACCCATATTTACAAGTATTGGCCTTTAGAACCTGAATTTCCATTTGCCCACAGAAACAATAGCACTGTACAACGGTATAACTTTTTATAATGACAACACCAACAGGTAAACAACATGCAGGTCTCATATCTACTCTACCTCATACCAAATTATTTTTCCTCCTCCACGTACTTGCATAGTGACCACGAGAACAGATCCTATTGTATGCGCTAGATCTATTGTAGTCAGAACTTTCCAGAAAAAGGAACAGTGGAGCTGGGTGAAAGTTGAATGCGCCAGAGGTCGTACAGCACAACAGTGCCAGCAACAAGTGGGTTGAGAGGCCATTACGTCATAAATTGACAGCAACATGCTTAAAAGCGTTCAAGTATGGACACCAAATGTGTTCGATATGCCTCACTGTGATGATCCCACTGTAAGTGACGACGATGTGAATGTTGCTTCGGTGTAATATGATTAACGAGTTAGCCTGATAGACAAGAACAGTGACTGTGCTTCAGATTTTGAAGAAACAAGTGCGCAAGATTGCAACAAAATTGGTGCTGCATGTTCTGAAATGTGTGACCTACTTAGAACGTTGTAAACGAGACCGAGACCCTTTCTTAAGCAATATCGCAACCCTGAATTAGATCATCTAAGTCAGAATTGAAGCAACAGTAGAACTGGTGATATTATTACGGGTCACCACAAAATCAAAAAAAAATTGCCATAATCCCAGCAACCTGAGGCGTATGTATGACTATGACGATGTTATCTTAATCGATACTCGAGCGTGGACCGACACTCTGCAGTAATATTGTTCATGTTTAGAGCACAACTTACAATCAACTTTGAGAAACTAACGGCGATATTTTCTGGAAAACCCATATACAGAGTAAAGCTCGAGCGCATGCTGTGACTGCTTTGCCCAGAGGTGTAAGATGTTCCATCGTACGTCATGCTTTCCACAATAAGTGCCTATCTTGACAACGAAGGAAGTACTTCATAACTGTTCCAAAAGCTCTTCAAAGATGGCACTTTTACCCTTCTGGCGACGGATTCGACACAGTGTTGGTGCTAGTGTTGAAGAGTAAATGGCTATTCAGTTTATGAAAGCACATAGGTTGTAGGAGGATGAAAATCTACAAAAGGTGTGTCTCGTCGAACTCTCCTCACCGTTTTACACCTATGATGAAAACCGCAGTTGGTTACTGAACACTACCCTCTTCCATTATACCACAGATGACCAACGTTATCTGGACACTAGCTTTTTAGTAGGTTGTTCAATCGTTGATAGATTACATTCATAATAATCATTGCTTTCTTTATATATTAGGAACCAGGAATCTAACGCAACGATGCACTATTTACAAAATGATCAATTTACCTTTCTTATTAGTTAATCTGACCGCTAGCAAAGGATAGATTTTTAAGTGTTAACGGTTCTATTTCTCGATCTTGATGTACTATACTACCGTCTAGTTACCATATTATTCTAATTTTTATTTTTCTCTTTACTCGTTACTGCATGTTTACCATGCTTATATGGTATAACACTGGCAACAGTACGGCCCACCTGACTGACAATTTTCCGGTAACGACTGTTCTTGAATATAAATATTGGATATAGAACAATAGTCTAATTCTAACGAATTCAGGGTGAAGAAAGAAATAAGGTTATGATTAGTTCCACCATTGAATTAGTAGTTTCCGTGTTTTGCCATTGTCATTTACTAAAATCTGACGTTTCACCGCTCGTACTGTGAGCTTTGCAGAACTTCTGAAGAAACTTATAGCAACGACACGTCAATTTCTAGTAAACCACAGCGACAAATCCAGGAAGCTGCTAATTTATTGTATAATGGCCGTGAAAGCCTACACTCAATGAGTTCCACTCTTCTTCGTACCTTCCACATGTCTTGAATGTATCGCATCCTGCTATATCTGCAGCTGTTGTTTGAAGAAATAATCGAATCGTCAATTACAACAAAACCTCTGTTAACGGATACCCCTAAAAGCAGCCCAACTTTGCTTAACAGTCAGCTTAGCATACTGCAAATTTTATCTAGAATTTTGTGTGAGAGAATTTTGCATATCGGTTAGGTCGCGATTGGCGTCTGGAACGTTCAGGACGTCTGTTGAAACTGCCACTCATTTGTAGAATATTGATTTTAATTAGCAGGTACGAATTGCTGGGATATAATTGTTGATTACCATGTTTGGCATAATAAAGAGATGGGAAGAATTCTTTCTTGTATACAATTTAGAATATTAATTAAACTATCTAGCGGACAATAGGAATAATGAGCGACTGAGGTTTTCATAAACAGATGAACTAAAGATTTCCTGCTTGCATCTTTTCGCAAAAATCCAAATACCTATTTTGAATCTGTGTATAGGTACGCTATACAGGCATCCATTGTGCGGTGATTTAAAGTCACTGCACGGTGTTCGTTGATCCTATTCATGGCGAGTTAGCTGGTCTGATATACGATACTTACTTCTTTCGGTGTTTCTTCTAAAAACCGACAATTTACTGGCATGTATTCTGTTTTTTCCAAAATCCCCAGATTGTCCAAGAACTAAATTAGTGAAGAACGGGTTTATAATTTTGTCAACATAGAACGCAGTAATTTTTTCTTGCTAATTGTCCCACTAACATAAAACTATTATGTATGAATTTACAAGTAAGCGTTAATATTAGGTAGATTCTAGGTTTTCCTTCCAAATGATATGGGTACCTATTCCTGCCAACCAGAAAAATATAGTACTTTTGTTCATTACTTACATATAAATTTTATTTTAGAAATCATCAGAACTGAAAACAATTTTCTCATTATTGATACCTATGTACTTATGTCAACATAGATGAACCTGTCAATTGTATTCGTTCATACATAAAATATTGAAATCAAAAGTATTTTACTGGGTTGGTTTAATTGAGCAGTATAGAATGTTGTATATAGTACAGTTACATCAAAAGAGTTGGAACTCAACACTATCTGTTCCACTATTGTTGGTGATTTTGTCATGATTTGTCACAGGAATTTCTATTATCATTTTGACGTTGATACGTCTATTAGATGCTTTATTTCATTTCAGTTTTGTTTTGGTAATTTCCATAATTCTCTGCCAATGATAATATTTTTTAAAGGACGCGATGTCAACAGTTTTTGGTGAGTTGCGCGAGCCGTTAAGTATGTGATATTTATTGGGCAATGCTTTAGTTGCCGAAATACGTATCTGAAATTATTTCCGGAAGGTGTAGTAAAGGTAATTTGATTTCTTTTATACATTGTTTCTATGTGTAGATTATAGAAAACATAAAATCGAAAGTGAGGGAGATTCCTACGAGATTATCGAGCAACTATTACTGCGCATATTTTATATAGTAGTGTAGTAGTAGTATAGAACCGTTATTGGCATACTTCATATAAACGTAAATCATGTCACAGCGGTTTATCAGAACTAAATACGAAATTCAAACAAACAGAAATAAACCTAATTAAACCACAAAAACAAAACATAAAGATAACAGCGTCAAAAATACCAAAAATTCCACCTAGCTGCTAGTCGCTTTGTAACTTAAAATTCTTTTTAACAAACATCTCCCACCCCCTTTCTCATTCAGGCACCACCGCTAATTGCCGAAAATCTCACTCTCTGCTTCTGACCACACCATTCCTCTGCATTTCCTCCAATGCATCCAGACTTCTTCTTCCTCCCCACACACTACACACTCTCTTTCCTCCTCTTTCATCCAATAACGGTTTCCTCGCTCCTCACTTCCACACCTAAATCTCGCAATCATACGCTGTTCACCAATCTCACTCACTCTACTCAAATGCTCTGGTAGCATACCAAACAAACAGATACCCATGTACTTCTTATTGTATTCTGACTTCTCAATCCATTCCATCCTCTCCTGCATTTCCACATCTTTCGCTCTCATCTCTACGTAGTTAGCAAGCACCCTTCCTTCACTCTTATACCGCCCCACTTCCATACTAGACATGCCCACACTCTCATACATTCTTTTCCTACACTCTCCCCACTTAGTGTATTGCCTCCCATCCATTCCCTCCTTACTTACCATTTGCATCACTTCTTTCACCATCTTTCCCATACAATTCTATGCAATCTTACACTCAAATTTTGCAATTTTTTTGCAAGCACTCCCTTTACCTTGTACTTGTTATTTTCATTCAGTACTATATAATTAGGCGTGGATTTCTCTACACCTAACGCTTTCTTAATATATTTTACCGGCATTTTCTCTACTTCCACAATTTCTTTCACACCCCATACTTCCGCCCCATACAACAAAATATTCTTAACACATGCTTCCCAAATAATCATCTTCGCTTTAAAACTCGTTTTGAACCATTCATTCCATTTTCTCCCCAATCTATCATTTGCAACTGACGCCTTTTGACACACATACCTCACATGCTCCTTATAAGAATTATTACAACTAAACACAAAACCTAAATATTTAACATTCTCACCCTTTCTATCAGTACTCCCTTCCACTCGCACCTGCCCTGATCTTTTATCCACCCACCCTTGCTAAATACCATGCATTTGGTTTTGTCCACATTCACTTCCAAGGTTCCCCGGTCAACAAATCTTTCCAATCTCGCAACCATTTCATTCATTTCATTCATACTTTTCGCAAAAATTACCATATCACCCGCATACAAGAACATTCCCCAGTCTTGCAACATACAGATTAAATAACGTTGGACTCAGTGGGCAGCCCTGTCGTAACCATCTCGTCGTTCTAAAACTGCCACTTACCTCGGTTCCTGCTCTCACACAGCATCTCGTCTCTTCATACATTTTCCTAACTATATTGCACATTTGCTCGGACACCTCATACCCATCAACTCAAACAATATCTTACGATCCACTGAATCATACGCGGCCCTCAGATCCACAAATAATGCATACAGTTTCCTACCCTTGCTCTGCAACTGTTGGTCTATAATATAATTTAAAGTCACTACATAGTCCATTGCCGATCTTCCTTTACGAAACTCCGCTTGTGTATGGTCTATGATGCCCTTCGGTTCCAACTCATCTTCCAATCTTTCCCGAATGATTGCCGCAAAGATTTTATAGCTGGTGTTCAATAGAGTCATACCCCTATAACTATTTAGAACGTCTTTCTTGCCATTTTTATAGATAGGGATAATGACACCGTCATTCCAGCTTGTTGGCCACCTCGCTGTACCATTCCAAATGTTATTGAATTCCACCGTTAACTTTTGCACACATTCATTATTTGCCTATTTGACCGCTTCCACGGGAAGATTATCCAGACCACTTGTCTTCTTTGTCTTCATAGCCTGTATCACCCTTCTCACTTAGTAGTGTAGTATTGAGTAATTACTATTAGAAACGGGAAATACTAAAGTCCACATCATTTCTTGAAACTCTTATGGCTTCCATACTTTTCCGTTGTATTTGATATCTAAATCTACAAAGAGATTGGTTGACCACTGTAATCTTTAGCGTTGAATACATATTTAGGTAGTATCCCTTAGTAGTGTCCCTTAGTAGTGTCCCTTACTGTAAATTCAAAACATTAAAGAAACTCGTAGAACATTTGAAAATGTGATTTCCCGGTAAATACGTATTAAGACTACAATTTCTTTTTACTGTAATGGTCAACTATCTCTCCTTGGGTTGCAATATTATTGCCGCAATGAAAACTTACCTCAATTTAAATCCAAAATATATATTGAGACCATTCGACTGGAGACATTAATATCGATTTGTATCGCAGACTGCGCCCCTTTCCATACTCTTGATGTTATAACGCAATGCAGTTTGAGGGTACATAAAGTAACTAAGATCTCAACGGCATTTCAATATTAACATTTCTATAGTCAAAGGAGCGTGACTGTCAATAGCTTAAAAATTTAAACAGGACCATTTTAGACCAAACTAATGTCTAAGATGCGAAGAAATTGATGCGTGGGCAGACGTAAAGTACTACAGATAATACGTAGACCAATGGTACTAAGCATAATATCCAATTTCCAATCTTTGCAATCTGATTTTGTGTATCTGATGATAAAAAACTTGTATCCAAATGTTATTTGGTCACGGGAAGTTGGCTCATCCCCCCATAATTACGAGCAGGTATTTTGTAATTACTTTACTGACGAATAAAGGAAAATAACGACTTATTATCTGAAACCACTTTTAATACCTGTAACATGCCGGAATATTTTCGCTCTTAATATTATATATGGGCCCTTTAGGGGTGGTAGGTTCAACAGTTGTTCTTTCCAGATTTCTTATTTCTCAGAGATATAGTACTACACATGCACACAGTATGTTATGTTATCGCAAAATCAACAGTTTTCATGTGTTTTATGTTCTTAAAGTGATATCTTAAGGAACGGTAACCGTTCACAACATCTCCAATTGGACTTAAAAGCCTTTCGTACATAATATAAGACATAGTTCGACTTTATCAGCAGGGAACTATTACCTCTCCGTCTGCTTTACCTGAATATGATTGTTTATTGGGTCTTGCTATAGTTCTTTGCTCCCTTCCTTTAGTTTTCTGTAATGTGTTTTAGAGAAAGTTTCATGTTTATGAAAGATAGAAGTAAGTCCTTCCACTTACATTATCCCAACCTTCAGCTAACAATGCCAGTTGCTTGACAATTGCCTAAAGCAGCTTTATATTTAGAAAGAACTAGAAGCATCTAATATAACTGGACTGTCTGAACATGTATAGATTTTTGGATGCAAACGTTGATAACGTGAGTTTCTGCTTGGAAGATGTTACAATAAACATTCTTCGAGAGCGAAACTATTAATTCATAGAATCTTTACAAAACGACGTAATTAATAAGGTGTCGTAATTGGGACGCTAAAAGGTAGCTGTGCAATGGCTTCCTAAGGAAGCACAAATTGCATATGCCTATAATCACGGAGAAAATTATGTTTTTATCTACCGCGGACTGCATAGTAAGATGTTACCATTTTTGCTACTACCTTCATTAGAGCAAAAGAAACAAGTTGCATTTGCAATGTAATTCCTGACGTTACAGCGTCGTCGGTACTGTGGCTAAATACACAAGCATACGACGTACGTGGCTCTGGAATAGTATATCATGAACGTCGGTTCGATTATCAATTATTCATGAGCTAACTGAAGTAAAAAGATTAAATATGTGTAGTAAGATGCATATAAAAATCAATACCTATCTGTGTTAGTTGTCTACAGTGACGACAAATCAATAGGTAACACATAGCTTTCACATGATAGTATTTACCACTGTCTTTAGTGATAATGTATACATATTTACATATGTAACATACAAAAAAATCATATGTGTGCTATTCGCAATATGCCAAAGAGCTGGATAATATTTGCCTCGTAATTGTTAGGAAAAAGAACTTTTGTATCACGTGCTTAGAATTGACTATTTTAGATGAATACATGTAGTACCGGAAGACTAGAACGGTCGCGTTAAAAAAAACTATATTTGCTTTGAAAGTAATCTGAAGTACTTTGTGTTCTTTCTTCTTGACAGAACATCCTTCATGCAAACATTTCGACGATAATGGATTACGTTTATGTCACAAGTTACGTCAGATGTGCATTTTATTCTATGCAGTTTCAACATTTGTTGACACTAGATGATAAGTACCTAATCGTTTCAATTTATCTACTACGAGTGTTCTGTTATTAGCATCAAATTTTCAGGAGATATCCATATTTCTTGCGGACCAGTCTCTATAACTGTTTTATGTATTCTTACTTTTGTTTTATAAAACATATACCTCCCAGGTGTGCACTTCACTCGAAACAGTTTTTCTCTAGTACTAATATGTACCTATCTATATATATGTATATATATATATATATATATATAAAATGGTTTTCTTTTATACCACTTGACATCAGAGTGGAGAAAAAAGTACCGTCATTGTCATTACTTTTGCAAATACTGAATTCTTCACCCAATAAAGAGAAACTAATTTATTCTGTACAGACAAATAAGGGGGCTACGAGATCACATATTTTTATAGTGTAATATATTATATCATTGAATATAATTCCTTTAAATTTAGCGTTAGGCAATATAATAATATGTTAGTCTATAATTGCTTATAGCTTATATTGTATCAGACAGTTCTATTGGTAGGTTGATCTAAGAAGCTAACTTCGTAAACCGTTACACGCCAAAATGTAGAATTAGCGGCAAATCTTATAAAGATGTAAAACAGCAGAAAATCGAAAGCGTAAATTCCTGCTAGCAACCAGACGTAATTAACTTAGGATAATAAACTTGAAACTCCTATCTCGTTCGATCGCCATGCTACTTTAACATGGTCTCTAGACTAAATATATCCCTTAATTTTCTCGTGTAAATAGGTACTTTCATTTAATGTTTTTGTTTTTGGAACTTTTTCAAGTTTAGTTTCACTGAGCTAATTACTACTGATACTGGAACAATGTGGTGTTAACTATAAATTTGAAAGCAATCTGAATGTGTGGTACTACGCGGAGTTTATACGGAGTAGGGACTTTAAAAAAGTAGATAATTTCTTCTAAGCCTTGAGACTTTTGCTTATTACAATTGGACAGGTATACTATTTAAATATAAATCTAAATAATATATCTTGAAATATAATGTCCTTTAGTGATATTTTCATTCATAGCTGGCCATCTGTGAACGAAATAGTAATAATCACTCCAGTTACATAAGCTGCGTTTTATTATGGAAGAAGCATCAATAAATGTTAAGGAAAGGGATTCTGCCGTCCATAACGATCAAATATGTTAAATATAATAATAATAGTAAAATAATAATAATCATTTATTGTTCAACAGTTATGAACCAGTTATAGGTACTAAAGTAACAAATACATATTAAAAGAATATTATATATCTAATATAGGTATTATGCAAAAAAGAAAACAAACATTTTTACTACTATTTTATTTGTTTGATGCTGTTCTAAAATATATCGCTGTAATATAAATTCGCACATCTACACATTGGTGTTAGTGGTGACTTCTGCAGCAAATTTGTCATTGGAAATGGAAGCAGAAACGTCGATGTATAGCGCGAGGATGTCCTTGGAATATGGAGATTTAAATTATCAAAAAGGCTGGAAGCATCAACAAAGCCGTGCATCAGTTTCCAAACGGGGGAAGGGGCGTTTTCCCCACGAATTTCACGGCGATGATGAAGTGAGTCAAACAAATTCCTATCCACTACTCAACCGTAGTTAATGTGTCGTTGAGGAAAGACTCTGTCCAATTTTAGAGAGAGAAACTTCAAAAATCTTCTCTGTACTTTTTCAATAGCGAGTTGAAGATAAGTAGTGTGGGAACAAAACTTGTGAAGCATATTCAAGTTTAGTGACAATAAAAGTGAATAATAGAGCTTTTCGAAGAAGAAAACTATTAAAATATTAGAAAATTCGAAAAACCAACAAAGCATTTTGGAAGCAGAGACACACAAACTCATTATGTGCCGTGAGAAACCTTGACCTGAATCAAACAGGATTCCAAGATCCTGAATTTGTTCAACTTTTGTTAATCCTTTGTCATTGATATATACTGAATCAATATATTTTATCTTTTTGGTGTAAGTAATACAAAAGCATTTATTAACATTAAGTTTTAACGAAGATTTGCAGGACCAATCAGAAATTACATTCAAATTATGGTGTAAAAGGAGAACGTCTTTCCAAGTTCTATATTTGCGGAGTTCTTTATTTATCATCAGCATATGCTAATACGGAGCAAAATATGGATCAAGCAAATCGTTTGTGTAAAGTATGGATAATAGCGGGCCCAAATTGGAACCCTGAGGAATATCTGATTCCGGATGAAAGTCATATGATTTATGGCCATTATAATGTTCATAGCGAGATCTATCTTGAAGGTAAAAGTTGTACATTTATGAGAGTAGGACTAAACCCGAACGTTGACCACTTTCGTAGTAAGAGAGAATGATTAACAGAGTCAAATACGCTACTAAAATCTGTATAGCCCATTCAATACCAGGCTTGAAAGTAGGTCTATCCCGCCTGGCCAAGTTGAACCCTGCACATTCGACCCCGAACGCGGCTGCGCGTCCATCAGCCTGGCGGTATTCATCTCACTTTTTTCCCTTATAATTTTGATTTTTTTAATATTATAACGCGCAAATTATAAATTATTATTTATAATATAGGATATAAAAATTGTATAATATTGTATACATATATATAAAAATACAAACTTTTGATTCTACAGAGTGCAGTTATGAAACTTAGAGAAACATGTCGGGCAAAACCCTGATTTACATATTTTACATTCGTAGATTGTGTCTTTTCTCTGTTTATTTTGACTACAATAATAATTTTTCTGGAAACTTTTCCGTTTTTATCTTTTTTGTCAAGTACTGTTAGTTCATGCTGTTCATGTGAAGCTTTTCTTTTTATCCCGCTGCTGGACGGTTTTGGAGGAGTATTAATTTTTTTGGGTTAACCTACTAATGCATAAATTACACTAACTCCAAAGTCATAAAATTCAGTTTTCTTTGTGGAATACTTATTATATAAGGGATGAAGGAATTCATAAGCATTTGCTGGAATATATGGATTCCTACTTTCTTGTACCATGTTAGAGTTTTTCGTTCGCAACTGTAGTATGAAAGTAATTGATCTTGCACATTGATTCTCCCCGTATATCTGTTGTATATAACGACAGCATTTGGTTTGTCAATATTTGTTTTACGTTTTGTGGTTACTTGAGTTTTCTCCATGTTCGTTTCTGTTGAAATCATAAGTACCTCACGTTTACCAATCCACTTCCCCACACATACGCCAGTGGTAGAAAATTTTTGCACGGTCTCACCCTTTTTCAATTTTTTACTAGTTACTTCTTTAGGATTTTCCTTTCTGTCTTTACGGAGAGTTCCTGCGCAACTAATTTTTTCTCGAGCAATGTTTCTGCTAACCCCACACTGTTGTAATAATTATCCATGAACAAACTATGATCCGCGTCATGGAAGTCTGCAGTTAGTGATGTCACAATTTTTGCAGCATGGCCAACTCCAGCATTAACATCACTTTTACATGAATACACTATATATCTTAGGATAAATCCGCTGGGTTCAGTCAATAGATAAAATTTGACACCGTATTTGTGCCTTTTGTTTTATATATAAACTCTGAAGAATAATCTCCCTCTCCATAACATTACACTTTAATCAATACAGATATTTTTATCGGCATAGTAAACTAATTTTACTTGTTCATTGAAGTGTGTGACAATGGGCCGTATTTTATACAGCCTGTCTTCAGGATCTACTTCCAGCGTGTCCTAGCTGGAGCGTCGCCGGCCTGGTGGGATAGTTGTGTTGGACGCGCTAGCGCGTCGCTGGCAACGAATGGGATAGACCACGTCTACCTGTCCCTGTTTATCCAGGTTTTTGACTAATGTATTCGGTAATAATAACAAGATTGGTGACAGTAGATCTACCCCTTACAAAACCATGCTGATGTGGTGATATAAATGATCTTGCATAAGTGGAAATACAGATGTAAATTCCGGTTTCAAAGATTTTAGTAAAACTTGATAAAAGCTAGATTGGCCGGTAATTTGCTATGAGAGTTTTATTGCCTTTTTATGTATAGGAATTACTCTCGCGCGCTTTTACAAGGTAGGAAATACACAGGTGGTGATTGAGAGGATAAGAAGTAAAACTAAAGTTTTAGCAAGAGCGTGTCTAGTATCATGAATAAGAAAGCTTTGGATGAAATCATCTCCACAATTGTTGTTTTGCGAGAATGTGGCCATAATTTTAAGAAGTTTGCAGTTCGTGAATGATCAAGCATAACTCCTCCTTCTTAGCTACTGGCATATGCAATTTGTGCTTATCTTGAGAGCTACCTAACAACGTACTTAGTGTTCAATAGGTCATATATAGTCATATAGTTATATAGAGTCACCTCATCGCCACACCTTGTGATGTATCTATTATTTGCATATGTATTTTTGTTTCCGTTTAAGCTACTGCGAAGTTCTCCTGGAATGCCGCCCAACAATATACTTAATTGTTATCATAGTAGGCCGTTATAGAAAATTACTTAGATATATTTTCTTTAAATTGTAAGTAATTATACTATGGAAGCATTCAGAACTTACGCTTTTAATATACCATCTTCTCGAAACGTAATCAGTTTTAACAGGAGAATGTATACTTCGAAAACAGTAAATATGTTTCCACTGTCTTTTGATTTTCTTCGTACTTTTTGCCTTATGTGGATGTGGATACGTCTTTCTGTATTTCCCATGTACATTCTAGATTTATTAGAAACGAAGAATGTTCTGCAATAACCGTTTGTCAGAATAGTATAAAAACTGAGTTGTATTTATATAAGCCTAACCTTTCAAATAAAGCATAGTGTCAGTAAATTGAATGCTTCCGAAAATGTGGAAAACTTTCGGTTTCCGTTTCCAGTTACAGAAGTTATAGGAAGAAAATTGTTTTCTACCTACGACAAATAAGAAAAAGCATGCGTGAAAGAGAGCAGCTTGTCATCGCAGCACACGCACGATTAAGAAACACATGATATTCTTTTAGATGTCCATTTGTGCAGTTTCCCCAGCTTGCTATTGTATTATTAACGACGACTGTAATTTTAGTGGAACACTACAGATATAAATGGGACTGTTTCCCACTGCACGCTCAACTATAAAGATGATATACCCTTGAATACATGAAAGCAATACGTGCCCCTTATGTTCAGTTATAATTACAAGAGGAAATTACACATGCGTCGCGGGTGTGTGTTTACTGTGTTAGAATTACCTGAGATATGTTAAATTACAAACAATCCCTTGTGCAGAAATGTAATTTGTTGTGTACACACAGGTATACGATGTACAAATTACGCGTTCTCTCAACATAACTAGTACACTTTTCATAAAAACATCATCGCATAATTCAGACCTACATGATATATACATATATATATAAATATATATACATACGTGCATATATATATATAATGTACTGATGTCTATATATATAAGGCAACAGCTACATACACACAGTTAAGATAAATATAACTTGGTTATCTATATCTAAACCCATTTGTATCTCTGAGAGGGATAACATCCTTGAGTTTGAATTTTGTCAATAGAAAACCACAATATAATTCTATACAAAAAAAATTAAGAGCATTTCCAGAACATTTTCGTAAAATTCAACGTCAACATTGAAATATCATTTTGTTGAAACACAATCAAACAAGAAAATCAAATGAAAGGCTAAGAGCTAACCCGGGATAGTATTAGAAATCCAGATATTACTAAAACAGAAGAAAGAATTTTTCAAGAAATGTCGAAAACTGTTTTTCAAACTCTTCAGTGTTAACGTAAAATACTTATTGTTAGTAAAATTCTAGGATTCAGAATTTGAATTGATGAAATAATTTCGAATTTTCGACTCTCGAACTTTATCAGAATCCAAGACGATGCACTATCCCTAAATTTCATAAAATTATTTTGAACCTTCTGCAACGTCATCAATTTCGCACCTTATAGTCTACATTCGCTAAGTATTGATATATGGTGTTTGTACGCAAAAATAAAAAAATAGAGCAGAATTATATTAGCAACCTATTCGTTACACAGGCTATATAATTGAAATTTTCAAACTAAATTGGGTAATAAATATCTTACCAGAGCCAAAATATTAATTCATAGAGTTCAGACGACTGCTAGAAAATGACCTAATTAATTAGGTGCATAAATTGTGGGAGCTACAAGGTATTTGTGCAACGGTTTGCTCAGTAAGCATAAATTGCATACGTCAATAAATACGGAGGGAATTAATCGGACTGTAATCGTAGACTATAGTTTCGTCCTTATAAAGACTCGTCAATACGATATAGTCATTCCGTAATTAATCAAGTATAATTTCCTCTGTGATTATTGGCATGTGCAATTCGAGGTGACTTACAAGGAAACACCGGCAACTGAGAAACTCTGATTTCGATGAAATTGTACAGACCGAAAGAGTACCTTGCTATAAGAAGAACGCATTTTTAGCGGCCGAATACCCCGAGTTCAGGATACAGTCTCCTCCAAAAATTTGCACAATTTTTGAATTTTTGTAAATATCTCGGAATATAATATGAAATATCTCGGAAACTATCAAAGATATCTTTCCTTTTTAGAATATAATTTGAAGTATATTACATAGTCTCGACGATGGCGGAAATTATTTTCGGAAAAATTAAATAACGGGCGACCGGGCGTCTCCTACCAGATTTTTAATACTTTTTTATTTATAACAATTAAAGTCGGTCTTTGGTAGAAAGCGGTGCTAAATAACAAATTAGGAGAGCTAATAGTAAAGGTATTAAGAAACGATAATAAAGTTTCAGTTGTCCTTGATTGAGGTACATAGATAAGTGTCGTTCTTAATATAAATTATTAATTATTTCGATAAAGTTTGGAAGAAATACGAAATATATTCAGATAGATATGGATTAAGTAGTAAAGTACTTAATGTAGGTAGATATCAATAAACAAAAAATACACGCATTGTATCACATATACCGGTATAGGAAATTAGTAAACAAGAAGAGCGAAGAAACAAACGCATATTTTTATTCATTTATAGCATATTTTTCGTACAGTATTAATTTAAATTTGACATGATATTGAATAGTGCAATAATAAGTAATATGTTTGTAACGATAAGAAATATCCGGAAAACAGTGCAGCAATATTAAAAAGAAACATTCAGTAATGTGATTATTGATATTATAATGCTATAATAATAGTACAATAATGCATGTAGTAATTATGCTATGTAATTATTGCAGTAGTGGCACCACCACGGATAACGCACAGTAGCAGGTTTTTCCTAACCACTACACAATGATGTAGAGTTCGCGTGTTTTGCAAAACAAAACTCTACAGGATTTATATAGGATCCCGGTCTTTTATCTATTCTTATACCACCGGCATTTGAAGACATCGAAAAATCTTGGTGAAGAAAATTTATTGTGGGTCAGCAATTGCAGCTTAATAATACTATTCCTCTGATACAAATCTATGTCGTATGTTCATAAGAGTCACTGTATCAGAAAAGGTTTTGATAAAAATGTTCCATAATCTGAAACCAAACACATCTAGAGATAGTACCATTGCTGCTGGCTTTTAGGGATATTCAAAATTTTTACAGTTTGATCTTTTGGCACTAATTTCTGAACATCGTCAACACAATGCCAACTCCAAGAATCAATTAAGAGAACACCTGTTTGTTCGGTATTTGGTTAGGAAACGTCTGTTAGCTAGGTTTTGAAATGATTTGAACTGAGCTTTCCAGACCTCTAAGAAGAAATATACACATTTAAGAGTCTAAACAATGATTGCGCAACTTGAGATCCAAACGTCTTCGTCCATCTGCCGAAATGGCTCGTAAAATTTTATTTATGATTATGTGTTGTAGAGCGCAAAGATCGCACAACACCTTCAACGGCGTTTTGACCCTTTATTGCCAAAGTACGGCCGGAGTGCATTTCTAGATTAAATTCACTCTCATCGGCGGTGCATACGTTGGTTGTGTCGATAGTAGTGATATGGAGTTTGACTACCATAATAAAATTATTGCTTACCAACCGTAGGTCCTCCATACCAGCACGTGTGGACCGAGTAATAAATTTGGTTATTTTGCGTGACACAATACTATGTACCTTCTTAAAATGCCATGTTCACCATATCCTGCTTTAAACGAGCCGTATTCAATTTGTTGTTAGGTTTCACAGCCCACCTTAAAAGGTCCATGTCATGAACTATTTTCTCCATCATCAATGTTATTTCTAAATTCTGTATGAACGTATTCTGTAATAAACCGTAATTTATCCGAATGAGTGCCATCTGCGATATTGAAACGTTGCTAGTAACATGTTTAACACATTGGCTATATTAATCGCTGCCATTGTGTCAAACTTTAAACGTACACTGCGCGAAGAAATGCTACTGATATATCATTCCGAACGGCGACTTTATATATGCATTCCTACACCGGTATACGTGACACAATGCGTGTAGTTTTGTTTATTGATATCTATTTACATTAAGAACGTAAGTATTTAATCCGTATTTATCTAAATATATTTCGAATATTTCTTTCAAACTTCGACATAATTAGTAATTCAAAGTATTTTATATTTAGGGCGACACTTATCTATGTACATCAATCAATGACAACTGAAACCCTATTATCGTTCTTAATATATTTACTATTGGGCATCTAACTTTGTTGTTCAGCACCGTTTTCGCAAAGCCGACTTGATTGCGATAAATACATAAAAAATATATATATTAAAAAAGGGGTAGATAGCGCCCGGTCGCCCGTTATTTATTTTTTCGAAAATAATTTATAATTTAATAAATTTCATTGAGGCTATGTAATATACTTCAAATTATGTTCTAAAAAAGGAAAAAGCCTGCGATAGTTTCCGAGATATTTGCAAAAATTAACATCTACATATATGCTAATATCGATGTCGAGCCAGAGTTGAGTTTTGCCTAGTTAAACATTTCAAAAATTTAATTTTTTAAATAAATCGTTAGGTTGTTGGTAAAATTATAGTAAGAGTAATTTAAGCCACGAAAGGGACAGCACCCGAAATCTTCTATCTCTCATGTAAATAAAACTTGAGTGTCACCACACCGCCATATCCATTTGGAACCAAGATTAGAAGAGGATTTTTCGGATTTGTGGTAAAATAGATATTCGGTAGAGTACATGAATCGAAGTCTTTGACGGATAAATCAACAGGAGAAATAAAGAATTATACAATAGCAGCTGGGAGTTTAAAGTTTTAAAATTTGATATTATGAGAGACATTATCTATCAATGCTCTCACCATTTATTAGATTATTCCAATGTGAATTGTCATATTCGCGGGATTCTATGTGAGCCTGGAATTGTACATGACTATTGGGAAATTGTTATTATTAAATTGGGACATAGAATTTAAATAAACCAAAAGGTTCATATGCAACTTATTCATAAATAAATGTTAATTAAGTAAAATACAATTTCAGTAGAAGACAGTTAGTAATATTAATTTCTGGAGCCCTGAACGTCGGCCGAAATCATCATCCACTACTTTGTTATATTTCAAAATTACTTCCCATATGTCACCTCTTCCAAAATTTAATAAGCATACATTTACGGCCATATAACGAAAATCTGGGTATGCAAACATATCTTTTTAACGTTCGATTGCCTCATATCCTGTAAATCCGTTTAAATATTAATGACTTCCACGTATAAACGCCAATTTGATGAACTACCGATACGATTAGAGCCATTAATTCGCTCGTATATAAACACTTAAGCTCTTAAACCATGTATTTAAGTTGATTGTAGTTAATGTGTTAACAAATTAGTCAATCACAACCGAATAAATATTTGGATTGCTCTCAAGAGGATAATGAGTTGTCTAAACTTGTTGCAGAACCCTAAATTCGTTAAATTAGTTGGTGGATTATTCCAATGTATTATTACAAACTAGTTGTGTATATAATCTGTGTTGTTTTGTAACTATAGGCGAAAGAGAGAGATGATCACATAACTAAAATTCCTGTATTTTAAACAGTAGTATCGTTTCCGAAGTTGGAGATAATGTTCTTTATTTATTGAAGAATAACATCGAGGCCATGTATAATTTTTTAAATCAAAACCTACGTTCTGTGGAAGGAAACTAAAGTAGAGTATTTACAGGGTATTAATGTGGATTTCTTATAATGTTTTTTTTCGAATTTCATATGTTGAGATCTCCTAAATGTCCAAGACTATCTCAGCTTCATGTCAATGTGACATGTCAATCCTCCTGTATCAGTCGGTGTATTGATGATTGGTGGACTTCACCTGAAATTGTTACTGTTTAGTGTTATTATTCGAGGATGGTATGTGTGTATTAGAATTAAAATAGAAGACCACTGTTGTGTTTCATGTATACATATATTTTCATATATAAATTTTCTGATAATCCCTAAGTTTTTAGCAAATACTATTTTTAATATATCCAAAACTATAATATTTTTCAATGCAAAGTACCAAATGTTTTAATAAGTACTGTAATACGCTAAATATTCAATAACCTGAAAGTGTCATTCAAAATTTCGGCGCTTTTCGTATTTTCAAAATGGCGTGAGCTAACTTCTGAGTTATTTCGAGGTCATTCAAATCGATGACATTAACATGAAAGCTAGCGACACACCTTGCGCTCTGCCTATTCTGTGTTATAGCTAACAATGTGAATACGTCTAATAAGCTTGCTTCCTCTGTCAGGTAGATAGTTCTCTCAACATTTCTCTGTCTTACTGCACGCTAAAAAGGTTTTGTTTGTGTTTCCGAATAACTATTTGAGTTTATATTGTTATCTGCGCACAAATGTGATTGATTCCCAACTATAATTTTTTATGGGTTCATGTGCAGCTATTCTTCTGTTTTGTTAGTTCCATAGCTTTTGTTGTATCGTCACTGTGTATCCTTCTGTACCTTCTATCCAATTTTGTTTCTGTAACTTGTGATATTTAAATATTCATTTGCGGTACAAATCAACCCCCACGCTTTTCGCTTTTGTTTAAAATATAATTCTTTCCTAATGTTTCATAAGAAGATTTATTAAAGTAATAAAAACCTCAAAAAACATGATGGCCGTTCTAGCAGTTAATGTATTCATGTTTTGCGAAATAGATAAATACCGTTTATTGAACGTTAAGATCCGAGAGTTTATTATTACTATGAACTACATATTCGATGTTAAAAGTTTAAATTTAATTACGTATTTGTTACAGTTTCTTTGCATCTGGCTATTAGTTCAACCAATATACAATTTCAGAATTACAAAAGATATTATGCTTGTATAATTTACGTTGTGTTCAAGTTTCCAAATCTAACTGTCGACCTGGTGAAGCACCACGTAAAATGATTTATTTGGATCTTTCAATATTGGATTAAAAATCGTGAAGTCGTAATTGTCATAATTTTACATTAATGTAAACAATAAATTGTGGAACCACCAAAACATTGAATATATTTTAGACAATTACGTCGTGATTGGCTTTGGGTTTAATAAATTATTCAACTATGACACGTAACCGCTAATATCACGAACTTACTACCTAGGAATAACGAGCGAAACAATAAGCAACTTACTTAAACATGAATCGTTTTACATGCAGGAAAAGGACAAAATGGGGAAATTGCTGTAGCAACGATGGTCCGGGCGGATTTCTCTTTCAAACTGAAAATTCCGGTCGTTGCTCCGTACATTTGATTGTTCGCGGCCCGTCGGTCTCCCAAACCATCCTACTGAAATGCTAATTTATAATTCAGACTCGCCATGTTCTTTGTAAATGTCCCACGTTAAGTAAATGATTTAGAGTGTACGAAACGGGTTCGAAAAAGAGATCATCCAGATGTTTTCCCGTTCCTTATAATATTGAATTCCCTTAAACGTGAGTCGTATACATACATTTAAATAATAATGGGATCCGTGCTACCGTACCATAACCTAAATAATTCGTAATTTTCCGTGTATTAAGGAGAATAATGGATTAGATTGCCATGTTTAATATTTAGGCGGAGAATTTTGCTCGCTTTTAATTGGAGCACAAATTAAATTTTGATAACTCCTTAGTACTTGGCTGAGATTAGATTGTTTAGTTCCCAATTGCAGTCTACTTCCATATAGTCAACATATTTGTAATTAAGAAATTAATTGAATAAGGGTAAATTGAAAATAACTCTAGATCCTACGAAAGATATTAATACAAATACAAATCTAATAAGATAATTCGATTGCATTTTCGCAGCCAATATAGAAACGTTTCTTAAAAGAAGGTACTATCTCTTTCAGTAATCATCATTCGATAGGTATGCATGAGCAGTGTTTCACATTTTTTCCTTAATACTATTTATCATCAGGTGACAAAGTAAGTATTAAATATGAATGTGCTGAAGACAATCAGATCAGTTTCAATCCAAAAATTGTACTATAAGCTCTACTGATTCAGCGAACTTATAACTTATTGGATTTCAGTTTACCATTCGCTTTTGTTCGGCGCTTTCTTCTCCCAATTCATAATTTAAGGAATATTTATATATGTCTCCACTACCTCCTTATACTCTTTCTTTGGTGTTGCATGTTATTATCTGCCATTCTTATTGCGACTTCTATAATTCTGGGTTGTTTGTGTATATCCCTGTATCCTGGATTTTCTTTTTACTACGCATCCGGCACTTTTTCGTTGTCGACAACCTTTCTAGGAATGTTTCATTCCTATACTCGCACGTTTCTAATACAATATTAAAATCAGCTGTGGATCCACTTACTGCAAATTGATATAAATTGCGAAGCTGTTTGACGATTTCGTGTTATCTTGCCCTATTTTATATCTACTTTAGGGGCATACGTACCATAATTACTAACACTTTATTAACACCAAGTTCTTCTAAAACTCCAAACATTTCATTTATTCTTTATCACATAAAATAGTAGGGATCTATAATAATAATAATATTTATTTCTAAAAAGTAAAATATTTTAATAGAAAAGCTCATCAAATATTATTATATACTAACTAAGTATTGTGTGTATTGCTAAATAATTCTTGCATATTATAATAACGGTTATTTATCAGATATTGCTTAAGGTAGTTCTTAAATTTATCATACTGTAATTATTTGAATGTGTCGGGTATATTATTATAAATCTTAATATTTATATACAGCAATTTATAAGTAGGATATCCACATCTAAGGAATCAAGCATAACTATATGGATATCTAGTTAATGTAGTTACCGGATTAGTTGACCAAACGGTTAGATTAGCTGATCCTGAGTTTAGGGAAAGGAATTTAAACAAAGTTGAACAAATCTTAGATAAAAATAATGATCCAAATAGTTTTACGAAAAAATAATAAAAAATAGAATTAATGAATTATATAATGGGCTGATTGAAAATAATGACAATAAATGTTATAACGCTATTTCTTATCAAACAGATTTAAACGAACAAATAAAAAACTAATTTAATAAAAACAATATAAATATAATTCCAATATTCATTCCAAATTATAGTGACAGATCTCTTTTTACTAACACTAAATCTAAAATAAATAAACAAAATCAAAGTAATGTAGTTTATAAAATAAACGGTAAAGGCGCTGATGATTGTTACGACGGTTACAACAAATATCTGGGGTATTACTTTGATTTTGAAAACGCAATTATATTAAAAGCTCTTAATTTCAGGTCCCCCACCAAGTCTTCCAATAATAACGTTATGCCTCTATAGCGCAATTCAACAAAATTGAACTTCCGTCACGTGAATGAACCATATCATTTCTTGTAGTTCTCTTGACGCTCAATCCAAATCCAACCGCTGAATTGCTGTAGCACGTTAAGATCAGTACTAAAAAGACAGTTTCCCATGATATTTTGGGTTATCTTACAACAGTGAATTAGTACTATTCTTTACCTTCAAAACTCCAAGCACGAATAATACTCGATAATTAGGCATTGCCGGAAAATTCCATACGTCCGGTTAGTCCACAAAACCAGATTGAAGGTGTTTTAAAGCGACTTTGAAATTTAGAAATTCGAAGAACTAAATATCAGAGGCAACATATACTAATTTGGGGATAAAATATACAGTTACAGAAGAATGGTGGTTGATGAACAAGTTTTGATGGCATAGTCGAATTTTGCAGGCGAGGTTACGTAAGAATCAACGCAAACTATTCCTGTAAAAAATCGTTCTCTACCATTGCAATTTATCTTGTGTGGGGATTACCAGGAGTTATGTTTTGAGTATAAAGCACAGTATCAATACAGGTTAAGAAAACTAATTTTGTGGCAGCAACTAATCAAATAATTTGAGTACGCCTCGGCCAAAATTAACTACACAAAATAATTTCGCAGAACAAAGTTGAACAGGACGATTATCAGAACCAAATACAGTGAATAGCAAGAATAATAAACACATCTCTGACGCGCAGATGAGAATACCTGAATATTCCATAGAGCCATACATATATCACAATTTAAATTTGACAGAAATTAATCCAACTACGATGCCTATTACGGGTGAACGATGAGAAGTATTATTGCAAAATATTTGTGAAAGTGTTAAGGAGTTTAATCCGAAAAAGGTCGCGTTTACAGAAGAGGAGCATATTTTGCAGCCATTAACAACTACACCTCACAAAGTTCCATTTGTCTTTTAATTACATTATTATGACATGTGTTTGGATTTTTGTGAAATGCATCTTCTTCGACGATGAAACCATCTTCATAAACATATCTTCTTTATTTATTGTATAGTCGTAGTCAAATGGGCTCTTATCCCCTTCTGGAGATAGAATATATATGTATGTAGATACAAGTATGCTGTATTTTTGGTATAGCTCGTCAAAATATATATACAAACTACTTTACATCCTCAAATGTAGACAACACAATATATAGGAAATGAGCCACCTTATACACTCACTTTCATTCTTCTGTAGTTGATATCGTTGGAAACATCTTACCTACAAATACGGTCTAGCTCGCTATGGTTAGGAGATAAAATTCGCCTACGCCGAGTAAATGAAAGATCAACATGCAGTTACGTACATTAGCTACGATAAGCAGGTTTCACCCCTCCACGGCGGCGTAGTAAGGTATGTTTTCTACTAGAAAATGCATTCCTTTGATAATGCTTTAATATAAAACTAGTAAAATCAATGAGTCTTCATTTTACATTGTTGAAGTTTCCGTTAACCTAGCATGCAACAAAGGCATTTCTATCCACACTTCAAGTTTAAACAATATCCGTACTGCATACAACCCTGTTCATCGATATTCGTAAGACGTTGACCAACAACTGCGAGTAGTTGAATGGCGTGCGACCTACACCATCGCTCGAACTCGATCGCGTTTGAGAAGATAACACGCAATTGTTTCAGCGCCTTATTGATATCTCAATTTATAACAAAGTCAGCCGCTTTAAATCACTGGTCTGGGCAAATGCAGCTCTGGACGTCATAACACAGAAGCCGATGAATTATTCAAACGGAAAATGACGCTTCTCGCCCTTCATTGTCTACACCGCGTTCCATTTTTCCTGCGATCGAATACCCCCTCACCATCGCGAGGAACCCATATTCGACAGGAATTGGTAGGAGCTTATCTAACGAGCGCAGCCGGTGTATATAATAAACAGCTTCTCCGATTTACTTGCATTCTAGCTGCATTAATAACTTCTCGGTTATGGTCAATTATAGCCAGGAAGTCAAATATCCTATTAGCGCCCTGTAGTGTATTTAAATATTAATACAAGCTACATTATGTATTGTTCTAAATATAAATTGTTCTAGATGAATGTTGAGATCGCCAGAAAGTAGAGGGCATTTCAATTAATTTTGCACAAATTTTGAGCAGCTAAATTAAATTTACGGACTGCTGTCGTAAGATAAAGATGGAGTAAATAAATAGTCTCTCTGTCATTTAAAAATAATTCCGAAACAGGGAAATATCGAAAGCCACGAAAAGCCACAAAATGTATGTTTCGAATTGAACTACATTATTATCCCATTAAACTAATTAAAGCAGTTGCACAACTATGCAGGAATTGCTTATCATTGAAAGGGTGGGTATTTGAATTCGACAGAGTTGGCGGGCCGTAGTGACTAATCTGCTTAATTATGATTAATGAGGAGCAGGTAGTGTTAAAAGAAATGTAGAAAGAGTGTTACCAGTTTGATGTATATCTTAATTTTATGCGTTAAGTGAAAAATCGGTAATTTGAATCGGCGAGCATGTGTCCGCGAAGGTACTTGATGGAGGCCGTGGCGACGTGTTCACTCGCAATAATTACATTGAATTTTCATGTTCTCGCTTCGCAAGTAAAGCACGAATTTGGTATTTATGAAAGAAAGGTTTCTCAGATTTGAAATGCCATTAGAAGCGTTATGGGGCGTTAAGGAGAATGCATAGCAATTTTGTTACCGAGTCCACCGGACTTACAGGCAATACCGGGCGTTCCTCTTACGTAAATGGATTCCGGAATGCTATTCAAGTGCGGAGTGACCTCATCAGCGCTTTCAACTACGGAATGTAGTAAATGTAATTTTATTGTTACCAATTTAAGTTTTCCACTACAATGATTATCCCACCGCAATCGAAGCTTTAAGTCACACTTTTGGAGGTTGGTTTCATAATGTACATGTGTAAACATGTACCACATGTTTCAGTTGATTTAGTGCTACAGCAAGCAACTATACTATGCTGATCCAAAGTTTCATTCAAAATTATTTTACCTTACTTTCGAGGTGGAAGTCAAAGAATTTTATTCGTATGTAACATTCGATATATATCATGAGCGACATTTCTGTACAATTTTGTACCTTCTTCAGCATGACCTAACAATTTCGTGAACCTTGTAGAAGTTTCATTTGATTTAAAATAACAGTTTCTTAATGCGTTGTATCTTTGTCGCTAATTTTAGTTTCATGGAATATCTGACGTTTAAATAAAGAATCATTACCATTATTTATTTCAGGTTAGTAGGCGATGTTGCTAGAATGTCAGCTAAGTAGCAGGTTGAAAATAAGAGGAACAAAAATAAGAATATGCAGCAACCTAGCTATTAACGCTACAATACAGTGACAAAATCTAGCCTGCAACTGAAAAAGAAGAAACAATTACGAATAACTGATACGAAATACTTAATACAAATACTTAGAATAAAAGTAATAGATTAAATTAGAAAACAAAGATATAAGTGATCGACCTAGAGTTAAGGAGATTAATCATATTCGAGGAAAAAGTGAACTAAGATAGTTGGAATGTAAATTTTTGATGGATAACGACGGATAGTTACAAGTGATGGTAGTGATACAGAAGTAATAAAACCTAAGCGACGGTCAACTATAATTTAAGACGAAAGAAGCATTGAAATACTGAAGGCAAGTAGACTGAAATGGACAGAAACGTACAAAGGAACGTATTCTAGAAAAGATTGACATAGACAATACTCATACCTATCTTTTTATCGTCAGTCGTTTTGGCCTTGGAAAGCACAGTTCGGTTGATAGAAAATCAGGTGTCCCGGAATTAATAAATATTGTGTAGTGGGATTTATCGTTATGGTCTAATGTTACTGAGCTATTTCATATGTATATAATTGGTTGGATGCCAAATAAATGCAGTAACATTACACGTAAAAGAACATTCAAAAGAATAATGAATTTGCAAAATTCAGGCCTGTTTGCAACTTAAGAACAGCTATTTCCTGAGGAAACTTTTTAGTGCATGGATTTATCTTGCTCCTGTTATGTATAAATTGGGGTAGGATAATCGTGTCGTCCCAGTATCCGCAATAGCTAGAGCAGCCAACCGAACTCGGACGCGCCTGTCTGCGATACGTAAACATCTACCGGATGCCAAAGCAGTTCAAATTCGTAAAGTCCACCAATGATTGGCTACTCCAGCTGTTGTTACAGCTGAGACGACACGATTATCTTATCCTAGTATAAATTCTAGTTTAAAGTGGTAATTCCAAACCGTTAAAGGTAAGGTGAGCTAGGATCATAGAAAGGAAATTGCAGGAATAGAAAGTCAAATTAAATCTCAAACCAAGAACGCCAAAACAAAGAAGACTTCAGAACTATTATTACTTAATATAGTTATTTAAAGATGCATTTTAAGGAAATGGAACTACGACATTTGTACGTGAACACACATATTTAATATTCAAGTTCTGGAATTTCCACATGTTGAGTAAAGGAAAAGATTCTAAATTACATATTTGCCGGAATACGAAAACGTCGGTGGTTATAATGAAAAATATAATTGAACTTGCTCTCAGAAGTAAATCCGGGATATGAAAGGCGAATAAAATGCGTGTGGTTTAACAAAATCGATTTAGGGTAGATTTCAAACTAATGGCATAGGAGATACGTGTTGCATGCACAAACGAACGTGGAATGAAGCAAAGCTCAAACTGTTGGCAAGTTTCAAATGTATACTCTGTAATATTGTTAGTCATAAAAAGGGCACGTATTCAAGTTATTTTTCTTTTTTCTGTTTAAATGAGTAAATAGGTAATGACTGCAGTGCAATGTAACTGCAGCCCATTTAGTTTAGTAACGCTATAAAAGAACAATTAATTGAGAGTGTGATTTAGAGCATTGAAGAATTTTTGGGCTTTCCGGGTGAGAAGATATGTTTGCCATTAATTTATTTCGTGAAAATTTGTATAATATTCTATATTATTGAACGTATTAAGTATTTATTATTTTATCTATATAAATGGTTATTTGTCTATTTGTTTTCTTGTTTGTAATACATATATTTCTTTTACTATTGATATAGTGCATAAATTTCTATGCACTCAGAAGCATTATACTTTTATTTTCTTTGTATATATGCATATATTGTGAAGAAATAATGTAATACTGAAATAAATATTATTTATATTATTATTATTAGTTTAAAAAATATTACTGCTTTAAATTTGTATGTTTAACGAAAAACTCAGAACAAAGTTTTACATTCTATATCAGCATTTCGAAAATATTTATATAATTTAGTAATAAACATTGATACAGGCGAACAAGAGCATTTGCATTTTTTACGGTAATGCACCTTCTAAATTTGATAGCATGAATTAGGTACGTATAACTGTGTTCAGATAGTTAAAATAGCAGTAGCAGCTCCAAATCTTAGCACGCAATCATGCTTGAAAATGTAATCACATTCTCAACTTCCGTACTATTAGGTTTCAAGTTTAATACAATATTCGTAATTGTTTGATTTCTATAGTTATTGAAATAGGACATACAGCTAGATATTCTTTCACTACAGAGGACAGAACATTCTTTGTCCATTTTCATACACACATGCTACCATTCAAGAACTACAGAGATAGACCAACAGTTTAGTTCAAAATAAAATCCATATTTTATTCCACAATCTATTAAACAGACGAATGTAGTACACATCAATAAATAAACAAGTTCGATTTACTGTAATTGCCCCGTTTAAGTCCATTTACATTTTTTGCTGAGGTCGACGAAATTCATTCTCATGTCGTTTAAATATTTGATCAAGGTCGCTTTACCAATTTTTTGTTATGAATGAAACTTTCGAAAGCCATCCTCGTTTAATCAGTAATTCTATTAAACTAACATTAAAAGCTGAATCGAGCTTATTAACTTAAACAACTGTAACGTTGGTGAACTGTATGTAAATATACACACATTCAAAATTTATTACGACGCCTGCGTGGGTCTGTTTCGTCATAGGAGCTATGGAAGGATATACAAGATATGAATTGGTCGCAATGTTTTTGTCACGGATGTCGGTGTCAACATTCTCGTGATGATTTGATATATTCTCAAATTAATTGAGGAGGCTCTCTAAAGTAATTAGTTCGGTCCAAACAAGCTTCGCACCAAACTAATTAAATTTAGTCGCAATGACGGGTTGATATTTCAGGACGCAGTCAACGAGAGGACTAAATATGCTACACTTTGTTAACTTTCCAGCGTTTGATTTTTACGTTCTACTTTTGTATACAGCCCGCTATTGTAAATTGATTAAACTACTGGAAATGAATGCTATCAGCTACAGTCCTAACTTTTAATAATTTTCAATGTACAATCTTAAAAGGAAAAATTGAATAAGAACGATAATTAATGAAGTTTTATGAGGAACGTGGATCTATGCACATATAAATAGATACATATTTATTGACTCTATACATACAAACTTGCGCAACGTTAGCGTTTCAGAATAAAACAAGAGGCACTCTTTCACATTGTATACGTCTGTTTCTTGATTGTAGCAATAATTTCAAAGATATTTAGTATTAAAACGGTTACTCAATGTTAAATACTCTAAAATAAGCTCAAGTAATCTGTCCTGTATGCACAGCTTTGTCGTACAGTGCACAAAAGCGAAATTAATAATAATATGTATTCTGATGACCTAAATTATGTGTGTAAGCCGTTAACAAACTTGTGTGCGCTATAATATTTTTATTTAGTTCAAGAGCTTACTTGTTCTTATTCGGGGTTACAGTGTTCTTCTTTACAATAAACACACATGTGTATGTGTTGGAAGATGTTGTCCAAGCGTTCTGTGTAGTTAAGAAAATGGTGTACAAGTGTATAGATCTTCAATACTCCCACAATCCCTAAAAGCGTTCAAAAACATTTTCTGCGACTTTAATTTCGACAAGCAGGAACAGAAACAATTTACTTCGATTTAAATCGAGGCTATATGAACTTAGAGTTATTAATTCGATGTTTTGTCGCATTAAGCTAGGCGTCCACCTATCCGCATCGTACGTATCGGACGCATCGCATCAAACGGATCGTAGTATTCTTTACATAGGAAGCCATAGAAGTGCGTCCACCTATCCGCATCGTACGGATCGCACGAATCTGCCCGTCGGCAATGCCGACGCCGTTCCTCCGAGAGGCAACTTTTGCGATGCGTGCCGATGACTCACTACGAAAGTCCGATAGTTGCATCGGCAAATCCAATAGCTGTCGATACTGTGAACGCATTGGAAAGAAATAATCCGTTTGAGTAGGCTTCCACCTATCCGCATCGTACGTATCGGACGCATCGCATCAAACGGATTATTTTTGTCAATTCATTCACAGTATCGGCAGCAATTGGATTTGCCGACGCAACTATCGGACTTTCGTATACGTACGATGCGGATAGGTGGACGCCTAGCTTTAAGTAATCCATAATTTCTTATGCTGTGGGATATGATGGTTATATGCATTGTTATGGTGAAAGGTGATCTTATTCTCGGCGTTAGTTTTTCGGATTTCATTAACAAAATCCAACAAATAAATAATTGTGCACCAATCAACACTGACGTTTGACGAGTTTCTTTAGGACAGCGTTCCGGAGACACTACGGACTGGGGCCCATAGCCAGTCAATGGCTTGGCGACTGTTATTCCCTCTTTTTTCTTGTTAGGATTAGGCGTTAGGAAATTCTTCTCACTCATGTATAGTTTGGGCGCGCAGCAGTAACAATTACGAAACAAGTTGCGACAGCCGACATATACACAGAACTACTCGTATACCATATCGATTCAGTACTGACTAGATAAGGGCATGCCGAAACATAATATGCTGCTACCGCTATTTTCCCAGACTACTAATGTATAATCGACTTTTGAGGTCATTCGGGCATTCAACTAGAATTTGGACGAACTTGCCAAGATTTATATCTGCAATTAAAAATCACCGTTGTCCATCGGGTGTAATCCCGCTACTTTTAGGTTGAGAGTCCAATATTTCAAAATTCAATTAAGCAAATTTTATTTGCTAATTTATACAAATATTAGAAAAAAAAAAGTAGCATATGACTTTGTGCACATTTCAGAAAATTTTTATATACCTCCTTTATAAGGATATATTTACAATTTTGTTCTGATGAGTAAACGAAAACATTCAATTGTATCTAAATCCCGAACTAGCTGTTACAATGATAATTACATCGCCTTCTATGTTATCTGCTATCTGCTTATGTCTTATCAAAAATAAATGCATTCATTTGACGAGGAGAAACGCGTGGACCCCAAAGTCCCTTACCATTTAAAACAAAAATTTTGACTTCGAACAAGAGGATTATCATGGTTCGTGGTCTCATTATAGAACTTTATCGGCGACGTATGTAACCATCGATGAAATGTATATTGCCTACTTGGTGCAAGGTTTGTACTCGCGTATAGTGGCAAGACCCAATGCGAGCCTGAGGCACACACGTATTAGTTTTCACCCAAATCGGTGCGCCATAAGTTAACATAATATCATTTTTAGAGAAGAAGCTTATTTTTCTTGGTGGTGCTGGGACTTACCAAAATCGAATGAATTTCTTTAGAGAAAGATTAGTGGTTGCCGAAGTTTTTATAGTATTGTTTTTAATTTGAGATGTAAAGCGCACACGATTATCCAACTGAACGCCGAGATAGCGAATAGAATTAAGGAGAGTTTGGACTCGTGCAATTCTGAAGAGGCTGCAGCGACGCATTAAAATAGACAATGAAGATATTGAAGAGTTTGCTGATAACTTTTAGCAATTCAATTTTTCAATTTGGTAAAAGGTTTTAACCGCTAGGATCACGTAATGTTCCAAGAAAGAACAGTTAATTTTAGTTCCAGTATTTCTAGAAGTTAAACAGGTATGAAAGGGTCGAATAATAGGTATAGGAGAGCTGTTTATAATTAATGAATATAATAAGCCATTGACCTATATATCTACGAGTACAAATACAGTGTGTGGACGAGCATTAAACGCGTTCATACTTGTTTGAGTATCCCGGAGGCTCTTGGAGTAGACGCTAAAACCTAAGCCTACCAAAGTACCCGCGACCAAGTACTTGTATCAGCACCGGGATATGACAAGGTGCCCACGATGACGTAGCTGATTCCCACTACATTAGCACATAGGACAAGGTGCATGATTCTTAGAGTAGTCCTATCATCAACATAATATATTGGGCAACCTGGACCAAAAACCACAATTTTATTGTCATTGGTGCAGTTGAACAAGGTAACCCCACCCGAATTGTTTATATAGCATCCGCATGCGTAGTGCTCCGCAAGATGGTTTTGCCATATCATCTTCTTCGAACTGTTGCAGTAACCGACTTAGGATCTGCCATGCGCAAGGAGGATTCGTATCACCTCATTCTCTCTCGTATCTTGAAAAGAGATGATCAATCGTGGAAGGAAATAGTGTTCTTCACGATAATGGCCACTCCTGCTGACCATTTCTCCTACCTGCTCTTCCTACCGTGAAGCTTCGCACTCGGATCTTCTTACTATTTTCACGCAAATTGGTTTCAATAAAGTGGATCAGTTCCCCAAGCGTGTTGGAGTTGCATGCACCGAAGGGCTATAAGTTTGTTTATTGAATGTTGCCTCAGGTCCCGCAGTTTTTGCGTGAGCCGCCTAATTTTAACCATTTATTTATGTCAGCAATTGCTTCACCCATATTTTTCAGGTGTTTAAAATTTCGTATTAGCAACCGGTCATTGTGACTCTGCAGGTTCGTCTGGGTTTCCTGAAGCATTTGAGTACGTTGCGTCGCCGAATGTTGTTTTAACGCTTTTCTTTTTCTTGTTCACAGTTTGGTTACAAAACACTCCCTTTTCGAAGTACTAAACCGGTTAACCGTCTCTACTCTCACTTCTGTATCAAACTATGCTTATACCATTTCGCTACATGGAATGCTTTAGAACTCAGCAGTTCTAATAGTATGTATATATAATAGTAATAATATATTTGCCCAACAGGTTAACCCCTATTACAGGACAAAACTATAAATACATACATATATACATTGTGAATACACATATTACAAACTAATTAAAATATTTTACATTAAAAAAGTAAAGGTATTGCTATAAATAAAACGAAATAAAATAAAAGAAACCATTCACTTCGAAAAGGAACCGACGAAAATGTCTTTAGACAGAACATTCGCGTTACGGGTCATGTGGTGGATTGGCGCTCGAAGTAATAAATTGATCCTTGAGGTTGGCATACTGAAAGTATGTACAGTTTAACATCATCCGCGTACGCCAATACAGGACAGGTAAGTGATTGTAAGGGATCATTTATAAATAGATTGAACAGGAGCGGGCCTAGGTTTGATCCCTGCGGTACACCACTAGTAGATACAAACTCAAATGACTCAAATCCATTATAGAAAATATAATTTAATCTGTGTGTTAAATATGATTCCATTAATAGGCGTAATCCAGGAGAGAAACCAAAAGAATCTAGCTTGTGTAAAAGAAATCTGTGATCAATGCCATCAAACGCGTGGAAGAAGTCTGTATACATGGCATCCACCTGTCCTTGATTATCCAAGACTTTGCTGGCATACTGGGTGAAGGAAGCCAAATTGCTCGTTGTAGAACGCCCATTCATAAATACATGCTGATGTGGCGATATGTATTGTTTTGTGTTGAAATATGTAGTGCAGTACAAGTATTGCTCAAGCACCTTAAACAAGTTATTCAAAATAGAGATCGGCCGATAGTTAGAAATTAAAGCTTTGTCACCCTTCTTGTAGATTGCGACAATTCTTGCTCGTTTCCATAGTTCTGGGAAGGTGGACGTACTAATTACCAGGTTAATAATCTTGGAAATAGGTTTGTTCAATTCGAAGCGAGCATCCCTAAGCAAAAGGCTTGGTACAAGGTCTTCATCAGCAGTCTCATCTCTGCAGATCGGACGAATGTTGAATGTCTGCAGTTGCTCTCAGGTAAAACTATTGTGCAAGTTGACAAATAGGTTTCGGCGAAACAGTAAGCAAATGCGTCTACAATATTTTGGGATCATCCAATTTAGTTCCGTCAAACGAAAGCCGGCCGGGAATACGTCTCCTCCGCTACCTAGCATGACGAAAGGTCCATAATTGCTTAGAATCAGATTTAATCGGAGACTCTATAAATGCAATATGGGATTTGTGATTTGATTTTTGATTGATACATATATATATATATATATATCGGATGGTATCAAAGCGATTGATATTTTTGATGGCGCCATTTGGAGAACGTTTTTCTGCCAACAGAACGATTATCTTTGAAATAACAGAGGTTACATAGGTAACAAGATTTTTGAGAAAGAAAATATTTTGTGTGTTACTAAATTTAACAATCAAAGTTTAGCTAAGAAGTCGAAGATCATAAACAAATTTAAAATTATTCAAATTAAATTTTCAAACTACATACTATTTACGTATGGACAATGAGCAAGGCGATGCTTAAATTCGCTTATAGCATTACTTAATAAATGTTGATCACCCGAAAATCCACACTAGATGATGGAGGGACACAATTCCGACCAAAGAATGGGCACGAATTTTCGGTAATTCAGTCATGGGCTCGTTTTTATTAAAGGTGCATTAAATGCTGAAAAGTATTTGCTATTACTGCAACGAAACATAATACCCACAATTGTTGCTGTCGATTCAAATCCAGAACATCCGCTCTTGCCAGATAGCGCCTTATGGTTGCAGCACGATGGTGCACCGCCACATTACTCTCCAACTCTTTACAATTATTTTAGTACAATTTTCCCAAACAAATGGATTAGTAGGCGAGGAGCAATTGAATGGCCAACAAGACCTCTCCATTTAATTCCACTCGATTTCTTCTGGTGGGATTACCTCAAATTCAAGGTGTATCTAAATTTAAAATAATTTCGTTTTTTTCTAATTTGAAGATTATAATAAATAAATAGAAATTAGGTTAATACCTCCCCAAGTATTAAATAATGTCATAAACGAATTTGAACATTTGAATAATTTTAAATCTGTTTATAACTTTTGACTTTTTAGTTAAATTTTGGTTGTTGTTTGGTTTTGCATAATGCGTAACATATTTTTTCCTCAAATATCTTGTTACCTATGTAATCTCTCAGGAATCATGTTCTGTATACAGAAAAACGTTCTTCTCCAAATGAAGTTATTAAAAATTGGGGTTAGCATTTAAAAGAAAAGTAGGTGATGTCACAACGTGCTGAAAATATATCTATTAACTCTAGACTTGTTGTTTAAGTGATCTACAAGTGGTAGAGAAGATATCTAAAATGATAAGTCCATAGGTCACAAGACATATATATATATATATATATATATATATGTATAAATAACATATATATATATATATATATATATATATAGATTTAATCTTTTGGGAAGGTAATAAGCATCACCTGCTAAGTAGAATTCTTTCATTCCATCAATCAATGAATTCCAAAGGATAGCTAGAGCTTCTCGCAAAATTCAAATCTTTTTAAGCTGTACACTGAAGACAAAGTATCCTATTCAGTCTTGTTAATATAAATTATTTGCAATAGATCACATATCAGATTCTTTTCCGGAATTAATTAAAATTATTTCTTCTGAGTCTCCAACAGTAAAAGTGTGAATGAAATAAAATGACATTTCTTGCGACACAGTGTACTGTAGTCAGTAACAGGGACAATCTTATTACAATACTTATACATATTACACCCCGATCTTAAAAAGAATTAAATTACACAATAATTAAGTTATATGGACCGTTGTTAGTGATACATGTATTCTAAAGTTTAACCTTAAGTACATCAGTCTGATGATGCAATACAGTAAATTGCGAAACGTCACCTTACGTACCATTTGGTTAATCACACTTTTACTGTTAGAAACCCCAAGAAATAATTTTCATTAGTTCCACACCGGATAAGAATCTGATATATGATCTGTTGCCAATTATTTATATTAACTAACAACTTACAACTAAATATCATATCTTGCTTTCAGGTGAAAATTTTGCGAAGTTTTAGCTATCCTATCACATAAATACGTATGATACCGAAAAGGAAACATGTATGTCCTTTTTAGGTTATTTCTATTAGTAGGGCTCACATTTGGCTGCTTCAATCAACATAAATGTTATGTTATACTTCCAGGTATGCGATAAATACATTTACTAATTTAAGATTTGTTGGTCTATTATAAACTGTTTTCCTACTTTATCATAAATTTCAAAGGTGTTGGATTGTGTAATTTTAATTTTTACGAAAAACATATTCTAGACGTGATTAACTCCTTTTAACCCCTTTTCACACGCCATGAATTAAACACTACATTTAATACAGAAGTCTGTGGAAATCAGAACAGAATTTATGCTCGAAGTAAACGAATCTGCTAGACCATAATTCAAGTTCCGACCACAAACGGATACACTTTAACACTTTCCTTGAAGGATCAAAGGACTAATTCAACAGTCGCATTAGGTGCTGTCGCGTGATTAATTGTTACTCTAATTTCTAAAAGTATTAATTGAAACACAACGGCATTATACAAGCTACTGTTAAAGTACGAATTATTACACATAAATACAGGTTAGGGTAGTATTACGAGGTCGCGTCTCGAACGCTAAAATACAGTTCGCATGCAAACTGCTGAACTGCAATGGGGTAAACGGTAAATGTTGTCCATTTAATGCATTGACTTATAAATTAGAATATTTAGAAAATTAAAAATATTGAATAGATTAAAATAATAACTGTTGATGTAATGTTTTAAAATCTACTTTAATTAAAGTAAAATTTATTGTGTAGAATTTGAGCTCTTTTCGTATATAAGGACACGCTAAAACATTCAACAGCCCCAAATTGTAGGTAATAGTTGCGACAAGTTTCTACCTAACAAAATTATATTCGGGCTATAATTTGAGGATCTTCTCCATACAGTGGAATAGTATGAAATCATATAAGAAAAGAATAAGATATAGTTCACATGGAACATGATTTTGTTCCGATATTTCAAATTCTCATTTCCTAACATAGTGTTTACATTTACAGGGTAAATAGTATATATGATTTTCATTGCCTATTATAGTATCACATATAGGAGCACAAGCTTTGGTGCATTTCTTGGTACCACTTCATGCCGCGTTATTCATCGATGAAACCGCGACTTACCAACAAAATAAATTTTCCTTAATCATTGAAAACAGTGCGCACTCGACCCAGCTGTTCCAAATATCTAGTGAATCGTTTCTTACAAAGGGAGACTATTCTACTTTAAGATATCTCGCATCGTATTCACGTTTTCTGCTGTTGTGGAACATCCAGCTCTTGAATTATTTGCACAAGGTTAAATTTGAACTTCCGCGTACTATCTCCAAATGCTGCCCAAATACAGATTCCCTTAGTTCAGACCCAACTTCACATTACTTCAAGATAAACTAACTTTCAGTCTTAAGAGAGTTGTCGTACCATATATCCAAAGTGCAATGTTACCAATCAATTATGTTAAAGGCGTAAAATGCGGCACATCAATTTCAATAGTTTACTAAACAATCATCATTCTAAGTTGCACCTTCCGGAGGAACTAACTAAGAACTTCAACTACAAAAATCGATAACACTCTTCACAAGCGCACTCAAAATTATTTAATTATCATATTAGCAGATAAAGAAGCAAAGAACAAGTTCGCATACAAGTGCTAGCGTATAGGGCCAAAAGTATTTTCAGTACTTAACTCGTCTGGTTTGCATCACGTAGACAGATATTAATTTTCGTCTCCGTTTTCAGTTTCTTTCGCTTACGTAGTTATATAAAACTCCAGTAGCAGAACGATGTTCCTTAGCCGTAAGGTGCAACTAACTCAGAAAATAATTAATAAAAGTGTGTTACAGATTCATTATAAACTTTTGTAAGTAATCGCTTCGAGCAAATTTGTATGAGAAAACAAATATGAAGTTTGTAATTAACAATCAGACACAAAAAACGAAAGCTGACGTTTCACAAAGCAGTAGAGTGTATAACCTGCATAATATATAGTTGAGAGTCAGCTGGGCGCAATTGGAAATGTAAACGCGCTGAGGAAATTATGCACACAGTAGCTCAAATGTATCGCTTCTATCGCTTTCACTGGCGCATGCTGACGAAAACCCTAACATCTCTCTTACACATAATAAGCTCTTTCATTATTTTCGCGTGTCAAAACTTTTCTATGCATTGTTACATTTCCTCACTCTCAAAACAACCATTAGCAAGATAGTTACGGAAGTTATAATTGGATGCCGTAGAAAAGTGAACCACTTTCGGGATTGAAGCTACAAGGATACACATACGTGCGCACTATAAAATCAAAACGAAACAAGCTGCATAGTCTGTAGACAATTCCTCATTGAATGTGCATTGTCGGTGTCATCTGGGTTGTAGAGAGTTCTGTAGACCAAAAAATTGCCTTCGTTTCGTAACAAATCCTTTCATATGGCACAGAGCCGCAAGCGTGAAATACAAGCTAGGAACAGACGATAAAATATATAAGAATACACCGTCCTCGGCGGTTGACTGAATGGAACTCTAAAGGAAACAATTACTTCGGCAGTGGAATAACACGCAAGAAACGAATTTATAACGATATATTGATTTAAGACACATCTGAAAGTCATTTTCGCTGGTCATATGAATATAGATTAAAGTACTTTCCCTAATATGCAGTATTGTTAAAAAATACTTGTATATTTAAATATGTTTATCGATTTTATTATTTCCTGCCACTATTGGACGCCCTGGCGATACAGTATTTCTGTAAAGTATGTGCCACAATCTTCATGTATTACTATTTTATTTCCGAAAGAGTATTTTTCCTGTTGTAAACTAGGAATATGCACAGAAAATTATTGCGTGTAGCGTCTTTACCTTACCAAGGTATAGTAAATGTCTACGACAAGTACTGTGTGTTTAGTTGCAAAGTCAGTCCAAAAGATTCCTAGTAACATTTTTTGGGAACAACTCTATTTACACATCTACAGAAATATCGACTGTTTGAAAGAGTTTTTGCAATCACCGTGTTATAAATACCCTTGCTGCACATGTAACTAAAATGAAATAATGATGAGTAGAGGCCGGATTATATGCAAAAAGTGGAAATATGTGCATAAATATGCAGATGTTTTGGCCTAAATATGCACTTTCTTATGAAAAATATGCAGATAAAGAAATAGGAGTAATGCTAGAAAATATAATACTATAGAAAAAGAAATTCTATTATGTTTACTACAACTTTATTTATAACATTTTACAACATAATTAACTATGAAAACAATTTACAATGACATATTCCTCAAAGTTTTCAATAGAAAAATTGTGGCGTTTGTCTGATAACATGTATTTATATATTGAAAAGGTTCGTTCTACGTCCACGCTTGTTATACGAGTCTATTTCAAATTAGAAATATCCTCTAGTGTCAGCTCAATATTTTCTACTGACTCACCACATAAGATTTTAGCAATATCCTTTAGGTTTTTAAAACCCTCATTTTCTTCTAGGTGTATTACACTTAAAAAATTTCATACACGGATTTTCTCACCCTTCCTTTAAAATCAAAACATAACTTTTCAAATTTGTTTATTAATTCACCGCCCTCAATTAGCGACATACATTGTTTTTCCAATTGCAATATAGAAGTGGAAATAAAACTGTAGTTGACTTTAATAAACGCCAACTGTTGAGGTATTTCTTTAGTCGAATACACCTTTGGGGCGTCTAGCACAGATTGTGTATCGCTGTCAAGAGCCATAATAGTCTTTATTTCTTCATAATGATTTGCATGAAAAATAGCAGTTTCCAACCACGTTCCCTATCGTGTGATTACTGGTTGAGGAGGAAGCGGAATACCGGGTAGATGTTGTTAGACACTTTGTTAACACTACTAATTAAAGTATTTACCAAGGAAAAATGGTTTCTTACTTCTTCTGCAACACGATTTAGTCCGTGCGCCAAGCAAGTTGTGTCAATTAAATTTGGGTAAAAGATTTTCAAGTTGCAAGCTGCCTTCACCATGTATGGTGCGGCATCCGTTAAAATAGAATTTTTTCTGTTGGAATCGATTCCGGTAAGAAAAAGGTTGCCAGTTCTTCCTGTGTTTGCCTTTTCCAACTGTTTGCATGCAATTAAATAAGATTTTGCTGAAACCGATACGTTAAGGATACCTATCATTAAATGAACTATGTTACGGCCCACACTATCAGTAGTTTCATTTGCGCATATGTAAAGGTACTTGTTTGACACAGCCTTCTTAATGCTACTCAATGTTTCTGCATAGACACGACATATTTTTAGTAATGCCTATCCTAAAATAAATTACATCCAATAAATAAATAAATAAAACTCAGATACTTCAAATATGCTGAATTACTACAAAATATGCAAATAATATTCAAAATGCATATATTATGCAAGTATGCAAATTTATGCAAACTGCATATTATCCGGCCTTTAATGATGAGTAATACAAATGTAATTGTTAAAATCGCACGCTCGCATAATTTGCTATTACGGTATCATATATGCCTTCGATTCTTCCTATCGCCAAATTTATGTGGAATACGCTCCTGAAATCAAAGTTTAAATAACCGATGCTCCGTTCTATCGAAACTTCGATTCTCTTCCACCGAGTCCATTGGAAAAAATGACTTTTGTATTTGGTGCAGACTAACATATAAGCCAAAATGGTTACTGTTTCTCGCAACGACCATTCCTGTATCTCTAAGTTTTTCTTTCTCCAAAGTATATGTTTCATATACATATAGATAGGTTGAAATGTGCTGGTCTTATTTGGTAATTTCAATGCATCAATCAACAAGTTTCGATAGACAGAATCTAATACCGATTCAAGTGTCAAATTCTATCTATTCAAGTGCGATGATGAGTTGACTACCTTATATATAGCAGTCTCTTACAGAAATTTGGTGTTTGGCCTTTTGCTGGTAGAAGAGCGCCAGATTCTTCAAGAAGTAGATTATGTTTTAGATAATCTGCTCGGACTTATAGGCAAAAGTTAGTTTATACTTGTCGAAATGATCTTCTCGCGTTGTTTCTCATTTACCGACCCCACAGATACCAACAGCTTGATTACAGCGTCATTTGATTAGGAATTATGGGAAATTATTTAATTATTTTTTTTTTTATTCAGGAGTTTCTTCATTTCCTTTTTGTTTCGTAGGGAATTACCCATTTCTTTTCTTTTGATTATTATTATTATTATTATTATTATTATTATTAATTTGCTATACCAAGTCTACTTCTGCTGTCTGAAAAAGTACCAACTTACAATTTAGCTTATAATTTCTATAAAGTGAGATGAATCTAACACACCAAATTAAAGCATCCGATGCTACATTTTGTCAACTTTTTCTCTACGATGAACTGAAGTTTAATAACATTATCTGAATTTATTTTCGAGCACAGCGACAATCTTTGGTACATGGTACTTCCTGTAGTAAAAACTATTAGATGTGTATATATATATATATATATATATATATTATTATATTATATATGTATATATATATGTTTCTTCATATTTATATATACCCTACCACTTTCATTTCAACAATCGGGAGTTGATAGGGGGCATACTGGGATTTCTTGATATATAGGATCTGCAAAAATGTATACAACTGTTATCAAAAAACCTTTGTCATAACCTTAACAATCTTGCTCAATGCTTATATAGTTACATTTTCACTAACGAAGGTTATCCGAAAACGGTATTTTAACGTCCTGAAATTATAGCAATCAACTCCCGATTTATTGTTTGATTGACCTGAAATTGGTAGAGAGGACATTTAAAAGATATAATAAAAATGGGAAAACTAATGGGAAATAAATATTTATTTCGTCTGTTTCCTTTGCTGCTTCCTAGTGGAAAAATTATGGAACCTAGGCCGGTGAAATCAAGGTTTGGGCCTCAGTCCACCAGTTCCTGAAAACGTTGATTGCTTTTTTAGGTTTTTATTTATATATACGTACATACCAGACGGCCTTTTAAGTTGTTACAAAAAGTGAAGAAAACAACACTTTTGTGGAACAAACTGCTTTATTGATTTTCAAAGTATTTGCTTTTGATTTCTACACTTTTGCACACGTTCAAAACGATTGTTGCTTAGTTTTCACTTTTACAATGTTATATACAGATTTTGCTGTCGACTTTTTCTAGCATTCATTTCACCAATTAATACGAGCCTTTTTTAAGCTTCGCTCAAATTATGTGGAATTCTCCAAGAGCAAATCTTTTTCAAAGCTAAATGCTCATGGAAAATCCAAAGTATTACCGTATTCAACATATCTTAAAATGCTGTTCCGCACAGTATCTATGTTCTTTGCAAAAACAACCGATTTTTGTTGACCTTCACGCAATTCGTCACTTACAGACACACGACTACGACGATACTCTGCAAACCAATTGCAAACAATCTTTTCTGATGATGCTTCATTATCATTACTTGAACGAAGCGATGCTATGGATTGTTGTTGAGTCAGGCCTTTACTAAGATTATAAATAATCACCAACAAAAACCTTTTCATTCTTTCACAAAATTGCTTTTTAACGTTCACTGTAAAGAAACTACTCGTTCAATTTCTATTCTGTCACTGTTTTCACAATAACAGATGTCAAGTTTTACGAAAATAGTAATGACATCCCAATAACGCCACCAAGTGCTCGTTTGTAAAAACATGAAAGGCATCCCTCGTATAAGACAGATATTGCTACAAGCCACTGTAAAATGTCTTTTGGGACTAGCAAAGCAATTATTAATCTTTCTAGATGTGATTGTGAGGAATTTTTCCGATGAGATATTGTGTCTGTAATATTAAACTATAGTTCCTACAGTATTACCGGATTGGTAAGTATGGGAAGAAAGCGATTTTCAGATGAAGTTTATGGTTAACTTATAAGTTTCTGCCTAGTCTAAGCGATGATAATAAAAATGAAATATCAGTTGTAGTGATAAACCTAAATCACGTTGGCAAATTCCTCGCTATGCAAGTATTAATTAATACTAGAATACGTGCTCCGGCAGCAATAAGGCTCATCACAAATAGTATTTCCGAATTCAGTAAAACACAGTCGATTATTTGGTGTTAGTTAGATTGAAGATAGTCCTTGCAATTAGTACCTGGTTAACTATAGTAACGACCAGCTAAATTTTCTAACATTAACGTCCTTATCGATTAATGTAAACTGCTTTTTAATTTTCTAATTAGTTTTCTCCAAATTTTGATGTTTGATTTATTGGTCTCATATTTATAATAGACAATATTTATTCAATCCCTGTATATTTATTTATTGTCGTTGGTATACAAAGAACAAATAACAAATAATAACAATGGCAGACCGTACAAACGTTTTATTTTAACAAAGCGGTAGTATGAGTAATATTTTGCTATGTATTTTAATGCCAATAGTTTGCACAAAGTTTCGTAACATATCTGCATACTGGTGGTCACAACCCTATTGTCATGGCAACAGCTTAGAGTGAATTCACTTGCATATTTCTAACGTTTCTGAATTCATTTATATGCCGCTTTGTGAGATAATCTTTCAATCTCTGAAATTTAAGTACTTCTTTGAGTTGCTTTGGTTATGAGAATAATTTGGATTTTCATTTCCTTAAAACTGATTTACTTTATGATAACGCCCTGGTGCATAGTAAATCAATTTTCCGCATAGTAACTTCGTACTACATTAAGAACTCCGCTAATCTTAATCATAGTTTATCGTCTCTCAAGACTATATATGGGAAGACAAACAAAATACTGAACTTGAGTAGATATGGGTACGCGAGGATATAAGCCTGCTTTCACAGTATGTTTCACAATTCGTCAATCTCGTAATTTATTGCATCAGTGCTTTGAAGCGCGTAAAAGTAGAACTACTCTATTTAATTCTCTTGTGGTTCAGTTTGTATGGGAAGCTTTAATTAGTTTAATTTAAAATCGGTTTTATTCGAATTGTGTGTAAATCTTAAAATGAAATGCTAGGTTTTGAGTCTTTGTCTTTCTAAGAAGAACGCAAGGACGTGTAAGGTCGAAGTCGTGGTAAGAAGGATGAGTACACTTATTACTTGAGGTATGATATAAGCGTTTTGCATCAATTGAACGCAGATATATTAGTGATGGTAATAATCATAAAAATTGATTTGTAAGTCAGAGAGTAAGTTATTGTTATTGTTAGTACATGTAAAAGAATTTGGAAAGGTTGTTCACGTTCTAGTATACAACAACCGGTGCCAAAGGAACTGAGATCTAATAAGTAATTGGTTTTCATTAAATATGTTCTAAATATATATTGCACACTAACGTTTCATACCTTTCACAAGAAGTTCTACTAGGTTCAGTTTTAATTATTTCATAGAGAACTTCCTAACTACAACACAAAATTTTAATTTTTGCATTTAATAGCTATTTTCATAATATATGATAAAGGGTTTAACTTTGTTGTCTTTTCTTTTATAACTGATGAGCGTTTGTATATTTTGCAATAGCTAAAGCTTACAAATTCATACATACCTATTTCCGTATGCAGAAATCGGAATATTTTGTTCGAGCTTTCATCTTGCAAGCGTTTTGGCATTAGGTACTACGTTTCCTTCGAAAAGAAAATCCCCTTGAGGTTTCCATCTTAGTTTTCGCCGCTTTGAAGGAAACTTAGCGCCCTAACCACTATAAATGACGTCGTCGAAGATTTATGCCATTTGTGTCCGGTGTTACGCTTTCTAATGGTCCCTGGAAAAATATCGTTATAACTGTTTTATATGCGTGAATTTAAGTGTTATTTATACAAAACCGTGTGTATAAAAGTCATTTATAAAAATTCACAGCGTTTCGTTCTATAGAGCGGTGATTACTCTGGAAGGGTAGTATACACCTTTAATGGAAAACGAACTCTCGCTTAGTATGTCCTTTTAGATACACATGTTACGCCATGTTCAGATGTACATATGTTCTACATAGTGGTTAGGTGTGTGATATAGATTTCACAATAATTCAAGAAGAAGTCACGTATAAATTACGGTAGATTGTATGTTACTAGTTAATTCGAAACATGTGTTTCGCTGACAACAGGATCATCATTTTTAAACACATATTGGCGAAATATCTAACAATAATGTGTTGCATACATATAATAGGTGCCCATACATATTAAGCGGAAAATTTACAAGCAAGCACAGCGATTACAAAAGCTTAATATGTCGGGTGTATAACTTGAAAATGAGGGATTTACAAGAGATGACGTAAGCTGTGCTGGCCAACTTCAAACCATACTGTAAATACTTTCATGGCCATGCTGGATCATATGGCTTTAGTTGTCACTACATATATGTCAATTCGCCGAAGTGTCAGAATTCTAATTTTCTTTGTGTTCAAACATGTCAGCATACGTGCAAAAAATTTAATTCGAAGAAAAGGGCCCCTGAAAGTCATCGAATGTTGTCGGTGAACATACTCCGTCATTGAAAACATGCGGGTTCTGTTCTCGATGCTATAAAGGTTGTAATTTTGAGTCCGAAAATAAGAAACGGCCTGGCCAAAAGTTCGAAGACGAAGACTTACGTAGGCATTACTGAGCGAAGAAGAAGCGCTTGCAGAACCGTTGGAAGTGACACAAGGAGTAATTTGCAAGCGCCTGAAAGCATTGGGATTCACACAAGAGCAAGGAAATTGGGTACCATATATGTTGAAGCCTCGCAACGTCAAAACGTGATTTTACATGCCAGAAATGCTTTTTGAACGCCACAAGAAGTCATTTCTGCATTGAGTGGTAACTGGGGACGAAAAATGGATCTATCATGACAACCCGACCAACCGGACACATCAACTCCGAAGTCGAATATCCATGGTACAAAGTGATGTGTTTTTGGTGGGCCAAAAGGGAGTGATATATTGCGAGCTGTTAAAACCTAACGAAGCTATCACGGGGCAGTTGTACCGTCAAAATCGATTCGTTGAAAGGGAGCATTGGCATAAAACGACCATAATATGTATCTAGACACGAGTGTGTAATTTTCCATCAAAACAATGCTCCGCCTCGTGTTGCTACACCTGTTAAAAGTTATTTATAAAACTGTGTATAGGAAGTCTTATCGCAACCACCGTATTCATCAAACCTGACTCCTACTGATTTTCATTTGTTTCGGTCAATGCAGAATGGTCTTTCAGGAATACGGTTTACTTCAACTGCAGATATCGAAAATTGGCTTGATTTCTTCTTACTCTCAAAAGATAAACGGTTTTTGGGAAGGTATTCATAAATTACGAGAGAGATGGCAAAAAATTATAGATTTCGATGGACAATACTTTGAATAATTTACTCATTGATGTGTAATTGAAAGAAATCTATATTATTGCAAAAAAATCGCTTATTTTCAGGTTATAGATCCAATAGTTAACAAAAGATGTATTTCACCATGCATCAACAGAAATTATATATTAGTATAAAATTTAAAGGATGGAGTTGGTTTTACTTCATCTATTTGGTATCAAGTTCGATTGCAAATACAACGAAGAAAATTTTACATACACCCAAATATTACATATGACCAAAAAAACTACAAAAAGTTAGTTGAAGTAAAATAGAGAGAAGTGAGATTATCCATCGTTGATAGAAAAAGGTTTCTTGAAGAACTATTCCAAGAATAATGGGAAAATCGGAAGAATTACAAATTGAATATCTCAGCTATAGATAAATTGGAAATAAAGGATTAACAATTGAGATTTCCAAATAGGCGCAACGTTTTGGTTTAATGAATCTGCACACCATCATTGTACAGGTGGCATTTCGAAGGACCCTCCTGTATATGTATACTCCATAGATATTTTCTATCTGGTATAATTCCCAGATATTTGACTTCTCGCTTCCATTCACCATCTGGTCCGCAAAAATCATACATTAGGTATATATGTATGAAGACTTAGCCTTCTTTTCCAGCGAAAGTTATTGTAATGATCTATGTTAAATTAGTATCCAATGCTGATGGTTTGCATCAATATTGGGTCATGTTTGGTCCTCTTTAGATTGTTTCAAAGGACTTGTTCGACCTTTTATTTAGTTCGAATGGTAATGTCATCAGACAGAGCAGGTTTCTTGATAACAGAGTAATTACCACAAATTTATGGCTTCCACTTTCCCCGGCTCATACTGCCCTCGATTCTTATTTATTTGAGAATTAAAAAAATAAAGTACTCAAATGCCAAATCCATAACGTAAAAGAACTAGAAGCAGCAATTCAGTATGAAACGAATAGCATTAGCGTTGCAACATGTTCCTGAAAATTTGAAGCAACGAGTAAAAATTTACTTACAAAATAATGAGGACCATTTTCAGTACATTCTGTAAATTTAAATGCATAAAGTTGGGTTTCCTTTCCAAATGGGGATCCAGTATATTGGTTATTGTTCTTGCCTGTTAGTCTAAGAAGAAGAAGAAGACGAAGAAGGCGTGGCAAAATCAAATTTTGTGGCAAAACAGAATTACACAGGAATCCAAATAATAGCGACATACCCATCTAATTTGACAATAATAATTACTTTAACACAGTTATGGAAGTTAGCACTAAAAATATTAACCTCTTAACAAATAACTGTGATAATTGTTGTTACCCAACAGATGTTCCTGTGATGTAATTATATATTTACGTGTAGTCTGCCAAACATTAACCAGTAATTTTTCTTTTGTTTCATTAATGTAAACGACGCCGACGGCAACAATATTAGAATTTTTGTACGAAGGATGTATCAAGCTTTGCCTACTAATATTCTTTCTAAAACACTTTCGAGAGTCATTAATTTTCTAATTGCTTTCGTAATACATCAACTTCCTAAGTAACTTTATAAAAAGCAGCCACCCGTTCTACTATTCACTGTATGGCCCAGTTTAATGCCTGCCTTTCATTAAAAAAGGCGGTATACAACGAAATTTTATTAGAGTAGCCTGACGGACTAAGGAAGTACTTATTTAGTATTGAGCTGGTCCCTTTCTAACTAGTTTCTTTTTAAAAATATCCCTTTGTATTAAATGTGTAGACCACTATAATGATAGGAAAGTTATAATTTGAACTTCTATCTATGATTGCAAATAAGAATAAGGAGACTGTAGTTAAAATAATACATAAGAGAAATAAAATTACTCAAGTGTGAACTGTGTTTTTCTCTGTTTCGCGCAGACGTTCAGTGTGCGATGCTCATTGTGCAGGCTTTAGAATTGTACATTGCTTTTTGCGTGGTGTTCGTGTTCGGCGTTGGCCAGATATCGCTGGTAGTACTCAATTCCCCCAGTTTTCCACTGGAGATGGTAACTTAGTTGCCGGAATACGTATCTGGACTTATTTGCGAAAGCTGTGGTAAGGGTAATATTATTTCTTTTATATATTATATCTGTGACTTTATTTCTACTAGAACCGATATTGCTGTTCAATATCAATATCAATATCACTGTGATACGGAAATAGTTTCATGCCGACAGCTGTAATGGCGAATATCTGAATATAGTAAGCGACAATATGATTACCGTTACATTATTAATTAACTAGAACAAAGTTTAGTAAGAATATATTCATTGCAACAGCAGATTGAGACACCAAACATTGGTTTAAGAGTGATTTAACTCTTAGTAGTATCACGTACTAGAACACAAGCAAGGTAGCGCACTTACGGCTTACTGAATGAATATCCTACATTTATATAGTTCTATCGGTTGAATAGCGACAATCCGGCTAACTACTTCTATTGGAAAAACAATTCGTCATATTCATACTTTTCTCTAGACAAACCGTGTCTTCAGTCACATATAATGGTATGTGTTTTTATCACAAATTTACCTTCCGTCGCAAATGTCAAAACTTACACATTACAAGGGCAAACCTGAAACACGTTCTCGTAACGAACACAGAAACTATATTAAAAATATGAACTCACCTAATGAGAATGTTGAATGTACTACAAGATAATACCACATTCTCCAACTACTCAAAGCACTCTTAGAGGTCATAACGTGGCAACACAATGCGGCTGACATTCCAGAGTTACAGGAATTTCTTGGTTCTGTTTGAAGTTACCCGAAGCGCACTCGTCTTCGACATATATCCTCAGGATTTTCGTGCCCTTATTGTGGGTGTTCGCATAGCAAGTACATGCCGTGCTAATTAATTTTGAAAAATAGTCCATAGCGAATAGTTGTTATGCGAATAATATATTAAGCAACGGTTCGTGTGTTTACGGGAGTATATCTATTTTTAACTGAAAGCGGAAAGATAGGGCCAATATTTTCCATTAAGCGAATTCTAAAATACTGTAATTTAAAACGCAAAATCTTCACTTAAGCTGCGTTAAACTAGAAAAACTTCAATTCACCGCATAGGTCAGTAATAAACTTAATATCAAGCCAGGATACTACTAAATGTAAGCAATAAATTATTTTTATAACCAAATAGCATGCTGGAAATTAAAAATATAGTCTAACTTCTTGATTCTAAGAGAATAGGTTCTCGTTGTTATCTTATACGAGGAGTGCCATTTATGTTTTTACAGTGACTTATTGGGATGTGTCATTACTAGAGATCCGATTATATGTTCGAGATTGGACTAAAATATGGATACATATAGGTCCTAACTATGAGCAAAATATCTTGAAAATATTCCTAAAATGTATAGAATATGTAAAATATGTTTCAAATATATTTTCAGAATGTCGAATATATTTTACTTACTGTAAAAACAGTTCAATATTTTCAATAGGTAAATTATGTAGTCTATCCGTTAGTAACGATTTGTACTAGACCACTAGACTACTAAACCAATACCTTAGGGTGGAGGTACTCTCTCTGGGTCCATTGCATGGACTTCAATTTGCCTATCAGAAGGGCAAATCAACTACTACGGCATTACATAAATTGGTTCTAGATATCGAAAAGGCCTTGAACTCCAAGGAGATAGCCCTATGTGCATTTATGGACATTGAGGGCGCCTTCGATAATACGAACTTCCTTGCAATGGAAACTGACCTCTCTAATAGAGAAGCTGATGCAGCGATAGTAAAATGGGTCAGCTGCATGCTGAACCAAAGGCTGATTAGAGCCTCACTCGGATCTACGGACATGAGTGTCACTGCGGTTAAGGGATGCCCACAGGGTGGGATACTATCTCCCCTTCTATGGTCGGTTTTAGCTGATGACCTGATTAGGGTCCTTAACTGGAAGGGACACAGAACCATTGGCTATGCGGATGACATCTGTGTAATAATTAGAGGTAACCATATAGGGACGATTGCCGAACGGATGCAAAATGCCCTGAACACAACATGGGAATGGTGCAGGCTCAAGGGGTTATCAATTAACCCAGAGAAGACAACCATCGTACCATTCACTAGGAAAAGAAGGATAGATATCCCCACCTTAAAAGTAAACGGCATCGAAGTCGTCCCCAGTGATAAGGTGAAATATCTGGGAATTATCCTGGATAAAAAACTTACCTGGGAACTGCACCTCGAGTCAGTAATAAATAAGGCCACAAAAAACCTTTGGACCGCTAAACAACTACTAGGTAGATCCTGGGGTCTGACCCCGAAAATGACCTACTGGATATATACCCAAATGGTTAGACCCACAATACTGTACGGTGCTCTGGTATGGTGGGGTAAAAGAAAAACTTAAGGCAGGGAACCTTACCGGTCATCTCACTATCCTGAAGGAAATCGAAGACATACTTTGTATGTCTCTAGCAAGCGACCACATAGATCCCATGCTTTGCTTCGATAGGAAGTACGGGGTCGTTTTCCCGACAAGGGATGGTGGTGCGCAAACCTGAGATGGTTACGGGATGAATCGCAAAAGTGGTACACAGATGGGTCCAAAACGGTCCACGGAGTGGGGGCAGGAATAGTGGGGCCTAGAACACACAGATCAATAACTTTGAGCAAGGACACCTCAATCTTCCAAGCGGAACTATACGCAATCTTGGAAACTGTAGGAATCCTATCCAAAAGGGGACACAGGGAAATACGAATCAAAATATTCTCGGATAGTCAATCAGTCCTTAAGGCCCTGAGCAGTTGTACAATTACGTCCAAATTATTATTGGAATGCCGCAACATACTTAATGGCCTGGCCACTCAGAACCAGATCACCCTGGTCTGGGTGCCAGGACATGAGGGGCACGGGGAAATGGGATGGCAGACATCTGCGCAAAAAAGGGGCTAAGAGAAATTTTACTGGACCTACCCCACCTTTTGGGTTTAACAAAGGTCTCCTTAAAGGTGAGATAAAGAAATGGACAGCGTCCATTACAATGAAACACTGGAATGAGACCAGCGGGCTGGAACATTCCAAAAAATTTCTGAGCTTCGACGCTAGGAGGGCGGACCTCGCCCTAAAACTGGACAGGGGAAGCTTAAAAACACTGACAGGGGCACTCACAGGCCACAATACCTGTAACAAGCACCTTCACAAAATGGCCTTATCCAACACGGACACTTGCAGATTCTGCGGTGAAGAAGAGGAGTCAATGGAACACTTGATCACTAACTGTGGGGCACTAGGCCACAGGAGATATAGACTACTACATGCATATACGCTGAATGAGGAGGACCTATTTACACTCTCATTGAAGGAGCTGATCCTGTTCCTCAGCGTATTAAATAAATACATAAAACAAACAAGAGAAAGCACAATAGATCAACGTGGTCGCAGTGCAAAAGGGCCATTTTGAGCCAGACCCCACCTCATTTCAATACAATAAAATACAATACAATACAACGATTTGTACGTTCAAAACTTCGTTCGACATCAACTGATGTGATTGGTCCATATTTTAAGACATTAACAACTTCCGAAGTTAAATCGGTTTGCTTGCTGGAACAAATTTAAATCGCCATTTCTTTTTAAAATATCATTACATTTTTTATTTATTAATCGTTTCTTTTTTCCAGGAACTTTCCGAAGTTTTTCCTTAAATTCATCAATCAAATGAAGAGTCTTCTAACGCGGTGATTTAGTTTCAAGAATAACAATAGTAGTTATATCATAATTTGATCCAATGAAGCTAAGTTCATAGTGCAGTGAATTATTTTCTAAAATTGATTTGCACTTTGAAATTGCACCAATATTTTTCTCTTCAAAACCTAAAATAAGTTCTTTAATGGGGATAAAAATTTTTGCATAAAAACTGTCAGCTACTAACCATGTTCCCCGTCTTGTGATTATTGGTTTCGATGGCAAAGGAGTATTAGGTAATTTGTCTCTGTAGCACTGAATCCTCAGAGGAGAGTTTTTAAATATTTTCTTAACGTTACTAATTACAGTATTAACTATAAGAAATAAATTTCTAATACTTTCCGCCACACACGTATTTAAACCGTGTGCTAAACGGTCACGTGAATTAAGTTGGAATACAAAAATTTACGTTGTTGATCAGCTTTGATCCGATATGATGCAGCATCGGAAAGCATGGGCACAATTTCATTAGTTGGAACAATGTCGAGAAGGAAAACATTCATGAAAGTTTCATTAAGAAACCTAACCATTGTCACATGGTTAGAATTTCCAGTTGGTTTACATGGAAAATACGATTTACCGGGAGTGTTGTTATTTAAGGAACCTATTAATAAATCGCCATATAGCGCCCACAAGTATCTGTGGTTTCGTCTCCTATAAAATATATAAAGCTGTTATTTACAGTTTGCTTGATTTCATTAATTACGTTCTTATACTTATATATTTGTAATATTAGTTTTCCTGAAAGTACTTTTGTCAGGTACAGTATTAATGCAATGCTTTTGCGAAAACATTTTAAAATTTAGGTTTTGTAACTTATGAAGTGGGATATTAGCAGAAGGCAAAGCTTTGGTTAATTCCAAATTAAATACTTGTTCACATTGATTTCTTGGAGATGATGATGAACCTGCTAGTAACTGACCTACAGCACATTTGCTCTAATTTTTATTGTCTCATTTTTTCTAGCATTCATTTATTAAGGTCAGTCGAAAGATGTTGAATAATTAGGGATTTTTCTCACATGGAATCTATAACAGAAGGAAATTGTAATAGAAAATGTATACGTCCTTTTAGATATAAGATAAGAAAATGATTTTGACATTAAAGGAAAATATTTATATTAATGGAAATAATTTTATTCAGCAATCCGAAGCAAAGAACGAAAATGTCATGTGAAGGTTGGATATCGTTTACGATGTTAATAAAGACCTAACTCAACAGCAAAGCATTATATCCGCTTCCAACGTTTGGTAATGAAGCAAATCGGGTGTTACTCTAAAAAACATCAATGCTGTGGGCAACATGATAGAAGATCGTCATGTTACCTATACTGAGATAGAATCATTCCCTCGCATATCGAAGGCTGCAATATCTTCGATTTTGCAAGGGCGCATAGGAAACAAAATATCAGTCCCAAAGTCCGGCACAAATTCATTTAGTTTATATGTAGCTGAAGAACGTATTTTCGCCGTTATACCACAAATGATTCTTATTGCAAGAAGTTCAAAATGGAAACGAATGAAAAGTATTTAATAGATGATATATTTATCCAGTACCTTTTTAAAACCAATACACACAATTTCAAGATGGATATTCGTATTAAGACAAGCACAGTAAAAAGACAATGCAAATATCGTCACATTGATATACAAATAGTATTACTGACACTATATCACATCAGTAAACTTTCCACAACACAAATTATTTACTTACATCCTCTGTGGCGCCAGTAACGACGCAAGGTACCGAAAATATAGTTATAGTTCGATGCTAGTCATGTTACTAGCGAAACACGAGTCAACTCATTCAATGAAATAACTGTGTGGGAAGGCATTTACCAATGTGATATACTATGTCATACTTCACTAAGACTGAGAGATTTTAGTCGAATATCCTGATCCAACACTACTTTCCATAGTGCTCACGTCAATGTTCACTTCCATTTAAACGCAACGTTCTTCAGTGCTGTAGTGTTTGTAGATAAAATATTACTTTGCATCTTATCGTACTCAACTTTCTATATACAATCTATATCGACATCAGTACTATAAAATCCTTTTCGGATTTTTAATGGTACAAAGCCGCTGCTATTGAAAATGACTTTGAAAAACTAGGGCGAAAAAGCGTAAAAAAATAATGAATATTAAACTCAAATAGAAATCCATGGTGCACCAATGAAGAGTAAGTGATAGCCATGATAGTAGATCTAGGCAAATCCACTAGAAGTTCAGGTGGAGGGTTATTTTGTTACATTTAGTGCCATAATTTGAATTACCGCATGTTTCCGGGATTCCCAAAATTACAATACCACCTGACATTAGTAAGGCGTTTGAAAAATGTTATGTATTCCAAAAGAACGCTGTAGATAGTATGTATTTTATTGAGTTGAACACTATATTTTTGTTTATTTACATTGGCCATCTTATATCGTAATATATTCTGCATTATGAGAGTCGGTGGTGCATGTTATTTATTTATTCATTTCATTTATTTATTAGTATACAAGTAACTAACGTAATAGAATCAGGTATTCTGTGTATAAGTATAGTTAAACCAACTCTGCTGTTGTTAGTTATCTCATGAAAAACTAAATTTATGCAATATTGTCACTGATTAGCAAGAACGGCATTTACAAATGAAAATAGCCAAATAGACATTTTTATGAACTTTCGGCATTTGTCTGAACATCCATAGTGGATAATAATGGAGCGGACACCAGTAACTGGGTGGCTGAGAGGAAGACCAAGACAAGGATGGAGGAAACTAGTAGAGGGGACGATAACGTTATTTATTATTATATTAGAGGAATAGAGGGAAAGGGAGAAAGCAGGAAGGAAAGCAGACCTCTGGTGGATAGTGCGAAGAAACACCATATGTTGTAATAGTAAATTAACCCGAATTCTCCCGGTTTTAGAAATACGCATCAGATTTATATAATACTTGATTTACTGCATACCCAGGAGCCTCTTAATATATATCAAGAAAAAATTGGGATGTTTAGTCCACATTCCGAGAAAATGGGTGTCGTCATATGACGACGCTATCAAAATATAGATACAAAATTTCAAAAAAAAGTTTTATGTTGATTTTGGTTTTAAACGTTTTATTTTGTAGTTAATTCATGGTGTTTAAGTTAATTATAAAGAAATATTTAATGAAATCATTATTATTACTTTTCATGATAAGGTGCGAAGCAGTCAATGCATAAACTTTTATCATATTTTTTGCACTCAGTTCGTACTGTAGATTTGCAGTTGTCACCAGCACATCTTTGTTTATTATTTTTTATTCTTTGAACATAGTGCATGTATCCATCACATCTCAATGAATCAGCCCCAGGCTGTATTTGCGGATTTCTCCCTGACCCTTTCGGAGCATTGTTCAACAGCCAAAGACATGACATAGCTAAGTCATTTCGGAAGCTTTTCTGTCTTATCTTAGGGTCTTTTTCTCGTGCTAATAGCCTAGCGTTTTGAACTGAAACGTCCAACAGCCAAGTAAATAATGGCCACCACCATTTGTTGCTTCGTATAGATATGCGGTCCGCATTTATGTTTTGATCCATGCGATCGGTTCCGCCCATACTTTTGTTATAGTTTTCAACAGAATATGGAATATTTACTTCAATATGTTTCAGGTCAGCCTTACTCCATCTCTTTGATTTTCTTTCGGAATCTGCAGAATAACCTGTTGAAGCTAGTGTGACGACCGCATTATCTTTCCACCTACTAACAAAAAAATCCTCTTTTTGAAATTGTGCAATTGCAACCTGTGTAAAACCTTATTCCTTCTTTTTGAACTCATTTGTACCAAGTAAACAACAATTGTTTCCCAAACGGTTACTTCTTATTGTACCGGTACAATTGAAGCCTCTTTTTTCATCTCTTTGAGTAATGTAATTGTTGTAAATAAATTATCGCAATAGAAGTGGTAGGGTAACTCCGATTTTGAAAGAGGGTATTGGTCGAGTAAGTGTAATAAGGTGGATGCGCACTTTCCAAACTCCTTTTCCATTTCCTTATTTCCCTGATATGTTTTTCCTTCATACCTATCAAAACCAATCAGACAGCTAGATGGAGAGTTTTGGCACCAAATTTTGTATCCAAAGCGAATTGGTTTATTGCGAATGGCTTGCTTACAGCCGTGTTTTTCAAAATACTCCACCATTGCTTCATCATGTGACACTGACTCTGTAGGCCGAAAATGTTTCATAAAAGCTCTTTGAAGGTGAGAAATAAGTGGACGTAATTTGCAGAACTTGTCAGTCTTGTCTAAGTTTGAATTGGATTGAAAATGCAACGATTTCATGATTGTGTCAAACCTGTTTCTACGCATTGCGTTATATATTGCATAGTTACGAAAATCGTCCCCAGTGTTCCAATACAGTGCTTTACTAGACCGTGGACTGTATCCGGAAATTATCAGAATTCCAAAAATACTCTCAATTTCTTTGTGCTCAAGTTCACATCTGGCCAGTTGTTGGATAAACAGTAGAGATGGGACGAATCCAAATTTTCTCGAATCCGAATCCGAATCCGAATCCTAAAGGATTCTCGAATCTCTCGAATCCTTCGAATCTCGAATCTCTCGAATCCATCATATAATTACAATAATAAGAAAGGACAGAGAGGAAAAACAATTTTACAGGAAAATTTTAAAGCTACTTTAATTAAAAACGATACAGTTTTTAAAAATATTTATTAAAAAAGATTTTTTTTTGAACATATTTATATTACAAATGAAATTAAAAAAATAAATTACACAATATTAAAAGATAAATTATGTTAAAATCTTGATGATTATGCAACAAGTTTTTATTTATATTTAATTTCCTTAGCATATGGAAATTAATATATCAATAACAGTACCGATATCTTTTCAGAAACTTTTGTGAATGAGAATAAGGGAGAGCTAACATAGATAAACAGCAAATATTGCACATGAAAATCTAAACACATATTTTAGTATATAAAAGAAAGCACTCAACCTAAAAGAAATAAGTGAGAATTTTAATTCAGATTTTTATTTAAGAAAACCAGCTTTCGAACTCGCTCTGGATCCAACGGACTACGTTTTTTATCCATTATGATGCCTGATGTGCTGAATAGTCTTTCTGAAATCACTGTTGATGGTGGTGTAATTAAGAATTTTTTTGCTAGTTTCATCAAATTTTGGTATTTTGTGTTGCCCTTCCAGTATTTAAAGATGTCTGCAGTTGGTGGGAGCAGTGGTTCTGCTAAATAGGCATTTATTTCTTCTTCAGGAGATGAACTGTAATCCACATCACTGCAGGTAGCTGGGGTCATCAACTGAGAATAGTAACTCCACATACTATGACCTTGTTCAGTTAAAGATATATCTGTGGCATTTGCTTGAGTTTTCTCTGATGACTGCAGATCACCATTTGTTTGCATATAGATGGATGAAATTTCATTAGCCAGTGTCAATTTAGCTTGCTCAACGTTTTCTTTATTCAAAAATACATTCCCTTTGAATCGGGGATCCAGTAAAGTACCAATAGTATACAATTTCTCTGTCTCAACAGAATGGTAGCGCCTTTTAGTGACGCAAGCAAATCATTTCGGAAACCCTGTACTGAACCTAATTTTGGTTTGAAATTTTCTAGAGCACGAATGGTGCTATTCACTAAAGGAATTATTTCTGAAATTGTCACTTTACTTGAGCTGGCCACAAATGTAGCTTTATCAAACACTTCTAATATTCGTATAATATCTTCAATAAGTTTCCACTGTCGAGGACAAAGGTCTATCTGAATATTCAAGTCAGAAGCAGACAATAAAATGGCTTGCTTTTTGTTCCACAAGTCGATTGAGCATGTGAAGCTGAGAGTTCCATCTAGTCGGCTCGTCTTGTATTAAACGACGACCTTTAAGACCTAACTTAGCTTGAGCAGTTTTTAACATTTTTGTCGCTTTAGAAGAGTGTTTGTAATGTCCCACAATATTCCGACAGGATATCATTATTTCCTTAATTTCATTCTTATTCAGTAAACCATCTTTTATAACTAACTGAAACGTATGGGCTAGGCAAGGCAAGTGGGTGAAGATGCTACGCTCTAAAGCTGCAACCATATTAGGACCATTGTCTCTCATGAAGCATACAACTTTTTCTGTAAGATGCCATTCTTTTATTATGTTGCTAATGAAAGTTTCTATAGCAGATGCTGTATGTGAAACCTCTAAAAAAGGAATACATTCTAAGCACAAATGATGGTACTCAAAGTTTTCATCTACAAAGTGCACTGTCAGGCTTAGGTAGTCATCAGATGATGTTGATGTCCACATATCTGTTGTGACTCCAATGTATTCAGTATTTTTTAAAAGTTCCTCGACTTTCATTTTTCTTCTTCATACATATCTGGAATTACCTTTTCAGAAAAATGTTTCCTACATGGGATGACATATCTTGGTTCAAGATGGTTAATCAATTTTTAAACCCCTTATCTTCCACTATGGACAGTGGTTGATTATCTGTACATATCATTTCAGCAACCAATCTGGTAATTGTTTTGCCTCTTTTGTCCCCAGGCTTAAAACTTTGCATTTTATCAAAAAATTTTTTAAGAGTAGGTTGGTTGAAAGGTTCTGCTTTGCGTTTCACTGCGCATTGTTTCAAAGACCTTTGTTCGCCATAAGAACAAATTTTTGAACCTGGACTAGGAGTTGAACTAATTGACACAGGACTCCCAAAAGTAGTTATATCATCTGGATTATTTTCTTCAAATGAAGAATCAACATTGACAGTCAAAGGGCTTAAGGGTGAAGTTGGAATTAGTAATGAGTTTGATGAACTTGTACCTTTCAGTTCTTGATATTTGGATAAATGCCTGGTTTTCAAATGTTTCCACATAGCTGAAGTAGTGTGCGACTTTTTCCCTCTAGATATTTTTCAGAGCACAGATTGCAATTTGCATAGTTTTCATTTTCTGAAATTTGGAAATAGTTCCAAATATCAGAAGTTGCCTGAGGACACAAAGCCATTTCATAGGTTGCTATTGAATGCAACAAATATGATGTAACAGTGACAGTTGTGCAACTTCAGAACTCCCCTGAAAAAGAAAAAAATTAAGTTTTCATGTTAAAATCCTAAAATCCTTGTAATTTTATTATTAGCTGTAATAATTGCGCGAAAATACGGTATGCAACAGTAATAATAAAACTGCAATAAATGTACAAAATTACTATGCCGTGAATAATTAATTAATAATGCAGTTGACAGACATCTGAAATGGCCTTTGACAACAATTAACAAGTTATTTATTTTTTTAATTCTTATACTTAACAATTACATTTATATAACATCCCAATTTGATTTCCAACTAACACCGTATGCAATGTAATATAACTTAATATGTGCAAAAAAATTATATATCAATACAGTATAAATGAAAATAAGTAACTTACCTCATATATCGTATAAACCACGCATATCCACTCTCAAACGTCACAGACTGAACAGTACTGCACTATAAAGTGGTCGTTGCGATCTGAAGTTTACTCGCACCACGCACCTTTTATATATCATATATCAAGAGTTTCGAGAATAATCCAGTATTAGAGCTCAGTCATCCAGAACCGACGAGACTATTCAAGACGAGATAGTTGCTAGAATTTACGAGAGAGCGCAGGATGTTAATTAGAATCACATAAAGAGCGATAGATGGTATTAGTGTAGCATATATGGTGTTTAAAATATAAAACTTGACTGAACTGACTTAACATGATATAGTCTTAGCTAGTTATTAGAACTAAATGTACATAAGTTAATAAGTTTTCATAATTTTTGTAATTAGATTAGTTATATTATTTGCTGTCTGTATTTGACATGTTCCATACCTTTTCTGGTCTCAGGAATAAAGATATTTATTTATTAAAATACCACAAACATTAGGAAAGCATGCCAGCTTATAAATACTTTGTGGCTGAAAGAACGAGAACCGAAGAGAATCGTCGAGATCTTTCTAGTCAGTGATTCATATGTGTCGTGATTACATGAGTCATCATTATTATTATTTTCTTTATTTTGGATTCGAAAGATTCGAATTACGAAAATCGTGCGAAGATTCGAGTTTTCGAATCTCGAATCTTTTCAGGATTCGATGGATTCGAGGATTCGCGGATTCGAATGTCCCATCTCTAATAAACAGTATTCAGTACTTTGCGCGATTATAAATTCTAACAATTCGTCGTCAAAAAGCTCAAAGTACTGTACAGCGGTCATGCTTTCATCATATTCCATCACAGGTGAATGGAATTCTGGAATTTGAAAAGTTTTCCCTCCTAGTTCCCATATAATTTCATTTTTCTTTTTTTTTCCTGCACCTTTTTTCTTTTGACGTCTTGCTGTCCGGATTCTGTGAAACGTTCTTTATTGCCTTTTGTACTTATTTCAGCAGGTGCCAGAAGTTGATTACGGGACAAAGTATTGATATTTCCATCGATTGCCTCATCCGAATCTTCATCAGTTGGGGCGCTAACTTCAGGAGGTTCCATGTAAAAATCATTTGTCTCACCTTCTTCCTCCAAAATATCTAAAATTTCTGCTACGCTAAGAAACTTGCTGCTAAAAGCAATCAAAATCAAAAATCAGTAAATTCTCGTTTCATCATAGTGTCGTCATATGACGACACACAAATATATTCTCAAAAAAATATTTTCTTTTGCAACACAAATTACGGTTTTTTTAAATATATTGTAAACCAATGTAAACTTTAAATTTAGTTTAATTTTAAGTTACTTGTATGTAATATAGAACGTTTTTAACACTTACCTTTTAGCCGAATTCATAATTCTTATTTTTTTCAATCAAAAGCAAAATTGAAAACATCCGCTAACGCAAACACTTTGCGCTAACTCGCTGACCTAATTCTTTTTATGGAAAAGCAATTGTTAACCAAGCCACCTGTTGTGTTTTTATTTGTTTCTATGCGAAATTAACGATGCACAAATAAGCTGAAGTTGTCAATTTACGGTAACAGAATTCGGGATAAGAAAATGTGGACTAAGCGGTTAGGTATCCAATCTATTGAAAGTATAAAAGACAGCTGCAACTTCTGTGGAAGTATATGGCTTCATGTATAAGTATATGTATAAGGACAATCGGATCGGGAAGCTCAAAAGTGATACAACAGTGAAATCAGTATTGCATGGGATTAAGTAGATAAAAAATTAAAATATGATAACTTGAGTTTATAATAGCAGAACAATACCAATTCTTAAAGTTCTTTGCATAAATAATGCGGGCGAGAGTCTTTTAAAGTTCTTTTTTTTTTTTAGTTTGTGGCTTATAAACTGTATACAGGTCATAAATAACTTTCATGAAGCATGCTTCTTCAGGATAATTATGTGTCAGCTTCAAAACTACTTCAGCATAAGTGGCACTAATTTCTGAATAAGGATAAGATAAAGCATTTTACTGATTATGCGGATTCAGATTAAAAGAAGAATGCATTAATATCAAGTATGATTGGAGAAGATGCAAAACTCTCAGCTACATACATATAAGCAAAGTACAGGTATACAGCTAATACTTATGATGTTCAATCGCGATAGAGTAGGTAATGCAGTGGTCGTTTACATGCAATATAAGCGCTTCGTGAGCCTTTAAATCTTTTCTTTTATAAACGTAATAATTTTACTTACACATTAGCTACGTACGTTTGAAAGTATTTGACCGTAACTCATAACGAAATCGTAAGAGGTTCTATTTGCTTGAATATTCTGATCACAATTATGACAATCTGAGGAAAGCCTAAAATAATATTTACATATGTACTTTTTATAAAGACGTTAACGAAATCTAACAATAAGTGCAACTTGCCTACTTAATGAGATAAACCTATGTTTTATGCTAGTGTGTTAGTTTTGGTCCAAAGTTTTAAAGTACAAGTAAAAGGGTATGGGGGTATTTTACAAAATTTAATATTTTTTAAGCCCTCCATGATTTTCAATATATAATTGATAATTACGATAAGTTAATAGTTAAAACATATATTCATGCATAACATGAAGGAAACTATCTAGTGACGATTAAATAGTACAATATAATTTTAGATATAAAATTGTTACTAAGTGGATAGGTGATAGCTGGTTTGATCTTAAATTTGTGGGCCGCTTCACAACGCATTCAGACTAAATCCTAAAGCAAAACAGTCGTTTCTTTGTCATAAAGAAAAATAACTTCATACGATTATTCACCGGCGAATCAACTTACTAGCTATCGGATCAAAATAAAATTCCCAATTTCGTAAAGTTTTATGTCTTACAAGGTTTACCTTAATAACAAGAAATAATAGAATGTTACTTAACAATAAGCACAGAAAACCACCCGCAGTGCTGAGAAACAAAAAGACCAAGTTGGAGCACTTTTGTTACCTACTTGATTTTGTTATCAAGTAGTCAATGCATAATATATATATCGAATAACATAAAAAATTCATTAAAACCCGGCGACAAAATAATGCAGTTGTAGAAACTTTTACTATGTAAATCCACCAGGCGGTTTGGTTATCTATACACAGTAGGAGTGTACCAACTAAACAATATCTACCTCCTAACATTAAACAAGTAATTAAAGATAAGCGAAAGTTAAGAGAAGTATGATAGGCGATCTGCGCTTTTCAAAATAAAAGAAGATTAAACCAAACTACCATTCATATCAAGAAAGTCCTAGATAATAATTAAAGTAACAAAATTCACACTGCCGCTAGAATAGATTGCTGATTACTCACAATAGAAAGCTGTGAAAAAGCTGAATTGACCAATATCAACTAATCCTGCCAGTTTTCAACAAAACAGCAGGTGGACGAGAATATGTTTTCTAGTCAATAGAAATTATGTTGACGGAGACTTGGAAATCCTGGAATTCCTAAGCCAACTAGAATTACCTCTAAAGAAATGTATAACACCCGAAGCATACGAAGTCATCAAACTTGTCCGGAATTCAAGAAGAGCCCCTGTATATGACCTTATTACCGGTAAAATTCTACAAAAGCTTTTCGGAAAGATTTGCATTACTTAACCCAAATATATGACGCAATTTTAAAAACTGGTCATGATAGGTACCAGAAATTGTTTCAATCTCCAAACCAGGAAAACCCATCCAAAACGTTGTCTTACAGACCAATTAGTCTGCTTTCTATAATGGCATGTTAAAAATAATTAATGAAGAGCTTACAACCAAACTTGACAGAGCACAAACTAATAGCTGACCATCAGTTTGGCTTTAGACCCACGGTGGGCAACAGCCGGCCCGCTGTATGATTTGATCCGGCCCGCGAGACATTTTGAAAATCCTAATTTAAAAAAAAAAATTAAAATTACACTACTTACTCAAACTCACGGAATCAAGTAAGCGAGCAAGCCGAGTGTCGGCGATCATCAAAGAGTGAGGCGGCAAACATCAAAGCCTTCGCGGCGCAACAAAAGATTATTTCTTCTCAACTGTTCTACACTAGACGATTCTAGATCATTCCTTCATTTTGCCTATATAAGCGGGTGGATGGCCCGAACTTTAGTTCAGTTCTACTTGAGTTACCGAGGTGATAACTTCGACGAGCGATATCCTAGCGACCTGCTAGTGCCGTCAATTAGCTTTGTGACTTTGTGTGCATCTTGAGTGCTTTCTAATTATATTTTGTATACGAAAATGATGTCTGGTGGAAAGAAACGAAAAGTAGATGCAGAGGGTCGCCAGTTTCAAGAAAAATGGACTGAAGAATTCTTTTTTATCTTGCACAATGGTAAGCCTATTTGTTTGCTGTGTAATGAATCCATTTCAGTGATGAAAGAATTCAATATAAAGAGGTATTACTCAACTAAGCATCCTACGCTGCACTCACTGACAGGACAAATAAGAAAAGACAAAATCCAGAAGCTTACTGCAAATTTGGAAAAGCAGCAGCAAATGTTTCATAAACAAAGAACAGTACTTGATAATGTTGTGAAAGCTAGTTTTATAGTTAGTTCAAAATTGGCAAAGTCATTAAAAGCATTTTCCGAAGGCGAACTTATAAAGGAGTGTATGTTAGAAGTTTGCAGTGTTTTGTGTCCTGAAAAGAAAACTGAATTTGAAAAAATTAGTTTGTCAAGACAAACTGTTGTCCGACATATAGAAATGATGGCTAATGATATAAAAACAACATTGACTGACCGTATGGCTGGTTTTGAATCATTTTCCATAGCATTAGACGAGAGCACCGATTTGTCGGACACAGCTCAACTGGCTATATTTATTCGAGGTGTTGATAAAGAGTTTACTGTTACTGAGGAATTGCTTGCTTTACAGCCGCTAAAAGGAACCACTACAGAAGAGGACATTTTTAATGAAGTTCAAAAGATATTTACAAGTTTTGCCTTGCCATGGTCAAAATTAGTTGGAGTATGCACAGATGGTGCACCTTCTATGGTCGGCTTACGTAAAGGTTTCATCGGAATTTTGAACGGAAAAGCAACTGAATTAAATGTGCAAAAAGATGATTTGATAGTCCTTCACTGCATTATCCACCAACAGAACTTGTGTTCTAAGTCCATTCGACTCCAGAATGTTATGAATGTGGTAGTAAAAACCATCAATTTTATTCGATCCCGAGGGCTTAACCATCGTCAATTCAAGGCGTTTTTGGATGAAGTATCAGCCAAATATGACGACGTAACATATTATTCTGAAGTCAGATGGCTAAGCAAAGGGAAAATGCTGAAACGGTTTTACGAGCTTATAAATGAGATAAAAGACTTTATGCAAATAAAAGATGAACCACTATCTGAATTGAGTGACCCAAAATGGATATGTGACTTAGCATTTCTGGTCGACCATATTGGCTATTTGAATGATTTAAATTTGAAACTTCAAAAACAAGGACAGTTTGTTAATGATTTGTACAGCCATTTGAAAGCGTTTCAGAATAAAATCCGCTTGTTGGAGGCACAGATGCTGTCTGGAAACAGTTACCATTTCACCACGCTCTCTGCGTATGAGAATATTGCTTATGCTCAATATGCTGAAGAACTCAAGGTACTGTCGGAGCAATTTTCGAACAGATTTAGCGATTTCAGAAACATGGAAGACTGTTTCAATTTATTTGCTACTCCAACAAAAAGTAATGTACAAAATGCTCCAATACACTTGCAAATGGAGTCCATCGAGATTCAAGAAAACTCATTCCTAAAATCTAAATTTGAAGACCTGGAGTTGTGTGATTTCTACAAAATATACCTCGAAGAAGACCATTTTCCGCAGCTTAGAAAATTCGCAAGAAGATTGATTTGTGCGTTTGGCAGTACTTATAAATGCGAACAGTTCTTCTTATAAATGCGAACAAGGCTCACTGACGATAATATGGAAAATTCTTTACGTCTTTGTATCAGTGGAATTAATCCAAACATCGATGGCTTAGTTTCCCAAGTTCAAGCTCAAGTGTCTCATTGATTTCGGTATCGCTTTTTAACTTTCGTACTTTGTAACAGTTCCAAATTTAACGATTTAATTATAATGTTATTATTTCATTTTGTTATTTTCATAAATTGATATTATAATAACATTGTCGTATTATTTCATGTCTGATATCTATCGCAAAAATTATGAACACTACAACACTACTTTAAAATGTACTACTTTTAAACGCGGCCCGCGAACGTAATTGCACATTAAAGTTTGACCCACAACATGTCAAAGGTTGCCCATACCTACTTTAGACCATTACCGTCGAACAAGTTCAGCGAACTACCACAATAATTAGTGAAGTATTCGAGATAAGAAACACAGCAGTGTGTTTTGATATGGCGCAGGCGTCGAATAAATTCTGAACTATTATGTTCAATCAAGAAGTTACTTCCGCATACCTTTACGCCATTCCATCCGAAATGTCCTACCTTCACGACCGTTATTTATTTCTCAAACAACAGGATGAGCATTCAGAACTCCTACCAAACTGCCCCGAAGCCGAAATATCACAGGGCCATGTAGTTGTACCAATTTTATATTTACCGAAACCCTTCCGCTCGGTTCAATGAACAACCAGAAAATACCACAGTAAGAAATTGTTAAGTACCTTAGTTTATATCGTGATCAATTGAAAACGCATAGTTTTATAAAGAGGAGGCGACTTCAGAAAATTGTACTGGCTAATAAGACGATAGTCGTAAATATCTTTAAAAAATAAAATCCGTTTATACAAGGCTGTTCTTAAACCATTCTGCAGTTACGAAATCGAACTGTGAGACACCATATCAAACTCTATCAGAAATTCTAAAAATGTACAGAGAAAGAGTTCTGCGTATCATTACAAACGGTGCATGGTATATACCAAATAGCGTTATCGTTCACAACCGAAGACTGCAAACGGAAAAATTGTCAGTGGTTTAAAAAAATAATAATCAAAGCTGCCGATGCACCCAAACGAGCTAATGAAGGACGTTGTGAAAGTTTAATGTCCGCAAAGATATAAAAACTATAAAGCTTCCTAAAATAAAAAAAAAAGATATACGTTTTTATTTGTTTATTTTGATTAATTTTTATATTTAAAAAAATATACAAGGAAGAGGGAACTTTAATAAAAATTATTGGTATATTATATTCCCATATACTTACGCATTTTGATCAAAAGTAATAGAACTTTAATTTCGCCTTATTACCTTCATTCTTATCAAAACATACGAACGTAGCATATTGCTATGTTTCTCTCATGGTATACATTTCACTAAGCCGATTTGATCAAATATAAAGCTACACTCCTTTGTCGTATCACTTCAAAAATAATGAAACAAAATTGTAATATCCGTATCTCCATAAATTAATCTTTATTGAAAATAATAACCTAGCTTCCTAAAATAATCCGCAACTGCATCCCTACGAGATTATTACTCCAATGCTGAATTAAATTCGTAGGAATTTTAGAGAGTCCCAGATTACGGACCTAAGTATAGTTTGCAAATTGAATTACTTTAGTATCTGTATCCTTTTAATCTCTGAATTTTAGCTGTTTGAGATTTATACTGAACAGTGAGGGGATATCTACAACATAATAGACGACGAATACAAATTTGTATTAATCAATCATTTCAGAAATAATTTTCCTTCCACTAATAATGTGATGTACGAATTTTTACAGTGCTCGATAAATCAACAGCTATTTTAAAAACTGCTGCTAGAAAGTACTCTGATTGGTTCCATGCCTGGAAAGTGTGCGCTCTTTTGGAGTGGTAGTTACACGTATTATTAAGTTCCTTATTTCTCCCATTTTTTTAATTATTGTTTCCCAAAATAGCATGAAGTATTAGTACGCAACTTGATTCTACCCTCCCAGATCCTGAACTAGGTAGCAGTAGATACAATGAAACTTCAACATTCCTTCTAATTCGCAATTCGCTGGAATAGTTACCCAAATGTTGTTGACTTTGAAATTGATATTTTATTTTGGAATAGTGTATGTATTTATGATTGAAGATAAGAAATAAATGTTTTAATCTGTATTCTCCTATAAGACAGAAAGTTAGGTATACCGTTTAATAAAAACGGTAATTGATTGAAATTAAAATTAAGTTACTCAATAATGCATGGCTCAACCGCGCTTTGAGTTAAGATACAATAATTTGTGGTTATCACGAAAAAAGTTATGACGCACTATCAAAGTCGAAGATCCAGCATATTTCACATCTTAGACAAATGACAAACCTGAAAATCGAAGAAACCGTAGAAGCTTTCAGTTTATCTCAAAGAACGTTTAGTGTATACGAACGGTTTTCTTAACGGATTGGGTCAAAATTTGTATGATATGGCGGTACAATTTCGATATAACCATTTGCATTTTTCTTTGTAAAAAACAGATGATGATCTTCTACTATAGGTTTATTGGAACACCCGCAGACATTACTCCCACCTGGAAGTTGTACGCTGCTTCGAAGTAAATTATTCAGTTGGCCATTTCTGGTTTCTTTATAAAATGCATATTATCTTGACATTAAAAAATACTAGTAGTGACAAATACTTACGTATGTATGTAATGCCAAATCTCGAATGTAATGGATTTTGGTTATATAATGTATATTATTATTACTTTAGATGCAATGGAGACCCTTCGGAAGACATAAATTGTTAGTGATCACTAAAATCGCCTGAACCAACATTATACCACTTTGAGCAGACTACGATCTAAGCAGTTTCTTTGTTTTAAAAAGCCTGCTCGTCGTGTAGAATGTGCTCTTCATCCAACTCGTATATGTATTTGATAATTAAATAAGGTTCACAAGTTTTCCTCTTTAATCCCTTAACTTATATAAAAATTATTTCAGAAGTACATAGTTTCGACGGTAAGCCATTTTCAAGTGTGATCTACAAAACTAGGAATCATTACAATTACCTCTAAGGACAAGAAAAAAGTGCTTGCAAGTCATCAAATTGAAAGTGTTTGTTTTCACAATTTCTAATTTAATTACATCGATCTAAATATAAGTACTTCTATTTTGTATTTAGACATAATTAATAATGATTTCTAATTTCGTAGATTTCATTTGAGAATGGGCTATGCTCGATTTGCTTTCGAAATAATTTTTATATAAGTCAGGAATAAAGAGGAAAACTTTTAAAGATTATTTAGAGACTGTCCTCACATGATGGATATTTATACACTATTCGATAATTATTTCGTTCAGCCAGTTTAATTATGAAATGGTACTTGTAAGCGCACCTTCTCTCTTCACATATGTAAAGTAGTTTTTGCTGCAACGTTTTTAGCGATTGCGTGCAGTTTTATATTTCTCAAGCTTTTTAAATTAAAGAGCACCAAGCCGCTAACACCAAAGGAGAGCTCTCTCTCTAAAGCAGATGCAAGATTTTGCACAAGCCATTCTTTTGTTCTTGTAATCGCCGCTGCGTTAATTAAAATTTGAATCTAGTGTGTGTAACCGTTGCGTGGTTCTTCCATTAACTTTTATACCTATTGTGGAATATTTTGGAATTTTGCAACACGTACATAGGTAGGTAATTTTTTCTACCCACGTTTCAGGCGTCTTTTTTAAGAAACTGTAACTGCCCCAAACTCTCTTTTATTGATCTTTGTCAATTTTTTCTGTATATTCCGATGAATATTTGGATTGTGGGTTAATGTATGAACGAAATGGAAGGCTGGCGATTATAAACTGATTTGTGCAACCAACTGTTATTAGATTCTCATTTCTTCCTTTTCTGTCAATCAGCTAGACCTATGCACAACAAAAGTAATACGTTAATCACTAAGATGAAACATAACGATATCTTGCTGGAAATAACAGGTGAAAATATTCTTTAGAAATTGAATACATTCTTAGCGAGAAAATGAAGATAGAGTTTTAACAATTGTTATTATCAAATCAAGTTACTTTCACTGTTCCCTATAAATATGGATCTTCCATTTGTTGATCTTGTTTCTAAACGCTCTTATATCTAATTGGCACTACATACATATGTAAATATTCGAACGTGTTGTAGTAATGTTTTCCGAATACATGTAGTTAAAATTTAAAAAAAGGTGCCAGCGTGGAAGTTTCTAGCATACATTTGTCAGAAGCAGATATGGTGTTTGTGTAGAAACAGAGATTGCTGCTGCACGAACGTTTCATAATCTTGATAGTTCTTCCTACATATAGGTGTATTTTTATCATATAGAGAGAGTACGAAACGGAAACTGAATCATGGGAAAGTACGATACAAGGAATTAAACTGACCAAAAATAAGCAAGCAACATTGATCGAATCTGCACGACCCAGCTTGAATAAAACTTTACATATATTTCCTTAAATACTTGTGTATAGTTTTCTTAGAGTAAAACAGGAAAATCTGTTATTAGTAAATGTGCATCTCAATAACTAATAACAAGCTGCTATTTTTAACAGATAAAAAAACACAAATAATTGCCCTAAAAGTATTAACAAGCAATGTGCGCTACTTGACACATATATTAGCCAAAGTTCAAGAATGACACTTTCGTAAAAGGGTGTGAGTAAATATGTACATATACGCATTTGTGCTATCGAACTAATCCAATACATCGTTTTATTTTCGAGTCACCAAAAAACCTCGATTGTAAATAATTTGTTATCTGAATAGCAGAGCAAGTTTGCAATTGAAAATAATATTTGTAGTCCGCGTTTCAAATACAGACATAATGGTCTAGAATTATCACCTATTTTTCTGTTTTAGAGCGTAGTATTTCAACTTGTTTTGTTATATATTTATACCCCAAAAATTTTCACGATTACAGTAAAAAATAAAACACGAATTTAAATTGTAATTCGTTCTTAGGTACCAGTGCCATTAAAATGATTTACTAAATCAATTCATAAATCATTTTAGAGTCAATAAAAGCTTTTACTCCCGTATACTAAATACAACTTTGACTGCATGTAAATATACAGAATATTTGCATGACAGACCGAAAACGTGGAGTTGACTTTTAACTCACGAAGTCATGCAATGTGTACACTACGTAAAATCTCTGAGCAAATAGTTCATAATGATTCATTTTCAATGAAAGGAGATACTACTACAGACCAGTTATTGCAACTATTTAATTTTTATATAAATTAGTATAAAGCAGTAAACCTAAAACTGAGGCAATCACTTTCCCAACTATCAAGCTATAATAAATATTAAAAACAATAATTCCTCAACAATGATTAAGCATCAAGTAATTTAACGTTTATTCCAGAAGAATGGAATTATATTATGCACTATATATTAATGTATCAGGTTGATCAGAAATTAATAATAATAATAATGATAATAGTAAATACTCTATATTTAAAATAGTAGCAAGGCACGTGCCAAACGGCTTCTAAACAATTGCAGACAGTACATGAGAAAATATAACACAATCTTACATAATATAATATCTTATATGATAGATCTCTACCACTAATAGGTCAATAAAACAAGGCTGGTTTGAACGATAGTTATATTTTCAGAACGTTTATAAACGTTTTCGGAATACCTTCTTCAGTGAAAATATAACTAGATAAATATATAAACAAACATTTGTTTTTTATTTGGGAACTATCAACAAAATGACTAATGACTAGGATTTCTTGATATAGAGGATGTGTAACAAATTTTTATATATATATATATATAAATTATAAAAACTAAATTAATGTGTAAACATACATGCAAATTAAGTAAAACCCTATATCAAAAAATCTTTGTCGAAACCTTAACAATTCTGTTCAAGGACTAGGGAAAACCCAAATTTAAAAACCTAGCCAAAGGTTTCCTTCTTAAGAAATGCAAATGTCATTTTAACAAATTGCTATATACATTACTTAAATTTTGAATATCGGTTCTGAAATTAATAGTTTTAGTGTCTTTTTGTATATTTATCATTTCATATATTAGTCTTTTTTTATAATTATTCTCTGTTTTTAATATAATTGTGTTTTCAAAATCAAAGTAATGCCCAAGATCTTTGTAATGCTTTGTTACAGCGGTCATTGCACCAAAATCATTATTTAAAGAATACTTATGGCTATACAACCTTTTCTTTAAATATTGTTTCGTCTGACCGATGTAACAACCATCACAGTCTTTACAGTTTATTTTATAAACTACATTACTTTGATTTTGTTTAATTATTTTAGATTTAGTATTAGTAAAAGAGATCTGTTACTATAATTTGGAATGAAAGTAATGTTTATGTTGTTTTTATTAAACTCTTTTTTATTTTTCGCTTAAACCTTTTTTATAAGGAATAGCGTTATAAGATTTACTGTTATTATTTTTAATTCCTCTATTATATAATTTGTTAATTCTATTTTTTATTATTTTTTGATAAAAACTATTTGGATAATTATTTTTATCTAAGATTTCTAAGATGGTTGTTACATCGGTCAGACGAAACAATATTTAAAGAAAAGGTTGTATAGCCATAAGTATTCTTTAAATAATGATTTTGGTGCAATGACCGCTGTAACAAAGCATTACAAAGATCTTGGGCATTACTTTGATTTTGAAAACACAATTATATTAAAAACAGAGAATAATTATAAAAAAAGACTAATATATGAAATGATAAATATACAAAAGACACTAAAACTATTAATTTCAGAACCGATATTCAAAATTTAAGTAATGTATATAGCAATTTGTTAAAATGACATTTGCATTTCTTAAGAAGGAAACCTTTGGCTAGGTTTTTAAATTTGGGTTTTCCCTAGTCCTTGAACAGAATTGTTAAGGTTTCGACAAAGATTTTTGATATAGGGTTTTACTTAATTTGCATGTATGTTTACACATTAATTTAGTTTTTATAATTTATATATATATATATAAAAGTTTGTTACACATCCTCTATATCAAGAAATCCTAGTCATTAGTCATTTTGTTGATAGTTCCCAAATAAAAAACAAATGTTTGTTTATATATTTATCTAGTTATATTTTCACTGAAGAAGGTATTCCGAAAACGTTTATAAACGTTCTGAAAATATAACTATCGTTCAAACCAGCCTTGTTTTATTGACCTATTAGTGGTAGAGATCTATCATATAAGATAAGTATAAAAAGGTCACGAAATATATATATATATATACATTTATAATATAATATGTAAGATAAATTAGCACATTAAACATTCATCTGAAGAATAGCAATTAATCTCAAACAGATAGTGTCAAGTAGTTTTTTCAAATCTCCATAATTGGTAACTGCATTTACACCATCAGGTAATTTATTGAATCATTTGCGACCAGCATACAAGAGATTTGTAAAATGAACTTGATTTCTGAGTATCGAAAGCAGAACATTGGTGTTCTTGTACAATAATTGTGAGATGTATCAGCAATAAAGCGCAATCTATACCAATACACGAGTGACAAGAACTCAAAAATATATACATCATAGAACGAATTTTTGAGTTCTAAAAGCAATTCTGCAGGACTAACATGAAGATGACAACTATAACCCTCTTTTGTAAGAGAAATGTGCTAACAGCATCATGACTAGATCGCCAATATATAATGGAGTAAGTCATTCTTCTTCTAGGTTGAAATAATGAAATACTTTTAAAACATTAAACCTACATGATCTTTTCAAATTGCAAAAAGCAGCACACATACACGACAATTGCTTACAGGTACTCTCTACGTGAAAGTTCCATTTTAAGTTTTAGTTGTTTACTCACTTATTAATGGAAACTGGAAATAGAACGTTATTTCCTGGAAGAGCCGATATGTCGGCATTATATTAAATTGATTGTGAAACAAAATGCACTGCTTCTTCTCAGGGATAATGATTAAATGGGTAAAGGATGCTAATGGTATCCTAATGCAATATGATTCAACCATAACAATGAAGAATTAAAACAAGGATTGGATCCAATACAGACGGTTGAGGAGTTCCTTTAGTAGAGGAATTGGATTGAACATTATCTACAACTTTTGCGTGCGATTAAATAAGCAACTTTGAAACCACTGTAAAAGCCAGCGATTTATATCATACCTCTCAAGTTTACGAAGCTACAAGGTATGATTAACAGCATCAAATTAATATCGAAATTTTTATACGCCCAAATTAAATTGGTTTGAGTCTGTACATCAAAGAATTATTTCCTTTAAATTTCACTCCTGGAAACAGCAGGAGCCTGCAATATTTTCTAAGCATCATACCTCGCTACCAATTTGTTCTGAAAATAATCTGAATGATGATGACAACTGACACAATTTATTTGTGAGATTTTAAGCACAACAACGTAAATATGGAATTCAGAATTTCTCCATCTCTTTGTACTAAATTCCACAGCTGAGCATATTGTCCAAAGAGGTTTCGAAAGCATCGTCAAGTTAATTTAAGTGTGAAAGATAAATGGGGACTATACAGAAAGTCGATCTTACATAGTGACAGTTTGGGGTAAATATTAGCCAGACTTACTCAAAATCACTTGTAAATATACAAGTTTTGTAGTGTGCAGTCAAGTATGGTAAAGCACGCAAACTCCTTATGATCTGTGCGAAAGTATTTCCCAGGAATCCCACACAAATTAAACACTTTGGTTACCCCACGTATGATTATTCAATTCTACATCACTTCGTAACTTGCAGATTAAAGGTAGACGTCATGTGTATTAGGTGAAGAAATTCCAAGTACGCCATGAAATGACCCAAGAGAAGTTCCACTCATGAAGCCTGGCAATTCCAAGATCACTGAAATAAAAAAATACTAATAAAATCAGAACGTCACAGATAAGCTCATATCATTTCAATATGCTCACGAACTGGCTGAACACAATGAGAAATATTAAAACCCATCAACTACACGGTACCAAGCTGATATTCCGGTGGTAGATGTCACATCTTTAACCGTAGGAAAGAACAATAAACTGCATGACAAATAGAAAGGTTGTTGGACCGGAAGGAATACCAGCAAAACTTTTAAGAAGCGTAACACAGAAACTTAGAAGAATGCCAACAACATTATTACAAAAGTATTTAACCATAGGCAAACGGAGAATATACCTCAGATAGTCGGAAACTATCATAGAGCACATCAATCCACAAAGAATGTAGCAAAGATTATTGCAATAACTATCCATGTTTCTCAGTTACCAATACTACAAGTAGAGAATATTTGGAAAAGTTCTTAGACGAATAATGGAGAGTGTATAGGGTCTCAATGAAGCAGAAGGGCAATCAAGTTTCAGAGCAGGTGGATCATGCCTACATAACATCTATAGATGTACACACTGGTACAATTAGAAAGTATGACGGCGAACGAGAAAGTTGCTGTGCTATTTACTGATCTGACGAAAGCATACAGAATATACAGATTTAAGAAATACAGCTGCGAATGGTACAACAGTAACAGCTTTAAAAGCATTATATAATGATTTTCTACCGAAATAGAAAATTGAAAACTTACTATCAAGAAATTAAAGTGAACCTGCAGGGCATACCATTAATACTATTAAGCGAAAAAGCAGTGCTATATACTCTCTATTTAACGGCCAACCAAGTACTGTTAGCTAAAGATGAAGAAGGTATAAGCATGAAATACGTAAACACACAAAAACACTAAAAGCTAAATATACGAGGTAATAAATAAATTAATGAAACTGGTAGCGTAGTTTTGGATCGGACAACACTTGTGACACGAGACATGGAGGGAAGACAGGTAAATATGTTATATACTATCAGTGTGAGTTATAACTGGTCCGTGTTAGGTTATTTATCCGTAGTTGTTCGATAGTTTCAGTGAAGCAGATTCTTCTTGTGCGTTCTGGCAATGACTGACACGAATTTCGGCAACGGTGTGATGTCAGATTTTCTTTAAGAGTTGGACACAGTGCCACCAGACCTTTTGCAAAACTGTGGCAGGCCTGTGGAGACAGTATCAAGGGTCCAGGTGTTTCGGTGGCTTTAGACATTTACAGGAGGAAGATGGTCGATTGAAGGTGAATCTTGTGGCGGAAGGCTTTTGTTTCAAGTACCGATGTACCTGAGTCCGGGATCTTGTGGGTTGAGATTATCAAATGATTTGACCAATGAATTGGGGATGAGAAAAGTCTGCTCAAAAATAGTTCCGAGAAATCTTACGCAGGATGTAAAGGGCATAAAGAGGGACATGTGCGTTGACCTTCTGAAATCAAGTAAAGACCAGGCGCCAAAGCATGTAATGGCACACTTCAACCTCTTCAAGGCATAAAAAGCAAGGGCGAAAAAGTTAAATATCAAAAGCATGTTGATCATCATCAACATCAAAAAGAACTTGCTGTTGCGCCACCACAATGCGCCTTCCCACACAGCAATTTCAGTAAACCGTTTTTGAACATTTCTGTGGCTCCTCAGCCTCTTTATTCGCCCGACCTGAGTTCTTGTGACTTTCTTCTCTTCTCGAGATTGAAACAACACCTAAACGAGCCTCGTTTTGGGGCACTGGACTGGCTATAGCTGACCAGCTGAAGGTTATTCTAGTATTCGAGTCTCAGCACTGTCCCTTCCTAAGGCAACTACTTGGAAGGAGACAACGTTACATCGTAATATTATTGGAATAAAAGAAGTGAAAAGAAATCAGTCGCATTACTCTATTAACACACCTCGTATAGGCGCTGGAAACGAAACCAGATATTGTACATTTAGTTACTGTAGATTAGTGTAACAGCTATGTATATTGCTTTATAATTCGCAGATTGGCTAAACTGCACTGATGAGTCCAAATAATGAAAGACAGAGTAGAAGATGACTGGTCAACTGCTAAAAACCGTCAGAAAATGGGACGGCGTAACTATATTTCGGTCCATTGACCAATCTAAGCATACCTGTAACTACTAAGGTTCGACAAACGAATACAGGATAAGTTGTGTAAACTGGACTATCGCTGTCCCTCTTCTGAATTTTAATGGCGCAATTTGCACGTAAGTGGAGACAAGTAGTGGATAGACAGCGTCAGTCCGGTTTACACTACTTACTGATAACTTATCATCTTTTCGTTTGACGAACCTCGGTAATCACGAATACCTCACCTTTCAAGAATATAGCTATGAAGTTCTCAGTTAAGATTGATTTAATTCAGCTTTAAATTCTACCTTAAAAAGCCGAATATTTCAGTTCCACTATAGGATATTAAACTATCCGTACCTGACGAAAATAGCAGTTAAACTTTCTGAAGCTAATTAATTTGGGAAACGGAAATCTCATATTAGTCCTTAACAAGTGGCTATTATACTTTACAATAGGTTACGGATTCAATAGGGAGATAATTAAAATATTTAAAGACGCAGCTTTCGCCAACGTCTGTCGAAATTATGGATAAATGGAAATCGACGGCTGGCAAGAGAGAAACTTGTTACTAAGAGTTTAAAATTTGCGCAGAAAGTTGAGCAATAACTTAGCCGTATCGCCCAACTTGCAGTGAATTAGTAGACAACTTTGCGTTTGCCTAATCCCTTTCTTCAAATATTATATATCGTATGTCCATCCGTAAAATCTATTGATCTCTACAATTATATTAAATATATTACATGATATGAAAAAGACAGGAAATTCTATTTATTCCATTAGGAGATATATGTTTGGATAAGCATGAAGATAAAAAATTAGTTATACCTTGCACATATTAGAATCAGACTGTTGAATTACATATTAATGTGGTCATAAGTTGTAAGAAACGCTTTCTAGGATGGTGAAGTGTAGATGGAAATAACTAGGGGGACAATGGGGATAGGAAGCTAATTTCAATGGTAACATTATATCACAGATTACAAGACGATTGGTTAATTTGTTATACCTGGCTTAACAGTTTCAAAAGTCACGCTTTCTTTACTTTTTGCTTTCTTCATTATGAACTGCTCAAAGTCAAACTATGTACTTTAAAGGATCCAAATCAGTATACGTAAGGGTAAATAATATTTTGTTTCCGTTATTTCCAAATGATAGACGTTTTATTTTTCGCATTTTGGGGAATTAATTGCCCTAGATATCATATCGAAATACACCTTCATTTTAACTGATATTCTTAAAAACATGCTTATGGCAAATTTCAAGTTGTTTCTTTTAGAGAGGAGATTATTTTATTACCGAAAGTAATGTACAATAAAGGTTACATACATAATCAACTTGACGACTAAGGCATTTATTATATATGTCAACAAGCTTTGCAATACCCTCTTCATAAAATATTGCCGCCATATGAAGTGATAGTGAAGTGAAACTCATTCTTCGACGAATATCCGCTGCACTATTCCCTTCGGCCTGCAAACAACAAATAACACTTCGCAATTCACACTTCGCGGGAGAATCAATAAAGACAGCCATGTTTACGCAACCGCAGCTCTACAAGAAATGGCGTGTTGGGCTTGGCAGTGACAGAGCGTGTGGAGGATGCGATGCGCAGCCACCAATACGCTCACCAGCCACCCGCCGCATGCCTGGTCTTCATACTATGCAATAGGAAGTTGAGAAGGAAACACTCCTCGTACTTTATATAATTTTGTGTCAGAACAGTGTTTTCGGACGGTTTCGAGCGAAAAGGTCATGCCGTGAACAGTTTATTTTCGCAATCGGTTTTGGGCGACTCCACCATTTTCGCACTTTTGAAGCATTTCGTATCAAAATACGCTTTAGCACAATCCAAACTGTACTGAAACGTTCTTAAACGGTACATTGATTTTTCACCCTCTTACTATCACTTGTTTGGACTTTGAAAGAGGTTTCAGGACATTAGCATGGAAGGTAAAGCACCTGTTGTCCAATTGGTTCAGAAAACTCCTACGATCGTTCTCTGGTACTGAAATGAAGAAACAAGCAATAGGATAGCGCAAATACCTTGATCGTACATAGTGGAACGTAGACTGTAAAGATAATAATTTTGTAGTTAGTAAATATTTTTATTAAAAAAAAATATACAGTATTGGAGGAAAATTGTGGTTAATATTTGCGTTGCTCTCGTATGTATTGGTGTACTACTAATCTTACTGCTACGCAACATGTTTGTGAATTTGGCTGGATCCGGTAAAGATATCCAGGAAATATCTGGATCATTGGAACATTAAAATGAAAAGAAAAACAAAAAGAATTAAACAAATGATACCTCAATGAAGCACTCGAATACTTGACTTGCAGGAGATGAATAACGTCTCTACTTACTAGCACTACAAATCACTTGAACGTCGTGGAAAGAGCGTTAATTTTAGGTAGATATGACTGAAATTGATAATACAATAGTGATAGCTCTCTCTAGAGAATTGTTGCACGTATGATGCAAATCATATTAAAGGTCAAAAACGAATGAAATTGGACTTAGTGCGAGATCGTCTTCTCAAAATGAATCTGAATTTTGAAGACTACGTAACATGTATACCGCAGGAATAGGGACAGCAATTATAATGAGAGATGTTTACAAGTTAGATGTTTACAAAACTATTGCTGAAAATTGGTTGAAATTGTAACAGCAATGAATTTTAAACAACAAATTGCACTTTTCAATTAGAAAATAACATTCTGAAAGTATACCCTGCAAAAATTACTTTTCGATAGATAACAGGTAAATAATAAATGTAAATATGCAAATACGAATAAATTACGGTAATGACATATATACTTCCTAAGAAAATTATAGAGAGAGGAAGAAGAAAGTATGGGTAGCAAACTAATCAGGAAAAGTATGCTTTTGGGCGAAGTACCTTCTGCGTTTTGGAAAACGTCAGGAACAATAAAACTAACCCGAGTCTCGCGTAAAAGCTACTTGGGTGATTAGACTCGAATAAAGTTATTGAGGCGAGTTTGGCAAAGGTTGCTATTTAGTACAAAAATAAATTTCTGAAAGTAGTTTTTAAACTAATTTATATTTGTTGAGTCCAATAACACACATTATTTAAGAAACAGTAAAAGTAATGATTACCAAGTCGTTACATCGTTATTAACTCACGCTTAATTCTGCACTAATCATAAAATCCTGCAGTTAAATACATTTACGACGACATTCAAAACGGTTACGTTTGAATCACTGCTTCCGCGTTCTACTTACTTATGTATTGGAATGGAATCGTTCCATTTCGTGCGTGTATTTTTCCCCTTTCTATTTAATCAATAATCGATTAAAGCGGCTGCTGATTGAGAAACTACTCACACAATATAGGAAAGATAATCGCATCTTTACAATACACGTGTTATTTAAAAATAACTCAGAGCTTTATTAGATCCACACACGACAGCTTATTTTACGCCTCTGTCGTCGGCTGTATTCTTTTTAACTAACGTACATATATGATACACAGCATCCTGTTCAGTTCTTAGTACCAATTCTGTGTTTACGTTCCTATTATACTTTTAGAATTTATTGTTAGATTGTTATTACACGGATCTCAAAATATCAAGTTCTAGAATATTAAAATTTTATATTATCAAAGAATTATCTAGTGCTACCAATTGCAAGAAATAGCATCAACTTCTATGAAATTCTTTTGCAAATACACCGTAACACGCCAATTCAGTTTCTAACTTAGGTCTGCATTTACTATTTATTTTACATTAAATTAAAAAATAGTGACAAAAACCAACACATAAGGTTTCTAACCTAGCCCCTCTATAATTTAAATCAATATTTACCATCTTTGCTTCCAGAAATCAGAATAGATTAAGCGCAAAGTTTATTACACGTTAAAGTATCTGGAAAATTATAACAGTATGAACAGAATGTACAAAAATTTAATAAATACATGGAATAATGTTTCCAAGTTAAAGCGAAAGTAGAGAGTATATAAGTATAAGAAAATATATCTCGTGGAAGCAAGCAATTTGTTCCTTAATGGATACTTCACTTTAGTGTCTGTCCAGTTAGTTCACGTGTAAGTCTTATTATAACTTTGAAAACCTCACTAATGACGGTAAGGAAATATGACAATACTTGTGCCATTTCGCCAAATCCTTTGAAGTTATTGTGTACTTTCGATACCAAACTTCTAATAGCTAATTTGAAGATTTATTATACTTGAACTGAACTACCTGAGGACACTATTTCACTCTTCTTTGATGGTAGTGTCCACTTTGACGTTGAAATTTATTTCTAGTTCGAACGGAATATTTGTTCCATATAACCATTTTTCAACTTTCTACTTTTAATTGTAACCGCGCAAACCGAAAATGTTTTGTTACTCGCGCGCAATATTAATAAGCGAATAGCTCTAAATGTCCATACTCTAGTTTTATTGGCGCTGGCTATGCAAAGAATTAAATTAATAGAATTATTGCAAAACCAACAACCGTTTGGAACAATAAAGTTCGTTACTTTTATCACTAACTTCAAGCAAAGAACTATTTATTCCATATGAAGAAAATTTTAAGCTATTTGTAGTTCTCTTAGTGATAACCGCTTCTTCCGTATTACCTGAACAACATGAAGGAAACCAATATTGCAAGTTATAAATTTCGAACTTAATTTCCCCCTTTTCCTTTTTAGACCCCTAAGTGAAGCATAAGGCTACCATCGAGTTTGCGTCGGTTGTCCCGCATTCCTTTTCTCCTTGAGGATTCTAGTCTTGGACGGTCTTTGCATGCTGCATGTGACCAACTCAATTCCAGTTTTTAGCCTTCATTAATAACTCCACCTTTCTCTGACTAGTATGAGTCACTACGTCTTAGTGTTTGATAGTGGTGGCACAAAAGATACAGACTATTGATTGAAATCGACAAAAACCAAGTATAGTGGTGCATCTTATTCAATCGCTTATTCCATTATTATTCTCACGATATTTATCTGATCTATGCATCAACACTCGGTTCACCAGGGTTTTCTTTATAACATTAAGCAAAGTATCTCCCTTCATTTTTTCCAAAGGGTGAAATGGCCTTCTTTATGGAGTTTGATGTTTCCTTTCTTCCGGCCTTCAGGGATTCAATCGTTGTCGAGGAACTGAACATAATTTCTAGATCTGTGTTTCCCGAATTGTCATCGATTTTGTTTTCTTTTCGTTTTCTTGAGAATGTTTTTGCTTGTTCTTGCTTGATATTCTGTTACAAACGGCTAGGCAGTGTTGGATATTATATTTGTCTTACTGCGTCTTGATACTGCAGCAGTCTGTGGCGACTAAGTTGTCCACCTATGTAAAAGCAAATAGCTACAAAAATGTGTATTTAGGTACATAATAGGAGAATTCCTAATGGGCCTTATTATACTGCGTATCTATTTCCAATTGTTTAACCAGTTTTTAAACTTAGTTTCTAGAGCCTTTCCTTGCCTTCTTTTTGACTCGCTCATTCATTTCTCCATGTCATCGTTGTCGTCACGCTTCTTCTCGTATTCGTGACTTTGGACCGTCTGCTTTTTTCGTCTTTTTTTGTGTCCGTCCCTCCGTCTGTTTCTGTTTTTGGTTCACTATGTTTTATTTAGTTCTACTCACACTTTCTGTATTTTTATTTCCTACTAACTTAATTCTGAAGGTTTCGCTCAAGAGGTGACCACCATTCGCTTTATCTGCCCCTATCTTATTAGGGATACACATCAAGAAGGAGTTCACATAAAGAAGGGATACACATAAAGGACGGATACACATAAAAGAGATGACCTCCATCTTCTTGATACAGCGATGGGGACTATATGATGTTCTCTGGTGTGTTTAGGTGCAATCCAGGTTGCCTTATGTATTCTTATGTACGGAAATATGGTCTCAACATATATTAAGTTATAGGCGGACTACAACTTAGTGCCCGCCATTATCAATCATCTTTCCCAGACCAGCAGAGGACTGGACCACTGTTATTTTGCGATATTTCATGTAGAACCTGTTAGCATGATTATATCATACTCACTTACATAAGATAAGTTGTTTAGGCTGCAATCCTTAGTCCACTACCCTTAAGCTCAATGGGTTATTATGCCACTCTAGCTAGTTTTCGCCATTAGGTTAAGGTCCTTGACAAAGACTTCCACCTTGCTAACGGTTATCTCTTTATCTTTTCCATCCATTTTATTGACTAGCCGTTAAGGTTCTTAGGCCCGGTCCTATTATCGCTTCTATTCGGGTTTTTCTCAACTTACGCCAGGCGGCCCCTGAAAAGTTTTTACCTTTTACCCTAGATCCCCCTCGGAGTTTTCGCCCCCTGGTGTGCTTATGGGCAGTTTTATCGACGTCACCATACCCAAACTCCGAGATGTGTTTGGAAGGCAGAGTTCATCGATAGAACATATGTCTTTTCACCATGTAAATGCACCAAGTCTAGGGAAGAAGATAAGGGTTACTTTGATTTGTTGTGGGGGCAAAAACTCACGCCACTCTCGTGACCGTCATTACCTTTTTCCAACCTATAACGGTACTTCTACTGCCGGGATTTGGTATTCGCTCTTTATCAACCATCTCGCGCAATTTGGTGTATAACGATTTATTTCGTTTACTGCCCGAAACAATTTAGATATTTTATAATACAATCGTTTTCACATTCCAGCAATCAAATCATTTCCTTACTTTCGCTGATGCCAAAGCTGTCAACATTCGATCGGTCTGAATTCTTTTTCAGTTTTAGTAATATGTGGAATTTAAGGTGGGTAGAATTTTAGTCCTCCACGCCTGTGTGTGATGCTGGGGCTTCCAGCTCTAACGTTTCGAGACATACTGGGTATGCAGCACCTTAGTCGTCAGAACTAAGATATCAAAATAAGCAAAAATTGCAGATGTAAATGTTAAAATATTTCTTGATGTAATAACTTGAGAGCATTTTAATTCCAAATGGTGCACAAAAGCAAACGTAAGAATACGGGCGGGAAGAGATGTGGGATATGCTACTTATTTAATTAGGTAACAATAAACAAGTTTACAGCGAGCACATGAGCATTGCTTTAGTTGGATCGAAAGCGGTAAAGACTTAAATTTAAAAGCGCATTGTTCTTCATTTGAAGTTCTCATTAATCTAACTGTCAAAACATCCAGCATCCACCATTCTGGGAATTAATTCCGTTTTCTTACTGCATCCTGCTGTATCATAACTTCAGTTAACGTTGTCAAACTGGTACTTCGTCCTTCATTCTTTCTGAGAATCATTCTAATCGCTTGTAGAGCGTAACCCTCTATTCACCCTCGGCTTTCTACTGAGAATGATAGACATAATTGTCGGAATATATTCGAAAATACTGAAAAGTAACTGGGAAAATGTAAGAAATATTTTGTTTTAGTCAGTTTTAAACTTTCCTAAAACTATTAATCCTTTCGAAGTATCGAAGCTTTTGGTTCACATCGCATCATCATATAACATTTGATATGTAAGCATGGAATTGTATTGTTACATAGTTATATGGATATTCTCCTAATAAATCTATTACAGCTTTAGTTAGTGCCCTTATATCTTCAAAATCTTTGTGGTATAAATTTCTTGGTCGCAACTTTCTCTTCCTATTTTAGAACCGTTTATCAAACGGTAAATATTCCGATAAAGAAAACAGACACGATGTAAATCAAAATCGCAAATTGTGGGAGGTTTGCGTAACCGATCGACAGCGGGAAAAAGGAGGAGTCCACGAAAAACAGGAACTTCATCATCATCGATTTTCCACATGACCGGGAAAGAAAAATTGAAAATAGGTACATCGAAGTAGATGGGAGAGCACATACCTTGGATATTACATTTAATTACATAAAACCGAGACCAGCGTATATGAGGGTAATTTTAAACTTTATAAAAGCAAGGCGCAACAGCCTGCATTTTGGGGCGCAAGAGCGCAGAGCGACTAGACGTCCAAAGTTAGCGGTGCGTAGTTGTTTAAAATCGATGGTAGTTACGAGTAGCGGCTCAGTTACCAACGTCGGTTCGTTTCTGTCGGATCTGAGCCACTCATCTTTCAGCTACAACCGCTTGCTTGTTGTTGCCGTCGCGTGATAATTTTTTCCCTTCCTCGTCGTCCGAGATTCACACCGCAACTCATTATCCATTTGTCAGTGCAATTATAAAATCTCATTACATAGAAGGTAAGCAAAATAGTTAACTCAAAAATTCATTGCACGTCTATAGCCTTTTATACACGCTTAAGTAATCTGGAGACTAATAAATTTCGGAAACCTTTTTCCGTAAATTTAAAAACCTAATGAGATAAGCTCTCCGTGGTCCTTCGGCGTTACAAAAGGAAGTTAAGGACAGTTCTAATCGTCTAGCCTTCATCAATAAAACATTGCCGTTAAATTACGAATAGTCTCATTTTAATTCATTCCGCGGTCTTAAAAGGACTTCTCTTGAACAATGAAAAAGTACGGAACACCGAACACGTTATTTACGAGGGAAATTAAACGATTCTGAATGTATTTTCGCAAAGCTCTTTCTGTTTCGTTCACCTGGGAACACGTTGAAGGGGAAACGAACCGACGTTTCTGGAACACTTCATCATTTCATTCTACTTTTATAATTAATAACTATTCTTTTTCCTTCTTCAATTTTAAATCTAATTTAATTATATCGAACACTATTCCTCAAAGCAAATGTCGAAATAAGATTTTTCGTTGGGGTCCCATTTCCTCTTTTGTCGAAGAAAGTTTATGTTCTTGTATCGCTCACCTTCCCAGACTTTAATTAAAAACAAGAAGCTTTATAATTCCAACATGCTTATTAGAAACGACTTCTACCCTCCACCTAATTAATTTTAAATTAAATTCTACCTTAAATGTGTTTTTCGTATATACTTGAAAAAATGATGGATTGCGTTGTTGTTTTTTATTAATGAATTAATTACATACGCATCCGACAAGTGTTTCTGATGTAAATTTGGCCTCTGCTTCACATGCCGTCTTTCCACGTTCCGGTGAAAACAATCCTGTTAATAATATAAACAAAACTCGTGGAGTTAATTAAAAATGGAAAGGAGGAATGAAGGATAATTAAGGGAAGAATATGAAAAGAAATATTTTTCTGAAAAGGAAACTCTAAAGTCTTAGATCAGAGAAATTAACATAGTTGTAGCTTAAGAATGGTAATGCGTAATCGCTCTCGTCATATCCCATTATTATTATTATTATTTAATGATGTGTTTTGTAAATATTTTAAATTAGAACTGAAAGCATGTTCGCTGAACACGCGGTGTGCGACGGAAAATACTAAAAGAGGCGAAATTTATGATTATTCCGCTAATTACATGAATCTCTTTAGGTCAAAAGAACTGATGCGTTGTTACTGTATATTTAATTTTGTTCCATCGAAAACTTGATCAATTTATTTTGAATATAGGGCAAGTGAAGAAACTTAGTTTTACTTTTGTCAACTCTAAAGTTGAACTAGAATTGATTATTATCGTAAACGCTCCACTTTTCTGCTATATTATTTAAAATGCGATATTGGGGAGAACACAATTCTCTTATTGGTTGAATTTAAAGATCATATCTCAATTTCTTACCTTGAATAAATGACTACAACACACTAACTCCTATTTACAGGTTTACTGTTGAAATAGAAATCTTTACATGAGATATTAGCATCTGATGTAAACAGAATGTGTATTGACTGAATTGCAGCTCTATGCCAACATACACACAACCATTTGTATATTCATATATATATATATATATATATATATATATATATAAATACATATATATATACGTAAATAAAACGCACACCATATTATTAATATAATGTGTTGCATTAGCCTCAGAGATAAAGTGATACAGGACCTTTTAAAAATAATAATAAGACATTTTATTTATGCACAAGAGAAATTGCTAAACAATAATAATAATAACTAAATGTTATGAAAACAAAATAATACAACCAAAGACAAATTTTACTTGATCTACTATTAACGTTCTACTTTTTTAAGATTTAATCCGCATTATGTAAACAAGAAAATATGTACATATTCTTGACTCGAAAATTCTGTCGGGGTGACACCAATTTTAAAGTTTTTCAAATCTAAAAACTACACATACGAATCTCGACAGCAGCAATACCCGACAATAGATCCAGGATCCAGCTATTTTTGTTGAAGTAATATCGATATACTTGATAGATTCTTTGGTTTTACACATATTGATTTCATATTTTTCCAACGTAATCAATTCAATTTAGTAGATTTCCTTAGTGTGGCTTAAGCAGTTATTTACTTCAATAGTAGTATCACACTCTAAAATTACTACCTGCAAGATGCATGATGGATAAACTCGTAATACTTCTTGTTGCCTTATGCAAACAATCATAACTTTTCGAACTTTCTTTAAAGTGCAAAGAACCAGATATGAAATTTACTAGATCATGTCAACTGACTTGAGGATTTTAAACTAAATTAAAAGTAAATAGCTTCGGCAAAGTTGGTGGTAATTACGACTCAATCAGAAAATACTTCCCCGATCACGACAAACAATCCATGCATTAGTATTGGTGAGTATTGTTGTTGGTATTACCATTGGCATTGGCATATACTGAGGTGACCGATGAACGTCGCCCCTTTTGGAGTTTGTATTGTATTAGGCCTCCTACTACCACTGTGTTGAGATTGGGTCAAGCTATAGTTACAGTACAGCTGCAGGTTTCAGAGCTTGGAAGACCATGGAAACTCCAATGTTGAGTGAATTAAATGGAATTAAGCGAATCCTTAAATGGTAAAATTACCAGCATCCCCTTGGAACGTACTGTGTTGTGTTAATCATGGGTGAAATTATCGTGCAACTTATATAATTCTTGTATATAACGTGAAGATTAGATATGTGTTCAGGCCAATATTAGACTTCAGTTATCGATTCTATACTTTCTCTCTGCATATTTAACTTTGTTGATCACCGTTGCATTCAATTTGCATTGTTTTTGTTTCAAAACTCAATAAAGCGACGTCTGTTGTTAATATTGCTAATTTTTCTGGAAGGTTACTGCAGGAAATGACTAACACGTTAATGAGCATATGTATATCGACTTGTAGAATAAATTTATTGTACCTACAAGAAGAGTCTGGGTCCGCTTTTAAATCATTGTCTCTAAACCAATTCTTGAAGTAGGTACGTATTAGAGGATTGCAGTTAAGATTTGTTCGGTCTTACTCAATAACATGATAATAATGATAAGCGTCATCATCATCTAAGCTGCTGACAAACTGATAGCTGTCGACGATCTGAAGCTTTATATTAACATAACTACTACTATCTGTATAGATTATCTGTAGTAATACCTTTCTAAAATTGTTATGATTTCCAGGTGCATCGTTAAAGTATGCTTCATCTCAGCAAATCTTCTTTAACTTGCATGTCTCTTATGTGTAACTCCACGATTTGAATGAAACTTGAATAAAGCTCAGGAAGAAAAATGATACTATTTGTTTCCTCGAAATCATATATTTAGAGGGTGAGCACTGCCGTTGAAGTTTTAAAAAAGTACGCAAAAAGACAATTGCCGTTATCGAATCATTCTCCCTTTGAGAAATACATAGCACTTACCTCCACCCCCCACTCCTTCTAAGCGGTTTGCCAATAATTATGATTTCGGTGTATAAATGTCTTATAGGGAGTGTGTGCATTGAAACCAATATTGATCTTACACATTTTTGCAGATTTCTCGTTATTCAGTATATCTAACCGTTTTTTGCGTATTTTTTTAGTTCGGGGGTAGCTATCAACCTCTAAATACTATGACAAAGTGAAGTGTGTCGTCTTCCATTCAGGGTCAGCTTCTACAAAATTACTAAGTTTCATTTAGTTTAGCTTCAGCCTATCTCCCACATACTACTTCTAAAAATTTTGTGTGACGGTATCAATCTTCCTGCATTCTTTGTAAAGTTAAAATTACTTGGTTCTCGGATACTAGACCAAAAATTTGCCCAAAGTACATATTAGGCAAAAGGAAAGAAATTTGATATTAGATGTATGATTACTTGTATTTCAGATAAATCGTTGTCAACTAAATTTCTATCTTAATTTTTTATTAATTAGTCCGAACGTTTAATTCAATTTGTACTTAAGGTATCATAAGCTAAAAGATGGAATGCGCTACTTCAAATACTTAAAATTATTGAGGAGAAATCCATCTATGATTCACAGCAATTCTTTCTCAATATCAAAAGACATATTCGACAACCATATGTTCATGTAAACATTTCTCTCACAATAGGCAATTACTTGCACCCCGAAAGTATATATTGATTTTTCTTCCTTTGCTAGTACTACGTACCTACATGTATTTACATCAGCTGTACATGGAAGTATGTTCAAGTGTCGCTGCTTTTTCATGTTTTACTTGCAAAACAACTGTTTTGTTTATAAAGAATTTGATATATCATTGATCTACTAAATCCAAATTTGTGCTCTGTAAACTGTCATTATTCAGCAATTAAAAGGAAGCACCCAGGTACATAGCGAGTAGAAGTAACTTACAACTCCGTAGACATTCACAACCGATAGATTAGAAGCAAATTGTTTTCATTTTGCAATTTCCAACTGTCATGATGGGTATATAAGTAGCTACAATACGACATATAGTAGCAATTTATACAAAATATACTTTAAGCAGGTTCAGGTTATAGCGAAACAATTATTATTGAGTCTGGAGTGCGTAGCCTTTTTTAATGTTTTATAAAATACATAAACCTATTAGGTTATTTACGGATGACTATTTTTCTGTAAAGAACTTTCTCCTTTAATATTGTCTGATTCCAATCATCCTTAACCGCCTGATATACACTAGGGTAACAGAGTAACCCGTGGACATATCGTAGGTCACAGCGAAAATAAGAGAATATTTAGGAATTCGCTTATCAACAATTAACTGCGCTATTACGCAACTTAAGCGCAGTGATAAGAGGACAGTTTTATCGAGTCCTGATCTTGGTAGTCCATCTGAGAGGACTAAAAGAGCACCCGCCCGCGAAGTGCTAAGAGATCCGTGAAAGAGTGTAGCCAAGCTCGGAGAAACACCTCAAAGACGTAAGCGCACTATCCATCGACATTTGCACGGCATAGGTATTTTTAAAAAAGTGGCACAAAAGAAACCTCCTCTTAGATCGTTTCAAAAATATATAGTAAGAATTGTCGCACATGGGTATCGAGACGTTCGTTACAACAACCGGACAAGAAACTTTGTCATCAGACAGTTAAATACGGGAGGCATAGCATCATTGTATGGGATGCAATATGGAATGACTCATGATGTGCAAAGCCAACATTAATGCGGCAAAATACATTGACATTTTGACAGAGGAGCTCTTGCCACTTTGCACTAATAACGTTTTGTCAAAAAACAATCGCGTGGAAAGAAGCTCAGGGGATTCAAATCCTATTGAAAACATGACACATAATTTAGTAAAACATAGCAAAAGAGCTCGAAAGCCTAGCAAAACTAATCGCGGCTGTTACAGAAAAGTGGAGCAAGTACTGGAAGAGACCGTTAATAATATAATTGATAACATGCTCCGACGAGTGCAAGCACTGCTCACAAATAAAGGAGGTTCCACCAAGTATTGAATACATATGTATATATGTAGGTATACAATTTCATAGTGTATATAATCATACAAGCACTAAACTTGTTTTTTTAATTTCATATCTGTCTATTTTACTTTGTCATTCTAGTGTACATACATACCTATAATAAATAACGCGAACATCGCATTAGATGTCGTAATTATTGGAAAGTACATTGATCGTTGTAGCTTGCCCAATGTGGAGTTAGATCGCTAAATCTACTCGATCCTCAAATGACAAAATGTTATATTTATCAGGAAAATAACAATGAAGAGAACTACTATAGATTGCAGTTAGTGGTAGGTTACTACCCATAAAGTAAGAAACATTCATTTGGATGTCAGGATGATAAAGCAATAGAGCTTTAAATGTATTACTCTTCTCTTTACTTGTGCAAGATTTATCTTCAGAAGTTTTGAGGTGAAGTGATACTTTATTCATATTAACTGTGAATTAGGCAATTATTTAGAAGAAGAAAACTAATATGCTTACTACGATAGGAATATATATATATATATAATTTTACAACATATTCATATTTTCAATCCTATTTGTGTAAAACACAATTGAACAAGTTGCTACTGCAGCAAATTTTAATCTGCTTTAACAAGTAAAAGAAATTCGAAATAGAACAGAAAAATACTACGATCTACTCCAACAGAAGTAATTATAATAATGTTCCTTATCTTTATTGTCCGATGGCAAAGATCATTTACAGTTCAAAAGGAAAAAAAGCAACAATTTTAAATAATACCAGCAAACATCCAAGCAGAGGTACAAATCCAAAAGATTGAACCACAATAAGAAACTAACTCAGTTGTTTTACAAATAACAGACTCAAAATAAGACAATTAAACTGGGAAGATATTGCGTAAAACTTAAACTAAAAGTAGTAGTACTAATATTTAGCTAAACTTACGGGACTAGACTAAAAAATATATTATTTATTCTAAAATTAAGAAAATCAACGAAAAGTGACTAATCTCTAATGTTCAATTCATTTTATATTGAAGCAACTCGAATCCTATTGCGCTTAACAATTGCGTTTATGTATATTGCGCTCTTATAACCATTAACTTATGATTCCTAATACGTTTAAGTTTACTCTGTGTACTTCAGAAAGAGCAAAGCTAGAAAATGGTGAAACTATAGATGTAAATATCACGTTGTAAACTAATGTATCAAAAGTGTACGAAAGAATTTTGGAACAAAGACTAAAATCTAAATCTAAAATCAAAATAAGCGAAGAACATCTCCAGAGACATATAGACCTCTCGAGAAAAGCCCTCCCGAGTAGGAATCTCAAGATAAATGGGGATAAAACGAAAGCAGTGCTAATAGGAAAGAAACCAAATACCTAAAAAAATACATACAGCAAAGTCGACACATAGTTAGAGATAAAGATGCAAAAGATGGACGAAATACCGCGGAAATAAATGCAAGAATAGAAAATGCATTAAAACTGTATTATACATTAAGTCATGCGTTTGCACGAAGAAATGAATATCAAGAGCGACGAAGCTGAGGTATGGAAGTGAAAGCTTGGTTTTAACCAAAACTACAAAAAGAATAATACAAGCTGTGGAGATGAAGTTCTTGAGAGGAGTACTAGGAGTTACCAGAGCCAAGATTTGAAATGAGGACATAACAAATTATCATGACACGGAACCGCTAAGCAAATCCTTAGGAAAAACACTTAAGGCGGTTTCGATAGTAAACAAAGATTATATTGCAAGCAAAATTGATTGGAAAACGCGGGAAAGGAAGAACGAGGAAAACCTGGGAAAATGCAGTGCCAGGTATTCTTAAAGAACGCAACATAAACTGTCAAAAAGCAAATTCAAAAGACGAAAAATAAAACTGAACGAGCAAACTTTATTTATACTTAGTGACAAGTGAAATGTACGTAATGTACGTACACTTTGTAATACCTTAACACCTTACAGTAAATGTGAGGTATTTTTGATTTTGATAATTTGTATTCATCCCAGTTGGTGTTTTTGTTGTGTATTCTAGTGTTTTGTTCATAACATAATCACTTATTGTAACTATTACCGGTGAATGATCTGAAGAGAGGTCATAGCTTGGGGCAACATCCGTATATGCCGGAAACATTTCGTTAGTAATAAATAAGTCTAATAGATCGGAAATTTTAGTGGGATTAGTCGACTAATAAGTTGAAGTACACGTTGATAGAAAGGAGTATGACTTCCCTTTCACTTTTACATGGATATTACCTCATATATGTTGTTTATTATATACTATGTATATATGTCAGCATGTATTTTTTTATTTGGTCCAATAGTCATAATCCTGTTTTCTCTATGTTTACTTTTATATAATTACGTTTTCCTACCTTCTTTATTCAACTCTTGTATTATTATGTTAATGTGTTTGCAGAAAGAACCCAATCAATCGTAATTCTTAGAATTGCGAATGTACATCCACTTATTCTAAAGCCAGATTTCTTTTCCAGCATAGTTGTTGGAAAGTTAGTTCAAAGATACAGACGAACAGCAGTGGAGAAGGCGCGTCACCTCTTTGTATTTCCAACGATTTGCCATATTTTCTTGCAATTTTTGAAACGAAGTTTACTCTCATAAAATTGTGACTTAGTACGAAATTGTTGCCTTTTTCGTTGCTGTGATCGTACAATCACAAATCACCAATAAGCCTGTCAATTCTGGTATTGGCCCGTCCGTCCCCATTAAGTTCGATTGTTGCGTATTCCATGTATGAGGCTATCAAATGTTCCGTAAAATTTATCTCTCTCATCTGATGCATCAGATGATAATATTGGATAACATTGCAGTCAGGCTAATTGTATTTTATTTGTTAATTTGATAGTAAGTATACAGACGTTTAGTTCTGAGATGCGATATAAGGAGGATTTTTAGTCCTTTCCCGCGGCCATCAGTAGAATTGGGAAAGGAGTCTTCAATGGGTTTTCTACTTTCGCTAATTGTTTGTTTCCAATCGCTTTATTCTATTGTCTACCGTTTTTAATTGTTGACTTTTTGGAATTATACTAATGCTTGTCTATCAGTTTCCTTTCTACGCTGACATTTTAATCAACAGTTTTGTTCGTTTTCGTTTTCACTGGTTCTAATTTCAGATCTATTTGCTATAGATAGTAAACTTTCCATTTCTCTCATAGGGCCAGGCCACTATAAAAGATTTAATGAAACTGTCCACGGCCAAACCGCAAATTTAATGGTTGCTCTATTTCTCCGGAAGATTTTCCTGTCTTCTTTCTTCTACCTCGTTTGCTATTCTAATACTCTACCCCCGTTTGTTCTCCTGTTGCTGTCGCTACTATATCTTGTTTTGATCTTTGTATCTTCACACCCTTACGTTCCTCAGTCGGTATGTTTCCGTTTACTTCTCTTCCGTCTGCTATCTACTGGTTATTCTTTATGATGACATGGTGACGTTAGCTTCAATGCTTTTTAATTCAAGTACTAGTGCACCTATCTGCTCCATCTCTTCTCATGTTAAGTCTTGAGCAATAAATACTTTAGTTCCTCCCAAGTTTCGCTTCCCTGCTAAGATTTAATTCGCCTTCCTTGTTGCCACAGAACTTATCAGAATAGAGGTAGTTTTAGCTCTATTTTCCTATATGGTCTGCATATTTAGGGTTTGTGCTTCATGCACGTAAAACCGGTTTAAACGCTATCGAAGGAACTAAATTCGAGTTATCCTAAAAGCGGGAAACTATTCTCATCGTAAATTTAATGAAATAAACCCTTATTCCATGTTACTTATATAAGGTTTCAAATAAATATGTCGACAACCAGGCTGTCCTCATAAGTGCAAGCATGAGGGAGTCAACGGCCTTCTGTCTAATGGGATGAGGTGCCATACTATCGAATTGTGACAAAGTCAGATTAATTCTGGCACTTTTTAAAAGTTAAAAACGGAAATATAGGCCAGTGATAGCACGGTACATTCCTAACTTTTTAATTTTGTAACCATAGACAGGAAGAAAGTAAATCGGACATAATTTGCTGCAAAGTTCAACATAAATCTTACATACATACATAGAAAAGAATATAGAAATTAAACACTTTTATTTTCTATCAATGAATTCAGTCATAAAAGACAGAATAAGAGTGTTTTGTTTATATACCCTTATTACTGGCTATTACAAAGAAACGGCTTGCTGCATTAAAGTTTTTCATATTTCATTCCTGTAAATGACTTTTACCAAATGTAGTGCTAACATATTAATTTTCCTTTAAAAGTACTGCAGGAGTAGATATTCTATTATAGTAATGTCTGTAATAACGCTAGTAGTCTTAAGGTAAGCAAGTTATGTTGTTACTTTGTTAACCGTTTCTGTCGTCTGTCTATCTGACATTGCCCTCGTAATTTAATAAAACCGCCACGGCAAACTAAAAAAGTCACGGGATGTTTAAGTAATTCATTTGCAAGGGTAATCACTCTGAGAAATCTAAATGAGATGGCATGAGGATAATGGTTGTTAAGAACTTAAATTACCCAACCATGAGTCACAGCCTATACGATAGTGGCAATTTAGCCAGTTCTTAAGACAATATTGAAGACAGTATTTTCCTGTATGTACGTATATTTCTGTCAAGCGGAAAGTCTGTTGTACTGAGCACGGTATAGATTGATTTACAATTACAAGGCACTTAATCCCCAATTTATGATATCAGAGACATTCGCATTGCTTCTTTATTTTATCGATGCGTAGCATATCCGGCGACCACCAGATTACTTTCAAACTTACTATTATTATTATTCGTTCGCTCACTTGGTCCATATATATGTGTTCAACGTTCTGCTTTTGTTGTTTCTATCTTGTTTCATAAGCTATTAGACATGAAAGACGTCTAACGAGATAAACTTATAGTGGGATATAATTATGGAGTTACCGCGTGCTTGATTGCGAGTTATAGAATAGAGAATAAATATTCGAAAACGTACTGATAACGCGTATTCAGTTGATGTATCAGCTGGATATTTATGTGATAACATGCACCAACTGAAAGCTAATAATATGAAATCTTACTATTTCGTTAGGTGTCGTTTACTATTTCAGTTGAAAAATGTAGCTTAACTAAAGCTATAGATATAAAACTACATTCGAAATTTGTTAGTCGTTAATCTATTCGTTTCGGTGTCTTTATTATGCAATGTTCCTAGATCACTTTGTTACTTAAATGTATTCGTAGATAGTTGCGGTTTATATTGTAGATTTTTAAGTAAGTCGCTCTGAATTACCAGATCTATAGTAAACCTTGGATTTCTGACCCATTAGCAAAGGTTATAAGTTCGCGTGAAAAAGATTATCCAATTCGGCAAGTTGACTAATAGCCTTTTAATTTTCTTTTCTTTCGCCGAAGTATATCTGGAAATTCCCATAAGTGTTGTGTGAATGGTTTTTGCATTATCGCAAAACCTGCAGTTATCACCTGTGGTCTGTCTTGTGATTTTTACGTGGAACCTGAAGTAAGAGTAACCAGTGGGAATACCCGTAACTGCTTTTCGAACCGCCGTAGCTTGAGAAATTTCTTCGTTTAATAAATAGAAAAGATGATGCAGATATCCTAGAATATTACTTCAGCAGGGTGCCCTTCTTCCTTCTTCCAATTTTCGTATCTTTTTCCCAGAGTATGGCATTTAGCGATGCCACTGAATGGATTTACCTTGAAGACGAGGCTACTAGAGAATGACCTAGCGAGGCGATCAGCAGTGCCGTTGCTTTTCACTCATCCATGCTCCGACATAAACGTGTTTGTTGTTGATGGCCTAGGAAATTGTGTGCAGCTCCAGACAGCTTTTGGCTCATGCGTAACTTATTTACGAACCTTTAGAGCTACCTCGGTATTTGTACGTATGCAAGTTCTTGCTCTCCGGTGTCCGTTTTGTTTACGCTTCTAGTCATACAGATTCATTACATGAATTCAAGGGATGCCCAGAGATTGTTTTATGTACTTAAAATCTGGATCCAAATGTGGTCAGCAGACCATAATCTAAGGCACTGTGATATTCATTCGAGACGTTGCTAGCTATAAATTGCCACTTCAAATATTGCTCCGGAGTCGTACATTCTGAGTCTATAAGATGCAATCACTTGGCGTTGAGAATATTTAGATGACCCATGAGATCAACTGTTTTCAGCATTACTTACTGCACTATTTTTATAGCACTTACTATCACTTCTGTCAAGTAAGTTTAGCGGCACCGATTGACCATGATCCTCATTGCAGCTGTGAGGCAACTATTCATAATCCGAGCAAATTTACCTCTGTAGGTTTTTGCAGCACTGCCTGGATAGTCATATCCGCAGTACTAGGCCACCATATCAATAATCCACCAAAAATAGTTGACTTTGGATTAGACGCCCCTGCCTACGGTATGATGACATTGCTACCATAACTTTAACACTAATTCATTTAATGCGAATTTTTCTCAGTTGAGTCTTTTATTAAGATTGGCCGCGCAAATATTAACTGGATTTTCACAAGTCAGCATGTATTAGTAAGAAAAGAAAATCGTTTAGTCAAAACTAGTAGTACCTAAGGGTCCATCCGATAAAATCTATACTATGTGACATTGAAAAAACAAATTGCCGAGTAAAAGTTTATATTCCTAAACAACATTTTATAAAAATTGTTGTTTATTGTGTTGAGAGTAAGATATGAAGAAAAATTAACAAGAAAACGAACATATTGATATCGTCCTCTGCCTAACTCTCATGAAAATACTCTTTTTCTGTTCTTTATTTGGGATCAGCTTACTCCGGTTATTATTCCTAACTTGGATAAATGTTCTCTTTAAACCATCTCGTTAGTAAAGTGTGTTGGGACTATAGATTTAGTTATGTATGAGAGGTGCCCAAAAGAAAACGAACTTACATTTTTCTAATTTATTTATTTCATTTTTAAACAAAAAACCTGCAATCTCCTCCAAAATACTTTCAACTAGGACTAATACACTTGTCCAATCTTTTATTCCATTGCTCAAAACATTTTTTAATTCGTCCTCTATGATGCCCGACAGCGCCTCAGTCGTTTTTTCTTCACTCCAGCAACGTTGGCAAAACGCTTTCCTTTCATGTATCTTTCCACTAAGTAAAATAGAAAAGCCGCAGAAGGCAAGGTCGAGTTAGTAGGGAGGTGGTGCACAGGGGTCATGCAATTCTTTGTTATGAAATGACACACAAGGCTGTGTGAGTAAGGTCGTTATCGTGTTGGAAAAACCAGACTGCCACAAGTCAAATCTTTACAAAACTTCCAGGTGAAAAGCCTGATTAACTGTCTGATCCTGTGAGACAAAGTCTGAGTGGACGACTTCTCTCACATCGAAGAAACTAATCAGCTCGTTTGATTTCACTTGAGTTTTTGGGGCTCAGCGTACTTGAAGTCCCCCATTGGCTCAACTATTGCTTTATCCCCAAACTCCAAGTCACTCTTAACAGCTCCTCAACTTCTTATATGGTTTGTCATCTATCTTCCAGGATGATCGCGCGGATTCTTTCAACGTTTTTATTGGTTCTCGGCCATAGAAGGACGACCTGAGCGAGGTTTGTCATCGGTTGGCATTTTATCTCTTTTGAAACGCAAACACCACTCAAACAGTTGAGCTTTCCCAATAGCATCGTCCATATAAGTCGTTCTTAACATCTCAAGAGTTTCGGTGAAGCAAAATTTTACGGCCGCGCACTGTCCACGAGAATCAGTCATTGCAAAGACGAACATACAAAACAACTGTCACTAAAAATTCACACAAACCACAACGGAACCTTTTGTAGCGATGACTCTTGGCTTACTCAGTGGTATGAATGATACTATATACGCCCCTAGCGACAGAACGCAGTACTACCAAAGCTTCGGCTACCACATCAGTTCGATTTCTTTTGGGTACTCCCTCGTATATATGTTTGTATGTATGTAGTGAAGAGTATTTAGATCCAATTAAGAGTATTTCTTTGGGGTCCTAGGCAGTAAATTAAACGCAATAGTACATGAAGTAACGTTTCGCTATTTATTACATAACATCATCAGACTGAAATGAAATAATAATTTCTTATTTAGATACAGTTTCATATCTATCACTCGCGATTTCCCATCTGTGTGTAGCTTAACAGTAAATGCCCTACGCAGCATTTTAATAGGGCAATTCATGGTTTCCAGCTTAATTGTAAGTAGTAGTAACTCTAGCTGCGGTACATTCACATTTATTTTATTGAGAATTACTTGGAACGTTTGATTTAATTCGATCGCAAAAATATTGGCTTCTCCATCCTCAGAAATGAAATTCTTATTAATAGTCTAATAGACGACGTGATTTGATTATCTGCAATAGACACCTATAACTTATTACCTCATTATTTGCATTTCATGTCGAAACGGCGTCTTTGCTGCGCTAATGAGCTATTGAGATTGGAGGCACGGGATTACAAATCTTTACCTTGTAAGGTTGTTGTTACCTTTTAGTTTCCTTGGATGCTTCAGATTTTGTTTTCAGATGATGCTTGCTGAAGTTCGGCCCCTGCAATTGCTACATCTTCCCCATTAGTAAAAGTCGTTCCTGGCATCTCTGTGATCTTCCACAGGGACTGTATGCTTCGTACATTAGAGATATCGACCTACTTGTTAATTATATTTATAGGAATGCATATTTCTTCAAGAAAATCTGCAATATTGCAATATACTCTGTGGACAAGTACTCAAAAATGTTAATACGATTTTGTTTTTGCAAACATTTTGGCAGCAATAGAATTGAAATTTTACATAATATTTGTGTTGTAGGTACTATCTTAAAGACTAGACATACAATGTAGTGGGATGTATAACGCGAGTAAAACATCGTATATATGTAGATAAATAGAATTCAATTATTGAATACGAGAACGTCTCGCGATTAGCATTGACAGCGCAAATGTTATTTTGCTGCATGAATTAAACAATTAGTCAATAGAACGTAACAATAGATGCGCTAATAGAAGCAAAAATTGAGTCTCATAACGGCCTTGTTAACCAATTACTGTTTGCGTACGAGTAATGTTAGGTTTATTGAACCAAAAGATTTGTAGACATCAACTAACGTTACTGACGTAACTTTAGTAGGTTTCTCTTATCTGATGAAATCGTAATATAGTTCTTGGAAAGAGTGTATACACACGTGATACACTTTGCCACTGCAACTAGCTAATATAAAATAATTGAGACTAAGAACTAGGGCTTCAAATTAACTGAATTGAAGTTTCTAACGAACGCTCGGTATTCACGGTTAGGTTTAACAAAAGCTGCGTCCCGTATATCATGGAACCCATCGGAAATCGTTATAGTCCGAATACATATTAATGTATAAACTCCAATTTCGAATACAATTGGCAATTCGATAGTATAACTCTAGAAGCTTTTTCAAATAATAAAGCTGAAATAAATTTTCGATTCAAAACCGCATAATTAAGAATAAAACAGCTAGGTGCTCGATCTGATTGTTTTTCTATCACTGTAATAATCTAACAATAAGTAAGTATACAACCGGGGACATATGTATGTACATTAGGCACTCTGCGTTTGCTTTTTATTTATCAAATGGATACTGAAATCGTTATTCAACGATAAGTTTACAATTAAGGGACTCGTGACCTCATTGACAGGTTTATTATTTCTGAGGTAAAATATAATGGGTAGTTGGGGAATCCTAAACTAATGGCTTTTTGTGGAAAAAAAGTTATGTAGCCTTTTGTATTTTATTATGTAAAATTGTAACATCGAAAATTAGAGAACTTATATTAGGAAAAACGATTAAATTTTCTTCAGCTTCTATCTGTGATGAATTGCTAGTATGTAGTTCTGCCAAAATGGCTTAAGCAGTTATTAAAGTCCGTGGAGGAAGAAACTGTTTTGGCTTTGTATTATTGAAAACCTGCTCAGTGCAGATAAAATAAAAGTTATTTAACTCACTAAAAACAACTAACGCATACAATAGTGGCCATGTAAAGAAAATGAATTTTGTGGGAAACGTAGTGCCAGCGATGATCAGGGGAGAAATACATGCAGGCATGAAAAAGGAGTACTATGATATTGAGGTATAAAGAAGTGATTAATAATTAATGAAACGTTTAACGCACTTTCTATTACTTTTTAGATATCAATTGATTTAGATAACAAGGAAGTAGTATATATTTGTAAGATATTTGACATAAAGGGCCACAACATTCGTTGTGATGATACAATATTTATTAACGAATAGCATACAATTCATTTCTGTCTGTGAAATCATAAGAAATCGCAATTTGTCTTCATCTTCGCAGAAACACTGGTTCGTTCATAAAAGTATAGTGTTAACTGATTGAGATTAACAAATATGCAGCTCTTTAACTGTGGGGATGGACGCAATAATTCGCAGTGATGGATTGTTGCCCAGCGACGTACTGTCCCAATCAACTGTTGTTTAATTTTTAAAAGCGTTGGACAGCTGCTAAGTATACTTACGTACAGTCACACCTGAAATAGAAGAAATTGCTTTTATTCCTTCATATTTCTGGCTACCTATCCCTACCTTACATCTCATTACACACCATTAATTTTGCACCCTTGGCCTCTTAAAGATTGACAACTAGTGGATTCATTTCCTTGTTGAGATATAATTTGAGTTTGGTCATTTAAGACGATGAACGCAAGTTTGCAACAACTTTTCTTGGGCACGATATTGCACTGTCCTTCGCGAAAAGAATTTTATTGATGCCCTAGTCTAAATAATTTATTTTCTCATGAGCTGGATTCTTGTGAACTTCAGGTAGGTGTGATTACTGCATTTTTTTCTTTCTAGTGGGGTTAATGCGACAGTAGCTATACTCATTCATACAAAAATTACGGCCAAGATACTTTTGTATCGCGTACCTACAGCAAGTCATCATTTTCTTAATATCTGTCTTAAGAATTCCCTTTGCACTGTATAAATTTTCATGTAGGTCAAGTCACAACATAACTTCCACCCATTTTCAGTCTACTTGAAATTGTAGTTTAGCTTGCAAGAACAAGTTCTTTGCGTCATTGATGCGCCATAATTTCCGTTTATTTTGGGTTGATTGTGCTATTACACGTTTTATAACGGCATATATCAATTCTAAATGTAAATATAACATTGTTCTGTTGCCATACGTTGCGTGTAATTGTTGCAATAGGCATAGTTAAAGGGATTAAACGCATGACGGATATTCTAGGGTTTAATTATTGTTTACATAGAATCTTTCCGTATTCACAATTTCAGGTAGTTTTTCCAGACTGCCTAATACGTGTGAACGCGTCTATATTTCTAATGGCACAATAATTCGCCATTTGTCTTTCTTTATTAAACTAGTCATTAACTTTGTCATACATGTATATTCTTTCGGTCAAGAATGTATTGTTATGTGGCTTAGTAACTGCCCTAGAATGTACCTACAACACAATAGCAAACCCAGTGTTCGAAAGTTTTAAACAATAAAATTGAATCCGTGCATCATTTATTCAATATGTGTACAAGATGAACCAACATATACTATGACCTTCAAACTCTCAAAATATAGAAATTATTTCCTTTGTTCAAATCAAACCTATTATTCTTCTTATTTTAACTACTATTTAAGACAAATTGTTCATTGTCCTTTCCCGTAGATATAAGTATATTAAACATTAAGTGCACGTAAATGGCAATTGTTATAAAGGTCCCTACTCTTGAAGTAGTTAACAAAACAGAAAACAGGATCTACCTTCTTAATTTTTTCTCGGGACGAAAAAATCTTTAAATAACAGAATTAAAAGAAGAAAGTATTCCGTAATTAAGAACGCAGCTTCCCGAAGCTCTTAAAAGGGAATGGAGCTGTACAATGTTCAATAAGCGGCATAATGACGTTATTTTAGGTACTTTAGCTAAGCGGAGAAGGAAATTATTTTTCATTTTCGTTAAGCAATTCTATTTGCATATACTTTCAATAAATAACAGCCGAAAGAGCAAATAAAAAATAATGTGAATTATACAAGAAAATGGTTTCTATTTGCGTAGTTTATTATTTTTGTGTAATTTCTTTTAATCATTCCTTTTGTTTGAAATCGTAAGTTTAGAGCAATTTAGTGTTAGTAGACAACAAGACATTATTATCGTGATCATATAAATAATTACATAAGATTTTTCTAACGAAAAGATGCAATAATATGCTCATTAGATCATAACAGTGAGGTAACTGAAAATTTATTTTATAGCTTACTCAGAAATGAAATAACAGACTGTTAAACATTGGCCGACATGCTACCAGTCTTACGTTTAGATTTCTGTTTCTATCAGAATTTTCGTGGCGAAATTAGTCGACTAGATAATTTTAAAGCAACAATAAAGAGTTTGACATATCCAGTCTCAGCTCCTGCTGTTATTTCATTGGTATTGCATGGTATTCACGAAATAACTATTTATACTTTGTAAGTCTAGTAATTCCATAATTTATTATTTTGACCGCATTTGGAGTATCGTCAATGTACAACTGCTAACGATAATAAACACTGATTCAATATTTTAAACATTTAAAATATCCATTCCTTGCTTACAGTTAAATAATTATAACGAATTTATTATTTAATCAATTGCTATTTAAGCATATTTATTCCATATTATTTTAGTGAACAACAATCAATATAATCCCTCATTATGTATGCACATCTATTTGCGAGTACAGGATTTAGTGCGATTAAAACCAAAAAATTCTAAATCAAACGCTTATATATACTTCAATTTGTATACAATTTGGGGTGTGTATTAGCATTGGTTTTCACTAATTATTTGGCATAATTTATTATTTTAACTAAGGAAGAAGTTGGTTTCACTGTTCATTACTATGAAGACATTAAGCCATTTCTATATATTTTATATTATATAGATACATATTAGTACATTAGTGCAGGTTATTTAAAATACGGAGCTGCACAATTAATAGAATACACAATTACACGGAAACTTTGAGTAATTAGATGGCAGATTTTTTAACCGGCAGTATACAATACTTTAGTTATTACTGTGTCTCTAAGAATGTGGGTACAAATAAGTATAATATGAATTTGATATGAAAGAATGTGTTTTGTGTTCATTACGTAATTATAAAACTGACTAATAACTATGTTTTGATAAAGGAGTGGATGACGTGTTATCATTATATAGTACAAAATTTTGACTTTCTCTTGCCATCCGTAGACGTACGTTTCGCGGTTATACCGCTCGGCAGTACGGCTTTGTAAGAACTGTAATTTCGTATACAAATTTTATGCATATATCGTCTGAACATTGATGTTTGTACATGTGAGAGGGATTCGATATGAATTCTCTCACTATGCACGTATTACGCATTTTTTACAGTCATTTTTTCTACAGGAGTGGACAACTTGCGTTGTACGTGCATAGTGAGAGAATTCATATCGAATCCCTCTCACATGTACAAACATCAATGATCATTACATAGTGTAAAGCGGACTGAGGCTCTGCTTCTCCGAATTTTAATATCGCGCCTTGCACGTTAGTAGTGACAAAGACCTTACTGATAACACAGCAATTAACAACACAAATTGTATTTGGAGATGCTTTTTGTTGTTGATTATACATAAGTGCTTGTTGATATATGCTATTTGTTTGATATTTACTTAATCTATTTTTAACAGAATACGGGAGCGTTTTGCTTTCACTCCTTCTACCTAAGTTTTTGCAGTGTTCGGTTAACTTTAGTTATTTTTATTTATTTATTTTTATTTCTATTGCAAAATATTTGCAAGTCCGCTATACTTGTTTTATGTGAGACGCTGGATGATGGTAAAGAAGTGGATGTTATTTATATGGATTTCACCCCTGCATTTGACACCATTGATCACAGCGTTCTACTAACAAAGCTGGGAACATTTGGCTTGAGTCAATCGCTGTTACTATTTATGGGCTCGTATCTTTGTGATAGAAGTAACTATATGGCTACAAATCGAGGACTTACTTCAACTTGAGATATACTGCAGGGGCCCTGTGCCATTCAACATCTTTATGAATGACTTGATTACTTCTATGATTGTTCTGGTTTTGTGTTCCTGACTTAAAAATATACGACTTAATGAAATGATGCACAACAGTTAGCCTTACTTCAAGGGACGTTGATGGTTGTTGTTTGGAGAATAGATTCAGACTGAATGTTGATAGGTGCTGCTTCGTATCCTTTACTAGAAGATCAAATAGATTTTACTCTAGCTATTGTATTAATAACGGTCTGAGCGTAAAACCTATGTTGAATACCTGGAAATTATTTTTGGTGAGAAGTTTAACTTTTCGGATCACGCCTTTCTTGTTACTGTTTCTGATGAACGAGCTCCAGGTTTCATTATTAGAACCCGCAAGGATTCTAATAACATAGCATCTTACAAATTGCCACCTAAGGCATAAATACACCTTTATTAATTGGAAGTTGCACGTGCTGCAAATTTTAATTAATTAATCTCGATAATCAATAACTTAATCTTTATTTCTATCTTGAACCGAAGAATTTATTAGCGAAATCTTGACTAAGGGGCGCAATCAGTATTGTTACATATGTTTCACCTGAATATGATTACACCAAATAGGAACAAACTACGCACGATACTGGAATCATTAACGAATTACCAACGATAGGGGACTTGGTTGAAGACCATGTTAATTTTTTTCTTTTGGTTAATTTGATATTTCCAAGTGGAGTTGTTCGAAAGCAATAAAGGTAGAATTATCCTGGCTTGAAGCTGTGTGTGTTGTTCTAGCCGAACAGGAAAAATGAAAACCAACGATAGAATCTCGCGACTTTAATTCTTTCAAAGCTGACTTGGAAAATAGACTATCTATGTCAATATAAAATACATTAGCAACGTTCCCACAATTATCAATACTTTAAACTGGAGAATTATAACAGTTTACCGTTTGTCAATGTATTTAATGTATCTTCTCATTTCGTTATATTATAAGAATACGACAGGGCTAAATACCAAATTCAGCAATTTTACAAGATTACTTCTAATTTTATATATTATATAACAATCTGCATTACTGAAATTTGGATCTCTGACTCTAGTAGTGACAATAGTATCATCGATTGATATTATTGTTTGTAAATAGCGCTTTTCAGTTAAATATCTTATGTTTATATTATACATACCAACGTATACTTTGGCGCAGTACTTGGAATTGTCTGCAAATGCTTATAAATACTTCTATACTCTCTCAGGTGCAGAGCAATCATCATTTTTACTGAAAATGTCGAAATACATATTTAGTAAATATTTCCAATTAGATGTAAAAGTAGCATTATTTATTTACTTTTCTGACAGACAGGTGACTATTGTTATCACTCACCGATGGTGGAAATGTGCAAGATTTTGATTGATGTTTGTGTTCTAACTGATGCACTTCCTTTTTAGATATAAACTTTATTTTGTAATATGATTAATACCGCTCGCGCTTTTAGCTAGCATACACATTTTACAATATCATTGTAAAAAATAATTTTATTGCAATATAAATCATATTATAAAAGTAAAAGAGCACTATGTGTTTGATATTACAATAGATATTCGGTTTATTTATAGCTGCACTACTATTTGTATGTATGTTGACACCAATATTTCACATTTTCACGTACATAAAGCGTATGTCTGTAAGTTTCAGTAATGAAACGCTAGGTAGGCATCGTTATTGTAGTCAAATCGCTTTGAAAAATGTTTTTCATTTTTAGTGGACGGCAAATTTCCTTTTACGAGCGATGCATGTGTGAATTATATACTATTGAATTTTCTAGAGCTTCTGTACTGTTTCATATAATGCGAGCCGTTGTATTAATTAAAGGATATGTGGTGGAAGCTAATGTAAGCGTGGTCAAAATTTAATGAAAAATACAGTACGAGGGAAATTAATTGAGGTAAGCTTAGAACATACTAACGTCATTGTACGAAATTGCTTTTTAAGCGATTAATTTGCTCTCTTCAAATTTGGGAGGTTCTAATTCGTAATTCCGGATTTTAATCCGAACACAAATTGCAAATATTAAAAATTCTATCGTTTATAACGCACGTAGGGCGTTGTTACACTTGGAGTTTGAAATCTCAAAAGGATTTCGTATTGTTGTGAGTTGGAAATGTATTGGGGTTATATCCAGTTTATATACATACATATATTTCCCTTTTATAGGATCGACGTACAAAGGGATAAGAGTATAATAAACTCTTTGATTATTGTACCCGCGTCTTGTACCTACTTTGTAAAGGAAATCATTTTAAACGTACCTTCATGGAAAGTTAACTACAACTAAACTCCGCTTTTGTGTTTATCTGTCAAACGGACGCACAGGTTTTCGTGCAAATCTATTGATAAGTATTCTTAAAGAAATTGTTAAATGCGTTTAGGTGTTTCGTAATCCCATTTCATAAGATTACATCCTTTTGCTCGGGGTACCATAGAGTTTACGGGCCAATTATCAAGCCAGACACATCGCAGTCAAAATTGGCTTACTAAAGGTTTTGAGAAAGGGAAACCCATCGAATCACTTCATTTATTTAATTAAGAGAGTTAACACTATTTTGTCTAATATTCCTGAGCTCGCTGAGAATAATAATGTTTTTCTTAGAGCTAGTGATTCAGGTAGCTCAGCTGACTAATTAAAGGTAATTGACGGAAAGACGAATTACTTAAAGTTCGTTAAAGGTTGCATATTGTAGTTTAATAAATGTTACCAGAGTTAAATATTTTATAAAAGCATGATTTAATGTATAAAAAGAATTTTGTTAGCATTTTTTACACATTTCGACAACAAATATGCATTACAAAAATTCACATACATAAATTTACTGGAAATAATAACCAAGGATATATGGATTCATGAACAACGGAGAAATAAAACAGTGTCATCCTGGTTTCGAGAAAAAAAAAGTTTATTTGGTGAACGACCAATAAATTGACAATTTCGAAAGGTCAATAAAGAAGTCTAAAATATATTTCCAAAAGAAAAGGTTTTAAGTAGAAGTATTAGTAAGAAAAAGAAGTATTACCATACAAAAGAAGAAAGAATTGATAAAAGGGAGGAATCCATAAGCTGCGTCGAGAAAAGAAGTGAAGAAAGGAAATACAGGAAGAACCGTCAATGGAAAATTCACACACATACATTCACACACTAAAATAGGTTATTTTTTTTTGATTGTATGTTCAATATTTCGAAAAAGTTATAAATATAAATTGTTATAATTTATGCTTTTATATTTTATCTACGAACTAGTGTGCTACAAAAGTGTTATGTGTATTGCAATTAGTGATATAGTGATTGTGTTAAAACCAATTAAATAGTTAAAATATTTGCTGACGATACATCCGCGATTGTGGGGGCCAGTAGAAATTGAGAACCGGAGGTAGAAGATATAAATACCTTAGACTTAATGAATTGGTAATGAATCCAAGGACTGTGGCGTAGTCACTGACACTATATCACATCAGTAGACTTCTCATCACAGAATTATTGAATTAAATCCGGTGAATTGTGTAGTAAAGAGTTCACCGATGTGATATAACGTGATTAAACATAATAAATCATTGCTTTAGGAGCAATAATCTAAAACTAAATATAGATAAAACAAAACTGTTAAAATTTTGTTTAAAAGTAAGATATAGTCCCTTACAACTGGAGGCACTTGCAACATACCATACATATGTACGTCGCATCAAAACTAACGTATGCTATCACATTTTGGGAAAATTTCAGTGGGGTGAAGGAATTATTATGTTTTAGAAATCGTGGCATCTTCGACATTAAAAGACAATTTTTAGGTGTAATACTTAACTTGCCATCATTACATGTTTACGAAAGCGGAAATTTTGACAGAAAACAATATAGTGAACGGTTCCAACGTACTAAAACTAGATATTAATGGCATATGCGTATTATACTCGTAAGTGTCAGAAAATTGTGGTTCGAATACAACAGACTAGTTAAACGTGCATAAAAAGGAGTACACTAACCATATCCTAGGACAGTTAAAAAGCAGGCCGAAGACTTTAAAATATTATTACTGCTGCAATTATTATTGTTATTGTTATTATTATTTTCTGTACTCAAGCTTGTTGCAGTATAATGGATATTGAACAAGTTTTACCAAGTCTATTGTTAAAGTTTCCAGAATGAGTGGGATTTTGTATATTTGTATGTGTGGATTATGTTCAGTGTATTGAGGTGACCAATATTTATGGTGATTATATCTGTTGCAGATATCACAATTGGTATCGTTTTAATGGTTTCTTGATTCCAGAGCTGGTTTAATTCAGTTGGTATTGGTGTGTGTTTTGTAACAGTTTTGTGCACCATTCAGTACTGAAATATCTACTAAGCATGTGTTCTTTTTCTATTTATTGGTGAGTGTGATATCTAGTCCATTTGCTACTTATAACTGTTTTATTTGTGTGTCACAGTCTTGTATTCTTCATTCTGTAGTATCCTCAACAGTTGTATAGTTGTAGTACGGATCTTCTGCTTGTCATTGCTCTTCAAATACTCAGTACATTAGTTTGCATCCATTGTATGTTCTATTTTTCTATATTGCGTTTACACTTTCTACATGTATTTAGATTCATAGCTTCCATGATTATGTATTTTCTATAACTTTTTGTTGCAATGACATTGTCTTGTATTTCCAAAATGAATCCTAGAGTTTCTGAGATGAAGTACCCAATTTGATGCCATTTATGTTATTTGTTTGTCTATTCACTTTGCGTGATATTGTAATGTTTGCTGGGAGAGCTCTTCTTGACCATTCTTGTTTTTTCTCTCTTATTGTAGTAGTTCTTTAGTCGTATATGCTACCCTGCGTTAAATTAAGCGGTGTACATTTTTTATCTGCTTGGCAATCGGTTCATGGAGGAGCGTTGAATTATCTGTCTCATATTTTCTTAAAATTTCAGGTTGTTTATTGTACATTGTCTGGATGTTCATTAGCTTTGTGCTTCCCTCCTTTCTGCTAATCGTGACTCCCAGTACATCTATCGGGAACATTGTTTCTGATAAGACAGTTCCATTGAGTTTATTTGAAGCTCCCAGATTCGTGTCAGATCACATAGTTCTTCCAAAAGGATATGTTAGGTTAGGAATTGCCTATGCATTATTGGCTTTAGACATAGTTCTTGAATTGACTTAAACTGTTACCCTATACACATACGTATTTATTCCTTAGTTGTTCTTCGATGTACCTGTCTATACTTGTATTTTGTTCGTGTTCTTGGTATCTACATGTTTCGTCTCGTTTCATATTCAGAAGCATTTTGTTGTTGTGTTTGAGCTTGTTCATAATTAATGCATTTACCGGTCTGTATATGAACCATTTTACATTTATCGATACCGAGTTCCATACTGCTATCCTTAATGAATTTTTCAATTGTTTTTAAGAGTACCTAGGTTTCTCTTTAACTTGATCCAAAAAGTATATTTTATAATAATTATTATTATTTGAAATCACTTTTTGAGAAATCATCTTGAAATATGTGTAACTATCAATTATTGATATTGTTAACGAAAACGTATTTATTCACGTCGTCTCTGCACAAAATATGTATGTACATGCGTCGTGTGCGCTCTTATTATTCTAGTCTGAAGACTAGCTCAGTATCAGACTTCTATTGCTTACATGCAAAGTCTGCATATATATGTTACCATTACATTTCCTTAGTTCATTTAGGCATCCATTTAATCTGCAGTGACCTGAAAGAAAATCGACTAAAATTCTCAATAGATTTTTTCCGAACTCTTCCATTCGTAGGTATAGCTGGCGGTTTTGCCTGTTTCCTTGGTAAAGAGTAATACTGTCAACGACTTCCTAGTTTCTAAGCTACATTATTACCTACAGTCCCGGTATGATCTGGTATGCAAAGCAGATACACTCCTTTACCTTGATTGGAGTTTTAGGTGTTTACCAATACTTTATAGGCTATTAATAGGCGATGGAGTCAGATTTCATTATCCATGACCAAATATGGCCGGTTCTTCTAGTTCTTCCTTAGGTTCACATCGACACCTACTCCAATCCGTCTGGAATATACTCGAAGTTTCTTCCATTGATTACTGGAAGTTCTAAAATGCCTAAGCTCTCGTTCTGCTCTTTTCGGTGGTATACGACCCATCCTTACGGCAAAGTTGATTGGGTGTTTATTGGGTCTCTTTCTTCCATCGCTTTTCCCACGTAGCTGTATAGAGAAGACTTTGTCAAGAATGTATTACCGAATGATTCGATATCTGGCTAATGTTAGGAGCGTGTGATCACGCAATGATGGTGACATTCTGAACATAAATATATTTGGTCTACGTCGTTACTAATTCACTGATAACTTGATCAGAAAATACTCCCGGCTCTCTTGCCCACTAGATGTTATGCAGGTGGATCCTACATGACCGTAGTTTAATGATTTGTAATTGACCTCAGCGTAATACACAAACTACTGTTTGTAACTTGGCGAAACTGCTTCCTAGAAGGACTAATCTTTTAACTTTATTCTTCCAAATAACAGTGCCGAATGTGATAATTAGTTTTATTATCAGAATATTACTGCTATGGTCTTGCATACAATGAGTGCACAGATAGCTTCTTTGAGAATATTCATTATACATCTTGTATATAGTTTTCTTATAGTAATTTCCAGGTATTTCAGTGTCTGCTTCCATTAGACTTGCCATTGAGCTAGATGGAGATATGGTTTTATATATACGTAGTTTCGTATCTCTGGCGACTAATATGGCAATGATCACTATTAATTTAACGTCGAACTCGGCTGCAATGTATTACCTTCTGGTTACATGCAGTCCCCTTTGGACAACATCACAAAATATCATTATTATTTAATTATGGTCAGCTATTCGAATAGACTAACCTAGACCATGCAAATAATGGGGAGGAAATTTGTGGATTTGATTATTAATGCAAGCATCTAGTTTCAAGCTTAAATAAGCTCATTAGCAAGAGGTATTAAATGTCTTTTGCCTTTCTAAACTGACTTGCATCATCACTGGAACAGCCCATACGATAGGAAAATGAAGCAGCAAAAATTTGTTTTTATAAACAAATACATTTTAGAAGGTATATGTGTGTATGCCGTTCTAATCTCTTGGCATTTCTCAAATACCAAATACCTTTCATGGAGTATATTGTATATGAACGTTCTTTTCCAGCTTCAAAATTGACAAATGAGTTGTTCCGGATCAGGATAGCTGTAGATCATTTATTAGTTTTACACATAACGTAACTTTAAAAAGATACTACTAATACAAAGAAACTTATTTCGAGAGAATTGTGTTCATATATGTATATTTATTACAAATACTTTTGGAACAGAATCTACATAAATTTTTCACAACATACTCGGAAACTTTTAAATTGTATTACAGCTCGAAATACATAAGAGAAGAAAGTCAACCTTTCCAACTCATTAATAATTTAAAGTTTACAGGAAAACTTTTATTGTGAAACAAAAGCAGCACCTCATCAATGTATTCTAACTTGTTCGAATTTTAAATAAAAGCGAAGCAGACAAAACGTGACAACAGTTTCAGTAGAAAAGATTGTAAATTTGTGTTGTTTGTTTTCCTCGGAAATCTACTGATTTGATTGAACTTCGCTTCCGACATTCTTGTTTACCTATTACGCTTAGATCATTCGATTCTCTCGCTATGTATACAAATACGTGAAACTATCGATTTTCTAGGAGGATGTGCGAGGATTGATTTAACATTGCACAGGATGGAATAAACGCAAACCGTATTTATGTACCATTCGTGCATTCATTGCAGTTTTATTCGTATTCTCAAGTACGTCAAGTATTTACCTAAATATATTAATTCAAATTATTTTTTGTACTTATGGACGAGTAATATAGCTGGGCTTCTGTTTTCTTTTATGAACATCGATACTTTAAATGAATTGCCTTATTTCTAAATAAATAAACAATACGCTATGCTACTTGTTTGATTAATGTATTGTACTGCACGTAGCACTGAATCTAAATATTACTATTCGTGTACTAGACCAATCACTTACTAACTGCAATTTGTAACTTGTTTAATTATCGTTCATTTTGTGACCTTTCTTTACACCGGAGATGCAGTTCTTTCATCTAACTTACTTCAAATTCGAAATATTCAATAATAATAATAATAATAATACGTACTGCCACTCGTTCGTTGAAGAACGACATTTGTCACATATGTATGTATATATATATATACGTATATATATACATATATATATATATATATATATATATATATATATATATATATATATAACAATAATGGAAACCTACGCTTCACAGCTAAAAATTCTTGCATGCTATAAATAATTCGACAGGGGAGTTCATCAAAACGTAATGGAGCCCTATAATATGGGGCAATCTCAAATAGTTTAGTGGTGTGCTCAAATAGTTCCAAGTTTTAGTGCCCATGCCATCGTAAATGTTACCGCTTTTAATACTTACATTCTTTTACATTATCTGCTGGTATTCCGCAAATAAGTAGTGCCTCCAGAGTTACTATTCGAAGTTCTTTGAATGTACATATTTCGGAAGGATTTCCTAGGAGCGATACCATTTCCGATACAATAGAATTTCGTGTTCAACACGGAGTAGTGCTGCTCCCATTTTATGTCGCGGTTTACCACAACACCCAAAAGCTTACTACAAGGCACTTCCGGTGGTGATTTACCGTTCTACATTCCGTTTATACGTTGTACGTTTCTGTAGTGTCCACTACTAAGATATATTAGCTCGGTTTTACTCGTCTTTAGAGTGGGTCCTAGATTTGCACCGTTCAATTGTTTTAGTGGTTACATTTCTATTGTACAATGTTTTCTCCTAAGCCCGCCACAATACAGCTGTTGTCATCCGCGTGTTGTGACAATAAACATCGATCAAAATCAAGACGTAGGCCATTGACACATTTTGAACAAGACTGGAACCAAATAAAATGAGCCCTCAATGCCATTCTTTTCAGCTACTAAGCTAACTAATGGCTTTCGATTAGATAGAAAGGATTTAGTTAAGTTGTAGGCAGTACCCAATACATCTAATTCTAACATTTTGCCAGCGGAATGGCATGACTAGTAAATCAAGCCGTTTTGTAGAGTCATCCTGATTCTTTTTTGAATTAATATTTTGGCACTCATGCAGTTTTCTATTTAAAATTGTTTTAATATTTTTTGTATGGAAAATATTCCGTGAAAAGCGCTTGAGTTGTTGACATGAACTTTACAAGGATAAGCAGCTTCAAATCGACCGAACACTTAAACAACATTTAAACAAAAATGCTTGTCTTTCTATGTATAGCAGCTAACGAAAGTTGTTTCAGTGGAAGTAGACAAATCAACCTTTTGCATTACAGCAAATCACAGATAATACAATCTATAAAGTTTACATTGCAATAGATCATAATTAGCCATACGACCCAAAGAAATAAGAGGTCTATCAGTCATTAAGTCTCCATATTTTTCTCTCGATTCTAGTTACAGTTCTCTTCTCTCGACTTGTTTCTATCTCCATTTCATTTACTTTCTTACTCAATTTTTTCCCAAATTCTTATTTTGCTTCTCAAACTTCAGTTTATATATTATTAGTTATTCGTGCCCACTTTCATCAAGTTTTTTCTAATCTTGGGTTAGTGTATCTTTTTCATGTTTATTGTTCCATGCTTTCAAGAGAACACTAGTAAGTGTATCTCACATACAATGAAACTTTGTAGGTTTACAGACCGATGTGGTGTCAACACAGCGGTAACTTTTTTCTCTCTTCAATCTCACGTTAGTGGAGTATTAAGCTCAAGTGCTGTGTAATCCGATAAAAAAGAAACTATAAAAGATATCAAAAAAGTTAAGACAATATTTAAACTGTTTTACATGCTCTTAACTATGGCATAAATATTTTGCCTACAACAAATATATGTTGATGAAAACAACCCCTCACCTCCTTTTTATGGGGAAAGTATTTAAGCCAACATTAAGAGGAGGTAAAACGGTTTAAATCTTATCTCAACCTCTTTTTATATCCTTTGTAGGTTCCGAGTTACTGAATCAAACAGCGAAGGGTAGTGTTGGACTTAGGGCACTGTACACCCTGCTAATATGACATTGGGCAGTTAAGAAAGTTACCTGTCTTTGTTGTCTTGCCACTACATCGGTCTATAAACCCACAAAGTTTAACTTAAACCTGTGCGACACAATTACCAGTGTTCCATTGTTAGTCTTCTATATGCTTTAATATTCAACCGTCTCGTTTCCTTTTAACACTTCTCTGCGCTCTTTCCTTTCCGTGTGTTTACTATTATACTACTTAGCCAACTTGGTCTGGAATCAAGGGAATATGAGCTAGAACGAATAGTGAGCATCGCTGTGACAATGAGATCGACTAAGCTAGGGAATGCAGCGTGTAGAAACGCTTCCTTACATGTCTCGCCCTGCATTTTATTTGATTGCACACAGAAGTACTCTTCACTCGTTTGCCCGTGATTCCAGACCAAAGTTAAGCATTGGCTATGGATTTCCAACGGTCTTCCAAATTTGATTCTCTTATAAACCTTCTTAATTTTCAGGCTTCATCAGTTTCCTCCAGTCTTTTCTTGTATTCGAGTATCCCTACTTATAATATTTTAACTCTACAGAGGAAAAAAACATTGTTTGAAAGCCTTGACATTTCGACCGAATCAAGTTGGCTGCTTTGCTGAGATGGTCTTTATGTAATTTTTCGAATGCCTTTGCTCTCCTAATGATTTCAGATAAATGATGAATGACGCCTTTAAACAAAAGAGATCGCAAACCCGACGTTAACCTTCTTTTATAACTATTACGATCGTTACTTCTCAAACTTTTAATTTTACTTTATTCTATCATTTTCTCTTCATTCGTAGTGCCTAATCCCAATTCTACATTCATTGATTTATGTGAAGTTTTAATTTTTTCTAATATTGTCATATAACAACGGCTCAATACAAATATACAATTGGCGATACTGAATCCGTGTTTCATTTAGTGTAATACTGATTGACATCTTCTTTAACTTGGAGCTTGTAGAGAACAGATAGGTTAGCATTATTTTGTTGCATCTACTTTGAGGTGCTATATGTACTTGTTGAAAGTGAGTAATAGTCCATTTGACGACAGTTTAAATGAAACAGACTATAGCTCAAGTTGCAAGAGTTACAACTGTCCGAAGAAGACATTGCCCACTTGGACCAACGCCATTGTACACTATGTGTTGTGTACTTGCCCTTACAGGACGTACAGTTATCATATGTAGTATGTCTTGTAATCTTGACATATCTCAAGTGACAGCTACTGTTGAGAAAATTGGTAACCAGTGTTAGGTTTTCTTTCTGTAGTTTCAGGAATTTCTTGTCTTTTTCAGTAAAGAGAGAAAGGAATGAACCTGTCTTTGCTTCTTCTTCCGAGTATTGTGTCCTTTCTGTAGTATGGTATGTAGTAATTCCATTAAAGGGTTCTGGTACCAGAACATGGATGCAGATTTGTCCGAACCGACGCTGTGGGGTTATCGTTATCGTATCGGGCTCGTTATCTTTGATCCGCTCTTGCTCTGACACCACCATTGTCTGTATATAGTTTCTGACAGCCTTCGATTTAAATTTAACTGATTCAGGAGCTTTTCGTAGTGCCCGAACATCTACCCAAGTGCTCGCCCTTGGAATCTCCATTGTATACATCCCTGGGCATAGACAGACATTGATTACATTGGAGAAACTTGGTACAGATGAAATTCGGACCAAAATATTCCAACCCCAGTCCCGTCCCATCAATAAATCATAACGGCATTATTTATAAAGTCTGAGACCATCGCATCAGTGATTAGTGGGATATAATTGACCTAATTACCACTAAGTAAAGTTACTATGTAATATACGAAATTTAAGTTCCAATTTCTACCAAGGTATCTGCGGCACATTAAATTGTCACTCTAGCTTTAAAAGAAATTTCTTCAACATGAGCTTTCCGGAGTACTTGATCAATGTCAATCCTGAGTTACAAAGCAGTTCAATAAATCCGAAGAATATCGTTTAAATTCCAGAAAACTATTATAATCCTTTTTGTGTAACCCATGTAAATATAACAAAGTTGCTATTCTAAAGAGTATGTTCCTGCTTCACCACCGCGATGAATATTGTATATTTGTATTGAATACTTAACAGAATTTAACAATTCAAAATAAATGTTAATTACTTCAGCGAGAAAAAATCGCAGTATAAGTAATATAACATGAAGCTGCGCTAGAATTCTGTATGGAGTTTAGCGAACATATATGTATGTTGTATAACATAGGTCGGAGGCAGTTATTTTCCTGATATTATCGATTTCACAAATATGGTTTCTTGCTTTCGCACGGTGAAAATAATTACTAACTGCAAATAGATCCCGAAACACTTTTTTCTTAATACGAATACTACGGTGATAGGAACGTTAATAGTTTTTACTCATACGCCAACAAAGTTATCGCAAAAATGCAATCAGTATTACAAATCGCACAAACTTCTATTTCTGTACGCGAGGTTTGCCTTTCAGAGAGCCATGCAATCAAGTTCGGTTTAATAATAGATGCGTACGCTAAATGAAAGGATAAACTTCCAATTTGAAAAAACTTTCATATGTGAAGCTGGTGCTACTGAATGTGCCCGGTTCCGTTTGAAATTGAATATTTGATAATGGAAGATTCGTGCGTAGATAAAAGGGAACTTGCCTTATACAACATTGTAAACACTAAGCGAAAGAAAAACTCATAAAAGGAACCTATAGAAATATAAAGATAGGGAAATGTTCGTGCGTACGTTCTCCTTTTTGCTAGAGTAAATTGAAGGAACCGTTTACATATTGAAGTTGAAATCTTAGAGTAAATTGAGTGGAGCAAGAAAGAAGTAATCAAAACTTACTATACGCGAATAAAATGTGAAAAAGTAAATATTCGAGAACGGTAGGGTGTAATATTTACCATATTTGATCGAAATCGAAACGTATTCTTGTTTGAGCAAGGAAAGCTCTGACTTACACGTATGTACAACCTACGCGGATATCGATGTCTTTAAACTATCGGGACTACTACAGTTGTTTCATAATTTCAACGTCCTCTATATAAATAAAAATTAATTAGTAGACTGCGGAAATATGAGGTATGAAGATTTATCTGTCCTTTTCACAATGTAGTATATTACAGAAGACTAAAGTCATATGACTCATCATACCGCATATTTGCCCAGTTTATTCATTAGTAATAATCTAGGCGCATTGCTTGTTCAGGTAACTATATATATTTACAACCTATTTCTCGTTGTGGTGTCCAGAAACACTACTAATTTCAAACACTCAAACTTGCCAGTTGGCAGCTAGCATGAAGGGCAAGAAAACTTATATACGTAAAACACCAATATGTATAACTCTATACCTTCAAACCACCTGACTTCAATCGTTTCCAAATAAAAATCTGCGACCTACTTATCGGCCATCAATTCGCAGATTTTCAGCAAAGATGCGCTACCAAATCGAAAGTTTTAACATTGACAATGACAATATTCGAAATATTTAGCAAAACAAAATTTGACACTTTCAGCTAACATTACCATGATTCTTTTTTGGCCAAAAATATAAGAGACGTCTCATGAACATGGTTACCTCATATTCATAAGACGTTCTCTTATATACTTTGGGCAAAATCATATTCATGGTAATGTTGGCTGAAAATGTCAAATTTTGTTTAGTGCTATACATCTGTACAATCGGATCGTTGTAACGCCTGTCACCAAGACAACTGGCACTAGTTTTCAAATAAAACACATTTTGACCACAGAGCAAGCAATAATGATTTGATAGCTCTCATCAATGAATATCTGTTTTTAAAAATGCACCACCGGAATACTTTTGAGGAAGCACCCTAAATGCCCCCTTCCTGTCATCCTAAGGCATCTTAGCGTATGGTAAACTCAAGATAAAATGGCCGCATATTGTGGTCTGAAAGCTCTCAAGTGTTTGAGTTCATCTTCATTGTTATGGACTTTGACCTGGCAACTGATCGAACCGTAATTCTCTAAAACGGAATATGGAAGGTGCTGTTACCGTGAGATGATTACCAACTTCTTATAATGTAAAGTAAATAACATGGATCTTGAAGACATATTGTCCCAAGAAGATACGTTATGTATATTACAAATGAACGTTCTGGTCGTGTTACCTCGCGCCCATGTGATGTGAATTGGTTTCCCAAGAATATGTGATTTGTATTTCTTTGGAATTATCTCAGGGATAGAATGTGTGCTAACACGTCAGATATAGTTCCACAGCTGAAGGAGATAATTCTATACGGAATTGAAAAAAAATCAAATTATTCTAACATAACAGAAACCTTTGCCAAAAGTACGAAAATAATGGGGTAGACATTGGAAGACGCTATGTTTCAAAACTAATGAACCACCAGCCAAGCTTCATCCTATACCTTAATTTTTTCTCAAAGGACGCCATCTTTTTTATGGGAAAACAGAATAAATTTTACGGGTAGCTTTTCTTTCGGTGTTCGCAAATATAATACTAAAAAGAAATCTAAAATAGAATAGCGTGAATGAGCAACAACTTCACTTCCATATTCTATTACGACTTTGCTAATTGAACTACAACTGATGAAGAAATTTTACTGGATACAACTGGTTTACTAGCATTGGACTGATAGATAAACTACTTAAAAACAATCCTATTTATGTCGAAACCATCAGGAAAACTAAACGAGAAATCCCACCTACTATGGATTGCAAACGATCGGTCAATATTTAGTGTCAAAAGGGTTCTTAGGTACCAAGGAAAGAAAACCGTGTGATTTTAGAAACAAGGTTACATGAGGATAATTGAATAGATCCTAACAACAAAGAAAAGCGGAGACCTAGTGTGACAACTTACTCTAGTAATGTCAAAGGTAGAGTTCACGGAATGAATACGTTCTGTGCACCTTACAGTGCTGCAGGAAATATACGCGATTTGCCGATGGTCTTTTCTTCGCCATGATTAACGTCAGTAAGGTTAACGTTCAAACTATTTATTATAGGAACAACATCGGATAGCCTAATATTCGTATAAATGGCATCTATCAAAAATCGCTTCTTAATTTTTGATCTGCGGTTATTTATAACCTCCGTGCCTGTACTTTCGAATAGAATGAAAACATTTGCAATTGTTAATTCAAAAATTTATTTTACTTATAAATTAACATAGTTAATTTTGTGACAACATTATAGGTTTTAGCCTAGGTTTTGCCCATCGTTCGGGGTCTTATAGCCTTCTTAAGCAGCTAAGATCCGCAAAAACTAAAGCGCAGACTTGCTTTCTACAAAAGCTACTGGGTACTATGTTCTCTATCTTCTCGTTTTCAGATTCAGATTCTTGATTGTCTACTTGCAGTTTTGGTAGTTTTGTTTTACATACTATGCACTGGACTATCAAAAGTTGCTTACCTTCGTGATTGAATATGTCGTTGGGCTCTTTTTGTCCTTTTTGTATTGGTTTTCATAAAAGACGCAATATATTTTCTTCTCGGTGAACAATTACATCCTGCTAATGAGTTCTAAATATAACCATATCAGTCCATGCAAATCACAAAAACCTGCTCACTAGCATATACAAATGTCCTTAAGGTCCGTAACGTTTTGCTTAGCTTTCGGAACCTATCGTTTATATTTTTATTTCCATGAACGTACCGCGGACGGGAGAGAGGAAATGGCATTTATATCTTCCTTCAGAATTAGAACAATGTTCCGTCTACCTGTTTGAAGGATAGTTATATTTGTGTTACATAGCAATTGTGATCCTGTACTTTAGATCCAAATAATTACAAGCATAGTAGTTTTCAGGAGATTATCATCTAGTAAATAACGCGTAAAAATAATTTACTCTAAAGGGTGGATTTCTGGATCGCTTCGGCCAATCAATCCGATTTGGATGGCTAATCTTTAGTCAAATCTTGTACGAGTGTAAAAAATCCACGCGTTTCAGTGAGCTGCGTTGCTGCAAATGAAGGCACTGTCGATTCAAAATCGATTTTTCGTCTGTTTTCGTTTGTTGGATTCAGCGCAACTTTCCTCTGTACATGCTCCCACATTTAATACATTGGTAAAGGTTTCATTTAAATATGGGAAGTCTTTGAAGTTAGTTGATCGAACGTCAATACTGCATTAGCTAAATCATTTCGCAGTCCATCGAATTCAGATTTGAATCAGATCAAGTCTCTACCTGTACAATTAAAATAAATGATTCAGTAACGGCCGAATGAAACTCCGTTTTGCATACTTCATGTCATTCTTTCATTTCGGCGAGTATTCGAAATCCTAATAACATACGGTTAGCTTCCCTACAAAGGGGCATTTACTCTTGTTATTGAACTTAGCTATATTGTAGCTCGGAGCTGTTCGCAGAGAACGTGCAGTGCGCAACCACATCTTTTATGATTTACTATGACTGGGCGTGTTTCGGAGTCGCCGCAAAATATAATGTTATAGCCCGGTGTATACGTGGCGCAAAAACGGCTAATTAATGCTGCCCGCATCGACGTTTTTAAAAGCTGCTCACACATACCGCATGATGAATACGATAATAAATTTCTATTTTGCAAATTTAATATTTTACAAAATTAAAACCAGTTTTTATCGCCGTATTAAATTGGTGCGGTCACACATGCACGATGATGCGTTGGCGTTATATTAAATTTTGGAACGAATGTATGGTAATATGGCTGAAAATGTTGCAAACATTACAATTTTTAGGCAATTATTGAATTTAGTGAAAATTTTCAACAGTTGACTGCATATTTTAATAGGATATACTCCCATTACTCTAAAAAGGCGTTCTTCCTTATATTTCCTGTTTACTAAGAGAAAAGTATATGTATACATAATTTTTCTGTAATTTTTGGCAAATTGCAAAGCAAGTTGTATACATTTGGAGTGTGTGCAAATAAGCTGTACTTAACCCTAAAATGTAATATGAGTGGGATTGAATAACATTATATATATATATGTATGGCATATATATATATATATATATGCCACATTGTTAATGCAGTGGAGAGTAAAATGAAGAAAGGGGCATACAAAATTGTGTGTTACAAGATATGTGTATGAAAATGAGAAGAATCTGCGGTATTTTTAGATCAATAACTAATCCATTCATCATTGGCTGTAAATATGGTAATAAACCGACGCTAAGTAGCAAGTTGAACCGACACTGGATAATTCGCTAAGAGGTAACCGATCATTTGTCCGTCATTATTCGTGCAAACTCAACGGTATTCTGAAGATGCAAATAGTGGTGGAGGCGCTGGTCAAATACATTCTAAACACGTCCGATTGAATTTAGACTTAGCAAAGAGTCCTTCCGACAACGTTGTCCTCGTTTTCAAGTATATCAAGCCGTACCGCATAGCCTTCCTTACCACATTACCTCACCATAGCACTTCTACAGCGCGCTTCTGGGCATCGTGTTACCGTTAGCTGTCACACATTGCCCCAATTCAGATTCAAAGCTCATGAATTTCAATTAAGCCTTACACCCCCAAATAGAAAGGCTTGCCATTAGCTAAGTAAATAAGTAAGAATTTCGATTGGATGACATATAAAGCCCGAACATTTTGTATTCCTTGCTGGATACATTGATCACATCACTAAATGTTCGACGTGTTTGTTTTCTAAACTACACGAATCCACCAATTCATTCTTGAGATATACATAATTAGTAATTTTATAACTTTGTACCACTGGTTTAGAAAGTGTATTCTGGTAAACAGCTAAGTTAACATACATGCCTTTTAAGTATCAGTGTGATTTATCGCTCACGGCACTAAACCTCATTGGCCTATTTTCCGACTTAGATATCCTAGTCCACGAGGTCGGCGTCTTCAATGAAACCTGTCATTTCCGTATGGCTATGTAAGTGAAAACAATGCATTCCTATTATAATATACTTCTTCATAGAAATGTCCAAAACAAGAAGTAGTTGCATTAGAAACACCATGTTATTGTGCTGGTACTGCACATAACGCATCGCACTGAAGGTTGGCGATGGATGTCATCTTGAAATATGTATTATCACTATTTTTATAACAAACTATTACATCAAGTGCAAAGGATCTGGATAAACATTGTATCGAACTGTATAGTTTATATGTAAAAACACGATTAATCAGCAAACAAAGTATTTCCGCAAAATATCCGTCTTTAACATGCATGGACAATTATTTAAGGTGACCTGCAATAAAACAGCTTTATTTTTCAATACTTTATACAAAAGTGTGTTTCTTACACTGCTCGAAGTATCTGTGTAAAAGTTGATCGGCTAAAGGGTTGTAAACCCGTTATATAGCATTGTCATTTTTAGGTATATTGCAGAGCTCAGAGTTTAATATTTTGACATATAATTTTGGTGTACTTGCTTCCTCCATCTCTGAGTTATTTCTGAAAAATCGAAAAAAAAAAATTTGAGTACTAGTTTCACTCTATTAGTACGAGATGGGGTAGCTAAGAAAGACGAATTTGAATATCTTTAAGAAAATACTACTGGGTCGCAAAGTTTAAATTTCTTTGAATTTGTGGGTTCGGGACGATTCCTTGTCAGCCCTTAAAGCTTTATAGAGAATTTTACATGTAGAACCTGCCCTACTGTGTCTTAACCCATAGTTCCATCCCTTTCCTTCCTTCTCTTTCTTGTATGCCCCGGTGTCCTAGCTGGCACTGTGGCTTCACGCTATTGTATTCTACATGATAGCAATGCATCCCTGCATTCCTGGGCTGTGGCAATAATCTAGGTCGGGAATAGTAGTGACATATAAGCTCCCAGGTTCATGCTAACCCTGTTTCATATTTCCACCTCATACAAACCCACAGCATACAGTTAGGTTATTTTTTTATTCTCAAATGATTTTGAGTTTGCAGATTATGTATAAATCCTTTAGTCTCGTGTGTCTGGAGGAAATTATCGGTAGTGCTTATTTCAATCCCCTTAATCTGTAGTGCTACTTGTGGATGCGTAACTTATGCAGCTGTTCAAGCCAACTTTTAATAAACTTTTATCCTTACGTTGAATCGGCATAGCTGTTCTCCGGTAAATTCATATAGATGATAGAAATTATTCTATCATGATTGTAGAATGCAATACTTATCATTTTCTTTGTGTCCAAAGTATGATAAGCAATCCAACCATACTGTACTGTCGAGTCCCAATAAAGACAAATTGAGTCGCCTCGCGCATCATTGGTATATGCAAATTGTGCTTACTTAATAGGCTTTTGCAGTTACTTGGTAGCTATCCATTAAAGTACTTAATCTAATTAGGTGGCTATATGGTTAAACCCGAAAATAGTTTAGTACTTTTTAAGGGTTAAATAGTTTATAGAGATTTTTAGTGTTAGATGTTCGTACATATGAGAGTTCAATTACGAAATTCGGCCATAATGTACTAATTGCGCATTTTTGCAGCTATATAAAGGATATTAAATTCTAATTCGAAAGCTCAACATGTTATGGTAGGAATGTGAAAAGGAAGTAATAATTTTTTAACATATAGTCAATTGCGTCTCCTACTACTCTGCAAATGCCATACCACATTGGTAAGCTCCTCACCACACAATTAATTAATTAATAATAAATTCGATGATACATGTTTCGCTACCACGAGACAAGCATTATAAAAGCCGTATAAAACCGATCTGAGGTAAATACACCACAGTCCTTGTAATCACTATCGTGTACTTTGCCGATGTTTTTAGAAAAGTATTTGTGAAATACTTAGAAGGTTTCAATATGATAATTTAAAAGAAATTGTAGAAATATGGCATTAGAGGTGACTATTTTATTAGATACTGCTACAGTTATTTCTAGTAATGTCAGAAATGTTTTTGATTATAATAATATTTTATCAAACTTTTACTGGCAAAATATATCGCGCAGTAGGATAGATGCTTTACAAGCAACTGCTTCTGTCAATTAATCCCTTAATGTTAATTAGAACTATTATACCGCAAATTAACTAATCATCGATGTTATATACAATTGTTCCAAAACGTTACAGCATCGTCAAGCAATTGGGTAATTATACGGATTCGAATTCCAATTTCTGACGAACACCCTGGAATTATGACTTTACCTGTCATAGGTATTTCCGACACGGATATTGCCTCAGAAGTTGTAACTGAAAACCAATTATGCTATGTACATATTCACAAACAAATGGCGACATGTTGTATTTAGGACTTATCGACATCTAGATCTGCTGCTAAGAATTTATTTATATTATTATTTATTATATTATTTATATATTTCTGAAAATGCTCTAATATGGTAAGGTAGATGATTAAATACAGATGTTGAAGGTAATATTTCATTATCTCTTGGTGCTCAAGATGAATCTCAAAAGTAAGGAATAATTTTCTGATAAGGTTTTATTTGAACGTTTAAAACATTAAACATTAAAGAAGAATATTGTCTTCTTTAGCAAGGAAATGAGTTATAAGCAACGTACAGAAAACATTTAGAGAAACAATTTCCGTTTGTAAAATATGTATGATGCAGTTAGTTTCTCACAATATAGCGTGAGTTTGTTGAGGTATTCAACAATTATTTAAGTGATATTTTCTGGTATGATTGTCACGCTGAGTATGTGTGGTTACACCTTTCTATTACTTATTGTTAGACGAATAACTTTACACTGAATTTCAAATACATAGCATAACACGCTGAAGTTGCCGAATTCTGCAAAATGCAACTCTGTATATAATATATCGAAGACACATCAAACCATCTGTCAACAAATTCAAATACACATCCTTTTGTTAGTTTCAGTTAAACGAAACTATATTTCATCGTACACGATATTTGTCATACATGCACATATTCGTACACATTTACTTAATTACTGAATAGGTTTCTTCTTTCACAGTAAATAATACCATTTAGGTTTTTATTGTCACACATTGCATAGCTAACAATAAGTAGTGCAAATTTAATACTTAAGTGGAGCCATTTGCAATTTTCCGTTATTTAATATTCAATTAACGTAAGGTACGTTCAACTTTATCTCTGTGTGAGTGAGTCTGAGTGTCTAACCTGTCCATGAAATTTTAAGAGGATACCGTAGAAACACGTCTGATACGTCCACTATGGCGACGCAGGAATTGGAATTCCGAGGCTTAGTTACCTATACCTCGCAAACAATCTTTGCACAAATGGCCGAAGGAGCCTCGTAAATTAAGAACTACGTAAGAGAAACTGTTCACATTCTGACATTTAAATACAGGCTTTATTCCACAATTAATAGAAACCGTTTGCAGGTACCTTATCTGGATAATTTCGTTTAACTTATTAAAGCGGTTTTGATTATAAATTATTCTATTATTTCCAGGCGGGAGAAAGGAAAGATATGGTTTTGCTTGAATATTTTATCACCCTTGTGCTTGGAGCTCCAGTCGGATGTGGTCCTAAGCAAATAATAAAGCTTAGGGTTTGGTTAATTCAATCCCTCTAATTCAAACACTAAATTTACCTATAGACCTTTATTGATCCAATTGGGAAATGCACCTGGAAGTTGGAAACACTAATCACCATAAGTAATACATTTCATCACAAACTATATCAAAGGATGACATTTTCAGTACCAACCAGACATGTTTGTTCTAAAGACCTACGAATGTATAAAACAAGGAAAAATACTTTATTGCTGTTGTCAAATTTTCCATTAAATATTGAAAGTATTTAATTTTGATTGTATTTCGAAGCGCTCTAAGGTTGATAACGTTTGTATACAACATGTGTAGCAGTAACGTAGTCACCACGCCACTAATAAATAATGAAGTTCGCTTTGACTCCAATAGACGAAATGGAGAACCAAAAATGGATAACGGTTCTTTTTTGTAATCATTTTATTGATAAAATACCAATTATTTGTCCCTAATGGGTGGTTTCATCAATGACACAATTAGGGAAGGACAGAGTCATGGAATAGCGAGGGAGCCAATTCAATGGATAAGTAACGCAAAGACACTTCACATAATTTTGAGTACATCGGTAGACGGATTTCACAATGAAACAACCGGTCTAGTTTTCTTATTTGGTTAAATATGAAACTGAAACCACATTGCAAATACGCTTGACAATAGAACTAAAACTAATCGCATTCAAATAAGTTCTACTTCAGATATACCTACTTAGTGTTCGTGTTTGTTCAATAGAATATACGAGTGCCATTCAAATTAAAACAAGATTGACAGGTAAAGTTGCAGAAGTACAATGTAATTTTTCAAAATATTTTTCTTCAACAGAAATGCATTTTCTGTATCTGATAAAGTGTTTCTTGGTTCCTTCGTCCACTGCAAAAATGCGCAATTAGTACATTATGGCCGAATTTCGTAATTGAACTCTCATTTGTACGAACATCTAACACCCGGGCTTATATACATAGAGCTTCTATAGAAACGACAACTACTTCACACAGTCGCACTGATGAGCGGTATGACCGCGAAACGCGCGTATGCGAATAGTGAACGTAGTTTTCTAATTAAGCACAATTTCCCCACCGCGGGCTAGCCGAGTGCGCGATTGTAGCTACTACAGAAGTTTGTGGCAAAACAAGTTGTCTACTTCTGTAGAATCAAATAGCTGCAAAAATGCGCAATTAGTATATTATGGCTGAATTTCGTAATTGAACTCTCATATGTACGAACATCTAACACCTGGGCTTATATAGAGCTTCTATAGAAACGAAAACTACTTCACACAGTCGCACTGATGAGCGGTATGACCGCGAAACGCGCGTCTGCGAATAGTGAAAGAAGTTTTCTAATTAAGCAAAATTATACCTTGGTTAAATCTATCCCTACAAACCTAATAACCCTTTGAAAACGTGTCAAACTGCTCGTATAAAGAAGAAATAAAACTTTTTTACTGTAGATTCCTTGTAATCCTGGGTGTGGATTAAAATGTATAAAATATACATACTCCTTATGTGAATTAATGTTAGATATTTAGAATTCAGAACAATTATTCTTAAACATATTGCTTCCAGTGTGGACTTGTATGTAGCTATATAAATCATAATGGAGCAATAAAAATGCACGTTCGTACCTAAACGCTGACTAAGAAAATGCAATATTAATGCTCGATTTTATCAGTAGGTTTTAATTGGAAACAGATGCATTTCTCCAAGCAAATGGTTGGTAGCGACTTGCAAATATATTTTCTTGAGACTTTTGTGCACTTCATGGAAAGTTTATCCTGTACCGTTATAAGAGGAAAATATTGTTTATGGTTATACGACATTAAGTGCAAACTTGATGATATTCTCACTTTAACTATCCAAATGGAAATTTTATGGACTTTCTGAGTTCTTTAAGAAATAGCTAAGCTATCCTTAAATAATCAGGCGAACTCATCTAGCAGTTTTACCTTGGACAACATTCGCCTTCATTACGATGATCGATGAACTTGCCTATCAGTTTCTAATTCAACAATGCATTCAGATTACTAGTGCGGTATTTTGTAGAAAGAAAAACAAAGGTGACCAAAATTGTATTAAAATCACCCTTCATTGTAATTCTGTAATATTGTTTGGTACAGTTTTTGTTTTTGTTTTAATTAATTTAATGATGCGGTTCTTGAATGAATTTATTCCCCTATATACCATGCCGTCTCCTGTAAATTTGAAAATCTTTGTGGAAGTAGCATGGTAGTTAATTGCTATTGTCTGCTTGTATGCTTATAAATGACAAAACCAGTGCTAATTGAAGTACTGCTGGTTGAGCAATCCTGTCTTTCATCGAGTTTATTTATGGCTTAGCGGTATTGTCTCATTTTATTGCAGCACTTACATAAACTTAAGCTTTCGTCGGACGCCTATACATCTTTATGTGAATACGCATCAACACTCTTACTGCTTTTAGTGGCGCAGCAGTTTTGTAAATCACATTCTAAACAGCGTAAGACTAAAAAGAACATCCATTAAATTTTCGGAACGGCACGTGATGAAATTCTTACTCGCGCTCCTTTTGTGTACCTAAGGGAAAGAATTCACCTGACCAAATATTGGAATGTGTATACACGTTGCACGAGACTTTCCTTAGAATCAAACGAAGGTTGAAGTATGTTAACGGACGCTTACAGAGATGCGTATTAAGCTGTACAAAACAATAGATATAATACATGTCTAATTCTTTGACAAATTTCATACTTAATATTTTAGTGACAAGGCTGTTATTTAACAGTGATTTGAGCGGACGCTGTAGACAGATATGATCACTAAGGTGTTAACCACTATGCTCAAACAAAGAAATGCAATACGAATTCTATAGAATATTTCATGTGTATCTGACGTATCTGTGAAACTAATTTCGCATTATAACGTTAAAGAAAAGACAAACAAACCTAACTTATGTAAGTATAAATGGTTTGAAGTAGTTCACGTTGGCGACCTATATCCAAAGAGAAGTGAGTTTCTCGTTGTATATTTGTTACTGCCGTTCTGGCAGTCTGCTATAATGAAAGAAGTTACACATTTGTAGGAATTTAGTGTAATGTACGCCTTTATTAAATCAAGGAAAATAGTAAAATTTGCGGTGTAGATTGAGAGATAAAATGGTACTTAATTGTAACACTTTCGCTGACATTGGCAGCTGCAGAATAAGTATGTTTTGCAGAACAAGTAGTAGGAAAAAGATGCACAGGACATATTCGCCTGATTCATTACTGTATCAGTTGATATACATTTCAAAACCTACGTTACAACTAGTTGAGTAATTCTTGAAAAGTTCATCAACTTCATTTAAAAATTACTCAATTAGTGATTAGTAGGACAGCGAATGGATTATCAACCTGCCCAGGTACATTATTTTTGTTTTTTAATTTTTGTATTTTTTTACCTTATCATCAATTTTTTTGTACCCGAATAATCAACAACCTAAAGAAAGACTGTGATATCAATCCTTACCAGTTACTAGGTCTGAATTTCGAGTGCAGTGTCTGCAGAATCAATTATTTCTGTTCGAGATATACCTTATTTGAGAAAGGCCGATAAACGTAATGTTTTTGGCAGAGAACATTATAAATCCTTTCGCCTCCATTACTTAACTTGTATTTCTCTAATATTATTGTACATAAACTTTGGAATAGCTTTCTTGTCCCTGAAATTTCTTCTAAGGTCATTAAGCAATTCAATTTAGAAAGTCCACAGAGTAACATTAAAAACTTAGTATTTGACTTTAAGTCGGGTATGTATGACACATGACATACTCCGTACGATTAATATTGATGTGATTACCGAACTAGAATTGTTGTATTGTATCAGAATTCTTTATCACACAACGCTTTTGTGGGACTACATTTTCTGTGGACATCGCTTCATCTGCTGTAATTTCGTCGTATTAGTGTTTAATAGGGAGAATGCAACAAAGACTTTCTGAAGGGAAAGAAATATAATATTTTAAAAATGAGGTGCGCACTACATATTGAAACTACTACATATTGAAACCTTTGATTTTTGCGATCTACACACGACGATGGTAATTGAAAAATTTAAATATGGAATTTATGCTGACGGAAGCTTAATTTCTTTTGAACCGATTAGATCTTGTTGATTATTATTAATTAATAAGTATTTATACGTTTTGTTCTTCAACTCAATTCATTGTGTTTGGCCATAAAATAGTAAGGGATGCGTATAAACATATATCTGTTAAAACTCACAAAAATATTAAATGAAAGAACTTAATACTCTTTCAGCCTGAATCATCGCATTGTAGATACACGCTGTAAATCCAGTTTGCATAAATATGTACTTCCTTGGCACTACCTCCATCAAAGAAGTTTTCTCGTCAAATTCTTAGATCTATGTATGTATAAGTTTTCCTGAAGCTTAAAATTAAATTATATATCCTATGGTATCTAGCTATGATGCCGTTGTCAACACTTAATCGACTAACTAACTAACTAAATTGAATGCTCGCAAAGAATTTTGCTACACATTTCCCCCAGATGTATTATTTAAAGTATCTAAAATCTGTATATTAATTTTTCGGAAACAATTCGTTATAACGTAACTGGAAAAGAAGAAACATATGTGCTTTACATATAAACACAGTGAAATATATAGTCCGCACACTTATGTCTATTATTAGGTATTGAATAATATTTCTTTCGAGGACTAGTTTTAGCCAAAATTCAAGTCATGCTTTCTGTCCTTTGTGCCAAAGGTAATAACCTAATTACCAAAAAAGTATTTGAAATTATTGAAACCGGCATAATAAAGCCATACGGTGATTTGAATCTATTTTGAACACACATTACTATTTCCCCTGTCATATTCGCCTTTCTGATGTTACAGAACGAGTGAAACCAACGTTTTACGCGTTTGCGTAATGGTATGTAAGTGACTAAGCCGCTTCTATTACTAATTTAATAACGTGGTACTAATACTGCGAAATGCCACAGCGACCACCGTGTATTTGAAAAGATAGCAACCGGCATTTATATTTCTAAAAGTAAACCAAAGTCCATAATCAACTAATAATGTATCATATCTACTATATATTTGCGTTAAAATATAATAATTCTTCTACTTCCATCGTTATCTAACCATTGCACAAGTGTTATCTGTAAATGGCAAGTTAAGGGTATCTGCGAAAGACACGGCTAATTCAGCATATCGTTTTCATTCAAAAAATCTAATTATCGCCATAATCAGCGAGAGCACTGCGCATTAAAAGCCCACGAGTGTGCGAAAGCATGAAAGATAAATAAGTAGATAACGAAAGCATAAGCCCTTTACGTAAATACGAAAATTCAACAAGTGTCGAGTGTCCGTCCGTTACATCCGTGAACCGACTCGATAATACCAACATTTATGGTCAAAATGCGAGGGAATTTTACGGGAGTTGTGTGTTGTCAAGGGACAGAGTGATGGATGCAATACCGGACTATCAATTGCCGCAGATAAGAATGCAGCCACAAGCTGTAAGGGCAGTATTGGTTCGATCCCACGAGGCCCTTGATGAATGTACGGCATAAAGCGTTCTACCTGTCGCTGTAATGTACCTCATTCAATTTTATCATTCCATAAAAAGTCACTTACTATGATTGTGTTCGGTCTTAAATAGAAGCGCCCAAATTGCAAGCTCGTAGTCGTTAGAAATACCTACGGTACGAAGCTACTTCAATATTTAATTTCAATTCAATTAGTGAATTGAGCTAGTACGCCAGATGCTTTCAAACTGCAGATAAGGATTAATTCCAATACTGCTTCAATTAGTGAATTTGCTTTAAATCAACTAGTGGTAATCCTGCCGCGAGAACAAATTGTTAAATAACGTATGTTACCTTTGTGAACATACATGCGAAGCATCCCAACGAAACAGAATGGTATTTCGTATATATACACCTTGAATAGCCTTTCGAAAGGAGAACCTGTCTTAACCGCTGTACATATAAATTCCCCTACCAATTAACTTACCTTTCTGATACGAATTACCATACACCCCATTCAAAATTTAAAAAGAAGCATAATTTTTGGTCAAACAGCAATTTTAGACAAACACCAATCCCATTATAATTTGTACTTGCAAGTCAAGGTGGTGTGAATACATTGATATTTATCCCTTCCGGTCAGTTGTTCAACATGCCTCAAGAGAGCTGCCTAATTCCTGTTGTGTAACTTTGATTGTTTGCTGGGTAAAGTGCAACATTTAAAAGATTTCCTTCCATCAAATGAATTTTGCATTTATTACGAAAAAGAAAAGATAAGTTTCTCGAATAATAATAATATAGTTGCAAAATGCGATCAGTCCGCCATTATCAGATACTTACAATTTAATTTATTAGAAGTCTTTCGGGCGAAGTTATCGGTATTTTGTTATCAACAGCTATTTCAATCGCTGCAAATAGTGGTTCGACCACTAGTTGCGGATTGTTTCAGGAAAATAAGATATTACATTCATTTTTGTCTTGTTCGCTATCTTCATTGTGCCCTTCGAGGGCGTCGGAAAAAACCTTTCTCTTCGGTCTTCATACAATTTCTGGTTTCAATCGGTAAAAGATAAAACCAAGAGTACGTACTATACAAATACGTAGGTCTGCCCTGCATGAACGATCAGAAAATCTTGGAGCCTCTGCTTTTAAATCCATGAAAATTTGTATTGTAGTATCTATATTATGGATTCAATCTGATTGAGCATGCAACATAGTACTCCAAATCCTGGCTGTCGAAAATTGTTGTCACCAACTACTGAAACATAATACAAATCCTATAGCTGATTATCTTACTGAACCACAAAGAATATATAAGGCCGGACTGTATAATAAATCGTTTGCTTAAAATTGCGTTATATTTCATGTTTCACTTCCTTGTACATATACAAGATTTTTCACACCTAGTGCGTCAAACTTACTTATAAGATTATATGAGATAAAAGCAAATCAAGAAGAAAAGAATGGTTAAAAATATTAGATAAATAAAGGCATTGTTTTGGAAGCACTGAATGATGTATCGTCATAGATTTATCGATACGTAATTGAACTGGGCGTTAGATACAGGCCAAAGAACTACTTCTCAATGCACACATAAGCGCCCTATTGAAATATCCATTTGACCTTGCATAAGTTATTGACCTATTATTCCTAGCGTTTCCATTTCTTTCACTAAACTGTAAACATTTGCGTTTATTTTTCAATCATATATCGGCAGCGTCATATAATTTCAAAAGAGGCAAGAGAAAGAGAACAGACACGACCCACTTTACCTTGCTAAAGTTGTGGCTGGAAGTTTACTAGCGTTTACGTTTCTACGTCTATCCTAGTTCACCGCATACGAGATCAGAGGTTCAGGAAATGTTTCGTGCTAAACTTTAATATTAAGAAAATAATTACGGCTTTTCTGTGATAGCAGGAAAATATTTTTTCTTAGAAACTCTGTCTTATTTTGTTCGGCCTTTCTACTGGTTTCATTTGATGCCTAAGTTGTGAGCACCCCGATGTATAAAATCAACAGTTATACATATAGACGTATGTCCATATATCTGGTTGAGCTTCGTCAGTAGATCGGGCTGGGGGTTTAACGAATTCCCCCAATTACCTTAATATATGCGTCCAAAAACATAGCAGTCTTCAGTTATATAAGTTTCGCTGAGTCGTGCCTAGTTTTACCTTCGATATTTTTCTTATTTTGTCAATAAATGCCTCTATTTATGAGGACTTTGTTTAACAGCATCATCCATGGTAGTCAGCCAATGCCTAGGAACAGTCATATAAGTCATTTGTCAAGAATAGCCAAGGAAAAAAGCAAACAAAGGAGGTTAGACTAAGATTTTAGAAACTTTTGCTTTTAAGAAGGGGCGATTGTATGACATGCTCTTCCTAGAAGATTTCTAATTTTTTTTTTTGGAACTCTGTTTTAAGTATGCTGATTGCTAAGGATTTGTGTCGCAAAACTTCTTTAAAGTCGTAGTAGTTGAAGGACGACCCATTCAAAAACTATAACTTGGAGTATTCCATTGAAATTCTTTTATATTGAGTACTTATTTTGAAAGCATGGAAGTATAAATGTGTTCCAGAGAAATAATTAACTCTTATCCTGGCGAGATCAATTTTGCAAAGTTCCACATACGTATTCCGATCACCAAATGGTTATCCTCGATAGGCGACGATGCGGAGCTCCCAAAATCCATGTGGTCACGGTTGGAGCTAATTTATTTGGCCTCCTTTGAGTTTTTTCTATTAAATACTTATAATAGTTGTAAGAATGTAAACGTAAGCTCGTATCATAAGCTTCTGATTAATTTCAGTTCACTTCAGTTACGTAATTTCTGGCATATATGTACATTGTATCAAATGATTTGCACGTAGCCAGCCACAAGCTAAAGTTTGTTACACTCAGGAGTTACACGAAAAGCGGACCAGCGCCACCGCGACCACAGATCATATAGACTGATAAAGAAACAAGAGAATTTAACATATGTTTATTCAAATTAGGTAATTCTCACGACAGGGTGTTGTACATTACACGATTTTATTTATTGAAAATAATCTCCGGTTAGCATCTCGGCTGCGATATCAATTATAAGAAAGCCAAATAGCATACAATTATACGTTAAGTTTAAGCAATGCTCACGCATATTGCACTATTAGAAGAATTATATTTAGAGGTATAATTTTGACGTTCACGTTACGACCATTCGTTTGAAGATACGATTTTATGCAGGACGATATATCATTTCGTATTTAGTCACGGTGCTTTGCTTCTTTATGTGATATAATAGTCACATAATAAATTGAACAAGATGAACAGAAAATTAGAATTCGCTATTTTAACTATCCTAAAGATTAAATTCGAACATAAATTAAACTCTTTATCCGTCATATACAATATAGGAAAACCTTTTAATCGAAGAACTATCCTAATCTCCAAAAATATCTTTCTTCTCTCAACATAATTACCTTATATATTAATGTAACTTAATACCTTTTCCAAATGCAGTAATTCGTTATTTTTCCAAAATATGCTCGCACCACGAACGATGCAAATAGGTTAGTACAAAATGTTTTACGCAGAGTACAACTTTGCTCTCGTAATAAGCTACCGTAATTTACAATATTGTACTCTAAGTTCGCCAGGTAATTTTCGCCTTAAGTGTTTTAATAATTTGAGATTAAGAGCGAGATCTGGTAAGCCATTATCTTGAACATTTACTAAAACAATAGAATAAGCTAGAACAGAAGTGCCGCGGGCTATAGTAATAATGATACAATAATATTGCTCCATGCGATTCCCATAGGAAATAATACAATATGTGTTTGCAGGTCAATACATAAACAAAGACAAAACTACTTTAATGGGTACAAAGCATAAAGCAAACTAAGTTGGTCTGTTTCAGGTCTATGTGACTTCTGAGTTCGCTGTGAGCAACCAAAATGCGGGCGACGGGAAAGGTTATACAGTCCTGCTGCTTCATTTTCCTGCTGGGTGCGTTCCCACATCAATTCCATGCGTTTGATATACGTAAGTTAACCAACTTTATGTGTTTCTTCCCGTTTCCCAGTACGTTTTACTATGTTTGTACAAGGGGTCCTAATTGTTATAATTATAGTAATTCATTCTTCCAACGCGATTTCTGTCCTAAGTTTAAGCCAACAAACATAAAGTAGCTACTACATGTGCGTCTTACTCTTTTTTTTTTTAATTATTATCCATAAAGAGCGTTTCTTAACAATTTTAGTTTCATTGATTTAGATTTATTTTATGTAAATATAAAGTCTTGATTTTACTTACAAGGGAAGATCCCGAACCCGGAAATTCAAAAAATTTGAAACTTTGGGAATATATACAACATATATAGGTGTGCTATACGCAATTTTTTTGTGCCGACATTCACTTTGAAGGGGTGAAACACCCCATCGAAAATTGACGGATTTTCAATTTTCTCCACACAACTCCAGTAAAAAGAAAGATAGAAGATAGGTGTAAATGCAATAGTTGCAGCATACATCAAGATCTTTCAAAATATGTGACTATCATATATACAGAGTGTTCCGTTAAGCCTTGCGCTTATACTGCAGATGTTTTTGTAACAATACAAAGAAAAGTTTGAGATATAATTTGTGTGACTTTTAATTCTGCTTAAAAGTATGTAGGGTGTTCTAATGTACAGAGTGTTCCGTATAGACATTGTTTTGTGTGATAATAATATTCGAAGTTTTTATCTAATGGTGTAAACATGTTTTTATAAAAACGCAATAATCAACCAAATGCAATGATAAATGATAACGTTGCTTATATAAATTCCCCACCTGACATTAATAGTATTTGTTGTTTGACTGTGTAACAAACCTGTGGTGCTGAAAATGGTTGTCGTAAATACTTTAAATGTAATTCGCTTGCTCATGGTCACATTTGACGTTGCCAATAACAATAATCCAGCACCTGTGAATAACCACGAAGTGGAATTACACGACATAATAAAGGATATGCTTCTTGACGTTCAAAAAGATACTTCATTTTCGCTGGAAATTGTCACAACACTAGAATTTTTGAATCCAGTTAGACCACATTCCGCAGACTTCGTAGATGATGTATACGCACCTACACGCGAAGAAATTTTAGAAGCGATGGAAGCTGAAGACGAACAGTGTGTTCCAGAAGAAGGCGGTATTGTCACTTTGGAATATAAAACCAAAGCTGTTGAATACTGGAAAAGTGGGAAAACGAAGCGACTTACGTTAGCAACCGTCCAAAAGAAATTTCGAAAAGTTTCAACTCTCCAACAATTGTACAGGTAAACAGTGAACTCCATTTAATATAACAACGATTTGTCTTTATTTTCTTTTATTTGTTCTAGATGGGAAGAAACAGTAAACCGGGGAGGCACACGACGGGAAAAATTGCTACAAATTTCGGAATCCGTTTATAATAAGTTTGTAGAGAATATTGATTCGGGTGATATTATTCATGATTTGGACATTCAAAGATGGGCTTTGCAAGCTAATCAAGGAATAGATTTAGAAAACTTTAAAGCATCCCGGCATTGGGTCTGGAATTTTAAGAAACCATATAGAATAGTTTCAAGAAAAATAAATAAATTTATTACGCGATCATATGGTACAGATTCCGAAAAGCTGAATGAAATCGCTTCAACATTTGTTAGCCATGTAAAAGATCACATAAAACAAGTCGGAGAAGATAATACATTCAATGCCGATGAAAGTGGCTTTAATCTAGAGCTTCATTCTGGTCGCACGTTAGCTGTGCAAGGTTGAAAAAGGGTTACCGCAGTTGTGCAGTCAATATCCGCAACAACACATAGTTATACCATACTTCCCACAATATCAGTTTCTGGAAAACTTCTTTCCCCTCTATTTATTGTCATGAAAGAACAAAGTGGTAGTTTCGGTCCGCGTGTAACACAGTCTTTATTTGAACCGTGGAATGTTTATGTAAGGGCTTCAACGTCAGGAAAATTAACAAAAGAACTGTTTAATGAATGGCTCACCCGTGTGTATGTGCCAAATGTGGGAGCTCAGAGCGTGTTATTCTTGGACTCTTGGACTGGTCATTGTCCTGCTACATTGCAAAAGAGTATACCATCAAACAAGCATGTTGAAATATTGACGATACCGAAAAAAACTACGGCAATGATACAACCACTAGATGTATATGGTTTCCGCATATGGAAAAATTTTGTAAGGATATTTTCCGATCTTGTGCTACTGTTTGGTTATGATATTGTATTGCATGAACGCAATAATGTTATCAAATTACAGTCCCTTATTCACAACCAACTTTCGGCACCAAAGTATCACGATGTATTTGCTTATGCTTGGTATAAAAGTGGATACATTGATCAAAAAACCAAATAAGTTTGAAAATCCGGTAGCTTTTGCTTTTAGACAACAGGATTTTATACATCCTGCTAAGCTGTTCTATGTGCGGTGCCCAAGCCATCTTACGATGTGCGTGGTGCAACGAATTCCTATGTTTTAAACATTTCTTTGAAGAATTTCATCACCATACAGAATAATTATTCATTTGCCAGTATTTCACTACATAATAAATATGACCAAAAGTTGCAAAGTGTTATCTACAAAATTTCCTATATATCTTATACTTTATGACTAATCAGCTAATCACATATAAATTATATTGATGTACTTATCAATATTTGTATTGCTTAAAATGTTAAAAATATTGATACATTTGTTATCGCTTAATAAAATCGATTAATTGTAAGATATAACTTTGGTCTAAAAAACTAACCTTTTCCTCTTCTAACAGCGAGCGATTAAATCAAATTAATAAATTGCGCATTACATATGTCTTCTACATATTTCCAACACCAATACTTTGGATGTTATTATCAAACAAAACAATGTCTTATCTAATAAATATAGTACCGCAAAGATATACAGTAAATTTCATTAACTTTGCAGCAAAAATTCGTATCGCACCTCTATATTTGGTTTACATATTCTCAAATTTCATATTTTAAATTTGCGGGATTGAGATCATTCCTTGCAATAAGTATTTAATAATATATATACATATATATTATAATATAATATATGAAGTTCTGTTAGATATAACCAAGGATAGGGTGATATTTACTTCTGGAACACTCTGTACATTAGAACACCCTACATAGTTTTAAGCAGAATTAAAAGTCACACAAATTATATCTCAAACTTTTCTTTGTATTGTTACAAAAACATCTGCAGTATAAGCGCAAGGCTTAATGGAACACTCTGTATATATGATAGTCACATATTTTGAAAGATCTTGATGTATGCTGCAACTATTGCATTTACACCTATCTTCTATCTTTCTTTTACTGGAGTTGTGTGGAGATAATTGAAAAATCCGTCAATTTTCGATGGGGTGTTTCACTCCTTCAAAGTGAATGTCGACACAAAAAAATTGCGTATAGCACACCTACATATGTTGTATATATTCCCAAAGTTTCAAATTTTTTTGAATTTCCGGGTTCGGGATCTTCCCTTGTCAGTTAAATGTGAGGAATTATACCTATATGTACATAATACATAATATAATAGCACGGAAACATAACTTTTGGTATAATGTAATTTTGATGTTGTTTGTTTATCGAGAGCATCCTTTCCTTTAATGTCCTGTTATACGAATGCAACTGTAGGGATAGTTTTTTAATAAAGTTTGCGTTTGTAGACACATGCATATATACACTTTCACAATCCTTCGTGAGAGAATATAATGATTCCAATCTCGATCATGTAGGTGCTTCAAAGGAAATAAGATATATGGTAGAGCGCTAAGATAAACAATTTCTAGTTTACAGGTTCATGTAGAAGTATTCAATTCTCAGTGTGTATGAAACTACAGTTGTTTGAATATTATATATACAAGAAACTATGCTAAAATGATACACGAATTGGTTACGAGGCAATTATTGATAGCAAAGTTCGGGAAAAATTTAATTGTTAAAAGTAGTAATAAGAATTTTTTGTAATATACGAAATACACACAAAACAAGTAAACTAAGAATTTTGAATTACGTATATAATATATTCAGTGATACCACAACTTTCTCATATGTCCGTTGAAAAGTCCTAAACCATTGAAGAGCAATAAGCTGATCTGAAACATGCTGTCGATGTTTCTATTCATAGACAACAGGTGCTATAAATATTCAAACAAAAATCAGGTCTAGTATTCTTCTGTTCTTGGGTGTCAGCTAATTTGTATAGTCACATAACCGTTTCAGATTAAACTAGGACCTAGTGCTAAGAAAATAATAGTCATCTGAGGCGTATATTAGTATATGTGAAAATCCACATTACGGGAGTAGTTTACAGGTTCTAAAAAAGTGCTGGCAATCATGATAAACAAATCAGTTTCAGCTAGCAATGTATGTATTAAGTGTCAAAGCTAAAGTCATTAATTTGGCTTTTATCGCATTAATATTAAAGATTTTTTTATAAAACTGATTAAACTATTAGGGCTGTTACTTATGTATTGATTGGCCAAACGCCAATATCTAATAAGCAAAAGAGTAATACGTTCAAATCTGATCAGAATACTTGTAGTAGGTGCTTTAATGGAATATGTCTATATTGCATGTGGTCAGTAATCACCGATCTTAAACTTCGTTTAAAATTGTCAAAAGAAAATCTACAATGAAGGAGACAACTTGGCGAGAGAGGATAAAATTGATGGAAAAAGATTATAGTTGACTGTGTCGAAAGCACAATAAAGAATCAAATAAGTAACCAAATTCGTCAGTGTGGAAAATATTATCAGCTACAGCTGTACATCAGAGTCACTAGAAATTTTTCAAGCGCGTTTATGAAAAACGCATCAGCTACTGAAGTAACGTTAGATACTATACATAGATATGTGAATTAGAAAATTTACTATTTGCTATACATGTGTTGACGGTATGAGTAAGGAAACCAAATATGAAGACGACAAAGCTTTGATATATAATGTCTTCATAACCAATTGCTCTACTGCGCTTAGCACACACATTAGCATACTCAGAGTGTCACTCTCCTCCACAAATTTAGATTACAGCATCGAACACTTGTTCTCATAAAACTTGATCTGCAGTAGGAACAACACCTTAATGATTCACCATAAAGCTAGTGAAACATTTATCTAATGCGTTGAAATTAAGTAAAACAGTTGAGTTTGATATTGATCTCTGAGTTTTCCAGATCTTGTGGTGATATATGCAAATGAGGCGACCGCAACTGAAAATTCAATTTCAGCTTTCTGCCTTAGACAGCAAAGCGAATAAGATTTTCACTCATCTTACATCTATAAGACATTCCATTTCATTCCATCCATTCGTTTGATGTAACACTATATATTTTTGCAGTGCATGGAAGTCCAGAAGAAATGGTGTACACCTACAGCCGGTGTCTCATCGTGCGAATAAAAATATAATTGGTATTATTAACAATATTAAGTTAAATGATGATTCAGTACACATGAGATTGAACTTTAGTTGCAGTAGATGTATGTTATTTAAAGGTACTAAAATTACCTGTCAGAAGACGATCTCACGTATAAACGCAGAAGTCCAGTATGCAGACGTCGATAGGAATTACTGTAAATACAAAAACCAAATGAAATAAGTACTAAAGTGAAAAGAGAAGATAATGTGCTCTAGTGGCATATGTTTTTAGTGTTGTACATATCCGAACAGAGAACTGAAATATCAAACGCCAAAATTAACTGCAATATTTTTTAACCTACTCAAGAGTTATGCATTTCCTTACACCGACATTAGTTTTAATATATTTTATCTGTGCGCTTAAATATGCACTTACTGTTGATCACACGGTGTTGTAGTAAATAGAAAATGTTAGTCGTTGGCAGACCAGAAAGCCTATTGATGAATAGAACTTCCGTATATATGTAGGTACATGACAATGAAGGTTAAAACAGTTCAACGAGTTGACAAGACGAGAGAGATTATAGACGTAAATCAATTACCTTAACGATAAAGAGACTTGAAATGTATTTTTGGTAATGAAGCACCACATCACCCAATAATTTCCAACTTTCCTACTGATACAGCAAATTCTAACGTGGACGCACCAATCTTGAAGGCGATCTCGAAGACAACTATCAACCAGGAAACCACTGAAGCTGTGTGCCAGCTGACCATGAACGTGCAGTACATTACATGTCATAAGACTAAATCATACCTAGGAATTTGAAAGACCTCAATTCAAAGAATCTGCATGATGAATTTGATTTGAGAAAAACAGTTCTTCATTAGAGGTCGTATCTTCTTATTGAAATTTTGAGCCGGTCTTAAAAATACATCATGTACCTATAGTTCTTTTACAAGATCAAAAAACTTTTAATATGGAGTGGTGTACCAACGTTTGTTTACCAGAAGTAGTCCACCGCCGCAACAACTAAACCACTACGACCGATTGTCTTTCACCAAAGTAATTCAAACTCACATACAGCACGAAAGACAATTGAAGTTTTTGAAGAGCAAATGTTTAATTATTACATTATCCTCCACGTCTAAATCCCAACAATTTTTTACCTTCTCAAAACTCAAGAATCAACTATGTTCCAACTAAAGTTTGGACTGACTGCTTTAACATTTCTTTTGAGCGAATGCAAACGTGTATCAACGTTTGCGCAGAAAACTTTGGAAACCAATAAATGTTTTCTGCTGGTCGAATTTATATGTGCAACACTGAAGGCCGTTCAAAAGATAGTGCTTCGGAAGAATAATGAAAACACAATATACCGAAAAAGTGACAAATCACGAAGTGGATACGGAGGAAACAATGTATAGTGAGACATATACATCAAAAAAGGAGGTACATGCTGATGGGATATATACTATACGCGACAACCCATGGAAGACAATAATTGAAAGAAAATTATATATATATATATATATATATATATATATATACGCATATGAATAGAGTTATCACTTCATACAACCAGCCAAATAACCGACTGAAGGACTGAACACACATTGCTTTATGTAATTTACAAATTGGTTTGACTGAATATAAGACGTATTTTAAGAAATACGTACAAGTCTACCAAAATATGCTGCATAAGTGCATATTTCTATAATTTATATGAGCATACAATATGTCTTAGCAGCTCTCGTCTTGATGGGATTTCTCTAAGTAAATTAAAGGCGTTTCTATGCCTTTAACTGATGTACAACTGTAATATATTACCTATAAATGCGAAATAGGTTTTTGAAGTGTTACTAAACTATTGAACAATTCCGACCTATGCATAGTACTTATTCTTTACTTAACTTGTGAAAGTGTTTTTAGGTATAAGTTATAATCAGGAGACATATAATAGTGTTTTAAAACGTCTAATGCACATCAGTCGTACCCGCAAATATTTGCAATGGTTTCGCAGAAAAGAATTATCTAACCACGAAGCATTCCTTAACGAGATAGTAAATTCGTATAGTATGATCATAATCTTAATCTTTCCAGAAGTATTCTGCTGAAAGCGTACATTCCATCATAAATTAAAACTTAGCCAATCTGAAACAACCGTAATTTTTTGCAATCGATTTATAGCGGTCAATATTTTAAACAGCGATTCACACTGTATTAGTTAGCTTAACTTGCATATTTCTACGCCGTTACTGTGATCAACTCCTTTTCAATGATTATATTTATTGTACATAGAAGTGAATATGCACAGGTGCTCTATTGTTTGAGCTTGCTTACAAAGCATCGCCCAGCAATAAATAGCGGATACCCGCAAGGCATCAATCATTCAGATACATCTGATTCCCTCGGATAAAACATCACAATTACTTAAATGCGCTCTCTCCACTTGCTATTCATGCCAAGTCTTCAAAGAAATGCTCTAGATATTGGATGCGTAAACAGAAAACCGAAATCCATAAATCACAACCCTCCAGAGGCTACATATGCCTTCTAGATATATCGGTGGTTTTATGTCACAAACCACAAAAGAATCTGTTTCATAGTGAAAACAGTGATTTGTACCCATACGGTAACGGCAGCGGCAATAGCAACAGCAGCGATACCTACTCTACCGGAATGTATGGCTATTTTAATTTTTTTACGTCTTCTATTATCGTTGGCGAACGCAGTGCAATACCTACGTCGAGTTGTTCGCCGAACTGATTTATTAGCGCCACGGTTTCGGTTTTTGTGCGACTCCGGCGTTCTCATTGAAATTTATTATTTCTCGCTTTTGCCATCTTAAAATCTGCTTGGTTTCCAACTCAAAATTAGTTTTAAATTTTAATGTAATTTGAAACTCTCTCACCTATAAACGTCACATTAATGTCAAAATTTCATTTCGTGCTCGTTTATAATTTAATATGAACCGACGAAATCGTTTCTTGCCACTTAACATACGCAGATTCGGTTATGAAATTATGTTTTTTGTATTTCTCTTCGCTACATTGAATTAATATTTCTGCAAGTGCTTCCTTTGGCAATTATAAAATTGTTAATGATTCATTGTAACTCAAAGTTTACTCCATGCAAAGGTTACTGCTACAAATTTCTTAAATTGAAGAATTTGTGAAACATAATGTCGAATCTGAAAATATTTTTATTAATATTCAAATGTTCCTATAAGGAAACAGAGATCTGTCGCTGATTACCTGAGACCGGAGGGTCTGCTCCATAGTCATACGCAGTCATCATTTTTACAGAAAAATCTTGCTGCTGTGAGGGTAAAGATTTGTTCCTGTGGATCCGGTTGTGATCTCCAATTGGCAGAATTCGGCATCATCGCTAATTCGTAGGTCGACCTCTGGCCATGGTTGCCTCTTACTGCTGCATTAGGTCCTGCACCTACCTCAGCATGGCCTTAAACGCGAAACTGTCCTTGTCGAGTTCAGAAAGCGTAACACTGCGTTGGCCAAATTTGTTATCCTTGCTGTTGTGGACTTTGCCAGCTGCTTCACATAATCATCGAAGGGAAGGATGTCCTGGTCTTTTTAAAATTGTGCATTTCTGATAAACCATAAGGCGTGCGCAAGCGTCCTCATCTTCTTTTGTCCAGCTGATAACTTGGTGATGTACGTTTTGGCCAACAGTCGACTAGTACAACGCTTCCTATATAGGAATTGGTCCGAGATAACACCAGCTTTGTACTGAGGTCGAGGGCTGACCTTTTACATACGAGAAGGAGAAGAGCTTGTGTAGCTTAGTAAAATTTTTCAAGAACCGAATCGATGTAGGCTTTGAAGGTCATACGCTGACCTAGTATCGTCTACAGATACTTGGTGGTGGACGTCCACGAAAAACTTCGAACTTCAGCATCCTAAGATGTTGTCGTCAGTCATTTCTTCGTCTTGTGTACATCACTGCAATTCATTTATCAGCAATGGGATTCATCCTCCATTTCTTTGCTCACGTGAGGACTTTTTTCTTTTGCTTAAGTACGGGCTCCTGTTGGTTTATTCTGATTTTTTAATCTTTTATATAATGTTTATCTGTCCATCTTTTCGAGTTCGTCGTTCATGTTGCGCATTGCTTACCATTTTACTCTTAGGCTTTCTATCTCTTCTTTGATTTCTGGGTTTTTATTTTCTAAACCTCTTAGTTCGCCTACATATAGTTGGAAATTCCTTATCAGTTTATTAATTTCTTTCAATAATGCCTTAGAATTTGCTATTAGTTGTAACATAATCTTCTCTACCTCCTTCATCTTCATTTTTATTTTACATAAGTAAAGGGCGTATAGGGCGTATAAACGCCCTCGGATCAGTTGTCTTGGCTTCATACTTTTACGTAAAGAGGAGCCGACTTGATCTACCTTCCAGCGTTAGATTCAGTTACCACGTTTCGCAAACAGCTAGCGATCTTTTATTCAAATTCACTTAATTTATTATGGTATTTAAGGGCGTTTCCAATAACTTATATAATGATATAAGTTATTGGAAACGCCCTTAAATACCATAATACATCTATATCTATACAATTTTCGGGGATATACATACATACATATAAATTACGAATTAATAATATCAATCCTACATATAGTTTTGAAAGTAAAACCAATAATTTAGTAAGAATCTAAACATTACATAGATGATAATACATACAAACAACTTACTCACGCATAATGTAGCTCACCTAAGAATATATATGATACCGAACATCCATAAGGCTAACATATCTGTCAGACTCAATGTCAGTTGCATAAACTGCCACTCCCAATTATTAGCAACATTTTCAGAAAAGAACTAAAATCCCTTTTCATACATTGCTAGTGAATATGTGCATCATTTGACGAGTCTAGTTGGTCACTAACATCCCTAGGGAATTGATCATTGGACCGGAGGCTGAGAACTAGAGTAATCGAAAACAATACATCCATATCACCAAAGGTGAATCCCTAGATTAGATTAGATTAGAGTAGATTACCTGAGGTGGCAATGCTGCCTGTTTCACTGCGACCTTTCCAGATCTATTGTGGTCCTCATGCCTCCTTAGAGTACGTTCTCCAGCTTTATTCCTTTAATTCGACTTATTAGCTTTGAGAGCGGTCCTTCCGCATATAGTCTCGCCTCGGGATATTCGTCTCCCATGTGTGACAGCCGCGTCCTTGCCAATTCCTCGCATTGGCACAATACATGAATCGCAGTTTCTTCCTCAATTTGACAGAATCTACATCGTTTCTTCTGTCAAGCCCATTTTATTCATGCGCTTGTTGAGCTTGCAGTGCCTTGTTAGTAGGCCCACTATCGTTCTGACGGACTTTCTGCCCTGCGCAGTAGGTCCTTTGTAAGCTTCAGCCGATCTCTCGTCTGGGAAATTCCTCCACCTTTCCCGAGATTTATCCTCGGTTCACTTTCTTATGGCTGATTTAATTCTTGTTTTTGCAATGCCAACGGAGGGCTCCGGTCCTATAAATGCCATCGACGAGGCCTCTCGGGCCAGTTCGTCAGCTTTTTCATTCCCCGGTAGCCCTCGTGCCCCGGAACCCAAGCTTTCGTCGCTTTTGCGCGACTGCCGAGTTCATTCAAAGCACACACACAATCCCATACAAGCCTTGAATTGACCTACACCTAATCTAGTGCCTTCAGCACCGCTTGACTATGGGAGAAAATGGCCACCGTGCGATTGGAGCCACAGTGCTTATTAATTTCTCCGACGCAATGATGTACCGCGGCTATTTCCGCCTGAAAAAACCGTAGTATCTTTACTTAAACTCGTCTGGACCGTCGTCCTTTGTTTGAGTTCGTATATTCCTGCCCCGACAGATGAATCCCTAACATTATTACAATATGTAATTGACACTATATCCTTGTTGTATGCAATTAAGTATTACAAACAAATTTCGTGCTCGCCTATGGGATCCTTACTATTACCAATATCTGCTAACATCGTAGTAAATGAATTGTTCCAATTTGTATGCAATAACACAGAACAAGAAATTCACTTTTTATACTAATATTCTACGGATTAGATACTGCTTACCTCTAATTCCTATAAGGAATCTTTACGATTCACATGCGATAAAGAAGACAATGACGGCCTACCTTCTTTGGATAGAGATATGATCACAACTAAAACACAACTAAATTGACGTGGTGCAGAAAACTGACGAACTAGAATAGGCTTCTGAGCTACAAGTCAACTGTTCCAAAAAACAGAATATTAACTTAATTACAGACTTAAAAACTAGAATAAATAAAATCAGCCATCCTGATTATAAAAAACAAGAGGCAAACATGTACGTAATGTTACGGAGGTATTGGGTACGGAACTGCTGCCCAAAAGTATTGGTGAAGAAGATCTTCTGCAATCAACTGATAATTGAACCGTCGATTAATGATCAGCACTTTTCTGCAAACAACTATCCTTACCTTAAGAACTCACGGTTATTTCAACCATTTGAAATTATCATTTCATATTATAATGCGAGTCCAGTATGAGAGCTTTTACACAGATTAAAAGTAAATTACAACTTAATAAACAACAGTGTAGTACACCAAACATACAAACAAGAATCAAAGAAAAAATTATATAAGGGATCGGATATAAATATAAAACCAAAAAGTCATTACCGTCTAACACAATGTGGATAATTTTTTGGAGAATTAAGCGTGACCTGTGGGTGGCATACACACGCAGACACGAGGGAACCCAAATGTTTCTAGTCAATCCACGTACAGATAATGTACATTTATCATAATAAAACTATGTGCTAAGAAAACCTGAGCAGAACCAATACTAAGCGCATTAGTGTTGTTCGACTTTTGATTGATGCCTTTACTGGTCGATTTTTAGGGTTCTTTACTTGTCCGAAGTATAAGAAAATTTTAATTAGTATAGAAAAACCAATACCTAAGAGGTGATAAGGGGCTGTTCTGGTAATATAATGTTGGTTTTTGAAAATGTTTATTATCTGCAATCCAGCTTCAGTAATGAAAAGAAATATGTGTATTACTAATGTAAGCGCTAACATCCAATAATGATTTTCGTGATTCATGTCATTTGTTGCACATCCATGTAGCTCCCAGGAAGGTTTGGAAATTAAATCCAAGCGTTACAGTCAGTGGAAGTACTTCTTCCTTCAAAATTAATTCACCCTTATTTTCTCGTCTGTGGGTAAGTAAATGAATTTCGTTCACATTGATAGAGATATAGCGTGAAGTTAACACCTATTCCAAATGAATATTTCAGAACCGACAATGCCCTTCATGCCACTTTAGCTCAGCATAAGCAACACAAGCAATTATTCTTCAAAAGGATTTTCTGCTGTTCAAAGGACGCCAATGAGTAAACAAAATTACACAAAATCAAACATGATAAAAAAATTAAACTTAACATAAAGAACGTTAAATACACACCAAATGGGATCTAGAAAATAAGTTACGGAACATATGAACAATTACAAAAAGAACGAAAAGTTTAATACCACATTTAAAGAACACACTCGATCATGCTTTCAAAACGAAACTGATTCCAGATACACAGAGCACCTAAACACGCAGAGGCAGACATGAACTTGGCACGATACAAAATAATGAGAACCCTCTCGACAGAAGGACAAAAACTTAATTTGATATATCTTATCTCCTAGAAGTTTATACAAGCAAATCTAGACGTACTATCTTATATTGCTTATTCCTTGTAGTAGAAATATAAAATATCTACCAAGTATGCATTCTGTAAGCTCACGCTCTAATAATAATAAAAAAATATATGCATACTCGTATTTGTTGTCATTTCAACCATATCTCCCCAAAGAGAACGAACATGGCAGTGCTTCGTCTTACAAACCTAATGAGTTCGATTAATTGTAGCTTGACATTGTTCCCTTTACTAATCGAAACAAAACCCCAACATTACTTGACAGAATCATTATAGCATTGTATTGAAGCCACGGTGCTGTCGGCCAGAACATCTCACGGTCGATAGGTGCGTGATAATTAATTTTGCGCGTTCACTCTGTTGTAACTTTGCGTACATATATCGAAGTAAAATATCAAGGACTGCCTACATGTTTCCTTGACAAAACGTCAGGTTTCCAGACGTAATGTGCAAGGAGTAATACATAGAAGTAAAATGTCTGAAATAAATGTACGAATATTTCATATTTAACTGCAAAAATACATAGTGCAGTTGTGAGCTGCTCTGAATTTTTAACAGTTCCACTTGTATAGTACAACAAAATTTCTAGCGTATGGTAATAATATCAATAATACCTAACAATTACAGTAATACTAATACTCTAATCCTTCCATTGTTCCAATTTACCCTATGTAAACATAACAGCTTTGTGTCACATAATTTTAGAAACTTTGAATCTGATATAAAGTACTATAAGCGAGAACAAATCCGACTAATACATTGCAACGCGCGCAAAATCCAAAGGCACCCTCATTAGATATTATATGCACGAAGTTTAAATGCACCAACCTTGGTGGCTTTCTGCTGTTCATATTAACACCGATTCTAATCGATCTTTTTGATTTTCAGGAACTTGTTATTAGCAATTAATTAGCACAAAGGGAATATTTGCTTTCGGATGTAGGCAACCTGTAAAGTTTTACGCGAAGAGAAGTACATGCAGCTTTACCGCTGAGAAATTAAATTGCATTATTAAAACAAAGTTTAATACTTCATTATGAGAGAGAAAGTTGGGAACTAATTGCCCAAGTTTTATTTTTGAAGCTATTTACCGTCGAAATCGTTAAAACTAACATTTTAAATGCAAACCCCTTCTACGTTTCGGACGGTAATTACTTCCACAGTATCTGCTGATTCATCCTTACCGGAGATGAGACTGTCTAACATTACACATGTGTATTACAAAATAAAAATAATAACTATTATATTTACGGATTTCGTTAGGAAAATGTCATCTATTTGACAAATTAATTACGAAGCTAATTGTCTATAAAATTATAAGCAAACGATAGTAAATTGGACAGTTTAATTATATTTCAATATAGCTAAATCTAATTACTAAAAGGGGTATAAAGTCAAACCGGCAAGCACGTGTACTTGCTTCTGAAACATCGGCTAAGAAGATATAGCAGTTAAATATACACAAGCACGATAGGCGTTTAATTTGAAGCCAAAATCAATTACATGTAAGCTAAGGCGAATTGTTTCTCTCAGAATGTTTAGTTTGATTTTATTAGTTTATCACAAGGATAGGTATGTAGTAGTACTGGAGAGCTCATTTGAAATATGTTATTAGCCTAATATTTTCATGAATTCATGAATATAATTGGCTGGTGAGAAATTTTATCGATGTGGTCTAATGTCTGCAATACTACGCTATGGTTTCTGCAATTATTATCAACTCTTTAATTATTATTATAATTCATTTGTATACTTTACATTTACCACAACGGTTTTGCCTCTGTACTTTACACTTACATTTCTGCGAATAGATAAAACAGCAGGTATGTTAGTGTCACTAGAACAGTGTAAACAGTAATGAATCCTGGAGCCAGTTTTCTCTATTCCGTTTTTCTTTTGATTCTATATTTTTTGAAAAACATTAACCGCTGGCTCCTATCAAGTATCGTAACAAACTGTAACTGTAACTTTAAATGTAGAAACAAATTAATGATTCAATTTATAGCATTTTCCTCGCTGCTGTATATCCTTTTTAGAACAAAGCAATCTGTCATTAAAAGGTCATTTCGGTTAAACACCGGCGCCTCCGCCATTTTGTTGAAAAAATGCAACAAGTGGGTTCCATAAGAATCAAATATTAGAAGCACCTAAGGGTACAATTATAGAGATTTGACGAACTTTCATTACAATATCCAAATTATATCTTGTAGTAATTTATACAAGGGGTCCCTTTTAAGTTGTTACAAGAACTAGGAGGACAAGGGATTTTTGGAACAAACTGTTTTATTGCTTTTAAATATATTCGCCTTGAAGAATCTATATACTTTGCATTCATTCAACATATTCTCCACTCTGAAGTTGGTCTCTCAAAAATATTGTTTTTGATGGCGACAGCTCCTTGATATGCTAAAAATCACTGTCCTCGCATTTTTTGTTTGACATTCAAGAACAGAAAGAAAGCGTTGGGCATTAGATTGGGTGAACACGGGCAATAAGACATTATTCGATGTTTTCCATCTCAAAATAATCAAGTGTTTGGCGTGCTGTGTGAGAGCTGACATTAACATGATGCAGAATGATACGACGTTTGTCGTTGATTTTCTTGATTTAGTCGACGACTTCTGGGAAAATAATTGTTGTATACCATTAAGCCCTAACTGTTCTGGGTTCCCCAAGGGAATGCTTGCGACATATCAAGCACAACCGAAGAAACAAGCGATAATTTACTGGAAGTGCTTTGTGAACGAACAACTTTTATGGGATTCAGTTCATCTTGGAACCCGCAAGCAGTGGATTATTTCTTAGTTTTTCCACTTGTTGCGATATTATATATGAATTTTGAGGTTCCTTGGTCGAATTTGTTGAGCATTTTCTTCCACCTATTAGCACGAGCCTGTTTTGAGCTTCGGTAAAATTATGCAATATCCATCTGGAACACCTTTTTCACAGCTAAGTTCTCATGCAAAATCGAATATATTCCAGCCTTCGATAGGCTTAAGACTTCATTTATCTCACTGTGAGTCACATATCGATCTGCTTGAATCATGCTGGGCAGAGAATCGACATTTTCTGGACTAGAAACCTATTTTGGTCAAGTTTTATGCAATTCATCACTGTCATACGCACGACGATGACCAAATTCTACAGGACAATCACAAACAGCATTCTTGGATAGTGCTTTATTACCAAAAGTAATTCGAATGATGCGATTCTGGGGATTGTTGAGTTAGCTCTGTACTAAAATCATAAAAGATCATTAGACGAGAACCTTCACCTGAAATTCTTCTTTCGTAGTGTAAAAGCACTTCACAACACAGTGGCTTCGTTAGACTATAACATCAAACTTTACATAATCTGACGAAGCCACTGTGTGAAGCGAAACGAACGCTAAATATAGTGAAGTGTTTTTATTCTACGAGTTTTATTCCTTCTTATTATAGATCTTCACCAAGTGAAAGCCAGTTCTATTTAATTTTTTCTATTCTTTTACAAAATTGTTTTCTTAAACGTTCACTATAAACAACTACTTGGCCAATTTCTAAACTTCCACAATTTTTACGATAACAAATTTATGCCAGGATTTTCAGAACATATACCTCAAATTCGTATAGAAAATTAGATTGGTAAGTAAGTTAAAAAATGTAAAAGAAAATAAAGATTCAAATCGCCTATTCTACTTAAACGCAAACATTCTACTTCGCGAATTACTTGCTGTCGTGAATGCAGTGCTTTGAGAATATACTTTGGGTACGATGTCATCGCTTCGTTGCGGCCAGAGATATGTACGTTAAAATGATTTCAGAGTAGACGTCCTTGAACTTACTAAACCGATTTTTACGTTTGTGTTTCTTTGTCCAAACACTAAACACTACGAATTATTTACGTAACAAACCTGATAATGACATTAAGTAATTGAATTCGAATTCATTCTACATCTGATGTTCTATTTGAATATTTTCTCTTACAAATTTGTTTAATGTTGTATAAACTTTCTTCCTTTTCAATTTGGTGCATAAGTTGTAAAAAAGACTGCATATTTCATGGCCTCTCTCGATACTTATCTTTCGGGTTGTCTCTACCACATTGTACGTTAACGGAAAGCCAAAATTTCAATGTAACACATTATATTTTATTCCGGTATTTTAAACCGTTTTCGTAAAAACTTCGGGAATGAAATATAGTGCCCTATAAATCAAATATTTGTTTTCATTTTGCCAGCTAGCAATATAATAACCAACAAGAACGATATCTTGATATACAGGATCTATACTAAATTTATACGTCGATCAGTTTCATGTGCCCATGCACTCATATGGATGACCTAAAGCCGTAATCATTTATTCCTATACCCAAAAACTCTTGTTGAAACCTTAGCAATTCTATTCATAGACTAAGAGGAGGTTATTGAAGAGAAATCAAACAATAATTTCCTTCTGATGAAATGTGTATATCATTTGAACAAATTGCTAATAGTACGCTATTCAATTTTTCAAGTATTGGTTCTGAATTTAACTGCTTTGCTTTCTTTTTGTATGTTGTGTATCTATCGTTTTGTACCTATGTATGTTTCTTTTGGAATCGCATTCCTTTTTTACAATAGTTGCGCTTTGAATTCTGGATTAGCTAATCTAACAACCTGATCAACTAATCCAGTGCATTTGATGTAATTTAGATGTTTCTGAAAAATAATGTTCATCAGATAAAACAAAATAATGCAAGGAAAATCAACAAATTAAAAGTAAACGTCAAGTATTACTGAAACATTGAATAATAAACTGAACTAACAAAAGCATTTAGCACAATGTAAAACTTGTTAAAAGTTAAGTTCTAAATTTTCAATAGATTTTAATAACATGCCGATTGATGATTTTATTTGTAGTGTACACCCTGTCATTCAAAATTCCGAGTAAATCTTAAAACCTAACTTCAGATATAGGTTAGTTAAAACTTTGACACTATTATTAATCCAAGTCAGGAAGAAATAACGAGTACTACGTAACTTGCGAACTTCAGGAGTAACGTACTAGACTCTCGGGGAGGTCAAGGTGAAATGACCTAGATTTTGCTAATATCTTTTATTACAGCTCTTATGTATGCTTGTGTACTATTATTAATTAAAAAATAATTAATTAGAAATACCGCAATTCATAGCACACATAAAAATAATATTTCCTTACGTTCAATCATAAATTGTTCCCCAACTTTTAATTAGTGTAGATATTGTTTCTTTATTTACAGGTGTTCTGGTGGATTTAGCACCGCACTTTTAGGTAAAAAATGGAATACAATAAAGTACTTTACGGATTTCCCAAACGAGGAATTTATCTCCGCCTCAAACCTACTTAAACTCTACATATTTTAATTATCAAAACCAATTTTATAAAAAGATTGCGGTACTGCAAGTTATTGCAAATCTGGTAATGGAGGACCTAAAATTGTTTGATTAAAACTAAATTCAAGTGTTTTTACAGGCATTTAGTATTTCTGTTCTGTGAAAAGGTAGTATGGGTGAAGTTAGATGCCTTTGATAGTTATCACTGTAGATGAAAAATTACACATTGCAGACATATTATTTTCAGAAATATTTAGATTACACCAAATAAATGTAGCTACTGTATTAATTAATCAGGCTGTTAGATTAGCGAATCCACAATTCAGAGAAAAGGATTTGAACAATGATAGAGCAATTTTTAATAAAAATAATTATCCACCAATTTTTTATGGAAGTATATAATTCACAAATTATATTATATTATTTCTTATAAAAATGATTCAGTGAACAAATAATGAAAGAATATAAAATAAATAATATAAAAATTTGGTAAATATAATTTTTATTCCAAGCTAGTAGCGAACTATTAGTCCAATTCATTTACGTAAATCTGGAAGGTTACCTACATTATAAATATTTTCCTTTTCTAACACATGCTCTAACACCGGCATGTTTTCATGGATTGACCGCTGTAACAAAAGTATTTCACACATTTGGACTATTGCTTTGATTTTAAAAACACAACAAAAAGAAAATAAATACAATAAAGGAGTTTTATACGAACTGAATCATACACAAAAGGAAAGTAAGACAGTTAATTTCAGAGCCGATACTCACAATTTGAGTGTGTAGAAATATATATAATTTGTTGAAGTGGTGTATGTATATATGCTATAAGAAGGCAACTTTGGGTAGGTTCCTTTCGGCTATTTCTTGCTATTTGAAGAGAACTGTTAAAGTTTCAACCGAGATTGTTTTTGATATGGGGATAAACTATTACGGTATTATACTATCCGTCTGCATGCATGTGCACATAAACATAGTATATATATACATTCACTGCAGATCCTATTTATCAAGATATCTTTATTAGTTATTATGTTGATAGCTGCCAAAATAAGAACATATGTTTTGTTTATACAGTGTTATATTTCAGTAATGAAGTAATGAAATATGATGCTGAATTGAAATTTTGTCTTTTATTTGATCTGAAAAATGGTAGAGCAATCCGGAAAGTAGGCCGTATCCTTAGGATTCCAATTAGAACATGGTATAAAGCTATTTGATAGTTATTAAATGCAGCGATAACAACATAACCACTAACAGCGAAAGAACGGAAATAATTTGCTTCGAAACATTTCGTGAACGGACAACTTCTGTCGGGAACTTGATAATCTTGTAACGTTGCAAACAAACTCGGAAGAATGCTAGAACTCATATTAATATATTGTTCACCTCTACCTCTACCTCATCTGCTACACATTATCTGAAGTATTTAAAACTGTACTCAGCATATGTAGAAATGAGGTATAACGCATATTGTTTAGCATTTGCAGTACAAAATAAATTAAATTTTAGTTTATCAAACTAACTATTTAAAATTGCGAAATTCATCCATATTGTACAAGCGGTTCATATTTAATCTAATCCCTATACGTTCATATTAAAATGCTTATATACCATATATTTATTATTTACGGACGCATTAATTTTTTAAATTGCAGGTACAAATGCGTTAAATATTTGGACGTTTGTGCGCTTTGACGCAGCTGCGTTTTACCCTAAAAAGCGTTCAACCGTTCTGCAGAATGTATCAAAACCGAATGCAATAAACCGTTATATTTGTGTACCTCACGTTTTTGCTGGTTTATGAACAATATCGTTTACAAAATTGCCTGATGCCAAAGTATTCAGTATAAAATTTTATAGCCTTCATTCGCCTTTAATGTGATAGATTCAAACACGCAGGCTTATTTTAAGCATTGGTTTCTAACCGAGTAAAAATGTTCTGTATTTGTTAGGATATTTTATAATTATTATAAGTGTAAATTTGCTTGTATATAAATGCAGTTGAGGGTTTGTTATAATTGACTATTTTATCTATGATACAACAAAGCCAAAATTTTAAATAATTCATGTAATTATGTACTACCTACTGTATAGGGACTATTCTACTGTGACGGGATGAAAAAAATCTAAATTTTGTTTTTGCATTTTTCAACTCTATTTCATTATAGAATTGATATCTAATTGCTGGTAAAGTCGATTTTTACTTTGTCGACTCAATACAGCAGTTCATACTAGAAGCCATCGGTGCACACATGCATGTATAATACACATATAATTACGTTTATTAAGATCGCAGAAGAATTAAAAAAAAAAAAAAAAATTTGAAATTAAACTAAAGACTAACACAAAAATAATGATATCTTGTCCTGTAAACAATTCTGTTGGGGATTTGTGGAATTGTTTCATGGATGATATTGCTTTTTGAACGAAGATGGTTGTATATTTGAAGGGGACGTCTGGCGTTTAGTTATCTATTTCGTTTATTATTCGAACATAACTGTATGCTCGTGTACTTCTATACATTTACTATATATTAGTAGTCCCTCTCTTCACTGTGTGAGCGCAAGGACGCTCTACCAGTTAGTGTTGCTCTGGAAACGAGCGCAGCAGTGATTTTTCTTTGAAAATGAACAGAGAAGAAAATGAAGCGTCGGCAAGAAGACTATGTAATCCTCCAAAAAAGCGTAAATATCATTGGAATAGATATTCCGATGAAGTTAGAAGCAGTTTTGCCTCTACATCTGCAGAAAAGTTGAAATCGACTTAAGACGACAGTTTCGACGTGTGTCGTGACGATTCTGTCAGTTACTGTTTCATTTAATTTTTCTTAGCTTTCTCGACCCTACAAAATATTGTCAAGTGCAAGCATTGCGATTCTGACATAAAATTTTCTAAATATAGTCAGCGAGGACTTGGATTTAAAATAAAAATTGAGTGTTTGTGCGAAGATAGGTTCGTAAATTCATGTAACATGATAAAAAACGCCTATGAAGTGAATCGTCGTTTTGTATGTCATGCGTTTGCTTGGTGTTGAATTACAGGGCATACAAATATTTTGTGGATTGATGGATATAGAAATATGGTTGTACATTAATGCCTATTATAAAATTATCGACTCAATACTAGAAAGTGTAAGCGCTGTTTATGATTTAGTAATAAAGAAAGCTGTACGAGAAGAAAAACATTAAAATGTTTAAGCTGGCTTTCCGGAGAATGAGCTCTCAGTTTCTGGCGATGGTTCCTGGTCAAAAAGAGGATTTTCTTCACTCCTTGGAATTGTGTCCTTAATTGGAAAATATTCTAATAAAATCTTAGATACCGTCGTTAAATCAAGCTTCTGTAGAGCCTGTAATTTATGGAAAGGCAAGGAAGACAGCGATGGATACGATGCTTGGTATGAAAATCACGAGGCAGAATGTCAAGCTAATCACGAGGGTAGTGCCGGAAAAATGGAGGTGGGTGGCATAATTGAAATATTTCGAAGGTCAGTGGAGAAATACGGCCCAAGATACGCATACTACATCGGCGACGGTGACACCAAAACTTTCAAAAGTTTGCTCGAAGCTGCACCTTACAACACTGCACTTAAAAAGCAACTTAGATTTAAAAACAAAGCCATAAAGCAGGAAGAAGGTAAAGATGGGGAAAGTAAGTCCAAGTCGAAACGGAAAAGTAGCGAACCAAGAACTGCGGTTTTAACTAATAAATTAATCTTATATGATAGATCTCTACCACTAATAGGTCAATAAAACAAGGCTGGTTTGAACGATAGTTATATTTTCATAAAAATAACTATCGTTCAAACCAGCCTTGTTTTATTGACCTATGGTAGAGATCTATCATATAAGATAAGTATAAAAGATCACGAAATATATATATATATATATATATACATCTAATAAATTAATGCAAGATTTATCATTATATTATGGCCTGGCTATTCCTCGACATCCAGATTCCGCTAAGGAAATGCGCAAAGAAATCTGGGCCACGTATTACCACAAAATTTCGACTGACGAAAATTCGCAGCACCAATACTGTCCTGAGGGTGTCGATTCGTGGTGCAAGTGGGGTCAGCATGAAACCGCTCACACTTCATTTTCACATCCGCCTGCTCTTGATGCTGCTGTTGCAGAAGTATTAAAGCCAATATATGAAGATGCAAGATAATTTACTGGAGCGATGCTTAGGTTCCAATACGCAAAACAACAACGAAAGTTTTAACGCGTGTGTGTAGTATTTGGCGCCTAAGCACGTATTTTGCGGCAAAAATATCTTAGAAATCTCAACAATGACAGCCGCTTGTATCTTCAATGAAGGGTATAACCCAATACTGAAGATATGTCAAGTCATGGGCTACCGTCTTGGACCAGAGAGCCTGCGCTTCGCCGAAAACTACGATAACGCGCGCGTACGGTTAGCGGGCCAACGCATATCCGAGGCCTCAAAAGAAGCGCGGATAGCCCGAAAGGAATCCAGATCGAACGAAGACCATAACTACGATAAAGCTGAAGGAATTTTGTTTTCATGTGGCAAAACTTTAAACGCGTTTTTCTCGAAACGACTATTTTTCACTTGGCGTTGGTGATTTCGGAAAAACGGCTTAACCAATCAGACTAAAATTCTTACTGCATATTCAACATATATGTGACTATCGCCCGATGTAGGATTATTTAAAAATATTAATTTTAACTTATACTTTTGCGTGAATTAGAACGAAAAAAATGTGTTTTTCGAACACTTTTTCAAAAAGCGACGCCATTTTGTTATTTTGCAATATAAAATAATAATTCTAGTTCGGGCGATAACGGCACTCATACAGATTAAGAATCTTTTTGAATTTTTTATTTCAGATCACCTGGAGAGCGCAAACTATCAACGCCAGTAACATACTTCTTTGTTTCATGCCTTTACTGGATAATTATTTGTTAAATAAATATAAATTTACATGCCACAATTTCTTTTTCTATTCTCTAAAAGTGTACCTTTAAGCGAAAAAAGTTTGTGCGGATACATGCAACAGTTCTCAAAAAATGGAATGTTAAAAATAGCTTATTTTTTGATTCGTCACAGTAGAATAGCCCCTTAAATGTAAATAAATACACAGTATGTTACGATAATGGGTGTTTGGCTCCATTGGAAATTATACTTTCGAAACATTTACATAATACATCGCTTATGCTTGTTTCTATAGATATTTATTGAGAAATAAAATACGGTTTCATATGTTCATAATAAATATTTCGGAACCTACATGCGATTACATAAACATGTTTATACAATTACATATTAATACACATTCAATAGGAAGAAATTAATAAAATAGGTTATATATATTCAATTCCAAGTGTGTATGAGTATAGTGTAGAAAATTAATAACAATGTATATGAATCTACTTCCTTGCTATACAGACTTTGAAGTTTTGAAGTTGGATGTATTAATGCAATTGTTCGCGGTAATCATCCATTCTATGTTTTACTTACCTGTGTATATTATGACTTTAAGGGGAAATCAGCAAAGCTAAACGGAACTAGTCAACTCTGTTTTTTTACCACCTTCTAAAACAAATTTTACATGAATCGTCGTTTTTTATGAAAGATTTTAAAGTTCTGTAGTGCTATTAACTATAAATGTCACATTAAATCTTCCCAAATTAGTCCAATTTCTTCTGAAAGTTTGGTCCTTTCTGGAAAATGTAGCATTGTAGTTGACTAACTAAACTTCTTCTTATGCACTACGTCTGATGCATGTTGCAACTGGTTTCATGATTAAGCCTGTTTTGTATATCGTTAAATCTGTCCAATTATTCCCTACATTTATTAGGAACTATAGTAGAAGATCCTGGTGTCAGTAGAATTATTGTGTGTGAAATTAAAATAGGTTGACAGCATTGAACTGAACCGAAATCTGCAATACCCACTCAAATGCCAGTGGTGTTCAAGTAAGAAAATCACATATTGGGTTTTTCTTTTACTTCTATAAACAAAAGTTGTACCCGTGAATGTTGGAATGTATATCACTTGGCACAGGTCCATATTCTAAATTAAATTTCGGAAATGTTTGGAAACTTTACCACCCTAACAACTTCTAATTTGTGTTACTCAACAGCTAATACGAAATGTAGTATAGGTTTGTTGGAGCCTACACAAGGTTCTTCTTTAGATTTGCAAGAAGGTCTAACTTTTAATAGTTAATTAAAATCCACTGATCAGAAATGTTTCATAAAATTATAGATATTTATATTAACATTATATCTTTATAATCGTTACAACTATGCCGTTTGCTAGGAACTTGTATTCGATAAAATACACTTGATCTATTGCGAGCAGTATCTTTATACTTTTTTCTCTGTGCTATTAAAGCAAATGATCCTAATATGTTACAACTACTAAAAAGAAAAGTCCAATCAGGCGCCAAGATATTTTACAAAAATTATTTACTTCACTTGCAAAGTTTCAAACGTCTCTCAAAATTAAGATAGTTCGTCAATTCAAAAATGTAGGATAACGACATTCCGCACAGCCCTCCATGAGTTACCGTCGCGTTCAATCGCTGTGTGATTACATCCATCGACATTCCAATAACATGCATTTTCGAGACTAAAGTTTTAATATCTTAAGCAAAACATCTGATACATTAATACGCTAGGATTTGTTTATTTCCGGAAAATGTTCTAGAAAACAACAAACACCAATATTCCTTCAAGTCCGCAATGTTTGAAGAAAACTTCTAATTACTTAATGCTGCAATCGTGCGAACGCTTTAATAGAAATTCTTTTACAATTGGGTGATTTTTTGTTTGAAGTAAACGCTAAATGCGCAAAATTCATTAAGGGAAAATGTACAAATCTAAGTAATTGCTTATCACTTCGTTGGATATTTCCAGCGATTAATTTGCATTAAAAAATAATTAATTAAAAAGTGAGTAAAGATTTTAATTTTGCGAAGTGTTTTGAGAGAAAAATTTCGTTCCATTGCAATCATAATTATCTTAAAAGTTTCCTATTCAGTGAAATATTACCAATCAGCCAGAAATATCGAAAGCACTATTCACGTGGAAATGTCGCGCGATCTGTCGGTACATTTTCATTATTAACTGCAGATGGGTCCAAAAGTCAATTTAAAAAGGCCCAAGAGAAAGCAACGTCCATTTAATTTCTGTGGATACTCCGTAAAAATAAACAAAATCATCGATGAAGAAAGATAAAATATAATAGGAAACTATTATGTCCGAAATTTCAGTTTATTTTACAATCACTGTTAAACATTTGGAAACGTTACATTACGCAGCTGTAAGAACAAACCTAATTTGGAATAATAGATGCGGTATTTGGTAATTGCATAACGTAAATAATCGGTTACATATATTATGTGGATAAACTGAAAATATTTGTAGCATTGAAAATACAAGCGATTGCTTGATGATGCACAAACTTGCAGCGATGTTTGTTGTCGCTTTAATTTTATATTGTAAAGTAGTACCACATCTGGGCTCCTTTTTCAAATTATTTACTCACCTTACGACTCCTTGCAATAAGGTTAAGAAACGGAATTCTAACTCCTCAAGTGCACCTCTAACAAGAAGTAGGGTAGAATATGTCATTATGCGACTATCACGTGAAAAGGTGTTACAATGGAGAACTAAGATTAGAACTAAGATATTAGGGCAATAACATGAAGTTCTTTTAGGAATGTAAATGAAAATCCAATCCGATTGCAATGGAGAAATGCGCTTTCCTGAAATCGGGGTTAACAAAAGTTTCTTTATGCGTTCTTCACCGAAAAGAACGCCTTAATTGCTGAAATACGCATTTGGCTGTACGCAAATCGGCGTAATGGAAGGCAAGAATTGTTTTATTGCCTAGCTCTTAACCTAACTTCCTTAACTTCAGGAAACCGCCAAAAGCATCGCTCTCACGAAGTTATCTTAAAGAAATTTTCAGCAAACAGAAAGCCAATGTGCACAACTAGCTATTGCATTTGCTAAATAGTTTTACCATATCAAATTGACTTTTGAAATTAGTGTTCAAATTATATGCAACTAAATGTATATATATATATATATTTCGTGACCTTTTTTTTATACTTATCTTATATGATAGATCTCTACCACTAATAGATCAATAAAACAAGGCTGGTTTGAACGATAGTTATATTTTCAGAACGTTTACAAACGTTTTCGGAACACCTTCGTCAGTGAAAATATAACTAGATAAATATATTTATCTATATATATCTATATCTATATAGAGATTATGTATATTGGATATACATAAGAGAAACAATCGAGAAGAAAGTAAGAAATCAATTACAAATTATTGTTTAGGTGAACAAATTAGTGGCGTCAGAATGAGTAGAATTATGGAAACAGGTAGCGATCATTACTCGTTAAAGATGAAATATAAGAAAAATATAAAACGGGAAAGGAAAGGAGAATAAGAAATGAAAAGATATCTTCATATAAAGCAGCAAGTATTTGTGAAAACTATCACAAAGTTGACTTGAACAGACTTAGGTTTAGGAGAAAGATGGAAATTTGTTAAGGAGAACAGAATATGCTCCAAGACAAAGTGGTTGAATAAAGAAAATTGGAAATAATAGAAAAGAAACGGCTTGGTGGTCGCACGAAATAGAGAAAGGCAAAAGTAGCAGTGAAAGAAAAGGAAGGAAAGTACGACAAGAAACCAAACTGACCCCAATTGTGACCACTACCACAAAGAGGATCGAGGATTTGGGTAAAATTAGTGAACATGCAATATGATCGGACTTTGAAAATATAATACCTCCTCAACTCAAAAGAAAAAATAGAATTTGTTTTATGGAAGACTAAAACAAATGAGGAAACCTAATACAAATATCCTCAAAAATACAATATAAAAGAAAAAATGGCAATGTACAAACAAGAAAAGGAAAAAGATGGCTGAAACATTTTCGGGAACTACAAGAAGGTGAAATAGAATATAGGTAGAAAATACAATACCAATACAAAGGATGTGACTACTATGAATGAAACTGGTGAAGCAATTCATAAATTAAACTCCGGGAAGCACGACCCAAATGATCAAATATTGAAACAAAGAAGGTGAATTAGACCTAATAAAAAAAAAAAAGAAAAAAAGAAAACTAAAAAAAAACAAAATATTGAAAGACAGAGATGCTGGTATTTAAGAAAGGAGATTAGAAAGAATGCATAAATTAAAGAGGTATAACCTTAACGGGTATACCGAAATAACATATGACAAAATTTTAGAAGAACGGTTACGGGAAACGTTAGACGAAACCTAAGAAGAAATATAAAATAGGTTTAGGGAAAACCATGAAATCTGAAACCCGATATTTATTATTAGGGAAACCGAAAGCAATTAGAACTGTCAAGGAAATACATATAACTATATATTGATATGGAGAAATGTTTTGATCGTATAAAAAGAGAAGACGTTTGAAGAACCTATACCATAATGCCATAAATTATGTACGTCTAATAAATGAGAGATCAGAAAACTTTATAGATACAAGTGGATTAGAACAAGAATGTATATTAACCACCAACCAACTTGATCTTAGATGAACAAAGAAAAGGAAAAACAGAGAATAGAGAGCAAACTTATCGCGTGGGTTTCTGAAAACTGTAAATAAGACAATAATGGAGATGTGTTACGCAGATGATATGACCGTAATTGCTAAAAGCCAAACATAAATATATTGAATGAAGATCTCAAACAAATTAACATGGAAATAACGTAGTTTAAATATCTGGTTTCAATTGTGAACAAAGTGTATGGAAATTAGCGAGAGTAAACTTAGAAATACTGATACTAAAGACCACAATGCAACCAAATCAACTACGCTGGTTAGGATACATTGAAAGGATGGAAGATAACTATACATATATATATATATATATATATATATGTATATATATATATATATATATAAAACAAACTAACTAGGTAAAATAAAGTGGAGAAAACCTCGAGAAGCTTGGAAGGATGAAATAAGAGAAGTTCCTGATATTAAAGAAATTGCTTGGGCAGATATTCCGAAGATACCCCAACAGAGAAAGGAATGGGAAAAGAGATGAAAATAAATATAGCTCAAATCACAAAACAGCTATTTTCCAAAGAAACATTCAATATATCAGATGAAAGCTGTATGATACACTACCTAAACATATTAAGACAATTAAACCATTTCATTTAAGTTTTCAGTAAAACGTTTACTTCTTACCATTGACTGTTAGTATCTGGATGAATGATCTATCTATATATATAATTTCCTTATTTGTGTGTTCCTGTTTTTTGTCTATTCAGAGCCTTTTGAAGCCCACTGATGGGCTAGAAAGCTGAAAATTGGCATGCATCTATATTTATTTATTTATTATACTATTAAAATGCCTTGGCCAAATCCTAACATTGCCGGATTTTTGATTTTTGGCCTGTGGGCGGGGAATTAAGACGAAAAAGGGCGTGGCAAAATTCAATTTCATTTCATTCACAACAACATTTTAGCTTATATTTTCTTTTTCTTCCTGCCTGGCAGGGACAGGCTTAACAGCTAGTATATTGATATAAGTAAATAATCTTGTTCTAGATATTTAGCATTTCATTGTTGGCGTGTTTTATTAATCCATGCTGAATTGTAATTCATGTATGTTCTATATTTAAAATTAAGTTATTATTATTATTACCATTATTATTATTATAGCTATTAAACTACGAGAGAATATGTGCTGACGTTAAACCAGTAATTATTCTAAAATAGAGAAATATCAAAAGGATTAGTTCATACATCCACATATTAAATGAGTAAATCTGCACACTTTAAAATTGTTAGCATTTAAGGAACAGAGCTCAAAACCTTCAAGTGCTATAATAATTGACACATTACAGATTGAAACACTATAGGTATTTTATTCGTTCGTTGCAGTTTTCAAAAGTAAAGTTCTTAACATAACTTGAAGCGTCAAGAGCTTTCCAATAATGTATTCACCTGAAAGAGTGACGCTTGCTTGCCGATCATTCATTCACGTCGCCTGCTTCTATCGATAATAGTTTTCCACTTTCTCATCTGAAAAGAATATAATTTTACAGATAATTGTCAGTCATAAAATTATATTGCGATTATATCCATCACTTCGCTGATATGCCGCTACTAAAAGTCCGTACTCCCTGATATACTACTTTATTTCAATAAATCTTCCAAAACCGATGGGACCCGGCACATTAATATCAATCAATCATGCGAAGTGTCGACGTCATGGTAATCTTTGTTTGTGCATTCAAAAGATATTCCAGGAAGATTATAATTGGCCAGTAATAATTGTTGGCTGTTCATTGCACTGTCGCTATTTGAAGCATACCGATGAGGCTAATCCTCCCATAATCAATAGGATTTAAAATTTCTTAATCACATTTCTGCTTCAATATAGTACGGAAAATATATGTCGAGATGTATGTAGTTTTATATAATATGAAATAGAATCATGACGATCAGGAGAAACCCTAAAGCTTCTCTCTTGCATAATGACTATATACAAAAATATCTACCGATTTCTCAAGGTTAAAGAGGATTGACAAACTTAGTTTCATTTGCTTTACTATTGTTTGAATTAAAATGCAGACTGGGGAGACCGGAGCATATCCGGCCCCTTGGCGTTTCTCGGAAAGTAATAGTTTGAAAACTGCCAACCGCCAAACTGCGTCTTTTTGGTTATATTGCAAACATTAGAAATAAAAACACGTTTTCTCGACGTTTCAGGAGTGCGTTTGTACATTTGGTCGATCCAGGAGAAACCGTTTCGGAATCCATATTTTAATTTCTTTTCACTGATTTTCAGTGATTGAAGCACTTTCGCGACATGAAATTCTAATAAACCATTTTCTCAGTGAAAACTGCAGATTCCTGTTTGTATTAGATCAGTTTTGCAAATAACAAAAAGGGCCGGATTTGTCCGGGGAGGGGAGATTTTCTTATGATTTTTCGTAGATCACATCCCGACGATTTTATTGCAATATAAATAAAACAAAAAGGTTTGTAGCTGAGGGTACATCCTTTCACACTCTGCAGCAAAACCAAACTTTATTATTCAAAATTCAGTATTGAAAAAAATGCCCCCGGTCTCCCCTACGTTTTTACATTCATTTTATCTACACATCAAGGTAATCTCTCGAACTGTAGTAGGAGAAAGAATTTCAAATATTTAAATACGAGAGATAAACATTAATAGTCTATGTTCTGTGTCAACGTGACTAGTTTAAAGTCATCTTACAAAAGGGTACGTAAACATAAGAATTAAAAATGCTTCCTAACACCCATCAAGTCCGAAAAATTTAAATTAAGAGAAAATTACAAAATTTTGATCTTCTCTTGCCATCCGTAGACGTACGTTTCGCATTACATTAAGAGAAAAGAAATAAGACGAGATTGTAAACACATATATTGATCGTCATCATTTGAAACTAAGAAACTAGGTTCCTTAGTAGAGGAAGAAGCAATCAAGCTCATCATATTATCATAGCTTCGATTTTAATGACATTTATACATAATTTATTAGCTATAAACCAATCTAATAAACGCAACTTGTAATTCATTACAAGTAATTCCTGCAAGTTCTTTCGTGTGACAATAGTTCATGTCTCATCAACAAAGTGTATTTGGCACCTTATAATAACACGAACTACATGCATGTAGATATTAAATAAAATTGGACATAGTAGTAAATCGTAGGGTACCCATATTTTGATTTTTCCAGCAGTCTTTTTCTTAAAATGGCCTTTTTGAACCAGAAAAATTAAAAATTATTTTGTTATCAACTGTATATAGCCACCTTTCATTGAACTGAGTCTGTATTTATACTAATTCTACACCCAAAATTCATGGTCTACGGAGCGTATCCTAGCAGTTGAATAATCCTACACTAAACCTGAATTTAATTCAGCCTTACTTAATTTCAAATTTTCTGTTGGCATAACGTGTCCTTTGTCCGAAATATGTCGGGCAACATTCAATTTTTGAGGCTTGTGAAACCGAAAATAAGCAATGTGCTCCTTTTATCGTGTTCGGATTGATGGCTTTGTTTGTCCAATGTATTTTATACCACATTCCTGACATTGATTTATTTCCTCCTTATTTTTGGCGTTTCCCAAAAGATTACATAATGAATTAACTGATTTATATGTGACCATTAAATTGAATTGTTTGAAAACTTTGGGAAGGGCCTTAGTGCAACGATGGAATAGTAATTTAACGAATCCTTTGGCTATTTTATCCAAAGTTGGGCTCGTGGGTTCTCTAATCAAGGTTTCGTTTCCTAATTAGATTATCAATCGATTTTACTTCGAAACCATTGTACTTGGCTATGTTTTTTATGTATTTCAGTTCTCTTGTGGGGGAAAACTTAATAGCTAATGTAATATTTAATTAAAAGATTCCTTTTTCACTGAAGATGTCAACCTAGTTGCCGAAATACGTATCTGGAATTATTTTAGAAAGGGGTAATAAGGGTCATTTTATTTGTTTTATATAAATGTAATAAATAAAATAAAAAGTATACTTTTACCGTTAACAAAACTTTTTGCAAATCGTCATAACTAGATCGATTCAAACGTAATAAATCACGTAATTTTTACAGGTTGTAACGTTTTAATTTATGGAGCCTAGTAGCAAGTATGTTATATTAGATGAGGATTGGCAGGAGACACCTACCTGAAAATTACTGATACCTATGCAGGTCTGATTCAATGGTAATGCTTGCTTTTCTGTAAGCCCTAAATCCCTAGATATTTAGCAAAATACTTATATGGATATATATGTGGATTTACACACAGAAATAATTTCCATTCTATAACTGGTTCAGGGTAGCTCTATCCAAATATTTCAGTTGTATATAAGGAGACCCTTGCATTCCTATAGTAGGTAGTGTACAGTATGGGTTGTAGCTTTACAAAACCTTTGAAGTGATATTCTAGTGAACAGTGACTGGTGTGCTGTGATCAAAGTAAATCCTTCCTTTTGCAAATTGATATCTCTAACTCCTTCAGGTGAGGTAATAAACTAGAAATATACGAAACAATTAATTCCTAACATTGAAGCAAAGAAATATATTTACTCTTTAATATGCAACGAAACTCGGAATATTAGGGTTTCTACACCTATGTATGTATGTAACGTATGGTCTATGTATGTACTTTCTTACTATACTCTATACTATACTCGACTCTTTTATGGTCATATGATTATTCTTTTTGTACTCCTTGATTCCCAGCGTTGTTTCTTGTCGTTGATCATTGTGACTCTATAGATTAACGATGTGATCAATGCATGCACTAGTAACGACTGATAATCTATGTATTGATGAAATCTAGCGCATGCTCCTGTTCCTATATTGAACGTAGAAGGCTAATTATTAGCACTAGTTAAGTCTTAAATCCGTAGCAGAATCATTAAAAAATATGCATCCTTTAAATTGTAACGTACTCCAGCTAAGGCTTAACCGGAAGGGCTTTACGTGTCCAGTCTTGTTACAAAATAATATAGTCAATTATAAATTTACCTAATATCGAAGGTTACCTTTGAATTATTATCTTTTACCTTTCTGAAAATTTTTGTGTAGTATCAATATCTCTAAGCTGGGGAAACTATTTACGGTCAACTGTGCCATAAACAATCAATGGCTGATTCAATAACATGCATTCCCTACGCAACATCAAGTTGGATTTTAGTCTTGGAAACCTATTTCAGGATGCTACTGAAACTAATTTCGGCCTTAAATGAGATCTGAAAGAAAAATCAGCTTGCCGCTACATGCATAATTTTGTACGGGAGACCGAGTCACGTTGTCACAGATTTGATTCGATGATTTTAGTACTTTTAAATTCAATGATTGATAGGTTTGTTACATATGGTAACATATCAGATAGACCATTGACTACAATTAGGCAAATTTATAGTTCGTTAAATTATAATGATGATAAGAAACAATTCCCAGACCAGGCCAATTGTGATAAGTTGCCCCGACCACGAGGCAAGTTGTCACATAGATTGGGGCAAGTTGTCCTCGAATTTCTGTTTCGCTAAAAGTTGTATTTGTATGTTACGGTATACAAATAGCTGTGAAGTGATATGCACTGGAATATAATAAGATACTAACGAGTGCTAAAATAAAACAAATAAAAGTCTTTATTTGTTAATCGGGTCACAAAATAATCGGAAATATTTGTCTTTGAAAATTTAAAATAACAACGTTTAGCAGAAATTTATGTCTGAGTAATCTGAAATACTTTCGAACAATACAATAAGCAATAAAAAGATATAATGAGCCTTTTAGACCAACTAACAATCGTCATCTGTGAATTCGCAGTAGGTTTGGTTGATTCATATATTTTGAACTGGTTGTTTTTCACTTTTTGCTGATTTGGGAGCTTTTTTGTCGGTCAATATTCTCTTTTTTCTCTCTTTTTCGATTTATCTTTCTCTTCGCCCAACATCTCTTTTACCAGTGAATCTGTCAAAATTGCGAATTTTGTGTTTCCGTCCTCTCGAACTTTCTTTTCTTAGTGCTGCTTTTTTGTATGATCGTAAATCTTCAGGAAGAAGAAACGAATGTTCAACCTTTGAATTATGAGCGGCAGAGGTAGACGGCTGCGGATCAGTACTGATACTGCAATTAGTATTAGCCTCAATTTGAGGCTCAATGAGATGGCATATTATCTCCGTCTGTAAATTTATCGGGTTTCATAGGGAAAATACCAGTGGTTTCGAAACCGGACATAATCAATCAAGAATATTTATACTTTGTTTGGAAATTTTGAATGGTTATAATATATCACTCAATACAGTACACGAAAACTAGTTAATATTAATCTATTATCTTGTGGCTAAACTTCGCGACTGTGACAACTTGTCCCGTTGAATTTGTGACAACGTTCATCGGAGACATTTTTCCATTCGCAATATGTTTAATCTCACCATGTTTGAAATATTTTCGATATTGAACTGTCCACATACTTGGAGAAGAATGCTTTTTCCGATAATGTAACAGTCAATTGCGTGGAATGGAGCACATACATAGCTGCTATTACAACATAGTGAAAGAAGAAAATATTACTCTCCGTCTGGAGAAATCTTTCACAAGAGCCCTAGTTGTGACAATTTATTTAATCACCATGCTCGTAATCGACAAAGAGTTGTCACTCATAGACACATCTTTTGTGTGCATGGTGGCGCGCTCTGATGGATAGTTTCTTTTAAGCCATTTCAGCGACGTGCCACGGTCTCCCCTACTCATAATGCTTCAAATATCACTAAACTATGAGAACTAGTTTTAGGATTATTAGGGACATTTAATAAATGTAGATGCCTGTTTTGTATTTGTATCCAAAAATTCTGCAATACGGGGATTGCTAGTAAAATACAGCAACACGGACAACAATGTTCGCTCGTAATCTTTTTCAGTCTATTTATGGGCAATTTTACAATTGAATTTTTCAATGTTCCGCTTTCTATCGATACTTTCATCAATGTACGGCTTTTATACAAGAACAGTGGAACTCAGATATTTCCCAGTATACCGATATTTGCGCCACCTCTCTAAAAATGAACAATTGTTCGCGAGCTTTTATGCTAAAAATATTATCTGCTGTCTGGTATTACTCGAAACTGGCTGTTTTCGAAATTTGACAAGCTTGAGAGTTAAGCACAGAAATATACCGCTCACAATTTTGAAATATTCGATTGAGTAGATACTGATTGTGTCTGAAAGCTTTTTTTTTCTTCAAATAAAAAATTGTTTTTCCGGTTTGCTCTTTAATAATAATAAAGTTATTATTAACATCTGCATGCTATATTATGCCATCAATTGAGTACCTTTATACCTAAAATTGATCACTACTAAGTATTTCTGTTTTTGGTTTCGGGCAAAATCTGACAATACAATTTTATTCTATCGGATAGTTGAACTCTTTCCCTATATCAAGCAATCCAAGCTCTACTACAATTTCAGCCAATATGGTTAGTAACACAGATATTTACTATATAATACATTGCGAGCTTACAATTTCCTAACTATTCATGACGCATAAATTTCATTGGCAACGTGAATGCTATAGATTGGGAGGAGAGTCATTAATAATTTATATATAATAACGCGAATAGCTGAGAGCAAACAGGATATTACTAATGTAATTAATAAAATATATCCATATTATTAATTAATATATGTGTGCCCTTTAATCATCGTATATTCATCGGATATTATGTATGTACGATATAAAGCATATATCTATACGCATATCAATAATTCACTTTGTCGTTGAGTATCCCGTTTTACAGTTAAGAGAAATAACTAATTCACTGGGATGACTGCATTGACATTACACTGCTGAAACGTATTTGAGTGTTATACCTCTTCTAACAGTAAAAGCATTCTCATCTCAATACTTTACAATCGTCTTTACTACGAGTCAAGCAGTAAAGTAACGTCTAACTTTCTATAAATCAAGAGCGAAATGTCCGACTTTTGAAGTAGGAGCGAAGAGGTCCTCGCTTTGTATTGTTTAAGCTATTCTAATTAACATCTGCCATAGTGTTATTATTTATATGGTTCGACATGTGCAATTTGACTTTTTGGTGCGTATCGAAATACGTCCACACACCACAACATATGTGCGCTAAAATCATTTAAAACTCACAAATGAAGGATTTCATGATGAAAGAAACATAGATGTGTAAATATTGAATTAACTAATTAAATAATATTAATGCTCTTTGATATTTGGAAGGAAATCACTAAGAAAATACAATAACATTCTCTTAATATAAAATCAATACAAAGTTGAAAGTAAATTCTATAAAAGCTATAGTTCAATAAACTCTGTAACATACGAGAAGTATTTGTAAACTATTGTCAATATTTGTTCGATTCACTTATGGTTTATTGGTGAATAAAATAAGGTTATCTGTCCGGAACTGAAGTACTACATGACATCGAAATTGCAACATCAAGAGAGGGGCTGCAATGTTTTTGACCAAACTTGGCAGAAACGTTTACCTATTCAAATGTAATAATAGATTAAAATTTCAAAGAGAAGGTAGAGAAAATTAACACATCTAATTTTATTCATTATTAATAATATGATAGGTCTCGTTGTGGCTATTCGTATCACACTCCCTCATTCTTCGTGGCATTGATTCCAGTACGTGGTTGATGCTCTCTTGGGGTATGATGTACACTAGCAATCTGCAACTCGTGGCGGAGAGCTTCCAGTGTTTGCAGAGCATTCCCACATTTTCTGCCCATAATGTTCTACACATGTTCAATTGGCGAGAGGTTGCGAAGTCTGGGTGGCCGTGGCAAGACATTGATATAGGCATTATCTTGCTGAAAAAGTGGATCTTCGAGCTGCTCATTTATGTTGCCTCGGATAAATACCCCATTAATTTTTCATCCCTAACATACCTAGCCCCAATCTGCCCCAACTGCAACTGTCCCAAGGGTGCTCCTCCATTTTCTCAGAACATACTTATCCTCTACCTTCAACCCTTAAGGTGGTCCGCATACAAATTGTTACTTATTTTATACTAAAATTAATGAAATCGAGAAGTTCGATTGTGAGCTCTTTAATTTGTAGTAATTCCAACTTTTATTGAGCGTAAAAAGACATGTTTTTATCATTAGGAGCTGTTTATCAAATATTTCTTCCTAATCTCGGTGACAACCTGAAGCTAAAATATCTTTTCCTCCTCGTTACGGTAGAACACGTTGCTATAGTCCTCTATTAATTTTACGTCTCTCTTGGCAGCGTCGTTGACAACATGTAGCATAAGCAATATTTCTAGCGTTTGCTGGTAGTCATCATGCTTTTCCTAAATTTCTGGATCGGTAACAATGAAATCTGTTGACAGTCCGAAGCGTGCGAAAAATGTCGCTCTGTCAGCTGTGACGTAATGAATCAAATCTTTCTTCATGAGCTCCTGATTCAGTTGTTTCGATAGCTAGATAATCCTTTTACACCTTCGAAGCAAAGAACATGTACTGGACGAGCACGATCTTGGTTGCCACTGCCGCCACTAACTTCCACGCCGCCTTCTTTGGCCTTCTTCTTCGTCGGACGATTCGTCCATCTCATCGTCAGATAACTCTTTCTCATCTGCATACACTCGAATGGCACTTGCCATTCTCCGCTTGATATCACAGGGGATACTTGGATCCAATAATGCAAAAGCAACGGCTTCACAATTGAGATACCAGAGATGTCAACATAATCTCTTCACCAATCGTTGCGACACAATTTTATCAATTGAAGCATAATGTAGTATGGTAATACTCCATTAGTAAAATTATAAATAAAAAGAAGCGTTGTAACCATACCACACACATACACTTGAAACATTAAAATACCAGGGTTGAAAAGAAGCAGACCACATCAAGAAAGAAGTTGTTGTTTACAAACGACGAACAGACCAAAGAAAAAGAAGTATAATAAAGGAAAAGACCAAAGAAAAGAAGTGAAGAAAGAATTCAAGAGAGAGAGAGAGAAGTTAAGATTAGAAAACAAATTACACTTATACACACACTAGGTAATATATTTTGATTATATTGTTCATTATTTTGTTAATATAATACTAAAATTTTATAAATTATTATTTGTAATAATTTTTGCTTTCTATAAAATTAACTAAAATTCATACTACAATAAGCAGCAATTGCTTTCAAAAAATTTAAATCGTTATTTAGCGGTTCGGTTGATCTGGTGGTGCTAAACCAAACCTTTACGTAAAGTGTTACGATGAATATGCTAACATCGCGAAATCAATTCAATTCTCTTTTTGTTCAAACCGAGATATTCTCGGAACAAAAACATTTTTGGGCAGTATATGCCTTTCACAATCCATCCTGGTGGCCTGAAATGATGATTAGAAATATTTTCACCAAGGAACAATAAGACGATTTCAAGGAGTTCTTTGTAGTCGTCTCTGGGTTGTTTTTCGTTCAATTCAGTCAAACCAAACGACTTGATAAAAATACATTTTGAGCACTTGTTTTCTAGACGGCAATTTTGTTCCCATTATATTCGAGTACAGTTGTCTGATTAAAAAAGTTCGGTATGCGATCTCAAACTGCTCGCAACACCCGTTGATGCTGATATCATTTTTATTTCAAATAATTCAGGAATTGATTTCACAATAATACACAGTGGTTTTTCAAAGTTTTCACCGTTGAATGTTTGTAAGAAGCTACTATTTATTTTAAAAAAACGTTGAAGTTAAGTGCTACTCATAGAAATCTTAAACCTACTCTAATATCTTCTTCTTCTTAATCATATTCCTCTATCTACCTTTCGGTGTAAGGCTTGGATGGTGTCAAGTTTCCTATTTTCCATATAGTTCTCTCCACCGTTTTCTGTCTCCGGTCTGATCCTTTATTCCCTCCCACTCAATTCCCCTCTCTGCCGCTGCTCTGACATCGTCATTCCATCTTCTTCTTGGCCTTCCTCTTTTGTTTTTTCCTATCACTCGTGTCTCATACACTCTCTTTGTCAGTCTATCATCACTCATACGACACACATGGCCGAACCATCTCAGCTGACTCTCCTCCACTATTCTCCATATGGGTTTTATTCCTAGGTTTTGCCAGTAATTTTCGTTTCTTATCTTGTCTTTCTTGGTCTTGTTTTCTATTCGTCTTAGGAATCTCATATCCATGGCGTTCACCCGCGATTTTACCCTTTCTGATCTTGTCCAGGACTCACTACTATATGTTATTGTTGGTCTTATCACTTTTTTTCACAATTTCCGTTTTAATCCGTTTTGGCACTTCCTTTTTCCCCAGAAACGTTGTTCTCATCATATAAAACATTCTTGCCGCTTTTTTCATTCTTTCATTAATTTCTTGTTCCATTTTTCCGTCCCATTGAATTATTGTTCCTAAATATTTGTAGTTATTCACCTGTTCTATTGTCCTCCCTTCGATTTTGATGTTATGTCTTTTCCTTTCTCCTGCTATTATCATTGATTTGGTCTTTTCGATGTTTATTTTCATGTTTATATTCTTTATTTCCTTATTTAGGATTTCAAGGTTCCTTTGTAGCGCTTCTTCTGATTCAGCCAGAATTGCTATATCATCCGCAAACATCAGTTCACACAAGTTAGTCTCCTTCATTCTCCAGTGACCAATTTTTAGTGGTTTCATTTGTTTTTTAGCACTTTTTATGGCCTCATCTAGTACCATAGAAAACAGCAGTGGACTAAGCACACAACCCTGCTTTACCCCAATCTTTGTTGTAAACTCTTTAAATTCTTCGTTGTTGGTTCGTACTATATTTGTGTTATTCCTATACATCGCTTTTATTAACTCTATTGTTCGTTTGTCTATATTTCTCTTTTCTAGGACATTCCATATGTCTTCCCTTCTTATCCGGTCGAAAGCTTTTTCTAAGTCTATAAAACATATATGTATTTGTTTTTTCTTGTTAATTATCTTTTCACTTGCTTGTCTTATCACAAATATTAAATCTTGTGTACTTCTTTCTTTTCTAAATCCACATTGAGTGTCTTCTATGCTCTCCTCAGTTATTTTTCTTATTCTTTTTCTATAATACTCGCTAATATTCTACCTGGGACGCTTGTTAGTGTAATTCCCCTGTAGTTATTGCAATCCCTCTTGTCCCCCTTCTTATAAATGGGCAATATTATTCCTGAGTTCCACTCCTTCGGTATTTTACCTTCTTGTATAATCGTATTCATTAGCTTGGTTATTTGTCTTATCCCTTTTTCTCCCATATATTTGATCATTTCTGGTGTTATGTTGTCTCTTCCTGGAGCCTTTCCTATTTTCAGCTTCCTTACGAACTCCATTATTTCTTCTTCTTGAATTGGCTCTATATTTTGTATTTCCTCTGTCTCCTCTTCTTTTTCCCTTGTCACGACATTAGTTTCTGTCAGCTCTTGGAAGTGTTGCCGCCATCTTTCCATTATTTGGTCTTCCTCTGTAATTATACGACCATACTTATCTTTTATGTTTACCATGTTATATTCTTTTTCTGTCTTAATTGTTTGAGCGTTCCATAGAATAATTTTTTATTTTCTCTATAATTATTAGTCATTTTCTCTCCAAATTTTATCCAAGACCTCTCTTTCGCTTTCTTAATTTCATTTTTGACCTTTCTGCGTTTCTCCTTATATTCTTCCAAATCGTCCAGGTTCCTACTACCTACTACCTACTCTAATATACGTGCCCAAAAAGGTTCTGTCTGCAATTAACACAAATTTTATTTCTCAAAAATGTAATTAAAAACTAATTACCATCCTATTAAATAAGGGATGTTTTTATATTTTACGTAACCAATTACTAGAAGAGCTCACAATCGGACTTCTCGATTTCATAGATTTATAAAAAAATTAAAAACCTTGTATGGGGACCACCTTAAGGGTTAAAGGTAGAGGGTAAGTATGTTCTGAGAAAATATTGGGATTAAAAAAATATTAGCGGTCGGTCATACATCTCACTCCTCTAGGGGCACCCTTGGAATATTTAGAGCGGCGGGAGCAAATTTGTAATGTAATTTCTGAATGCCCTCCTAGGGAGCGGAGTTAGGAGGTAGGTATGTTCGCAAAAAATGTTAGAGGGGAAAAGTTAGAGGGGGTCAGTCTTACATTTCAGGCTTCTAAAGGCGACTGCGGGGCAATTGTGAGGCTTCTTGTGGATTTTTCCCACTTCACCACAACTTTTGACACCGATGAGAAGCCATTTGGCTCCACCCCGCTTCCTCCATTTTTTGGTTCAAGCATTTTTTCGAACATCACAAAATTAGGGGTTCTAGCGTATCCAAGTCTTGTTACTAATGATCTCCATACAACACCATCCCACCCCTAATGCTACAACATGTTACACTATAACTCCCACAGCTCAATGCGCTTGGTCTGACCCTCATACACGTATTATGGATCCTTATACAGAATCGAAATTCATCAGTAAGCACCAACTATATAACTCCACGTACCAGTGCATTCGCAGCCTACTCCATCCCAAACGTTGCCGTCGGCGTTGAGCCTAAATGGTAGCATCAAATGTGGCCAATAGGATTGCAAGCCACAGGTTTAACGACGTTCCCGATCCTTCCTATTTTATGACTAGTCTAGGCTGACTTTTGCAGACAGCGGTAACAGCGTAAAATTACGAAATAAGTGACGACAGCATCGCCAACTCCCCACTATGCGAATAGTTCTGTGTATACGTAGGGTGTCATAACTTATTTCGCAATTACCGCTGTTTTCCCAGACTCTTCATGACTGATAGCGGCGCATGATGGTGGATTGCTTCTAATTAAGGACATTTGCAATTCATGAAGTTCAGATATACCACTTGACCCGTCGCAACAAAATTTTAATCAATTTTCGCCTTTGAATAGGTAAACGTTTCTGCCAAGTTCGGTCAATATATTTGCACCCCTTTTTGGTGTTGCAATTTCCATGTCATGGAGTATATTTATTTTACTAACAATATCAGTTAGTTTATCTTTATTTGCAAGAATATCATATTATTAGTTATATGTATTAATGAAATTATTTTTATTACTACTATTCCAATTTGAAACCTGATGGATAGCGTTTATTACAACAAAATATAAATTCAGTGGAAGTAATATACACAGTTTATTTATTATTAAATTATTTATTTTCATTGAATATAATTTTTGCTAGAGACAAGTGTATGGAGGCGCTCTAACTGCACATATATTTCATATAATAATTCATTATATCGCATATCATAATTCGTAATCGCATTACAATGAACGGTAGTTAATTAAACTAATGCCCCAGCCAAAACCAGGCCGTCAGCAAGAAATTGCCTCAGACTACATTTGAAAGAGCTCGTCGGCAGCTGTTTGATGGAAAGGATCGCTTAAACTGAGCAACGAGGCGTGTGAATTAGGTCTTTTCTTCTAATATTAATGTTATGAAAGTGACCTAACCTTGATCTTGTATAGCAAATATGATAGGCTGGGGCGTAAAATAATTTTGTGTACAAAGCAGATAAAGTGTTAATATCTCCTATCAGACATATTCAGCCAATTGACTTGCAACAATTTATTAGAAATTAGAAACCAGAAGAATAAAATCAGATTTAAGTGAATTACTGTTCCCCTGTTACTCCTCTGTTACTTTTCTTCCATTTGAAATCCATATTCTTGAGCACTGTATATAGAAACTCCCAGTATCCGGGGAAATGTCAGTCTCAGAAACATTTTCTCAAAGTAAGTTTAAACTAACCTGTTCATTTAAAATAATAAATCGGCTTACATAGCATTAAAGGAATGAAAGTTATTTACGCTTTCGACGTTCATACATCTGATATTGATAATAGTAACTTATGATATATCATCAACTGAGGTAACAGGTTTCGAACGTTTGTATTTACGCTTGGAAGAACTTAAGAATCTAGAGCTGTTGAAAATCTCTAAACTTGTAAAATTATTAACAGGGTATCTATAATATTATAAGAATCTTACACCGCCCTCTTTAGACTATTTAAAGAAATATATTGGTTATCTATATTCTTGTTCGAAGAAGTGTATTAAAGAGGCCACCATTTGTCGTTTCCCGCTACTCAACGGTTTAAGCACTTTAAAGCATTGATAAAGGCGCCGTAATATTTGTTACGGATTGAACACTTGTCGACAGCTGTTTTATTCTAAATCATTAATATAGCACGTGAAGAATCCTAAATAACCACTAATATCAAACAACAGTAACAGTTCATCTGGGGCAACGCTGAAATTGAAAGAGAACGTAACCACCAAGAATATTACTAATGTGAACAAAGGTTAAAAAATTACCTTTTGCTTCCACATTGGTACAGACTTGCGTCATGTGTATAACTTGAGTCGCCTGCTAGGTTATATCAACCCTATTTTGCGGGATTAGTTCCAACTGGAATACTTTCTCGTAACAAGATTTCATATTTGAGTCCTATCCGTAAGTGAAGACCATCTGAATGCCAGCTTCCATATTAAAAATTTTTTCGTCAGAAATATATACCACATCGACAAAATGGAAAGCATTTCAAACTTACCTGTCTTACTGTAGCCAAAGAAATGTGAGATCTTGTTGAATAACTTTCGTTAGAGTAGTTTCATAATTGCTTTATGATGATTACTCATAATTTTTCTCAATTAGTAGTTTGAAATTTTGTAATTAATCCTTAGTTTTATTCCGACATGGCATTATCTTGTCTTAGCGAATATCATACTTTTTGCCTCTGAAATTTATTAGACAAGCGGTAGAAACTTTAATCCAGAACTCTTGTAACTTACCTAATTACCATTACTCGTAATCAAAAAAGAATAAAAATGGCTTCCATTTGTTCCGCACATAAGCATGAAAAAGTTAAACCGTGGCCATCAACATGCACCGTAACAGTTTACGCGGAATCCACATAGCATATTTCAAAAAACGTTCTAAGGTTTGTGAATGTGGTTTAAAGTCGTCGAGTACGATACATTGAACATTTCTCTAAGCGTCGTTTGTGTTGAATGCGAGCTTTTGTTTCGGTTCTGTTTGTATAACATCACCATCAATCTCTGATGATCGACGAAGGCAAAACGTATCATCCGAATAGAATTTATCGTTCTTATACGTTTAGGCCTCCGGGTTTACGGTATGCTCATTAACAGTGTCCTCGTAGAAGTCTTTCACAGTTTTTATGTCGCAATTTGTCGATAATAATCGTAATTGATAAGCGTGGTTCTTATTCGCAAATATAATATATGCTAATAAAAGTTTCCAAATGTTTCATGTTATAGTGGTATGCGTAGTACGTTTCTACTGCGTTGTGGTATTTTCTTGAAATTGTTTAATTTTATAAAGAAGTACAGCTAATGTGCTTCATGATTGTGGGAAAGAAATTCTAATGTTCGGGCTAACGTGTTTACCGCTTCCCTCTAGAAATACATTACTTGATTTAGTTAAAGGCAGTAATCGATGCAAGAATTTTTAGCATTTCTTCCAACCAACGGTAGTCATATTTATTCCAACAGGATGACCGAATTTTAAAGAATACCGTATGCATGTGCCCGCAAAATCTCATACGGTGCACATCGATAGCAAGCATGCATCACTATCTAAACTATTACTCCAACAGCGAGAAACAACAGTGTCGCACATATTTTCTAGATATACTGGGCTACAATGTATTCGCAGCCGGATTTGAAATTATAATTAGTAAAAATAGTTTTAAACAATGCAGGTAACGTATAGGAGAACAAATCATGAATATATATCAGATAGAAAATAATAAACGCAAACTAAAAAATTCGCTTGACTCATGTAAAGCAAAAACAGTCTATAAACATTCCAAACGAAACATCAGCGGAAAATTTTGCATATATTGGAAAAAAGAATGTAATGTACCTACCAGGTAGCCAAATATGTATACCTGTATATATTGTTTGTTTTAATGGATAGAATCACAGCTTTGAAAAAAAGCAACATACCATTTGTTTGAGTAGAGAGTAAAGTATATATATATATACGAAATAAATTCACACTTATTTTTAGTACTTTGTGACTTTGCCATCGCAAAACGAAAATTCTCGGAAATGCATCTTCTGTTAAACAATGTTTCTACTATGAGTAGCAAATCAGAGCGAACTTTAAGTCATATTAAACAGAGAATATGTGATACTGTTAGTACTGAGCAACCATAACCAGCATGTTTAAAAAATATGTCTTGCTTAGAAATATATTAAATTAAGTGCCCCGAGGTTTTGCTTCTGACTGTACATAACAAAACCATTGCAGCGTTGGACCTGCCATATGATTTTAACATTTTACGTTATTAGTCAAATTTCCTGATCAATACTAATAAGGATTTACGTAAGTGATTACTTGTTAAGCGTTTTTGACGTATAATTGATAATAACGTGATTAATAATTGTAACAGTCGTAGTGTCAAGCCATTTAAAAAATTTTTGCATAATTTTTCTCTTGAATTTACCATAGAGGATTCTATTTTAACAGTGAATCTAGTCGTAGACATGGGCCTTCCCTTGAATTTCAGAAATGTAATTAAAAATAAAGGCATAACCATGCCGCTGGCACAGCGGGTCACCGAATAGTTAGAATGTAGAAAGAGTTAAATCGGTTTGGAGTAAAACTGAAGGCGAGAAAATGATTTTCCAGAATCAAAGCTTGTGTGAACAGGTGACGTCCACCCAGACTGTAAAATGTGTCTACTCGCTCCCATAAATAAAAATAAAAATTATCTCATGCTGAATTTTACCGAAATCTTAATCTTTTCCGAAAATGAACATAAGAAGCAAGAAATTCGTATTTTTAGAAGAGACGTTTGGGCTTATGGTAATATACTTCTTGTTGCTATCCATAGAAAGAATTATGGGGTGGAAGGCAGAAAATACAAATTTGGCTTTAAATTTTGATTGACTTTTTATTTAATGTGCATTATTAGTGCCAGAAGTCCATTGGAATTTACCCTTGAATCTACTAATTTCTATGGCATTTTGGAACTTGCTTCTGGACTTTGATCAAAATTGGTGGCTGGTGAAGTATTCCTGATGAAATATAATATATATATGGTATATGCCAACCACTATGTACTTTATGAGCTATTCAAGCGTAACCAACCTTTGTTTTTGCGTATGAGTAACGAAATCTTAGATATTAATATAATATACAATGGATAGTTAATTTGCATTTGAGTATTTCTGTAAGTATTATTGTAGTACAATTTTTTCTACTCTAGTTGGTTAGTTACCCACTCCGGGGAGATATGGAGATATGTTTGCAGTAGTTGATATTTATTGAGCCCCCTATAATTTAGTATATTGCCTATCTTTCTTAAAAGAGAACATTCCGAACTCGCAAATTTAAAGAAAGTTCAAATTTTGTGGACAAGAAATCCCCGTCCAAAGATATACCACCCTTAAGCTTTCCTCTACTCAATCAAATTTTAATTTTCCTTTTACTTCGCTTTTCGAGATGCCCCTTTGTTAATATTGGTATTAACTTAGACCCCTTCACAGAAAAGCTGCCAGCCAAGGCATCTCAAATTATACAAAGGGAAACTGCTCTTTCATTACTTATCCTTTATGCTACGATGAAGACGTATAACTTTTTTGGGTCGATAATATTGGAGAAGAATACATGTTTTATAAAAAGGGATTAGAAAACCAGGCAATAAAGTGCATTTTAAGATATTTTTGTTGATGTACTTAAGTATCGGTCCTGAATACATGACTCAGACGAATATTTGCACTCCTTGTTTCAGAAAAAAGATCTATCGCAGCCAATAAACTACACTTTAGTTAGTGAAAGTAAATCTCGAACTATGGTCACACTTGTCAAGCGTTCCATAATAATTTCACCAGTGTTCAGAAAGTTTGTAAATAAATATATGTTGAAGGAAGGAGAAACTATAGAAAGCACGGCGTGCGCTAAGCAAGTGTTAAGAAAGGCAACTATTCTATAATATGATCATAATGTTAACTTTATGTATAGATAGTTGTAAATAATAATCAATCAACTTGAAAAAGTAGTATTTCTTGAACAATCATCTTGGATCACTGATTACAAATTTTACAATGTGCTTTTGCTGAAGCCCTCAACTTACCTGTTGTCATAGGATATTATTTGTTTCTTATCCAATTATATTGTGTCTTTCTAACTTAAGGTTTATGTAATTCTATGGATTCGTCGCATCATTCAAATCCTGCGAATGAATATAACGTAAGTTCTCTTGATCTCGGTGTCACGTCAGGCAAATCAGAAAGATCTGAAAATAATTTCCAACGCAACTTATAAGCCGCGTTTGGTTGGTGAATTGTATTGTCGCTATAAAGATCCAAGAAATCCAAGTTTATGTTTAGTTTAAGATTTGCTCTGGTCCCAAGAGTCGAAATATCCACCTATGTAATTCGAGAAAGATGAAAATCACTATTTACCAGTTTAGTCGACTAGGAAAGATGTGGAAATAGTTCCCAGCTCAATTTAGTAATATTTGCCTTATGGGCAGCCATGGGATTCTGAAGTGGCTCTTCCAAGGTATATATGGGTATAATAGTAAAGTTGACAAAAATAACTCATATGCACCCCTGTATAAAATACACTCTATTCATATTGCTGGCAAGACCCCAAAAAGTAATACGATATATCATGAAATAATAATTCGAATAAGAATACATTATAAGTGCACGTCATTTTAGCGTCTCTTTGCCGCACTTAAGATAGCTGAAATGAATCAAGTTGTTTTTCAAGACTACATTAGTAGGATTTAAAATATTCCATCTATAATAAAAGAAAGTGCAACGCGAATTTGCATCTGAAAAGAATATAAAGTTGAAACATCCATCAACCTTTTCCAACTACTCTTAGTAATTAACTAATAATAGATAAGTAGGAACTCCTAACACTAATGGATAATGCGATCTTGCTGTTATCCATCCCATTAATTTCAGGAGAGTTTAGATTCAGAAGTTCTTTCATTAAATTTTGTAAATTATACCATTACGTATCGAATAGCATTCATGTTTATATTGTAATGAAATAGAACGGTAATGTGGGTAAAGGTTAACGCAGATAAAATGATCTGGGCTAAATGTTGGTCCATCCTAGGACTACTGTGCCGTTTCCAATACCAATGCTGCCGTGATTAGCGAATCTCTCAATTAGTGGTCGGTCGCAGGTGGCGAGAAACGGGACATTACCCAGTCACCGCTTATAAACACTGAAAAGCCGTATTTTGTCGGTTGACTAGGGCCGTGGTTGATCGCTTCCATTAGTTCGATGATCGGCCGCATTCTCTCTTTTTGACCTTCGCTTCACGCGCCATCAACCTCTCGCCGAGCTTACAACTCCGACATTTACATTGACTCCATTCGACGTGTCAGTGCACACTTGGGAGAATTATTGCCTTCTGAAAAGCTTACTTTAACCTTCCTCTTGCGTAAAATTTTCTACGTTTATAAATTGATAGCGTCACCGTTTATGTCTGCAAAAGAAACAGCGATGAACAACTACAATAATTCTACATCATTAAACAGATTTCTTGCCAGCAATATTTTCTTGCCAAATAAATACTCCAACGAAATTCATCATAGAGACATTAATGGCAATAGTAGTTTGAGTAGTGTAGTCAATTATATTTTTTAAAGTTAAGCTTAGACATAGGTTGTAAATGATATGTTGCACCTTGAACATTAACAAAGTTCCTTTGTAGTTTTGAGTAATGATTGCATAAGCAACTTTCCTAGGACAACAGTATTGCATACACAATTAATTTTGTAAGCTATTAAAGGAATCTTGCCGTAGTTAGAAACTACGAGATAACAATTGATAGATAAAAATAGATTAGAATTCCATGAATTGTGGTAGATCTATAAAATCAAAGGTATAGTTTCTGTTACCTCGAAAACTACACCCTTGCAAAGCTATTTTCAAAGGTTGATATCCAGTTATAAGCATCCCTACTTGACCTTCCGTAAGGCTGATGCTTCCAAAACATCTGCACTGAAACCAACGCCTTCCATGATTCGCGTTATCTCTACGGTATATACCTAATTGGAGAGCATCAACAAATTCACTACCAATTTCAGTAAACCCAATGCAGTTACTTGAATTATTTTATAATCAGTCTTCGTATGAATGGTGGTGGAACTGATCTGTAAGATAAAATCTTCATATGTGTAACTGTCCCTCTTAAATGTACTGTATTACACATACTGAAGAAATTTTGCAGCTTTTACTAAGAACTTTATTTTTTTGCTTTAAGGATGGCTTTTGGCATTCACCGAGGAATGAGCGTGACCTATAATATGTTTGCACTAAGAAAACGAGCACTTGTAAAAATAACTAGAAACCGCGGTTTGCATCTCAGTGGGGGCAGCAGATGGGTGGTTCAACCAATGAGATTCCCTACGGGTACTATTGCGGCAATAAAAAGTCGGACACTTAAGATAGTGCAGCATAAATCTGGCTTTTGCCTTGTCAAATTTTATTTCATTTTTAAATCATTATTGACATATGTTATTATGCTTCGTTTAAGTGCTGCTAAAAACGCAAGTAATTAGATTACTTGAGGAAGAATGACCGATAAGAAGACTAGGTAATAGATTTATTAGATTCCAAAGGCACTATTCATGACACTAGAAAAATGCCTATATCAAAATTGATAGAAACATAGCCAATGATTGGTTTATACTGCTACAAAATAGTCAAAATAGCCTATAAGATTTGTTCGGATTTTTGTTGCCGCAATAAGGTGTTCACATTTAAAGGTGAATGGAAAACAGATTAGTGAAAGTTGATGGATAATTGGTTTTGAAACTTTCATAAGAGAGAAGTAGTGGTAACTCTCATGCATTTAACTAGATCTGAATCGTTCCCTTTTTCTCAAAGCCTGACAAATTTGAATAAAATTCCAAATGTTCCACAATTTAGATATCCTTAAGGTTAAGTGAAATATTTTTAGAATTTTTTTGTCTAATTGTGTTGTATCTTCTATTTTCCTCAGGAACCTCATTTCTATTGCATTGATTTTACTTTTGTTTTTGTTGAATAATGTTCACGACTCTCTACCATGTATGTAAGTATCGGGTCCAACACTACCAAAAACAAAAGTAGGCTTAAAATGCACCTCTGCTTCAGTTCGTCTCGCGTTTCGAAGCCCCGAGATTCCTCAATGTTAGTTCTTACTACATTTAGTGCTGTATTATACAAGGTCTCTAATACTTCTATACTCCTTCTATTGACTTCTTTTTGTTAAGCCTTATCCACACATCCTTTCTTCCGATTTTATCAAACGCTTCCTCCAAATCGACAGAACATATGTGTGTATCTCTTTGTTTTTATTGTGCTCTTTTAGATCACTTATATTATTATAAAAACTGGATCTTGAGTACTTCTACCTTCTCTAAAGCCATATTAGGTTCCTTTCAGTGATTTTTCGATATCCTCTTTTATTCCAAATATTTGACCATTTCTCGTGCGCGGCGATAATTAACTTCCGGAATCGAACCTTATCACAATAAACAATAATAGGATTAGTTTAGTTTAACCTAAAACAATAAAAAGAAGGGAAAAAGTGTATTTAAGCTATAATGCAAAAGAATTAAATAAAATAATATAGAATAAAACAAAATAAATGGAATAAGCTTTCCGCGTCAAATAAATTAGCCTTACTACATTGATTTTGGGAAACTTCAAATATGTATTTCTGTGATTGAATGCTCATCCTAAGTCGACAAATTATTAGCCCAAGTCCCTTTGTGCTCTCACTGAAGTTAACCGCTTGATGACCAAAATACATATTTGGAAGTTTCTAGAAATTTTGTAGCCCGTGTAAAAGTTAATTTATTTAGTTTTTAAACCACATGCACTGCAACGTTCGTTTTTGTTTCCGTATCGCATTTGGAAATATTCATACATACGTTACTTCGACAATAAAGTTGTCATTTATCGTTAAAGAACAACGGGATTCGATGTCGATGACTCACGTGTTCTGGACAAACACTGCACTAAATATCATATACAAATGATTGTGATCGCGAGGACTGTTGTGGTTGTACTACTGACACTGTAACTGGCGAAACACGTCATAACCGAATTAATTAAATAATTGTGTGGTAAGTAGTTTACTGATGTGATATAGTATTATACACAGAGCATCGCAAAATGACACAAGATCACTGTACAATGGACACTGCGCACATATACACCAGCGGATCACACCCAACACTGCTTTTTCTTTTTCATTTTTAAATTGGATAGTGTAGAACTTTTTAGTTTATAATAATATACGTAATATGCGTGTTATTTGAATATGTATATTTCATTGCCTTTTAAAGTACATAACAAGTACAATAACATAGCAGTTGAACAACAATCTCTTATTCATTTGTGACGGCAATGTAACATTTCATGCATTTACTTTCTTAGTCACCTATGCACAATAAATATAAATCTGAAGATGTATAGTTAGCGAAAACCAATGCTAAGTAATAAATTATCAAGCTGACGTACAAATTCACTTTACAACCACAAGTAGTAAACAGATAACTACGATAGTCAACCGTTAGACAATGCAACCGATAAGATACGGTTTGGAAAGGCTAACCTCGCTGCCAGATCAACAATTATGTGGTGACTTTATTGATATGATCCGGAGTCATCACTTCGCTCCTATGCCAAGGTATCCAATCATTCGTATATTGTGAAAATTTTAGGTTGATATTAAAAAAAAGGAAGTTAAGGTAAAGAGGACTACGGTGTAGTTGATCAACCATTGCAATCGTTGGCCCTAATGCATTACCAACTTCTATGTGCTTAAGTGGCAACGCATGCACCAGAAACGCAACGTAGTGTGTTGTTGTTAAACAGGTGTTTATTGGAGAATAGTCCATTCTTCATCAATCACTTGACACTAAATCTCTTCTTGAGCACTGCAGATGTTGGCCGAAACGCTACCAAATCTGGTAAGTAAGCCTCTCTAAGTTCATTGTTCAAATAGTGCACCGAGGACTGAAACTAGTGTTTCGTAGATAGATCAATGGACGGAACCTCCATGCACGCACAAGGTGAGTGCAGGTCTCATGCAAGATACCACGCATCGCCACAGACTAGATGCTCATAACTACATAATTGAAATAAACGGGCATAACATATTTTATATGCAGTATTCTAACGTAGTCGACCACCATTAATGGTGTGAAGTTTTAGTCTATTGCAGGTTCACCATTCACCACAACCGCCTTAACTCAGATCTGATATTCAGCTTGTACGAATCCCCTACACCCCACAATACGCTAACTGATTTTATTGGACATAGAAATGTCTATGCTTTGAATTTTGCTAAACCGCATCGTTGTATTATCGAAATACGTATGTATAAAATTGACTAGGAAATTGCGGCTGCTCTTAGCTTTTACTCGTCGTCTCTTCGCTTCAAATGACACTTAAATAAAATCAAAGATTGTAAAAAATAAATTAATTGATCCCACAGTTTACTACTAATAGGATTATGAAGATATGAAATCCAAATAAATCCTGTTGCATTAAACTATTTTAAGTTCACTTGAATTACAAAATTTTAAACATAATAGTTTGTGATCTAGTTAATTGGTAATTGATATCAGTTGCTCCTAAACTGGAATAGTTAAATAAATTATTTTGTGAATAACATTGAATTCTATGTTGCATTGTCAACAGTGGCAAGTGCTGGTTGGAGTAAATACGCATTATTCACCGAAACCTAACGATAGAAGCTTTAAATGTAGGTTTTTTAATTTCCAGATTGTTAATTGTTTCGTTTTAACATACCTCTGGTTCCCGAATAACTTTCGCATTTCGTTTACATATTAAAGAAATTGTTTATCTAATGCTCCATACTACCCTGCTTTGGGATTTTAAAAACTGTCTCTTGCAGATCGTGTATTTCTGAATTCATACTTTTGTTGTCACTACCGTCTTATTAATACAATTCTCTTACGCTGTCCTCTTAGCAGCCAAACAATCATTCAGTGAAATTTCCGAAAATTAATTGCTCGAAGTTATGAAACCCTATCTTTTAATAGTACTTTGGAAAGAGACCTCGTCTTGTATTTGGGTTAATATGGTCATGGCAAATTGGAGCAGAGATCAGTTTAAAGGATATACCAAGTAGAAACAATAGTACAGGTACCTGGGTACATTATTTGTTGATTTGTATAAAGTATTTAAACGTGCACTGCTTGGCCATGTTCAAATGCACATATAAATAACAAAAAATGGGAAGGGTTAATTTCTGTCGTGCATTTGTCAAAAATAGATTTCCTGTCTGTTAGGAATTAAATTTTCTAGTTTTATGGTAAACCGTTATAAAATATAAATATCGTAACATTAAATAACTATTGAATATTTCACTGACAAAGTTTTCACAAAAATAATTAAAATACCGCTACGAAATCTAATATATTAAATTGGAAATTTGTTTTTTAATTGACCTAAAAGTGGCACAGGCACCCCGAAAGATAAGTATCTAAATAGGTTGCGAAATATATATGCATAGGTACATTTGCGTAAACTGTTATAAGACAAGATTTGTAGTATTTAGTAGTAGTAGATGTATGTGCAGCTGTTAGTTACATTAGGAAACGGTAAGCTATTGAAATTATATTGATATTAAGATTAACCAATCAATGTAAATGAAATTAACGCAACCAGTTGTAAGAAAAGTAGAAAAATCTCTGATTTAGAATGAACTGAAATAAAATATTTCTTACTTTCCCTATATTGCAATCGTAAACGAAGCAACGCTTGCCCTAAAAGCATTGCCAGACATACTATTTTGAGCAATCAATGTGTTTTAACTTTTGAAACACGAACTACAGTAGGAACCATTTCATTTAGTACAACAAGCTCCAATAGTGGAGCAAAGAAAAATATGTTTGACCACATCCCAGATTAAAACAAAGGTTCCTAACATATGGTCCTACAATTGATATTTTCTTAATGTTTTTAAAAATGTTTAGAGAACAGTAGCATCTGCATTTTTCGTACGTTAGTCTGGACGCGACATCTATATTTAAAGCTAATAATAATAGCACACCTAAGAACAATGAATTCCATTAATAAGACACTGTCGGAAACCATGCCATTAATTTACCCCTTCAAACCTGAATATTGTTGCCATTTTAATAATTCAGCTAGGGCCACTTGCTGTGGCGAACAGTAATTTTAACTCAGACTTATTAATTAATACGAGTTGGGGCTGGTACCACAATTGTTCCATGCCATGTGCCCGAGATCACAGTGTTTAAAATTTCAATACAGCCAAAATCGAAATGGTCCTACGAATAGTAACGTTCTAATTGTAGTTTATCCACTTTATTCTCTGAAGGTATGGTGTAGGTAGTTCTGAAAATTGTAACGGAGATAAAATAAATTATTAATGCAGTATTTACCTTTTCGAAAAGAAATTTACTTCCTCCTCGAGCCCAGGGATTTAAAAATAATTCGCAGCAATAATTTTTATCTGCAGCGGCCAATTATTCCTGTAAAATGCGAAAGTGCAAACGATACTTTACCATTTCCCAGCCTATTCATTTGAAATTCAATGGTACTTTATTGTGTCTATCCAACGGTAATTTAATAACTTGGGGCGAACTCAATAATAAATCTTTTCCCTTAAATATCACTATTTAAATATTTGTCCGGACTATATTAAACGAAGACAAACATTTTGCTCCTGAACTAGAAGATAACATTTTGTGTTAATTGGCTATTGTAGCCATTTTACATAGTTTGTGTTAACTAGTAAGGTACAAGGCTTACTGAAAAATTTGCACAAAAAAGCATAGAAGGAAATCAGAACATGGTAAAAATCCGTTTATTATATTTCAATGTGCTCCCTTAAAATCAATATAGTTTTTAATGCATTGTAACCATATTTTGAAGAACTTACATTCGAGAAATAAAAAAGAAGATATTTGCCGTTCATTCAAGGTATTGATTTTTTAGATAATGGATAGTTTGTGATGAAGGGGGGACCATGCATTGCCAGTTTTCCTGATTTCGTTGAACGCTTATATATGAATCAGATGTGACCATTCGGCGATTCATTAAGGCAATAATAGCAGCATTACCATCGACATTGAAAAAAGCCCCCATCATCTGTTTCTACACACTTCGCGGGCGAATCACTTTTAGTGGATTCTATTGATCTTGCAATATCTAAACAATCGATTGTTGCGGTGTTTTAGATACACAAGATAAATTACAGGCGTCATCTATAATGATGAAACGAATTACCGTTACCATAGCGATTCTTTGGAAAATTCCAAATACGCATTTCCACTACCAACTGTCCTTATCAATGGAGAACACGAAGAAAACAAAGCATCACTCGTGATCGTTGGTTAGCAATACCCAAAGAAGCATATTTAGTTATCCCATAGTCGACACTAATGTTCCTTCCAAGTTGTTCCATGATAAATATCGATTGGTTAAGTTGACAATCACTTACTAGCTCGATAAGTTATTGAACTTCAAGAAGTAGAAGTTATCGTTAAGGTTTGGCAAAAGAGTGGGTAACGTATTATCATTAAGTAGTGTCAACCGGACTGACGCCCTTACTCCTTCGAATTTTAATGTCGCGCCTTGCACGTAAGTGGAGACAAAGACACATTATCCACTCTTTTATCAAACCTTACTAATTACCCACTTAACGATATTAGTGATAATTATGAGACGACGAAGTGTATCTGGTTCAATCATCGTTAACTTATTTGAATTACTGTTTCCTGTGTGTTCACCATCGAGCATGATAACTTTGTGTATTTAGAAAATTACTTTCATCGTTCGTAGATGCGGTTCGTGGTTATACCGCTCGTCAGTGCGACTTTGTGAGAAGTAGTTTTCATGTCCAGATAAGCACTGTATATGCTAGTGTGTTTGATGTTTATACAAATGGGAATTCAATTAGGAAATTCCCCCAATATGTACTTTCATGCGCATTTTTGCAGCTATTTAATTCCTACGGTGGGTTAGCCGAGAAGCGCAACTGTAGCTACTGCAGAAGTCTGTCGCAACTTAGTTGTCCACTTCTGTAGACTTAAATAGCTTCAAGAATGCGCATTTAAGTACATATTGGTAGAATTTCTTAATTGATCAACAATATTTGATAAGAGTAATAGTCAGTCTCTTTCAACTCTGAACCACAGCCATACCTAATTTGAAGCACCACGATTCAAATTTTGAGCTTCTGTCAGACTGCATGGGATATGGAGCACATAACTTTTGAAAAGTTAAATGTTTATACAAAATCATTAATATCTCTTTCATATGAATTGGCTCTATTTTACAGAAAATCACATACCACTCTGTCACTCTGGGTTTATAACAATAGTATGAAAGTGATTCTATCCTAGGAAATCCAAAGAAAGTAGTAAGAAACTTTGAGAATGAAAAGAGGGGAACTAGAAAGGAAAAATGTCAACAGGGAGTTTCAAAGTAATGCTGATAAGAACAGAGAACGGTGGTGCAAATGGATCAAATGTTGTTTGACGCATTACATGTGTACCTCACTAAAAGGCAATGTTTGGAAATACACTTGCAACTTTTGTGCACCACGGTTGGGTTACTTGTCATCTGGTGCTGTTTGTTTATTTGATAGTAAGTAATTCAATGTTTTCCCGTTATTGGCACATCCCCGGTTTAAATTGCTCTTCTAAAGTATTTTCTAAGTAACATAAGTGTTCCAAGGTATATCAGCGTACTGCTTTATGCTCTTTCTGGTAACATATTATTGACTGTTTTATAAGTTTCGCAGTTGAATTCATGACCAATTTTGAAAATCGACCTTTACTAATACTATAAAAGAAAATTATATTGAGGAGCGAGGTATAAGAGTTAGCTTCGAAAGTGGCCCAAAATACAAGAGTCTCTCCCAGGATAACTTAAATAAAAACCTTAGAATTTATTTAAAAAAATAGGTCAGCTAACCCAATCTACAACTTGAAATATTTCTCTTCTTTGATCAATTAGCTGCAAAGAAACGACAAAATCTAATAGTTTATAGAGTTCGTCACTTTCAATATAGTAAGTAAATATAAATAATTTACATAATATTAGTTTAAAAACAAGCACCGATAGGAATTTCATATCCACAGGAAATCAAGAAGAACCATATTTAACTTCTAATCACACCACTTCCTATCGAAATAGTAAAGCCTAGAACAAGTACTTGTGAGATTTTGGAAAAATCTTTCCATTACTCTTCGTAATTGAATAAAAAATGAACCCTATTCATTTATAAGCTACGTATTCAGGGATGTATTTGTTGGCGTGAATGAAAGGTAGAAAGGTCAAATCCGGAAGCCTGTTCAATTAATTAGTTTTTCTCTTCCGCTGGGACAACCCCTAATGATATAGGTATATTAAATTGTCCCTTCTCAATTGTCTCATTCTGAACCATCCATAATTACAACAGAAAGAGAATATTTTTAAACTCGCACGACCATCACCTAACGACATTGATATTGTGAAGCAAGATTTATGAACATATTATTAAAATATGTATGTATAAGAATAAACAATATACTTACCTAGGAGGCCTGTTGGCTTCTGCTTGCATAGTTCGTTTTTGTCGTATTAGGTTTATCTGTTTATTACAACGAACCTCAGAAGGTTTAAGGTTGTTTTATAGCATATAATATATTCCTTTTACCTTTTTTTTGGTATTTGAGTGGTGTTCATGCTTCAGTCTAGTTTCCGATCACACTTACTCTTTTACAGTTACCAATCCACAAACAATCAGGGATACACCTTGCACACCATTAAGAACAATTTAGAAAACTCCATTAGACCTTATTTAGCAAATTGCTAGCAACATGTGGGCCCTATTTCATAAGTTTAATTAAAGGATTTTCATATATATAAACACACAGCGAAGAAGGTTAATTCATGATTTTGACGTCTTGTCTCTAATCTAGCTCTTATAGGACACATCGCTTGTCGAAGATATAACTTAACATTCTGTACTCTACCACTATCCAGCAATTAAAAAGCTGGTTGCTCTCTGTCCAAATGCACTGCTATGGTTACTCACGCTTTATCGGAACTTCACTCATACCTTCTGCATAGAACAAAAATGTCTTCAAATATGGGGGTTAAAATTCTACACTACTGTTCTTTCTGATGTCTATCTTTATAGGTCGGAAAGCAATATCAAATCCCTTTAGTCTGCATTTCTTAGCTAATAAGTTACTTATGTATATTTGATAGCCATCATCACTGCATCATTGTCAGAAATTGTAAAATTTTCAGGATACCGTAATTTTTTTATTTTAAAAAGATCGTGTCGAAACAACATCATTTACAAGCGACGATTTCTTATAACCTGACTTAAATTGACGGCAGTATATGGATATCCTTCTTTTACGGCTTCAGTTTTTCACTAAGTTTCGAAATTCAAATGTAACCGTAGTCTTGATGATAAATTTCGTGAAAATTGTCCGTTAACCATTGTTTTGCTGTTAATATGTTGTATATTCAATAGATTGCACACAACTTGGTGGATGCTCAAACAGTGAAACTTTTATTTATTCACGTGAATTTTGAGCGAAGAGACTACTGTATGTTTGGATATTTCAAAATTACTTGAACCCGAAAGAAGGCATGCGTTGAGGAAGTGCTTCCAAGCTGATGATTAAAGCTTTTCTCGACATAACTGAAGATACTCCTGTCATCTTCTTAGAGGATCGTCAATACTGACTTAGCACATAACCGTTTCTTTCGAACTATAGTATGCCATAACGTGCAATATTATTTATCCCGTGCAATAGTACAAGGAGCCCATTGACTATCAACCTGACAGGAAATATATGTAGATAAATATATGAGTACCATCTATTCATTTGAGTGAGTAATTTGACCTAATCGATTTATATTTTGCATTAATTAATTACGGGAGCTTTTACATACATACATAGCTTCATAAATTCTTACACTACCAGACCTTGAAGAAACATCCGTTCCTGAGTTGTACTTCCCATTATAATAACCTTAATAACCTTGCTGTACTATAAATTTATAGAAAATGTTACAAAATTAATAAAGGATTCATAATCTACAGCGTACTTTGGAAAATAGGTCAATGAACACCATAAAGAATTCGTAAGCTCTCCTAGATTAACTAACCCTCTGGTCTAGGAAATAAGTAGGTGTGCTAAATTAAATAGTAGTTTATAAATTGAAAACATTCATTAAACGGTTTCAGAACAGGTGGAGTGTGCGGACTTAGCAAGTAAACACAAACATGCTGCCGGTTTACACAACGCTGCTAACTAGTATTACACAAATTTGTGTTTGCCCTAGATACCGCGCGCTAATTCAGCTAATACATCTATGTATGGATGGATGGATGTTGCTTCTCCATACAATGTGTATCTTTACAAAGACGTTTAGAACTTTGACATCCTTTCTTCTTATATTGTGGCCAATATACCTAAACACACGTTAGTATTAAATTAACTAAATGCATTCCATCCGGCTTATTCTAACCCTGATACAATAGAAATCAAATTTCAATCGGTCAGTATAAATATGTACATAGATGATATACCAGCCAGTTTACACTTTGGTCTAAAAAATGTACGTATATGAGTTGCCACAATTTGTTACTCTCTAAATATGTATGTCCCAGAAGTAGGTTTGAGTTTACTGCCAAGAGCTTCATTTTACAATAAATCCAACAAAGAGTCGTGGAAATTTCTACAAATATTTAGTACATTTACTCTAGTCGCTTAAATATAGAATGTTATATATGTTTATTGTAGCATATTAAATGTCACTAGAAATAAAATTTTAATTATTTTAAAAAGCATATATTAATGGATATAAAAAAATTTTAACCTACAGATACATACATATATACAACATTTTACATTACAAGAATTCATATAAATTTTCTGAAAATAACCAAGGATACATCGACGTTCAATACAGGTTTCTTTAACAGCGATATACTTCGATGAACTGGAGTCAAGGTGAATTAAAGTTTTCGTTTCGTGGACAACTTATAAATAAAGCAGTGTAGTCCTGGTTTCCAAAAGAAATAAAAAGTTTGTTTGGTTAACGACGAAGAAAATTGACAAGATAGTAAAGTTAAAAAGGAAGTCCATAAATATATTTGGAATAAAAGGGTTTTAAGAAGAAGTACCAGTTAATAGAAGAACCTCACCATACCACAGAAGATAGAATCTAGGGAGGTGAAGAATCCAAAGGAATGAAAGGTGCATCGAGAATAGAAGTTAGGAGAGGAGATGCAGGAAGAACCATCTTCAGAAAAGAAATTTACACTCACACATACACAACCCTAGGTAAATTATTTTGATTATATGTTAAATATTTCTCAAAATTTATAAATATAATTTGTTATAATTTATGCTTTTTATATCTTTAATTAAGAGCTACCCCGGTGCAATTTTCTTTAAGAATCTTAACTAAATTCTCAGTACATTATACTATAAATTAGTTGATCTATTTGGTTTGATCGTACTTACGCAAGTTCTTCTTTGGAACATATCGTGGTATTTTTTCGTGATTCTTTGTATTTTTATGTGCGTGGGATAACTTACAGGTTACGTGGGGAGCAACTCTTTCTACATGTGATTTAGAACATCAATCTTTTGCCAAATTCCACACATTATTCACAAGTAATGAGAATAAAATAGTTGTACATAAAACTTTCTCCAAACTTGAGAAAAAAAAAAGTTACATATTTGACGTATTCCAAAGATAAATTCGGCTCAATTATGGTTATTTTAAGTTGGTTTTATTGCACAGATAATAACGCTACCGGTAACTGCGGTTACGGTTTCCACTTTTACGTCTTGGTGTATGTATCGGTCAATTAATTAGTGGGTAACTTTGATGATATACAATGGAATAGACCTTGATAATAAAAACAGTCGATAATACAATTAGAAATTTGTTGCAAAAATTGGAGCGATTATCGCGAATTCAAAACACACGTGACTCACAAACATATTTCCTACATTTTACATATTAGTTTAGTTTACCTTAGATAAATGTTGGGAAAGATCGTCCTAAATGAAAGTATATGGCTGAAGTTGAATCATTCTGACTACTACGTAGAATCTAAGAGATGGCAGAGGAAGCTAACTGAAAATATATAGCTCACTTATTTAAGTAATATCGACTGGACTAGAAGACATGTGGGAATATTTCAAAGAAACTTTAAATACAAGCAATATTGGACATATATAAAATCAGCAAAGGTGCAATAAAATAAAGCGAATGGCGTGGTGAAACCATGAAGTGAAACAAAAAATTTGTAAATGTAAATGTTACCAGAATGAGTTAACTAGGTTAGCGAAAATTGCATAAAAAATTCAACTAGATAGAAGAGGTGGCAACGAAAGGCAAATCACTATCTGGAATACGGAAATTATTAGAACAATGAGGGAGAACGTGGACTCGAGCAATGAATACGGCACTAGATAGAAGAGCATCTAAAACTGCGATTTCCTCAACACCTACGTGAGTTTAAAAATAGGTGAACATCAATTGAGGTGACTAGAGCAAATAACAGTAAGAACCACCAACTTGGGTACAATAAAAGTATTGGGCAACTTTTGATCCGAGGTACTTTTGAAATCACCAGCGATGCCAAAAGTTTACTCATTTTAAAGAACTATAAGCTAAATCAAGCTTTCTGTCTAACCTCAATGCGTATAAATTATTCAAATATAAACCCAGCGTTATTCAAAGCGAAAGAAAACGGAGAGTGTTTGGCTCTGTAAAAATATTAGCAAAAAAAGGGTAACAGGATAACAGTTTAATTGAAAATTTCGTCCGTCTACACTGAACCAAGTGCTATCATATCTCTTATTTCACGTAAAGTGTAATGAAATTCACTGAGTATCTATACATATATGTGATTTCCTTATTTGTATGTTCCTCTTTTTTATCTATACAGAGCGTTTTGAAGCGCACTGATGGACTAGAAAGCTGAAAATTGGCATGCATATAGTAAAACATCTAGGCCAAATCCTAACGTAGCCGGATTTTTGATTTTTGCCTGTGAGCGGAGAATTAAGACGAAAAAGCGCGTGGAAAAATTCAATTTTTTTCATTTTAGCTTATATTTTCTCTTTCTTCCTGCCTGGTAGGGACAGTTTTAACAGCTAGTTTACATATATTCCTAAGTACAAAATTTTGATCTTCTCTTACCATCCGTAGATGTACGTTTCGCGTATATATTCCAAAGGTAGATTCCTTTATTTATAACCCATAATTCAGTAAAGTATTACCTATGAAGAATTTATTTAGTATTTAACTCATAAGGTCCGTGATAATGTACAAATTATATGCATAATCTTCTATAAATATCCAACTATCAATAAAAGTGGGGTCAGGTATAAAACTTCCTTAAAAGGTACCTTTAATTTGGGGAAAGATTTTCTCTTAGATATTTCATTATGGTTTCTCAATTTCTAAAATCAAATTCCTTATTTTGATCCGAAAATGATCCGGGTTCTGAGAAAGAAATTCTAGTTTCAACATTCCATCACTTCATATTTCAATAAGTTTTCCTTTCATGTTTGTTGGAATTTTGGCATGTTGAAAGGAATTATACAAAAAGATTCAGTATCCATCTGTGATTGTCATCTGGTTCTGGTTTGAATTTCGTTCGGAAGATATTTACAAAAGTGTTCGAATATATCAGCTAGAAAACCAGTCTAAAAGGTCAAAGGGGATGTGAATTGAATGAATTCGTATTCTAGTTTCTCGTCTTGTACCATAAGTACATTCAAACTGCTGGTTTTAACTGAAAAACTGTTTTCAAAACGTTACCCATCGAAAGTGATATTTCTTCCGTGTGATAAAGAAAATTTACTTATAAAGGAACCCATGCCTTCACAAATTTGAAATGCTGGAATGCTTTAGTTTGATAGAATTTACAACTCTAATGCCATCTTTCATAACACAATTCATTTCGGAAGGCAAGGAAGGAAAAGTAGAAGGTTTATATTCAATGATATATTTGCAAATAAATGTCTAGTTATGAAATATAACTCACAAACTGTTATTTCAACAAAAATTTAAATATTAGGTACAACATTTATTACTTTACACAAAGGTATCATATTATAACACTATGTATGTACTATTGCGGCAACAAACATCCGGACAAGTCTTATAGGCTATTTTGTCTATTTTTTAGCAGTATAAATCAACCGTTTGTCATATTCATATCAATTTTTATGTAATCACTTCTTTTTAATGACGTGAGTAGTGCCTTTGGGGACTCCAAATCTCTTACTTAGTCTCCTTATCGATTATTCTTCCCCACATAATGTAATTACTTGCGTCTTTTTAGCAGCACTTCAATACAGTATAATGACATATGTATATCGATAATGATTTAAAAATTAAATAACATTAGCAGGGCAAAAGCCAGATTTAAACTACTATATCTTAATTGTCCGATTTTCTGTTGCCGCAATAGTACATGTGGTATGTGCTTATGTAGTATGTATATTTGAAGAGGTGCAATTGTCACTGACACGCCTTTCATTTAATGAATAAATGATGTTCCTGTAGTCAATTCAAAATGTAGTAAGTTACTATTTTAACAAATAGTTCCACCACTGTCTTAAGTAAACACTGTCGATATACATATATACAAGACACTTTCCATCACCTTTTTCCACGTCCTACAAGGCCGACCTCTCCGTTTTCGTCCTCCCGGTGTCTTTTTTCTGTTTTATTTGATATCATCTGTGTAGATGCCCAAGCTATCTAAATTGGGTTTCTTCGAGATCTACATACATAAATAGACTGGTTCCACACTTACATCATTCTTCATTCTGTTCATTACTGTCACTCTTGCTATCCTGGATGAGTATTTCATCCCTGTTACTTGTAGTTTGTATCTAAGCATTCTCTTCAAACCTTAGGACTCTATTCCATAGAATAATACTGGTGTGAAAATGGTCTTATAAATCGCCATTTTAGTTGCTTTACTGACTTCTTAGTTGCTGACAAATCCGTTTTTTTAGCAGTTAGAGTCTTGGCTAATCGGGTATCACTATCTAGTTTTATACTTTCTTTATCGTCAACCAACGAAACCTAACTAATTTATGCAATCTTGTTTTGTTCTATAACTGCTCCATTCACTTGTCCTTAGTCGTTTGGAGTGTGTGCCCGTAGCTATTATTTCGATCTTTGCAAAGTTGAATGTCATTTGTTTCAGATTCTTTTGTCCATGTCCTTAGATTTTTTGTAGTGCTTGATCCCTGCCGGGTATCAGTATAGTAATCTGCAAAAGCACATTCACATGTTTGTTTCTTCTCTGTGAAGACCAATTTCTTTTATGGTATTAATAATCACACTAACGTACATAATAGCTTAATTAGTTGCTGTACTAATAAGTTATGAACATCCAAGCATAAATATTCGGTGAAAGGTATATTTTCTTACTTTTATGATTGACAAAGTGCTCCTGTAACACATATCACTTTATGCTTTTATAGCAGCGAAAACGCTAATGTATACAGCGGCAAGGTAGGATACCTCAACCGCTATTCCTGTTATTATTAATGGACATCCCTTTTCCATAGAGTCCAAAACTGGTTATATTTATTTAGTCTAGAATTTCTTGTTGAATGATAGCACTATACAAACAAGGACTGGTTCAACCACACTTGTTCCGGTTGCTTCATTTGCATATTCTGTATATATCCTAATGATGTATTTGGCTTGCCCTCTGGAAGGATTATTCTTTCGTATAATGCTTGGTTTGTAATGTACAATTACATTAGTATGTGTTTACTTATTCCTTTGCATGTGCTACGTAAGCTGTTCTACGTGGCAAAATTAATTAAACATACCTTCCGGTACTTGATACCTTAGATTCATGTTAGTTAAGGATAATTTTTTAATGACAGAAGTACATTCGTCGGAATTTTTGTCTAAATCTACAATCTGAAATGCGTAGCCCGAAAATTAATGCTTCAGATATTGTTTCAAATTTATTTGTATTTTACTTTAGTAAATTTGGCTGAATGAGTTTATTTATTTTATTAATAGTGCGCCCAGCCGTGACCAAAATATATACATCAACATAATTACATAGTATACAATGCATAAAACTTCTAGTTAAGAAAATAAAAACAACTTACAGTTAGTTAAAATTATAAATGTAAAGTAATAAAACAAATAAAACTAACAATGAAACAAAAAAAATCAGTTTACATATATACGGCATCGCCTACGAATATTTCCTCAAAATATTTGGCTTTGGTAGTGAAGTGGAGCAGTCGCCCAGCCTTGCAGTAAATACCTGAAAAACCGTATTAAAATCTCCCACATGGCTATGGCAACTGGTGTTTTGAAGTACGCAAAAACCATCCCTTTAAAAACAAAATAAGAACTGAGTTGTGAAAGACATCATAAACCTTTATACAAAAGACAGGCAGTCATGCACATCGTCACACACACACAGCACCCATCAGTCAGTAAATTGCATATCATTGTATAGAGTTGAATAGTTAGCTTTACGGAAGTTAAAGCTAAAGTTTTCTTAGAGAGAAACGCTAGTTCACGTGATATTAAATAAACAAATAGTGGGCAGTGCTGGTTGGTATACCATAACTCCTTCTGGACAATTATATCCAAATCGCGCTGCACAAGGATAATAAAAGGAAAAAGGATTAAGTAGCTTCCCAAAACAGTTAAGAAACCGAGTTCCAAATCATGGAAGGAACAGAAGTTTCACAGTGAAATGCACTTGAAGCCAAAAGAAGTAGGGGGAAATAATCAGAAACATTGAAATCCTCGAAAAGGACAATAGTATATTCAGCAACTGCAGCTCAAGTGCCTGGATGGAGGTGTTAAATTTCCGAGGACAAACATTTGGACTAACGTAAAGTCCAAGGACACAGAAGATGTAATTGGAGACCCGAAACATACATATTACAATATCGAAAAAGTGTTATAAGACGATGAGTTCTCCATTATGACAAATGTGATATCGGTGCACAATATCACAATAACACCGCCACTCAAGGATAGACGAAGAAGATTGTATTTTTTACCAGTTGTGTTTGCAGAATTTACTCAGATGCAAGGCTTAAGCCAGATTTCGGTTAATATGTGGAGATCATAATTAAAGTTATTATTATTATTATTATTATTATTATTATTATTATTATTATTATTATTATTATTAAAGAACATTGACCAGAGGCATTCTGATAGAACAGGATTAGGTCTGCAGAATCCCTGGAACATAAGAAAACCATCACAGGGAAAAATCTATACTGGGTTAACATAGAAGGACACATACGTACATGTTTGTCTTGTATAAATAGAGACAATTTTTTTTTTTTTGCTAATGCATGTCAAGGTTAATTAAGGTTACTTATATTTTGTCCGCACTTATTTTGTTGCCTATCAGCAAACTCTTCAAGTCTACCCAGCAGCTCTTTTATTTCCCTCTTAGTTCTGTCATATCATCCGCATGTAGAAATGATCTAACTCTCCACTTATCGAATACCACACCTCTGGCTTGAAGTGAAAATATTGTTGAGCATAAAATCGTAAGATTGTCTAAAAATGGCAAAATGTAATCACACAATTGACAACACACTGTTTATTAATACTTATGCACTTAATTCTGAAAGCTTAATCATTCATCTACAAAGAAAAAAGCACAGGTACATTTCGGTCAGTCACAGACTTACGTGAAGCTGTAGTGCCTAGTCTGCAAATTATCTAGGAATTTTTTAGATAATTGTATTGTATTTCGTTCTTCTTGGGAAACAGCTAATTGAAGACCAAGATGTCGATGAAATTGGGAAATTCCTTTATGCGCTCCATTAAAGTGGATTTGTCGTGTTAGTCGTTCCGGTACTATTTTAGTTATTTTGCCCTACCTCCATATTTATATTTTCTGTACTCCTGTATAACAAAGCATTAAATTGAGTGAAATTACTTTAAACCTTTGCTGTTTTCTAAATAAAGTTCGTCGCTTGTTCACTGTAAGCCAAGTCAGGAAAGTATTCCTTTCATTAATTCACGTACTTTAGTTACGTACCTTTGTCCCGGAATTTGGAGCGGCTTTTCAAAGTCGCCATAATTCTTTAAATAATTCCGCAAATTTCGAACAAAGAAATATAAATCTCATCCACGCCTAGTATAGTAAGGGGTAAATTTTGCATAAGATAAACCCCGATGTTATACACAGGTGTTATGAGATAAATTCATATCAAGGGATAAACAGCTGTGATTAGTGTGGATTATGTTACGTCGGTAGAGCATCTGCTCCACAAGTTTCCGTTGCAGAGGGAACTTGCGATTTTACATGGCATAATCGCCAAAGAATAATACTTTGATGCAAAGTACATTCAACGACCGAGTATCAATCATAATCGATATAAAATTATGTGCATCTAATGCATAGTCTCCAGCTGTGGTTTCAGTAATCTGCGTGCCAAGTGGCGCCATCCATTCCTATAATAACATATACCGCGATCGCGAGGGAGGAACGGATTTATAAGCAATATGTCATAAACGCTGGTGCTTTTCCCGTTATCTGTTAGACCAAATCACTTTCCTTTCCGATTTACGTGACTAGAACAATGTTTATTTGAAAAATGCACCGACATTAAACCGGTTTCATTGCTTATCTAGACCGTTTCGTATAAATCACGATGACAATGGGGTAGTATTTTCTGTCGTAACTAAAATAAATTCGATAAACTGAATGGATGTCGATATATTCTGCTTTATTTAAAAAGCGAATACGAGATTTTCAGCAGCGAACATGCGAAAATTGGTAGACGCTTCACCTTGATCGATGCGTATAATAAGTGCATATTGCACAACAATGAATTCACCATTTTAACAGCACGAATTTTCGTTTAAGACTAATATTTAACCAACTAGAATGTACTCAGTTAATTTAGCCTACTACTCCTTAATTAGCAGTGAGTAATTAGAACTTCTACTTTCGTATATGTCCTTTGGCTGAAGAACCTCACATAGTGTGGTGTTATAATGTGATGGTACAAACTTTTAGCGAAGATGCGACTCACGAATGTCGCTAATTCCCGAGAATATCTTGTTGAATTTGTTCTTACATGATCATGTGAGTGGGTATTTCGTTTCCTTATTTCATTATTGGCAACAACATGTTTATATTTCTTGCATACAAACAATTTAGTTTTTAAACACACTGGTTTAGAAAACCAAAAAGTAGGCATGATAAGGGAAAAAGCTAATTTAAATACTTCAGTTTTTCGTTGAAGAGGATGACTTTATAATTGAAATACATTAGGAGTTTTTCATAATAGTTGTAGTAAGGGTAGGAGCAAATTTATTTAAGTTCAATTTGTCTTTATCTGTACCTCTTGAGTAAATTACTATCTAAGTACACATTCTAACACACACAACATACACAAACACGCTTTAACGCTTCTTGAGGTCTTTAGGCATAAGTCAAGATAATAAAGATGCTAGTGAATTATTGAAACAATCAGTAAATTTGCATTTTCAGGCTGAATTACGTTATACCAATTTAGGTGTTTCTATTTCGGTAAACCAAAACTTTAAAAAAATATGCCCAGATTATTATAATCATTATATTGGATACTGACAGAAAAACTGATACTTACCAGTGATTTCTCCCATTAGTACTTGATTTGTAATTCATGTGCCAGACATCTCCACTTACCAAATCTTTTATTGACCGCTCTCCATTTCATTCCGCTATTCTTTTGTGCTTCTCAGCTAATGTAGTGTATTTCGTCCTTCTTGCCTCCACATATTCTTAGTACTTCTCATTTCCATAACTCACTTCCCCGTCCATGCCTTCGTCACCTATACGCATTATTCCTACCCGATATATAGTTAAACTTATTCACTACTCTAAAATTATAATGTGTTCTCTAAAGTGATTTCTAGCGTTGTTCTTCTACTCTTCCCTGCTCTTCTCCTAGTACCATACATTTTCTCTTTTTCCGATTTATTCTCACTCATTTATGATTTGCCCTTAACTTGCAAACCAAATTTCCGAAGCATCACAATGAACACTGTGCAATCAATAATGGATTAGAGAAATCGTTTTCTACTAACTGTACTTTAAATCATGATTTGATAGTAGCACTGGTTATATATACACCCTCTGTCCCAAAAGTAACCGCAATGCGTCTATAAATCAGAAACCAGTGGCGTCATCTCTTGATAGTTGATTGATTATTGTAGTGGGACTCTCCTTACCAACCTGACAAATTTTCATGACATTTGGTGCATAGTCAGCTGATACATCACGCATCCTGTGAGAGTGTTTTTCGTAAACGGTCAGAAAATGAGTCACGAACAACGAGTCAATATTAAGTTTTGTTTTAAACTTGGAAAAACTGCAACCGAGACGTATGAAATGCTGCAAATTGTTTATGGCGACGATTGTTTGTCGAAGAGGCAAGTGTTCGAGTGGCATCGACGATTTCGTAAAGGCAGAGAAGATGTTAACGATGACGAAAGAGCCGGTCATCCTTCGACAACTTTGGCCGAGGCAAATGTGGAAAAAGTGCGCGAATTTGTGAAAATTTCGAAGAAATCGTCAGTGAGATTTATGGAAATGGAGCTTGGCATCCCTAAAACAACTATTCAGCGCATTTTGACTGAAACCCTTGGTTTGAAGAAAGTCAATTCGAAGTTTGTTCCGCACAAATTGACCGACGACCAAAAACGCTTCGAATCGAACACTCCAAAGACATTGTTGCACGAGCCCGTGCAGATGAAAACTTCTTGAAAACGATTGTGACTGGTGACGAGACGTGGTGCTTTCAATACGAACCAGAAAACAAACGTCAAAGCGCAGAGTGGAGGTCACCAGAAGAAGGAAATCCGAAAAAATCACGAATGGAGAAGTCGAAAATCAAGTCAATGCTGATTTCATTCTACGATTCGAAGGGAATTATCCATAAGGAGTTCGTTCCATACGGCTCAACGGTTAATGGTGCATATTACCTCGATGTTATGAGGCGTTTGCTGGGTCGCATTCGTCGTGTTCGGCCCGAATATCGCGAGCCAGGCAGCTGGAGATTACTGCACGATAACGCACCGTGTCATCGAGCAACGATTGTCACCGATTTTTGGCGAAAAATGAAATATATTCGATACAGCACCCACCGTATTCGCCTGATTTGTCCCCATGCGATTATTTCCTGTTCCCTCGTCTTCATTTGAAGCAGAAAGGAGTTCGTTATGCATCCGTAGACGCCATTCAAAGATCGACGACCGGCATCCTAAAGGCCATCCCAGAGATCGACATGAAAAAGTCGTTTGAAGCACTCGTTGACCGTGCAAATCGATGTATTGTAGCACATGGAGAATATTTCGAATAAATACAATGATTTTTGTGGACATAACATACATAGCGTGCTTTATTTCGAACTATTGCGGTTACTTTTGGGACAGAGGGTGTACATAGGTGTACCGCAGTATTCTGATACATATTTTACAATACCAGTACATCCTAGCAGGAGACATACTCACACAATAAATTATCTATTACCCAATTTGTTTGTATAACGGTGATGCTTTGAAAGCGCGTACTAATTTCTTTCGCGCACTGCACAATTTTACTCTCTTTATACGTGAAGTACACTTAGGAATTGATTTATCATACAATCTATTTAGTTACTTCGAAATAAACTTCCACGTGCCGTTTTATTTACCAAGTTCCAAGTAACTTTAAAATAGGAATTTGTAATATCTCTGGAGAAAAATGTCGAAGCGTATAAAAGTCTGCGATCTGAACTGAGTTACTAGCTATGTGCGAATATTATCCCATCTATCTTAAAACTTTTTATAAACTTTTTGTAGTGGTAATCTCAAGAGAATTCAACTGTGATATATCCTTCTTAACGAAAGGACAGTAAATATATGAACGTGAGACCTGTATGAAATCATAGCAGAAGAATGTCTTTCACGATATTACTTTTAATACAGTTTTTGTATAGGTACCTATATATAGTGTGAAAGTTACGCATAGAAGATTGAAAAACTTGAGTCCAAACGCTATTTTCAAGGTTTTAAGATTTCGTGGTAGTAGAGCTTGCTCTATGTAAAATCAAATAGAGGCTACTAGACCTATTACTTAATATAATTTTATCAGGTTACTTAAATACGAAGGTTGCGTTTGGAGTGATATATAGGAAGCTGAAGCCAGCTGAACATTCGCAGCAGAAGGAGCGACGATTAACCTTATTACTTTTTCGTAATATATTGCGGTAAAACCAGAAATTTAAGAACAAGATATACATGGAACCATTAGCAACAAGTAATGAGAAGTAATAAAGAATAAAATTGCACAATCACTTGCAAAAATAACAAATCCTTCAATATAAACAAACAAATAAATAAAACTCTCTAGTTGTATTAGATGATCTTTAAGGAGTGTGTGTACAAAATTTTACTTAGTTTGCTCGTGTTTTCTGCCTTGTGTAGCACGTTAACTCAAGAAATGACTGACTATTTATTTAAGCATTTATCATATTACAACTATGGCGCATTTTACTTCGAATTCTTTTTAGTTACATTAGATGATCTTTAGAAAGTGTGTATACAAAATTTTATTTAGTTTTCTCGTGTTCTCTGCCTTGTGTAGCACCTGAAGTCTACAGATCACGGACTATTTATTTAAACATTTGTTATTCAGCAACTATGGCGCGTTCCACTATGAAACTTGATAGCTGAGTGTGAGGATCATTAGAGAGGACATCTGAAAAAATTTAGGCAGGTACCTGGTGCGTTGTGGTGTGTGCAGTATTTTATTTATTTATTTGTCTATGTAGAAGAATTAGTAATTTGTGCAGGTGATTGTGCAATTTGAGACTTTATTACCTCCCATTACTTGTTACTGATCACTACCAGCATATTTTGTTCTCAAATTTCTAGTTTTACGGCATTATATAACGAAAATAGTGTTAAGGTTGATCCTCGCTCCTTCCCCGAATGTGCTGCGAATATTCTGCCAGCTTCAGCGTCATGTGACACATATGTTTTACCATTTTCAAGACATACTTTAGTTCTCCCGGCGACAGGAGTAATTGGGCAGGTAATTCATCCATCATTCCTGGAAACGTGAACAAATTGGCTCAATTGGTTTTCGAGCTGCGCGTGAACTCTAATGCGTTGATTAAGGATGATTCATCGTTCCGTTAGTTCCTTTGACGCACAGTGATTATTGTGTGTAAACAATCGATGGCGCTCCATTTGGCTATAATCAATCCTCGATCTTGTACACGAACTGCAGCTACATGATTTGGTTTTGTCACAAACATTGCAACCATCTTCTTCGATATATTGCGAAAACTTTTATAGAATTCTTTTCGTCTTAAAGCACGCAATCAGCAGAGTGGCGTCTATTTTTCGGTTCATACCAACAAAGACGTGGCGCTCCACTCTCAGAAAGGTGTCAATATTCCCTGGGCTTCGGCCCACTGTTTCCCATTACCAATCACGAGCCGTCCCTTACGCAGTTAAAGGAATCAGTATCCTTAAAACTGAGTTTCTCACAGTCAGGTCATAAACCAAATCTTGGATTGATGTTCTTAAAATATTTACGAATGTCTCAATCTCATGATCTCATGGTATTCACAACTTTAATGTTTTTGTGTTCTTGATAGACCTGTGCAAGAATCACCGCCAGGACTGGTACATTTAAGCTAGAATTCAAAATATCAGCGTAAAATCGCGACTTGTATGATGCTTTATCGCTAAAGACAGCAGCCGGTCAGTATAGATCAGAAATAGCATGAAGAACTGAATAAAAATTGATTTGAATAAAATAGTACTCTATTATATTAATTGTACCAGAGACATAGTGGAACATTTCACGTTTTCCTACGTCAATACTCTTCTAATTGTATATATTAGGAAAATTTCAAATTCGGAAACAGCAAGTTACGACAGTCAAGACCAAGCTGTTTGGATATCGTATTAATCCTCGCCGCTACTAAACGTATCGCACATATATTTCTCGCAGGTTCCTGGAAAACGCGGTTTTGGAACGTTGTTCGGTATACCCACTGTGACATTATTTAGTTCATTATCTACGAGAATATAGCATATTCCCAGTGGGCATGAGTTAGCTACATAGCCACTGTACTACTCTAGCATTCAACTCTGCAAAAGTTTACTCAGTTCCTAGGTTTCAATTTCCATCTATATCTTCGGTGTTACCCAGATTTGCAAATGTCTGAATGATATCATCGTATATAATCCTAACTCATACTGTTTCAGAAGTAAACCAATACTAGTTTAAGTAAAAAATTTAAAACTTTCAATAACCTCGCTTTGTGTGGAAAATCAGTCATCAATTCTTTTATTTTGCAAGGAGTAATATTATTTATGTTTTGTATTAAAATTTCGTTTACAATCTGCCTGTGAACTTACCTAGAATGGTAGGATGTAATAGTTTTGTTGGATTTTTTAATAAATCTTCTTAGTTGTAATGCAGATTATGGCAGGACCATGCATCCTGTTTGATAAATTACTAATCTAGAGAAATATAAAAGTACTACTGCGGCAACAAAAAATCGTAAACTGAAGATAATTTAGTTTAAATCTGCTTTTTGCCTTGTCCCATGTTTGAAATTCATTATTGGCATTAATGCCGCATTTAGGTGCTGCTGAAATAGTGCAAATAATTGCATTACTCGAAGAAGGATAGTCCATAAGAGGCCCAGGTAACAGAGTTGAAGTATCCACTAGCACTATCCAGGACATTGAAAATAAATGTTTACGTCAAAATTGGCATTAACATAACAAACGACTGGTTATATTGCTCAAAAACAGTAAAACTAGCTTCTAAGGCTTGTTTGGATTTTTGTTGTCGCAATAGTATATATATTCTTTCGCGGAAAAATTTAGCTCGATAATCTATCCCATCAAGTCAGAATCCTCACTGGAACCTATATTACTTACAAGAAATCAAACCCAAAGTCTTATGTTTTGTACTATTCAGACCCTGGCATTCACAGAAGACATGTTGCCAAGTCTTAGCTTCCTTACGAAAAGCATTATAGTTAGGATCTTTGACTATTCCTATAGTATAGAAATTTTTGTTAAACCAACAGTGCCCTTTTAACAGAGCCTTAACTCTTTTTCTCATTTGGTTGCTACCCATTCCTTACAATTAATATATTTCTTGCGAAATTATAGTTGTGCCAGTAATCTAGAATTCAAATTGTCCTATTTACAGCGTTATTAGTCCTTACTCCATGTATCAGTGATTGTTACGATTTCGCCTGATTAACTAGCTTTCCTCGTTTCTTATATTCAGAACCTGTTATTTCCAACTTCCTCTTTATTCCCCTTGCAGTCTGTTGTACATACAGTATATTTGTAAGTATTCTTTGTTTTTTTGTTTTTAATTGCTTAGCTGTTTAGATACACTTCCATATACTTTGTTTGGTCCAATTTTCCGTCCTATGACTTTTTGTCTGTGATATTAGTTTTTCTTCTTTCTTATTGATTGGTGTTATCATTTCTGTTACATATGTCACCCCTTGTCTTCATTCTTGCTTAATTTTTTATCATTTAAAATTTTTATGGCAGTAAAATGCCGTATATACCTTCACTAATTTCTGATGTACGTCATATTAGTTCTGATTCATCCATGATTTTTGGTCATTTGTTCATTTTTGGTTGAAATACTTTGAGCTTTGTTGTGGCATTATCCAATCTTGTTTCACCCTGCAGAGACCGAGTGTGCTACTATCGTTTTCTCTTTTCAGCAAAGAAATGTATGACCAGGAGAGGTTCTACTTTTGTTACGTTTTAAAATATAATAATTTCCCGCTTTAAATTAATTTTGGCATTTTTATCCAAATTAGTAAATTCTTAATTCGTCCTTAATTACTTTCACGAGTAATAGACGCCTGCGCGATACCTCCTTCCCTGTGCCCGTTCATTGACGAAGAGGAATCTCGTTAGCTCATTAGCAGTACCGGGCGCATACTATTTTGACGAATTTACATTAGATTTTTCTTGCTTTATACGTCCGCGAATATTATATATTTTTTTGTTATACCTGCATTTTAGATGGATTCTCAGCCTGTAAAACGTAGACGGCACTAGTTGCCATTAAAAGTTCTGGTAAGGTGATCTACCTTCAATTATCACTCGACTAGCCAACCTCTGTCGGAGGAATCAGCATGGCGCTAATGCAAACATAAACCCATATCTTAACCAATAGCTACGCATAGTGGTCGATCTTGATCTTCCAATAGCGCTTCGTTTAAACTGGTGGATTCGCTCCAATTTTCTGTTATTAGTGAATCTGTTTCAAAGCAAACAGAAAACCGATTGCCGAGATCTAACTCGAAAATAGAGATCAGTATTGCCACTAACCTTCAGAACATGTTAGTAGTAATTCAGCAGAATTATTTATTTATTTCTCTTGTATAATTTTTACTGCAACCGATGTACATTTGAAATTTTCTTTACTATTATTTGTTATTATTCGTGAAGCGCGCACTAAATCTAATTGTAAGTTGCGTACCTAAGCACTGTTTGTATCTGTCGAATATTTGTCGAGTTCATTACTTCTATTTTGTTCAATATACTGTAAAATGCCCGGTTGGCATTTAACTCCCTGGGATTAATTCGATGTTTGATTTTTTTAAGAACGTTTTGCATGTTATCGAAAAGAATGCAGATCGACCTTTCTGATTTATACAGTCACTTTTAGCACCGGCAACTTGTTTCATTTTAACATGTATTCAAGGGATCTGGCGATGAGGTCTTATAACTTTTTGACACATTTCAACTAGTAACCAACATGTTAACCCTTTAACTGTCGTCCGTATTGTAACTAAATAGCTATATGGATTCCACTATCTAGAATCACGTAAGACGAAGGGGCATCGTACAGCAGTTAATGTCTTTATTCAGGACATTTTCTTTCCTAAGCTAAACTTGATGTTTGACTACATTTGTTTACTAACCATGGATTATTTTTAAGTATGCTTTTACTCAATACAATAGCATTCGTCACCTCGGACTATATTTGACTGTATATTGTTGATAATGAAGCGATGTATTAGATCACTGATTTTATTGACATCGACCGTCCAATATGTTGACCTTCCTATGGATGATACCCTATATTTGTATTCCTGTATGGCTTCCATGGATTCTTTGTCTTCAGTCCTTAACAATTCGGAGTGCTAGTGAGTGTTCTTTGAGTTTAACTGACCAGCCGCTATGAAACTCTTTCCTTGCTGCCTCAAGAATTAAGTACTGTACTTAAGTAATCACGCTGCTTAGATTTGTTCAGTCTTAATCTAGCCCTTCCTTATGCATTATCTTTTCGTTAATTTTCTTCAACTGCCTTTTATGTCTTTTGGATTTAGTGGTCAAAAACAGCAATCCAATTATATTTCTTCTTCTTGTATTCACCGTCAATCCTAAATATGTGAATATTTCTATTTCTTGAAACTTTTGTAGTTTAGTTTTAATGTAATAGTTTACACCTTTTGTCTTCGTTCATTTCTAATCCTTTTCACCACTTTTGTTTCTTTAATTTTGTAATCATCCTTTCCGTTTTCTTCTTACATATTGAAATAATTACCAAATTATCTAGGATTTGTTACTTATAATTCGCATTTACTGTTAGTATAGTATATCTCTATAGCAATAAAACTATCATATGTGTAGAATTGGATAATACCGGTCCCTTCCTCGGGTTTTCTTTGTTCATTTCATGAAAATTTACAGTTCTTGGCTCTCGACCTAAATTCTTTGCTTTTATATTTAATTAGTTTACTCCCTCTGTAGAATCCAATTATACGGGAAGGAAAACACGCTGAGCTTCGATGTCAGATCCTAGAAGAAGTGCTAATATGTGACAGATCTAAGAGAGTCACAAATAGTTTTTTCGTTGTAGAAAAAGTACTAAATAATAAGCGTAAATAGTTCATGCCACTTGCAATACCCGCTAATTTTCAAAGATACGTTAATATTTAAGGTACTGAGAAATTTCCGTCAAAAAGGATGATTTCAGAAACCGATTGTAAATCAGCATCGCAAGTAGGAAATGGTCCCTTAGATGCAATGTTTTGGGTAGTGACATCTGACCAAACTGCTAACGCCACAGTTGCTTCGTCGGTCTGTGCCACAAAGAAATACGTGAAGACGAAAATGCAGGTGGTATACTGACCATTCAGATTGCGATACCCATGACAACGGTGTACTGGAATGAGACAAGAAGTCGAACTGTTGTAGATGAACTGAATAAGTTAAAATGTCTGTGAAGTACTCCTAGGTAAAACTTAAGTAAGTCTTAAGAAGGTCGAGAGCTTAAGGGCAGTCAGCATAGGTATATTGTAATTCTGTTCTAAAATAATAATTTCTAATCCGATAACCCTCGTACTATTAAATTTTGTTAGATGTGAATTTATATAGAATTTTGGTAAACCATTCTAGTTACTATTTCTAAAGTAAAATTCAAGATCCAGATGTTCTTATCTTGGCAATAAATATTGACGTATTTTACGCCAAAACGATAACATGCGGAGTCCACTATCTAAATACAATAAGCAAGATAAAACACAGTCACGAGAGTTAGTCACAAATACCTTGCGAAACATGCGGTCTTCGAGCTGAAAGAGTTAATTGACGTATAAATCAATTTCTTAGTTGCCTGAAGAAGACCTAGAACTATAATTTAGTGGCGTGTCGGTAACTGGTGATTCTAATTGATGTGCTGTACGACTAATAGGTATCACAAATAAACCACAGTATGCTACGGAATATGAAGCAATATGTTGTATGTTAGTTTTAAACCTTTATACACACATATGTCTGGGCAAAGTGATATGTGTGGGTACCTAAATTTCTGTTTAGAAGTAAAATATAAATTGAATTTCAAATTTAGATAACTTTGTAACAAAACAAGCTAAGCAAGCTTAGGAAATTAACTTTCCTGTAATCAAAGATTGTTAATGCAAACAAGTAGATAATGGGTCGAAGTAGGGAAACAACGAGGGTACTAAGAGGTTTAAGGCATTGATTATCCAACTTCTCCGTATAACCAAATATTTTCATGTCTAAGTAATTACTGAGGGAATCCAGACAGATGGCACATGAACGCAATATTGCGTACTTTGTTCAGACGTCCTCAAAAACTAAAAGCATTAACTGGTAGACCCTAATTTGATTGTATGCGTATTAAATTAGTTATCAGTACGATCGACTAGTTTAGCTTTGTTGTCTAATAAGTTCAACTTATATCTAAGTATCAGTAAGATTGGGCTAACCTTTATAAAATAAATATGAAAGGATATTTCATATGTTTTGTAGAATAACCGAAACAATATGTTATTCCAAAACTGAGCCCTATACTTCAACACCACTACGATCGCAATTTTGTTTGTATATAACTTCTTCATTAATGCTGTAAACAAAAAGTTAAACCAATTGATCCTTCCTGAAGGGATCTCGTTTGAAAATGTTATTTATAATTACTCACTCCACTATCTAATCAAGTTTCCGTTTGTATCTATCAAAGAGCAGCAAAACTAATTCGAAAGATAAAAATTCGTATCGATTCGCACGCAAAAAGGAGATTCGTAAATTTTCATCTGCCGTTCTTATTAAACGAATGTTTTGAAACGGACGAAAGTTGCAGCTTGATTTTTTATTGTAGGGAGACGGTCCCATAAAAATACGTGAGATGTTCTTAATTAGAATTTGGTATTCAAATCCGTATTTATGAATTTTTCAAGTGAACCCTCGCAGCAGGAAGTGTAGCATTTATGAGACATAAAATTGCTCAGTGCACGTTTTATAAAAGAGGAAACGTTTCTGCTACAAAAATTTCTTCAAATAATAAAGATTGTCAGACAGTTCTGAAAATGGTTAAAGCAACATTTTAATTGCGTTGGTAATTAAAAGGATGTGGCAGATTGTATAATTGGTTTTATATTTCTATATAAATTATATTCTTCTTTATTCCTGCTACTCTTTTAGCTACAGATATGTAATAACGTAAACGTAAATTAATTTCATTGGCGAATTAACGTAATACAATTACAAAAGATAGGTCACTGGTATAAATATTACATACATTACAATAGAAATATCATAGGTAGGTAACAAAGTATCAGAGGTACTAATGACGGTTGTATCACATTTTAGAACTAACTCTTTAAGCAAGTAAATTCTGTCCAGTAAAAGTTAGACATTTGATACAATTTATGAGAAAGGAAGTAAATTTAACGCACCTATTGTTTACATATCGCTATTCACTTTACACACAACATTATGGTTTCATAATTCAAATACCTAATTCAGAGAAGAATAGAAAGAGTCTGAGTTCCAAATTCCCGATTTAGAACAGATTGTTTTTCAGTAAAATCTAGAAATTTGTCAATACATAGAAATCATCATTTTTGTAAACTTGTCGTTTTTAAGAATAAAACTTTTTATCCAATCCAATCTTCATATTCACCCCTATTTATTTAATTTAGACACCTTCAAACCACTCCGTTGCACCATTTTACTTGGTTGTCATGTTCAATATATAAAATAGAAAAGAAGCGAAATTTCGCTCATGAGCTTCGGTTAACATATTCGCGAGCCGTGTTTCCTTCTTTTTCAGAGTAAATTTCACGAAATAGTGAAGTTGGCTTCTGAAACTGATTCTTAAGAAAAGCACACATGTAAACCACAGGTAACAACTTGGTTGTCGAAATGCGTATCTTGAGGTAGTTAAGTCGATGCGGTAAGGATGAGGACCATTTTATTTTTGTTCGTTTCAAGTCACGCTTTTAGACTTTTTCTGACTCATTGTCAATCATAAATTCTAGGAAATATTGAGTTCATACCCCATATAAAAATGTATACCCTAGGATATCGCAGACAGGGAGTGAAGTTTTAACTTATTATGTAGTATGTACATGACCGACGGTTTTATTCTGAAAGTGTACTACATATTAGTCTATCACGTATGTATACCATGTGCACCGATTTTGATTCGTTAGTATTAGAGATACAAGTTGTCCCAAATTAGAGAAACTTTGCGAAATTTTGTGCTGATTACAGGCATTTATCGCTTTTTATTTTACCTTGTTCAGTTCTGAGCTTTTTGGAAAAGAAAGAGTAATTAGTTGATTTTGCTGTTGACTTAGAGCCTCTCAGTTGTAAGTCCAACAACTTGGTACATTATTAGGACATTTTCTAAAAGCAAAAGCTGGCATTGATATCTACAAAACAAAATGTTTTAGAGCATTTATTTCGCACTATAAGAATCACACTTACAGGTGTCCAAATAATGTACAAGATTAAAAGGCCTTGCACTTAGGACTCATATGCTCTTCCCCAAAAACGAAATCGATAAATTTAAATTTTTTTCAGAAAACTCAAAAACAATAAAACTTGTAATAAAATGGAAAAAAATATAATTAGCACAAAAAATGCAAAGCTTCTCTAATTTAAGTTTCGCAGATACCAATATTGTGCTTTGAAATTGGCACACACGGTATATAGCAGATCCACATATTTTGATGAAAGTAGAATCTACATGACATCTTAAAAGCTACGACAGTATCAACACAGCTTTCAAGCGGAGAGAAGCTAGACTGTAAACAAGGTGCTTATTATTTGGGGCGTGTCAGCGAATCACGCTATGCTTCAATGAATCATAATGGTTTCGAGGGGTGTATAATATTTTTGTCATTTCGTTTAATTATGTGATATACATTAGGGTGAGCTGACAACGAGTACTACTTTCGAAACAGATAATGTTCTTGGACGAAACAGTAGTGGTGCTCCTAACGCAATAAAATTTGCTTGTGCTGGAAATTACAGAGTTAATGCTTATAACGAGATTATGCTGTGTTGATTTCAGGTAGTTTGCCTTAACTCTTTAACACCGCAGCTCGTTGATTTTTTGACTTGTTTTCGAACTTAATTTCCATATTTATAATAGATTTATAAGGAAATAAATGAATAAAAGTAATAAGTATAAGTATAAGTAATATAACGACTTAATAAATTAAGTGCGTAAATGGGCAGTTATCAGCTAACTGTGCAAAAGCTTACAAAGTAAGCGCAATTTACATATGCCAATAACTTGTGAGGAAAATTAATTTGCAGATGCGGTCTGCGGTTGACACAGCTTAATTCTCGTCAAGGATTATTAGCATAGGGAAATTGTATTTACTTTGTAAGGTTTTGCACAGTTACTTACAGATAGCTGCTCATTAGCGCACCTAATTTGGTCGTTATATAGATGCATATCTTATTTTAGTAAGACCTTTTATCAGTATTTTACATATATATATTTCGTGACCTTTTTATACTTATCTTATATGATAGATCTCTACCACTAATAGGTCAATAAAACAAGGCTGGTTTGAACGATAGTTATATTTTCAGAACGTTTACAAACGTTTTCGGAACACCTTCATCAGTGAAAATATAACTAGATAAATATATAAACAAACTTTTGTTTTTTATTTGGGACTATCAACAAAATAACTAATGACTACGATTTCTTGATATAGAGGATGTGTAATCAACTTTTATAAATATATAAATTATAAAAACTAAGTTAATGTGTAAACATACATGCAAATTAAGTAAAACCTTATATCAAAAAATCTTTGTCGAAACCTTACCAATTCTGTTCAAGGACTAGGGAAAACCAAATTTAAAAACCTAGCCAACGGTTTCCTTCTTAAGAAATGCAAATGTCATTTTAACAGATTGCTATATACATTACTTAAATTTTGAATATCGGTCCTGAAATTAATAGTTTTAGTGTCTTTCTGTATATTTATCATTTCATATATTAGTCTTTTTTATAATTATTCTCTGTTTTCAATATAATTGTGTTTTCAATATCAAAGTAATGCCCAAGATCTTTGTAATGCTTTGTTACAGCGGTCATTGCACCAAAATCATTATTTAAAGAATACTTATGGCTATACAACCTTTTCTTTAAATATTGTTTCGTCTGACCGATGTAACAACCATCACAGTCTTTACAGTTTATTTTATAAACTACATTATTCTGATTTTGTTTAATTATTTTAGATTTAGTATTAGTAAAAAGAGATCTGTTACTACAATTTGGAATGAAAGTAATGTTTATGTTGTTTTTATTAAATTCTTTTTTATTTTTCGCTTAAACCTTTTTATAAGGAATAGCGTTATAACATTTATTGTTATTAATTTTAATTCCTCTATTATATAATTTGTTAATTCTATTTTTTATTATATTTTCATAAAAACTATTTGGATAATTATTTTTATCTAAGATTTCTTTAACTTTGTTTAAATTCTTTTCCCTAAATTCAGGATTAGCTAATCTAACCGCTTGATCAACTAAACCGGTAACTACATTAATTTTATGTAATTTTGATGTTTCTGAAAAATAATTTAAATGTCTTCCTGTATTGGTAGACTTTATATGCCAATTTGTTTTCACAATGCCGTTATTATGCATGACTGTCACGTTCAGGAAATTCAATGAGTTATTAGATTCTCTCTCATATGTAAATTTTAATCTATTATGATAACTATTAAAAGAATCTAATATCTCATCAATACTATCCTTTCTTACGGAACAAAAACAGTCATCCACATAACGTCTGTAAAAACTTACACTAGAATTTAGTTTTGCCAAACAAGTTTGCTCTAGGTCCTCCATTACCAGGTTTGCGATAACTGCTGATAATGGAGAACCCATTGCAGTACCGAAAATTTGTTTATAAATTTTATTTTGATATGTAAAATAAGTAGAATTTAAACAAAGTTTCGAAGCTGCAATGAATTCCTCCTTTGGAAGATCTGTAAAATCTTTTATGGAATTCCATTTTTTATCTAAAATTTTTAGTGCTAAATCCACAGGAATATTAGTAAATAAAGAAACAACATCTAAACTGATTAATTCGTAATTATTAGGAATTGTTTGATTTCTAACCGAATCTACAAATTCCCATGAATTTTTCACATTATATGTAGTTTTACCTACAATATTGCTTAAAATTTTAGATAAAAATTTGGAAAGATTGTAAGTGGGGGAATTAATGCAATTTACGATTGGACGTAAAGGAATATTATCTTTATGTATTTTAGGAATACCATATATTCTTGGAGATATAGAATTTAGAATTTTTAAATGGTTATTTAAATCTTTAGAAATATATTTTTTAAAAACCAACTATTTATTACTTTATTTATTTGATTTTGTAATTTATTTGTTGGGTCTGATAATAATACCGAATAAGTTTGATTATCTTCCAATAAGGAATTCATTTTGGCTTCGTAATCAATCTTATTCATAATTATGGTTTTTTCTCCTTTATCTGATTTAGTTATTATAATATCTTTATTAGATTTCAAAAATTTTTTTGTTTCATTAAAAGCTTTTTGTAAGATATTATTGTTACTATTATTATTTTTATTGTTTTCTTTATTTTTGTAATTTGTCAAAATGTTAACCAACCTATGTCGTAAGTTAGGTTCTAAGTTTTCCTCATAGTTTTGAACGATATTTTCTATATTACAAATAAAATCATCTATCGGTATGACATTAAAATCTATAGAAAACTTAGGACCTAGACTTAAAATTAATTTAACATTTTGACAAATCTCTTTATCAGTTAGGTTGATTATCCAATCTTCTTGTAAAATTGGATAATCAACCCCGCATTTTTTATTAAGTGGTTAAATGTATTAATATTGTTTTGTTTTATTTTATTAAAAGTTCTTTCATAGTTTATATTAGCTACATTAAAAAATTCATCCGAATCCTGTAACGACATTTGAATGACATTTCTAACATTAGAAATGTCATTCTCTAACATTTTAATTTTAATATAACATTCATTTATTGATAAAGCTAACGTCTTTTTACAGAATTCGGATTTAATTTTGTTGAACTTACGTTTTATTGAATCATTTTCAAAACCGATATTCATGGTCTTACTAATAAAATTTGGAAAGATCTTATGACATCTGCATTTCAAAAGGAAAATGCGTCTATTCTTTTGACGAGCCATTTTTTCTAGTAAGATCTTAAATCTTCTTTCATTATGTTGTAGAACAGGGCTCTCCGCATTTAGTTCCATGACAGTTTCTATTTTTGTGGCTAGAAACAATAAATTAAATGTATATATATATATATATATTTCGTGACCTTTTTATTTTACATATCAAAATAAAATTTATAAACAAATTTTCGGTACTGCAATGGGTTCTCCATTATCAGCAGTTATCGCAAACCTGGTAATGGAGGACCTAGAGCAAACTTGTTTGGCAAACCTAAATTCTAGTGTAAGTTTTTACAGACGTTATGTGGATGACTGTTTTTGTTCCGTAAGAAAGGATAGTATTGATGAGATATTAGATTCATTTAATAGTTATCATAATAGATTAAAATTTACATATGAGAGGGAATCTAATAACTCATTGAGTTTCCTGAACGTGACAGTCATGCATAATAACGGCATTGTAAAAACAAATTGGCATATAAAGTCTACCAATACAGGAAGACATTTAAATTATTTTTCAGAAACATCAAAATTACATAAAATTAATGTAGTTACCGGTTTAGTTGATCAAGCGGTTAGATTAGCTAATCCTGAATTTAGGGAAAAGAATTTATACAAAGTTAAAGAAATCTTAGATAAAAATAATTATCCAAATAGTTTTTATGAAAAAATAATAAAAAATAGAATTAACAAATTATACAATAGAGGAATTAAAAATAATAACAATAAATCTTATAACGCTATTCCTTATAAAAAAGGTTTAACCGAAAAAATAAAAAAGAGTTTAATAAAAACAATATAAACATTACTTTCATTCCAAATTATAGTAACAGATCTCTTTTTACTAATACTAAATCTAAAATAATTAAACAAAATCAAAGTAATGTAGTTTATAAAATAAACTGCAAGGACTGTGATGGTTGTTACATCGGTCAGACGAAACAATATTTAAAGAAAAGGTTGTATAGCCATAAGTATTCTTTAAATAATGATTTTGGTGCAATGACCGCTGTAACAAAGCATTACAAAGATCTTGGGCATTACTTTGATTTTGAAAACACAATTATATTGAAAACAGAGAATAATTATAAAAAAGACTAATATATGAAATGATAAATATACAAAAAGACACTAAAACTATTAATTTCAGAACCGATATTCAAAATTTAAGTAATGTATATAGCAATTTGTTAAAATGACATTTGCATTTCTTAAGAAGGAAACCTTTGGCTAGGTTTTTAAATTTGGGTTTTCCCTAGTCCTTGAACAGAATTGTTAAGGTTTCGACAAAGATTTTTTGATATAAGGTTTTACTTAATTTGCATGTATGTTTACACATTAATTTAGTTTTTATAATTTATATATATATATAGAAGTTGATTACACAGCCTCTATATCAAGAAATCGTAGTCATTAGTTATTTTGTTGATAGTTCCCAAATAAAAAACAAATGTTTATTTATATATTTATCTAGTTATATTTTCACTGAAGAAGGTATTCCGAAAACGTTTGTAAACGTTCTGAAAATATAACTATCGTTCAAACCAGCCCTGTTTTATTGACCTATTAGTGGTAGAGATCTATCATATAAGATCAGTATTTTACTACTTATTGTCATCATAATTATAGCATTGTCTATACTATATTTAGTCAATATTACGAATAACTACTACGATAAGCCACTATTTTAGAATAGAAATGTCATTAACATGAATATGAAAAAAATTACTGCTAAATTCGAACAGTTTTATGCACATGTGTTATGCAGGATTTACCAATTTTTGCACAATTCCAATAAAAAACAGGTCATAATAGTTGAAAAGGTACAATTTATTCTTCATTTAAATAATCCCGTATTTCATTTTCTGGTATAGAAATCTGAATTCTGAAATCGGGAAGAATACTCGGAAACACGTCTTTAATCCATTTATTTTTTATTGTTAACATTGAAATCAAGATTGGAAACAAGTTAAAAAATCAACTATCTTCAGGGTTAATGGGTTAACAAAATCCAAAATAGAGTAGTTTTGAAGTAGTAGTAGTTTCATTGATTTTGATGAACCAATAGATTTTGGCAAACTGGGCAACAGCTTATTTATTGATCAGGCACTCAAATAAGTTCTATCCGCTTGTGAATAGGCTGGTGTTTATATTGTAGGATTTTCCTTTGCACTTGCCTACTTTCCTTAAACGCCCAGTACTGTTGCCTTATTACCAACATATTTTAACCAGGCTAGTTCAATTCATCTTTATCAATTGATATACCTTTTCAAAGAAATGCCATTCCGTGCACACTTATCGCATAAGTATAAATAATACTTAGATACAAAAGGAACTTTTAAGTACTTAATACCAGTGCTATTCAAAATCTAAATGACGTTTTGGGCCAAAATGACAAGGGAAGAGGCTACCGGCCGCAACTTGCTATTTGGGCGTTTCCCCACTTAGTATGCATACAGCTGCGTGAGGTTCGTGTTGTTTGTGGTTAGTGACCTGTGTATTTTTAAAACAAGTGTTGCCATAAAAAATCTGGCCAGTTGTGAATTGCGATCAGTCATCAGACTTTGTTAGCAGAAAACAAGAAGCCAATTGAAATTAATCGGAAACTCTGTAAAGTGTACGAAAACCAGGTAATGAGTGAACAGCGATACATTATCTTTAAAAAGGGCCACATTAATGTTCACGGGGAAGGCTAACGCGGCCGACCAGACTTTGTCACTGATGAAATTTGTTGCATGAAATTGGAAAGTATAAATTAGGCTGCCATAGATTTTTTGTGCTAGATGGGTACCAAAATTTTTGTCGGAAGACCACGTAAAACAGCGCACCGCGACATCGTTGACATTCCTAGAGACCTACATCAAAGATGCTGACTCACTTACTCACTTCTTGATCGTGTCGGAACTGAAGAGGAGACTTGGGTAAAACGTGTTAATTGTGAGACAAAAAACAGTCTATGGAGTAGAGACACACAGGTTTCCCCACGAAACCAAGGAAATATTTGCAAATATTGTCAGGAAGAGAAATCATGGGAACCGTTTCTTGGGAGAGGGGAGGTGTATTCTTGTCGATTTCCTCGAACGTGGTTCAACAATAAACTCCGCAAGGTATTGTGAAACATTAAAAAATTTGAGAAGGGCAATCCGAAACAAGCATCCGGTAATGCTGAATTCAAAGGTTTTCCTTTACTACGACAATGCAGGCCCGCACTCGACCAATAAAACTAGTGAGCCTTTAGATAGTTTTGATTAGGAAGCGTTCAATCACCCTCCGTATAGCCGTATAAGCGACTAGCACTTGTTTCCGCACACGAAGTCCTGGCCCGCAACCAGGGGCTTCTAATAAGACCTGAACGATTGGTTAAAGTCTCACACGGCAGAATTCTGTGAAAATTGTATCAAAAAACTGGTGCATCGCAGCGATAAGTGCCTAACGGGGATTTTGTTAAAAAGTAGCTTAAGAGCTAGGCTATCATGTGATTATAATAAGAAATATTTCCTGTCACCCTAATTTGTTTTTATTTGAAAAGGTGAGTTAGTTTCTGAATAGCCCTTATATATGTCGTTCGTTGTAAATAGAGACAGGTATAGGTAGGTTTATCTAAAAGAAGTTAACCCTATCAGTCTACCCGATTTCTACATTTCAATAAATATGAAACTAAGTAGGTAAATATTTACATGAATATTTCCCCTACACATCTTATTACAGAAACAAACAATAGATTAGATGAGTTTTATAAAATATTTCTATATTGATAAAAATTTTCGATTAACACGACGTATGAAGATAATTTTCCTTTTGGTTCTAAATTCATTTTGAACATCGTCAGTATGCCTGGCATTCTATGCTCTATCACGTTTCTTTTATTTTCTGCCAAATAGGCGCCTTTATCCCTATAATGCTCAAGTTCCTTTTGTATTCTGATACGCTCCATAATTTCTTTCCGGTTGTAGTAGGGTCTATCCTTGGATTTCGTTTTGTATTCTATTTGAAAATTTGCGTATAATGCTATTGCACTATGTGACTTTGCACCCTTGGTTTCTGATCTAAGGACTATTTATGTACATATGTACGTGTATAAATACAAATTTTACGACAATCTGAAACAGCATTCTCCTAATTGAACATATGTAGCTACAGCTGTTATTCATAAATGTATCCGCGTGTGCTATCTTAACTAATTCTTAGTACCTGTGCGTGTACTTGCCTTTTATTATATCTTGCACGAAGAGGTTTATTGGAAATACTCTACGCAATCCTAATATTGCTATTCTTACAAATCTCATCGATTGAAGTTATATCTTCCTCGGTGGCACATATTTGTAACCAAATAAATGATTTTGAGTAATAAAGCAGTAAAATATGAAATAGTTAAAATAATTATGATGAATGCATCTAAAGCAACAACAAACAATCACTTGAAATAGTAATCGAGAAATATAATTAATCAGTCATTCAAACAAAGAATAACGTTCTTTCAGGCGAAGTTAAATCTTGGTGCAGTTTGACTGTTTGCAGAAAACTTAAAAGTATATCTACAGACGGACTGTACCTATATACATAATTCTTTAGATGTGTATGTACATATAGACTTGAAGTAACTAAGTTATTAGTCGCTTATGCAAATCTTTCGTTTTGTTGCGTATTCTCATTAATCTTCAAGGTGAAATTGAATTGAAATGTTCAGTAAATTGAAAACATTATGGAAATTAAAAGTATGTGTTAACTTTCTGGCTATTTACGAGAATCTGTATCTTGATTAGACCTATAAAATGTCCACATTACAATTATAAATATAATTCGCGATTCCTTAATCTCAGTAGTTGATAAAAACTATTTGCTGATTAAAATGCGTACTGTCAGGTTTGAAATTAATTTCTGAAAATCCCCTTCTCTTCCTCTTGTGGAAGTGTCGTAAATTTTACCGCCATAAAACTATTTCTTACATACAAAGCATTAATAGTTGAAATTGAAATATTTAGTAACGTTTGTCAACAAGACCAAAATCAACAAGAATGTACAGATCGTGTTATTCCTGCTTTTGGTAATCAAGGACCATTCAGGGTAATCTCGCTGGTGTTTGGAACTTGCGTTTGGCTGTAGTAATTTCGACAATAAGTTTCATAAAGATCATCCGTTAAATAGTGCTGCTCCAAGAAACATCGATACCCTGCTGATTGAGATAGCTCCACTTGACTCATCCTGACATACAATTTATCCAAAGCATTGACATGAAACAGATACTAACGATTTCGTACCTAAATGTTAGAAAGTTATATGCAATGCGAAATCCACTTGACCATAGGTCAAATAGTAACCCGTATTGAGTAGAGTAATGAGATACGCAAAAAGTTTAATTCTGGTCTTCTATTTAGCTTTTAATATTCTTATAGATGATGGAACTTAGATTTACTTTTGTAAGTCTAAGAGAAAAGATCATTCGGGTGTTTGCATATTCCAGCATTAATGAAATCCAATAAAACTCCTCCGTTCACGAAGAGAACCAAAGCAATCGATTGCTGATTTCTTCAATGTTGCTGGTCACGTTGTTACTGTTGCCCTAGGAATTTATCAAATGGTCAGCGCTGATTGGTACACAGCCATTTATTTGCCGAAACCAGAAATGCAAAAACTGATGCCCCACTTTATGTTACGATATTACATATAGATTCATTTATGTGAGTCGAACACGAATCATGTCTTCTGGTATTGGAAGCTGAATCGAATACGACATTCGTTGGCTCACGAAGTCTCTCCAAGTAAACAATTACCGCATTATTGATGATGTCGCTTTGGAGGATTTGCGGAAAATCAGTATTGGTAGCTACACAACCAGTTTTGTCACTGAAAGGTATCATCCTTCCTATTTCTCTTTTCTGACCTCGGCCCTCCCCTCCATATAAGGGGATCTTTACAGTTGAGTCCCATGTCTTCAAGCTCCTGATTTCCTTCACAGATGGGCATATTCTTCAATTTCTTCCCAAGTTAACCAAACAACCTGGAGATCTAAAGACGAGATCCATTGAATTGGGCACAAAGAAATGCGTCTCGCTGATGAGCCGCAATCACGACAAAACCCGTGCGAGACTTTCGTTCCTGCTTAATTCAATTCAATTCCCTAATTAATTAGCGCATGCATCTGTACTTGGTGCATTGATAAATTACGTCCAACAAGAGCGCTTTTGTCCGGCTAGCAGTTGTTTTTTAGACGACAGCTAGCCATTATTTGATTATAAGATTAGATTATTACCGGGCGAACGCCGAAATACTACGTTTACGTGAATAGTACTCCAGGCATCGTATATGTATCTAAATGTGGAAGAACTGCTGATTCAAAGGTAATTAAAAAATAAGTGTTATGATTTGATTTTTTCATTGTGGTTATGGTTTGTCGGAAATCCAAAACTACTTGAATATTAAAATGGTAGTACTAATAATGCTTGTAATGTGACAGCGATCGTTGTATGGGATTTTACAACGATCGCTGTCACATTACAAGCATTATTAGTACTACCATTTTAATATTCAAGTAGTTTTGGATTTCCGACAAACCATAACCACAATGAAAAAATCAAATCATAACACTTATTTTTTAATTACCTTTGAATCAGCAGTTCTTCCACATTTAGATACATATACGATGCCTGGAGTACTATTCACGTAAACCTAGTGTTTCGGCGTTAAATGACAGTCCATATGCACCGAACCTCAAAACTGTAGACACAGCAGTGATTCTTATATAAACTTCAAAGTTACTTGAATATGATAAGAAAGTACGCTCTAAAGTCGGCAAGGGCAATGTTTTTTGTAGGAGGCCGAAGTTTTATGCTGCGAGTAATCTTGAAAAATATACATTTTGTAGTATCCTTATGAAGCAAATTTAACGGGTCGTGCTAATATGTAACGAAAAAATGCAATGGCGTTCCGGACAAATCTTACTTGAAGATCGCGTGTGGCCCGCGGGCCAGGGGTTGCCCTTAGCCTGCTTTAAAGGTTAGCTACATATTTCACATGCTTTATTTACTTAATTTACTCCATTATTAACCACAAGAACACATAAAAATTAATACGCGATTATCCAAAAAATAAGTACTCCAAAATTGTGTTCCCAAACGTACGGGTACACTCATGATACAAGCAAGAGAACTAGACTTGTCATTTGGTACTTCCCCTAATGTTTTATTATTATTTGCAAGTCTAAGTGTATTAATTTCAATGGTTCAACATGATTAGAAGAAGTAAGGAAACTAACAAGGAAGAAATCATGATTAACCCGGAACATAATTATTTTGTAGATATCAGGAAAGTACTAAAATGAAGTGCTAGAAACATTATAAAGAAAATTATAAATAAAAAGAAATTGAAAATGTGCACAGAAATAATTGACCAACGACATTATTTCCCCTTTTCTCATTTTATAGAATGTCCAGCCTGTGAGCTAGTTTATCATTGCTTTCTTCGTCTCCTTAGCTTCTCCCCATAGTAGTTTGTTTTCTTTCTCTGTTCTGAAACATCTTCACCATATTACTTCTATTCTTCCCCCATTTTGTTAATATCGATTGTCAATTTACTTATCTTATCTCCCATTATCTGTACCATGCCCAACATTTGCTCTATACTATCCTCTAGTTTTCTTCGATTCTTTACTGGTGTCCCAAATACTAATTTAGTTTTCTTAAGGCAATCGTTTTCATCCTCATCCTTCGCCTTATCAAAAAACCACCGCGAAAAACTCCACTGGCGGGTCAATCCCTCAGACCTTCGCCTTTTATTATTATTTTTAATTTATTTTATTTTATTCTTATATAGCGTTTTCCATTGAATTAGTTTATTTAACTAATCTCACTTTAGAACTTGATGATAGCTCCTCCTATAAATAGCTAGGAACCTGATACATTATTATATATATGTATGTACATTACACTGCAATTTCACCGTAATTAGTAGGTATTTGTAGATAATACGTTGCTTATTCTACCACCTCTACAGCCGAGTATAGAATACAAATATAAATAAGAACTCAAGAGGAGAAGTTTTCTGGAAAGACGACGAGCCAAGAAAAGGGCTCAAACCACCCTCAACCCCGCTGACAGCCTCCGAGCAAATCATCTTGCTCGACAGCTCCGAAGGCTCTCAAAACCTTCGAGCAGGAAAACTGGGACGACAAGGTCAAGTCTCTCACGACGGAGGATGGCTCCCTATGGAAACTATCCAAAGCCTTGAGAAACCCCTCAAAAAACCCCCAAACCGGCCTCTTCACGGCACCCACGGTTTAGGTTTCTCCCCCGAGGAGAAAATCGAAATCCACGCCGACCACCTCGAAGAAGTATTCCGCGGCATCCCGCCCCCAATCAGCGACGACGAAATAATCTTCCGAAGAGAAGTGGAAACGGTGGTGCACGGGATCCCCGAGCTCATCGGAACCCCACTCGATCCCGCCTCCCCCGACGAAGTTCGAGCCCTCATCAAAAGGCGCAACAACAAAAAAGGCCCCAGGGGCGGATTGTATCACCAATCTGGCCCTAAAGTGGTTAACCCCGAAGCTACGGAGCATCTTTGCGAAATCATCAACGCAATGCTCCAAATCCAGTACTTTCCCTCCTGCTGGAAACACGCCGAAGTCTGCAACATCCCCAAACCCGGGAAAGATCACAAACTCCCACAAAACTTCCGCCCGATCAGCCTTCTCTCCAACGTTTCGAAAATAGCTGAGGCAATCATCCTGTCTCGGTTGAAAGAACTCAGCGACGATGTCATCCAAGATGAACAGTTCGGCTTCCGAGCCGGACTGTCCACCGACCTACAACTATTCCGGTTCTCGGAATACATCGAAACGGACTCGAAAGGCGAGTACCCGTAGGTGCAGTTTTCTTCGACTTAAAGAATGCCTTTGACACAGTCTGGCATAACGGGCTGATCTACAAGATGATCGTTTCAGGAATCAACCCCCCATGGTCAAACTCATCAGGTCCTATTTAGCCGGCAGATCCTTCTGCACTAAATCCCCATTCCGTGAAGTCCAGCGTCAGACAAATCCACGCCGGCGTTCCCCAGGGATCACTTCTAGGCCCGCAACTGTTTTCCATCTACATGTCGGATCTCCCCGAGAGCCCAGCACCGAGATTGCAATCTATGCAGACGACACTGTCATCTACACAGGCTGCAGGAAGCAGGCGCTGTTCAGGAAACGCCTCCAAAGCGCTACTGACGGTTTTCTGAGTTGGACCTCTCGCTGGGGTCTGAAGGTAAATGAATCTAAGTGTGTGGCAGTTAGATTCTCGCACGATCGCGCAAACCCCGGTCAGCCGATTAAGGTAGGAAACTCCGAGCTCCCCTGGAGCTCCGAAGTGAAAATACCTCGGTGTCATCTTCGACCGAATGCTCACATTCCAAAACAAACTGACGAAATCCGAAATCGCTTCATCAAGGCCCGCAACTTGCTTCTGCCCCTCATAGGGCGAAAGAGTCCCCCTTCACCTAGGGAGCAAGTTGCTCCTATACAAGACGACGCTTCGACCGCGCTTTTTTAACCTACGGCGCTATGGCCTGGTTAACAGCGAGTAAGTCTAACATCAAAGGTTTGGAAGCACTCCAAAACCGAACTCTCCGCCTCATCGTTGACGCCCCCTACTTCGTAAGGAACGTTCCAGATTCATCGAGAACTGAACGTCCCGACTCTACGTGAATTTCTGACGAAACTCCTAAAGTCCGCGTGGGAAAGAGCCCGCGCCAGCCAAAATCTCTGCGTTCAGATGGTCGTCGATCCCCAAGATCGACCCCCTCCCAAAAAGAAGGTCCGTCGCCTTGCAGATGTCATCGATCTGGACTAAGGCAATTCCCACAGGTCCCTCGACGACCATCATCGTCCTCTAAACGACTGATAAATGGCTATTTTTCAGTCTGAAATCCTCGTATGCGTTACAGGTGAAAAGTCATCTTCCCCAGTTAGCTCTTCGCTAACCAACCTCATCTCTCCCCAGGCTGCGTGATCGAAGCAGCCTACACCTGAAGATAAAGGGCGTAAGGAATCCCCACCGGCCCTAGTATCGACTTGAAGTTCCTAGCGAGAAGTTTTCTATTTAGTAACTACGCCTAGTTGGATTTAATCATCCATCCTCAACTTTAATATACAAGCTGTTATATTAAAATTTACACGTTTCGACGAGATGAAAGTTTCATACACCGAATTTTACTCAAAGGCGACATACAATTACGATTTCAAACTTAATACAGTTTTTAATTAAAATTATATTTTCTCTCGTTCGAAAAACTGGATTCTTGGAATTTTTAATAAATAAAGGATATGGCGTACGCGGCAGCTTCTACTCCTAGAAGTTCTGTCGTTTCTCAAAGTAGTGGTTGATTTGGATTAAATTAAAACGTTGCAGTTTAGTCTTTCATATATTCGGTGTAGATGCTTGTATTTTGTAAGGTTTAAACGTGAAGTAATAGGAAAATGGTATGCAGTTATACACAAAAGCACGCTCCATTCTCCATATTTTCTGAAACACGGCCGTTCTTATATCCTAGAAGGCTTTATCTGATCATTGGTTTGGAATACATCTGTATCTTATTTACTTTTTACTATCAACATTCTTCAATGTGTTATTTGATCAACACTTCATTCGGAATATGGATATGTTCTGGATTATATGAGGTTATATGAGGTGAAACTAATTAAATTACTAAATGTTTCGATTAATTTGTTACACGTACCATAGATTTATAGAAAAAATTGAGCACTATAGGATTTACTGTGGAAATTTAAGCAGTTAGAAAATTTAGTGGCATATTGCAGTACAAATTGTCAAATACGAATCCTTCTGGTTCATAGTAAAAGGCGGGAAATTTAGCTTAGCACAAACTCTATATAAGTGTAGTGATACACTCGAAACATAGAGCAATCAAGAAGGTACTGCAGAAGAAACAAGCATACAAGGGAGAAGCAAGTAAGGCATCTTCATGGAATGCACCTTAAGTTAGGAAAAAGCAACAGGAATTTTATCTGTTTTGAAGATTTAGTTATGGTCTCTGCATAGTTTTCAACAACGGTAGAAATTTCTTCTCTTTAACAATCTACAAATTAAAATCCCATCATTGGAGGGAGATGCGTGTCCGGCAGTAGTTTCAATAGATATTTCCTGAACTCGTAAAACCTCTTGAAACGATATTGCAGAAAAGTGTATTCCTCAATAACATGTAAACCCTTATCAACGAATCTCATAAATGGAGTAATACTTAAAACAATATTTTTATATAAAGAACAGTATTTACTTTGAATACAAACAAAAAAGGTTCAACATAATATCTTTAAATAATATTTTTTCACACAACTACAAGTCAGTCATACACTAACATCATGACAATACAAAAGAAATGCTTTCGGCGAGGGACACGTGTGCTTTCACCTAGCAACCCTCTGGGAATCACAATATGTGCATTTGTACAGATTCAAAGGGGAGACAAAGGCTTCTGGGCGTTGTTTTTATGTTTATTCTCATTAACATTTATAAATATTTGACATTTCTGACATACACTTGCGTTACTGGTTATGTACCATATCTTAAAACATAGATACAAGCACATAGATACATATGGTACCCATAAGAAAGGCCAGAAAGAATTGCAGCATAACCTAAACACGTTAAACTACGATTTAAGAAACTGCAATATAAAACAGTTGTGGATAGAAAATTACTTCTCAAAATTGCTTGAGAGGAACAGAGGAAAAACTTGACGTACCAGTAAACAACTTTACACATTTAGGAACAGTCATAGGAAACAATGTAAGAAAATGTAGAGAAAATACTCAAGAAAGTCGTCGTTATTTAATAACAACGGAATCTCCAAAAAGTCTCATGGATAAAGTAGATACGGAATTTGTAATGGAAATCGAACGGAAAATCAGGAAAGACAAAATCAGAAATAAAGTGCAAAGAGGTACTTTAGTAATAGTAATGATGCCCAAAGAGGGATTAATCTGGAGAGATTTTGAGGTATAGGCGTGGAGTAAAAATTAAAAGTGAAGACCAAAAAAAAAAGTAACGGGAAAAAAAAAGACAAAGACAGTAGAAACAGTACCAAGTAAATAATTGTATTTCTCTTGCATGTTTTTCAAACATATAGTAAAAGAAACGTGCATAAAGATAGTATTAAGTAACAGTACAAGAAACTAAGAAGATCCAATATACATATACATTTGCACAACACAATTAGTGTTACCTTTAGTGTTAGTTAGTGTCGGCGATCGTTGATCTGTCTATATTGCATATACTGTTTCTTGAAACTGTCGAAACTTCTATAATCTAAAATTCAAAATGTTTATAGTAAATTTGCTAAATAAAATCTATAGTGACTTCTCATATTTACAATTTCACGTGCTGTTGAAAGGAGAAACTTTTGCGTGATTAACTTCGTTAGAAATATGACGGTAATATAAATGAGAACATTGTATTAGTAGTACGATTAAGTTGGCAGTTGGCAAAAATTATCCTTATAGTTCAGCAGATGGAAGCGTGTTTCTGCAATATAGGAGAAGGAAGCAGCGTAAGTGCAACAACGTCTGCCCATCACTGGGCACTCTTAGAACATTACGTGGAAAGTAATAGTACTTCTTGTGAAGACCTGCTTCAAAATTTACCTCTACCCTGCGATCAGGAATAAACGACTAGAAGTTCTGGCTTCAGCTATGATATACTGTTACACCATGACAGCTTCCAATCCCATACTCTCCGTTCAACGGTTGCGATAATCCACGGTATAGAATTGGATGACTGGCTCGCCCATATTATTTGCTCCTTTAGATAGCAATGGAATCAAGCATTGATAAGTAATGAAAAGGTGAAAACCGCAGTTTGCAAGTCACAACTAACAGAACTGTCCTCAGAAGACACCTATACACCTCCGCGGCTTATTAATTAAATAAAATAATAAATAAAAAATAAAAAAGAATAATAAATTAAAGGTGTATAATTTTGCTGTATTTGCTGATTTACCTCATAATGGATAATTACGATTTTTATTTGAATCATCCTTTTACTTCGAGAAGTACCTACCTAGGGAAATTAATTCGGTAATATGTCAACTATTTTGTCTATAATTGATTGTTGTGGGTTTCGCCTTCTATTACCTATTATACTAGGAACCTAGCTTTTGTTACTCGCTTTGACACTTCCTCAAGTTAAACTGTAGCGTAGCAATCACGAAAATTTTAGGACAGACATTTATTTTGATTTCCGATTTAATTTTGGGTCTCTAACTTTACGGATGACCTTACGCAACATCCTAAATTAACGTGTACGTATGCATGTCGTGAAATAGATAGTTATTTATGTTAAAAAAATGCATCGACAAGGGGACGCTGATACAAAACGATTGAGACTGACTTAGGTTTAATAAGAACGTTACTATTGCAGCAACCTCTACTTACGCCAATGCACATATGTATGTATTTAGTCGTTTTAATACATATTAGTGAAATCAATTACTGACAAGGCAGTTAATTAGTAATTGATTACCATCTTAAAAAACCATTGAAACTTTCTGACGTTATTAAAGATTTTCAATGCAATTAAGTCGTACCTTATCCTGTTTTTACATAGGTAATTAGAAATCAATAACTTCGCCGTCTATTCCCACGTACTCTTTCACTACATTAATTTAAAAGTCTGAAGAAACCTGCAAAAACATTAGAAGCAATTATGTGCCGGTCAGAATAGAATCAAGCATTCCACTAGAGATTGTGAGGCATATAAAAATGTCAAAATAGAATATAGTCATAGACAAGTATTAACTAATTACTAAATTATTGAATAATTATAAAATACTTATACCTGATTCTATAAATGATATAGAGATTCTGTGCTCCTATTTTCTTTCCAAATAGAAAATTCCTCACACAACGGACAATTTATTTTAATCGTGCTGTGTTGTAATAAAGTATACTACCTCCTTCGTATTCGAAGTGAAGTATTTTATTCGAAATTATGAGCTTACAGTGCGCCACAAAAGTGTATATTAAAAACTGGGTAACCATAAATCGCTATAATATCCGTTATTTATATTAGCGCAACCGCTTCTAACCTACTTTTTAATTTTGATATATTTGCATGTATTACATATTGCATTAGCTGCTGTTTTACTTTATATTCATCTATTATACAGCTTTTGCTAATGGTAATAACATAGGTATTTATACATTTTTGGATTGGATTGTCTGCTAAAGTTCGTACCAACTTCAAAGGGATTTCGTTTGAACGTAATTAAACAGACAAAAATTGTTAGAATTTATGCGCAAACAGTTCGCTATTTTTTCCACCAATGGCTACCGAATAAAATTGTTGAAGATATCATCCATTAACACTTATTGTTAATACTACTTGGTTGTTAGTAACTAGAGTACACCGACACGTCTCACAAAAGAACTATATGAAACCATTTCTTTAACAAATTGACGGAGGATAAAAGCTGATATCCAAGAGAACAGAGTTGTGCTCGGAATTTTTGAGATTAGAAAGGAATCTCACCAAACAGCCGGTTGACAAAAACAAAAACATACTACGCACAATTTTGTTATTAAACTTTTGTGAAAAAAGACGAGTCTAGCTCTAAATGAAAAAGTTTTGTGGATTCGTCTTCATCTCCTTATATTCGATAGCTTACAATTCTGTTACTAGTTCTTTAAATATTTTTGGTAACACCCTGTTATTAACAAGGACAAAGAAGTCCAATTTCTACAATATTTAAATATCTTGCAAAATCCACTAAACTGAGAACACTCAAGATTTACAAGAATTATGGAAACTCAAAGTTCCCCGAGGAATATCTATGTGTAGGTGAGCAATACTGTTTAAAAAGGACTCGACATTACCATAAACAATATCTCCCAAAAAGCCGGCATAGATTGGGATTCAAATTTTTTTGTTTTAAGTGGTATGAAGGAGTTAGCCTGCACAAGTTTGCACTGCAACTGAGAATGAAACAACCTTTGGGGGCAAATCATTGCTACATCATACGCAGAGTTTCAACAAACGAATTCTGCTGAATGTATTGTGACAATTATTATTGACTAATTTCTTGAGTAACCCATTCCATAATAAATGTCAGAAGAAACAATATTCGAAATAGTAAATTGCCTATAGAGAATCAACTTATACAAGGCAATCTGAAAGCTTGTAATGAATGTGTTGCCAATGCTAACTGGCACTTCTAAAGTTGTCTGGAAAGAAATCAAAGCATTTGCGCTAGACCATAACGCTTTAGTGAATTACGCACAAGCAATTAAACGATTGGTTAAAATTTCAAACGAGAAAATTAGAATTGCTTGTACAAATATGGTATTTTTTGTCATCCTATAGATGTAATCCTTGTTTACACCTGGATTCTATATAGAAAATTTACAAACAAAAGAAAACGAAATATATTACTTAGGCCCAAGGATTAAGGTAGCTTGGGTATCTGTGCGGACTAAATACTCGAGCGACACGAAATCAACGTTGTGGATTATCAGCAAACGGTAAGCCATTGTTGTTAAGAAGATACGTTCCTCGAAAGGATGTAAACACCAAAACAATTGGGTATATGCCAATGCACGTCAGAAAGTAAAAAAGAAGCTAACTTATGCAAAATTTCATCAGGTAGGGCTTACATTTATGTTTCAACAAAAAATCGTTAGTTTATGACTTAATCTCAAAATGCACAAATTAAGAATGCGTTACACAAATTTCTTTAAAATCAGGGAAAACCGCAGTATCTTTTGTAATATTCTTTCATAATTCTAGGACCCAAAATGGTGTGTTGTTATTGCTGCTTTCTTGCCACATTTTGGTGTAGAGATAGATTTGTTTGTATAAAATTGGTATTGGTTTCTCCTTTCCAAGGATACATTATACTTATGTGTAATTGCAAGCTCTTACTAGTTTCACTAACACATAATGAAACGACTGCTAATAGTACACTAATAGCGAAAGGTTACTATCTCAGAAAGATCGAGATTTGAACACGCAACCTGATAAGCCCTTATGACTCAAAATGTATTCTTCACAATTTTTCGTGAAAATAAGAAATCGAACATCGCGCTGTCAAATATTAACTTTGTTGACATTAGAACCGCACTCTCACGGCCAAATTCTGATAATTTGCAAAATCTAACTTGCAGCAACTGGCAAATACTACAATAGAACGCATGGCGTTAACATGTAGCATCTTTGTGATGCCTTTAAACTCCTTGATGTATCAAAATCATTTTATTTAGAAGTAGGTGTACATAGTACATAAGAAAATCAATCAATTACAAAATGGGGTGAATGAGTGCCATAATTTATGGAGAATTTATGTAAAATATTTGTCAGATTGACCGCACATCCTAACAAAATATCGAAATAATAAATTCAATTTCCAGTTCCGAAATTTAATATACTTGAGATGAAATGTAAATAGACTTTAAAATTGTAGTAATATTGACATGGTAAAATGCAAAGTATTACTTTTGAAAGAAACATCAATAACAATGGGAAAAAATCAAGCCCTATTAATTCACTGCAGCTGACACATTCTATAATTTATAACGAGAGCATGTTCCTAAGATTATCTTTTCTTATTACTGTTTCGTTTCTTGAAGCCTCTGCCATAAAATTAAGTGCGTTACTAGAATATTGTATGCCATATCAAATTAGATTTATTGCTGTTTATTGTTTTAGCGTTTTAAAATTGTTTGTATCGTTTTTCTTGCAGTAGTGTAGCAAACCATTTTCTGAAGTTTAGTACACTAGCAAGATGGCCGAAATAGCAGATTATACTTATTTTTAAACACATTTTAGCCCTAAATTAGATTTTAAGCGCAGGCATAAACCGCACATTTCGGAGCCCCACGTTAATCATTAATATCAATTAATGCTTAGAGCTGCTTTATCTTGAAATGCTGGAGGGTTGAGTGACACTTTATGCGGTCTTAGTAAGAGGACATAAAGCCGCAATTGCAAATTTACATAATTCATCCCTGTGACCGTTATTAATGTTAGTGTACCTGGTGTGCCTCATAAATCTTCCCTTTTTTAGTATATAAACGACATACATTTATATACATACATACAACGTACTTAGATTTAATTGGAAAATGTAAAATATATTAAAGAACGAGGAAATCGGTATTTCTAACATACCCAGGACTACAATAAAACACCTAAAAATTTATCAGCATTCATTATGTAGTTGTTGGTTTGGATAGTTTGCAAGACTACTGCTACTTTTTTAAAATTCACGATTCTAAATACATATACATCTCCATTATTTTATTCCCTAATTTTCATTGCGCAGGTTATTCATCTGTGTCAATTGCGTCCGAATGTAGTTACTGACAATTTTTCATTTTCATCAGAAGAAAGCTTCCTCAATTATAACCTTTGTACCGTACGTACTGCTGTTCTATAGTTGACTGTAGTTCTCCGCCATTTTTCTCCCCGCAACTATCCCATGTAAATACATATGGAACCAGCTATATGCACGAATTGTTGTAAACACTCTCTTTACCTGATACGTGCTAGTTGAATTTTCTTCAATCTTCTTTTAATACATAGACTCAGTCTGCTAATATAGATTTAACACTGCCACATTTGCCCTTGACTCTCTATTTACAAATAACCATTGTTGTTATCTGTTTTGTTTTATTGATACTTAACATCTTTCTTCACCCTTTAGGCATTTTTTCTTTCATATGAAGTATATTTCTCTGCTGAAGTTACTGGCAGCTATTGAACTATAGTAGTTATCGATAGTAATAACAATGAATGACATCTATCGATTTATAAGAAGAATGTCTGAACATTGTGGAAATCTGACTAATTTTAACACCATGTAGCGCTGCACAATATAAACTGTTGAGTACAAGTAATTGTATGACTTGTACGTGCCCTTATTTATTTATATTAAGTAGCACTATATAGCACTATAGGAGCTTAAGAACCTCCCATCAGCTTGAGTGAGCTAGATAATTTCTCCGCTCTGACTAAACAGAAAGTAACAACTTCAGTATACTTTCTTTCGTTGATAGTTCATCTCATCTTGGCCAGGAGTTTCGCATTTCTGAGCTTTTAAAGTGATAATTCCACTGCTGATTCTAGTTGTACCTTATTCTTGGGTATTATTTGTACCGTGCCTGATTTCTAATCATACGCCGTATTTGATTCTACCGACCGTAAAGCCCATTCTATAATCGTTTCGAGAATTTTTCCCGATTGGTATGCTTGGTTTTTGTAAGTTCTTTGTTTCGTTGCGAATTCTTTTGTTATTAATTGCACGATTCCGGTGTTTCCAAGCTTCTAACTTTTAGGTACGTTTCTTTACAAAACCCTGATATTTTATTTAGTTTTTGTTTTTGTGCTTCAAATTATGCTTCCTTAATTTTTGTTCCAGCTGAGATTGATATTCTCTTCTTCGATCATACAGTTTCTGGTTGTTCCTTGGTTAATTTTTCTTTGATACAAGTCATTAGTTGATGGATCCCAGAATAATTCTATATTTGGCTTGTGTACTTGTTTCAATGTTCGGTTTTCCTTAGCCGAGTTTTCATTCTTTTTTATCAAGTAATAGACTCTTTAGTCTTAGTTTACGGATTTTTAGCTAATATTTATTACGGAACATAATGTCAGGTAACGGTGCGATTTCCTGGCATGCATGTTCACCCATATCCTACTCTAAAAGGCTATTACTTATGGGAGCGTTAGCAATTTTGGAGGAACGAGTTAGAAATATCGTTTGGTCTATTAACGGCAATACATTTAAAAGAACATACAACTCTGTAGAAAGGAGATATCAGAAATGCATTGAACAATACGGATGACACATTGAAGAATTTGTTGACTGTTGATGTTAATAACATCATTCTTAATTATCAATTGCAAATATCTTTTATGTTTGAAATCTTCCAAAGTTAATAATACTGTGACCAAAAATTATCCTATTTGATTGTACCTTTTATCACTACTAGATGTAACTTCTCTTCATTAGAGAGTCTTATATGATAGATCTCTACCACTAATAGGTCAATAAAACAAGGCTGGTTTGAACGAAGTGATATATTATATATAGTTATATTTTCACTGAAGAAGGTATTCCGAAAACGTTTGTAAACGTTCTGAAAATATAACTATCGTTCAAACCAGCCTTGTTTTATTGACCTATTAGTGGTAGAGATCTATCATATAAGATAAGTATAAAAGGTCACGAAATATATATATATATATATACATTTAATTCATTAGAGAGTCTAAGTGCCATTGTATTCTTTCTATTAAAATCAGTTAATGTTAGTTGAGAGGTTGAATATCACTTATTGTTAGTAACAACTTACCAACAAAGCGGGTGCAGATACATTTTTTTATCAAGTAATAAACTAAAGTCCTTGCCAATATATACGGAATTTAACGTTCCTATATCTACTATTAAAATGGGATTTGTATATCTGTTGGTCCAGATGTATTAGTTGGTTTTTGATTTCTGATGTTCTTAAATGTATTATAAAAATAGCTTAAGGGTATTTGAGAGAGGTACAATTACAAGCAATAGAAGAGTAGATATCTATAGAACTATCCAATGCCCTACCTGCACACTGTTCATTTGTTAGGCAACTTTCACGAAATGTTGTGCAACGAATGCACTGCAGCCTACATTCCATATGCCAATAATTATCACGGAGGGAATTGTGCTTTTGTAAGTCATTCATTGGAAAGTTATGTAGATTTCTACCTTTCCATTCATCCTAAATGGATGTTTGTACTGTTGTTTATGGTCGAATTAATTCTCAATCCGTTTAGTGAACACAACGTTAGTTATTCATTACTATTTAACTCACTTTTTCTGAACGATTAGTCCTATCACTACCGATGTGAGCATTGAAGTCCATATTTTTTAGATATTTTCACGCAACGGGTTATAAAATGCTTCTATTTCTTTTTCGGTTTGTTATCGTCGTGCACAACGGTATTACATTCAACTCCTGAGTTGCCGAAATCATTTTTCAATTGGTAGTCCCTGCACCTTCCTTTGCTCTGTGTTATTTATCCACTCCGCTATACATCTCCCGGTATACTCCATCAGTTTCTGTTTCCAATCCAAGTCGTCATTATCATATTGTTTTTGGCATTTTACTTTCTGTTTCTTCGCCTATAGAGCGCATGTCTCAATAATGTTTTGTTTGAATGAGATGAACAATCCCCGATCTTTGTTAAGTAATTTTAAAGTCCAAATGGCAAGACGTTGCACATCCTGTTTTTCCAACTCTTTTTCTCGTATGGATCGTCGTCTTTCATCCAGTCCTATTCCGAGGCAAAATGTTGGTTGTCTGTGTGTTCCAGGTTTTTTCCTCTTGTAGGGTGGTAACCTAGCCAGGAGACCCTCATCTATCTGGGCTTGTGATGAACAGTGATAACTATGAAGCTACTTGATCCACTCCAAAACCACCTCATGAGTTTGGTTAAAAGCTCTACAGCAAATATGACTACAGCATCTCGATAACTGACTAAGATTTTCATACTTTACCATACCAGGACTAGCAATTAAACTGTTCGATGAAGGACGTACCGCAGTTGAAGCTTGAATTAACGTCTTCCTGCAAACTAACGCACATGGTTATATTTGCAATTATCATCATAGCGTTCCTACGAGAAAATGACAAAATTCTATTTCTGTAGAACACTAGTCAACATATTTATCACGCATCTGGCGTGAGACAGATTTACGGTTGGGAAATTTCTTGCGCGAAATAGCTAGTGCCAATTTGAAAGCGCTGGGCTGACACTCATCAAAACAGCATAATTCATCTTATTTCTAGAGAACGAAGAATGTATTAGACGAATCCATTCACCATTAAATATATGTTCGCTTGTTATTTTAACCCTGCATGTGTACACTGGGTCTTTAAAGTAACAGTCGAAATTTGAAACGCAACCTTTTTATGCGTTTTTGACTATTCTTTAATTTATACTAACAACGGTTTTAAACTTTCGACTTTGGCAACTTCTGGGCTATGTGATAGACATTTCAAGAAGTAACTCAGAACTTTTTCAGCAAGCCTAGAAGGCTTTAAAAATTCGACTATTCCCTAAAAGCTCAGTGTACACACCATATCCCGGAAAATATAGTGTACACACGCAGGGTTATTATATTATATATATATATATTACTACATAATCCTCTTTAGTTCACCTCTGCGCGGCATCTTATAAAAGTTTTATTAAATCAGCTAATTTCTCGTTCTAATCAGATTTAATCGTAGTGGTATTCCAAAAGCGGTTACTATCTTATAAAATTACAACCAGTCCATTGCAACATGTAACATAATGTCTGTAAAAATTTTTCGCAGAAATGTCAGTTGAAGGATTAATTTAACAGAAGCAAATCGGTTCCAATTTACTTTCAAAGAAGTCACATTCGTCGAACCCAACTAACAATGTAAAAGGCTTAGAAAGCCCGCTTCATATTTCCATTTACTTACAATTAGACACAACCTGGCTACGTTTGTTTCAGTATTAAAATCCCGAGCAGAAGCATTAGTCAACCTTTTTATCTTTTATACGCATGACTCCAACCATATGCTGTGACAATGAGATAATTAGCCGTTTGTACTTCTGAATATACAATTTGTTCCTTTAATAGTGTTCCGCTTATCATGTAACTAGTCCATTTGTACAATTCACATAGTATGTTTCTCATTCCTAGAAACTAACTAGAATTATTGCGTTTGAAACTCATAATTTACTTCATTGACGCATTCATATAGGCAAAAGGCAAATTACAATTGGGACAAGACTGAGTTTATTGCAATTGATGAGTAACCTCCCGACTATCCTTTAAGAGATGATTTGTGATATTTGGACCCAAGACGACGAAGGTTTATACCATTCAGACTACTATTCAACACTAAAGTTCGTTGAAATCGTATATCTAAACTAAAGACCTTGCGACAATTAACTGACTGCAACATATCCCTAATTCATGTTATACATACATACCTATGTGCGAAATATGAAACACGAGTTGTGAACAACTGCACTTCTTTCGTTGTAATTTATTTTGCCGCAGATATGATATAGGAATATATACTGCTCCACTTTGCAATGATCTTTTTGCAATGCTCTTGCTTTATAACACACAAACGTATTTAATTATATCGCGTTAATATATATACGCTATCCATGAGATTTTCTAAATGATTAGTTAAATTATCGTACCATGATTTCATTTACATTTTTGACACAAATATTGTTAACACACTATCAGAGCTATCTTTCAAAGTATCATAGCAGAAACTTTACAATTTGACAGTAGCTTATTAACAATAGTCTCTCATTTTAAGTATTGAACACAACGTTTAACGATAGGATAAATAATCGCTATGATTCTAAACGTAGGGAAAGACCTGTTTATGGATGCTGACATTCAAACTGGGGCCCTCGCCCATCTAGAAATTTGTAGATTGCATTCTGTGTGAATTTATGTTTGTATGTACTTTTTCCAATCTACAGTCATTAATTTCTAAAAATTATTTCACCATGATTTCCTGGGATATCAAATGTGCACCCTATATAATATTTTGTGATATTCTATATGGGTAACCCGCTGTAAACTCTATAATAAAAATATTATTTTGGGTTGGTATTTAATCAATTTTTAAAGTTCGTTTGATGTAAATATTAGGGGCGGCTTCCTCGTATGGTATGCATGGTATGACGTATGACAGTCTCACGAGTACACAAGCTTTTACTGTTTTATTAAAAAATTGATTGAGTAATTGATATCGTTACTCCATGCGGTAGCTTTATATTAAAAGGTGTATACCATTTAGCTTTAATTAATGTTCGTATTTCTAACGAGAAATTTCAGTTATTCAAATATAACTATGGCTACCTGTGCTATGGCTGTAGTTATAATGGTATTAGACTTTTGTTACCGGTGATTTTTCCTAAAAAAAGGGGGTATTATATAAAAACAAACATTTCTGGCTTTAAGAATAGTACAACAATTAAGCTACATATATATGTTTGTCACAAACTGCATGCGAAATAATTTATTAATAATAATAAGTTCGCTATACACTTTAAGTTATTGCTGTTTTATTACGTCTTTGAAACTTCAAATATAACATAATTTCATATTTATTCACCATTTCAAATTGTCAACAAAATGTTATATAAATCTGGAAGTGCGTTCGTGTCTCCTAAATTTAAAACAACTGTAATCTCTATTTTATGAGTACTTAAACTTTTATTTTGTCCTGACTTCAAGGCCCACGAAATTCTATGTTTTTTGGTGAGATTTTATTGCCCATAATAAATTTTCGTTATAATAACACACACAAAGTTTCGCCCTTCCCTAATGGTACAGATACCGTGCGTATAAAATGCAAAGAATTTCAACTGTAACAGCCCGATTAATAAACAAATTATCTGCCGAGAAATTTATAAACATAACTTTGTTATAGAAACTGTTAGTCTGATTTACACTAAATATAAAGAAGAATCCACAGCTTGCTTACTATGCAACAGAATTACTATATCAGCTAGACATTTCAGATGTAGGATGTCATCCACACTTCTAAGGGCAACGTGTGTGTAGTTACATACATACATACCTAAGTATATTAAATAGCTAAGCAACCGTGGGATTTTGCGAGAGAATAAATGTTGAAACTGAATCACAAGTTCCAGCTGTCGGTAGGGTTGTTTTCAGTCAAATAGAAATAGCTTGTCCACCCTAAGCTTAAGCATAATTTATTTGAGAGAACCAGCCCATCAATTCGTTCCACTTCCGTGATGACAAATTTTAAATGGATTTCGTTTTTAAACGCAAACAAATTCCATACTGAATCTGTGTCCCATATACCACGCACGTCAATATATTCGATATTTAGTTTAGATCCAGAAACGAAACGAACTTAACATTTGACGTAATCGGTAATAGAGCGAGAACTGATGATGGCATATCTACATATGTATGTATGTATAGTTGTTCCAAAGTCAGGAAAGCTCTGAGTCGGCGTGGCTGGAGGAGCTGCATGTTTTGAAAATGCACTCAGATCCACCATTTTTCGGCACGAATTTTAAACAAACCTAAAGAGCATTCACATTCACAACAAATAACCAAAAGTGTACGACGGACAAGAATCGATGAAGAACGTTTTACATTGCTACTCATGGTAGTAGACATAGACAACTATTTTTTTATATACAGAATAATCGTTCACTGTAAATGTGTGAACGAAAGAGTTCTCAGGGTCTTATCAAGTACATTCTGTAAAAATAACTTTGTATTTCTTATTTGCCCTACCAATGGAAGAGAAAATAAAACAAATACAAATAAAATTTAATATAAGAAAAGTAGGTCTGTAACATTGAACTTTATCGATTATGGAAATGAAAAAAGTAAGAATAAAAGAGAGGGAAGCATAGGCGAAATGATAAGGGATTGAAATTTATTAACGATATAGGTTAATAATTGAAAACAATAATATTCATTAATTAATTAGTATGAAACCTTGTTTTAAGTGGTAACTGCATTGGTCATCACCTTGTGAAGATACAACGGAAGGTATACCATCTTCACTGATCGAATCATTATCATAAGAGCCTGTATTTACCGTAACATTTGAAAGTTTCCATAATTTCATCCGTTAATTCATCAGCCTCTCATATTTGTTCTGCAATATGCCTTTCGTGGCTACTTTTCTCTCAATTAGCTTGTGTCATTTCTGAAAATTCAATACTAATTAATTGCTCAAAATCGAACTAGAACTTTGCTTGAGTGCAAAACTCATCATCCGACTCCAAATACATTCGATAGGACTTAAATCACAATGATAAGGGGGCAAACTAGAAATTTCCAGGTTGTTTATGACAAGTATTAGGAAAGCTTTCCTGACAAAACGCAACCAAATATAACAGCTTTTGGAAGAATTATTAAATTTTAGGAATTTTTTACATAAAAAGTATCACATTAAATTGATAATTAGGAACGCAACAATATTTTTAAGCGATAGCTTATAATCCCCAAATTTCCATACGAGGAATTACCTATGAAATCGGAACTACGAAATCAGTTATTCGGCGAACCCTAAAGTGTAATAAATGCCACTGATATAAACCGACAACGTTTCAACATTTGACCGTCAAGAATTACTCAAGAAGATTGAAGTTTTACCGTGGGTTTACTCGAAATTGCCAGCATGATGAAAATTTTCCTTCAAAAACGATTTGGATCGACGAATCTGGATTCGCAAACAATAGAGTTTTCAATGAACACAATTACCGCTATTAGATAGCAGCGAATACATTCATAGTTAATTAAGCAAAGAAGAGATCGAATTAGGTGTGGTTTGAGTATCTGGCTCGGTGTCATAAATGTGACCGGAAATTAATTGGTATTTTTTATTAACAGGTTTAATATTATGTTTAGACAGCCATTTAATTGGCTTATCTATTTTTGAGATACAATCCCGTTGGAGCTAATTACTTATATTAACTAAGGAAGGATTACCCGCCATTAGAGAACATGACAGCTGAAGAAATAAATGAAATTTGGTTCCAGCTACATGGTTCCCCGGCACACAATATAAGCGAAGTTTAAGGATTTTTAGCTAATATTTATTACGGAACATAATGTCAGACAACGGTGCAATTTCCTGGCATGCATGTTCACCCAAATCTTACTCTAAAAGGCTATTACTTATGGGAGCGTTAGCAATTTTGGAGGAACGAGTTAGAAATATCGTTTGGTTTATTAACGGCAATACATTTCAAAGAACATATAACTGTGTAGAAAGGAGATATCGGAAATGCATTGAACAATACGGATGACACATTGAAGAATTTGTTGACTGTTGATGTTAATAACATCATTCTTAATTATCAATTTCAAATATCTTTTATGTTTGAAATCTTCCAAAGTTAATAATACTGTGACCAAAAATTATCCTATTTGATTGTACCTTTTATCACTACTAGATGTAACTTTTCTTCATTAGAGAGTCTAAGTGCCATTGTATTGTTTCTATTAAAATCAGTTAATGTTAGTTGAACGGTTGAATATCACTTATTGTTAGTAACAACTTACCAACAAAGCGGATGCAGATAAATTCATGTTTCAAATTAATCATAGTACTTTCATGGCACACTAGTTTTCGTCTGCAACAAAAGTCTTAAGTTTCTTAAAACAAATTATCGATTTATGATACCTGATTGTGAAACTTATATTAAACGGTATCAAAAATATATAAAACGCAATATGGCCCCAATTAGAGAAACAAAACTTGGCGTTCACAATTACAAATGAACGCTAGAGAGTTATCTTTGGCATCATAAGAATCACGCTTAAATTCGATAATAATAATGTACAAATTTAAAACGTGCTGCATTTAGAACAAAGGCGTATTCTTGGCTGGGAAAGAAATGGACTAATTTTCCTTTATTTTAAGAAACTTAACTCTACTAAATAAGTCCGAATTAAATCGAGAAGATATCTGTAATCAGCATAAAATCGTGCAAAACTTCTATAATCTAAGCTTCCTGCTATCTTTAATAACGAGGATACCAGTGTTGTTCAATGCCTGGTTCTGTGTGTTGCATACAATTGTTATTGAATTTAATACTGGCACTGGCGATTTGGATGTGAATGTGGACGTACATCAATGACATCCTTGTCATATTATCTTGTTGATTTTTCTTATATAATATTTGTTAACCTCTTCTGCCGCTCTGTTAAATTGTCATGCCATCATATATTTCCCCTAGCACTATTGTGAAATATTTCGTGACAACTTTTCACTCTTCGTTAGAAGTTTCAAAACCACAGTATAAGGTGAGTTGACACATCGTAATAGGGATATTTGGCAGTGGAATATATCCATCACTTTATTAGCTCGATTGTTCTCAGATACTTAACACTTCACTTAGCAGCCTTCAAATATCTACTTAGTATTTTCCTTTTTAATTAATGATAATTCGTTTTCGCCTTCAATTACCTCTTTGAATTTTGTTATCACTTGCCCTGTAAATAGGTATCCAGTTGGACAATAATATTGTATTATGGTTATTGTAATTATTATTGTTATTATCAGCTTATAAAGTCAATAAGGTGACAATTTTATATTATTATTATGTCCCCTGTGCAGCATGGGTTTGTTGGGGGCAAGTCTACAGCTACCAATTTGGCTGCTTTCAAACACTGGGTATCCCATGCACTAGATAATCAACATCAGGTTGACGTTGTTTTTAGGGATTTCTGTAAAGCCATTGATAGGGTACCACATCCATTAATTCTGCACAAAATCAGAACATTCGGAATTTTCTCGTGCTTGATAGAAATTATGAAATCTCATCTCTCTCACCGGAGAAATTACGTAGAATATTAAGGCTTTGAATATTATTATTACAATTATAATAATAATTAGAATTATAATTATATTATAATTGAAACGCTTGAGGATTGTAAAGTTTTGCAGAACAATGTAGCCCTGCTTTATCAATGGAGTGCTGCCAATAGGTTGTCGTTGAACACGGGTCAATGTAGAATAACGACATTTGCAAGAAAACAGAATCGTATTTTATTCTACCATGTGATAGATAGGATTTTGTTAGAACAAGCAAGTCTACAGCTACCAATTTGGCTGCTTTCAAACACTGGGTATCCCATGCACTAGATAATCGACATCAGGTTGACGTTGTTTTTAGGGATTTCTGGTAAAGCAAACTTTGAATCGGACGCCAAAAGAAAACTGAGACGAGGAGAAGAGAGAAAATTCCATTCTATTCGAGTACCCTCATAAATGAATTACTATTTCCTTAACTGCGTGACGTCCTTCTTTTATACCACAATATCGATCAGATTAGCTGATATATGTATTAATACTTAGAGCTACCACCAATATATTTTACAATGAATATGTAATAAAATAAGCATTATTGTAAATAAAGTATTTGCGCTAATTTTGTTTGTATAAATATCCCTTATTTTAATGTGGTACATTTCTCCAGAACCTACTTTTTAATGTTCGACTATAGAAAACCTTCTATATTTCTATATTTTACATTCTCCGCAGATATTATAACCATAATGTCCGAGTTGTTGCTATTTGATCCACTAAATTACTTCTATCTTTTGTTGCTACTTGAAATTTCTTTTTCATAACGTAATTTTATAATCCCGTCCTTTTAATGGCACACAAAAAAATAATGATTACAATTATTGTTGCTACTACTTTTACCAAATATGAAAAAATGACCGATGTCGGAGTATAACATTAATTAATAGACGTACATATATATATGTATGTATTATACACGTAAGCAAAACGTATCTTCTTTGTTCTTCCTTCCGAAATGTAAGCCTATGCAAATTAAAGTACAACATTCGCATCAAGTAAATTTGCGTTTCCCATTTACATACCGAGAATAATTGGATTCCGAAACGAAACGAATTATTTAGTTTAATATACGGCATATGTATGTAGAAGCGCTAACGAAAACAAAATGTACCTATATAGGTATACATACATATATGGTACAATTTGCCGCTAGCAATGTACCTATGCCTATGTATGTATATATATATATACATATGCCTCTATTCTTCGCGTATCTACACACATTTCAGCTTTCTAGACAATTATAGAGATACAGGCAGGGAAGATTTAGCCTGAAATGTGTGTAACCTAGTCGTATTTGAAATAGCAACATATAATACTCGTTTACAGAACTTTATCATCTTGAATTTTACGTTATTGAAATATAGGAAACAATGCAGAACCTTTAATACGCGATTACAAAATTTCTATTGGGTTTGATTGTTGAAGGATGTGCAAACTATACCAGATGTATATCTATTACTTGTCAATTATATTTTATCATATAATCTCTCGCTCAGATACAACTGGTATCTACGCTTTATGATTTAGCTTCCTTAATGCTACGCACAACCATTGTCAACTTTGATGTTAAACCTCCTGTTAAACTATAAAATACTAGGGCGATTGATTTTATTCATCCAATTATATTTTAAGACATTTCACGAGAAAATACTTCCCCTTGGGTAAAAATGAATATGTAATTACTAAGGTTCGACAAACGCGGGTCTTGTTCGCTGAAGGAACAGTCTATACACTGCGTTTGTCGAAGGAAGGCGATAGACGTATACGAGTTGATGCATGTCTGCTCCGTCACATGACTGTTCTTTCAGCGAACAAGACGCGCGTTTGTCGAACCTGAATGAATGAAATACAGACTGATACAGATGAATTACATAGAGGAGGAGTGATAAAAGTTTATCTGGGTGAATTTCAACATACAGCAATTGAAAGCAAGTTTTCTCAAGTTTGGCGCCCTGCTAGAGCAGGAATGAAATACAGACAGAGTACTTTCTGATAAATATAAAGAATGGTTTTTATTTCATGACACGTTTGTAATAAAAATTGCCAATTGCACCAATTCATAGATATCAATACTTCTCTGGATTTTAAAGATGATGCATTATGTAGGCAATACGTTTATCATCATTCTAACAACATGGAACTTGATCAGAGATATCGAAACAAAAAACTGATAATCAACAACCAACTGAAAGCTTGATTTGAATTACCATCAGTACATAATAGAAATCACGTTGTTACGACAACGACAGCTGTGATGCTAAGAAACATAAAAACTCTAAAATCTTTGGGATTACCCACTGATCGTTGGGATACGCTAGTACGTTATATAGTTCACACTAAATTAGACGTCAATGGAAGTTACAAACAACAGGAAAGTAGGAGTTATCTACAATGAATGAATTGTGTTTTTGATCGCTGCCAATTTTTATGCAAAATATTTTGACAAAAAAAAACAGTAACCCGCACACCACTAAAGGAATACACACACATAGTAGTAAAGGCGACCAATTGTTTACCATGCAAAAAATCACCTGCTCTGTATAAATATTTTAAATTCTCATGGCTGTCTATCTCTGAATGGGAGCAGGAAGTAAAACGATTCAATTTGTATCAGAGTTGTCGCGGTCGACCTCAGAAAGCAATTAACGATTATAAGTCGTAGATTCTGCTTCTCAAAATAATTTTATTACAAATAAAGCATGCGAATTATTAGGTTTGATACTGTGTGGCTAGACTTACCACGGGCCCAATTTGGATATAAGGTATTATACATGACAAACAAGATTGCCAAGTTAACATTATATGCCATAGGAAATATCACTCATTATTTGCAATCTGTAAGTATTTGTATTTCTGGGTTTTAAATACCTTCAAAGATTCACTTTTCTAATCTAGATTTCAACAATCCAGCAGCAGTCGATATGTTGATTGGTTGAGAAATATTTTACAATCAGTTGTTTTTTTTTTTTGGTCATATCAAAACTTACCAACATAACAAAAATCCACCGAAGATGGCTTATTGCTGGCAGTGTCCAAAATTCCAATCAATCACAGCAACAGACTTGCTCATTTGTGTCATCAAATTTAGAAAATGCTTTATCAAAGTCTCGAAATCAAAAAGTTAAAATCAGATCCAAAAGATCTTTACTTCAAAGCGGTATTCTCAGTAAACAATCTGCAGGCCCTTTTTCATTGCCCCAACCGCCTTGTGGGTAGAAGTAAAGGGTTATGAAAGACTAATTCCGTGATATATAATTTAAATTTCTTTTCAGTCATAACAATTTTCTAATGCTCCTAATAGTTTGGGAATGTCAAACTTTTCTGCAGGGGCAAATGAACTTTTAGATGAATCATCTTCCACTAGTGCCCGCAGATGGTGATTATACATGAGGCCCAGTGGTTTCGCACGAAACCCATTCCTCACATTATCATGTCCTGCACGGAACGTTTCAATAATTTCTGCATTGTCCGTTCGTTAGCGGTTCCATTCCCAAACTCAAAGTTCAACAGTAACACTGTATTGTGATCCGGTCCAAACTTATATAAAGAATTGTTCTTAATTAGTCGAGAAAGACCAGAACAAACATTTTGCTGTAGAAATTATGGTAATCGGGATACCTAGGAAGTACTGGTACACCAAACTTCTAAAACCGAGATTAAACTCCAAGGTGGCACATTTTTTGAGAGATTTTCTTGCAATGCAGCCATTTTGTTTCTCCTTAATATTACACCATCCATTGGATGTACATATCTGAAGTACTTAATTAGAAAACTACTTTCACTATTCGCAGACGCGCGTTTCGCGGTCATACCGCTCATCAGTGCGACTGTGTAAAGTAGTTTTCATTTCTATAGAAGCTCTATATAAACCCGGGTGTTAGATGTTCGTACATATGAGAGTTCAATTACTAATTATTCTACTTCTACTTCTGTAGAATCAAAATAGCCGCAAAAATGCGTAATTAGTACATTATGGCCGAATTTCGTAATTGAACTCTCATATGTACGAACATCTAATATCTGAAGTAAGTAGTATAGTGGGTAGGCAATAATGTTTGAGAACATATTACAAACCGCTGTTCTAATAATTTTATACGATTGTGATGGATCGTACTGCAATGTCTTTTACGTAAATTAAAGAGAAGGACCTTTCCGTTTAATTACCGTCGAAATACTAAAAACCTCTGCCGACGGTTCTATAAATAACCGGAACTAATATCCAATCAAAAAAAAAAAGAGATCATTAATCACTCAAAATCGAAGTTCATTTAAATTAGTCCTTGCAATGGTTGTTGACAGAAGCACTAGTGAAGTTCCATCACAAACTGAGAACCGTAGTGTAGAGGCGATTCTCCGCCATCTAGGGATGCTGCATTCTCTTACCGAACTAAAATCCAGAAAACGAACGAGTAAATTGCATGTCACTCCAGGAAAACAAATAGGCCGACGTGAAATTTGTTTTAACTAGTTGAAGAGAATTTCATTTTAGCCTGAAACTTGTAGGAGCGAGTATTAGATGTGATTTAAACAACCTTTTGACGGTTTAGACATTTTGTACTAGTACACAGGATTTCTTTTTCCAATTCCGAACCACGAAAAATCATCTCGTCATCTCATGATAATGATCGAAATGAATGACAAATTATCAGCTTTGTAATATTCGAGTGTGAAATTCTGCTTGAATGCGTGAATGTAATTAATGCCAAGTAATATTTTTTACTTGTAAATTTTAATTTAAAAGTAACGAAAAAAGAAGAGAGATAAAAGTTTATATGTCTGAGAAGGAACTGTTTAAATTCTTCTGTGGAGGGGTTCAATTTTAATAAAACTTCGCATTCAACATATGTGTATGACTCTTTTGTTGCGCTACTACGTATGGCAAGTTTTTTATACGTTCTCCTTTTTACGGGTTGAAAAGGTTAAAGGCATATGTCACTGAAACCTGTCATTCCGATGTAAATACGTTTCGAAAGGTAAGCAAACCTGCTGTTTGTGTCAGTCCCTCTTTATTGGCTTCCTTTTATTTCGACGCGCGACGATGTGTTTGCGATGACATGTAATTACATATTAGCCAAAAAGTAAGCTACATGTTCATTTTTAATGAAGTTTGGACAAAAATATATAACGACACGGATTAGAATATTTATGCGCCTTCCGAAATGAGATCCTCTCCAGTACATCCACAAGAATATTACCTCAACATTCTGGTTTATACTAACACTAACTTACAAGTAAATTAGGACTATATAGATGCAATTGACACAGATTATGGGTACTTTCAACTTGTACTAGGTTAGTATTATTCACAAAACCTTTGACATAGCAACTTAACACCAACCAGAAGGTGCTAAATAAAATGGGACATAACTATCGCATGAATTTAAGAAAGTAAGATATAACTATTAAATATTTTTCAAAATATTAACACTATGTACAATGTAGGGATGTATATCTTGAATACGACGACGATATGAAAGACAAAGTCGTGAAGTTAAACTTGTTTCATATACCCAGTACGTTTTTCATTGCTTCTTAGAGTTCAAAGACGTGATGTGATATATTGTACCTTAGTTCCGAATGCTACTTCTTCAGAATTATATCACTAGCTGGCATTCAGGTAGAACAAACTGTTGTACCTTAGGTGCAGGTGTGTCTGGAGACAGGAAGATAAAGGAAATATTGGTTTTGCAAGTTGATCAGAATGAAACTACCTCCCTCAATTTTCCTCTTGTTTTTGTCGAAACTTCTTCAAATAAGTTTTCATTTCACGTTATTTGCATTATGATTTTTCTTTTCATTGAATTGGAAATGGTATTCCCTTATTAGCGGCAACATTCTCTGATAAAATTCATATAATATAATGAATGGTTCACCAGCTCAATATGTATAAATATGGTTTGAGGTTAACATGATCATTTTTACCAGGGAATATTGCCGCTTATGCATTTCTTACTAAATTAACCAAAATTATGCTGTTGTATGTTTCCAATAGTTGTTTCAAACTGCCGATAAGTAAATTCAGCGAAACACCACATCCTAATGCTAATGATTCGCAAGCCGTCACTATTTATTTATCCTGTTATTTCCTTTTGCCCGTCTAGTTGCTGTCTTAATCTATTTCTTCAAATTAGCTCTTCTCTTGTTCCATCAAATTCTCGAAAGTGTGAGACATTTTCGCATTTATTCCAGTTGCCTCTCTCAATCAATAATTCTCGCTTCTGTCACCAAGAATCTTACATTCTCTGTGGTTAGGTTTAAGCTACACGGGTTCCTGTAAATTTCCTGCCCCCTCCTGAGGCTGTGAGGTAGCCTGCTGGGCCAGGCAGATTGGATCCCCTCCTATTAAGGATATGTGTGCTGAGATGGATATTTCCATGGCAGTGTTGGGGAACAGAGTATGAAAACTATGCACTTCCCAATCATATTGGCGAATTGGTTTTAAGAGAGCTTACGTATAAAATGCCGTATATCTGAGATTTCAGAAGTAGGATAAGTTTTCCTCCGGCGCAACAAATAGATCCGTTCCCCACTAGCATTGATTAAGTACAAAAATCCACCAATACTGAATTTACACAAAATCAAGGATGTACTCCTTTTGTCATAAAGAAAAAGATCGCATGTACTTCTTTCTAAATCTGGGACAAGCAGCCTATACTTAGCTTATAGTCTCTCCGAAGGTTTTTGCATGAATGATATTGAGAGATAGAGGCCGTAAGGTTCCAATGATAACTGCTATAAGTATCTACTATAGGCATCAATATTCCAACATTATTAAGTGTTCCTTCCTGTGCCCTTTAAGTACCTTATGGTCTGCTGTGCACCTCCAGAGTCAGCTAGCGAAGCAAAACCTGTGACTTGATCAAATAAGCAGATTTTGAAAAGATATTTTAATCATCTTTTACAACATAATTCATCAGCACCAGATACATCTGGTCTTGTATTATTAGACAATTATGAAAGTCGCATTTCCATTGACATTAAAAAGAAGAAGGAATGAGTAGGCTGGAGTTGACAGCCACTGGTTAATTCCAAACCTTCTACAATAGGTTCGTGAATGATTGAATGGGAAATCACCAGGTCTCAGTAATGCAGACGATTCATCCATCACTGAGTCTCCTTGCTCAATCAAATGCTGATGGTTCCTCACCTGTTACTTCTACGTCGTTATATGGAAACAAAGGAGATATTATTTCGAGTTTATTAAAAAGATAATCTGAAATGCTGAGGCCTCGCCTAAAAGCTTCTCATCAGAAGAATTCAAAAATTAAACGATGCAGGAAAAATAACGGGTGATATGAAAGGTCAGTAAAACAGTACAAATGAAGGCAATAAAGAGACCGCTGGACAAACTGGAAACAGAAGTCAATTACTGGAAGGATGTTTGATGAATCATCAAGCGATGAACGCGACGATCGCACCAAATCTCCAACAACATTGTCGAAACTATAAACTGATGGGTTATTTCGATAAGAGGTTTGTAAATATTTCTCCATAAATTCATATGTATTATATTATCATTTTATAAGGAAACATTAACCTGTGAATGTAAAGCTATATAATAATAGAAATCGGAATTTTAGCGATATAGACATATAAATACCACAATTACAGGACAAAGTTCCTTCGATAATTTTACCTATCCTTTAAATTCCTTAAATTTGCACATAATATAGCTAAATTTTGACCCCATTCATAACGTATAAAATTATAGCTCTCATTGGGGAATGTTAATATAATACTCAAAATTTTATATACTTGCCTAGCGAATATGAAACCATTTCAGTGTTACTAGCAGTAACAGTAAAAAATAATGACATTCCCTATTGCGGCTGCAGTATACCGTAATGTTTCCATGTAATTGTGCAATATCTCTTCGTTCCTATTTTATTAAATCGACTGTATAAACCGTCAGCGATATCGCGTTTATATAATGGAAAGACAATTTAAATTCAATTAGATGTTCCTAAACTATACGCACATACACATACAATTAAAGGGCATTAGAGACTTCTATGTAAATTGTTACAATGGATATGGTATTTATTATTGATTGTCATTGATTTAGGAAGATTTGTCCGTGCATTTGATTTTACTTTCAGGATGATAATAGATCTAATAGCTTATTACCAATTTCTATTAACAAAGGAAAGTACTTTTCGATTCAAATGGAAAACAACAGGAGGTGAGAACTGAAGGAATACATTAGTTTGATTTAGCTGAAACATTACAGAATAATAAAGCATCGGTTGCCAGGTTTTGTAGGTCTGCGGGAAGTGCATAACTTTATTTTAAATGACTAATGAAACATTAATAAAAATATATATGGTACACATAACACAATGATTAAAAGAGATATGTCATACAAATTTGCAATTCTAGCTCGAATTCTGGTCGAAGCAACCAGAAAGTTAAGTGTATTATACTATGGAGATGATGCTGCAAATATTGACTGCTAAAAATGAAAGTGATTTACAGAGATTGCTGTACAAGTCTAACCTAACTGTGAAGTGCGTTATCGTGATCTCGACGTCAACAACAGGAGCGATAGTTATAGCAAGGGATACAGAAACATGTAACGATTCACTTATCTGAGAAGTGAAGCAGAACCGAAGATCTGATAATCTCCATGAACCAGATTATGAAGACATCAGAATAAATATGCGATACAAAACAGATATAAAATATTATAAATGGGTAGAGACGAGAAGATGTCTGGAGTGAACACGTTGATAAAATATATGAGAATAGGGTTGTGATATAAATAATCTAGAAAGCCTCCTAGAAGATGGTGGCAAACTTGGATATCGTCATCGACCAATAATAAGACCAGATAAATATAACGTGTTCTTACTTAGTCGAGGCTAGAAGGGGAAGAATAAAAGAGGAAAGAGAATTAGAAGAAAAAGGAAGATATGCCTAGGTGAATAAGTAAGCATTAAGGAATGCAATTAATTAGTTGGAAACTTTTTATACCAAAGGAATACTGGATATTTTAACTTTCGGCCTAATGTTGGAAAAGGAGAAGTATGCATGAGACAGAAGTCAGCAAGGATAAGTACCATTAACAAGTTAAAAATTTTATTTAGGGACTAATTTGATAGAGAGAACGGTACAATAACAATGAACAAGGAATTGAGCTTCAATACATTGTTACCAGCCTTTTAAGCTTTTGTTAAAATTGTAAATAACAAAGGCAATGATACAGTGTGGATAACCCACCACGTTGGTAATTACGAAGACAATCCAGGCCATGATAGCCCAGTGAAAACGGCATATGTTACGGTCGTAAAAAAGTAACAAGGCACCACTCTCCAATTGTGATACTGGATCACCCCTACAAGATTGGAGTCGGAAAGACAAATAAAGACGGAGCTGGGTCAAGTAATCGACGGTTAACAGCACTTTATTGTCACTTACTGTTTATGACAAAAGAACAGAAAGAAAGACAATCAAGCTAGTTCACACGCTTCGGTAGCCGATTGAGTTCCAACGGCCTTACAGCCACCTTACAGCTTAGCTGAACGTAATTATAAATAGGAATGTATATATATCCGCGTGATAGTCTGGAATATCCACCCCCTTCAAATACTAATAAGGAAATACTTACTAATAACTGTAACAGTAGAAAGAGAAACCCTGTTTACTCGAAACCAATGTGAACCAAAGTGTTAAAATACTAAAATAATTGAATGTGCACAAACGTAAAGAAACCCCTGTATACTCGCACACATTTCTAACTTAATATTAATTACGAGTTTCTAGAGAATTGTTTCCCAAAAACTCAACGATACAAAATATAAATAAAAGTAAATAACACTTAGCGTGATGCATATTTCTGTGGTCGACTTTGCACGGCGCGGTTTTCGGTATACGGACGGAAGTAGTCGAAGACGGCGAATTTTCTCGCCCGTGAGGAAAAGATGTCGGAAAAACTAGTTTCTAGCTCCTAGCTCCTACGATAGTTTTAGCAGCCTAAAATAATTATACCAGCCGTTACTAGATCACACTAGTTCTCTTCTAGTTTACACTGGCTCACACTAGCTCTCTATAAGAACGTGAAAGGGTGATATTACGTCATCGAAATTTCAAAAAGAAAGAAGGACTCACCTCCGATTGAGGGAAAAGCAACGTGGACGATTAAAACTATTTCTAAAAAATGTTGGATTTGTTTTTCTCGTAATCGCACGAATTTGTCTCGATTACCTAATAATTTATAATTATTGTAATCGTAGAATCACAGTATATATTAGGTATAATAAACATAGTATTCTTTAAACATTGATAAATTTTGAGACAACCGCTTTACTATTGGATCGAAGTATACTGTATTTAAGAACGCGTTTTGAATACACTTGCAATATTCGATATTTCATATCGCATTGAAAAGTGGATGTCAGTTCGGCAAAGATATAAAGTAGAGTTAATTTTACATGCTAAATCCTTTTATTTACGCTGAAACAAGCAATTTCTCACTTATTTGCACCTGTTACGCATTAATAATCTTGTGCATTTTATGTGGGAAATGAGGTCCCGCATTTTCTTCTGAGGATTACAGTAAAAACTGTTCAAACAACGAACGATGAAGAAACCTCCTCCAATTGTATTTACGTATAGCGGCGTATCTTCGAGATATTCATCAATTACACCTTCATTTATGCAGGATGCATTCGAGGACCTTGAAGCTTATTGCAGGGTATATTATTAATCCTGTAATGGACGAGGAGTTATAAATTTGTATATTTCCTGAAAGCACTCCAGTTTAGGATGCAGCGTCTAGATATTTACGTATTTAATATGGTTTTCCTTACAATCACAAGCCTGGGAATTACAGAGGGTGCTGTTGGATGTAGATAAATGCAACTTAAATATGATACCTGAAATAAAATATGAATAGCTTGAGGCAGATACTTACATATGCTAGACATCCGTTTGCGTGTCTTGAGACCAAGAGAAAAACTGTATTGATTACATACGTCAGTTTGCAAAAATTTACAGGTTCGTTAAGGTGTTAATTTTTAACGCAATATTTAGCGCTTGTAATATTAATCTAATTCTATATTGCGTATGCACAGCTCTACTTAAAGTTTACAGTTTAGATTTCGTTTCGTCTATAGTCCTAGTTCGAATAAAATAAAATCGCTTTCCCCATTCTTTATTTTTACCGAAGCGTCGGTATGGTAAGCGAAACTTTAACATTTGGTGACCGAAAGCTTGACAGTACATGCATTGAAAACGCAAATTTCAGACACTTCTAAAAATTGTTTGAAACGTCCATTTTTCTATCCAGCACATAACTGTCCTTTCCAAATTAAAATTACAGGAAAGCTATTTTTAAGCAGCTTACTAGATCTTCCTTCAAGCATATATGTATGTCTTCCTTCAATTAAACCCTTAATTAAGGTTATGGAATCCGTATGACCAAAAATAGGACTAAAATAAAAAGTCGTCTTTTGAACATTGCTACAGACTCCAGAACGTCGGATAAGGGTAACTTAGCAACGTCGCGTATTCTAGTGCTTTACTTATTTATTATTGCTTTGTAAAATGATCACTATATCGTTTGCAACGGAATTGCTTCTGATATCATACTGCATAGAAATATACTCTGCCTAGCTTAACACTTCACTGAAGTAACAGAAAAACTGTGCGCATAGACTCCAATTATGATTACTGCTTCATCTTCATCCTCTATATTGTCATATTACCTGAGGTTACAATTATTTCGAACTCAGCTAGCGAAAATACGCGTTCCTGTTCACTGTATAAACCTTTCTAAAGCTTAAATGAAGTGAAAACTTGAAATCCACACTATTTAGCCCTTTTAAATTTTATTGATCATAATCTCATAAGTTGCGGCGGAAGTACCAGTGGACGTTGGTAACGGAGTAGTATTCACTCAAACACAACTTTAGAATACGAGATTTTCCAATTTCAATCCCTCTTTTCATGGGAGCAATTGACCTCAACGTAATACTTTACTCTTACGCTGTGAACTCCAGACGAGAATTTAATTTTGCTTAAAATAACATCCGTGCATAGAACGTTGAATATGTCCATGTAAGTACTTACATTCTGCGGCGGAGGTTATTATTTTCACAATGGGAATATGCAGAAACTCATATTCTAGAAATCTGCAAACTAGTTTTATTTCAATCTGAAACAATTTGAAGACAAAAACCTAGAGGATGTAATTTCTTTGCCAATATTTGGCACATATGTTTATACATTGAAGTGAATCTATTTTATCCGTCCAATTAATTATGTATGTTACTGCCGATGTATTTGGTGGTCTCTGTTTTCAAATTCAATTTTTGTCCATTGTGGAGCACACGATAACATAAACATTTATAAAGCTCATGAAAGTCAAATTTTATTGCAAATAACTTTTGTAGCGAATTTTCCGTCCGTCGCTTTTATGTCTTTGAATAGGTATGCAATAAAAAAGTAATACACTTTTATGACTCTAATCGTTTATGTATATATTATTTCCCAATCTGAAAAAATATTTACAAGTCGGTTTAAGTTTTAAAGTGGAGATATTGTTATTTAAAATATGCTTACATACATTAGTATTGGTAGCATTGTGTGTATCGCAGAATAGGATTCTTTTCTGAATATTGGAATATATTGCAGTGATTTGAAGTTTTGATTTTATTTTTAAGATTATTACAAGTCCATTAATTTTTATATCAGGTGCTACTTATCACCTTCAGCAATTCTATTCCAATGCTAAATAATAATATGAAATATGTATTACTTTTGAGAAAGGATAGAAACGAAGCAATACAATAACTAGCATGGTTCAACAGCGCCTTGCCACCTGATTCAGACATAACATTTCTTGTACAGTATTTGATGTTGAATTCGACCGCAGAATTGCTTTAACACATTATAATTTCGAGATATTTGAATCTCAATATACCAAAAGGACGGTTTGTCGTTGTTATTTGAGGTTATGTTATAAGGACAACGAACTTTTTTCCATATCTACTATAATATCATTTAATACTACTCCTCTCCTTCAAAGTCCATTTCCGTTTGTTACGATCCGCCTTTCTTTCTGCAATCTATAGCACTTCGTAAGCATTATACAGCATAGCCGAATATAGCCAAGTTTTTTGTCTCTTATAGATATTTATTTCTATGTCGTTTTCGTACTTTTGCGTTGTACTTAATGGTTACACTGTGAAAGTCCAACACGTATCGAATAACCAAAAACACAGTTTTTTCTTTGTTTTGAAATTAATTAGTTTCCGAATTGTGTTGAGATTGAGCTAGCACAAGTGTCGTCGAAGTATTCAATCCTTATATCATAAGGAAATAGGAAAGAACTCTATATAACTGGATTTGGTCATTTTGCCTTATACCCTCATTCTAGTTCTCGTTCAAATTTGGTGTAGTGAATTTAAGTTCGTAATCACTGAGTTTCGCCACCAGCGCTATACGGTCATATAATATACACGTGTATGCAATTCGCAAATTGAACATTTCCAGGATACATTGTCCGACAAACAGTCAGCACTACCATGCAAATTTCATTGTCTTTTGGAAAAGGTTAATGCGTTAGGACAGTAAATTCTATCTCAGCGTCCTCAGCCTTTCGAATTTCCTCCAAGCGATTATTTCTTAGTACTAACTTCCAAATCAAATAGTCGAAGAGTTGTGGCTTTAAAACAGCAAATTACACAATTAAATTCTTGTTCACCTTTACCTGTATATCACCAAATGTCCAAGGAGATAATTCAAGTCGAATATAAAAATATACTGCGCCATGTAATTGATACGTAGTTGTCGATGCCCTAAATTTGATTTAAACAACAATGTTAACTGATTGGAAGATTCTATGGTATCTAGTTACGATACAAATATTGCTTACTTACTCATTAATTTTCCTAGAACGGTAAGAAATATTTTCTTTAGGATATTTCGCAGTTCTCCTTAGTTCTATCTTTCTTCATATTTTACTCTTTCTATCAGGAAACTCCAGTAATTTAAATTGCTCGCTATTTGCTGACGTATGCAATAATTATATTATACAAAGTACATTCTGTCTTGGTAGACTAGGGCAACTATGTAGCTAATATTACCATTTGAATATTATTTACGTTTCTTAATATAAATCATGATATAAAATTTAATATTGGACTTTCGCAAAATGAATAGGAGGCATAAACATTTGAGAGAAATTTTGCGTATTAGATAGTCCTACACTGAAAGAAATAATCTACTAAATTCACCAAATTTAATTGAAAATCGGTTAAATTCAACAATTTACCACTATGATCCCCAATCCATAAGGAAATAATGCAGATGACCCGTAGTTCATAGTCATTTTCTACTGGATACTTTTTCTTATTATTGTTGTATTATTAGTTGTTTTCGTTATTGATGTACTAGTTCAGAGTCTAGTAACGGTATTATTACCTGAGAAAGTAATTATGTAAAATACGCAGGCGAAATATATCGTAGGGATGCCGTGTGATGTCCTTTTGAAGTTCTATACCCGATCGTCGATAATAAACTCCACAAGAACTCGACTGCCCATAATGTAATGTTTGAATTATAAATTTCAAATATTTATATATCGATTATTTGAATAATTTTATATAAACGATATTGTGCCAAATTACATATTATGTTGAGTTTTATATTCTGATAAAATAAAAGTATCAATCTTTGGAACACCCTTCATAACTGGAATTTCATTATTGCTTTGATCCAGAGCCCTAAACGGAAAGACAAACATAATAATGATTGATTTATGGTAAGGATATAAAATTCAGTAAGAAACAATTAGTATAACTTACTAACAAAATAATAATTGTCTCTTATCTTATCTTAGGGTATAACATACCTAAATACGAATTCAGAAACAGCAAATACTTATACGTAAATTCGTATACGTGCGGTAATATCTGTACTTCACGTAACTAGTAAATGTGTACTTCGCTTTCGTAACTGTTATGCTCTTGCATATTTACCGAAGCAAATATTTCACTGCACCATTTGTTCCTATTTCTGTAATATCGAATTGAAACTGTCCCAATGTAAATCTTCATTGCCTTGTGGAGTATAATACATTCGCAGATATCTAGCTGATAACATTTTGTTGTAAAGTTTTCTTGAGAAATAGTGCCATGTTCTTATTTGCGATGCATTTGACGTTCCATGTTCGCAAATTTACGTAAATTTATGGATGGATTCTACAATTTGTTGTCATCGTTTTACATCTCCTCTGGGATCTAGACTGATTGTAGCATAGAATAGTAATATTCATGAATTCATCAACTGAAGGTGATTGCAAGTACTGTAGTGTATTTACTGACAATATATCACTTCTCACCACACAATTGTTACAAAGCTAGCAAAACATGTCTCACCGAATTTATTGGTGAGACATGTTTTGCTAGCTCGAGACATAACTGTATTGCACCTATTTATCCCACCTTCTTCCTTACTATACAACTTAACAACTTAACTACAACTTAACAACAAGCTTAAGCAAATATTTTCCCGCTCCGAAGCTGCTATAAAGCCCCTCCCTGGTAAGCTACAATTGTAAAGTGGACGGTCAGAAAAAGTACCTACTACAAACGGCTTTCCGGTTCAAATGACTTGAATGTTAAAAAGTATCGTTATTTGATTAATTTCCCAAAAAAGATAAAACAAATTAAAATGCTAGCTACCCTTCCTACGAATAATATTACTTAATTATTATTCATTATAATAAACGGAATAAACTAGATTGATTGATTGGATCAGTCCCCCTCGCGATTTAAAAGATTTGTAGTTTCACTTATGTGTATCGCTTCGTACGCATCAAGTTGTCGCGGTGAATCAACCTGTGTTATCAATTTTAAATTTTCCATTTTTATAAATAAGAATGAGGGGACTGTGGCTGAAATAATATATAAAATAAATAAAATCACCCTTGCCACACATTTGGGAAAGATCCAGATACATATTTCGGCTGCTAAGTTGCCATCCTCAGCGAAAAACTGGGGAATTCAGTATCACTAGCGAATCCGGCTAATATACGACGAACACTACATAACTAACACTGTACAACACTGAAGCTCTGCACAATGAATATCACACACTGAACGGGCGAAACACGTCCAAAACACGGTTGACACTGAACTCCCATTAGGGGAGAGTGTATTTATACTAATTGTTGCCTAAATTTCATGCTCTATGGAGCGTGTCAATATGGTTGAATGATCCTACACAAATCCAAATGTAATTTAATAGCTCGTACAATTTGGAATTAAAAATGTTGTAAGGGTAATTTTATTTATTTTATGTATTCTATTTTTAAGCTGTGGCCCGTGTCGTGCATATGCTTTGCGATACATAACGGATACTTAGTAGGATACATTCGTTAAGTATCGCGAAGCATATGCAAGACACTGGACACGACATAAAAATTAAAAATTCTAAAGTAATAGGACAAGTTGATTCACCACGAAAACTTAATGCGTATGAAGGGATATACACTTCTAGTGAATCTGACACGTGATTTTCAATCTGTAAAGTATAAAACCCAAAAGAAGTGAACGTGATTATGATGTGTCTTAGGTTAATAATAAAATTAGCAGGATTTCAATGATGAGTAAAAGGAGTAAGATAATTTTTTCTTAACTCATAGAGACATGGGAGAAACAAAACTTCTTGAGGTAATTTGTGTAAAGGACTTTGAATCTCTCGATAGGAGAAAATCATATTTTGACACGAATCGATTTTTTTTCTAGTAATCTGTATTCAATAAGATTGAAACAACATAATCTGAGAGACCACTCAAAAACTTTTATTCCACCAGTTGCAACGAAATTTATTGTTCTCCGTGCGTTTTCTCGCCAAAATGTAGTAATGTAATAACATGTATGCAGAACCAAGTTTAAAGCGTGTTTAATACAGTGATGAGGCAACATATCGACTGTGGTTAGCTAGGATATACAATAATTCTTTAAATATTTATCCTAGAGTATAGTAAGTACCCCAAACATATGATATTTTTACCCTTCATTGCTTTGTTCTATCTTCGATATATGGTTCTCTCTACATCATTCTAACCTTTCGTGACTGCACTAAGCAGACAGATCACTCTGGATAGTAATACGAGAACATAAACTACACAAAAGAGAGAATATTGCTGGAAAAGTAGTTAGTTCTCCTCATTTAGTCAATAATTGATCCCGTCTTTGGATCTATACAGAGTGATTTCCTAAGAGTTAGCAGTGATGCCCATATATTTTGGATGTTTGTAGTACAGTCCCTTTTATCTAGTTGCATTGATTTTTCATTATCTGTTTTCTTCAGTGCACATATGCCAGGATTGCATAACTCTATGATTTCGGCTATATACCATAAATAATAATATAATAAATAATAACAGTTAGAATCAGTCAAGTGCCGTGAAACTGCACTTATTCGTATCCATATCCGCTGTTACAGTGGCTTATTGGACAAAATTGTTTACCTTCGTAGAGAAAAATGTATTGCATTTCTGTTGGCCTGCTCAAAGAGGATCCTGTTAATTTACATTACGGATTTTATTGATATATTTATATGCAAATGAAATATAGAGGAAGTATTGAAACTTAGTATAACACTTTTGGTGTATGCGCGTTACCCGATTGGGATATTTCTAATGAATAACTCAACCGTCTGCAAACCGACTAAATCTTAACATCAGCGATGAACGTTTAATCGAAACATAGATTATTTTAACTAATAAACACTAATTTTTAACGGAAAGTATTATTCTAGAATTTTGCATTTCTGCACTATTCAGCGTAGTTTCGATTGTCTCAAGGGAGCCTAATATTTCGACTTTAGTACTTTACCAAATACGATTTTATGGCGTAGTACTATAAATAATTTCTTGATATTCCTGCTTTATAGCGTACATTTACATCACTTCCTAAAACTGAATTTCTAAACATTGATCTAAGAAGTATCGCTAGATTTAAGCATTGAACACTTACATCACATTTACATGAAAAACGGCATGCCTGAATTTATATGCATACAACGTTACTTACGAGTCTGCATATTAAGTTCTAGTTAACCCAATTTCGCCACTACTACCGCTATATAGTGCTGGCGTAATTCAACTGCACGAAACAAACCAATAAACGAGTTGGTGTATGTTGCATATTAATATCAAATTCGTACATATCTTGCTTCAGCATCGGTACTATACATTAGATGTACATCCTGGGATCTCATTTAACGGATGCGCTGAACTGAGATGCATGTTTGTTACAGGCTCCTGTAATGAACCACTTGGAATGGAATCCGGCGCTATTGCAGACGACGCCATCACTGCGAGCTCTTCATATGTACCTAATGTTGGCCCCAGAAATGGCAGGTAATTATTATCATTATATTTGCGTATTTGTTGATTCCGATGAAGGTATCCTGTGTTTGAAATTCCTGTATGCTCATGCGTCATACAAGCGTCTATAGCTGCGAATTGAGATACATTAGTTATCACTTATCACCGTCCTAAATGGAGATTAATTATTAAGGAGAACTACGGCGTGAGGAATAAAGTATTCTTGTATAAACACTGTAGAATAAATAAATTTGTCTGTAAGCTAATAATATCAAAATTTGTTTACAAAACACAAAGCAGAGCTAATTTAGTAATTTTAAAGGTATAGTGTCATTTTTAAATTATTGCAAATAAGTACATGAATGAATAACTTCTGACGAGAACTGATCCTGGACAGTTACACTGTGCTAATAAACTACAAATAGACACCAGTGCACACTTATAATTCATCCAAAAAGGCTTTATAAGTTCTTTTTTGTTTTACTTTAGTATTAGGAGTACGAAACACAGGAATCAGTATGAAATCCATAGCGGTGTTTCTAGGCACATCATTCAATATCCTAGCAATAAAGCTATAATTCAATTTTCGAATAAACAGTGCTATAAAGTAAAGTAGAGCCTAGAATTCAACATTGCTAAAATATAATTGACGCAAGCTCAAGTATATTACTCTCCATAGAGTCAGCAGTTATTTTAAGAATTAGAATAGCTAGTCAGCCAACGAGGTATTATTTCTAAATTAGAGCAATAAATTTATCAAGTCACTTGTGATAAATAAAGATTGATCAAGCAATTTTTGAGGTAGTTACCATTCTTAGTTATAAGCCTGTTTATCCATGCGGGTGCATATGCTAATGAACGTTAAATCTATGATAAGAAAGATCTCCCACAGACCTAATAATAACCTCATTTCTGTCGTTAATATTCATTCATTTACGTAATTTTCTTTTATTATGTTCTTTAACATGCTCTTCGTCTACTAGATTACTTGAGATGGTACTGCTGCCTGTTCCACTGCGACCTTTCCAGATCTATTGTGGTCCTCATGCCCCCTTATAGTACGTTCTCCAACATTATTCCTTTAATTAGACTTAACAGCTTTGAGAGCGGTTCTTCCGCATATACATGTATTTTTAGAGCGGACTTGAAGCCCTTGCTCCGTAATGCTGTTATATGCTTATAATAGAGTCCTAGCCTGCCTTAAGCTTTACCGGCTCCATCTGGATGGCTGGATGGTCGTTGCATACTACCGCGATCCTCTCCAAAGCAGCCCCTTTGAAGGTTAAACCTTCTGGCCCCTTGCCTTTCGGAAGACCTGCGGGAGTTCTGCCCTCCGACCTCGCCTTTTTGGACTTCTGTCATTTCTTTACGTTTAGTAGCTTCCGCCGTCTACTGAGGCCTAGCTTTCTTGTCTGGACTAAACCTGGCCCCTTTGTGCATGCCTAGTTGGCCAAGTTGGCCTTGATTATGACTTTTTTAGCCTGTATGTAACCTTGGCCCTCTTTCACAAGCTTTTACACTTTAGCCTTGGAAATTCTAGATAGCGTAGCTGTACTAAGGGTAGCTTGGAAAGTATCTGTCCTTCCGATCAGAGCCCCGCTTGATCGGGTAAGGCTAATTACAAGAGGGTTTCGCCTGGTGCTCCCAGGGGAACGTTAAATACCGCACACCTCTACGGCCACGCAACTCTGAGCACGTTACCTTACACTTAGTTAGTTTTGGTTTTAGGTCGGGTACTCTTCGTCTACTAACAAACAATATTCTGCTTGTATCCGTGTTATAAAGTTTCGTTCCGTCTTTGTCTTCTCAATTCCTAATATCTCTACTGGATGATATATTATTTTTTCTAGTTTCTTCTTTCTGTTTTGTGCTCCCTATTCCAGTTCTAATGCAAACGATGGCTTTTATGTTTTTACAAAATACGACTAAGTGGTGCTATTAAGATCTGTCATTACTAGTTATGTAAAATATGACATTTATTATTATGAAAACAGCCACAGATTAGAAGCTGACCAAGTAGATTGTTTACAGTGAACGTTTAAAAAAGCAATTTTGTGAAAGAATGGAAATTTTACGTGAAGGATTTCGTTGGATAAGTTTTTACGATTTTAGTAAGGCATAACTCAACAACAACGCATAGAATCGCTGATAGACTGATTTTAATCGGTTCGCAAAAATTTTGTCCTGGTTCGCACGTTCGTCATTGATGAATCCAGCGAAGGTTGACCAAAATCGGTTGTTATTCCGTAATTAATATCCTAATCCCCTACGAGGTGACGAAACATGGATATATAGTTAAAACGTATGAACCGGAAACTAAACAAAAATTCACTGCGTGGGTGTTCCAAGATGAACTGATTCCCACAGACGTTGTTCGTTCACAAAAAGTTTCCAAGAAAATGATCGCTCGTTTCTTTGATTGTACCGGGCGTGTTGTAGGGAAGATCGAAGAACAATTAATACTGAATGGGATACATAATTGTCTTACTAGAAGAAGAAAAACAACCGAAAACTTTGCATCATGACAATGCCTGCTCCCAAACAGCACGTCAAATAATTGATTATTTGGAGGAGAAAACATCGAATTAATTTCTCATTGCCCGCATTCAGCTTATTTATCGCCTAACGATTTCGTTCTGTACCCCAACAAAAATTATGTAGACCGCAGTTTTCAGCTCCTCAAGAAGGCGTCGAAGCTTTCAAAAATCTTGTTTTTGAGATACCAACATCAGAGTGGTCGAAATGTTCCAAGGGTTGGTTTGAACGCTTACAAAAGTATATAAATCTAATATTTCGAAAAGGAATCAAACATTTTATTTAAAAAGTATATTTTCCTTGCTCTTTTTATCAATAAGAACAGATTATTTAGGCTAAATCAATCATTATAATTAGCAATAGGTTCAGTGACATTCATCGGATACTATGCGCCAATTGTTTGTAATATTAAGAACATTTGTGCCGAACGTAAGTAGCTAATTATGTACATATATTTAGAATTTCGAGTTCCTAACCTAAATAACTTACATTATATTAGTTTGCCATTTGATGCCGATAATTGCAGTTCGGTGGCTGCTATTACATACTAACTTTCCAACAAGTGAAGTAGGTCAACAGAAGCTGAAAACTTAATTGTTCACGTAAACTAAGTAAGCAAACTAGTGCTGACATCTTCAATCTATTTGAAGTGTTAACCTTATTGCAGACTATACTGGTTGTTAAAGCTGCAATGAATGATTTAATACCTATGTAACTGCAGCAACTTGCCATACCGTGTAAGTAAGTATATGCAAAGAAGAGTATGGAACTTCTGTTACAGTTTGATCGTTACTGAAATTCTTAAAGTTTTCTCTTAACACAAAGCACTTTTTCTTTTGTTGGTGTAGGTACTAGTAACAAATTAGTATTCCTATACAAAACCACACTCGTTTGATGATTGATGTGCGTACGGTACAGAAATTTCTTGGGTCGATTTTAGAATGATCTTTAGGATATGCCCATGCAGTCACTTTTTTAAAAGAGAGTATTGTGCAGTTTTTTAAAATGTGACAATAATTGATTTAGCTCTGTTGATGAGATACTATGAAACCTTAATACAATAAAAGTTCCCAACTACTTGTTCTAGATTAGCAGTTGTCTTAACTGGCCCTGTCAGCGACTTGATAGCTGGGATTTTCTCAACTATCAAGTCGCTGCACATATGTATACACCTACTCTTTGTATTTAATTGAAAGGAGCGGGAAACTGTATTTATTGACTAAAAGTGCTGCTTCGGAGAACTACATTATCGAAAATCTAAGTAATTCCGCAAACAATAACGTAATGCCCGAACCATTGAAAATTAATCCTTTCCATTTTTATCCAATATGATCCATATTTCAAATTCACTGCTCTAACCTAGTCCGGTTATTCTACGTAATGCTTTCAAAGTTCACTCTAAAGCCACCTAAGTAGAAAATCATTAACTTGGTTAACCAATTTCATTATGCACTTTATTTCTATTGCACTTTATTTCTGCGCTGGGCGCAACAACTTGTTGATGTTACTAGCTTTTTCAATTAAATTTAAATTGCTTTTGGCAAACCGAGATTACAGTTTTCTGCTTCGCTGGACTAAACTAACAATTGGGATCGAATTTAAACGTATAATCAATGAACAGGTATCTTAAATCCAAGACTTTTATTAGTGTAAATTGGTAGGTTAATTTTGTTGTGCTGATTTAGTATGAAATTTCCAGTTTAGATACATTATGTATTTAACATGAAATTTCATGTTTTCGAGCTCGTGGTGATTATAAGCTGCAAGACGTAGTTCTTACCTAACAAATACGTTACGAAACGGTTTAAATGCAGTTCTATATTTACTCAGGAATTGTTTAAGAATTAAGTCTAAATCAAATTGTTTCAAACTTACTGCGACATGCTGCCTGCCTTCATCAAGCTGCCTAATTTAATCCAGTATTTAGAGACGAATTTTCCAGAATAAGGTGATAAATATATTTGCCGTTTATGCTAAATATTTATTCAATTTGTGATTGTGATTCAATTTAATATCTGAGAGAAAGAAGCAATTTCAAGCGCGTTGCGCCTCATGCAAATTCTCATCAAATTCAGTCAGCTTCCTCCGAAGCGAAAATTGACATGAAACTGACACAACCTTAGCATTTCAATGAAAATATTACATACCGATGAACTTCCATTAAATATTCCCTTCGAAACTATCATAATTTACTTTCACAGCGCAGTAATTGTGTGTGTACATTGGAATCTGTAACGGGTGTCATTAGTTCACCGCGACCGTATTTTATAAAACGTGTAATTTAGGTAAATTACCATATTGCACTTGCATAATTGCCTTTCTATTCTAAATTATACGGCATATGAAAGCCGAATAGAAATGTCATAATAACTAATATAGAAAGGGGTTTATTTCAGTTGTAATGTAAAAAGTGTGTTGTACCGTAAGATCAGCTTTTTCCTATTTATATTTATTTCGTTCAACATGCATATTAAAGAAATTTCGTGGCACACTTTAGTTAGAACCAACATCCACAATTTGTACTAGTTTATTATTTCTTAATTCAAAGTAACACCCCCGACTGTCAGATATCGATTGGCCTGAAACTTTATATAGAGCCAGTGTTGACTAAAACGTGTAACCTGTGGCTACTCATAGCTGCCAAAGTCATAGTAACAGTCATTTATAACAACAATAAATAAATAATTGCACAGCCATGTGGGAACGTTTTCTTTGTTATTACCACATCTAAAGTTTACGCTATAAGCTGATTTTGTATGATGTCAAGCCCTAAATCAAATATTTTATTCAAACGAGACACTAAAGACCGGTCCCAATGATGTAATATGTGGTAGTGATCGGAAAATACTTAGTTATAGCTTACATGTTTTGGTCAACCCCAGCTGTCTACAAATTTTCAAGGAGATGGCTAGTGTTACTTGTGCGTACCAAACATTATAAGTTAGGACTAAATACATGTCTTTGTATATTGACGCATTATGAGATCCCATTTTATTAAAAAAATAAAGCCCTCCCTCCTGCAAAGTACTTTATAGATATCCATTAACAAGAAAGAAAACGAGTTAATTAATTTGACTGTAGTATTCTGCTGTCACTAAACAAAAGATTTTAACTATAAAACTAGTTAATAATAATATACAGTCAAATCAAAGCACAGAACATAATCCCAACATTTTCAGCAAATTCTTAAAAAGTCTAAATACATCTTTCAACAAAGCAGCGTTTTCTTAAACATGCTTACAACGCTGATAAGCAAAATTCAAAAGATTTCTCTTAATTGATCTGTAGAATGCTAACATCCTTCTACAACATCAAAATTAAGTTAAAATATTCCTTCATCATAATATAATGAAATTGAGAATGCATTGACCTCGCTAATCAATACCCTTAAGCAGTTAGTCCAACATTCGGCAGCTCACACAAATGTATAAAAACAGGAGTACTAGGTTCCAAAATGGAGTAAAAAGCTTATTACAAAAAAGGAAAGCCAAGGCAAAGTGTCATAGCACTTAGGCAACTGGACTGAACCAAGTCAACAACCCGTTAAAATAAAAAATTCAAGAATTGCGAGAAAAACCGTTCCGTGGCTATATTACTAAGCTCAACAGATATGAAAACAACCAATAAAATATCTGAAAAATCCTACAACACCAGTACCTCCTTTACGCAATAAAACATTAATGAATCCACAATAGACCAGAATTGATGAAGTAAAAGCAGCGTTGTTTACGGAGTACTTTTGCTAAAGTCCTTACACCTAACAATGATATTAGAGATAACAAAATAGAAAGACAACTATCCCATATCCCGAAAATTATTTTACTTCAAGAGAGGTCGAAAAGGAGGTCAGACCACTAAATCTACGCAGAGCTCCAGGCATAGATCAAATAGCACCGAGAATGTTAAAAGCAATACCTAGAAGAGGATTAGTTTTACTAACTTCCATATTCAACGCTATCCTAAGACAAAAATGTTGGACCAGACAGCTTAAAACATCTAATATCGACGTCACCCAAAACTTGGTAAAGACCCAAGTAAAGTATCATCATACCGGCACACGGTAATAATAACAATAATAATAATAATAATTATTATTATTATTATTACTAATCTCGTAAGCTGTTACAACAAATGTGGTAAGTCAATATCAGGAAAATAAAATACAACTACAACACACATGCACAAACACAAATCAAACTATAAAAAGTTAGTTAGCCACCAACAAAAACATCAACTCACGCCTAAAATCTGCTAAAGAATTAGCTGATATAATCCCTTGTGCGGATCTACTAAAATAATTGAAGCCCATAATAATGGCATTCCTTTAATAAAATGTGTGATTTTGCCTAAAAGCTCCAATACTGAATTTATTTCTTGTGTTGTAAGCATGAAAATCAGCACGGCGTAGAAATCAATGTAAAATTAGGCAAATACTGGAAATCAATTAACTCAATTTTACTTATTATTGGCTGAAAGTTCGACACATTGTCATTGCTTTGTGCGCAGTTGTATTACAATGGTGAAGAAATATGCGACAATTACGATTATTCTTTTGAAATTTCACCGGCTTTTATCGGTTCTGGCTCACTTTCAAACACCGCAATAGTGAATTGTGGCATTATGTCGTATAACGCATTGTTTTGGTGTTAAATTTCTTTAAGAATCGTAAACAATAATTGATAGAAAATATTCTTGGAAATGTTCCAGTTCTTACTACAATTATTCAATTAGAATTACTCTCAAGCGCATTACATGGTAGCGTCTTGAAAGCCAATATTGTACTAATCAACACGTTGAAGGTCGGTGGTTGACGGGCTAGTGCTTCTCTTACTGAGTGAAACTATTACTAAAATTGGAGAAATATACATATGTAACACCAGCAATGACCCAGAATTAAATAATTTGATACTTAGTGATGAATCGTGATTTCACATGCTGGCCTTAAAATAATTAAGCTGAACCGCATTGATTTGCGATTTTTTGTCATCCTTTGTATACAACTATATCGTTGTATACAGAAAAGCAAATCTTAAAATAGACTACTTGGACGAATTCCGGAAGTAAGTGAGACGAAAAGAATGACATACAAACTGCAAAATTACAATAAATTCTATTTATCCCGGCACCTCCGCCATTTCATTGTGCAGCCATGAATTTATTCAACCATATCTAGAGAATGTTAGTACTCAACAGACATATATTCTGGTCAATCTTAGAACTTAGTTACTTAATTTAGGTCTTACCATATTTTATAACTAACTATACATTAATGCGTCTCTTAAATAAAACCCGCACAGAAATATATTTTTCTTGTAGTTTCTAGGAGAAAGAATTACTGTGACAGGGGCAACGGGTGCAGTATTTCACAACCCCTATCTACGAATGTATAAAATGAAAATATATTTGCAGGGGCTCCAAACACAGATGTTTCAAAGTAAGCAGGGAATCTGCTCTACAATTATACCAGTATACAGCCAAATTAAGATATTTATATTGATTTACAAGATAATGTACTATGCGGCTTTATTTAGCTAGAAATGAGAAAGTTTTTTGAAATATGAACGATATTTTGTCGGTTCCGGAAACCTTAGCGCGCACTTACCCACTAAATTGACCATTTTGGGGTTGTAAAATAGATTGTGCGTGTGCGGTTTTGGTGCATAAAAGGAAAAGATGTCTACGTCATGGTAATGTAATATAGAGCACCAAGGGAATAAAAGACTCCACCCTTATACTAAGATTTAATGTTGGAAGAACCTTGCCGGGTTTACAGATTGAATTTACCGACTGATTAATGTATATTCTTTCCCACCAAATGCGTGCAGGTGAATCAACAAGATAATTGCTGCGTAACGTTCCATAGCAGATTGCGAATGGTTGCATTAAATTGTTTCCAAATCATTAAGCTAAATGGTTGAAAATTATAATTTCTTGTTCATATGGATACGAATGTTTATCCGATTTTCACAAATTACATCCGTTGCGTTTTATGGCGATTTCTTCAAACAATCCAAGTTTTTAAAAACTTGAGAACGTATCTCACTACACATTATATATACACATACACCCTACCAGAGTAATTATGTTGGGAATTCTAATTAAAGAAATGGGACACCAACCCTAATGGTGATTTCTTAATAAATAAATTGGGTGCATTGTTCAACATACAGTATTCACATATATAAAAGTAGATTCTACTGGTTGAGTCAACGCTGCGTAGTACGTAACGTTTCGATTTTTCACTGATATTAATAGTCATTTGAATATATGTTGCAATCGACCAATTTAATGACAAGAATAATGTCATTCCGTTATCGCCTAAAACTAATTGTGTTCTGTTTTTCTTTTCTTAAATTCTATTTACCATGCCCCCTTTTCGATTGCCATTAACAGATGGCAAAAAATAAGAGAAAATTAAACATTATTTTTTCTAAAATCTAGTTTTTCTCCGATTTTCTTTCCCTTTCGTTCACTTAAAGCACTTTCATTGCTTTTCTACCTATCGTAACGTATGTACGCATTGGTGCACAGAACTATCAGATATATAAGTGGAACTATAATTTCGAATGTTAAGTAAGATTCCTATTAATATTTCACAGACATAAGCAGTAGAAAATGTACAATTTTGTCTTGTTTCGTTATGAACGCAGTTCCTTTCTGGGTCAGAGACGGAAACAAGAAATGACCGTTTCAAGAAGACAGACGAATAAAGGAAAGTAACTTGCAATTGAATTACATCGTCCATTTATTCGCAACTCCACCTACTTCATATAAGCACAAACGGCGTCAAACCCACATCCGACAAAAACAAGAATACCTACTTAGGCAAATGTCGTAGGGAACGATACTTTCAGGAGCACATGTTAAAAGTTTAGAATTTATGAATATTGCAACTTTTTCTGTATCAAATTCGCGCTATGAATGGAAACAAGAACAAGAAGTGTAATAGAGGTTACAGTTATTGCATATGTTTATCGACGTTTTACATATGCGTCAACTACAGCTCAATTTATAAATAATAGTCTAATTCAGAGCAGCATTGTCGTTATAGTGCATTGTAGATAAAATCGAATTACTGTTTAATATCCATTTTATCTGTTGGCCGTGTTACAGCGGTATATGAATATGTTTATATTCGAACAGTAATAAACTCCACTCACTTTCAATTCGTTTTACACAACTGATGAAGTAAGTAAGTAGTAAGTAGCTAAGGTATGTATTATCTCTCAGTACAATGCCTTATTTTTAAGTAATTGCTGGTATTGCAACGTATTATAGGTTGAATCAATCTAATTCCACACTGTTAGATAAGTCTACTCATAAAGTTCTTATTATCATATAAATAACGAAAACTGTTACAAGAAAATTACTTTCTATAATTGAATATGACGACACAATTCTGCTGACGACTAAAGGGACCTATCTACTAATAAGTAGCCCTAATGTAAATCAAACTTCGTTTTATTTCCCATAATAGTAGCATCTATACAGTACACATATCATTACAGATTAATACTTAAGTAAGTATTTTGCTGTATTTGCTCCTTTTGTGTGGTTAATAAAAGTTTTAATTATTTAATCAAATATATTACAAGACGGAAATGTTTAATAAATATCGGTCGTCGAAACACTGCACGTAATCCACAAGACAGAAAATAGAAGCCAGTACTACTGTGAACAGCGTTTTTATTTGTCAATACCGTTTTCCCATTAGTTTCTTTAGTCCAATTTATTGCAGCTTTTGAAACTAGTCTCGCACAGGTATTCTGATCCTTTCCTCGTATCAAAGAAAATTATTTTCGAAACTTAGGACAATGATTTCCTTCACATCCATCCTCTCTATAGCTACGCTATTCAAATTTACAATTACACTCCTCATATTTATCCTAGTAGATCCACTAAAACTGATCTAACCTCGCCCCGGTTGACAGAGTTAAAGTGAGAAGTCACACGTGCTCGGGAGATAAAATGCGAGGGAAAAGAACATGACAATAGACAGTCAATTATACCAATCCGATCAATGCCAACCAGAAGAGCGAAGAGGCAGAATGTACTAGGGGGTACAAAAGTAATAAAAATTATAAATTTAAAAATCACAGAGTGCGATCAACAATAAGTGCCGAGTGGCGATTCCGACAAGGAAAAACAAGATTTCACAAACAATCATCAACATTGTTCATCCAGATTTCCACAGAAGGAACCTAAACAAATTGAGAGATTTTCTAGCTATGAATTCTTATCCAAAATTAACTATAAATAAAATTTTACAGCACATAGACCACAACAACAATCGGAACAATGGAAACCTCAATACATCCACCCCTCAAGAACCGGTAGCTAAGATTTACAGAAGTCTAGAATTTATTTCTTCATTGTCCAGCAAGTTGAAATCGTTATTCAATCAACAGCAGAATTTGGTTATCTCCATTCATCCAACACGCTGAGAAAGTTCTTCTCTAATCTGAAGGATGAGGTCTGCACCATGGATAAGCCAATATGATTTACAAAGTCAACTGTAAAGTTTGCCAAGCAACCTACATTGGACAAACCAAAATGAAATTAAAAACCCGTTTACCATCCCATAAGAGTAGTATATGACTCGGGAACAACTCTGCAGCCTGTTATGTTTGGAAGTTGGTGCTCATGCACAATGTCTATATAGCGAGTATTTTGGACACAGCTGTACACGGGGATATTGGGGATTGCTTGGTTGGGTATTATCCTGTCGTATTACCGCTGTACTGTACCCCCTGTTTCTCAATATAATATTGAACCGAACCCTCCTCAGTGTTTTATTGCTTAATACACAACATATTGGCGACGAATAATGGTTTTTGGGGAACAGAGTAGTTGAATTAGTTATCAACGTCAGTAAGAAGTTCTTACGGTGAAGAAAACAAAATGGCGTTAATTGGAAGTATTGAACCTTTTCAAGGGAGGCCAGAGGAATTTGAAATGTATTTAGAAAGAGTAGAGCATCTATTCAAGGTAAATGCAGTAACGGATGATATGAAAGTGTCGTTGTTTGTAACAGTGGCGGGAACAAGTATTTATCAAACCCTGAAGAATTTAGCAGCCCCCAAGAAAGTAACAGAGTTATCATATGTGCAAGTCAAGGATTTACTGTCGAAGCATTATTCGCCCCCTGTGTCGGAAATTTATGAAAGATTTGTATTCAACAAATGTAACCAGAAAATGGACCAAAGTGTAACAGAATATATAGTGGAGTTACGAAAACTAGCTACAACGTGCAAGTTTACATCATTTCTAGACGATGCATTAAGAGATCGGTTTGTTTGCGGGCTTCGATCTGAAAGTATACAGAAGAGGTTATTGTCTCAAGAGAAGTTAACCTTTGCCGAGGCATGTCAATCTGCTCTGGCAGTAGAACTGGCAGAAAAACAAGTAAAAACCCTGAGTGATACTGGTAATGGAAATGTAAACTATATAAATAAGCATCGTAAATATTCGAAAACATCCAAACCAGCAACAAAGCAACCGGAATCCCAGAAACATGGTGGGAATTGCAGTAAATGTGGAAGGAGCCATCCAAAGGAGAAGTGTCCTGCAGTAAAATGGAGGTGCTACGGGTGTTCAAAGTTGGGACATGTAAAGCAGTTATGCCCAATGAAGAAGTCTGCGGTGGTAGGTGCTGTTGAAGAAGAGGTAACGGAATCAACGAGGGAAGCATCATTGCATACAGAAGTAAATAATAATCTTTTTAATTTAAACAATATAGGATATGCTAGGCTGTCACCTCATCAAATTAACTTAAAGGTAAATGATCAAATAATACCATTTGAAATCGATACAGGCGCATGCAAATCGGTAATGTCTGTTGAGAGATTTAAAGAATGTTTAAATGTACACTTACAACCTGTATGTTATAAGCTCAATGTTGTCTCGGGCCAAGATATCAAAGCCAAAGGTGAATGTTTAGTAAATATTTATCACAATAATAAGTCGTATAAGTTAGTATTGACTGTTATTGAATCGAACAAGAATTTTGTACCTCTGTTAGGCAGAAATTGGCTTAATGTTTTATACCCAGAATGGCAGAAAAATTTCTCTGTAAATAGTCAGTCAGTTACCCAGTCATGTGTCAAAAATATTCAAAATATAGTGGGTCAAATAAAACATCATTTTAAAAACGTTTTTGATGCCAATCTCTGTAGTGCAATTAATAAATTTGAAGTCAAATTTAGTGTAAAGGATAAGGTGGTACCGGTTATGAAAAAGCCTACTCCATGCCTTATGCTTTAAAACCTAGAGTTGAAAAGAAATTAAGTCAGATGGTAGAAGCGGGAATTTTAAAATCAGTAGCGCACTGTGAATGGGCGTCACCCATAGTCATAGTACCCAAGAAAGATGGGGATGTGCGAATCTGCACAGATTTTCGTGCTACCATAAATAAGGTACTAAATGTCGACCAATACCCATTGCCAACACCAGAAGACATATTTGCTAGTCTGGCAGGTGGTAAATATTTTACAGTGTTAGATTTAACAGGAGCGTATCAGCAATTGAGGGTACATCCTGATTTCCAAAAATACCTCACCATTAATACACATATCGGGTCATTTCAGTTTACGAGGCTGACATATGGTATTGCGTCCGCACCAGCTATTTTTCAGGCTGTAATGGACCAAATTCTCGGTGGAATATCAAATGTTAACTGTTACCTGGACGATATTCTAATTTCGGGAAGTAGTTTAGAAGAAGCTAAAATCACGGTAGATGCGGTGTTAAAACGATTAAGTTGTTATAATGTAAAAGTAAATTTAGACAAATGTAGTTTCTTTAAAACCAAAGTTGAATACTTAGGTCATGTGATGGATGAACAAGGGTTACATCCAACTAAGGAAAAAGTAAAAGCGATCCGAGATGCGCCGGAACCTCAAAATTTAACGCAGCTACGCGCGTATCTAGGGTTACTAAATTATTATAGTAAATTCATACCAATGTTGTCATCTCATCTAAAACCTTTGTATAAATTGTTAGAGGCATCTAGTGAATTTGTTTTTGATAAATCATGTCAAGACGCTTTTAAATTAAGCAAAGTGTTGATTGAAGAAAATCAAGTGCTAACACATTATGATCCGGCTAAACCCATCATAGTTAAATGTGATGCGAGTTCATATGGGGTAGGTGGAGTATTGAGTCATCGGATAAACGGTGTAGAAAAACCAGTTGTTTTTGCTTCAGGTACACTATCAAAAGCTAAAAAGAACTACTCGCAATTAGAACGCGAAGCACTTGCAATTATTTTCAGTATTAAAAAATTTCATAAGTATTTATGGGGTCGTTCCTTTACGTTAGTATCTGATCATGAACCGTTAAAAGTATTATTTAATCCGGATCGTAGTATATCTGTGATGTCGGCATCTAGAATTATTAGGTGGAATGTTATATTGTCCGCGTATAATTACAAAATTGAATACCGTAAGGGTTCACAGTTATTTGAAGCGGATATGTTATCCAAACTACCAATGCGAGACCCAACTGAAGTTGATAGTTCATTAAATTCCTTTAACTTGTCCGAAGAATTGCCTATATCGGCTCAAGATATCGCGAAAGTGTCTCTGAAAGATCCTATTCTGATGAAGGTTATAGAATTTGTTAGAGCTGGTTGGCCTAATAAATTAAGTGCGGAATTTAAACCTTATTATGTAAAGAGGAATGATTTGTCAATAGAGGAAGGTTGCCTAATCAGTCAGGCATTAAAGTAGTAATACCACACGCCTTACGTAAAAATGTTTTAGACCTGCTTCATGAGGAACATGTAGGCATTGTGCGTACTAAAATGCTGGCGCGATCGATATGTTGGTGGCCACAGATGCAAGAAGATATTGAGAATGCAGTTAACAGCTGTAGTGCCTGTCAGGCTCATAAGAAAACGTACGAAAGGCACTTGATATCTTGGTCCCCAACAGAAAATGTATTTCAAAGGGTACATATAGACTTTTTCCATAGCAATAATCAAAACTTCTTGTTAATAGTAGATAGTAAGTCTAGATGGATATTCATTGTATGTCAAAAGGTTTCAATGTCACAGAAACAATTGAAAAATTAAAACTTACTTTCTCAGTAATGGGAATACCTAATTTGATTGTGAGTGATAACGGGCCGCCGTTTGGCTCTAAGGATTTCATAAAATTTTGCCATGTGAATGGTATTGATGTATTAAAATCGCCCCCATATCACCCCCAATCAAATGGTCTGGCGGAGCGTCATGTACAAAATGTTAAATCTACTTTAAACAAATACTTACAGCAGAAGTCAAGCTTAACAACTCAGCAACAAATTGTAAATTTCTTATATAGTTATAGAAACACTCCATGTATAAGCACCGGACTTAGTCCAAATGAAATTATTTTTAAGACTAAACCCAAAACTAGGTTAGATCTGTTAAAACCCAAGAAGTGAGGGAAAATAGTTTTTGACAAGACATTTGATTTTATAAAACCTAAAACATTTGCGGTAGGTGATAAAGTGTTTGTGGGTAATTTAGGACCGTATTCGGACGATAAGTGGAAACAAGGAACTATAATAAAGAATGTTAGTGCTGTCACCTATCTTGTAGAAGTGGCAGGTAAAATAATGCATAAACATGCAAACAACTTAAGAGCCATCAGAAACCCTGAAATAGGTGATGAAAGTAAAGTGGCATCAAAGTTGCATACGTATATACCTCCGTTGCCTACTATTCCAAGTAAGGTTATAGATACCCCTCAAATGGCACAGCACTCAAATACAGGAGTAGTGGACGACATACCTGTATGTAATAGTCCTGAAAAGATTAGTGATAGGGGTGAAGTCACCTGCGTCAAATGCTCAAGTTCTCGAGAGCACTAAAGCTGTTGAAATTGGAGTAAGACGCAGTGACCGCGCCCGAAGACCCCCTCAGCGTTTGGATTTATAATTTAAGTATACGTGCATAATTGTTTATGTTTAGATGTTTAAAAAGTATGTTATGTTGTTTAAGTAAAAGGGGAAATGTTATGTTTGGAAGTTGGTGCTCATGCACAATGTCTATATAGCGAGTCTTTTGGACACAGCTGTACACGGGGATATTGGGGATTGCTTGATTGGGTATTATCCTGTCGTATTACCGCTGTACTGTACCCCTGTTTCTCAATATAATATTGAACCGAACCCTCCTCAGTGTTTTATTGCTGAATACACAACACAGCCTTGTCTACTAATGCCATAAATAGGGGTCATCTTTTTGATTTCGACGGAGCAGAGATGCTTGACTCAGAAAGTAAGCTAAAGAAACGCTGTTTCTTAGAAATGTGTTACATAAAAAAACTCTTAATGCCATCAAGAACAGTATTGATGATTGTGTTTTAAATCTAGTACCAAGTTAATTTTATATTTAAATGGTTGGGAAAAGAAGATATTCAGCTAAAGGGTAATGAAGGGAAAGGGTAACGGGTATGAAATTATTACATTCTTTCTCTACCGTAATTGAATTTTTAGTGAAAACGCCTGGTTTTTCTTTCTCTTTTATACACCTGGTTGGTCTGTGATCTTGCTTTGCCAATACATTCAGTGACCACTCCTGGCTTCCCGAATTTCATTGTCCTTTCCACATTGTTTGCCCGTTATATGATTTTATGACATTTTTAATGCACTTAAATACGTCTTTAAGTAGCTTTTCCAAAAATATTTTTCCTTTATCTTTACTTCTTATCTCTGGCGCGGTGCTTTGCCCTGTGATTGTGACGGTCGGATCTCTGTGCAATCTTGTTTTTCCTCATCGGAATCGGCACTTGGCAGTTATTGTTGATCGCACTCTGTGATTCTTAAATTTATAATTTTTCTTATTTTTGTACCCCCTAGTTAGGGAGATTCTGCCTTCTCGCTCTTTTGGTTGGCATTAATCGGGTTGGTATCATTGACCGTCTCTTGTCATGTTCCCTTCTCCCGTATTTTATCTCACGAGCACGTATGACTTATCACTTTAAGTCTGTCAGCCGCGGCGAGGTTAGAGTTTCCTTCAATTTTTAAATTTAAGGGTTTCAAAATTAATTGCTTTTCTTGTTTTCACTATGGATTTTCCAAGTGATTTGTGGGGATCTCTCATGGTTGCCGTAAGTTTAATACAATTTAATTTTTTTTTAACTTAACAAGAAATTCTTTCCTCTTCAGTACACTGAGGATGCCCTTAATCTGAGCGCGAAAATTTTGTAGCAGCAATAAACGATATTAGCAAAATTTAGGTCTTTTCACCTTGACCTCTCCGAGAGTCTAACACGTTGTTACTCCTGAAGTTTGCAAGTTACGTTGTACTTGTTACTTCTGCCTGAATTAAGCAAGTCAACAATGTGGTTAACAATAAGGGAAGATTGCTTGATTTGGTATTCATTAACTATGGTGACAATTTAACCGTTGACACAGAGCAACTGCTATTAACGGACGAAGACTTAGACCATCCTACTTTTGAGCTTTCTCATTGTTACGCTAGGAGATATAGTGGCAATTTCCATGCCAACGCAAATACTTTAAGCTATAACTTTAGGAGGGCCGACTTTGTTAATCTTTATGATGTCTTTTTACATAAGGATTGATCCTCCACTTATAGCTGTAGTGATACTACTGAACCTTGTGCTGCTTTCTATGATGCTATATATAATAGTATTAATTTATATGTTGCTCTTAGAGTTAGCTGTAAATCTTGCTATGCGGTTTGGTTTAATCGGGATCACATGGTTAACATTAGACTTAAAAATCATTATCGATGAAGGTGTTCAAGAACGAAGTCTGACTGTTTTCTCAAACTATTCAAGGACCTTAGGAGAAAATTTAAAAGTAATGCCAAATTAAAATTAAATTATTATTAAAAATGTATATCTAAAGCATTGAGAAGTCCATTACAACTGAGCCACAAAAGTTCTGGCATTTTGTGCGTTCTAGAAAAAAAAAAGGCAGAAATTCCTAATTTTGTTACTAATATGCGTTTAGTGGCACCAGGTGATCCATTATCTATTGTTAATTCTATTCAAGAGTTTCTTCAATCTGTATACCTTCCGGATACATCTGCGATGCGTGATTTTGCAAGTGCTTATTATTATTACTCATATGACTTATCAATTAATTTACTTTCCATTACAGAATCAAGGTTTTGAGTGTGGTACAAGGTCTAAGGGTTAATCTCCCTTCGGATTCTGATAATATACAACCATTTGTTTTCAAAGACTGCGCAAGAGAGTCCATTATCCCACATATTTAATTTGTCGCTTATGACTTCTACCTTTCCCGACATTTGGAGAGTCGCTAGATTGACAACAGTATATAAGAGGGGTGACAGACACAATACTCAGAGTTACAGACTTATAGCCATAATAAATAATTTTGCCAAAGTGTTTGAACTGTGTCTGTACAAGGCGATCTACCCCCAGATTAAGTTTCGGATTTCTGTTGATCAGCATGGCTTTATGGCTAGACGCTCTACAGTTACAAATCTGACAATTATAACACAATATCTGTCTGACGCGCTAGATAACAAAAACAAGTTGATGTTATCTATACCGACATGACTAAGGTGTTTGATCGAATTAGTCATGACTTTCTGTTTACTAAACTTGACACTATTATCAACCTTTACCTCCCTTACTGGGTTTTATCTTATCAACCGAAGACATGATGTAGCTTACAAAGACCACGTTTCCAAACTTTTCTCTGACATCAGGCGTACCTCAGGGAACTAATCTGGGCCCCCTCTATTGTTACTATTAATAAATGATTTACCTTCTATACTTGATTGTCCGAGCTTACTTTTTGCTAATGACTTAAAATTGTCCGCTACTATGAACGAAATTGGTGATTGTGTATAGCTTCAGAATCAGGTGAATACAGTGCACTCATGTTGCGCAGATAGTGGTTTGAGTATGAATATATCTAGGTGTAGAATAGTAAGCTTTACATGGAGACTAAATAATGTTGTATATGATTACCACTTAAATAATATTATTTTTACGCGCAGTGAAACTATGCATGACCTGGGCGTAACCTTTGACTCTCGACTTATATTTAAAGATCACATCAATGGAATATCTTCTTCTGCTTTAAAATGCCAGGTTTTATTATAAGAATCACGCGAAGTTTCACATCTACTGAACCGATCTTGTCTTTATATTTTTCCTCCGTGCGCTCTAAGCTGGAATATGCGTCCTTGACTTGATCCCCTTTTTATAAATACTATATTAATTCACTAGAACAAGTCCAAAGAAGTTCTCTAAAATATATCTACTTTAAGGATTGTTCTGTATATGCTGTTCAAGGCTTCAGTTACAAATTACTCCTGGACTTGTACGGGATGGAACCCCTTGATCTGCGGTGAACTCATGCGGATCTTAACATTTTTTATGAACTTTACAATAGATTAGAATCGCCGAAAATATTATATCAAATTAATTTCATGGTACCTCGTCCAGCTTCTAGATCTACAAGAATGTTTTACTGCTGCAAAACAAATACTAATATTTTAATTAAATTTCCTCTCTATAGGTTGTGTGTGAATTACAGTAACCTACCGTCACTATTAGTGGCGGTTAAATAGATTACATATTGCAGAATTGTAACTAGTAATTCAATTCTCTATAAATAAAAGCCTTACAGTACATATATATTCGCGAACTTTGTATTACTACCGGCAAAGGTATGAAATTCCGTAACTTCAAATAACTTCATTGAATATTAATGAAATTACTGAACTTGTCACTTTTCGCAAACGTAACCTCAACAACTAACTCAATTAATTAGCAAGTTGATTAATTACGTTGTGGATTATTTGATTCCTCTACTGAAGTATTGCTTGTGTGAGCACAGAGCAAACTTTAACATTTATACAATTACGGAGATGAAAAGATGCTCGGACTCAGCTACAATTTTATAAGGAATACTATGAAGCTAACGAAAGTATACAAATAGTAACTTCCATAATTGATGTTTAATAATATACCGTTTCAGATTTATTTTTAGGTATGTTCACGTTTTGGAAATGTTAAATCCATATTCTGTTGTCCAGAAAAGAAATATCGATCTATTGTGTAGCTCTTATTTGGCATCAGATGAGAAATTTTAACTAGACCAGCATTCTCGTCGTATTTTAATTTACTACTTCCGCCAAGGACTAAGCATATCGTTAATGTTCAAAAAGACCGTTCAACTCCGTGAATATTACAAGTGTTGGCAACTGTCGCTTTGTATTAATAATGTCTATATTATGATGACTTTTACTAACATAAAATTTAGCTTATTACTAATGGCTAGAATTAACTAACATGAGCGCTGCTAAGAGAGCATATAAGCTTGTATTATTAATACTAGATTATGATTTACTGCTACTGGCTTCTATAACTTTTGGTTAAATTGTAATAATGAAAGAGAATGTCGGAAACGTGATCGATACAGAAGTTCGACGTTACAGTTCGAATAACCCACCCCTTTGGTGATAAAGATGCAGGTCCAAGCCGTGCTAGCCCAATGGAAACGGCGTAGGTTCAAGTTCGGGAATTTGGTAACAAGGCGCCACTCTGTAATTATAGAACTGGATCGCATCTAAGTGTCTGGCGTCAGAGAGACCCTCCAGCTTCTGTAGTAGGTGAAACCAGGTTATCCAAACCGTCTACGTTCTAGACCTTTATTCCGTCGTGGAGCAAAATTAGTTGAAAACTCTATTTAAAAATAAAATAAGAGTAATAAAAAATGAATTGAGGCGAGAGAATGACGTTTAACAGCACTTGAGGTGTATCGGTTAAGTTAAATTCAATTAAGCTAGCTTTTTACCTAAGGTTTACACACGCTCGGTAACTTGGAATTCTAGCAGTCTTACAGCCACCTTAAAGCTTTAGCAAAACAATTAAAACCAGAATATATGCAAGTGACAAGCAACCCCATTTTACCCGAAAACAAATCTGATGTCCCCCCTAAATTCTAAAAGAATTGAATGTTTCAAAAATAAGAAAACCTTTACTTAGTCGAATACAAATCCTAGATTTACTAACTAAATTAACTAAAAAATTCTAGGAAATTTTTTTCAACCAGATAAAACTAAAATAAAATAAAGGCGGAACTTAACGTGATGTATTTTCGGGTGTCAATCTTCGTAAGAGGTAGTAATCGCTATCGGGACGGAAGCTGTCCAAGCTGGCAGTCTTTCTCCCACTTGATGTAAAAATGTGGGTAATCTAGCCGGACACAGCAAACTGAAGAGTATGTCGGCTTCTATCTTCTACGATAGTCCTAGCACCCTAGCATATGATAGTTCCCTACAGCAACGTGGAAGAAAAAATGACGGCATCGATGCTAACAAAAAGAAAAGAAAACTCAACTCCAATCGAGAGAAAGACAAATGCTCAACGTGGACGATTAGTTCGAACAGCAAAATTGGGGAAGCAAAAACTTCACGGTAATGTTAAACTTGTCGAATTTCCGTGTATATCTTCAACAAACGAGACTTCAAAGCGAAAACGGAATAACTTATTCACAGAAAACGACCTATTCAACTGAAGGCTACAAGCAGAAATGCCTACAAGCGCATCCAACAGGCGCAAGATGTATTAGAAATTTACGAAAACGGAGCGCCATCTACGGCAAACGCTGAAGTAAAAGTCCAAAAGTAACAATTACAGGACACAGGTAATAATTGAGCGTAACATTACTTGCGTAAATATGTAGGTTATTTACTTTCATCGTAGATTTAACGGCGTTACAGAAAACGCCAACTACTATGTAATGAAAATAAATATGAAGAAAAAAGTCGTTACCTCTTATCGAAGTGGTGCGTTCCTACGGTCGATTCTGATAAGCTTCGGCTTATCGCTAAAAATTAATGTTTGGTATCAATCGAGGTCAAATTTTAAATTTTTCACTATGAATCAACAAAGGACACCAGGGAATTTGACGTAAATACCGCTTAATGTTGCGCATTAAGCTTTTTAAATATTTATATGTTAACTTGAGCTGCTATATGAACTTGACATCATATTTCACGCGTATATTTCTTATGGCGAAAAAGTTTGTTTAGAAACATGGTTCTGACCTCCATCAACTAAAAATAGTGATATGTACCGTTTATTCTTTTTTTCCTTATTCTTACTAACGGCAGGATGTTCCGTTGGATGTTTGATTACTTCTAAATTTCGTTTCTTCCGTTATTTGTTGGATACTTGTGATTTCCAATTACAAATTGTCCCTACACTGGGGATATTATGATGACAGAATTGATTAAGCGATTTAAATTTGTAATAATGGTAATTTATTTTCAATTAGCATAACGAACTGGGGTACTCGAAGTAGTTCTCATTCGCTATTATGATACAATCAAGAGTTAGTTCACTGAAACCCTCGGTGATTGTTTAATGAAACTAGTGACAGCCTATCAAATGACGACTTAAATTTGGTACATTGTACCTTAGTTAAGTAGGTGCACTGATGGTAGCGACATTTTCTTATATGTAACGCAAGTAATTTCATTACATTTAGATAGAACGATATAAATACAAACATACTGAATAATATCCTGAAGCAGAAGAAACGGGGCAATCATTTGAATATACTTCATGCACTATTACCAATTTGGTTTAACTTACGTCATAAAACTAATGTGATAAAATATTCTGTTGTTATTATAATAAGATTTTGATGATCGAGAAAAGCCACCCGCATAGGATAATCAACACAATTTTTATGGAAATTTAATGGACCCTATCCGTTTGGAGTATTCCTTAAAATGAGATATGCGTGCTTCAAGTGTTTCTTTAGACTTAACGCAAAAGTACTGCGTACTATATACAAGATTAAGTTGTTCTTTTACATCTTTCCTATTTCTTCACAAAGACGGGTAATGCAGAACCGTATCCAAAGTACATGTCACAAAGTTTATTGAATTTCAACACTAGAAAATGTAAAAGTACTACTTTTTGTTTACTGTTCGGATTAACGGTGTGCTTCTACGCAGCATCATTACTCGATGTATTACGTTATTCATTTTTGTGGAAGTATAGAAAATACATTATAAGTGAAAAATGCAGTGCAAATATTCCTTTAAAGCATAGCGTTTTTGTTCATACAGTGCGACATCTGCATTTACAACTTGTTCAAGCAATTTGGTATGTGGGCTACATTCAATACATACAACACGAACGGATTAATTGCTTTTCAGGCATACAGTTAACAATGAAAGTAAATTGTAATTATTTAAAATGGAAACAATGTACAGTTTCATTGTCGACAACAAATACACCGTGCACCAGTTGAAGGCACATACATATTGGTGAATAAATAAATAAGTTTATATTTGATTATAATGACTTTACACTCCCTGTTGATCGTTGAGAATTAAAACATTCTGTGCCCTATTAGCGAATCAGGGAATAAATGGTGTTCCCGTTTATAACAGCGACTCATTTATCAATATTTAAACATTGCACAGTATAATAGTTACTAATGCGTGCGGAACGCACCGGCCATATATAAATTATTAAATAAACAAAAGGGCAACGTCGGTGTCCAGCGTTTGACCCCAGGGACGGCGGTGGATACGTCCAGCTCCGAAGGGTAGAAATCCCTAAGTGCATCCGTGGACAACGTACTAAATCAAGACGGTGAATCTGCCGGGAGTGATAATGCGACTCGACGTAGAGAAATATGTACGAACATTCCATTCTGTTTTGCGCTGTAAATTCCCCCTTTGTCTCTACTGTCGCAAAGTAGTTAAGACTTCAGTTTGTACTTAGATATTAGGAGGGACTAGAACTGTAGCATAACCGCCGAATGTTCCGGTAGTTTGCCTGGTCGCTTTCACGATGCCATTAAGATTTGAATCCGCTGAATACGGAAATCTGTGAATAGTTTCGGTCGCTTGTAATGAAAAATATCTACTTTCCCGAAACGTCTCGAATATTCTCTCCCCCTTATTGTTATTCAAGTATGCAAAGTTCGCAACATAAAATTTTAAATTATTCAAATTTTACTGCCCCGAGCGCGATTTACAGCATTAGTTGGATAGCAGGCGTAATTAGCCTAATGTCACGTATTCTGTTTTAGTTTACTTTAGAGCAACATGTTCTTTCTAAGTAATTACGCTCTTGGATATACTATAAACGGACATCAAAGGATTACATACAGGTTTGTTGCAGTCTGTTAGGTAATTAACAGCTGACGATCTAACTGTGAACCCTTTGTTAGTAATTCTACTGAAGGAACAGTTCCTCAATTATTATACCTACCGCGGAAGCAAACGTTCCCATAATTGGAATAAATGAAAATCATTTATGCTTGCCAAATGAATTAGTAATAGTGAGCGCTTTACTAACGCAAGGGTTTATTGTTTAATTTACTTTAGCTCACCTGCATAGTTTCATCTATAACTAGATAATTTCCTCCGCAGAATATGTTTTTTATTTTTTCCTGTTTTTTGCATATACAATTAGAATTTATGTATTATGGTTAATTCGTAAAATGTATTGCATAGAAGTTTATATCAACTAATTCATTACTAAACAATTACACTGCCACCTTCTTAGTCCGAACTATGAAATGCATAGAGTACATATGTATATCTAGAGTATCGGCATGTCCGAATTATTGAATATTGCAAAAAATCACATATTTATGAAAATTATACACATGTATGTACATATAAAGGTGATTGCAAGGACTGTGGTGTAGTTTACGTCTCCCATTTTTAGATAGTTTAGTTATTATAGAAACAATAGTAATAATAAATTAGAAGTGGACGTCTACAGGAAAAGTACAAACGTTAATAGGTTCATAATAGCGGATTCAAACCATTGCATGCAACATAAAATGTCGTTTATCAATTTCTTACTCAATAGGTTAGTTAAATTCCCGCTCACACAAAGTAGGTTCCGAAAGGAATTAGAATATATAAAAAAGATAGCTATATGCAACGGTTACTCCGTAAGAAATGTTAAAGAACGATTAGAAAGAATTTAAAAAAAGCCCACATCAGAAATTCAACGACTTTGGCCCCGGTAGTTACGCGGGAAAAGAATTTTATAAAACTACCGCATCATAAGATTTCAAAACGTCCATTTGACTAAATATGGGAATTTGCGGAGGTGAAAGGAGCCGTCACCGAGAGGGAAAATATTTGTGCATGCACATGGTCGCAGTAAAAGTGGGGTAAAAATGCATGTTGTAGAATTTTTAATGTTAGAAATTTGTCACTTCGGTTTATACGATTGTTGAAGATGCTTGCCTCGAGCTAGCGAAACACGTGTCACCGATTTTATTATAAACAATTGTGTGGTGAGGAGTTTACCGATGTGATTTTTGTGACATGTACATATATTAAAAAGAAAACGTATAACAACATTATTTTACATCCTTTTAAATACAAATACTAATAAAACAATATTATTTTCAGTTCGTAATTATGCACGAGCTAGACACATTATATTTTCTTATCTAAATAAAAATATTTAAGTAAATTCTCTTTCTATTTACATTGGAGGAACATCGGTTATAGGCTCTTGTTTCTTCGAAAATCGCGCTAACGATATATCAGTTTAAGATGCCCATTTGAGGCAAGTGTCAAACGATGAAATCGCTTCATTGTGGAGATTAAGATTTAAATATACTTTAAAAACCACCGCCGCTTCTTTGAGGATATCATATCATCAGTTAAGAATTTCTGAATTTTAGTTTCTCCAGTTTCCAATTCAGCGATTTCCTCACTGGAATGTTCTTCACAAATTTTCTTACTCAAACTCTTTATCTCGTTTATTTCATTTTGCAGTTTCTTTACTGCACTTACTTTGTTTACCAGAAATCATGGTCTCCCTAACCTGTATGTTCCAACCATCAGTTCATTGCTACCACGATGCCATGCTTCGTCTAAAGAATTTACAGCATCCTTCAACTTTTCTTTTTTGTGGAAATATCTGTATCAGAACTCACAATGATATTACGTACATTTTTTGGATAGGAGCTTAATGGTTTGTATAACATGTTGATCCATTGGTGGGATTAAAGGTGTATAATTGGGACACATATACCCTCCTAAGTCTACTAGGTTACTTCAACGCTTAGAAATAAAAACTAAACGTCACTCGAACCTCGTAAGTGTCACCTCGCAAAATCTCGCTTTATCCGATCCTCAATCGTTTCGAGACGCGTATTCCCTGCCACGTGCTCGGCAAGGCAGGGCCGTATCGTACATAGTTTTAAATTGGCAGGACTATTGACTTTCATTCAATCTTTCGTAGCGTTAATCTACACTACTACCGAATTTATAAATATGTGCAATGTACATACTGAAAACAACTCCACTGATTGCTATAAAATCGGCTTATGTAGAGTGAAACGTTTTTAAGTCGTGATTTTTGAGATTCAATTTCTGGTACTATGTAATTTAGAAATTCAATTTTAACTACGTAGATACTTTTTAATAAAGTCATATTTATCGAATTCTCATTTTGGAACTACAATTTTACAACAAGTTGTAGTTTCATCAGAATGTCTTAGGAAAAATGCAGTAATTTTCCAAGGTTAATTAACCTATAGACAATTTCCAACACTTCATTCAAACAAAAAGTTATTCTCATATTTCTATTCCAATATGGCACTGCCCGCCCATTAGCTCTAGTTTTAGGATTTCACAACCTGGTAAAGTCTCCAAACAAGAGCCGCGACACTTTACGAGGGCCGAGAATCGTTTAGAAGAAAATTTTGTCATCCAACCGTTTTTCTGACATTTATAGCAAACGTTTAATAGAATTTGCGAAGGCTATAGGCTTCCTTGCCTTTCTTAACACACTAAGCAAATTAGTTTATGATTGCAGGAAGCATTTGCACAGGGCATAAAGATTATCTTGCATTTGACATTATCTCACAATAATCTCAGTGAATAAACCAGCGTCCTTGCAACCACTATCATTTTCTTTATTGTTCTTCTTACCCATGAGCAGAATTTTTGCATATGTAGACCAGTGTTTTGTGGGGTAGCGTTTTGTAAAATACGCCGTTTTCATCAGCATTATAAATATGCTCCAGTTTAAAATCCAGTTGTTTTATTTTTGACATAAATCATTACCTTAGAAAGTTCTACTGAATCCTTGAGATCCTGGCGATTTTCCACAAACGGTCAGTTGTCTTATACCAAATCTATCTTCAAATTCTTTAAACCATCCATAGCTTGCTTTGAAATCATCTGAATCGCTTTTGGTTAACTACTGATAAAGGAACTTTGTCTACTTACATATTATATCACCTAAAGAAGGAGTCGTTGTAAAAATCCATAAAATACCATTAAACAGTTATTATTGCATTTTTATTTTCTGTATAATTAATGTTGAGACTTAATATTCCAAGAAACCATGTGTACAATGCTGTTTCCATTGTGGTGTAGGCACTTGATTTGACAGTTTTCCTGTTGCCTGGGCCAGAATCCGAAGATGCAATAAACCTAACTATTTCTGCCTTGTCTTAATTTATAGCGTAAATTGTTGATTTTCCCACGTCATACTTATCAGCAATATATCTAATATTTTCTCCCGCTTCTATTATTTATGACATCAGACTTTTATTGTGAATTGAAAGTGGTATACCTTGTTTTAGCCACCTTTCAAAATTCTGCTTATACTTTCCTCCAGTTGTCACAATATCTGTGTACTACACTAAATCTAGCGTATATTTACGTGCTGATAGTGGTACTGACAACAGTGGGAGGAAAAAGTACCAAATCATTCGCCGCTAGTTATACGTACGTGACATGTTCTCTGCCTGTGTCCAAATTAACGAGATGTGTACGGATTATGAGCTCGCATAGCACGCGCCCGGATTATGAGATGTTCGGATTAATGTATCTGGACTGAAAAGATTGTACTAATATGAGATCCTTGTTTGCGTCTAATACTTCGACAAAACATCATACAAGGAATACAATCCTCTCGTTTTATTTCTTCGCATTATTGCACATTATGAAGTGAAACGGTATTGTTTCACAATTGAGCCAGATCTATCTAGAAAATAACAAAATTTAAAAATCAATATACGGTCTGGATTGTAATTCGTAAACAACTTCAAAAAGTAGAAAGTATAAGCTTCTTGTTCTCGGTACTTTGCAAAATCAAACTCTAACAATGCAGAGCTATTGTTATCAAGAAGTAACTTCGAACTTAAAACCACCATATCAACATCAAATATATAACTTTCTACAATCCTATAAAAACGAATTAGCTTCTTAACCTGGTAGCAACTTCTGCCGGGTAATGAATTCCACGAGAATAAGTCCCCCTACTATTGGCAATTACAACCTGATTTCCTTAAAAATGAAGCATCTATATGATAATGTAGATTCTTGACCGATGAGAAATGTACAAAAAATTCTCTGAGTAGACAGTCAATATATTTTTAATTAGGAGTCTAGGGATAAAATATGTGACAGACGTGTCTAGGCTGTGTTCTCCTCATTCTCAGTGACTGTTGATTCCGATGACATGAGAGGAATCCCATTGTCACACCACATCGCTATTCCGATACGAAAATGAAAATATTTTAGTTTTGAAAAATTCGTAACAATAAATTTCTTTTGAAAATATTTTAAATTAAATTTGTCAAAATTAACCCTTGGTTTTGTTGCCATGTGCTTTGCCGGCCGACATGTTTTGGTACGACTGGGAGACTTGGGGTTTTAGCTTTGGACAAATTTAATTTAAACTACTTTCAAAAGAAGTTTATTGTTATAAATTTTTCCAAATTTTAATGTTTTCATTAAGAAATCAGAATAGTGGCGTGGTGTGACAATGGGATTCCTGTCACGTCATCGGAATTAACGGGTATTGAGAATGAGGAGAACATAGCATCGAAACGTCTTTCTTTGTTTTATTCCTGGAATTTTAATTGAAAATATATACTCAGAGGATTTTTCTTGCATTAGGAGATTTTCATCGAATAGATGGCGATTTCTAACCATAAATAGCTATCGCTTAAAAAGCATTTCTATCTTCAACCAAATCAGAAAACATGTGAATACATAAATACATACGCTATTTTTGTGATTTTACAACTCAGTAATTGTGAATCCGTTCTTAGAAAATAGCGAAGAATTTAGTGTGTTACCCATTATGATTAACGACCTTTTGAGGACCACACAATGCCACCTTCATCAAATTTCTGTTTTTTATAGGCGGAAACACGAACCAAGTGCGATTTCATATCATCATCATTATTGAGACATTTATCATTCAAATAATTGTGTACTGATACCACATTCCAACCAAGCTTGTGCAATTCTTGCCAAGAAGAACCATTGCTGTGCATATGTGATACGCTGCATTACCGTGATAAAGCACACAATATCTTTACAACTAGGTTGGTTTTCTCAAATTGCACGTTCGTTGTTAGCTGTGCACATCTAGATTGATCGCTTCCTTCCATGGTAAAATATGAAAGTACAAGGGTTTTCGAATAAGAGCTGGTACCTGGTAAATGTCTGCTTCAGCTTTTCTTACAAATGGTAATTTTTTTGAGGAAAGCCTTCTTTACAATTTTACAAATTTCTAGACTTAGGTCACGAATTACTGCTCTGACATTGTCTTCCAACTGTTCAATTGTTCTTGAACCCTTTACGTAGACCTTATCTTTCACGTAGCCCCAGAGAAAATAGCCTAACGGACTCAGTCTCCATTTTGAGAAATCACAGGTCATGCAAATTTTAAATGCAATAACGCGATTGTTTCATGACTCATGTGGCATGTAGCACCGTCCTATTGAAAATAACGGTCATATAACACATCGGTCAATAAGTCTTGAGGCAAATGGAAAAAAAACACTTTTTTCCAAAAATTGTTTTTATTAATCAACATAGTTCCCTTGAAGTGTGATACAATCAGTCCAACGTCTTTCTAACATTTCAATACCTTTTTTGTAAAATGATTTGTCTTGACCTTCAAAATACGTCTCACATTCGGTGATGACCTCGTTGTTGGAATTAAATTTTCTACCAGCCAGCCAGCCATTTTTTAAGTTGTGCAAACAGCCAATAGTCGCTGGGGGCCAGACCTGGAGAATATGGTGGGTGCAGCAGCAGTTGGAAGCCTAATTCGTACAATTTCGCCATCGTTTTCTCTTTTCGTGACTTGTGACACGGCGCGTTGTCTTGGTGGAACAGGATCTTCTTGCGCGCCATGTGCGGCCGTTTTTTTGCGACTCCGATCTTCAATCGCTCCAACAAAGCAATGTAATATTCGCTGTTGATGGTTTTACCTTTTTCAAGGTAATCAATGTAAATGATTCCCTTTCCATCTCAAAAACGGATGCCATGACTTTTCCAGCCCATTGTTGAGTCTTTGGCCGCTTCGGGCTGCTTTCACCGGCCGCTGTCCACTCAGATGACTGACGTTTAGATTCCGGCGTATAGTGGTGAATCCATACTTCGTCCATGGTAATGTACCGACGGAAAAACTCCGCCTTGTTTCGCTTGAAAATGCCCAAACACTCCTCCGAAGCATCAACGCGCTGTTGTTTTTGGTCGACGGTAAGTGAGCGCGGCACCCATTTTGAAAAAAGTTTTCGCATAGACAAATGTTCATGTAAAATTGTGAAAACACTGCCTTTCGACATCTTCATGATGTCAGCGATCTCCTGCAACTTCACTTTGCGATTTTCCAAGATGATTTTGTGGGCTTTCTTGATGTTTTCCGGTGTAACTACCTCCTTCGGCCTTCCAGAGCGTTCGGCATCATCGGTGCTCGTACGGCCGCACTTGAATTCGGCAAACCAACGTTTCACGGTTGCTTTCGACGGGGCAGAGTCCGGATAATACTTATCAAGCCATTTTTTGGCTTGCACAGTATTGTTTTCATTAAATAACAATGATAAACCAAGACACGACTGCTTTGCATCCATGGTTGGTCAAAGCGATGTAACTTGTGAACTAATGGACGGATTTCTATGAAAATTTTTTCCCTGCCATCTAAGAGATGGCGCACGACGGTAACAAAAATGTTCTTTTTTACCGGCGCCATCTGACAAAAAGCCTCGGGACTTATTAACCGATGTGTTATGTTCAAAGCACCAATTTCAGGCCCAAAAGAAGTCGGTCAACATAGTTTGATAACGGATTCCAGTAACTAAAATGTTAGTTTCAGCATCCTTTTCAAGAAAATATGAACCCGTAACACCACAATCCCAATAACCGCACTGTTTTGTCATTCATTTCGGCGAGAGTGATTTTCACACTATTTTTATAGGGGTTTTAGAGCTCCAAATGAGATAATTTTGTTTCTTCCCATACCCAACAAGGTGAAAATGGACCTCGTCGCTGAGAATGATTTCTTTTGAAGAAATTGGGGTCGTTCTCTTGCATTTTTAACACCCAGTTAACGCACGTATGGCGCTTTTCATGCTCCGCTGCCTTTAACTTTTAACTAGACTCTGTAAGCCTCTAAACCAAGATCTATGTGTAAAGTACGGTGTAAACTGCTTTGCAATATGTCCAATCCTCTGAACATCTTGAAATGGATAAACCTGAATTTTTGTCACACTTTCAGCTACTGGAGTTATGTTTTCAATTGACCTTACTGATTGAGCACGAGTTGGAGTCTTCACATCACTAACTTGTAAGAGGTGTTTGAATTTGTTGATTAAATCCACGACGGTTGAGCAACCGATTGTCTTATTACGTCTGAAAACAGTGCGAACTTTACGAACTGTTTCTCTGAAATTTTTGTTTTGTTTATAGCAAATTTCCGCTATTTGAATACGTTGTTTAAGTGTATATCTATAAATTTTTATTAACCGTAGAGTTTTTGCTACCAATATATCAAAGAATTGCTGCTGCTAATTTTACACATGATAAATAGCGCCAAACTTAAAATAACGACTCTTGATAGAAAACCCTTTAGACAGTTTGTCCATTCAAACTTCACCTGAATATTGGTTTTAGATTCTGTTTAAACGGGCCCATCGTGCTTATTATACGACCTTGTTTAGCTGACATTGTTACAAACGACCCACTTTCCACCGCCAGCTATCAATTTAAAATAATGTGGAATCGTCTTATCTACATTACATAAGAAAATTACATACACTAATGCGTTTTAAATAAATTAATTTGAACTCACGAGTAACTCATTGATCGAGCCTATTTCGTAGCCAAGTTGTATTAAACAATTTTCAAGGCATATATGTATGTGACGTCGATACAAAATAGTACAGTTCTGCTTTTCTCAAATTAATTTATATTATTAATTTTTTCACTCAAGTATCGAACCTGCTGTCTGTCGTAACATCTCTAAGTTTGTGTATACAGTTCTTGTCTTTCGTATTACATTAGTAACTCATTTTAAAGCTGCAATTGAGACATTTCACGACAAAAACGTTAATGTATATATAAGACATTTTTATTCGAATATTTCCATTTGTATTTCTCTAGTTCTAGTACTTATGTATGCAGTAGTTATGCAGTATTCTATTGAATTCACGAATACATTATTATCATTGGAATCTTATGGAAGAGAGAAATAGTCCTTAAAAGTTTTCCGATTTGAAACTTAGGTTTGAAACAGGGCTTTCTTATAAATACTGGGTATTGATGAATAATTTACTTTCTCTTTGCATTAGCATTTCCGGTGCTTACCTCATAAATGGGAAATAAACTCATATGCTTAGTAGATGTAACCATAAGTAAATGGCAAAAGCACTGGTAAAATATATAGCTTAGACGTTCTTAGTACATTTTTTTAAAAGCTTCTTTTGTGGTTAACATTTTAATCTAATCTAGCTTACATAAACAATACAACTGAAATATACTAAAAAAATTCTTGTATTTGAAACCAAATACTCGATTTGTCGTTGGTTTCCCTGATGTTAACATCTAAGATTCACGAATTCACTAATTTGAAGGATTTCCTGTTGAACTTTTGATTGTCCCATGTACTGTATGCACAACAATAAATTTTACTTTTTAAAAAATTTGAGGGGAGGAAACAGCAAGATTCAATCTAGTCTATCGAAAGTAACTGCTTATGAACGCAAGATTTATGTTTGAAATATTGAGCAGCCATACAAACATTTACAACGGCTATCAACATTCCCACATTTCTAAGAGTGCTTTATTTTATTTATGTTATTCATCCATTTCTTAGGGTTGGTCACAAATAGACCAGACACTTAAACATTATCCTTTCTGTACTGACCCCCAATAACACTCATTTCCGTTCAAACAACCCCGTGTCCATGTCCTCCATAGAGACTTGGTCGAGGAAAGCTTGAGTATTTTCATAAGCTCCAGTAGAGCCTTGCTGAAATGCTTCCGCCTCAATACCTTTCATTCCCACTTAACATCTGCTACACCACGGTCTATTTACCATGGTTTGTCTTCTCCAAGGGACAGGATGTGCTTACTAGACCAGTAATTATCGTAACATCTTTTTTATTTCTTATAATTAAATCAACTGATAATTTAGCATCTACCTTACCTAACAGTGTCTAAGTATCGAATTGACCTTCAGTCAATTTCCATTTCCACGTATATTCTCCTTCTTAACCAGATCTTTCGCCTGGCGAATCCGCTGTTATTCCGTATACATGTTTTGATGTGGTGCTTCTGAAACACAATAAGAATTGCTGGGCAACAAATACCTGATGAAACGAAAGATTTACATATGTTTCCTGTAAGCAACAGCGAAAACAATTTGCCCTATATTTAGCTCTTATGCCTTTCCCTTGTGAAGCTTTTCCTAATATTTTCACGGCCTAAAACTTTTCATTTAAGAAACAAAAGTGTGTTTAATATTGGCAACAAAAACGCTTACAAGGATTGCTAATTCCTTTACTGATTCCTTGCGGTTTATATTCTTTTTAGTTGAAAAGACTACGTAGGCCATTCCGAATATTTAAAAGCAAATCATACTACACTTATGCATGTAAACAAATTATGTTTACCAACAATAAGTTTTATAAAACAGCTCAATAGTCAGTGACTAAAGTCCATTGGATGAAAGATGCTGTCATTTTTATGTTGTAGTGATATCCTGACTTTCACCTAACTACTGTCGAAAGAGTGTGTAAGTAGTCCAAATACCATTACAATTTGATATATTTACCACTACGTTCCCCATACCTCATTCATTCATAACGAAACTCTGGGGTAGAATTCCAATTGACAGAAAGATGAAATAATAGCTCTGCCTATTAAGGTTTTCCACAACGTGATGACACCGTGTTGCGGTTCCTATATTTTGGAGGGTATACATAAATTTTTCCTCCTATTGTTATTTTGGCCTAACCAGTATAAGTCCACTAACTATGCCTCCTATTTTTACATTTCTCTGGCCAACATATGTAACATCAACACCCAAGCGCATTTACTATTTTGAATAAAGGGAATATAGGTTCTAATTCATCCTTTTCTTCCCACGAAACAATTTTCTAAAACTTCTTGTTTTGCTATTTCTGTCCATTTCTTTTTATTTCTCGCTTCCCTTTTCTAATCAGCAAAATTTAACCTCCTCAAATCCATCACTACTTCATTGTTCGTCTTCTGCTCCTCCCGCATACTGCTTCTGTCGCTATCATTTTTGGGATCCTTTGGGCGTTCACCATCCATAGGTGAGCCAACCACTTCACTCTTTAGGCTTCTGCAACTCCCTTAATATCGGGGTCTCTCCGTAGAACTTCATTAGCTCGCTGATTTTCCTTCATTCCCATGTTCCTTCTACCCTTTTGCCTCCGTATGTTTTCTGTAATATTTTGCGTTCCTATATTTCTAGAATTTTTCATCTCACATTTCACTCCTAGAAAGCACTATTGCCCTCATTACTGTTCGTGCAATTCTGCGCTTTATATTTCCTGGAGATCAATTTGCTGGTTATCACATTCTTTAGTGCCCATACGCATTTATTCATCGCTGCCAATCTTGCTTGAATTTCTTCCTGTAAGATGCTCGTCCACTTTCGTTCATGCACGTGTACCGTCCACACTTCATACACAATGTTCGTTCACTTGTAGGGTGGTGTGGACGCGGTTTTGTGTTTTCTCAACGCTTAGTTCAGATCTAAAATCTACTTCTATCATGTCTATATTTGACAGAAATTGCATCGACAAGCAGAATTCAGATGTGAATTTAGTTTATACTAAAATCGGCACATACATATATATATATATATATTTTAGCCGACTAGTAAGTTCATACTAAACAATACGTACTACTGTCAGAATTGTAAATCGCGTTCCAGTAACCCTTGGTTACTCGTCGTTGTCGCTAATTTTCTCTAGTTCACCCAATTTATGCCAAGGTATGTGTACGTAGGAATGTTTAATATCAAAGGGCTTGTATTTAATACGGTCACATCCAAATATCCTGTGATACGCCCATCTTCTCGTCATACACTAAACATACTTGAGTTGATGCTACTTGAAATGCGCCCCGTCGCCCATACTAACGCTTTGATCTCTTGGTATACGTGTTGATGTGTGTGGCATTTGTAAAAATATAAATGTTATCTGAAATGTATTGCATAAGTCCGCTTGCAATGACATTCACATCAAATTTGGCCGGATAAAACGAACAAATGCAAAAATCCGTATTTTAAATATACAGTATTTCTGTGTTCTAACAATAAATCTTATAAGATAAAATGCAACATTAGTCTAGTTTCAGAAATAAATATGGCCGGAATATTAAATGTTCTGAAGCAAATAAGTAACAAGATTACTACCTGATATGGCAATTGCACCACCTAGAAATAACCAATATTCAATTTTCAGTCGAAGTATAGGTATGTGCATCGGATTTTTATTCCATTTTTCCAAACGCTGAAGAGCCCGCTGTTTAAACAAAGCAGTGCTGCCCTTCATATTGCAAGGAATACGTTGAACTGTTTTAATAACAACTTTTTGCCTTGACTCCCTGGTCACCGAATCATTCCTCTATAGAACAGGTGACTCATTATTGATAAAAGACTAGGAAACTTACTTAACTGTGACTTTGGCAGCTCTGTCACGTGGAATACTGTTTGGAGTGCAATAGACCAAGTTGATATAGATAAACTTTTAGATTCCCTGCCATGACGTGGTAGCTCGACACATTATTAGTGAGAAATGAAAACAACTTCATAAGATTCTATCAATTTTAAACATTTATTACTTTTCAATAACGAAAGGTTTCTTTCAAATTTAATCCGAAAGTCCAATGTCTTATAGGTAGCAGAATTTCTATATCAGCCAGTATACTTTTATGTTTGCTAACAATTCTCGGAAGCATGGGTATTACTGAAACTTATGTAATGCAAAATATTTTATTATAAGTGTTTTTATCTTTTCATTGTTGTCATACAAAAATGTTCAAAGCTAAAACTCAGCTCAAGAGTTTCGTGTAGAGCGCACTTTTCAACAAATTGGTTGGTTCATCGAGAATGAATGCGTATGATCAAATCGCGTGCGCATGTAAGTGATACAAAACCAATTAACATTGCATCGCTGCAACTTGGCTATACATAGAACAGCGACGAACATTGATGTGCATCCCTTACTGCAAACTATTATCATTTTCTGCTCTACCGGGAGTCGCTTAACAATTTGCGGCTACGTCGGCGAATAACGTCTGGCATTATAATCGATGGCATGACCGTCGGCAACATAAACTTGATGAAGCGTGCATAGCTTAATAAAAATTATATATAAATAACGGTAATTGTTATTTTTACGACACCCGTTACACATACATATGCACTGACACAAACAATGGGTTATAAAAGGAACCTATTCATTAAGTTCATATATTTACATAGATATAAATATGCAGCATATTACATCCTATCAAATTATTTGCTATTAGCCATTAAATGTACAATCCGTGCACAAAAAACTACTTTTAGTATCCTTAGGTTTGGACCTAGGTCTCTACGAAGTTTCTAACAAGCTAAATGAAACTCATAGAGTATATTAAACATTAATACCCTATTCACTGCTGGTAATGCTTTTATTGGAGCCGTTGCAATTCCTGACTCTTATTAGAACAGAATGTTACGGTTGGCGTTACTATTCGCTTAGTTATGAAAAAGATATTGACATGCGAACGGCAACCACTACTTCATAAAAGAATCCTTGATTTAACAACATAGGTACGAATCTCGCGTTAAGTATCTAGTTATCAAGTTAAATTGTTACTAGGAACTTTAATCACCACTACCGGCTCATCCGTTCAAGATAGTTTCGTTTCGGTAACCTAATTGGCACATTACATTAGTGTACTGCATACTTCCGCTATTCCTTTCACTATTTTTACCTTGGCAAACTTTTGAACTAAATAAGGTTTCTTCACTTAGTTCTAGTTTAAAATCGTAAATCATTATTTAACAACCGATTATGTACAAAATTAGTATGGTCTAAATCGTTTTAGAAATAGACGTCTTTTATTTCTATTTTGGAACCAAATGTATTCACAAGAACTGTGAATAAATCTGCTTAACATCAACCAACATAAAATCATTTCTAACCTTGCCACAATAATTTAATTATGGTCTGCATCACGAGGAAAGGATTTAATACGTAGCTGCACTTGTTTAGCTATAAACAATTACACCAAGAGCAAGCTGATTTAATAGAAAAATATATTAAGACCTTATGGCTAGAAGTCGCTTACATGCAAATTATAAATAACAGCACGATTATGACACTATTACCGTTTACTATCATTCAAATGCGTATTTGCGTGAATAACGACATCGACAGTCGTTTTATTCTTGGTTACTTATTAAATACTTTACAAACACACCATTTTTCAGTTGCTATGTGGTATATAGTAAATTTCAATACCCAGAAAATGGTAAGATCATAGAAAAAAGACATTTGTACGAAAACGATTTAACGATAATTTTGTAAAGACTGTAAGACCATGATAATTCCAAACGCAGCAGTCAGCATTGTATGGAACAGAAACTCGAAAATGTCATCATTGGAACGATCGGCAAAAAGTCCAAACGCGAATCTAATTGAGATTATGTGGTCAGTGATGATTATATGCAAATTATTACCAACGAACCCACGAAATATATTCCTATTCCATGTATTTTGCGAATAGTACGCGCTACCTTTAGGTGGCGTTTAAATGTTTTACTTTTCAGTTTAACTGATATCCGGTATACATAACAAACTAATCAAATTTTATTCTGGACAATGTACTGATGGATAATCATTATGCAATATTTGCTATACGGTATTTAACATCGTACTTATTTGGTTAAAGCATCTATATAAATAATAATAAGGAGGCTGTGGTTAAAATAATATATAAAATAAATAAAAATACCCTTACCACAACTTTGGAAAATATTCCAGATACTTATTTCGGCATTTGCCATCATCAGTGGAAAACCAGAGGAATTCAGTATCACCAGCGATATACGGCTAACGCCCAAGACGAGCACCATACAACGAGCATTGTACAACTCTAAAGCACTGTACAATGAACATCACACACTGAACGTCTGCGCGAAATATACCAAAACAGTGTTGACACTGAACTCCGTCATAAATAGCGTGTATTTATACTAATTCTAAACTTAAAGTTCATGCTCTATGGGGCATGCCGTAACGGTTGAATGATACTGCACTAAATCATGAATCAAGGATTTACTTCATTAGGTCGTACAATTTGGAATTTGGGATAGGTCCTCCACCTGTAATCATAATCCTCTTTCCATTTTTATAAATATATATACTTTCTTAACTATCTAGTTGCCTGTTATTTTCAACAAACATCTCTGTTACATGTGATACTTTTGTTTGTCTCTTGGGAATAGCAATCACACTCTGGTACAATAGCTATTTATATTATTAACTACTTCTATACTACTACCGTTAGTGTAGTTGGCGGTGGAGTAAGATTCGGTACTAATTACTCAATATTAACTAATTACACGGATCTATAAACCAGGTCTCATTAGAAAATAAAACATATTACAGAGTTTCAATTATAACACTTTTTAAAAACTAATTTGGTAGTGATTAGATTTAAATGGGAACAATTTTTGAAATATAAGATCTAGTAGCAAATAATCTTACTACGATCGTTTTAAGCGACACAAAATATACTGCAAATTCAATTTCGTCTATGCCAATTCTGCATACAATGCAAGAAGTAAAATGTCAACGAATGCATTAAATATTTCTACTGTACTGTAAACATTTATCGTCAAACGTTCGAAAACATGCGTATTGTAATTTGCCTCGCTGCCGTCTGGGAAATCAGCCAACCGCTTCAGTCAATGTATTGAAATTGAATAGTCGCAATATGTTCTATTCCTGCACTGCTCCCACTGATATAACTTCTCCGCGCAAACGACTTCAAAGTTTCAATTTTAAAGCAAAGGATAAACCCAGTGTAAAATAGTTTAGAATGTATCGTTTCCATCTATAAGGAGGTTCTAATTATATCTAATAAATGACCATTAAAAGCCAATGTTTAATGCACAATTTAAAAAGTGAAGGTAGTAGTCCAAAAAATTGAGCATACATTATAATAGTAACGCAATGTTCATACTTAGGTACACTTGATTCTGCCTCTATTTTCCATTTTTAAAGTTTATATCTGAGATCAATAAATTACTGTTAAAAGTAGTTAAGTCAATTATATCTGTCATTTGCCACCGCTTAGCTAATTTCTTTTTATATTCGAATGAATTGGTTTAAGAGAAGTGTTAGGGTATATTATAAGGAACGCACAAAATAAAAGAGATTGTAGTGCAGCGCACAGAAAACATAACATTAACGATTATGTACATCAGGATTAGCTCCAAATCCGAAAACTCAGTTGCACTTCAATTGTATTATTATTATCGCTGGTCCAATTTTGGATGCAAATTATATTTTTGGTATAAGTTTAAATTATCCATCGATACAACTAATACAAATTTGATACATATTTAGATATACTATTCAAAGCCAGTGTATATGCGTGTGCATGTGTAATATGCGAATGAACTAACGGAGAGAATTATTCTACTGATAAATGCTTTTCTGGCAAATTGTAACATCTAAATGTTTTAACGATATCCTAGTTTCTAACTGATCATTTGTCGGATACCTGAAGGCACCAATAAATGAATTGCTTTCCAGAGAAATCGGGCAATTAAAAAGATCGTTTCATAAGGCCTTTCTTCAGATTTTATCAAATATATTTTCATATGCTGTTGGGCATTAAGTAATGTAATAAACTTTTGTAATTATTCAATGAATACAGAGCATCGACTTGCACGTACATCTCAATCAATAGTTGCAACAATATTGAAAACTATTTCCAAAAAAAAAAGGAAATCTAATAATTATAATAAGCCAATTTGCAAAATGGATGTATTTTTAAGAATAAGTCAGTCTCTAGTTGAAACCCAACGAATGCAAATATATTAATCAAGAACAGAAGTAATATTTGATAATGATTGTAGTGTATTATTAATTATTACGGAGACTAGAGCACATCGATAAAGCCCCTCGCCACACATACATACTTATTATTTGTAGCACACGTGTTTCGCTTGCATGAGTAGAATGACACAGTTTCATGATGAGAGTCTCGTTGCTAAAGAAGCACATATGTCGGAATTTATTCCTATTATCGGGTCTCTGGGCATTTTCTGATGTAGCAGTACTTAACGCGGTACTATAAGTGGTGCTATATTTAGAGACCTATTAATCTATAGGCAGAATCATAACTGGTGAGGAATTTTATCTTTGTCATCTAGTATCGATAATGAAAATAGGAATATACTTCTCTTTCTATAGTTTGTCTGGGTCAAATGTATTTCATGAAATCAAATATCTATACAACCGCTGGTTTTGTAAATTTAAAAGCTTTAGAGCAATTAGCGTCGAGGTTCCTACATAATATTTAAAGTAAGTTGTGTTTTGAGTAGCTACTAAAAGTTTCAGTTCTTGAAGAATTTAATTAGAAATCTTTAACTGCTATTTGTCATGTTTCCTCCAAATATTTCATATTTTTAAAGATCGAATGACATAAATGTTGTAGTACTGCCCGAACGTATTTTTTCGGTTCCACTATATTTACAAGATTGAAATATTTTGCAAAAGTTTGAGTAGATATAACGATTCCACTATGTGTTAATCTGTATTCACGTGGTATTTGATCTGTATGTATTTGATAAGAAATCATAAAGTACATTGTAATTTTTCCGCACTCTGTTGAGTTCTTTTGTTGGATGGGAACCTTAGAACCAGCATGCCTATTTTATAATATAGATTGTAAAATATGCATATTTTTTGGTAATAGCTTGGTTTTACAATCAGCGGTACAATTATTGACCATTTCAACGTAAATACTTACTTAACACATAATTAATCTGAATACAAAGTACAATTTAACCTCAAGGCTTTTATAAATGGAATTGGTAGAAATAAACAAAGAAATTCTGGTACAAATGGTATGCTGTCAACATATAGTGGTGTTATTTCACGAATATCGATAAATGCAACTTGGAATAGGGTGCTATCATTCTTCTGATCGACTAGCCAACTACCAGGACTACATATATCAATTAGGATCCGACACTTTTAATAACTAAATGCTTTCACCAAATAATGGCAAGGATCGACTGGACTTCATGATAAGTCACATGCCGATCTTTCTTAATTATCTCACAGGCAGACTCAAAAAGTATCTTGGTATAAGAACAAGAATTTTTTAAGGAACTGAATACTCCGATTTCGGACTGCAGCCCCTCCAAAAATTTGCACGATATTTGAATTTTTGTAAATATCTCCGAAACTGTAACAGATATGTTACATAGTCTCAAGAATAATGTAAATTATTTTCGACAAAAGTAAATAACAGAGGCCCGGCTACCCCATAACTTCTTTTGTTTCTTTGTTTATTGAAGGTAAAGTCGGTTTTAGGTAGAGAACGGTGCCATATAACAAATTTAGACAGTTGATACTAATAATAATAATTAAGCATTGAGAGCAAGGAACAAGGAACAAGCATTAGCAGTATTTGAAGTAATCGAAAAATGTTGGTGAAGAAAACTGATTGTGGGTTAAAGATTGCAGCTTTTCAAACCTTGGAATACACACATAATATTCGTAGCATACTTTAATACCAAAAAACCATGACGCAATTAAGCGCCCATCTGCAGAAATGGCTAGTAAAATTCTATTATTGTATTATTTTGAAATGTTCTAAGAACGTACTCTGTAATAAGCCGTTGTTCGTATGTGTGCCACGTCTGTTAATGCTTTCTTCCTATCTATATACTTGGGGTACCGATTTCGCTTTTATGAAACATTTCTTCACTCACTTGACAGAACATCGCTTGGTTCTACCATTTTTCAAGTATTCCACAGCTTTAATTTTGTAATATAGGTCAATAATACTACCTCCTTCTTTTGAAAACATATACATACAATATTTTCATAATTGTCTTCTTCTGCAAATGCGCTTGATGTCGTTTTTCTAATCGTTCAAACTCCAATCATGGTTACATATCCAAAAGAGAGTTTTCTTGTTGAGCACTTATAATCATCTTTTTCATGGCATCATGCATCTCAAGTTCTTCGGACGTCAATTATTGCGATATTGGCTACTTCAAACGTTGCATGTAGTATGTTAAACTCAGCTGTATGAATCGCTGCCATTGTGGCGAGCGATAAATTTACACTGCACGAAAAATATTTCTGATATATCATGGTAAAGGGTCAGCTTATATATACATTACTATAACGGTATACGTAACAGGAAAATATCTGCATTTTTAGTTCATTGATATCTACAGTAAGTACTTATAATTAATTCACATCAATCAGATTATATTATACCTGGCATTCCTTTGAAATATTATTCCAGTAATTAATAATTTTCAATTGTTACTGTTTTTAATGTGCTTACTATGAACTGTCTCTATTTGTTATACAGCACCGTTATCTACGTAAAACCGACTTTCTTTGTACTAATTAGAAAAAATGGGGAGTATTTGGTACCAAAAGGTATCTGTTACAGTTTCCGAGATATTTACAAAAATGTTAACCTAGTGCAAAATTTTTGGGAGGGATCTACCTCAAAATCAAGAAATTCTGTGGCTAAAAGAAATGGTGTTGTTCTTATACCAAAGTAATCTTGTAGTCTGTGCAGTTTCATGGAAATATGAGTTTCCTGGTTGCCGGTATTTGTTAGTAAGCTCTCCCACACCAGAAAAATATGCACCTAGCAATCAGCTACAAATAATATGAGACAGATAACATGTTTCTTACTATCTTTCACACCAAAACAATGCACATTACTATTTCAAAAAATGTTGTCGTCACAAGAAAACGAATTTGTAATGATGTGGCATCAGACAAAGAAATAGGAAATAAAAGCGATATTCATATATCATTACAAAGTCCAAAGCATTACGGAGAAAGTATATATGGCCAAGAATAGAATGCTCATTCCACTCAGCTTTCAAATTGCTAACAAATGAGTCCAAGTACTTTAGTAAATGTCCTCAAACAAGACTACTTGGAGAAATGCGGTCCGAACTTATTGACTGCACTCAGGTAATTAAGGTAAATTACCTAAAACTCACATTTAAAAGATATTACTTTAATAAAAAGAATTATTGTAAATTTTAAATCAAGGTAATTCTATCAATTCTCCCATCATTTAAAGTATGAGATTACAAATTTAGAATGAAAGTTTGTAGAGGCGTTACTTCCTGTCCATATTCTCTTGTTAAATACGGATGAGAACAATGATTAAAGCAATTGGACAACAGCGCTATTTTTATTTCATTGTGAACAATAACATGAAGTTTCATTGAGAGCCTCTAGTGTGCGTTTGTTAAACTGCCCTTTTGTTGCATCGGAAAGTAAAGTTTTTAGAAACTCTAGCGAAAAATCTGCATTAGACTTCTATGCCGCTGAATCTTATTTTGACTTTACATATTCAACAAAACACTTGTCAGCTTCGTTGGCTGTAAAAATTGTCGCCGTTTCAATATATTGTGGTTTCGGTAACGCTCAATTATCGAAAATCGGGAAAATGTGGTAAAATACCATCGCAGACATGTTACGATTGGTTGACCTTGCGCTTGCGAACATACGCTATTAAATTATTATTTTTCTAACCGTCAGCGTTAATCAACCCAGAAAATATAAGACCCGATACCCAAAAACTGTGCAGTAGTATACGCAGACTTATAAATGGTGGAGGTGCCGGGTCCATTCATTTGAATAAATAATAATTTATACTAACGTTGTACTGAGGTGATTCAAACGATAAACGATAATTTTGCTAGTGTACTCAACAAGCAGTTCCAAGCTGTATGGTGGAGTGAGAAGGTAATGGTCGGTTTCTTAGGGGTAATCAGCTTAGTTAGCTGCTCAGCTCTATTCTGTCCTCAGTACAGTCATGAGTGAAGAAGAGGTTCCTTTGTCTGTTGCACATCGTATTATTATAAAGTTTTTGACCAATGAAGAGGTTAAAACCTCGGAAATTTTAACTCGTTGGAAGGCACAGTTTGGTGACGCTATAGTATCCCAAAATCTGGTATTTAGTTGGGCCAAACAGTTTAAGGGCGGCCGAGCAAATTTAGAAAACGAAAGTTGCATCTGTGCAACTTAGGCCGAGTTGCACAGCTGCCGTTCGAAAACTTATCTAAAGTAATCGCTGGTTCATTGTTACAGAAATCGCGTCAGAAGTGGGTATAAGCATTGGGAGTGCTCATATCATTATCAATAAATATCTTGGCTTGAGAGAAATTAGTGCTCGATGGATTCCTGAGTTATTAACCGAAAATCAAATACAGGTCAGGTAAAAATCTGTGGGAGACTTCTGAATTCATTGCGGAAAAAGGGAAGGATTTTTAGAGACGCATCGTCACATGTGATGAGGTACAGGTCCATCATTACATTCCGCAATAAAAAATGGTGAAAAAGGAATAAAGCTTGCCCAGTGAAGTCCAAACGCCATCTCTCAGGGGAAGAGTTCTCATAGTTTTTGAATATAGAGGAGTTTTAAGCACTGATTTCCTTTACGACCGACATACGCTAAATACGACTTACTACTGCCAGTTGTAAAAATCAATAAAAGCCGCCTTCCGAAACAAAAGACGAAGTATGGCCATCGAAGAAGTTATCCTTTTCCATGAGGCTAGGCCTCACACCGTGATTTTGACAAGGAACACATTGAAGGAAATTCACTGGCAAACCCTCGACCACGCTCCGTACAGTCCAGATTTGTCACTCTGTAACTATTTCTTGTTTGTGCCGATGAAACAATCCCTTGGAAAAGAACGATTGGAAAACAATCAAGACGTGAAGGAGCTTCTCCCCAGTTGGTTAATAATGCACCCTCATACTTGAACAAGGAATTTTTCAGCATCCCAATTAACGGAAAAAGTGTGTAGAGCGTGAAGGAGGCTATATAGAGGAAAGCTGAAGGTGTCACTACTGTATATTATTAATCAATGAATGTATAAAAAGATCCGTTTATATTTGAATCGCTCTCCTATATTGCAGAGAATATTCTGGTAGTGCAGGATTTATAAGGGAGACAGTTGTACAAACCTTGTTTGAAAATAAAGATCTTTAAGGTCTTATAATACATGCACAGATATTTTAGATGGAATTTGCTATTCAAATTTATAACCTTTTACTTTTTTTTAAATTACTAGACATGATCATAACTTAAGAAATAAAGGAACATGCTGTTAACAGAAACATGACTCGATAGAGAAATGGAATAAATTTGATAAAGAAAGCCACAAGTCTATTAAATCCTTTCAATGAAATTGATTTTCATCTACTTTCAACATCCTCCAGTCCACTTTAAAAATAATACGTAAGTCATAAAAACTTGATTAGGAATTAAATTGATTTATTGCTTCTGCATTTAATTTGAATGGAAGGCCGTGACTCAGCTGAAATTGGTTTAGAAAGATCATCTATTTATGCGTATGCAGGGGATTAAAAAGTACCTACATTTCTCAAATCAATTAAAGTCAATTCAATCGTTGAATAATTTTTTATTTTTTATATATAACCAAACAAATAAACAGATTGTACAAATTAGACTTTGTTTTGATCTTTCTGAGCTTGATTGTTTTTAAGCCATGACGATTTCTACTTATATTAGTATTACGTTAATCACTTAGAAGTAGATTTCTACTTAGATGACTAGTGAACTGGGCAAATATGCGGTATGATAAGTCATCTGTCCTTTTCACAGTGTAATATTATATTAGCGAGGACAAAGGGCACATGACTCATCATACCACATATTTGCCCAGTTTAATAATTAGTTAACTAAATATTTACTAGTAGTATGATGTTACTGCAAGGGATACTTCATTCATACAGGACAGAACCAATATTGTTTCATACAAACTTATTTAAAAAACTATTTTGTGGTGTATTTAAATACATTTTAAGGTGATATGCAGAGCCTCGTTGGCACCCAAAAGAATTGCCTTCATTTTTGAGATGTTGCATTATTTTCTCACCTACATTGTATATTTTTTGGCATTTAAAGGGTTAGCGAGTCAGGTAGTTGCTTTATTTAAAAGATTTGATCCAAAACACCACTTTTTTATGAAAGCAAATATTATTTTTATTAGGTATAGGACAGTAGAAATTTTTAGGATAATAATAGTGGAGTTTAAAACTTTATTTCAAGCAGTGTGAAGTTATTCATGATTTATGATAATAAGGTTCAAATCGCGCTACAAAGTTGTCTTAAAAGACTTAAGAAGACACTTTCATGAATTTCTAGAAACGTACCCTATTAATACATATACTATAAGAAGAGCTGCACAAAATGGAATTATATTTCTTTAAAACCGCGGCATCAAATGCTATAATTTTTATTTCATATGTCGAAAGGGTTCCTAGAAGCTGTTTAAATAGAAATCAACTTATTTCTTCAAAAATAGTTGGCTTACGAGGAAATAAGAAAAACTTCGAAAATAGAACAAGCTTCACATTATGGTATCGTAAAGGCTTCCACAGTATCTTACAAGAAAAATATCTGATATCGCACTTTGATAAAATTTCAATTTTTTGAGCTCGCTAAAATTTCAGTTTTCTTTGAATATGCCCATTAGTGTCCCATTATGGACATAAACATTCTCGTACGTTGCGACTGTCGGAAGAGGTATTTATTACCAGTGTATTACCCTGGTTTATGCTGTATTTCAACCATCTAATTCTAATTTATCTACATGAAATACGGAACTATAACCAAGATTATTTAAAATGTACGTTGATCTAAAATTCATACAGGCATATAATGAAAACAGGTGCTTAAATAGAACTATAAAAGAAAAATGTCGGTTATCTCACGGATGTGCAATTTATATCGCAAAATAGATTTATGATATTCTCGAATAAACTAATTGCCTGTTATAATCCATAATAAATTCTCAAATTTTGCTGAATGTGTAACCGTATTACTAACAACGAAAATCCGTGATTTATTGCGCCTGTATATTTTTGTTAAGTCGACTGTAGAGACAAGAAAAGCATTCTACGAATATAGCAAAACATTTGCTAAAGAATACTGTATGCAATTAATCTTGTTTATGACTTTTTCACGGCTAACGAAAGCAGTATAGGAATACCAGTTATTTTTATAAAAAGTAATTACGTCAAATTAGGATAGATTGTGAAATTTATGCGTGCAATTTATTTCTTTTGTACCTCCATAGAAGAAAAAGCGCGAAGAATCTTGTCCCTTTCATGGACACTGTTTATATTTTAGCAATAAAATTTACGCCCTAATAATGATAAATTTTCGTTCCAGATTACGAGTTGAAAAAGCCGGTGGTGGATGGTGTCCAAAACAACAAGTGGAAAGAGGGATAAGAGAATACCTTCAAGTTGATTTGGGCAGCGTTCACGTAGTGACAGGCGTACAAACCCAGGGACGTTACGATAGAGGGCGTGGCCAGGAATACGCCGAGGAGTACACAATTGAATATTGGAGACCAGGATTTCAGGAATGGAAAGAATACAAACGATGGGACGGAAAACAGGTAAGCCATTAAACAAATATTTCTCCACGAATTTCGCTCGATCGGCTAGATTAAGACGGTTTATGTTCGAACGAGCGGCAGACGGGCGGATGTAAATTAAATCGATAGACGAATTCCGCAAACGCTGAAATATTTTCTTTTCATACACGATAGAAATGGAACACGCGAAACGTCCAATAATTCATGAAAAGATAAAAGTTGAAAACGATTTTTACACTAACTTTACTTTATGATTAAGTTACACGTTAAGAGAAAAAATGAAAGAAACAAGAAACACAGCAAAATAACTCTTACTTACATACATTTTATTTATGTAATACTGCCATTGTGCGTGATAGTTGTACTTTATAAAGAAAGTTTTTTTCGGTTTGCTACGAGAGTCACGTCAGAGAATTTAATAGCAGAATTTACATTTCCATCGTCGTATTATTGAAGTAAAAGTTGTCGCGCAAATTATATGTTACCAGGGAATTAATATAAAACATTAATATTAATATCCTGTTATTTCATTCATAATACGAACCTTCTTTTCTGAGCTTTTTAATTGAATCTTTCTCTCTCTGCCATTATTAATTTACTTCAGCTGTTGAAGTTTATTTTCTGTTTACTAATGAATGGAAGCAGTTCTTTGGTCCAATAGAAAGAGTGCCAGTAACGGTGACGGATGAAAATAAATAATATATGTACGTTGATTAGACCACAATGAATCTTTCAAATAATCTTTCCTTCTTTAGTTCTATGTATCTAGGAATTCTACTACAGTATATTAAAGTTTGAGCACCGAGAAGAGGTGCAAAAGTTCTTTACCAAACATTTTTACCGCGGTCGCACTCTAGGCATAACCAAACTTCCAAAACAACTTAAACATATGCTGAAATATGTATTGTACACCTGAAACCTCACAGGACAACACAGTGTTAGGTAATACGTAAAATTAGTTCCCCATCCAGTAGAAAGACATTTGTTTAATAAAAATGAAGTGACACCTTTTATAACTTTTTTAAGTAACATCCTTTATTTGTTGGTTATGCTTCGTACAATCCTAATATTTAATTAAATCTATTACTGTTAATGATATTGTGCTTGAATACAACTATCAAGCAAGACAAGTGGAGACTAATGCAACACTATGTATTGTCCAAGATTATTGAATAATGTCACTTAACTAAACTTTTTATCATAAGAGTTTGTGGGGTTTGGTACGCTTCAGTCTTCTTATTTCATGAGCCTTGTCCAGGAGCTGGATGACTTCCACATTGACATGTCCAAGAAGTCTTTTTCGTGGTTTGTTGCAATTTCCTGAATCACTTCACAGACCCATTTAATTGCCAGATCATCCTGAAGTACCCCCTTACTTAGATAGCGGTAAGCATTTATAATCAATCGAAGAAATTTGTTTTGGCTTTGTTCAATTACTAATTTATTTGATAACTAAGTACAACCCTATTATTGCACACCCGCATGCTGCTTGAGGAATTTGATTTCCCAAAGAGATTACTATCGATTACTATCGATTCGTCGCAACGCAAACTTAACGTGAACTGATTTTAAGGTGTTACGCTGCATTTTTCAGTCTGTAGTCCATTTGTGGACTTTATTGACTACAACTTGATGTTTTTCTATTGCTGTTTGTTGAGAAGCATCTTTTGCCATAATGACTGTGTTATCGGCAAACGTACCAGGTACCGTATTTTTTGTTCTTGGAATGTCAGCGGTATAGAGTAGATAGAGAGCGCTCCTAAGACACTACCCTGTGGAACTCCAGCCAAGATTGGTTTGAATAATGAGGAAGCTCCTTCGTGTGACACTGTAAACTTCTTTTGGGAAAGATAAGGCTCTAGTAGTTAACAATAGTTCCGCGGCACACTTTGTCCATCTTGCAGATAAATTTCCTGATGCCAGACCCTGTCAAATGCTTACGAAATGTCTAGAAATACTGCAGGGTAGTGTTCCTTTTGTTCTCATGCACTTTCAATAACAGATGTTACTCTAGGCACTTGGTCTATTATTGAGTGTTTGTTAAGTAAAAATTCAGTTGTGATTTTTTTGTTTTGAAAACTGTATTGAAATTCTCGCGATAGATATATTCAAGAATTCAGAAATTCTTTCAGAACATGTTTTTCTGTTTTTCATCTGCTGCATGAATTTCAAGAATGGTATATTCCTGATATTGTCATGTCACTATAAATTTCTTGTTCTTTTTCTTCTTCTCCTCCTTCTACTTCTTTTTCTCATTCTCCTTCTTCCTCTTCTGCTTCTTCTGTTGTAGACTAGTTTTGCTTTTAGAACTCGTTCTTTGGTTCCGTTACCTTCTCATCGACTCGTCCCGTGTTACGTTTATCTTCCGTATGATTGTGAGACGTTTTAACAGTGCGCCTTATTTTAATTCTACACCACCACATATGAAGACATTAGGCTAACTCTACCTAGATACGTACCTAGATACCTACGTAGATACCTGAGATTGGGTAGTACTTTAATTTTTGCCTGAATTAATCAAATTCGTTTCTATCGACGTCTTGTTGTTGCATTCTGTTTCACGTATATTAAGTTAGTTGATGACGACATTTTGGATACCCGATGTTAACAACGAGCTAGTTTTCTATCGAAGGTGTTGTTTTTACAGTCGTAATTTCGTCTACTTCTGTGACTTTGTTGTGAAGTAAAGCGCTGCAAGATGGAGCTGTTGTAACTGAAGTTTGGACGATCTTAAAAAGAATTCGAAAGAGCCTACCTATTAGGTTGAAGTAGTAACTGAAGGAAGTTAGTGTTCCGTCTCATAGGTAGTTCCATACCCCTTTAATGTAGTAATTGAAAATTTTAAACTTCCATAGTTAGAAAGATTATTGTGAGAAGAACTACTACCTATAACATCATTCATTGTCTGGGTAATAGTTTCGGTTTAAAATTGACACGATACTCACAACTTGGATCCAATGCGAAAATGGCGAACGCGTGTTCTACTCGATGTGTTTCAAAACCCGTTTCTTTTGCCCGTTAGGGCTTTCTTTATACGCTAACGCGTCTTTCATATTCTTGTTTCTTTTCTTTTCTTCTTCTTTTATATTATCTGAGACTATTGTGGAATGGAACGCCCTCTTGACTAGTCGATGATTGTGTGATCCTTGGAATTTATTTATTCGTTTATTCCTAGAACATCCAACCTCTATGGACATCTGGTACTAATTGTAGATCATTAAATAGTTCCAACCCATCTAGTTGAAAGGTTGCAGGACCATCAAATCTTAGTGGCAGAAAATGTAGGAGCTCACCGTTGGAACCCCACTTTCGAATATCATCGTTTCCCAAATTTTGCGGGCCTATATCTCTCTGGTTCGAAAATTTGGGTAACGTCTCACTCACTTTTTTAGGAATCGACGCCCCACGGTAGCTGGTCGTGCCAACCGAACAGAGTTCGCCACATGTAGGTGAACGGCAAAGTCGAAATTGTAATAGTCATCAGGAAATTTGTTGAAACGGGTTAGTATTTAGAGGCACGCAATACTTCCTCTTTCACTTATTTGGTCTAAAATTTTCTGATATTGGTTTTCCTGCGATTTTGACTGTCAGTCATGTACCTTTTGGCTAACCTTCCGTTGCGAGCAAGAGTGACTATTCTGTTAGCTGCCATTCTAGTTCTGATCGTTTCATTCACATCTTCTTGCTCTTGAGCATCTTACCACGACCTTGACCTTACATTTTTATTTCACATGTATATTTTCTTGTTTGTCTCACATGGTGTAGCTTTAATGGTCTTTATTTCAACAATTAACTGTCTCTCAGTCGTGGCATTCTAGCTTTAGCTTCACTGATTATCACAGACCTGGCGTGCGTTTTATAAATTCGGAATTCTGCTTTCCCATATTACCACTTTAGGGCATCTGGATATAGTAACTGTTTGGTTGACCTGTGTCTGATCCTTTGTTTGAGGTTCCCATTATTATGTTATTACTAGGTAAGTTCATGTTATCCTCCACTCTTAACGCGCCTTAAACGTTCTTTCAATATCATCATCGATTTTGTTTTCGTTGTTGAGATTTCCAATTGTATTTTTGGAGGTTGGAGGTCGTTTTCAGGTTCCAGTATTAAGACTCCATCATTCACGTAGTATACACTGTGTTTGATGATTGGCTAGTCTATAACCAATGGTCCGTTCTCTCACTGCGTGTACGACCTTGTGTATAATCATATTAATTAGCACTAGGCTTTAGTACTGTGCATACTACCATCAGACTTCAGTCAGTCAATGTTTCATCAAAAATACTTGTGTTAGTTTAAACAAGTCCATTCACGCTGTCCATATTACTCTCTAGTCTCTGCGATCCATATACATATATCGTGTTTGGCTATCTCCTAATTTTCCTTTTAATCCTTTTGTGTTTACCTCTTCTTCAATAAGTCGACTTTTTACTCAACTGAAGGATCACTGTTTAAGGTTTGAATTGCTGTTACAAAAATGTCAAAAGACTTTGGCGTGAATAGCAATTAACAGACTTTTTCCCTGTTAGTTAGCTTAACATCTGAAATGCATCAGTACCTATTAATGCGCATACAAGCTTATCAAATGCCATAAGAAATAGTCGGTGTTTTTTGTTATGTTTCAAAGTTAGTACTCTCTTGGGTAGTAATAGCTGTGATGCAATATCTGTTCTTTGGAATGTGAATGTTAGTTCCTGAATTATATTTTTGGTCGATTTGCCTTCCTTTACAAATTCTAAGTGAATATAGCAATGCATTGTAATAGTATGTTTTGCCTTCGTGTTTTCGTAACTTTCTTCTAACGTCGTCAGTATTTCTTGTTTGTTTGTAATACAAGGTTGATTGGAAATAACCAATAGCTCAATTTCAAACCACTAAACGAAGTAATACCGTACTTATTAAGTTTATCTTCTATCAGTGTTCCTAAAGACTTTCTATTTAAAGATGAAAAGGTCCTCAATACAACGTGTTTTATTTACTAATTGCTTTGACGAAACCCAAAACTACTTTAAATAATATCAACTAAGTATATACATATGTACATATAGAAAAGCAATGTTACTACTTAACAGTGCTAATAAGAATATTGCATTCTATTAGCTTACTTATGATCTAGTATCTACTATTAGAACAAATACGTTCATAGAGGGATAAACAATTTTATTAGCGTATGCCCAATTTACGTCAACCGCTTAATGAGACATTTTGATGGGAGAATAGCATTGTGATACTCTCTGCTCGTCAATTACTTTATAAAATATAGCTTCTGACGTTTGTATATTAACATATTGACAATATCAATATCAATACAACTAGGGACAGTTGATATTCATATTTCTGTATTGAATCGACCTAATTTAAAATATTCATTAAACAATCCTAAAATAATGTCAAATGCGAAGAATACGGTTTCGTTGCTCTCTAAATTTCCATACACATACTTTTTTGTATCACAATAGGGTTCAAGAGTCGTATTCATCTTATACGTACTATGTATGTATACTCGTCGCGAATCTATATAACAGTCGAAACACATTTAGAAAACAAATCTTCATTCAAAGAACATAATATACTATATTGCTTTGATATGCCTGTTAGGTTCTTAATACTAGCCTACCTTGAATTTCTTGCTCAGTAAACTAAATTTTTAGCCCATAACTCTATTATTCTCTTGTAGCCTTGATTCTCCAGTTCTTTGTATCTTTCTTTTTCAAGATACACCATAACCATTCCACCCCATCACTTTCTTGGATTCTCCTTCTTCTACTTACGGCCTGTCTTTCTTCCTCTTCCTTTGGAAATGGTAATAACTATTTGTAGGTACATATAGGATCAACATAATCACTACTCCTGGAAATTGAATGAAACTTAATATTGAGAAGTACTGTACTCGGCTGGATGAAATGCATCAGATACAGCGCGTGAGACAGATGAGATGGAGCTGTACTGCTTCAAGACAACGTAAACCACGGGCATTAATAACAACTATCGAGACAATACACAACATGCACTTTGAAAGTTTTCTTCATTCACTATATCGACTCGGCTTTTCTCCACCTTCATCTACACCTGACTACCACTTCTTTTAACAGTTAAGTAATTTCTTGGCGAGTCCATTATACAAAGGGTTCTTAAGGACGAATTGAAAGAACATAACACATTTAATAAATATTACATCTGTTGGTATCTATTCCGACTAAGCTTTTATCAATGTTTCTGTTGCTTAGAATTCACTACTAATTCCAACGTTTCATGTACAACAACCTCACCAGAAAAACAAGTGTCTTATTCCGCATAATTTTTGTTTCTTATTCAATGCATCAGAGTATTGTATGGTACAAAATTTAGGTATGGAAAATTTACTGGATGTTTTTCAGGTTTTAAAATCCAAAGTGATTATAACATGGCGTGGCGCATAAATTCAACATGAGAAAGCTTTTTCAGGGAAACTCATATGTAGGCATGTATTAATTATAAATACATACCATACATTTGCAATGAATTATACTTCCATTTCTGTGGCAATATAAATAAACAACGCATTCGTTGCTAAAACGGGATACTTTAAAATTTTAATTACCTGAAAAAGCTAACACTTCCATAAATCATTCGGTTTCATTAATTCAGTTTTTGTGGACTGAACGTCAAGTAAGGAAATAATGAAATCACATAAATGAATACAGACTTACCTTCTATTTTTAATTGAAACTGTGGAATCCACGTAGCGCTGCAATTTTGGGGACTATTATTAATGGGGATATCTGGTAACCGTGCGTTTGCATTTTTAGGAATTATGCTTTGCTTTCGTCATCCTATAATAAATTAGAATTGAGAACCAATTAAAGACATAATTGTGTATACTAATTCCTAATGCACATTTGTACATACCATAGAAAGTGGGTAATCTTAAATTAGTTACAGTGCTGTTAAAAATTGATTAGTCTACATAGGTACGTAAATAATACGTATTATTATTATTATTATTATTATTATTTATTACTGTTAATATTACATCTGAGAGCAAAAGGGGTTCTCTGAAAGTTTTAAGAATGTGTCTATAGTTGAATTGCGTAAATCTAAGTTAGAAGTGACGCTATTGGTCAAAGACAAAACACGACCTTTACGCTGCCGTCCCGTGCAATGTTCTTTCGTATACTTCAGCTACTCGAGGAATATAGACGTCCGTTCTGCTGATTTTGCGATCATGGAAGGCGCGACTGAGTGACAAAGATCTACTCTCTTCTTATTCAAAAATTAGAAATCATTCACAGTCTGCAAGGTGTATTTGGGGAGTCTGCAAAAACTAAAAGTACTATCTATCGATTGATCGACCCACGCAGTGAACGGCGAAGATATGATCCATCTGTAAATCAAGGGAACGTTTCTGCCGTGGAGAACCCACTGAAAGATGATAGGCGAATAACTATTCGTGAAATTATTGTTAATTTCGGGATAGGTCCACGCCAGGTTCATGAGATGACACGAACGTTAAACGTGGACCGTAGATGCCAAACAGAAACTGCACAGATCCGAAACATGCCTCCAATTTCAAGAGCTATTAGTACGTTATGGCGACAAATTTTTGCAAAGGATAATAACTACTGATGAAACAAGGATATATACTTCTATCCTGAGACCAAAAATCACTCAAAAGAAAAGCCAAAGGAAGGGGTTTCTCTTAAAGCACGTGCAGCTTCTTCGGGTGTCAAAGTAATGCTTATTGTATTCTATGATTATGAGGGTATTATTTTTATAGATTTTCTACCGAAAGGTACTACAATTGACGCACAATATTATTCGAATCTGTTCTTTACTACAAAGCGCCATACCGAACGAAGAACGAAGGATATTTTAAATGAGTGCACTGAGTGCTTTCACATCCACCATATTCGCCAGATCTGGCTCCTAATGATTTTTATCTGTTCCAAAATTTGACAAAAAACCACTGTGAGGTGTTTGATTTGAGGCTTTAAATGAGGTTAAACTTCCTATAAATAGGTAGATTGCAGAGACTCCGATAAAGTTATTGGAGGACGATTTAAACATAAGATTAATGTTGCGATAAGTGTATCCAATTAAATTGAGATTGGAGTAATACTGACGAAAACCTAGTTCGGAAATTTGAAATCTATTTTTTTCATTCTGTATTGATTATCACAACTTCGTTTTAGAAACTTTAAAGCTCAAAACAATCCGTTGTACCAAAATAATCTCAGACCTGTTCTCTCATGGTATTTTAAATATTGTCCCAATTTGTACTGAAGTATTAAACATCGGATGTATTTCTAAACAACGATATAAAGAAGCTTGTGTGTACGTACAATTCGCTATTCGATAACGTTCTCAGTTGACTTCGCTCTAATATGAAAACGCATTGACCCGTGCAACGGTAGCCGATGTGACGGCTAAGCGGCAGTGTTTCCACAAAGAGTCTTCGAATTGACTTGTGACGTTTATGGAGTCTAACCACAAAAGGATTTTATGGCACAGAAATAAAATTTTAATCTCTGTAAAATTTCATTGGTTTTATTGTCTGGTTTAGATGCAGTTTCCAGATATTGTGTGTGCATAATTGAACCTGCCAACGAGGTCAGACTGATTGGATTGAAAGGTATTGCGATATATAGGATTCCTGAGGTAACATTTTATAGCACTACAATCTCAATTAATATTTACTTCTACCTAATATAGGAGCGATAATAATAAGCACAGCTGTAGTACTATCATTAAAATAAATTTTATATATATATATATAAGAAGATATCACCAACTACAAACAGCAGAAATCCGTGCAGAAGCTTTACAATAAATTGGGATCACCATCAGTAAAACCACTTCACTGTCATTATAAGTACGAATTGTTGAACTTTCACTCCATTCGTTCCTAGCAAAGATTGATGATATAGATTTCGATGTGCAGAAATTTATTTGAAAAGGATCCGCGAAGGTTAAACATTTTGGTAAGAAACAATGACCATGAACTTTTCAGACTTCAACTAAAATGCCATTGAGAAAGAGGATGAGATAAACCGATATGTATGTTCTTCAATATGATATAGAAGCTGTAGAACATATGTCCAATATAAATGAATCACTTTAACAAACAAATCAAACATCAGCTGGTCAAAGTCAAAACTGGGAACCCACACACATAGAAATTTTAATGAAACCTGAGAATATAGAACTTATGAGGGTGCCAAGACCTAGATCACAAACGATCTCAAAGTTCGACGAAGAAAGAAAGACGAAATCAAACTGGTGATCTGGTATAGAATTTGCATATGTATCGTCACAAGTATATCTTTGGCTAGCAATCTCCCGGCAACTAGGCACACAATGGGCATAAACATATAAAGGGACATGAAGTGCATCATGGATGTTTCAAAAGCTTTTGTTAGGAATTAATACTATTTTAACTTAATTTAAGGTATTTCCACGTCATCAACTTAATTGTGAGTGATTATTGGGTATTGTTTTGTACGATCACCTGTTGGTGAATTCGACCAATTATCACTTTCCGTCCTATCCGTTCTAGTACAAGTCAATTTGTCAATTAAAGTCCAAACTATTTGTAAACTCCAAATACAGTACAATGGAACTTTTGCCCTTAAAACAACGATACTTGTATTGTGTACTCAATTAATTTGTGCTACTTGTATGGCTAACTAAGTAGGAAATCATTGACGCAAACACTTCATGAAAATCTATTGCAAAAAAGTGGACGCAAGGTAGTCAGCTTATGTGAAAAGACACCATTAAAGGTAGATTATTTCCACTAGGCAGGCGAAGTAGGCAAAGTTCAATAACATTTAGTTTACGGTAATTATGTGTAATTTTCTGCCTTTAGGCGTTAATGGTGGTGGATACACCTACTTGCAATGTATACTTTGTTCAGTACTGGCCTACCTAAACCTAATTCCTACTTCTACAACAACAATACTACAATGAATTATTAGTTACTTCCAAACTACAATTATAGGTAGTCATTCCCAAAATTGAAATATTTCAATTGCACTTAACAATTGCTTCAAAAGCAACTGTAAATGTTAATTGTAATTATGGAGCAGTATAAATACAGCTGACTATTCCAGGATAAATAGTCCTAATCATCTAGCACTTTCCTAAACAGTTATCATACCTATAAATCACTGTCAGTCGTGCATAGTGATAAATACACATTTTGATATTGCAAATGCTTAAGGGAAAAGCCTGTAAAGCGAGTACATTGTCGGCAGTGCAATCAATATAAATGAGATATTTTTGCTATTCTGCCACTCCGTTTGTTACTAATTGGTTTTCTCTGAGACTTACTAAAGGAACGAGTGAAGTGTAAACGAAAATGCTTCCCGAACAGCTTACATTTTCCTTCAATTGTCTTCTGCCAATCGACGGAGATGTTATACTTATTGTAACAGCTCCTATTATTTCAATTTTCCATTTCGCTTTAGAAGTTGTTTGTTAGTTCGAGTAAAAAAAATTTGCAAAGCAAATCTATAAATAAATTGGACGTTTGATGTATGACCATATTAACGAAACTGTACATACAAAAATGATACCAGCGAGCGTCTACTTTTATACAATCCGCTTATTCTGATGGAAATTCACGTAGCTTTTCTAGAATTCAAACGTACAATTTGCTTTATTAAATATCCTTGGATGAGTTTATACGAATATGGGTATACATTTTTGATGGTGTAATTATTTATGAAGCACAATGCTTTTACAATACAAACAAAATGCTTGACATTTCCTTTAACTATTAGTTGTGTATTTAATTTCTTATATTTTACCTGTATTTATACAACCTGCACATCAAAACAACACAGTTGTTTTGTGTTATCTTTGTTATCACCTATTGTTAGTTAATCGTAGGTATTTAGTTATTTCTTTTATGAAGATATTCCTAACGAATATTTGTTCTGTGCACATTTCCTTTCCCTTTTCCACAGTCCACCTATGTTAATGTTAAAAGCCGCTACGAACAATATCCTTGTGTGGGATAGCATCCTACGTCTTCTTTTATGGAGATATATATTTTTCTTTAGATATTAACTCTGCATTGTAAAAAAGTGTTACTAAGGGCAAACAAATTTCAAATATTGAGCTGGATGATCTCTTCTTAAACCACATTCAAGAGCAGACAAGAACTAATTCAAGTACTGATAGCCTAAAGCAAGATATACTACAAGTACTCTAGACAAAGCAGCAGTAATTACGAAACAAGTTACGACCGCCTACAAATACACAGAACTACTCGCATACAGCATCGATTTAGTAGTGACTGCAGTACTGAGTAGTCGTAACTTATTTCGTAATTGTACGCTGTTACCGCTCTTTGCCTAGGCTAACTACAGCTGGCCAACTTAAACGCACAAGTTCAACAGCAAGAAAAGGACTTCATAAAAGAGAGAACAAACACCTGGCACCCTCAGGGGCTCACTGTTAACAAGTTTAACAAGTGAGTTCGGGAATTTAGCGCTCCCGAGGTACCCGAGCTAAAGCCCAAACTAAGGTGTAAGGTATTTAACGTTACCCTGGGGGTACTAGGCGAAACCCCCTTGTATTTAGCCTTACCCGATCAAGCGGGTCTCTGATAAACAGGGCCAAAATTGCATACAGGCTAAAGAGCTATAATCAAGGCCAACTTTACTAGGCATGCACAAAGGGGCCAGGTTTAGTCTAGATAAGGAAGTTATAGCTTAACAGACGGCGGAGGCTACTAAAAGGAAAGAAAAGACGGAAGTCCAAAAGGCTGAGGTCGAAGGGCAGTACTTCCGCAGGTCTTCCGAAAGGCAAGAGACCAGAAAGTTTAACCTTCAAGGAGGCTCCTTTGGAGAGAATCGCGGTAGCATGCAACAACTATCCAGCCACCCAGATGGAGCCGGCAAACCTTAAGGCAGTCCAGGACTCTATTATGGAGGCATATAACAGCATTACGGAGCAAGGGCTTCAAGTCCGCTTTAAAAATACACATATATGCGGAAGAACCACTCCCAAAGCTGTTAAGTCTAATCAAAGGAATAAAGCTGGCGAACGTACTCTAAGGAGGCATGAGGACCACAATAAATCTGCAAAGGTCGCAGTGGAACAGGCATCATTGCCACCTCAAGTAATCTTATTTTATCTTAAACACCTGGCAATGCCGCTAGGTGGCTAGGCAGACTAACATTATGACATCCGCTTTTGTCTCGGAAAATTAAAGTGAGGTGCTTTACTTACCTTCGTCTTGCAAATGCTTTGATATATTATTAAAAATTGAGTTACCTTTAGAAGAAAACTTACCGTGTTGGAACTAGTAGTGCAGTTAAGCCGATAATAGTTGTACCTTGTATAAACGCTAAGGAGATCGCTATATCATACATCACATTCTAATTACAGACTAGGGTGATATTAAACAAATTGCATAAGTTCTATTGTAAGATTGCGAAACATTGTGATTTTATTATATGAATATGTCGAAGCTACAGTCTCCTACAGTTGTTTAGTAAAACGGTTAATTCAAGTATCAACGAAGGAACTAAACCCATACCCACAAGCGTGTAAAAATTTCTTTTTGCATTCTATAACAATGTAGAATAGAAACTACATAAGCTTAAAAGGAAAGATACAATTACGAAAGTAGAAAATATTAGTTTATGTAATACGATGAAATAAGGTATTTAATTGATAGATGTAAAATAATCTCTAGCCAATGAGGACTTTCTCCCACTTGACAGAACCAAATATAATTGACTAAACCGACTTGAAATATAATCACTAATAAATGAATATACACAGTTGCTGTTGAATTAAGACACAGAACGCTGCCATCTTGCTTTACAAATATAAAATATGTATTTAGTACATTGAGTATCATTTAGTACAAAGCCAACATACACAATTATTCACCAAATAATAAAAGAAGTATTATAAGACCTCAAAACTGTAATAAATTCTGTTAATGATATAATTATTATGGAAAAACCTATTACAGAACATTTAAGCAATTTAAAGCGATTTCTAGAAGTTGATAGCAGCTGATTTAATTTTTTTGCCGACTTTATTAGAGGTGATATAAAAAAACTAATAACGCTTTGCAATTGACACTTTTAATTCTCTAGAACGTTGCATGGAGGAACATTTCTGCTTCGTTTCATGAATAACGTCATCATTTCTTTAATGTTTTGGATAAGACGTTTTATTGCAAAACAAACGATATATCACTCATAAGGATTTCCTATTTATTTTGTTAGGAATAAAGCAATTTCTTAGTGGGCTTAATTGATTATGTTTTGGGTAAATCGGACTGTAAAAATAGTATTACTTGGTACGACAAGAATTAAATATAGTGTTATTAGCCGTTACTGAAAATTCAGACTCATCTAGAAGGGGTACCGAGCGTAATCGGGCTGGAAAATCTGCCGCACAGTTTATGCTAAATAGACACAACTTTCATCTCTACAAATTCTGAATTTGTCAGGGATTGAGACCAGACAACTAAGCGAGACGTGAATGTTACTGTGACTGATACACCAGAAAATGTCAGGCTAATGAAAACTTTCCTTTAAAAATAATTCGGTGGGATGAAGGTAATGATTACCAATAAAGGCATCTTTAATACGCGAAATACATATTACCGGTCCCCAAAATATTTGCATTTGCAGAAAAAATCCGACCTCAACATCGTTTAAGTTTTAATATGAGAGTCGTCATTTTTGGTAGAAGGCTTATTGTAATTTATGTATAACAATTCGCTAAACTCTGAACGGTATTTAAATTTGCTCCACCATGGTGTGAGAGAAAGTTTAAAGAACCTATCGCAAGACTACTAAGTTCAGCAGGATGGTACACCAGCATATAACGCAGGACCTGTTCGTGAATACAGCCGGTAAGATATTTGTTGAACCTGAATACCTAAAAGGCAGCTACTTTCATGTTGTTCACTACAGTTTCATACCTTAAAGTTTTCGTCGCTATTTCCTGTTTGATGAATATTTGAGAAAGTACTGAACAGAGTTTCAGCAAGTTTTCTTTGTTACGAGAAACTAAATCACGAGAAATGAAAAGAATGGTCCAACGTGAGCTTATATCATTTCAGATCAGATTTAAATCCGGATGGTAAGGTGGTAGCCTTAAAGCCACATGCCCATTTTCTTGGAGCAGACAATCGAATTTGCAAACAATGTGTTCTTTTTTATGATACGTAATAATTTCATACAGCAGTGGCTTACGCAAATTTGGAGAAAACTTTATATTTTTACTTGCCAGCCAGTTTATCATCTGTTTTCCTTGAGGAACTGCTACTACCGTTTGCATTTGTATATTATGATGGGATGCATTATTACCTCCATTACAATTCGGAGGGAGATTTATAATCACTTTCTCTGTAAGCCATTTCACACAATTTAGTGAGTTCACTTTGTCGTGGTAACCTTCGGATTTGGTTCCAGATTTAAAAACTAAGAGACAGTTATGTATGAAACGCATATCACCACCGGCGTGAACAATAACCAATCGTTTTCCTCTAGATATGGTTGATAACAAACCGTTAGCGATACTACCTGTCCAACTCTTGGAACTAGTGTAACCCGCGTGAATGTAAGTTTCATCTAAAAAGGCAATTGGTCTGCCTTCACTCCTATAGTATTTTATGTCTATTAGCCACCCTGCTTGTCCCTAGTTTTCCTTCACTTGAATCCAAGTTTTTAGAAATTTCATGCATGGAGGTAGGTCTTCCCTAAAAGTCGTATTCCGCACTTAATTTGTCTAACTAAGTCAGAGTAACTCAACAATGCTCGGTTTTGTGGAAATTATAAATCATCTTTCTAATATCCATTGGATCCCATAGCGATACGTTGGTTTTCTGCATGTTCTCTTGCATTTTTCAGGACAACTGAAGTTTAATTCACCATCACCATTGCGTTTACTTTGTAAATTGACACCTTAGAATTTTGTTTATAGTGGCTAGCGAGACTCTTGTAGCAGCTACAATACGATTCTTTAGTTCTGTTTTATTTTCATTTGAAAATATGATCTTAAAATAATTACGCCAAAATACCCTTCCACTGGGAATTAAATTCCTTACTTTTATTTTTCGCATCCTTTACAAAGTTACACGCTATGTAAATCGACTGCAAACCACGGTATGCAAAGACTAACTGCAGCCAGCTACGGTGAACGCCGCCCCGTAAATGTGTATCCTACTCCGGGTGTCGAGTGCGGTTTATTCCAAGAAATGAGGTGGCGGCTTTTCAGGAATTCTAGCTCAACAAATATTGTACTGGTCATACTTGGAACATAGGTTTCCAGAAGATTGGATTGGTACTTATTCAGCAGTACTATGGGCAGCCCATTCACCGGATGTAACGCCATTAGACTTTTTTTCTTTGAAGCTACGTAAGAGATATTTATAAAGCGAATTTTCCAACAGAGCAAGGCGAGCGCTAATTACGACAGCTTGTGCCACAACGTTACACCACAGATACTGAAGGATGTTCTGAAATCGAAGAAAGGCGTACCTCTGTCGGAAAATAATGGCGTTTAGTTTGAACATTTGTTATATCTTTGTTTCTTTTTTTTTTAATTAAAAATCTCATTTAGATTTTACTTTTACCTTTGCAATAAATGTGAACTAATTAATTTGTTATATAGTTGGCTTCGTATTATTCTCACCGCTTACCTCGCTTTCTACAAAACTTTATTCCCGAAAATCGCCTTATTCCTAACCAAATAAATAAAAATTCTTGTGTAATATATAATTGGTTTTGTTATAAACAGTTCTATCCAAGAACAAATCATTCTGTTTCGGTCTATTTAAAAAAATGAACCTGATGATCTCGGAAAGGAGGCGTGGTCCAAATTTCTTCCCAGTAAATTTTGTGGCGTGTTAAAAGTGGCCATAGTAAAGTATTATATATTTTTAATATCACTTGTAATAAAGTCGGGAAAAATAAAATCGAAAATGGCAAATTTTATTTTCTTTTAAATATCTCCGAAACCGAGGCAGATATTTGGAATCCTTATCCTGGAAATGATGTATATGAACCGTTCACTCTCGGTAAAATATAGGTTGTTCATTCCTCATTAACTCTTGTGAACCATTTTGCACAGTGGATTGGTCTGCATATTCATTCCAACCATCCATCAGAGTTTATTGTGTCCTTTCCCTTATTTCCCTATCCCCCTACACTTTGCAGGGTTGCAGGCTTGCATTTTCCATTTTGGATGTGTCCTGTAGCAGTTGATATTCCCATCTTAATCATGATGTGCATCCTGCTGATTTCCAATTCACCATTTTCATTATTATATCCTCTGATCCTCTTCTTTGCGTATGTCCGAATCATTTGATCCTTGGTGCTTTACTAAATTTCATTATATCGTCTAGTTCCATCAGAGTTAGTATTTCGTGATTCATGAGTTGGCGGTGTGCCTCTTGTTCTATCTTTATTGGATGTGCTCTCCTCTTGATTTTTCTTTTTATTATCATTAGCTTTTCCTCGTCTCCGTGGGCAAGGCACATTACCTCTGCTCTGTAACTTATCACCGGTCTGATTGTTGCTCTACATGTTCCCAATATTTTCAAAAAGCTTCTATCTTTAAGCGGTCTCTACTATATCCAGTATACTCGCATTATAACCAAGGTTTTAATTCCCTGATCTTGCGATCACGTGGCTTGAATTAACCCTAGACACTTATATGTGCGCTGGTCCTTCATAAATTCTACTATTTATCCATCTGCTAGCTCGAACCCCACAGCTAAAGAGAATAATATCACCACAGACTAGAAGTTTAACGTTTACACAACAGTTACCACATAAATGCATAGTAATTTACTGTATATTATACCAATGTTTATACCTAATGTTTATAGTATTACACTATGCTATAGTATGGTTGCATAGCCTTGGGAGTCGCTAAAATAAAATTATAACTTCATACCAACACCCAGAAAACGCTGGCATCTTTTTCTCAAAAAGGAAATGAATGTTAGGGGTACTATAATTTGGTAAGGGAATAATAAATATTCTCAGCCATTCGTTAGCTTCACGTATTTATCGACTCCATACTTGAGCTACAAATACGTTTACAATGATGGCGCTTTTGAGTACACGATTTCGCATTACCAAACCGAGTCTGAAAGTTATTTTCAATAGTACCATTACCATGCTTCCCGACGAAGGAAAAAGACGACAATTAGGAATTCCGCACAGCACGTGTATATACTTTAACCGGAATTTGATTTTAGGAAATCTTTTGTATATCTAATGCAATTGTTATTTGAAATTCGTTACGTTCACTCTCTTTGAAAGGAACAACCACACCGAACGTTATTAAAGTGAAAGACGTGTGCAGCTTAGAAAATTGGTATAAAACTCATTTCTGTGTCAGAGTTTACAAAGAAACCACTGAATTTCCACGATCTTTAATCTCGTCAGATTGTCTGTCCGCAAACACAATACACCGCGATGATATCGTTTAAATACTTGCTTGTTCCATCCGCGTTGTGCAGAGACGACAGATTCAGTCTCCTGCTTTCTTTTATCATGTTTTTCTCATTGTTTAACTTAGACAATCTACCCCAACGATCTCCGTTATCGGCCACTGCAGATGTTTCTCGACTTGTTCACTTTTAGTCGCATCCGTATATTAATTACCTATTATTCTAACTGCAGTTCAAAATGCAATTTCGAGTTTATCTAACTAAGAGAAATTCTACAATAAATGCTGTTGTGTAACCAAAGGATAATGCAATTACAACTAACGACCAATTTAAAACGAAGTTTGTTAAACTGATTTTGCAAATGCATTTGTTTTCTCATCGACTTGGCTTTCAAATTTATCATTTACTAGGTTCCAGCAGTTAACAAAATGTCAAAACACACTTACTCAATAGCAACAAATTCCTTCATAAATTATGAACTTAAAAGTATTAACAGATTTTAGTCTCACTGCTACTTTTCCGCATAACCTACCAATCATCTCATCTTTTAAGCAATGTAATTTCCTTCGTTGTAAAATTTTTCCCTTTGGGAATTCACCTTCATTCACTCTTGTTTCGTGCATGATATATTTATTGACAAGGTATTTCGAATATCATGGAAACTACAATACTTGCATCGCAAAAATGAATTAAAAAATTAAAAGTGTATTACAGACTTACTGCATCATTGATTTTGACGAAAATGATTATTTAGTTAATTAATGATCGGAAAACTATACCGCAGTATGTCTAAGGTTCATATACATTTGTTACAAAATTTGATTCTCCTATTCAACCAACAGTCACCCATGTAAAGTCTACTCTTTCTTTTATGATATAAAATGTCAACGCAAGTAAATCTAATATTAAACAATTATAGGTGGTCAGGGAATCAACCCTTTACGAAATAGAGGCATAACAAAACTCAAATGGTGTTGTAATAAAACATGGTTAGAAAACATACCTGACAATTAAGGGAAGACTGCCGGCGTTTGTACCACTACTGCGCGTATACGAGGTGCAATAATTAAATAACGAGACTTATTTATTTATGTTAAGCAGTATAATGAAATTAAACTATTAAGCCTTCACAATGGGTCCCTCCCAACTCGAGAAATACCATTGAAACTCCTCTGAACTTATCTCTTTTATGACACACGTGGAGGTGATTTGGATCTCCTCAACTCTTTCGAAACGGGTGCTTTTAGCTTGACGGCGCGGTAATACAGCAACCATGCTTTCTCAGCTAATTCCGAGCGAACGCGGGTCACCCTCGTTCTCAAACGCGTCCAAACTTTGACGCAGAATGCAGAATTAACTGCCTGACCAGCAGCTACAACCTCCCGACGAATCACACCTCGAATACGAAGAAAGTGATAAGCATCTTTCTGATTTTCGACTTTAACATTCTGACTTTCGCTGGTCGCGGTTGTCCTTCTGCCACCCACTGACTGCTCTACCTTTTGGTCTTAGGATGGTATTGGAAGACCCATGGTTCATCTCCAGACCCGATCGTTCCTAACCAGTCTGGGCTTTGTGCCTCAATGCGCTGCAGCATTTCTTCGCATATCGCCAAACGCTGTGGTTTTTGGTCGTTGGTGAGCACGAACGAATTTTACACACATCGTCTTCTCATCTCTATATTATCATACAATATGGTTCGAATTGTTTCTGTATTAATACTGAGTTCTGCTCACGCAAACACTCTACATTGCGGTCTGTGTGTGTTTCTCTCTCATATGCTCATTAAACAATTCTCGACCATTTCTGAAGTGGTTTACCCATTCGTAAGCACGTGCTTCTCATAAACGCTCTTCTCTGTAAACGGCTTGGAATTTTCCCAATATTTCGACAAAATTTGATGTTGATCCTAATTGCTCTTTTCTCACGTTACTCGCTTCTTCGAGCGAGGGTATTCAACACCAGAATCTCAAAAGCAAATGGTTTAAAATTTGCAACACAGATTCTGTAAGTCCTACTGAATGCAGTGAAACGGTGAACGGCGCATGAGTGATGCCATGGCAGGCAGAAACAAAAAACTCTATAACTTTGAACTGCAACTTTGGTTTTCGTTGGTGTCTTAGCAAAATCCATTGACTCTGCTAATTATCTTTGCTTCTACAGAAAGAAATTTTATCTCTACGAAACACCTTACTTTCGAACCACACTTCACACACCTAATACTATGGTTTCTACTGAGGATCATAAATATTTTCAGTTAATGAAAGGTAATCTATGATTGATATATAGACCTCTATAAAATTATACTTTAATGAACATCCCACAGTAGAGGTGCATGCTTAATGCTAGGTAATTCTTCATTCAGCCTATATCTTTTTTCTATTGGAAAACTTCATTGACATAAATAAATTAATCTTTACATTTACCATTATAAGATAATTTAAAAACAGATATACAGGAAAATTTCATCATATTTTAGTGTAGGTATGATACTTTTAGCTGCCAAGTAGGCATCGAGATATTAAATAATATACTTAATTACAATATATGTATGGCAATAAACATCCTTATCATTAATTTTCTAAGAAAATGGTTGAAATGATCACATTTCTTGAATTTGATTGAAGACACATTTCAAAATTGATGATCTTTCGAATAGTTATTTCTTCTATCAGGATACAGTTCAAGATAGGTCATTGCACTAATGTTTTCATATTTTCTTTATATATACAATGAACGCCATATTATATTCTAATTTTTCTCTCGGTTGTCAAAATTTTTACAGACACCCTCTTTTAGGCTCTAATTAAGTCATTGAAGAATCAGAGAACAATTCGGATGATTTAATATATCGTTTAGTGATAGGTCGTAATTGAACTATCTGTTATTTTAGAACCGTTCTCGATCCAGAACGGTTGCAACTGTTGTCTCGCTGGGCAAAGAACGGTTCCTTTCGGACGGGGTCCAGCGTACGCGGTTGGAGAAGAAGTTCCACATCATCGACTTCTTTCCTATTAAATATTCCTCCATGATGATTATTTTGCCCGGGATACTTCCGGATGAATGAATTGTGATTACTTGATGATTGTTCCTATTTCCTAACTATAAAGGCGTTGTTCCATGGATCAGCTACGGATTGTAGCAAACGGATGTGTTCACAATGAAAACGGACTTAAATGTTTTTGTTCTATTTATTTTACACCATGTGTGTAAAGTAGCGTTGAATCGGAGAAAATAAAACTGTATAGGAACTTCTAACGAAAAACTTAATGTACGTAGGATACCGTTACATCATCAATACACAATCATATAACTCGGGGAATCACCAAGATGTTAGAACTAGTGATGGGAAAGTATAACGTCGGGGAAAAGCAAACTATATATCAAATCAAGCAAAAGCCGCCAAAGGCGATGGACGCATGACATATTTTATTGATTTTATGATGCGTTATCAAATGGAACTGTCGAGTACGAAACAACGATGACCTGTTATATTGGAACCGTTATTTCAAAATAACGAGAACGGTTGGAACTGTTCTTTTAAAAGAACGAGTTTTCCCATCACTAATATCGTTTCATATTACACTAGAACTTACATGCATTTTCTCTAAAGCTCAATGTTATGAAAATACGTCAACTATCACAACTATGCACTTAAGTATCTATTTAGTTACTGCTTGTTCTTCAATAAATAAAATGAATACTAGTATTATTATTAACGTACAAGACTGGTGTATATGATGAAATAGTTATAATTTGCACCTATTCAATTCAGAATTTCAGATTTTGCATTTGCAGTTGTTTGCAATTGTTCAAATATTTCAATAGGTTTGTATCGAACTTAATTTGTAGTTTGACGAGAATTTATTGCAAACTTCGTCGCAGAATATTTATGAAACTGACTGTGTTTTCTTACCTATTTATACATAAAATCATATTTTACAATGGCAATAAATTCTTTACTAGATTTTTCCGCTCTTATAATGTCACGTATCAATAAAGTAGCATTAAATTAGATATTAAGTTAATAAGTACTAGCCAAATTAAAGAAGAATTGAAAATTGTTCATATTTCTCCTTATTTTTTAACGTCAAGTAATGCTTCTTTTACAAACTATCAGAAATAATCAAATTTAGCTAGCCTTGAATATAAATTCCGTTAATCATCGAAGGGGTTCGATAATCAAACGTTTCTACACTTTTGAAGAGTAATTACTTCCGATATTCAACGAACACTTTATTTCTGCAATGCATCTACAAATTATATATTGACGGCGATAGTTCTAACAGAAAAACAAGAGGACGATGCAAAATATTCGATAATTTCGCCAAAGCGGTTCTTATTTGTCAGTTGGTAGCTACTTGAGCCAGGTGATGCACGAAATGAAACTAATAACTCGCCAGCAACCAAAGGAGAAAGTAGAGAATGATCCTGGTACTTCATCTGAAGTCAATGACTTCTTGATTCGATATTGTTTGAACACTTGATGAAAATAGCAAATCAATGGGTTTGATTGAAATTTATTTTATTATCAATTATGGACAATATAAATCAGTCTATACAAGGACCAATTATCATACTGATGCAGACACGTAAGGGTATTGGTATTCTTATTAGCCCGCCTAGTCTTCATTGCTTTCAAGCAATTTTTAATAATATGATTTAGTTTACCGAACTTCGAATGCTTCGAGCTTCGAATGCCGAGCACTAAATAACTATGTAATCCTCTTAAAAGCATTGAAAGCGGAGTGATCTGTCACAAAATTTTATGCATGCGTGTCGTTAATCCGCACGGAGCTTTTACTATTTAAAACAATAGGCGTTAATTTAACTTTACGAAAATGCATGTAAACACAGTTCGTTCCAATTAGAGTTACCATGGGAACCTAGACAATACCATCATTTTCGAATGACACAAACATTGTATGGATGCGTTGCAGTCTAACATGTATCAACATGTATTCTGTACGCTGTAGATAAACGAAAAATATTTATAATACGTACGTAACAGCTACCTTTGTTACGTGCTGCATCTAAAATGCACGTGGAACACGAATTTATCTTGCTTACACACACTAGTTAGCGAGCAAGTTACATCATACTCATTTACCGCTCTGATTTTGAAAGGACTTTGAAATTAATATATTGCAAAGGATAATATACGACATGATTCTTCTTTGGAGACTATTTCGTTTTGTTTGTTTTAAATACTATTATTTCGTTTCTTTAAATACTATGCGCAACTTCTAGAATATTTATCTACGGACGGAGGTGGTTCACGTGCAAAGATAAATAAATACACCAGTTTAATATACTTTTGACTCCTTATGACACTATTGCGTAAACCGATGCAAATACTTAATAAATAAAGGATTTTTTCTACCCGATAACCCAACAATCCTTGCAAATGAAATTGTTATTCTTCCATATACCATATATATGATTAAAAAAACATTGTCAATATTTAATATGATAATGGGAACTATATCACTTATTTTCGCTTGTGTTGTAGTCACTTAATGAAAAATGATTAGATATTCCATTGCATTCTATTGTGTCTAGGCGTAACACTTCACATCCAACTAATCGTATAATAAATTGAATAACAATTATGCAAAGAGACATGATTATTTAAATGTACGAGATCATCGCGCAGCTTTCTTTTTGTAATATCGTCGTGTATTATAGTTGGTTTCCAATAAGATAGTCTTTGGATTGAGTTAAATTATGTAGATAACTGAATGTAGTATAACATATACGGTGCCTCAATGAAAATTTCAACCTTTGTGCCAAAATAAATCAATTTCTCTGCAGAAATCATTCCGACACCTCTAGCTTTATTCAAGAGCAGGCAATCTCCGAATGATTTGGAATAGCAGAACTAATCATGAATGTATGCGAATGAGTTTTTAATTTCTTTCAAAACAGCCACTTCTCCTAAAAACGTATCGACTTGTTACTGAAATCTTTTTTAAATTGAAGACTAACCAAATCTATGAAATTATAATGAGATTGAAGCTGTCTAATACACTTTTCGAAGTAATCTTCAATAATTTCTAAACAATAATAGAATCTGATTTTCGAGATCTTCTATTTATAATAGCGCCAGATGTTAATAGTCGACACAAGGTGAATCGCAACTACTACTTCCGTTCCTTTCTTTCTTCTAAATTCTATTCTAGAAGCACGTACACCATACTATAAAACCATCAAAAGTCATCTATTTTAGAGTTCTGAAGAACTGCCATCCTTGGTACACAATAGTGGTTTTCGCATAAAAATTGGCACCGTACGATATAAAACCTTTCTGTTTTCTGAAACATAGTTGACTGAACTTTCTGTCTGATGCAATTTTTCCTTCGAAAACCGTGTATGTATTTTAAATAGTCATATTCCCTCAATTTTCTAGGTTCATAGTGCGAGCCTTAATTCAATCTATTATTTTCACATACTCTTCATGTACTGATAGGGATTCATCTAATAGTCTCATCAAAACAAGGAACAATTAAGGTGCAAATCTTTTAACCAACTTAATCAATCAATAATTTTAATATCACAAAACTTGAACCAGAAGTTGAATAAAGAATGGAAAGAAGGTACTATGCAAAATGGTTGTAAATCATAATAAGATGGGATTTCCTATATTTCTTTAAATCACCATATTTTGTTTTTGTTTTATTGTATGCAAATTTTATATAAATATACACAACGCAAAGAAATTTAATATTCATATTATTTCTCGTTCTGTTTTGCCCTTTATACACGTTTTACGATCAAAATTTACCTCTCTCTAACAGACAGCAGCTCAACCCGTTTTTCAATATAAACTCACCTACATAATTAATTCAATCCTTTTTTTATAAAAGTTCACCGTTTTGCTTTCCAAAGCGATGTTTTCCTATTTTGATGGATTACGTAGGAACACATAATAAATAACAAACACCAGATGACAAAACATACGATAGAAGTTTACATTCCCCGTATAAAAATTAGAAAGCAAAACATTTTCAACAAATAGTTAATGTAAGTTTCCGTTTATTACACGCATAGCTGTCTACTTGAAACTCAAATTAGTATTAACTACATATATGTTGTAGCATTGTATTCTGCTATTTACATTTAATTACCGCACTGAAACATAAAGAACGATACCCAGCTACTCAGGAAACATAACTCACGGAACTATTTGCCCTTGCGTCTCTGCTTGATTAAATATTCTTTGTGAATTTCAAACTCCAGAAAGTTCCTGCGCAACATGAATCTAGACTAGATATTTATAAATATTACATGTGAAGACAGACTTCACTCAAAAAGCATTTCCGAAAAGTGAAAAAGTTATATTTTATTCTAAGATACCTGAAACACGACTACGTTATTTTACATGAATAAATTTGTTCATTAATTTAAGAACAACCTCAATGAAGAGTACCTTTCTGTATATGTAAACATATCACTTCCACCTAGAAGTTCTTTTACTGAAATAAACGACCTGTGTATTCGTTAACGCACAGAAATCTTTATAAGGGATGTAATTTTAAATATATATGAGATCATTTGAAGTACTAACTGGAACAGGAAACAATTTTACCTTTCGATACACAACAATGTGTCGAATATTTCGTGTCCTAAATTTTTTCTGCTATATTAGATCACGTATCTAATAGAAATATATAAATTCCGTTGCCCTCGCAAGGTTAATTGATCAACTTGGAGTAGTTCGTATGAAAAGGAATTTTGGCGGAGGCGCCTCCACCGTACGAATTTTAAATTAAAAGCGTAAAATAATCAACAGATTGGAAAATTAACAAATATAGAATGCATGTATGCGTTTAATACAAGTCTTTTAACTATTCGCTACCATCCTTTTAGGTCAACTAAACAACAAATTGGTATATAACAACGTTTTCGTACACGTTTGTCAGTGAAAGACAACTGGATGTATAAACAAACAATTGGTTTCTATTTGAGCGCTACTAACATAATAATTAACGATTAGCATTTCCTAATATGTAGGGTCCCTAACTAATACTTCTAGTAATGTTACTTTGATGTGCGTATATATATACAAAACATAAAGACAAAATAAATCCCGATATCAAAAAGTCTTTGTCACAACTCAAAACCTTAACAATTCTGTTTAAACCTTTGTAATATTGTATTACAGCGATCATAGGTATGATTACACCACCCTTTCTCCTTCCTATACTCACGTCAAAATGGAAGACGTATACTATACTATATAAATCGGTCTCCCAGACCGTATGCGTGAGTATAGGAAGGTTAAAGATTGTTTTGTCTGACCGATGTAACACCCATCACGGTCTTTACAATTTATTTCATAAGCTACATTCGAAATATAGCTGTTATATAAGAATTTGTTGTTTAATTGACCCAGGAAGAATATTTTAAGATAAGTATAAATGGTCAAGACACATATACGTGTAATACAGGGTAGGGCAACGAAACAGGAATAAGCGCTGAAGATAGTCTATATGTTTTTAAATAACTTATTTATTAACTATTATTGGCCATTTTCTTTTTACGAGAAAAGAGATTATTTTTTCAAAATAACACCGCTGAGGTGGTGTGCATTCAAGTCTCCGTTTTCAGTTTTACTTTTAATCATTTCCTAACACAATCTCATTTGGGTCTCATAATCGCGATTGTTTGGAGCCTGTACGATCTGAATTTAGTAGGGGTGATAGTGAAGATTGCAGTGAAGTATCCTTTGTGGAGAGCTGCAACTTAGGCCGAGAACTAAAGCGTTGCCGGCCAGATACGGCACGGACTTCTAACAAACGCTTGTCTAACAGTCGCAATGTTTTCTAGTGTAGGCACCAAATGCTCACCATTCCGGTAGCGCGCTTTTGCAGCAAAGGCACGCTGCTCACCCGTACAGTGCTGCAATGTAAATAGTAAGGCGTACAGATAGTAGACGGTGGTCCTAGCATCAGCAGTCTTCTACAGCGAACACAAACGATTATTACTATCTTCCCGTTCCGTTGCCCCACCCTGTATGCGCATCTAAAGCAGCTTCAAATGAAATTGAGTTAATTTAGCTGAAGAAATACCATGCAGTTTTCCTTTGAGGATTTGAATCGATTAAAATAATCGAATGTACAGAAAATGATTTAAAATCTCTATAATGAGGAAACAAAATAACAAAGGGCATGGCAATGCTTTAATTAGCTGAATGAATAAGTAGAACTTGCAAAGATCTTACGAACGCCTCATTAACAATAAAAGAAACATGTATTCCGTTCCTTCCCCGATTCATCGCCACGTGACAAATGATCCCAACAGTACATGTTTTGTATTCATTTGCAGATTCTACGTGGAAACAGCGATACGGCATCCGTTGAAAGCCATCGACTCATGCCTCCGGTGTTCGCCAGTCGCATCAGAGTGCTTCCTTACAGCGTCCACCGACGCACCGTTTGTCTTCGTCTGGAGCTCTTGGGATGCTTGCAGGAGGGTAAGTAGGATATTGTGAACTATTCATGCTCTGTCACTCAATGTGCAACTCCTCCGCTATTAATTATGGATAAACTGAGTAGCGGATCGCTACGCTTCTGCGAGATGTAATCTACCGTCTCCAAGTGGTAGTCGACTCTTCTGTATCTGACACTGATTAATCACTACCCTTACTTTATTATGGAGGTCATTTACATGCCGCGTGCCGACTTTTTGATGTTGTACCGACTCCGACGGTGCTGTAATTTGTGCGTTCTTTATTTTTCTCTCTTACCAACGCTCGGGATCTGTTTTTATTAAAAAGTTTTAATCAGAACCTATTGGTAAAAAAATCGTCGAAATTTCTCCAACATAAAAATTTACTTTTAAAGGGACGACGTTAACCACAAACTTCAAATCAAGTTATGTAGCTTTGATTAAGTGTACACAGATGCTAGTAACTTCTAGATTTTATTTTTGTTTGCACGGCAGAAATTTCAAATTATTTATCCATAGCTGATTGAAATTAGTTACTATTTTTATTGTTTAAGAAAATTGAAAAATAGTAGATACGGTTTCACGATCTCAACCACAATAAGAGTTTGTGCGACTTAACTTCTTACGATTTAACTTGAATATGTACGATGGTGTGAGAAGTAACAGAGAAAATTTTATAAAATAACGATTTTAAATAATAAACACTAAATTTTAAATAACGTATAGAGCGGTTATACAAAAGGCAATTTAATGCAACGAAAATGAAGCATGGACTCTAAAACTAGAAGCGACACGAAAAGTTTTAGCTGTATAAAACGTAATCATAATACTTATTACCCAACAACAATACATCATTTACAGGGTACTTTATCTATAAAACGATACACTAATAAATTAAAATGCGTGAATAGAAAATAATGACTTGTACGGTTTATATACAATTAAAGGAATACAAAACAATTAAGAAATAAGAAACTAAAAATAAAAAAGGCGAAAGAAACTAATTGCGAAATAGATCCTCAAGTATGCGATTAGTATTAATACTTTCCTGCCGAATAGTGGGATTTTCTCTAAGCAATTTGTATGAAGTATAGAAACAGCAAAAGTTATGTTGTGGCATGAGAAGAATCTTGGACCGAAAAACTTAATAGCAATTCAGCATTTCACTACACTCGCTTTCTATTTGCTGATAAACATATTATAAACATATTTAGCAAACCATCTATGGAGGCGTTCAATGTGGTCCCACAGTAAACATTTTTTAAATTTTGCGGACAGCTTAAGTTGGTAGTTCTGGAAATAGTGGATATACTCGCCGATTTTTAAGCACATGTATGCGAATATGTTCGCTATTGCCGCTACTACTAACTACTATCCGCGAAATTTAAAAAATTAAAAAATAATAAACCGTAAGGGACCGAGAGTAGAAACTTGTGGTACACCAAATACAGAATTATATAGACTAGAACCGTTTTTGTTATACCATATATAGTTCAGCCTTTCTGAAATAAAACTCCGCAAGAAGGCAATCAATATATCTGATGGACAAATTGAGATGATGTAATAGTAATTCATTGTTGATGATTCGAAGGGTCTTGTGAAGTATGTGTATAACACATCGATTTGACCACCTCTATCAAGCACTTTCGAAATATGTTGTGGTATAATATATTAGTTGGTACAGTTGGTACAGACCGCTCCAATACAGAACCATATTGAAATGTAGAAGTGAATGGTTTTATTTTTCTCTAGATTATTTTGGAGAGGACGTATTGAAAGAAAGCTGTACAAAATTGGTGTAGGACTACATTTATAGTAATATTCCTGGAATCGCCTTTTTGTATATAGACGAAAGTCTGTCGGCTTTCCAACGGTTTCAATCAATTTTCATCAACGGAATAGAAAGTATGTATACACAAGCGTTACAATATCATCATCGCCAGCACCAGTAAACTGAAGCAGAAATAATTCCATGAATGCTAGCCCCCAGTTAGATTGAGCCCCATATAATTCCTAACTTTCAGTGATGACTTCTTTACACGCCTAAGCATTAGGAATAAGAAGACAGTTCTTTATGCTGATGATACTGATTTCATCAGGTTTGGAAGGTCTTACAACTACTGATAAATATTTTAATTGCGTTGGTAAAATTTAACATGCACACACACAATTTCGGAGTAAGAAATGTACGTTACATAATCAACGTGCTTTAATGATTAAGGCAACAACTTACATCGGACTACTTGGTGTGATTGTTGCCGTAGAATTACAAATTCCTAATGATATTGGCTACAGTTTGCTCAATTACTGAACTTGCGCAAGTACTTAAAACTTCGGTGTTATATTTTACGGAGGGAACAGCAATGTTGAAGTCCATGAAGTACTCCTTACGCCCAGGAAAGTTAGAAGATAAGTATGTAATCTGGACGTTCATCACTTAGACAGATAATTATTTAACTATCATGAATTCCTAACTGATTTCACAGTATTGTGCTTAAGAGGCTTGGCCTATATTACAAGTTTATTTTATAGAACAGCTAATCAAACTAGTTACGTGTAAGTGCAATAACTTATTAAAAGAGCTTTATTAGTAGCATCTGAGGTATAAGGAATGTAAATTGAACAGTATTTTGCAAAATTCTTCATGCAATGTTAAAATTATGTATTCTTAGATATTTAGGATAGGTCACTGTGTGGCAAACTAATTGATACTCCATGGAAAACTTTATAAAGCTGTTTGTATAAACTTCTATATTTTGTTCCATTGCTGTTTTGTTCTTGTTTATGGTATATTCTTATCTTCTCATTTTGCTAATGCACCTCTTTATCCTCATTTTCTACACTGATATTTAGCTGTTGCTGATCTCACTGTTATTTCCAAGCATACAAAGAAAGTAATTTAGCCTCCTTGAAATTTTCGAAGAAATACGTTTCCATCACGAAATTCTGTATTTAGTTTTATTCTACATTGCTGACTAATTATTGTGGTGAGCACTGGCACCTTGTAAGAGCTTACAAGTCAGATTAAACGATTGTATATTTGAAGAACGTTACTTTTGTTGGAATTATACTAAGGACACAAAGATCTGAAAGGAAAATACCACCAGCGAAATGTTGAACTGATAAACACAGTAGGCAAATACAAACTGACACATACAGGAAACATAATCGCCAAATCGGTAACGGTATATATGAAGACTAGGGAGCAGTTGGATACTTTGTCCGTCATGAAAGTTCTTTCTCAGTACTTTAAGAATTTTAGGTGTTCCATGTATCGGTCTGCGTTTTCCCTGTATGAATAAATAAAACTACGAAAGTAAGACATGACATTAGACAGTAGAAAAGAGTGAACAAATATAATTAATTTTATGGCGTCCATTTCCTCATAATGTAACCAAAATACCTTTTCAGATCTGTACTCAGTGCTTGGTTTTGAGCTCAATAAATCACCTAATACCCTATGTGAGGAAGTTCTATTTCCATCAAATTTAGCAAAATAGGGGTAACATTAAATTATTGGACAAGTCTACACCATGTGGTGAGCTCCATAGGACAGCATGCCTATTATTACAATTTTCAGTGCTCCTCCCATCCTTTCTCGAAAAGGTTTCTCATTGTGGCTATTTTATCAAGCTGGTTTCGTCCACAACATGGTTTACACGTCGGATTAGCGCTGCCTTCACATATTCACACTCCTGTAGAAGCTTATTATAGTACGATATACATATGTTACTTACAACATTACTGAAACTTGAAAGGCTTTTCACTAATATAGGGTTACATGGTGATTAAAATAAACTAAAAGCGAACATGGTGTTTAATCTAGTAGGTAGTGTTTCTTGCAACTTCTTACCCAAATGTACCACAGTATACAACTTCAATTCAAACCAACCAGCCACAACTAGCTATTATGTGCAACAGCCTATGGGATATTCACTACAAATCCACGTACTAACTGAGAAGTATCAACAAATGCAAGATAACAACATAATTTCCAATCAAACTATCCCTTCCTTACATAATCAACAATTGAAATGTTTCAAACAACCACCTCTGCCAAATCAGTTAGACGATTGGACTGTTGTTGAAAATGCGAAGAAAAGATCTAGAGTTAGTCCATATAAGAAAATAGTTATACAAACTAAACTGAATGATTATTGATTGAATTCTCCAGTCAAAACAAGCAGCAGATACCAACGATTGGGCAGTCAAATGATGAAAGGAACTAAATTGTTGAGCAAGATACATCCGAAAAGACACCCAAACCACTTCCAATATTTATACAAGGCGTAAGCAACATCTGTCCTCTAACAAATTGGTCAGAAAAATCGCAACGATAATTGTGAAATTAAAGCTTTAAACTTCAAATAAATAAAAATCCAACCAAAAGCAGGCAATAGCTATAAGTGTATATGCAAAAAATTTGGCAATTTGGTCATAGCATAGTAAACATCTTAAATGCTAAACATTTTAAAACAGAAGACCCACTACCTATATTGTACGTTAACATTTTACCCGCAGAAAACAACAAACAGATGTATGATATTGAGAAGTTAAATTACAAAATTAAATTCGAACCATCTAGACAAAAGAAGACGTCCCACAATATGCAAAATGTTAGAGGTATGGAAACATGAAAACATATTGTCAGCTAAGGCCGCGATGCGTAAATTGTGTACGGCATATCACTAAACCCCACAATATCCAAGAAAAGAAATAACGGCCAACATAGAGTGTACTGTGTGAAAGCAATGGCCCGGCGAATTATAAAGGTTGCACGATATATGAAGAAATAATGAAGAGAAAGTTACCTCCATTAAGGCCTAAAACAAATACTGAAAATGGAGACACATAGCCAACTCGAATGAGGCAGCCAAATGTCACTTTTACAAAAATGGTAAATACAGATCCGCAGACAGTATACGAAATAACGTTACTGTACCAGCCGAACAAGCTCCTTCAGAACGAGTATAGTTCAGAGCCATGATGAAAAGGCTTGTAGAACAAATGACAACGTTATTACACCTTTTAGCTACACCGATAACGAAGCTTACAAATGTGTAAGTTCAAGACGATCGGAATGTGACACAACACTCCAATGAGTTAAAAGTCTATATCAATAATCATAACATTGATATTATGTTAATTTCATAAACACATCTTACAAACGAAAGCTTTCCCAAATACACGACTTATGTATAACATACCGCACCCAGACCGAAATGCCCATGGGGGAACTGCGATCATAATTAAAAGCTGTATCAAATACGACGGGTTAATTCACTACAGCAAACAGCAGCTCCAAATAACAAAAGTTATAATAGAACATTGGCTAGGACCCCTAACAGTTACATCAGTATACTGCCCTCCTAAAAACTCAATTTCAAAACGCGAATTCAAAAAACGCTTTGATGGACTGGACAGGCGATATCTGGCAGCGGGAGATTGCAATGCCAAACATTCTTATTGGGAAACAATCCTAATCACGCCTAAAGACCGATAATTGTATTTAGCAATAAAGGAAAAAGTCTATAAACAAATTGCAACAGTGCCTACCAACTGACTGACTGACCGAATATTATTGATGTTGGAATCACCAAATCAATACAAAATCTAATCATAATTTATCATCGGATCGCTCTCTGGTACTAATCGCGTTCAGTACTAACATTCTTAAAAATAAAATGAATCCGAGAAACTGGAATCGCAACTGGGGGTACTGCTAAAAACAGAAGCGAAAATAGATCAAGTTTTCCAGTACCTCACAGCACCACACAGAAATGGTGCTGGGAATCAATGTTAGAAATTCAAAAAATTTACAACGTCAGACAATCATTTATAATCAAATAATAAATCTTTAACAAAAGCAAAATGAGAAAACGGTGGCAAAAGACATGGGCTGCTGAGGACAAAACAACAACAAAAAAATAATAGCGTAGAAATCCTACCTAAGAACTTTAACAGCAACAGAAATCACAGATTATTCCCTTTGGAAAGGAACAGGTTAAATCGCCTTCAAACTGATAACCCACCCATTGGTAAATCGGAATGGGCCAAGAGCAGCGAGGAGAAAGCAACACTCTTCGCCAGACACTTAAAAGCACTTTTCAGCGATTTCCTCCTCGTCCTGCAGATAATAGTGGAGAAGAAATAACGGCATTTATGAATACACCCCACCAACTGGAGTTGCCCCCTGAAAATTTCAAAATCAAAAAAGTCACAACCATTAGTACAAAAAAAAATTGATACTAAAAGATGTCCTGGATATGATATGATACCAGGAAGAGTATTACAGGCAATGCCGCACAAAGCAATAAATTATGAACATTTATTACTATTATTATTTAACGCCTGCTTAAAACTAGCTTTTCTTTTAGTTCAATGGAAAGTAGCTGTAATTATGTTAATATCAAAATCGGGAAAAGCCTTAAAGGATGCAAAGTCTTCCAGGCCAATATGTAATAATGTGAAAAATCTTTAAAACTTTGAAACTGCTAGTCGAAAGATTACGACCAATTGTTAAAGAAAATCAGCTAACCTCGGACCATCAATTCGGCATTAGGCAGGAACATACCGCCATAGAACAAATCCATCGCATATCCCAAAAAATCAAATATAGTCTACCGGATAAAGAATATTGTGTTATATAATATATTATTATAATTATTATTATTATATTTTTAGACCTAACACAGGCGTTAGATGATGTTTAGCATCCTAGTTTCCTATACAATCTACGAAAAGTGCTACCCCTTTCCTATTTCCTAATTATTAAATCCTACCTTGAAGATCGACACTTTATAGTAAATTACTGTGGGGAGCTAACACATATCCATGAAACTGAGTCTGGACTTCCGCAAGGTAGCGTGGTAGGACCTCCGCTGTATTTTATGTATACCGCTGATTTGCCAGCAAGCAATGACAGCCTAGCAGCAACATTTACAGATGGTACTTCACAAACAGAAGGGATAACTGTCCACCAATAACACTAAATAATCAACAGCTCCCCCTGAAGAACGAATTAGACCCCCTGATATGTAGATAAACATACCTGCACATAGAAGAAGCAATTGGGCCTCAAACTCAGACAACTATATTAGATGATTGATAGTCAACGTGCATTGTCTAAAAAATAATAAGCTATTAGTAAGCATAATGATACTCAAGTCCAATTGAACCTACAGGATCGAACTACAAGGTACAGCATCAAGTACTAGCTGTACAACGTTAGGACTTAAGTAGAGATGGAAAACTATTGGGGATAGCAACCAAGAATGAGTAAAAATAAAAGTCTCTCTTTTAGTACCTCTAGGCTTTCGAATTCAATTGAATCCTTCATCGGACAGTTAACCATGAGAACTGAGAAACCAACTTGTCAGCAACTGAACAGAAGGACGTCAAAAAAATCCGTTGTAATATATTTTAAATTCAAATTCAAATTCAACTTTTTTAAGTTAAAATTCACAGTAGTTTCAAATATTACATGTAAATTGAATAGAAACTTGTTCATTGCACACACTACTCGGGAACCACTAATGTAAGTTAACTTCTAAATAAATCGAAGCTTTGCACACGTTTTCCATATGTAATTAACAATTTTCAACTTTGAATTTTAATTTTAAATATATTACAATGGAGCTTTTTGACGTTCTTGTGTTCAGTTGGTGACAAGCTGTTTTCTCAGCTCTCATGGTTAACTCTAATGAAGTATTAAATTAAATTCGAAAGCTTAGAGTTTCTAAAAGAGAGACTTTTATTTTTACTCATCCTTGGCTGCCATCCCCAATAGTTTTTCCATCTCTACTTAAGTCTTAAGTTTTAAGTTTTATATTTTGTTCTGTAGTAGATTAGTAGATCTCAAAATATCAATAATTAAATACTAATTATTGTACTAGCTATTACAGGAAACCTTCGCTGGGAAGTTTCCTACTTGTCACTAATAATGTCAGCACATCTGCTTATTGTAAGTAAATTTACAATTGCAATAAATAGAATAACAACAAAAAATAACTAGAATATTATTCTTATTCACAACTTCGTAACTTATTTAAATATTTTCAAATTATCACTGAAAGCTCTCTAGAATATATAATATGGTCCCGATAATGTGAATAAAAGTTATCGCATATGTTCACCGCAATGAGGTCAACTTTCACATGACCTTCTAAGAGCAATAATATCCATAAAACAGACATTGGTGAGTAATTTACATGTTTCAAACGTACGGCAAAAAACTACAAATAAGTTGGCATTTATTCTTTAGAAGTCTATACTTAAAAAATTGTTCGCATTAATCAATACTGTCCCTAGTCATACTATCGTGTACATAATACGCAAAAATCACATTGACGCATGTTTACACTACTGCGACTACTTCTATACCTTTCCTCGAATCCACACGCGCAAAATAACTGAATAGAGCCGTATTTTCTTTCATCGCGTTTGAAATCCTATGAAGCACCTAAGGGAAAAATCTTACTGGTTACTTCTTTCATGTTATTTTCGAAGTAAGCGCTGCACTCACAGTTACACCTAGAAATGCTATTGGCTCTCCTTAGGCGAATTTACTGCTATTTGCATCGTACGTGTAAATTTTATAATGTGAATTTTCTCATAGCAAAATTTTAAATAATTGTAGATATATTTATATTTTATATATTGTATATGTATATATGTATACGGGGAGTCCGGTCCTGGTTTGTTTGTGAGAGGTCGTGTGAAACAACGCTCCGAAATCAAACTCAATTTTGGGTGGTATCGTGCATTTTGTTTTACATGATAGTGATATAATTAAAAGTACAAGTAAATATACGATTATTGGACCTATAAAACAAGAGGTAAATTATTCATTTATTGAAACGATAAAACAGCAAAGAGAAAGACTAAGGCTAGGTGCACATGCATCGATTTTCGATCGTACGGAAAAATATCGTACGTTATTTTATCGTGTGCATTATTTGCACACACATCGATTTTTGATCGTACGGGAAAATATCGTACGTTATTTTATCGTGTGACTTATTTGCACACACATCGATTTTCGATCGTACGGGAAAATATCGTACATTATTTTATCATCTGTATTACTGGCAAACTCTTTGATTTTTTGTGTATAGCATTGCAGCCATTTATTAAAAGCTCGCGAAAATTAATCCGAAACGTGTCGTTGCCATGTGGTTCATGTACCGTCGTTTTATGCAACGCAGGCGTAACCGAAAGTATTGGGTTCACCCAATTAATGAAAAAAGAGAGGGCTTCTTCCGATAATAGTCCTATAGATAGAGCCGCCTTTTCTATGATAACCTCACCATGCATCAGAATCTTGTGAACAGTTGCTGGCATGTGATACCAATTGTATTTTTGCACATACAATTCAGCAGTTTCGCGTGCGTATATTCCAAATTTGTCGGCGTGAATTGATGCTGCTAGTAATCATCTGCAGGATTATACTAAACCTTTCAATTAGTGTTACATCAGTTCCTGTTATATCTGCAGTGACTTGAGGTTGTGAGAAGATTTTCTAGCAGTGTTGCCGTCATTACTAGTGCCCACACCTTGCTTCACAAAATCAACCCGAATACCTAATCTGTTGCTGAACTCCTTTTGAATTCTCTTTCTTGTATCTTTCATTTGTTTTTCTTCTAAGGTAGCAGCCGCCTATTTTTGAAATGGTATTATGTAGGCAATATGTAAAAGACATTTCCTAAATTTTATGGGCGCGTGTAATGGCGAAAGATCTAGCTGAAGACTTCGTTCCAATAGAGGTTTTGGCTAATGTTATTCAAATTGTTCATTTCTTTCGGTGTAGCTGCACATATGTAACATCTTGATGCCGAAGATGTGCCAGTTATGGCTTGTGCAACTTTCGCATCATGCATTGCAAAATGCAGGTCATAAGTGATTTTAAATTGGTGTGGTGTCAATTGTAACTTCCATAGCTTTTACCTGATGAATTTGGTTTTCGATTGCTGACCTCGGCAATTGTTACCTCGCGAATCTCCTTTGCAAATTCCAACTTTATTGGTCGACAATATCATGTAAACGAAGGTCTAGGGTTGTCCTTTAATTAATTGAAATCTCATCAACGGTTGTATACAGCAATAAACAATTGGTATGATGTTTATAGCAAATGTAAACTCACTACCCGCACTAACTTTTAATAACCTATTAAGCTTTTTCCTGGCAAACTAAACAATTTAATTCTTTTTTTCCACGTATGTTTATCAATTTGATTACAGTAAGTAAGTATCGTAATAATAATATCCACGGTCTCAAATTTTCGGTTGAATATAACTCATTTACAAACCCTACAAACGCCCAAACGTTATCGTAGTATTGCGCTACGTTCGCATTCAAACACGTTTCTCTCAGGCAAACGCAGAAAAACGCAGAAAAACGCAGCTGCAATTAAGAGAGTCATTTATGGAAGATTTAGAGATAGCCTTGGTACCATTCCCAGATCGTAGCTCTCCGTAGCTTTCTACTAAAACCCTTCCTGAAGCTCCGTTTGTAGCAAGGAGTACACCTGTCCAAACTATTTGTGATATTACAAAATATATGTGATATTTAGCAATAATTTCTTCGGTTATATACAGTCTGATATCTATTACACCTAAAATAATAATAACATTATGAATTGAATAATAATTTACAGAACAGGAGTACTTTAAATGCTTGACAATGAAATAGACGAAATTTTCAGTTTACGATTAGTCCGATTTTAGGTGACGATATTTCATGTTAAATTGGCCGCAGTCAGGGACTAATATTATTTTTCAGGTAGATTAACTATTTAACTGCCTAATAAGATCACAAATGTCAATGGATTCGATACCTTCCCAAAATGATTTTTTCCGCACCTGAACCACTGTGCGGCGTCCGTCTATCGTAGTGGCAATGCACAGCATCAACACGGAGATCGTGCCGTATCGTGTGGAGTTCGAATCTTGTGCATGCTCCTATGCTCTTCTTTGTTCCACTAAAAGAATTTGATCATACGATCTTTTTCCGTACAATCGAAATCGATGCGTGTGCACCTAGCTAAGTCTCCGAGAAGTAGATTCGGGCAAAGTTATTATCGCTAATCGCTGTACGACGAGGATAGATAAACAGGTGTTATCGATAAACAACAGGACCGCAGTCAGAGAATTTTGTGCGCGTGCAGAAAATAAACAATGGAAGATAGTAAGGAGGAAAAAATTGATATTCTAATGAATATGGTGAAAGACCTTACAACAGAATTACGTGAAACACGACAGAATTACAGGAAAATAATGGAAAATCTGGTTCAGTCCAACCAGCAGCTATTGGAGGAGAATACCACGATAAAAAGGGAAATGGATGAACTGAAAAATAAGATGGAACATTTTGAAAAAGAAAAGAGAAAAGATAACATAATTGTTGAGGGTATAAAAATAAACAGTAGCAGTACAGAAGACGTAAGTAACGAAATAAAAAAATTATCAAAAGACACTTGGAAGTAGGCCCTAGAATGAAAAAGTTCGCCAAATCAGTAGAAATAAATATGTGATTGAATTACAGAATCTCGAGAATACAAAAAATATAATGCAAAATAAAAGAAAATTAAAAAATGTTATTGATCGGAAAATATATATATGTATATATTTAGTGACCTTTTACTTATCTTATATGTAGATAGTTTTTCTACCAATACTAGGTCAATTAAACGACAAAGATTGAATTAGTTATATTTTCAGAACGTTCACAAACTTTTTCGGAACACCTTAATTAGTGAAATATAGTTATATGCATGTTTTATTCGGAAAACTATCAACAAACTAAGTAATGACTAAAATTCTTGATATATTGGATTTTTGTTATATTATAAATAACTGTAATGTTCAAGCTAACTACAAAAACAACCAAAAAAAAACTTATATATATCAAAAAATCTTTGTCGAAACCTTAACAATTCTGTTCAAGAACTAGGGAAAACCCGAATAAAAAATCTAGCCAAAAGTGTCCTTATATGAAAAGTAAATCATTTTAATAAATTACTACATACATTACTTAAATTCTAAACATTGGTCCTGAAATTAATAGTTTTAACATCTTTTTGTGTCTTTATCATTTCGAATATAGGCCTTTCTTTTATAATTATTTCCTTTTCTTAAACTAATTGTATTTTCAAAATCAAAGTAATGTCCCAGATCTTTGCAATGTTTTGTTACAGTGGTCATTGCACCAAAATCATTATTTAAAAATACTAATGGTTGTACAATCCTTTGTTCCTATTGCTATGTCTGACCGGTGTAATAACCATCACAGTCTTTACAGTTTATTTTATAAACTGTACTACTATTTTATTTATTTATGTTAGATTTAGTGTTAGTAGAAAGAGACCTGTTACTATAATTTGGAATGAAAGTTATTTTTATATCATTTACATTATATTCTTTGTTATTTGTTCGCTAAACCTTTTTTATAAGGAGTAGCGTTATGACTTTCATTATCATTATTTTTAATTCAGTTTTTAATTTTACTTTTTCGTAAACTTTATTTGGATAATTATTATCTGGATTTCTTTAACTTTGTTTAAGTCTTTTCCGTAAACTCGGGATTAGCTAATCCAACCACTTGATCAATTAGTCCTATAAGTACATTAATTTTATGTAATTTTGATGTTTCTGAAAAATAATTTAAATGCCTCCCTGTATTGGTTATATGCCAATTCGTTTTTACAATGCCGCAATTACGCATGACTGTCATATTTAGGAAATTGAATGAACAATTAGTAATTTATTAAAATGACATTTACATTTCATAAGAAGGTAACCTTGGCTAGGTTTTCGTTTCGGGTTTTCCCTAGTCGTAGAATTGTTAAGATTCCGACAAAGATTTTTTGATATAGGGCTTTCGTAGTTCGCATATATGTGTTGGCACATTAAAACAGTTGTTTATAATATAAAAATTACAGATCCTATACATCAAGAATTCCTAGTCATTAGTTGATAGTGAAGTGTTGATAGTTCCCGGATAAAAAATAATTGATTGTGTATACCTTTATATAGTTATATTTCCACTGATAAAGGTGTTGCGAAAACGTTTGTGAGCGATCTGAAAATACAACTATTAATTCAATCTCTGTCATTTAATTGAGCTAGTAGTAGTAAAAATACTATCTACATATAAGATTATGAACTATCAGCGTTCTAAAGCATCCATTTATAAGTGTACAGATATAATCCACAAGCAGTTACCAAGTGACATATAGCATTAGGTAAATCATTTGTCTATAAAATATACTTTCTTACCCTTACCCTGTCAAGTTGAGTACTTCGCAAAATTTTGTATTGCAATGTATCTTAGTCGCTGTTGTAAATGGTAAGCATTTTAAGATTGATATTAACTAGTGCTGTTGTTTTGAGCTTCCAGATCATGACTATGTTCGGGGAATTTCAACTTATCTAAAAGACTATAAATTAGCACCACCTGGATCACCTTTACAGTTAATTAAATTTAATAAACATGTAGACAAACACGTTATAAATCAGTTTCAATTTAAGATATAATATCCGACCAGATGCCGCCCCTATCGCACAACTAAATTATCGCAGCAATTTTAAGGATATAGATTTCAGGCGCGACATAATCGCGACATATTCGAATAGTCGACGTTCGGTTTCTTGCATATAACAGAACTGAAACTTAATTAGATTGCTCGAGACAGAAGGTCTGATTGGCTTTTGATGCATAGAGTTCAAGCAATTGCACGCGAATTGCAAACGTATAGATCTATAAAGGGGAGCTCGATGTTTAGAATAAGAGAATAACTCCTGTCTGAGGCAACTCACGCATTTACACGACTTGACTTCGATCTCAACAATAGCAATAAAAGACCTTCTAACATTCTGTTCCGCTCCTCGCTTATATTCGCACATTAAGGAACGTGTGTAATTCAGCTATTGGGGCACAATAATGGACGCCAAAATTGTATGGGTAAGAACGAAGGGGGCGTATGTATTACAGTGCATAGCGGTAAAATATAATAAAACACTATAAATTTCTATTCTCTCCTTGCTGACACACCTATTCCATTATTGACCACTTGCAGTCGTAATAATAGTAGAATTCAACTTTATGGTCTACGAATAAACATGAATACAGGAGAATAGCAACATGCACATACACCAAGACATTCTAGGCAAGCTAACCCACCAAATAGTATAATATTTATGAGACCCAAAATTTAATTGATAAAATCTGGATGACTCTACAAAACCACCTAATTAATTAGGTAGCATTCAGATTACATAAATAAACCCACCAAATGCTTAGCTGTAATGAGGCATTCAATTCCAATATTTTGTAAAACAAAAATACGAAGCATTACCACATGTTTGTTATTGTAAAAGAAATGTAAGAAAAAGCGCACATTACGTTTAAACGAGTGTATTGATTTCAAAAATAATCTTTCTTGAGATTGACATACTCAGGTCAGTTCCTAGGGTATCTGTCGCCCGTGTGCGGGAATAACTTTGGCGCCCCAGCTTCCTATTGATTAACTGGCTGCAGTCTCTCTGAAATACTTTTAACTTAAGAAAACATAGGGAATATAAAAAGATACATCTTTACTAATAAATTAGCAAATTAACATGACAAAGATTCAAACGCATCTTGCTTCTCTTGCTTTTTTATATCTTGATATCCGATATTGATACATTTATATCTTTTGAAATGTATTTTCTACACCAATGTGTATAGATATGTAATAGCATGTAAGTCTGAAAATCTCTCTGATCTCGTTGGTAATTTTAAATAATTTTTTACTTTTCGAAAAGGTAGTCACTAGCAACTGTGACGGTAAAGAAATTTGTATGGCATTCACTAAATTTGGAAATAAAAATGTATGATGAACTACTTGGGTTAGGAGAAATATTAACCCTAGAATGCATGACCGGGTACCCGTGTGTCCACTAGCGATTTTAAACGTTTGTAGCTGCAAGACCAATACCAACAGAGTATTGAAACTTCGGATCTAGGAAGTTAAAGTCTTTTTGCCTTGTTTTGTAAACCATTTATGAAATTCGATCCAGTGGTTCCATAATTATAAGCTTTCAAAGATGACACCTACGCAAACACATAACCCGGGTACCAATAGAATTTGGAAATGAGAATGCATTAGTTATTCCGGTCACAAGAAATGCAAACGCAATTTGTTATCGAGTGTTCCAGGCACATTTGTTTCTTGCACATGCTGCATGCTTTCCGAATTTTTCTTCTTGGTTTTGTTTCCTGCATGTAGCATAAATAGCAAGATCCAGTTACTAGTTTTCTGAATCCTGCTGCAGTAGATGTTGTTGGACCGCTTTCGCAAATAATTTCTAGTGGGCGATTCAAGAAACTTTCTATAGCTATTTTTGTCGTGAAGTGTCTAGTTATTTGAGGATTGCGTGCATGTTCCTCAATGAAGATAGATTTGCGCTGTATTTTGAAGCCATCTTTACTATCGCGATTAAAATTTGTATGTCTTTCTAACGCACAAACTCTTGCAATAAGTGCAATTCTTCTTTACTACTGAAAGTTTACAACCTGCGTTGTCGCTAAAAATGGTTCAACATTGTTTTAGCTTATGAACGGTTTTTCCCCTTATTGTAGTTATACTTTTGCATGTGTATAACTATGCTTTGGTACACACAAACTTGATACAAGTGTTGTTTCCGTTCACTAAAAACAAGAAACAAGCGTTTTTGCAAATAAATCGTCATTTCATATGTATACACAAATATGAATATCACAAATAATAAATTAAATTAAATTTTCTTTTATTTATAGTTATTGACACAATTTTTTGTTGTAATAATTAATAAACAATTAAACATTTCATAAAATATATTAATTTATTAAATTAGCTTTTTAACGGGTTTTAAATGACATATTTTTTGAGCTGTGAACTTAAAAGTGATTAAAAATTATAATGGGGTACACGGGTACCCTGGTTATGTGTTTGCGTGATATATTTTGGTAATGTGTTCTACGGTTAAAAGAAAATCCTCATTTCCCAGCAGGCTAATCTCGACATTGCATTTTTAAAGCAAACGTTAATTTGCTTAATTCCAGTATAAGATACATATATTAATATATAATCATAATTTTATCGTTACCTACTTATTTTAGTAGTAATCAGTTTTGATAAGTTAACGTATCCTTAACCTTCTGCGATCGGACATACATTTCATTCGATGGAACCAATTTTTTAAGTATTTATTCCACTCCAAAAGTCGGTACACCAAAACATACTTTTTGAACACTTCTACAACGCTTTCAGACTTTGAAAAGTATTGACCATGCATCTTCTTCTTCACGATTAGAAAGAAGATCATTAGGTAATAAATCAGGAAACTATGCACATTGACTTAGTAACTTGACCTTTTGTGCCTTCAAATTCGGTGATTTCTTTGATTTTTATTTAATTTACGTACGACTTTCGACAAATACGTAGGTATTTTCTTTAAAAAAACATCATTTTTCGCTAAGTGAATCGACCGTTGAAAATGAACGGCTAGTTGTCGCTTCAATATGAAGTCATATGAGGTCATCCAAAATGTGTCTCCTGTTGCAATGCCGTACCGACATATTTTTGGGAGTACTAGAATTTAGTATCTTAAATATTTCCGTATTTCCGTTCACTATTCATGTCAAACATGTCGGCATAGGTTGCTCGCTCCCTTTTATCAATTTCCTTAACTGGTTGCAATGCACATCTTTCAGTTCTTTTTTGTTTCAATATGCCTGTAGTTCTGAAACCTAGTAATTTCAAACTCCTTAGTAATAATAAACTGATAAAGTAATTATTAAAGAAAACAATATGGTCTCGAGATTCAGATACACATTTTACTAAAGGTAACACAACTACTGTGTCAGGGGGTTGATTGTTCTCATTTTTCGACTTACCACAATATGCCTGAAAGGCGTAACACTAGCTATTCGAACTACCTGACGACCAGTTTTTCTAGCCAAATGAAACAGGTTTCCCCCTAGAAATTATTTAGCCGGATGGTATGCAAAATACTTCACCATGGTTTCGTCGATAAAAAAGTTTTGATGAAAAATTCTCCATTGCTAGAAATTTTTGTTTAACAGCTCTACTAACGGTCTAACTTCGAATATTTGATCATTCTCAATTGTTGCGTTATTATTTAGATGAAGGTATTTTTATTTCCAAATATCTATTTCGGATCATACAACTTGACACAACGTCCACATGCAAGTCTTCATCATATGACCAGTAAAGACGCTTTCGTGGTAATTTGTGTAACCAGTAATACGCAAGAATTTTTTGTTTCATGAATTGTGGTGGTAAATGTGTGATTGTATTTATACTGTGCGTACAAAATTGTTTGATCAGCAATATATTGTACAATACTAATATCTATCATTTTTTCGAATATGTCTTTTGGCGTCAAACCCTTCATTTTATTCACAACGCTTTCACGTCTAACTTCAGCACCATTATTTATTGTTTCCTACCTATTACTATAACTTGGATTGCGTTTTCTAATTTGGTCGAGGTAATGCACTTGGCTTCCTTTTCATGCTGCAAAGTTTTCTTTTTTGGCACCAAGGGTTTCGGAATCACTCTCGTCCCATTCTGAATTTGATTCCTTTTCAGTGTTTGCATCAGATGGCGATCCAAACATCTCAAATGAGGTACCTGGTACATCATTGGGAATGTGCGGAATATCTAATGCGTCCTCATCAATCTCTTCCTCGTTTGTCAATGGGTCAGCAGAAGGGGATATTATTACTATATTCAAATTGCTGTTATTGGTCGCGATTGGAGGCGATCTCTATAAATTTGTAGTCCATATTACCAAAGATACCTAAAATATGTCATGTGTAAAGCAAATCGTACTGTCCAGTGGACTCACCAATGTGTATATGCAAATAATAATTTATAAAAAAGTCAAATGCAATAATTATTAATATACCTTAGGTTATTGTATTGTCAATACAAATGCAACACACAATTCACAAAATTTGTAATATTTGAAGAACAAACTTGCAAACACTTCCTTGTGTTCACTACATAACAAAAATGGCTCAACGTCATACTATGTAGAGGTTCATTACTGTTTCCTCTATGTGAAACATGGAGACTTTCTGTTACAGACTACCTTTTAGATAGATAATAAAACATGCACAGTACATTTAATAATTTATCTACCGCAATATAAATAAGGTGCCCCCTTTAATTATACTGTACTCAATTGAGTACAGTAGGCGTTAATGCGTGCCGATTCTGCAACATCGATTGTATTGTGGTCTTATTACTTATTACCTTAGGAAACTAGTGCGAACTGAAGTACCAACGTGCGAAATTACTTAGAAGTCTTTTTTCCTTCCAGAAAGAAATGCAATTTTATCGCCTTTCTATATTTAGGATGATTCACTGTTGTTTTAAATCCCTATTCTGTCGGCATATTTCATTCACTTCTGTCGATCTAGTTTCCTTTATTATATTCGTAAGAAGTCTCCTATATAGATATTATGCTTGGCTGTGGCATATGCTTAACCCCAACTTTTTCTTATCATCTTATCTGTTCTTTGTACTAATCTTCATTCACTTGCACTTTACTGCTCGAATTTGCTAATAAAATCGTTTGCATATACTTTCCCGGTTCGTTTTGTAACCTACTTAGTAACTAAACATGGAACACCTGCTTTTAATATAAAGGAAAGGTAATAATGGTGATTGCCTAAGTCATGATGCCCACCACATCACCACGTATGTACCTACCATTTCTGAGTGAATTGGTACTCTTCAACCGGGTGTAAAAGCTCATGAACTTCTTTGATATTCTGCTTATGATGTTTGCCTTTTTCGGTTCCTTGTTATACCTATTGACTTAGTTCGTTCGAAAAATCTTTTTAAAGTTTTCTCTTTATTCCCACTTATAAAAGAATTATTCCAGAACTAGTTTTGGCCGCTAACCGTTTTCAGCTGGGATTTACAGAATTTTGTAATAATTACAACTTATGCCTAAGAACTAGATAAAAGTAACTTACATTTAGATGGAAATCTTTGTATTGAAAATCATAAAAACGTAAACAAAAGAATGGGTAACCTTTTAATCTTGGTTCATATAACCTCCGCTCAACCACTTTCACCCATTTTTATTGTGTAGTGCTTACGGTTTTACGATTTTTAATGCAAAGATTTACATAGAAATGTAAGTAATTTCATCTCGTCCTTAGACATAAATTGTAATTACTCCAAAACTTTGTAAATAGCTGAAAATGGCTAGCCGCCGAAACTGGCTCTAAAATTTTTTTATATACATATATAGTTATGAATAAAAAGGAGAACTATTATTTTCTACTTTGTTTTGCACGTTCCTGTATAATTATTTAATTTCGTTTTGTTTCAATTTTTCCTCATTATTGTGTTAACGTACCAGCGACGGTGTATGTTTATTCAATTTACCCCCATTTTTAATTTATTCATCTTATCGTACTACATCGATTGCTTATTGGTTTTTATACTTTGTTTAACCCCAGTTATTCATATATTTAGTGTGCTCTTATCTTTATCTTATCTTTGCTTTTATAATGTCTTGGTTTTCTTTTGTATCACTTCCTTATTCCTTTCCTTGGGCGTGTTCGTTTACGTTTATGGCCAGATCGTACGAAGAGGGTGCGGCGGCCGTCGCATTTTTAAACACTGTTCTGCAATAGATACTGCAAGGATTCTAAAACTACACGTTTCTGCCAAATTTTTGAAATCAGTTTCTGTTTCTTTCTCATTGACTTACTTTCACCTCACATAATAGTCTTGTAAATAAAATTGACGCATTAGTTATGACAGTCACTAGAAACGGTAAGTAGTTTTAGACGCTGCTTCAGGTTAAAGAAAAGGGTCTAAACACATTGACCCTTTCGAACACTAGACAGACGAGCAAGAAGATTAGAAGGCCGATAAGTCGAATGTAAAAAAATTAAATTAAAAAATAATTACGGCTTTCTTGTGCTAGAAGGAAACTACTTCTCTTACAAGTTTTGTTTTATTCTGTTTGAACTTTCGTCTGTTTTCGTTTGATGCATAAGTTAAGGGAAGCTCTTTATATGCTACTAAACAAAACCGTAGATAAGCATGTGATATCCAACTTTAATTTCTCTATAGTAAATAAACTTTATGTAAATGACAATCGAATATATGAGCATACATTCTGTAGTTCATCTGTGTTCACTTAATCATACCATTACATCGCATTAATTTGGATTTGGTCAACGCTAAACAGTTCAGAATTCCTCCAGATATCCCAGATACAATTATGTTTCGTATAATTGGCAAATTGAGTTTGTGGTATTTGTTTTTGTTACGGTCAATGTTCTATTTACAGGTGGCGTTGTATGGTACAATGCTCCCGAAGCGTCCGAACCCGCCCAAGGGCTATGGGACAGCTCCTATGACGGCGAATTCTCTCAAGGCGAGTTAAGAGAAGGCCTCGGTCGCCTAGTTGACGGCGAAACGGGAGCTGACAACTTTCGTCTCGACATAGGTTACGGCAAAGGTAAACGCACCGGATTAATGCACATAACGTGTAACTGAACTTTATCATTTACTCATTCCAGGTAATGGCTGGGTTGGTTGGAAAAACGATTCGTTTCCAAATGGATACGTCGAGCTCGTATTCAAATTTGACGAAATTAGAAACTTCACGGCAGTTCATTTGTTTACCAACAACTTTTATAGCAGAAACGTTCAGGTTAGTGCTAATTATTTCAAATTTATAATCCCGGGAATTGAATGCGTGCACATGTGGAGGTAAGCTTGCCTGAAAGATACGCTTTGGCTTCCTACTGAGGTGTTGTTTGATCGTTTACATTTTACGGTTGAGTAACTAATGCTGTGTAAAGGAAATTAAAGGATAAAAGTTTCTTGTTCGCGCTAATCCACGAATTTAATAGGTGATTCGTCTTGAGCCGTTTACATTCGCAGAATAATAGCAAGCAAATATAGTTTTTGTTGTACTGGGGTCATGTATATATATATATATATTGAAAAAGTTGAGTAAGCCCTAGAGGTTCGGTCAGTAAATTATAGAAAACGCATTCGTTCATTAACTCTATATTTTGTTACTTGAGATTCTGTAAGTTCATCAGGAGAAATGCTAAAATTGTATAATCGTAAATGACAAATTAAAAAGACGGAGACAAAATTAAAACTTACAACAAGAGTCAAACACTAGCCGTTATGTACATATTAAATTGGCATGAAACAATGAGAAGCAAACATCTGTTATAATGCATCCAGCAACATGAAGTATGTGAAATGTGAAATACATATGTATGTGTAGAATGTGTACGATTTAAAATACATTTTCATACACATATCATTGCTTCATGTAGTTAGATGTATTATAACGTATGTTTGCTTCTCATTGTTTGATGCGAGTTTAATATTATTAATATTATAATAATTATAATAATTTAATATTATTATTATTATTACATAACGGCTAGTGTTTAACTGTTGTTGTAAGTTTTAATTTTTTCTCCGTCTTTCTAATTTGTAATTTGTTATTAAACAATTTCAGCATTTCTCCTGATGAAGTTGCAAAATCTTAACTAACGAAATATAGAGTTAATGAACGAATGAGTTTCCTATAATTTACTAACCTATCACTCTGATAGAAGTTCACTCAACTTTTCCAATTTAATACGTTCGGTCGAAAAATATGTCTTTACTATATATATATATATATATATATATATATATATATGTATATATATATATATATATATATATATATCTGTGTGTGTGCGTGTGTATACATATGTATCATGCTTCTGCTACACAAGAAAGATATCAAAACAATTAGGAGTTTATTTTGGCGATTTAATACAACGGTTACATGATATGAATATTAATGGTATCAAGTGCGTTATTATTTATTAAATGTATATGAAAACTTTTGTCTTCAATGTCCAAATAATTTTCACATTTTAATAAGTTTCTATGAATTGGAGTCAAAATACTTGACACCATTTTACAGAAGGATTTGAAGGTACCTAAGCTTTGTTCCCGTTGGATTACCCACAACCCGACCTAAGTTCAAAAAGGGAATGGTGTCAAATGATGCAATATGCAATATGACTATACTGCTATAAATCAGAAAGAACAAATTTTTACTACAGTGCTGAAGGTCCTGCGCACTGTTAATGTTGAGTAGTTCACTACAGTTTGTATGTTTCCAGTTCTTCAAAATTTTCGCAAAAGCTTCTATGTCATTTTGCATTTTGATAACGCTCGGGGTCACATTGCTACTGTAACCATTATCACTATCCGTACTCCAATGCCCAAAGCGTTGAAATAATGAATCATTCGCCATACAGTCCAGATATTACATCTTATAATTTCCATGTGTAAGGGATAAGTTACGCGGTATACGTTTTACATCGGTGAAGAAGCGATAAGCCCATTTAGAAATTAAATGAACGAAAGGGAATACTTTATAAAATTATAAATAACTGTTTTATTAATATATTGTGTATTACTGAGTGGAGAGAGAAGATTCCTTGTATTTATGAAATATATAAAGCAAACGCTCCAGGTCAGGATTGCTTTTATACGGATACTTACTTTCCAAGCGACAATAGTCCATCACCTAATTACAAAATTAGGTGATTACTGGGGAAACTTAGAAATCCATACTTACATATAGGTGTATGTATGTCCAGAGACTGAATCTGACAAAGTGGTACATATAACTATTGGCCTAGTTTATTTGGAATTGGTCAAATCATAATGATACCTAAACCTGGATAATCCCATCAGAGGGCACATCCCATCATCCAATTAGTTTGTTATCAATTACTTCAAAGTAGCTTGAACGTGTTATTCTAAACAAATTAATCGCAGGGCTACACCCACAAAATTGAATTCCACATCAGTTTGGGTTTCAACAACACCTCTCAACAATACAACAAATGCCATCATATAGTAAATGTCACTAGCCAGTGACTAGAAAATCCAGGGTAGTTTTTCAAGATAAAATGAGCAAGCTACTTTAATATAATTAAAGCTTACATATATGTCAGCTTAAGATAAAAGTTAATAAGGGGATCTCAAACCGCAATCCCTACTACCACGGAGGGGCATCCAAAGAACCATATAACACAGCAGCTAGAACAGCCATAGTAATATTTACAGACTGCTGCTACTGGAGCATCCTTAATTCTACAAGAACCGTTAAGCCTGATTGAAACGTATTCTAATAAAATCGAAATAAATGTCGCAAAATAATCCCACATAACATTGTCGCTTTCAACACTTGGTCAGCAAACTCAATTTGGAGCAAAACACATCAAAGAAGAGAACATAATTAGATCTCAACTAAAAAATCTGGTTCCTCGCTAGAAAGAAATCTCATCTTTTAGTAGGTAATAAATGACATGCCTAACTACAAAGTAGTGATTAAGCATTTCTGACTTTGAATTGTGAGTATGTGTCAGGACGTACAGCCTATAGTACACAGTATAACCTAGCTATCATCCAAAAAGCATAATCCATGATACTCGATTGTGTCGGACCGAACTCTACACAGTCTAAAAGTTTATATGTAGACTAAATCATTAGAGATGATAACACAAAACACCATAACAAATTAAAAGACCATCCTAATCTTACTGCTACTACAACTGCTACAACTCACGATCAAAAGAAGACTCGAAAGATATCTACCACAAGATCTTTGAGGAAACTGACACAACTTCACTGGATGTTTGCCTTCTATGCCACTACACGTAGATTAACTAAATTAATATTGTTTGTACTATCTAATTGGCTAATAAGTTGTAGTTCTTTCTGTATACCAGTAAAAAAGGAAATAGTACAAATATGGATATCAACTATTTGCTAGCTTGCCTAATCAAATTGTATTACAGTGTATAACAGTGAAATATGTATTTGCACCTTCGTCTTTACACCTAGGTAATTTTTTATATAAAAAGTCACTTCTGATAGGCGCTCCCATTTTTCTAACTTTGCAATTCTTTTGAATGCGTGCGGAAATATAATGATCATCATTCATTTTCATCAAACTTATTTCAATAGAAAGTAGTCACTTTTTCATTTTCCCACAAAAATTCAGTACATACGTATATGCAATTCTTAAATGTATACACTGCTGCACAAATTTCGAAAAGCGCTTATTCCTAAGGTGAAAATAACGTCAACTTTACATCGTAAATTGTAACTTTCTTTAGGTAGCAGATCACTGCAAGTTAGAAAATAAATCAGTTGCATTGCTAAAAGCAAAGCTGCAAAAATATGGAAATGAACCTCACATATTTTCTGATAGCCTCTTTAGAGGTTTGGAAGTGGTTTAGCTCAATCTGAACAATGTACAGATCATCTTCCTTCTGCTTCTGGTGATCAAATGCTAATCACAATTTTCGCTGATTTTCAGAATTTAAATTTGCCCGTAGTGGTGCATTTCATAAAGATCGTTCACTAACAAGTATTGTTTTAGAGGACGAAGTTTTGGGTAAGATTATAGAAACTGCTTGACGTGTTATACAATATAACACAGCAGCTAGAACAGCCATAACTTGTAAAGTAGATTCGATCCACAATTCGACTATTGACGCTATTGACATTAACGTGAACCATATCTCATACATCTATTCAAAAAGATGTGTTTAATGGATTTCGCACAATCTGAGGGAAGCTCAATAATGGCCCATGTTAAATGATTTAAGAAGATGTTAATTCGCATCGAAACATAAATCTCTTCGGATGCGCTTGAAACGAAGGAACAATCGAATGTTTAGATATTCCAATACCTCTAAGAAATTTTGATCGCATATTCCATTTTATAGTGCCCTCTTGAAGATCATTAGACGAACCTCCTTAGATGACTATGTTGACATCTCTGATATGGCGCATATTTTTAACGCGTTTCATTTTCAAGAATTAGAAAAGTGCTAAGGACAATATTAGGTATCATTAACACTCTCGTGCATACAAAATTCATTTCAAATCGTTAAGGTAATACAACAGACACTCCTTTTGAATGCAATGTCCCAAATTAAGGAAATACAAGAACAATTCAAATTGAAAATAAAGTCCATTGGGTTAGATGACGTGCTACTTGTCTTGCGATATATTCTACATTTTGCCGATACCGATTCTGCAGTTTAAAGACAAAGAACTCACGATATCCTGCTTCTACCTCCGTGACATTGGTGAAGTTCTATCCAGAGAGAGAATGGGGCATTAGACCTAGCCAAGTGGTAGTTTCATGCCAACCAGCCCAAGATGTATGCAAGAGGCGGCAGCAACGCTAGCCCGTAGACTTCTCGTGTATGAAGAGTTTTGGTCTTATGCGAGTTTTATTGCGGAATATCTTGCTCTTAAAGTTTCATACATTATATGCAGTTTTCCCGGTACGCGTTTATAAATACCTTTGGTCAGATATCAACTTAATGTGCACTGACATCGGCTCAACCACTACAGCAACAGAACCATTCTTTATCACAAGTTATAGTTTTTCTGTGGTTAGAACGCAGTTCATTGCAAACATCCATACACTTGTGTGTGTTGGTAAAATCTGGAGGTATCTCTTACATCGCCCGTATACCTTCCTTAATTTGTCCTCTAGCACATGTCCACTGTAATTTGCTAGAAGCTGGAGTTCCTTCATCGTTGGAAAATGGATGTGTGATTGAGCAGTCCATTGTGAAAGTACATGGTCACTTACGAGAAGACAAAACACTACCACTTTGTTTTTATTGAAGAACGTGACTGCAGTTTTGTAAACACTGTTACATTGTCAAACTATTAGTATCAGATACTAAACAGTGTAACAGTGTTTACGAAACTACAGTCACGTTTTTCCATAAAAGGAAAGTGGTAGTATAAGAAAGTAGTTTTTGTTTTCATAAGTTGGAAAATGGAACTGCCACTTCCACTACTGAAGGTCTTCCGGAATTGGGTTGCCTCTGAAAGTAAATTTATCCATTTCTGAATTTTTTAGTAACGATTTGCTGCAGTCAAATTCGTTATAACATCCTAATTTCCTACTTCACGTAATATACCGGCGACATTAGTAGGTGTAATTTTGAATTTAACAAAAACTGGATATTATCAATGTTAAACATTTTTAAAATGCGAACAGCATATACGGTAAAGAATTGGAACACGACATGGAAAGGATTGACCATGCAGAATACCTGTTAAGTCAATATGTGAAGTATAAACCAATTCCATAGTTATTTAGTGGTTTGAACTGAAGGATTAATATGCATGAAAGAGGAAACTTTTGCACTATCCCAGTACCTACGAATAGAAATTTGATGAACTATAGAAACAAGTAACTTCCAACTACATTAAAAGGAAGCAGCCCGTTAGCAAAATCTTATTCAATGTACACGAAAAAGCACCTTTGGTCGAATCTTAACACGTTGCTAAGTGCTAAAGAAAATATTTTAATTATTTGTTATAATGTGGGTTTAGATTTATCACATCTGTGACCGTTTCGTTCTTAACGATTGAGAAATAAAAATATAATAAGATATGTACATAATTACAGTATTCAAAATAACTTTATCCTTGAAAGATGTAAATAAGCTATCTTTCAAATCTGAAAATTTAATTTATTATCTTATTATATTACACAAGATTAAAATGAAGAATGGGGATCTAAAATTCTCGCGATATACATCTGTTCAGTTTTTCATAGAAACAAACTCCCATTTAAAGGTACGGAACGTAAGAAAACGAATAAAAAATGGCAAATGGTTTAAAGTTACCTATCCAGGTTCACTTTATTCTGCTACATTTGCTACTTCTACCTTCCAATTTGATTTATTTCCCCAAGTCTTTGTAGAATATCAATCATATTACATTTCAGTATGAAATACCTTTTATTATTTCGAAGCATCAACAGCTGAAGAGTGAATATAATTCTACATAGCTGTTAACGATTGAATTGAATATCTTGCTTTTCCCGATATTTTTAACTGGATATACTGCGTAGATGCTGTATAAATAAATATATTAAAAGCTATTACAGATCTACCGTTGCCACTACTACAAAGAAACTGTTACAATGAATCTTGAAAAATTTATACTATGTTTTCTTTTGGAAACATGTTCAGACTTACTGAGTTCAATATTCTAGTTGAATACATATACAATTTGAGCTAAATAGAAACTATTTATTAGGTGTCTATGAAAACTTCTACGTTCTTCTCAAGTCCCCAAGGGTATGGTGTGGAGATGTTTGTTAAGCCTTTTGTTAAGCCCTGTCAACTGGTCTACTGCCTTTCCAATTTGGTTTCGCATGCTGTTCGTTTAGTAAGTTCGCAATCACGGTTCTTATTAGAGCTAAGCTCTTTTACTGAAGTTCCACGGCGGGAATTAACTGGGAAGACGCCTCGATGTGAGACGTTTGAAATCGTCAGCAGACGCTTTTTTGCTTTACGATTTTATAGCTTTAAGATTCATATAAATATAATTGTAATATGATTGGGAATATAGATACTACAAATGATTAGTGCACAAATCTTATTGAAAGTTAGTTCACGTGTAAATCAAGTTACTGAATGTTATGTTATTGCATTTGACGGGATGGATATTAATTACTTAAGAGTTTCGCTCTTGGCAGGTGTCCCACGACGCCTCTCCTTTTTTTTTCGATAAGGAACTCCTCGCGAAAATTCAGTCCCTAAGAATAATCTCCGAGCCCCGTCCAATGCATGGAGGTTTACCTATTCGTATCTATATATATAATTTCCTTATTTTTGTGTTCCTCTTTTTTGTCTATCCAGAGCTTTGAAGCCCACTGATGGGCTAGAAAGCTGAAAATTGGCATGCAATCCGCCGATGTACCAATCTAGCTCCATCCATCATATTGTTAATCACATCCCCTGCAATTATTACAATGTCGTCCGAATATTTGAAAACTGAGTCATTTTTAAAATGAATATCTTCTGCCAGGACATTTAAAAAGATAGGAGACAGAGTAAGGCTGAAAGATGACTCCCATATTCACCCAAGACAGTTCAAAATAAACACAATGACAGCGCGCTATCTAGGAATGATCACTAAGATACACTCGAGGCCATCGGTTACAAACTTCCTAAACCCAATACAACTTATTTATATTTATACAACAAATAATCGTGATTGACGCAGTCCAAGGCCCTTAATAATGGACGAATACGTCCAACATCCAGGACCGCATAGATGTTAGACACAAAACAGAAAAACGCAACATTTAAACCTTTACCTGAGATAAACACATGCTGTTTCAATGACAGAATATTTCTGCTGCTCAAAAAGGTCATAAGCTTCTGGTTTATGATGGACTCAAAAATCTTGCAAAAACAAATCGTAGTATATCAGTACGACATAATTATCGACAGAATTTGCATCGCCCGTTTTAAGAAGACGAACAAGAACATTTTTTTAAATTTACTGTGACATATTCAATTCTTAAATCACCTATATCAGTGAGATATACAGCGGGTCCGCAATATATCCAATACTTTTGTTAAGCAGAAAAAATTACACGCAAGATATTATTCTCATCTGCACTTTTCGATATATTCAAGGATTTTAGTGACGATATCGTAACTAGTTACTGGAGTAACAAAGCAGTAGTCAAATTTACGCTGGCATTCTAATTTGTAAACGTTAGCGTCACAATTTGTGGACGGTGTAATGAGTAAATTAGTGGCAATTTTAACAAAGTGTGAGTAAAACATGTTCTCGTTAGGCGTCTACGTGACATCCAGCAAAACACTACCTTTGTTTTGGGGCATGTTGTCCCTAATAATTAATAATTAAATTAATAATTTTCGTTCATTAATCGTCCCTTTAACATAATTCTGGTACTTACCTTCGAAAGACTATAACTGGTTTCTAACCATTAGTTCTTATTGACCATATCTTTTAGAAATAATCATTTATCATACATCTTTACAATCCTAGCATCAACCTATCGAGATTGTTTAATATAATTTATATAAAATTTAATGTTGGGAAAACATACATATGTAAACGTAATAGATGAAAATGCAATTAAATACGTTAAATCCGTGTCAGTATTTGTACTCAAATAGAATATGCATCAAATAACGAAACTTTGTATTACTATTTCGGTAGGTTAACAATAAAATTATCAATACATGACGCAGTTTGATCCGATATCCGGGCTGGTATATACCACCGCAACACGACAGTCATCGGCTGTGCAATAACTAGTAGACAGAAACATTGAACGCCCTTTAAGCACTTTTTGAATTGGTTACCTCCACTGTGTTGTTTCTTTTACCCTCCTATTTCCTATTCTAGTTGTTTCACACATTCTTTCTGGTACTCTTTAAATTAAACCATCTTGTTTCTATGTCTATATACTCTTGGCTCCATTCAATCTTATATAATTAATTTTGGTATTTTTTTATAATCACATCTCTTAATTTTATGTCCTTATCTATTTCTTAACTATTTTTCTCTTGATTGATTCTTTTCGTTGTTTTTCCTTTTAAGTTCTAATCCGACAAATACTCACTACCTATCGCTGGCCCTCTCTTTATTTTTACACCTTTCACTCGTTTCCATATTGTAGGGCTCACTATAAAATAGTCTGTTTCGATGATTTTTATTGGGTCTTCTCTTGTAATTTTGTGCATTTGCTTATGCTTGAACTTCGAATTTGCGATTATGTAATCATTTTCCCGGCAGTAATCAATAGTTCTAGTTCCGGTGTCATTTCTTATTGTTCGCCCCCTTTTTCTAGTCTTCTTTCCCGCCTCTTATTATTTCTTCCAAGTATCCCATTTAGGTCTTCCCATTATTATCACATTATCATTGTTTGTTCTATCTGTCTCTTTTTGCAGTTCTTCATAAAATTTTGTTTTTTCTTCTATACTTTCATTTTCGTTTGGAGTATATACTACAAAATTCTTTCCTTTATATTTGTATTTAAAGTCTATTATATCATCGTCTTCTTCTTTACTTATTACTGTCGCTACACCAGCCTTTGGGTCACTCCCTGCCCAATCCCATTATATATCCATCTGTTAATTTCATAATATCGTTTCGGTTTCAATTATCCCTAGTAGTGTTATATTCACCTTCCTCATTTCTTATATTAGCTCTTCCCCTTCCCTACTGGTACCTCCCACTTTAACTTTTGTTTATCATAAAATGTGTACTTTCAACTATTGTTATTTTCTGATATCATCTCATCACTTGCCCATTGCTTTATGTATTCCCAGTTTCTTGTTTGTTTTTGCTTGTTCTTCTGTTTTATGAATCTGTATAATCATGTCCTTATTCATTGCCTGCGTCTTTTTCGTCACTCTACGTCTTTCCTCTTCTACTTGCGTTTTGTGCTAAGGAATGTAGCTGATTTTTTATAATCTTTCAGTGCTCCATCTTCGTAGCCCCACTTATATTCTCGTTCATTGGTTTTTATTTTGTTGCAGCCCATTTTTACATTGTTCCCCTTTTTCTTCTCAGTATCAGCAATTTCCCTTAATATCTTTAGGGCGTCCCGATCTTTTGTTAATTCGTGGCTTATGTAGGTTTTTCCTGTAGGGTTTTTCATTTACTTTTATTTTTCATTGCTATTTCTTTTTCCATTGTATTATCTAACGCAATTTTACACAGCATCACATCTATCCTGATAGTTTCGTTTATTTGTATTTTTGTGTCCTTATTTTGCTCCAAAAAGTTCTCCATTCCAGTTTTTAGATCCCACTTATTATCTGTATCTAATTTTAATTCGATTACCACTATGTCATTTTTTACTGGATTTTTTCAATGTTATTTATGTTTTTCTCCATATCCCTTAACTTTTCCTTAATTCTCTTATTTTCCACTCTTAGTATTTCATTGTCTCTTTTCGGCTCTCGTCTATCCTGTTAATACAACCTCTGGTCTTGTTTCATTCCTTTCACATCCGCTACCAGAGTTTTGATCATATCCGTTAAAGCATAAATCTTGTCTTCACTTCTATCTTTCTTTTCCTTCACAGGTTTTCTCTGCATCTCCGGAATGTTTCCTGTAGCTCCAAATTTACCCTTGTTCTTTTTCCTTTCTACCACGTATACTCGTCGCTATCTTGATTCATGTCTCACCAATAACTTTTTGATTGTACCTCGTATGTCTGTTTTCACACTTCTTTCTTATTACTTTATCTTTATGTCTGTTATCTCTTTTATTCTTGCTGCGGTCGGCACTGCACTCCCTATATTAACGATAAAAGCAGCAATGGTGTATTATATAGTCCAACATATTTATTTTTCTATTTAAATTAGATAGGAATGCAGGACGTCTGACACTTGGGAATGGTTGCGTGTACCTGTGCGCCTCCCCTCCCTACGGGTGAAAATACCGCATTGTAAAATTATTTTAAGATAAATTTTCTTTTTTCCATCGTTTTTATGCCCTTCTAGCAATATTAATTTACCACTGCCAGACAATTTTGCCATTGTTAACACCCCGTCAGATACAATTTTAGTAATAAAAATCTATCTAGTGTTTGGAAATGGCTAAGACAACAAATATTGGCCAGCACTTAAGACTAAAATCTGCCATAACAGACAAAGAGTACATGTTAAACAGGTGAAAACATTCGACTCTCTGGGAGTCCTAGTAACAGAAAAAGTGAAGAAAAGGAGGAAATTCAGAACAGATTAGCAAGAAGAAAGAAAATAAAAATAGGAGTTCTACAAATTATCGTCCAATCTAGAAAGAAGTGAGACGTGGACACACCGATAAAAATTTAGACATATGGAAAAGGAAATATTAAGAAGAATATATAATAATAATATAATATATGTAGGTGTAAAAGTACGTGGATAAAGCAGGACAGGAATAAACGGAGAGATAAGAGTCTGTATAAACAACCGAAAATAATAAAAGCAGCAGAAATGTAAAGGCTAGGATAGCTAGAATATTGATATGAACTGCCAATTGAACGAACAGCAAAAGCACTCATAAAGCCTAAACCAGGAATGCAGAGAAAAAAGGGTCAATCAGAGAGAAGTTGGATGAATGAAGTGATAGAAGATTTGAAAGGAGTGGGATGGCAGCATTAGGAACAAACAGCAACCAATCGCAAACGTACCAAGAATCAGTGAAAGTCATCGGCCGACAAGGCCTGTAGCGCCGATAGGTAAACTTCTAACTTACTGCATTTTGAGTTTCCTATTTGCAGTTTACATATTCTTGGCCCTTTTGCAAAAACCGTTCATTTCGTTTTTTATGTTATATTTTTAGATATTGTGCTGAATAAAATGGACCATTCTTTGTAGATTATATTCGTTATCCGATATTAAGACGGAATCGTTCATGTAGCAAACTATATTAATATTATTTTTGCTCATTTAATATTGCAGTTTAGTTCTGGTTGTAAGTATGTACTATAGAATTCATCACTAAATTAAATAAGCGCGGGTCTACTGGATCCCTCTGTCAAATACTAGTGTTTCCTTTCTTATGTCGTCCTCAGTTTTTATTCTGATACTCATGCCGGTATAAATATTGTGGAGGATCAACAAAATAACGTGAAGATTAATGAAAAACGTGACAGTAATTTTTATTTATAAAAAACAGTAACAACCGTTCCGAATAGGCGTGTACTTCTTACTACCTTCATCTATATTTTCCAGAGCTATTTGTCACATTATAAAAACGGGGCATGAGACCCCGAAGAATCCTTCTTGCGCATAAGCACGGTTTGCTTCCTTATTCGTGTCAGCCGGGCTTTCTTTCTGCTCAAAATACATATTCCCTTTTACTAAATCTTAAATCTTAAATTATCTCTAGATACAACAATATCATCTATGATTCATACTTAACTACTAAACTTTATCGACAGTTCGTCTTCGGTTTTCAATGATAATTTCACCCACCTTCGTAATCATTTGTGTGCGTGGAAGATCGACCGTTCTTTGAAACGCTTAAACCACTCAAATGTTTTTAACTTAAAACCTGGTCGCCAAAAGCTTCTATTAGCATTCGATGGATTTTCGAAGATTTTTTATCAGTTTAAAGCAAAATTTAGTGCAATCCTTACTTATTAGCATTAGCCATTCCCAATGATCACAAATTCACTCAAATGAAAAGCCACAATTAAACAGCACCTGTTCCCACAAATGCATATGATAAAATGATTTCAAAACAATAAAATTTACACAATGTTTGATATCACTTCGTATAATACGTTAGTTGCTATCGTAAATAAACAATAGCGGTAATTACCTAGGCTAGGCAAGAACATTGTTAACCATCGCTCGTACAATGTGATGGCTATGCAATGCTACAAGACACTCAACATGTCTTCTTGTGATATGGTCTCACCCTTGGACCGCCCCTTTGTAGCCCCCAACAGGATCTCGATTCATTTCCGTTCGGTTCACCATTGTTGATATTCTCTCCATCATTATAATCTTCGACGATAGTGTTTAACCATCAAGGGATGCACTAGTTGAGAGTAGAAATGTTTACTTTTAATGTAATATTCACAAAATAGTTGGTTCGCCCTCCTTAAACTACTACTATGAACCAATAGACAGTCGACCTCTAAGAGGCAGTATGATCAATAATTTTTCTTCAGCTTATATGTGCACTACTGGCAATATCATTACTATAAGCAATCTCCCCGTTCAATCGCTTAATTGAAAAGGTGGGAAACGATAGAATAGAATACAATCTCATTCACCTCATACTAGGAATCTCGAGTAGCATAAAATATCTTTGTACGTTTGCTACGAAAGCTATAAACGACGCGCAAAAATTGAGAATGTTAATAATAAATCATGCTCGATTTATCAGTAGACAGAAAATTTGAGACAAATACATATTCTTACGGTCCTCCTTCCGTAGCTTAACTTTTACGATGCTTACTGATCTAGTATTATTTGACTGGTACCCCATGTGCTTGTTAAATTTCATTTATTTCTGTGACTCCATTGATATACAAGAAATACGATATGAAATTTTAATTTCCTTCAAGAACTACAAACTGCTAGCGTGTAATAGATTTTCAGACAATTGAACGGTATGTTGTGCAAAAGCACATATTTTATAGTAACTTTCACAGACAGATATTTCAGCAGATATTTATAGAAATTTCTAAAGTCACATCAATAAATGAATTTCTCTCACACTGGGCGTTACGAAACAGACTAGTATTGAGGAATAAACACTCATACAACCCTTTGAACACATGCATATGCCCTCTTCGATGTTTACTGTTTACGTACATACATATCTCTAACGAAATGATCAGGTTTTAGACGATCTCTTCGTTGAATACGTGTTACTTCCAATGTTCGCAAATGTATTTCTATATTAGTAATTGCTGAAGTAGTAGTGTATGATACACAGTACTTTGATGATATATATGTATATTGAACTATCTACCTGCCTGTCAGTTTACCCCACGTTTGCGTTGCTAAATTTCATTATTGGATAAAGAATATTAGAGCTAATAATTTATATCTTTTCTACTAATCATTATGTCGTTGTAGTATAGGATACACTTTCACTAATTAACGAACTAATGCATTCTTCGAAATATACGTACGATCTTCTACTAACAACAAGCATTACTCTTCTTTTGGATATATGATCAATACAAAGAAAAATATCTGGAATAGTACAAAGTAAACATAAAAATGAACTTCTGTTTCGAAATCGTTCTAATCAAAGAACATTTGGCTTAAGTTTACCGTAATATACCTTATATTATCTAATATTCCATTTATAATAAATTTACATTTTACGACGGTCAGAAATAAAATCTCCTATACGATATAGGTAACTCTAGAAATGCTAGAATTTCGGTTCGTACCCTTCACCTTTCAGCGAAGCTATTTTTTTATGCACGCGATCCTAATACCACGGCGACATAAATTTTTAATAAAGCTTTCAATTTGAACTCGAAACACATAGGCGAAATAAAATTGCAAATAATAAAACTGAAATATCTTTACAGGTTTTTTCCAAAGCAAAAGTTTCGTTCAGCATCGGTGGAAAATTTTACAACGGGCACACATTGTCGTACACATACCTGCCGGATCGTACTCTGGAGAGATCTCGCAATGTTTCAATTAACCTGCACCATAGAATTGCCTGTTTCATCAAACTACGACTGTTCTTCGCTGACCGATGGATTATGCTTAGCGAAGTGACGTTTGATTCTGGTAAATTAACAAGAATGACATGCTTTAATTTTTATTTCAGTTAGATACGTTGGCACTTTGCTTGCTCATGCTTACATCTAATTTGGATCAGTTTACATGCTCAGCAAAGCTCAAATCATAAATTCACAAGATGATTAAAATTCAGAACGATATCAATATACTTATACGTATATACGTATATGTATATTCGAGAATGACATTTTTCCTTCGCGCGAGTAGTGGCCGAAGTATATATTAGGCTACTACTTTACTTGCAATGTTTTGGGTGCAAGAATAAATGTGTTTGTTTGATAATTAATTATGTGCCATGCCATTCAAGCTTTTTGTTGAATTATTAGTGTCTTAATATTTTAATATCAATTGTAATATTAGTCAAAAATTCTAGTTCACCAGTAGTCCTCTATATTAAGGATATTTGAAAGAAAGCGCATTTATGAAAGCACAAACCCTAAACATAAAAACATTGAAATCCTACTTGCGTTCTGGACGAAATTCAGCTAGTAGTCAAATTGGAAATACTGCTCTCCTAATCTGCACATATCTTAACCCTCAGACGCTATGCCACATAAAATAAATAGATCTCCCACGTAGATCTTACCACTAATCTTTTTATTATTCTCAGAATTTATATTCAAGTAAAAAGTCTACCAAAACGATTGTATAAGAGACTTTAATAAGTTGGGTAAATCAGTGTTTCTCTAGAGTGTTTCTCGCTACCAAAGATGATGTAAAGTCTACATTTATACACTTCAACAATGTAGACATAATGAAACCTTGCGATGTTGTAAAAATAGAGAGCTATAGTAGTGGTAATAGTTGTAGCAGTAGTAGTATATTTATTTGTAATATAAAGATAATATACATATATAGTTCAAAATGGACTGAAGTCGATAAAAGTCCGCCTTCTTCAGCGCTTATAGTTATGTTGTTATTGTAGCCTTAGATAATCATCGCACGGTCAATTGGTATGCAAGAACTTTTGCCGGAGTCAGGCTTTGCAACTTGCCATCGACTCACACCTTCTATTTACTACGATGTCTTGTGATCCGCAGTCGGTCCACATTTAAGCGCACACATAAAATATATTACGCATAACACGTGGGTCTATCACATAGCAGTCAAAGTGTTAAATATTATTTATAACTTTTTCCCGTAGTATCAATTTAAATTTTCAAATACAAAGCTAGTTTCAAAAAGATGCTTGAGAGAGTCAAAATCACAAACGAATAAAGAAGTAGAAGATCTACATAAGTCTCCAATAAGTGACCTACACTGCTGTTCGTTTGCTAGGCAACTCTCACAGAAAGTTGTGCAATGGCTATACTGCAGACCACATTGCATCGCGGAATCGTGTTTTATTAATCGTTGACTGCAAACGTAGAGTAGTTTCATCCTTATTGGGACTCTTCAGTACAATATAGCATTCTGCAATGAACAAAGCAATTCCTCACAGCATGTGTTAGAAGAGTTCATCATATTACAAAATTTCACTAAACTAGCGGCTCTAACTCAATGTAGTTTACAATGCAGCCATTGCAGAACTCTGTGAGATTTGCCCTACAAACGAACCCCAGTGTAGGTCATTCATTGGGGAATTATGTAGATTTTCTATTACTTTATTCCTTTACATTTTTAGGTTTAAAGCTTTCTCAAATAAAGGAATTCACATCGTTTTGCAAAAGTGGGCAGCCCTAAATTGTATTTTAATTGTTAGATGACAGTGGAATTAGAAACTGGATAATGTCTCGTTTATAATCCGGCATTAATTATATATGTATGTATATTAGCGATGCATCCTATTGAAAGCTAAAATCATCAAGTAATAATTTTGTGCCGATCAATAGTAAATTTTGCAAGCACTAAATTTGCTTGTGCTTTATCAAATGACTCTGACGTGGACTATCACTCCCAGACATCAGTTTAAAGTGGTGCAGCAATAGTTTGCATAGTGTGTATATAACCGAGGGTATATACTGATTAGCACGTGTTGTAGTGCCGGTCTCGTTCAACGTTACTGAAGAGGGAGCAATCGACTCCGAAGAAACCGAATTCGTTATAAGCTCGGACGGCGATAGCTTTATGGAGTCCTTCGAGACGAGTAATGATGAAACTTTAAATTCCGTCGGTTGTTTAAAATTAATGCTTTGAATTATTTTCCAGTTTCCGCCAGAAAGGACGGCGAAAGCTATGTCGAAGTAATCATCGGAGTATTAACGGCAATAATGCTGTTGCTTCTCATAGTTTTTGTGATTATTCTGCTCATTAGTCGCAGACACAAATTACAAGGTTCCCTACGCTACTCAGAAACCCTTTTGGAGTGACGATAAACATGAAGGTAAATCCGAAAGTACGTTCCATTATTAATTATTTACAACTTTACTTCCTTAAGCTTATTACAAGTATTTAGTTAGCTTAAATTTTGTCTCTCTCTTATAGAAATGATTCACTGACTTTTATAATACTACCTTTAATTAAAATGGCAAAATATGAATATTTATTTGTTTAAAAATAATTAAATGTTAATATATATTTCGTGACCTTTTAATAATTATACTTATCTTATATGATAGAGTTCTACCACAATTAGGTCAATTAAACAATAGTGATTGAAATAATAGTTATATTTGCAGAACGTTTATTATTATAAATTATTATACACATTACTTAAATTTTGAACATTTGTTCTGAAATTAATTCTTCTGTATATTTATCATTTGGTGTATTAGTCTTCCTTTATAATTATTTTCCGTCTTTTCAAAATCAAAATAATGCAGTGGTCACTGCACCGAAATCATTATTTAAAGAATACTTATGGTTATACAAACTTTTCTTTAAATATTGTTTTGTCTGATCAACGTAACAACCATTACAGTCTTCACAGTTTATTTTGCATTACTTTGATTTTGTTTATTTATTTTAGAATTAGGATGAGTAAAAAGATCTGCTGCGATAATTTGCAATGAAGGTTATGTTTATATTGTTTTTATTAAATTCTTTTCTTATTTGTTCGCTGAAGCCTTTTTAAAAGTAATAGCGTCATAACTGTTATTGCCATTATTTTTAAAATCTCTATTATATAATTTCATAATTCTATTTTTAATCATTTTTTCGTAAAATCTATTGGAATAATTATTTTTATGTAAGATTTCTTTAACTTTGTTTAAATTCTTTTCCCTAAACTCCGAATTAGCTAGTCTAACCGCTTGATCAACTAATCCGATAACTATATTAATTTTATATAAAATGCCGGTATATATAAATTTTAATCTATTATAACTATTATTAGGAGTTGTTTGATTTCTAACTGAATCTACAAATTCCCATGAATTTTTCACATTATATGTAGTTTTACTAAAACAACTTAAAATTGTAGAGAAAAATTTGGAAAGAGTATAAGTGGGCAAATTAGTACAATTTACGATTGAACGTAAGGGAATATTATCTTTATGTATTTTAGGAATAGCATAAATTCTAGAAGAAATAGAATTTAGAATTTTTAAATTGTTATTTAAAATTTTGGAAATATACTTTTTTTAAACCAATTATTTACTAATTTATTTATTTCATTTTGTAATTTATTAAGAATACCGAAGAAGCTTTAATAACAATATTTAGAGAAAAGGTTGTATAATCATAAGTATTCCCTAAATAATGCTTTTGGTGCAATGACCGCTCTAACAAAACATTCACATTCACACACAACAAGATTTGGGGCATTACTATGATTTTGACAACACAACTATATTAAAAACAGAAAATAATAATAAGAAAAAGACTAATATACGAAATCATAAATATACAGAAAGATACTAAAACTATTCATTTTAAAACCGATGTTCAGAATTTATGTAATGTATAGAGTAATTCATTAAAATGACATTTACATTTCTTAAGAAGGAAACCTCTGGCTAGGTTTTTGATTCGGATTTTCCCTAGTCTTTGAATGCTGTTAAAGTTTCGACAAAGATTTTTTGATATAAGGCTTCCTTTTTGGGTGTTTTCATAGTTTGCATGAATCAGTCATTTATAATATATATTTTTATCACATATATCAAGAAAGGCTAGTCATAGGTTATTTTGTTGATAGTTCCCGAATAAAAAACAAATGTTTGTTTATACATTTATCTAGTTATATTTTCACTGATGAAAGTGTTTCAGAAACGTTTGTAAGCGTTCTAAGAATATAACTATTACTTCAATCACTCTTAGTAAGTTTAAACATAATAAAACTTTCAGCAATATCTTCGTCCCAACAATATATTATAGTAAGCCTTACTCCAACATTGCAGCACCTATCAAGTAATATGTAAATGTACTGGACGCACATAAAATACGTTACACTGTGCGTATATACGTAGACTTTTTAAGTAAACTAGGAAAATAACACAAGCCTTTGACCTAAACCAAAATAATGATTCTTAATGATTAATAAAATGATAAAATATTTTGAAGCAATAGTAGGTTCACAATTTTAGTAGTGATGGAATCAAATATTTCGCAGTTTACAATGCATAGCTTTAAAGTAGGACTACTATAAGAGTTTATTAGCAGTTATTTGCCGTACCATCGAACTAACAGACAGGTAAATATTTAGTTATTTATATTGAATTATATAATATTGCCTTAATCTATTAGTCATACAGCTCTCAAAACATATTGAAAACTAGCTGATAATAAACTTCCGTTGAAATTGTTTTATACATCGAGATTATCAATTACTCCTTGTTATTCAATTATGGTGGATGCGCAGGTTATTTATTGCGTTAGCGTGGGTAATCTCTAAACCAGATATGGACAATCTCCGGCCCGCGGGCCACATGCGGCCCTTGAGTAAGATTTACCCGGCCCGCTACTGAATTCTTTCGTTATATAATTATATATTTATATATTATAATTTTCTTTATAATGTTTCTAGCACTTCATTTTAGTACTTTCCTGATATCTACAAAATAATTATGTTCCGGGTTAATCATGATTTCTTCCTTGTTAGTTTCCTTACTTCTTCTAATCATGTTGAACCATTGAAATTAATACACTTAGACTTGCAAATAATAATAAAACATTAGGGGAAGTACCAAATGACAAGTCTAGTTCTCTTGCTTGTATCATGAGTGTACCCGTACGTTTGGGAACACAATTTTGGAGTACTTATTTTTTGGATAATCGCGTATTAATTTTTATGTGTTCTTGTGGTTAATAATGGAGTAAATTAAGTAAATAAAGCATGTGAAATATGTAGCTAACCTTTAAAGCAGGCTAAGGGCAACCCCTGGCTCGCGGGCCACACGCGATCTTCAAGTAAGATTTGTCCGGAACGCCATTGCATTTTTTCGTTACATATTAGCACGGCCCGGGTAAACTTAATTCATAATGAATCATAAGGATACCACAAAAATGTATATTTTTCAAGATTACTCGCAGCATAAAACTTCTACAAAAAAATGTTGCCCATGCCTGCTCTAAACAGTATAATAAAACATGTTTTTCTTTGTCAAAATACATATAATTAAGATATTACACACAACTGCAGTAGCTTATGTACAACTTACGGTAACCAACGTAAAAGGAACTTCAGTTGCACCCCTCCTGCAAACATTCAATTGACTGACACAATCTTATCAGGATGTACATAAGTTAATTTTATCATACATGAAAGAATGATCTCCTTACACCCTGGACCTTACTAGCAAGAAGGGTGTTTGTTCTGTGGTATATGCATATGTCAAAATAATAAATCTGTATTTCCATTGTTATTCAAATTCCAAAATGATCATCATATATTATATGATTATATGCATCAGCTTCTGTTTTTCATATAGCCTGCCGTATAAAAATCTAAATAGAATGAACAAGTGTTACGGTACAAAGAATTAATAACTGCAGGTAACGTGGAAGGAAACCTGATGTGCATCAATTATTGATTTTTCTGATTTCTTTATAATTCTCAGGTATTTGTATCTATTTCGTTCTTACTCTCACAAGTATCTTTTTGGGTGGGCATCTAAATAACTGCAGATTTTTTAACATGTTAACTGCCAACTGTACTGAGATGACCTGCTAGTCAAGTTCTTTTTCTGTGTCAAACGTTTTCCAAATTGTAATATATATAAGTCGATATGTGTAAAATTTAATTATTCAAAGAAAAAAATCAGAATGTCATACCTGTCGATATCTTAAAGGCTTCTTATTTGTGCAGTTTAATTACCATTGAAAATTGTTATTATTATACGGTGTTCATTTGTTCCCTATTTAGGGCGGGGCAGCTGGTGTCATGCATGAAATTTCATTCCTTTAATGTTTCCACTAAAAGTGCGAACTTAATTGTCAAAATGCGTATTTATACTTTTCCAGATGAACCTGCCATAAGAGGGATCTTATAGCGCAATATTTGCAAATCAAATTAGTAGTTAAACTAAAAAGCAATATAATTTCGAAAACAAGTGATGCATTGTATTTGGTGGAATTATTGTAGTATTAAGACCCCAGCGGACTTACCGGCAACGGACGACTACGGGCCACTACACTACGGACGGCAATTTATTCTTTGCATGTATATTAATGGAGCTGAGCTCATTTATCGGAAACGGCCCTACCGATGACTCTCCATTAGTACACATGCAAAGAATAAATTGCCGTCAGTAGTGTAGTGGGCCGTAGTCGGTAAGTGCGCGCGAGCCTTTATAAACTTTAAGCTGGTACCTGAAATTAGAGCTATAAACACTGATGCGTGCTGCAAGCAACTGATGAGCAATTCTATTCCAACAGGATAACGCCAAACTGCATAAAACTAACGCAACTCGCCGTAAACTATAAAAAATCGATGGGCTAGAATTCCTATTGTACCCTGCATACAGCCTGTGCTTGTCGTTATCATCATCCATTTAAGTCAATGATGCACTATCTCTTTGGACTACTTCAATGCCACGAAGATACAAGTTATATCTGCTGAATTATTCCATTTAGAGCATAGAAATGGTATCAGTGAGGTGCATAAAAATTTCCTAAAACAATGGTAGCCGCTTGGTTAAATTATAATTTCATATGTAAAGATTAAAGAACTTCTATACCGCCGAATACCCTAGCTAGAATTTATTTAGATTCAAAGTAGTGTTGCTTTAAAGCTGATCTAACTTATGCCTATGGTGCTTTTGATCGTCTTACCTTCCTTTATAGATTAAATATTCTCTATACGAGTACAAAGGAATCAATAATCAAGTCGATTTTAGATAAATTGCTGAATGGTGATACAGATTTTTTATGATAACTATTACATAGCACACTAATTATGCCTACGTAACTACTAACTCAAATAAGGGTAAAATTAAATTTTCCGGAACTACACGGTAGTTGAAACTAGCCATTCCGCGTTACCTTATCACAAATCTATCAGAATTATTATTTTGACATATATTTTATACACAGATCTTCAATATACTGGGTTTGTCATAATTTAAGCGTCAAATTTATTTGCAAGATTGTGTGAGATAAAAATAAGTCAATGAGTGTAAAAGACAAAAAAATTGATCAAAAAATTGGGCAAATAAAAAATGGTTTAGACACACTAAATTATATATCGTTGAAACATAATTAAAAACCGCGTGTTGTCGAACTCTTCCGTGTACACAGAGATACAATGCGGCCATATGACCTACATTTTACTAGCATTCATATTTATTTCTCTAAAGTGTCATCATAAATATTTGCCTTTATTTTTTCAATGACATATTCAAGTGTCGACAGATATAATTTATAGCCCGAGAGTGAATGAGGTATAATTACTAAGTAGTATAAACCGGTCTTTGCCTCCACTTACCTGCAAGGCGCAACATTAGAATTCGGAAAAATAAAGGCCTTAGTCCGGTTTACACTGCTTAATAATAACACGTCATCCACTCTTTTGTCAAACCTTAGTAGTAAGAATACGAACCACTTGACCAAACTTCAGATATGACTCGAATTTTACTAGGGTTTACACTTCTACGTCTAAAAAAACATCGGACTTCACCTTATACGACGTCAGGGGTTCTCAAAATTTTCCATAGGAAAGTAGTATATTAATAGTATATTACAGTAAGTAGTTACGGCTTTCCCACGATAGTAGAAACATATTTTCTCTTACCAATGTTGTTTTATTTTGTTTAAACTTTCTTCTGTTTTAATTTATATATATATACATATAACTGCAAGTCTGTCGCTTTGTTTCCTTAGAGGAAACATCGCTTTATATACAATCAATATACTCATTGTGATCATCGTAAATTTCGTTGTATTAAGCACATATTGCGTCAATTATGAGCAAATGGATAGGGACACGACTTTTGTGAATAATGAAATGCTAGTACAATATGATTATTATATGCATATTGTAACATTAGTATAAAGTTGATTTCCAAACTATTAAACATTTTAGGATGACAGTGTAAATGTGGAGATGAGAAAACGCAACTCATATTCCATCTTTGTAGGTATATTACAATTATAATAATTACGTACAATTTATGTTTTCGATGAGTGTTCCAAAACCACAACTTTTATATAAATACAATCGCATTTACGACTTCATCACTTTCATTACTAATATTAGTGCATCTATAGCAAAATATTTATGCCTAGAATGCAGTTAATGTCCCATGTCGTTTAAAAATATTTAAGCATTCGTTCCGTACCAAGCTAAAGATTCAGTTGATACCAACATGCATACGTATCCATATATACATAAATTACTTATAATAATTGCATTCAAATTACATTTCTTACTTTTCTAGAGACTACTAATGAGTTCTATTTCTAATATTTTAACAGAGAAAAATGTGTATATGTAAATTAAATGTGTTGTTTTCACTGTTAAATTACCTTACATTTTCATTACTAGGACATTCTGTGCAATACTTCGTACATGAAATGCAATTAACGATTAAACTATACATTGCAAGCCAACAATAATATGTAACACTTAATTAAAGTTTTTACTGTGGTTCTAATGAGAAAGTGCAAAATGCATTTCATTAGTGCCGCTTATTAGTTACACACATTCATTCCTCTGTGAACCTACAGAACAAAGTTGTAAATTCTATTACTAAAATTACCTATAATCACTTCCATCGAGAGTCAAAGTAGTGCATCCAATGAAACTATATTCAAATTTAATTCGTTGTGTTGAATATTTAAAGGTATTTTCAATCACTGTTTTGTGGTACGTTGATTCTTACAAAACTTTAAGTAACTATAAATATCTTATCTATTAGATCAAAGAAGTTTCTTTCAAGCGATCTCATCAACTCCAAACGAAGTTCATTGAAAAATAATCAACAGTAGATAGCATCTTGTTGTTAGTTGAAACCTTACATTGCGTTGATTATTAGTTTTCCAATTTAAGTGTAAATGCGTCTAAGTAGATCATTGCCCGTTACTATTATTTTCTTAATTCTGTTTGATTGGGATTATTACAACAATCCCACTACGGTGGTTCGGTGGTTCATTTGTGAGAGGAGTTAAACTCATGGAGGAATAAATTACTTCAAACAGCATATGATTATTGCCGAAAGTTTCCAGATTTTAATAAAAACTTTTATCTTAATATCAAGATTTGTAGCAAAGAAAGCGATTAACTTTCAATCATTAGTGGTCCGAGAAAATGTGTTAAATGGTAATATGTGTATTTCTAATAGATCTACAATTTTTTCAAAATACTTTTTGCATATAATTAATATATTAACATGGAATTTTCGGTGTGTCTGCAGTAAATTATCTATTTAGTAATTAGATGCTGGACAATTCTCACGTAAGAAAACAACTACTATCCCGGCAAAAGATCCGACGGTCATTGCATTATATTTAGGTTGAGAATGGAACAAGAAATGTAGCAAGTATGACGCATATGTGTTTCCCGCAAATTAATATTTCGCAAGATAACTAGAATTGCTTTTATGATTTTTCAATTTTGTGCCAAGGATGCACTGTATCTGATTGATCCGAAACTTAACACACTTTTCAAAGAAAGTAGCCAAACTGAATACTGGCACGAACAAAGTTCGAAAATAAGAACCACTCTAAACCGCATACATTTACCCAAAGCAGAAATATCGAAGTATTTTCGATTCCGATGGATAAGAAACCCCGAAGCATTTAAAGTTAATATAAACATACTTGTGAGAAAAATGCTGGAATATATTTAACCTAAGAGAAACATTGTAGTGTTTATTTTTACTCAAGTGCCAAAAATAGAAAAGTGCATTTTACCTCAACAAAAATATACAACTGCATCAACAACGAAACAGGATATTACCATCTTTCGGAACTACTAACGGATAGTTTCAAGGGCATAATTACTATGTGGCTTTAATTAAAACGATTGATCTAATGTTTCTATTAAAATGAAACAGGAAGAGAGTTGTGTTGTAGATTTATACAAATTGTTTTGGCAGAGCGTATCGATAGCCTTTATAATAATTTCTCAACTGAATTCTGGCTGTTTAATTCTTGTTTATTCGGATAACTAAAGATTTATGGCATACTTTTAATAAGGAATATCTAAAACTTGCTATAATGAATAATTCTTAGATCTAGCCTTGTGTAAGCCATAACTTCCATCACCCAGAATCATATTCAGAAAACAAAATGAAATATTTTGCTCAGCACAGTCAATTATGGAAATACGAGAGAAGTGAATGCATTAATTCAATTGGTAAAGTGTGTACTTAACTGCATTATTTGTACGATCCAATAAAATAGAATTTCCATACTTTGGAGTTAATACAAATAAAGAAAATACTTTGCAAAACATTACATAAATTTTAGTCTTCCATGTGGAAACACACCGATCACTTAAAAATGGAACCGGTTGAAATTAGCAATAAGTAAATAGGTACTATTTCTAAAAATTCCATCTAATACTGAAAAATACCATAACCTTTCATATTTAGAGGTTGTAATATTTGTATGACATCCATAAATAGGTAGGTACGCAATACATTTGAGCAATTTCACTATCTTATGTTATATCTCCTAGCCAGTAATAAAAACTGTAATTTGCGTGTCATTTTATATTTATGTATATGTTTTCGTGTGCATGCTACCATTTCTCTCAAACACTTTCCTATTAGTTAATGCACTTTGATCTTCTCTGCATTTGTGTAAGTGTGTGTGGCGTTTTAATAGATTATAATATATAACTATATTTTTGTAATTAATCGGAATGAGAATTTAAAAAGCTAAGTATACCGCTAATTAATGAATACGTAGGTAGAATAATTACTCGTGGTATACGTTTTGATATACAAGCAAGAAACAATGCGCGAAACAATATTCTGCGCCCTAGAATGTACCTACTTTATTATTCATTAAACACCGGTCTCTATACCTAAACAAGCGAATGAACTATGTTTGTTGCCAGTTTAATCAGCGTGAATTCGAAATGAATTCTAAAATGTTGCAGCTCGTTTTATTCAACAATTTAATTTTCACTTTGATACGCTCAAGGGATAGTCTCCCTCTTGTTCGTTCTTAAATATTGTAAATGCTCGTTCGTTTGTGAACAAGACACGTATTTGTGCTAACACGTATACCTACGCTATACGAAACTTTGGGACTGATTACACGTTCCTCCGGGATTTTGCAAGTAACGAAATGTTAAGGATATTACATATGGTTGGCTTAATCTTAAGGTTTCATTTCTAGAAAATAGAAAGCGTTGCTCATGGAAATGGAAGTTTCAAGCAGTTCTAATTAATTAGGAAAATTAGGCGACGAAAATAAACAAATAGCAGTAGTAATTATTAGGAAGCTTAATCAAAGTATGTTTCGTATATGCTATGAATATTTATGGCAATTAACACTTTTAGCGACAAGTAAATATTGAATCATGTGAAAACGTTGCTTAATAACGTACGCTAAATGTTCGTCCTTCTCAGTAAAATTTTCACTATTTCCTATTTTAAGTGCTTGTAATCAAAGAAATAAACCATTCAGTTCAGTGTACATACATACATTTATGAAAATATGTAAATTGTAAATGTCTTCCGTGCGAAATAAATGTTCACATTCAGGATACAATATCTAAGCAGTACTCCGTGATATTGACATCAATTCTTGAATTTTTAAGTAAGAAGCAGAAACATTTATACGAGGGTGTGTCAAAAAACAATTTGTATCGAATTATACATCTAAAGCAATACATTTTTACTGTATTGCCAATATCTTTGTAAGCGCTCCCTGAAGTAAACATGAAACCAATTTCTCCTTTCACTCATTTACCTTTTTGTGATTTTATTCAATGTACGTATGTTTTATTAAACGTGATAATTTATCTAACAGTAGATGGTCGAACCAAATACCAATTTAATTCTTTCTTCAGATAAGACTTGGCACGGATTATACAATCGGTACCATATTTGTTGAGCCAGAATTCCTAAAAAGGCCGTACGATATTTCTTGGAATAAACCGCACTTGCCGCAAGAGTCTACCGTGACTAGACATTTGCAAACAGCGCCGTGCTTTAAAATTTTCGTCGTTATTTCTTTTTTGGTGAGTATTAGAACGGATTTTCAGCAAATTTTCTTTGTTGCGGGAAATTAAATCACAAGAAATGAAGCCAATGGGCCAACGTCGACTTTGTCTAAAAAAAGATAGAATTAACGAGTAACTTATGTGTTTTTGTTTCTATTGCAATAATGTAAATATAATAATAATAACAATAATAATAATAAGTAAATGCTATTATACAATACAGAAATATACACGTTGGTACAAAAAAGGAAGGGATAAACAAACGTTCATTTGGGTACTGCAATCACGAATCTGAAAAAAGATTGAAGTCGTCCTCAGTATCACTAGTTTTACTATTAGAAGCTGTGATATCAAATCTTCTGTTAGCATATCAACTCGAATCTCGTTTTGCAAGTCTTTAGTTTAAACGTGTTGGCAAAACTTCATCCAGTTTTGAACAGTAACTAATGAAAATTCTTCCTCTGTCAGAGTCGACATATCGTCAAATTTAAATAAAACATTTTTCTTTACTGTATTGAGCCCATATCACTTCGATCGGATTCAAATCCAGACGCAAGCCTAAAAGCAACATTCCCATTTTTGGAGCAGACTATCGAATTTCTAAACAATGTGTTCTTTTTATGATACTTAATAATTACTTGAAGCTGTGGCTTACACAAATTCTGCGAAAATAGTATATATTTACTTGTCAACCAGTCTATCATATCTGTTTTCCTTGAGTTTCCGGTAGATGCTTTCAGTATTTGTATATTATGGTGCGTTATTACTTCCGATAACACAATTCGGTGAGATATTTGTCATTAGCTCCTCGGTAAGCCTTTCCTCATAGTTTAGTGAGTTCGTTCCGTCGTGGTAACCTCCGGGTTTGATTCCAGATTTACAATTCAAGAGACAGTTACATATAAAACCCATTTCACCACCGGCGTGAAGCATAACTAATCGATTCCCTTTAGATATGATCGGAACCAAACCATTAGTGTTATTATCAGTCCAACTGTTGGAACCACACTGGCCACACTGGCCTGGGTGAATGTAGATTTATTTTATCTAAAACGTCAATTGGTCGATTATCCTTAGTTTTCCTTCACTTCAATCCAAGTTTTTCAATAATTGTATGTAGGTAGGTACGTTTTCCCGAAAACTCTTATTGCGCAGTTAATTTTTCTTGTAATTGAGTCAAAGTAACTCGACAATGCTCTGTTTTGTGGAAATTATAAATTATAGTTCTAATATCCATTTGTTCCCATGGCTGTGTGTTGGTTTTTGTTACGTTCTCTTGCGTTCTTTAGGAGCACTAAATTTTACTTGATCATCACCATTCACCATCACACTTAAGATTCCCATCATAGTAGCTAGAGCCACTCTACAACACGTTTTTCTAGTTCTATTTTATTTTCATTTATTTTATTTTATTTGGTACTATGATCTTAAAATAATTATACACGCAGTACCCTTCGACTAGAAATTAAATTCCTTTCTTTCAGTTTTTACTTCCATTTAATTTCTTTAATACGGAAACGCTGTTACGGTCTCCTGGTTTGGAGAGAGCACCAATGAGGTTACCCGCTTGCGTGTGGATATAGAAATTAAAACAGGCTTTTTGTTTTATGCCGGTTTATTTGATAGATATGATTAGTAATACATTTAATACACAATAAAAGAACATTTCATCAGATAGCTATAATTGACACAGTTACTATATAACATTTCTACACACAGATATGATCGACACTCACAATAAAAGAAACGATGGTAAATCATCATTCCAAGGTCAAATTTTTTAGATAAAAAAGATGTATCGCAACTTATGCTTATAATGTGTATCACGTCTAGCGTGTACTGTGTTTTAGCCCATTTGACTTACCGCTTATATCTTGCATTTAAGTCGGGCGGTGAACGACGGTCTGTTACTTGAATCCGAAGAATCGGATGGTTCTCGCTTCGGAGAAAGTTTAAAATGTATTTGTGGCTAAACGTTTTAGAATACGTTCCGTTCAAAACAGTTCAAGTATTTCGTCTTTGCGTTTGTCCTAAACGTTCTAAAGACGCCAGCCACAAACGTTTGCGCCTAAGCGCGGTAAAAACGGCGAAGCCGTACCATATATGTCTCTTAGGACGGAGACGTTAACATACGTTTGTCTTAAACGTTTAAATTTACTGAAGACCGAAGTCTACATAAAATTTTATGCGGCCAGGCGGTCGCCGAGGTCTGTTAGACGCTAAAATGAAGGAACGTAAGTTCGTATAGTTTCAAAATGCGTTTGCCCCTAAACGTGTATGCAGTCGCAAGTCGGATGGCGGTCGCCGATGCGTATACTTTCGTTCATCGTACGACGGAAGACGGACGGATCTTCTACGGTCTCGCTAGGAGATTTGTACGTATATGATCTTAACGTACTGAAGCACTTATGAAATGTAGATCGAACGTCTAGGAAGGCGGTTCTCAGTTCTAAGACGTTCGGGTGGTCTTATACCCAGCTCGCATGTCCCTGCTTTGCTATATCTACATCCATATCTGTGTGCTTCGCCTTCCATATAGTACCGACGAAGCCACAGAATGTTTATTTGAATGATTCGTCGATTCCTTTGAAACGAGGCCTAATGCAATGGGTTAAGATGATTCACTCAGCGCTCGATCTTTTCAGACGGGGACTGCAGACGATTGACTTGTATTCACCGATGGTGACATTCGATACTTTCCATCTTAGCGCGGTTAACAGACCGACGTATGCTCGTACGTCTGAACGTACGTTAAAATACACGCACGCACTGTCGCTAGCGTTTGATACAATATAAGCACTTACAAGAGTCAAAATATTAGATAAATTTAAATGTGGTACATATACGATACCTATAACACATATAACACAAAAATTGAATATAGTTTTTAAAATATAATAGTAAGAAGTAAAAGGAACAGTTAATGAAGTTACAAAAATTACAAATCTTGATATATAGCAAATATTGAAATAATATTACATATACATATATCTTAATTCTAAAACAAATGTCTAAGTCTTTAACAAACGCAAACCACGGTATACAAAGACTAACTACAACCTGCTACGATTTACCCAGCGGGGTGTCGAATGCAGTTTATTTCTAGAAATTCTAGGCTCAATAAATATCGTATCGGCTGTTAGCTATTTGTAAAAGTCTGCGAATTTACATCTGAATGCCTTGTTTATCTATCGTGATGTTCTTGTTCAGCAGCGACATTATTAAATGAAATTTTCTTTCAAACCGCTTTTCTGTTTTTCTTCAAAATTCAACATGTGCGCGCAGAGTGTGCAATTCAATTATTCAGCTTGATGATTTCTTTTATTTAAGTTTTCAATTTGAAGCCAAATTATGCTTGCTCCTGGAAAAAGTTTTGTACAATTTTACTGTTCAAGAAGTTTTCTTTTATCTCCTAAGAATATTGTTTTGCTACTCATATTGACACAACTAAATAGAGAAACATTTATTGCAAGAATAATTAAATAATGATGGGTACTCAACAAATTATAAAACAAGATGATATTGAAACTTCAATCATCCTTTTTAAAAGCGAATCAGAATATGACTTTAGATCTTTAGGGTCCCTACATATCAAAAATGATTTGGTGCACACTACGCAATGGAATTCGATCTTATAAATTGCTGTTTTGTGACCAGAGGTGCACATAGTCACTAAAGTTAGACATAGTTCTATATCAGTTTTATATTTGCACACGTGAACAATAGGTTCAGTGTTATAAATCGACAGACAATCCAGCGCAATCGAATGTTAATAGTAGTGCGCACAAAAATGGAAAAAGAAATAAACCGATTGGACGATTTTACGTGTGTCTGCATTTAGTAATACAACTGTATACGTGTATCTTTCGCAATTGCTTAATATGCGATTTAATTAGGAAGTTTTGCAAAAGAACGGTCTGGTAATGTAATGTCAACATTACATGATAAGTGTGGTAGTACACATCTTTCACGCTCCAATAAGTTTTATCGAGTGATCGAGAATGGCGTGTATTGTTAGGATGACACACAACATATTTACGATTTGCCAACTCGACTCGCTTTACATTTTTCCATTTCGCATTTTATTGTTTAGTTGCGTGGTACAATTTCGAAACAGATAGTCCTTGTAATCTGTTAACTGTTAACATTTTTTATCTGAACGTTAGCTTTGGATATTGTTCACTCTGGTTTATTTTGTCGGCTCAATTTTCTTCAATTCAAATTGTTGCAAACAATTCATTTTCATAACCAATTGGTGATAATTACTAGCTCTCTGAAATATAGACTATTACTCTTACATTCACGAGCAAATCCCCGACATTAATGCTTTGTGAATTTCTTTAAGTTCATGAGGAACCTGTAAATCGAGTAAAAATTATATATATATATATATATATGTATGTGACACAGAGATTCTGTGTAATGTCGCAGGTCCTACAATGATAATCCGAATAAATTATGGCTTTTATTGAGTCGCCACCAACCAAAGGTCCTCCCCCAATATCCTCGAAATTAAAGTTTCCAAACTAATTTTGACAGGGCAGCTCTTTTAAAGCTTTGCCTTCCACAACGCATCAATTTTTGAGTTTATGTTTTTCTTGCTTACCAAAGACAATTCACTGAAATATGATGAAAACATTGGTTTCGATTTTTGATTTCTCAACAGACACCAAAAAAGTTATACATTCAATCGATTATCGATATTATCAAGCAGCAGTGTTGACTTTGCATGCCGAACACAACAAAATTTAAAAATTTAGCTAAAGTATTTATCAATAAAATCCGCGGAGTTATTTGTCAAACCTGTAGATCGGTCAGAGCAACTGTTTTCTTAATGTATTTCAAAGATTACCTGTGAATATTACCCAAGTATATGTAGCATAATTGTAATTATGATTTGCAATATTCTCTAGAATTATCCCTAATTGAAATATAATATTTCAAACATGCATTTACAGATATATTTAAATCCTAGGACAACGCGTTGTGCATTTATCTAACAATAAGTTATCGTGTAGTTTCTATCAACATGCAGCTTTCTCTTGGCTTTTTTAAATACATGTACGACGGTTGTCTTTTAAGTGTTGGATATAATCATAAACAAATTATTGATTGGAATAGTCAAAATTGTCAAAAGTTAAAAACTGCTTCTTACGGCTACTAGAGCGGTTGACCATGCGTTCATCTGAGATCCTTGGGAACGTTACAGAATCCTTAAATCTGGACAATAAGCACAAGAATCTAGAACTATTGTCTTTAGTGGAGGATGGTTCACTATTCTTAGTTTAAAAGACAGCGATTACTTCCCGATAAGCAAACCATGATATGAAGATTAACCGTTCTTAGATCTTGTATGGGAATTGTAACCTTTGCGACCGTCTTCTTCAATACACTACGGGAACGAATCTTTTGTTGCAATTGCCTCATATTAAAGCACACAAACAGCGCTTTCGGGCTCATAGAAATAAATCTATAACTCAGGTCACCATTCACGATGTTCTAAATGTTTCTCGAGCTTCCAGCTCAAAGTCTCTTACACTCACATCGTGCAAAATCGTTTAAACTTGTATCTTTCAAATAACTAGGTATGGTTTAAACTCGCCATATTACACGTTAATCCTTTCATGTATCGTGGGTGCACAGCGTCGATATTTTCCTTGAGTGACTGTTGTTCTAGATTGTCTGCGGTCGCGGCACATTGTTGTTCAAATAATTATCTCTGAAAGTAGTAAAAATTATTTCGGTATATATTTCTCGACTCGGTTCCATTTTTTCGAACGACTTGTCAACTTTAAGAATCTTCATTTTGCAAAAGAATTAACTGTACTAGCTTGATAATAATGGGGTATTAAATTAACTAAACATTGGAATTAATTTTGTCGTTTAAAATTTCAGAGATCTAGAAGAATATGCAACGCTTATATATATATAATATATATTATAAACCCTGATTTACAATGGATTAAAGGCACAATTTCCAAGATGCATAGTAGTATTTGATATTTACATATATGTACATATTATTCTCTTATTATTCTTTATTTATTTACTTCACATCAGGACGAATAGTAACAAAATATTTAAAAAAATAACAGAACAGCCATAATGTCATATTCAAGCGAAATTACGCAGGCTGTACGAACCTGCAGGAGATATTGGATGCTGCTAATTATTACCTTTTCAAAGATACCGCAAGCTGCTGCAAAATGAATTTTGGAAGAGTTATAACGCTTGATATAGTATGTATATGCAATAGACATCTCGGTCAATCAATTAAGGTGTAGTAAATAACAACTATTGTAGGGGTAACGGAATTGTTGCTTGCTCGATTTTCCTTCCAATTGCTTGTTTAATAAAATGCAAACTGACTCTCACCACTTGCTCTAGGATATTTTTTATATTATATTTAAGTCATACAACTATTGTCAAAATAATTCAGCAAAATTACCTATACGAATATCTGTAATCTGTGCATAATAGAAAAAGAATAATATTCGGTAGTGGTATACTGTACAGATTACGATCAATAGATATGAGTTAAATAATTTACACTTTAAAAAATAATATAATTTCAAATCTGGTTCTTCCTGAAAACATAAAGCTGAAAAACAGAATCCAGTGTGAAATGAGTTTAAACAGGAATTTTGCCTAAGATAAAAACTGTATAATTGTATATCTCTGTCTGCAACAAGTTTCAACAAAATTCGAATTCAGTTTCAATATGTTTTTATATTTATTACTCTTCTATTATACGAGATTTCAAACAAACTCTGATAAGTTAAGTTCTCTTATCTTGCGTACTAAAATTATTATAGTGTCAAATCCGCTACTGGCAAGCTCCCTTGCCATCAGATACGGCTAGTTTATAATGTAGCAGAAAACAGTGGTAACTAGTTCCTTCCAAATTGCTTTCATTTATGCTAGATACACAGTCAAGAAGTAATCTCGGTAAATTAGACATAATAAATTAAATCATAAAAGACATCTCCCTCCAAGTTACCACTTAATATGTCAAGTAGAAGTAATGATGTTAAGTAAATCACAGCATGCTTCCAATATTTTTATTATGTTTCAGGATTTATTAATGAACCTCTCCACAAATAATAACGGAGCTAATAGCAGTCATCCGACACCTGTGAGTCAAGAGCCTCCCACCGATGACCCTGCGTCCGTTTCTTTTGAACAATATCGATCACCTCTCGTAAACTCATATTTTACTCCAAATTACGCCACATTAAGGGTATCTTCGGCTGTGCCGGAACCCGAAGATCCCCCAGAAGTTCCGCCCCTTCCTACGTCGCCGTCATTACTACAGAATCCGATAACAGTATCGTCACCTCTTCATTATAGAAGTTTACAGACTACTTCTTCTATCAATTCAAAATCGAAAATTGTTAATTTGGGAAATTATTTTCCACGGGTTGGTACCGACCCGCCAAACAGGAAACGTTATCATACCGCACCTAGAGAAAAACAAAGGGTAAATAATCTATCAATATTTACTCCTTAGATGCTTAAAGAAACGTATAGAATAGTCAATAGGATTGTAGTTTGAGGAATGTTACTTGTTTACCCAAGCCAGCAAGCTAGGGTTTGTTTCAAAACACGAACATGTATAATAGCCAAACCGACAATCCAACACTACAAATAAAATGGGTTTCTAAAACTTAAATACACCAGCACAAGTACGTGTTTACTTGTTCAACTTTGGAATAATCTTTATCGAAAACCTCTGCGATATAATACATTAACGAGTCAACAATTCATTCTTAGATGAATACTCGATACCTCGATATTCTGTAGTAGCCTTCATGTAATAAATATTGCATGCATTACTTTATGTATTTTTCTGCTTTCTCATGCTGACTCTTCTTTTTATTTATGCATGAATAACATTCTCTCGTAGATACGCCTTACAGCTGTGCATTAATGAATTGAAACAGTGTTCTAATGTAATTTTTCGAGTATGTATTTCCCATTCCGAAAATCCAATATACATACATATAGGGAATGTATTTTAATAAATAATGAACTTAGTAAGTTTGCGAAATATTTATCACTATTGTACCTATTATAAAAGATATTGATTATGAGCAATAGGCTAGAAAGGTATAAAACGAGTGTTTTTTTCACTGGCCCTCTTTTAAAAATATGATAGTATTTGAATTAGAATAGTTTAATTTATATATCATCTGCTTTATGGCCATCATCATAGAAGCGGATAGCATCTCTTTCTAATAAGAAACTGTACCGCAGGAATGTGAAGTCATTTTTAAACTTGTATAACGAAATCGGGGGTTTGCATGCGATTTAGGACTCAAAACAGATCGTATGCAGCCCCAAGAGAGTCAAGTTGTCTATTCTACTAGTTCGAGTCTCCATCAAGAATTAAACACCACTAATATCATGTTGTGCAATTCGTAATATATAATGTTGGGGGATGATATCTACTAATTTTCCAATAGCCAACATGGGCATAAGGAGATATGGAAACAAGAAGAGGAAATTATCAAATTACTTGCTATTATTAATCTTATTTGTCTTGAAGTAAAAACTTTCAATCCAACAATTAAAAGAAATAGAAACTGCTGGTTAGGAGTTATATAACAATATAAAGCACCATTTTTCTTTCTTGTAAATATAGTAACTTTTGAGAAGAGTATCCTACAAAACATCTATCCATTTTTAGGTTTTATCGTGTCACTATTTAATATTTACGTTTCGCTGTCAATATTGAAGTTTCTACCATTCACACTAGCCATGAAATCCTACAAAAATGTATGATTTCCAAATACGTCTTATATTAAAGTCACGTTTTCATAATTTCATAGTTATAACAGTAATTTGTAATCTTAAGCTATTTATTAGAATTCCTCTTTTACCGAAATAGCTGAACCACCACAGAGAGTTTCGTGCAACTTTCAACAACCTATTTCTTACTTAACCTTCTTATACTCACGTCAAAATGAAAGACGTATACTATACTATATAAGTCGGTCTCACAGACCGTATGCATGAGTATAGGAAGGTTAACAGAACCTAACCCGGTTCATTTCCATTTTCCAGGAAAAAAATGTTTCGCAGTATTAAATTACAATTACAAAATTTTAACTACTACCAAAATTCTGTGCATACGCGAAAATATATTGCAAGGGAGGTTTTTCATTCTCAATTCACTTTTTTGCTTTACTCATATTCTGCAGTCCCTGGCCCTACTACTTGAAAGACGTAATACCTGATAGTTTTTCCATAATAAAATAAAAATTAGATATTTTATATTTTTCTTTACAAAAAATTTTGTAACAATATGAGACTTTCGTTAATATTTGGTATTTAATATTTGGTCCATCAACCACTTTTTTTCAAAACGTCGTTAATTCTGCGGACCACACTATTAATAAAGGACGTAATTTTTGTTTGTATGTTTTATTAATACTTTCCGCGTATGATTCTCCCTTTCGCATGCCTCACTCAGTTCTTAAAAGTTTTGCTAGATGCCATGGAGTACTATCCTGCTGGTATAATGTGCTGTTATGCTGCCAAAATGCGATGTCCTACCTTAAAGTTGCAATAACACGTTTGTTAGGGCTTTTATGTATTGAGGCATTGTACTTTATACTAAATATAAAGAGTCAAGTCTATCTGCGCTAATCACTAACTAAACCATCACCTCCACGGGTGTTTTACAGTTTGAAGAACGTTGGCTTTATGACACGTCCGTCAGGTCATCTGTAAATAAACTGCGATCGTTGCTCTAATACACAGAGCGAACTTCGATCACTAAAAAATCAGTTAAATAATGCAAACAGTAATTTAATAAAAATCGTTCCCTTTAGTTATGTACCTATTTTCAACCTCGCTTGTAAATGATCATATTCTCTTGCAAAATTAAGACTACAAGATTTTATTTTTGCCGTTAAATGCAGCCAGGTCTGCGGCGCATTAGGCGATTTCCGTATAGTCGATCTGTAACAGTTCTAATCCAAACTTTCTTTTAATTATCTTTACTGTAACAAATCTACTACCTACAGTAGAATTTGTGATAATGCTAAATAATTACATCAAAAAAGAGAAATAGAATAGTGATTTCACCTTCACAATGACGAAATACTAGTACAAAACAATATATAACGTATATTAGTGCAAAACATCGACAAAACACATGAGGTAAATGGTGGGAGACCATCATCTACTGCGACGCCTATTGAAAATTTAAATCAACCTTTGGGTCTTTATCTAATTCAACATAAATTAAATTACTATAATTAATACTTTCGGTTGGAGTATCATCATGTTTAGAATTAGTGAGGCCAGCTATATACTAATACATGGCCCCCTGCCACCTCCATTCATTCATTACTTTTATTTTCGTATATACGTATTGCCTGTTTATCAGTTGTAAATATTTTTCATTACAATTTTTAATTTTTTAAAGAATCTGTCCCCATATTTTTGGTTTAGAAGAAATAAGTTTACGTTACTGACTTACGTGACTGAAATATTGATAAAGTTGGCTCCTCTCCATAGCTGTGTCATTCAAAACATGAAATTCGTTCAGCTTTACATAACAAAATGGAAGATCGTAAAGTTTTCAATTCTAGTGAAACTCAGTGGCATTATGGATTAATTTGCAATGTCAGATATGCATTTGTTATAGCTCTACAATCATATTTTAGGCGAATGACGTTTACCTCAAAATTGAAAGAATTCCTGTTTCGATTTTACTTGGGTATACCACTGGAATAAATGAAACTGGAAATGTGTAAGAAGCTAACATATTTGCTTTTCGTTTTTGTTTATATTAAAAGCAATATGATTATCCTCAAAATAACATTGACATGTTTTTTATTTTAACATGCAACTAGAAAATTACCTCGAAAGGTACTGTTTTATTTGCGAATTATAAATAGATACGCAAAATCTCTAAAACTTATGAATTTAAGAAATCGAAACTTGAATTAGCACCTTAATACATTCCAGATGTAGTTAGCACTAAAATGCGATAAATGAAGGAGAATTCCTTATGTGATAATTACTGGCATACGCCATTTTGGCTTACTGCGCATGCTATTGAAGTTTTCTATTAACAAACAAACCTCAGATGTAGGTTGTTTTATAGGGAGTTATTTAAATTATTCATTTCTTTTTCATTGAATTATCCTTAGCTGTCCTGGAGTCCCTTGTTGAAACGAGACTTCTATTAGTCGAGGAAGCTTTGTTTCCGAGAAATTTCGCACGACAAAATTCCTTATTTATGTCTATAATTGAAAACCAAAATTATATAAATGTAAAGAAATTAAAAACTTGCAAATATAGACATATAAAAATAGAGACATTTAATAAGTATGTATATATGTATCCACAATCTACTTAACTTTTGATTTAAAAATCATCCGTAAAGCCAGTTGAAAAGTATCACCGGAATGTTTGTAGCCTTTTTTATATTCCGACTGGATACGGTTTTATGAAAATCTCAGATCAGATCAGAACGGGCGACCGACGTTTAAGATGTCTCCTTCCCTTTCTAATAATTAAATTGCCCACTTTAGCTTGGTCCCAAAGTGGTAATTATTTCAAACTTTTTCCAGCGACGAATTCAGCAGAAAACTTCCAGCGTGGCAGGGAGAAACCGTCTGTTCTGGTGAGCAGTCACGTTCCGCCAGAAATGTACAAGCGGGACTTGTTCAAACGGATTTAAGTGTTCAGATAATTGTCGAATAATATTCACTGAAAACTTGGCGCCAGCAGCGTATAGAAAATGTTCGGCACGTGTAGATTTTTATAACACAAATAATCATATTGAACGAAATAATTTTCGCTTGTGCTGTAATTAATACTGTAGCATATTTTAAATTGGCTTCATTGTTTTTCTGCATGTGTATGTGTATATATGCTGTCATTTGTACATCAACGTCTAAACTATACACTATTAAGTGTATTTTTAAGAGTGGTTCTTATACTTCAAGTGAAAATACTTGTTCTTTGTCGCTATTTGCAACAAATTGAGGAACATGATAGTTTTGCAACTACATCAACATAATATTCACCAAAATTATGTTATAAACCGTTCGTTATTGCAACTGGAGAAACGATATTCCATTATGCCCAATAGTATAAAAATGCTGAAACGACAATGCGCTACTAGCAGACTATTCTGTCTTTGTTTACGATCGTTTCATCATTTCACCACCTCAGCAAACTTAATTAGCATACAAATTCTCTAAAAATTGTGCAAGTATTTAGAAAGGGTTTGGGATTGAAAAACTTGAATCTTCACGAATTTCTTAACTCTTATAGATCTATTTAACATTTTAACTGACACTGTAATCAGGAATTCAAAGTATATAATTATTAATTAGTCCAAGATTCATGCTTTTCTTGCAATTATTTTGCTTTTACAGGTAGACTTAATCCTATGAATTTTTGACAGAAGACATGTACGTACATTATATACAGCACTGAACCAAAGTATGTTTGTGGATAATGAATATCAGTCACTTTATTATAGTATAGGTACTTTATTGTTTATATTTAATTAGACTTCCTAAATAAAGATTGAATACAAAAACAGACTCGTTTTGGAGACGTGTATAAGCCCTTCTATTAATAAATTCATTCCTAGCTTTTAATCTATGTAAGTACCTGTTAAAATTCGATAGAAGTAAACCAAGTGAAAGTAATAAAGGGTTTGATTATACATTTCGCCCCTTAGCCAATCCGGCTATAAAAGTATATTCTATAAAGTACAAAATAGTTACCATTTCACCTGCTGCTGACTAAAAAGGTGTCTTCGTTCTGCATTTGCGGATTCAGCATAAACTCCAAAAGTCAGAGTATGTGTATAGACTTCAATATTGATTAATATACACCTTGCACTGGACCGTAAAGTTTCGTTAACTTACGCTTGCACGATTTACCGTTTTCAGTTTTTCAATTTATACATATGCAACGATCGCCGAACGGGAAACCAATCATATAGTCAATTGTCCTGAATTTTAGACATGTACATGCCAGCAATTAAAACGAATACGTTTTTTTATGTTCGGTTGCAGATCCCGCCGCCTGTTATTTGTTGGAACATATCGCCGAGTATGACCCATAGTTATAATTGCAGGGAAGCCGAATTGATTCCCATTCCTCGCTATTCACTTAGATTAGTTGAAAAGCTCGGTTCCTGCCATGCGGGAGAGGTATGTAATAACGCAACAAAAATGTCACGCTCTAATTTAATTAATCCGGAAAATCCTTGCGATATTTACAGATCAGCCTGTATGAAACGGAAGGGTTGGAGGATATAATTCCCGAAATAGGGCGATTAGTGGCGGTAAGGACACCGAATACAGATCGAACAAAGAACGAAGCGGCACCTAGTTCAATGGAATTGCTCAGAGAGGTCCGTTTCCTCGCTAATTTATCAGATCCCAATATCTGCAAAGTGCTTGGCGTTTGCACCGCCGAACAACCACCCTGGACCATAATAGAGTACGGGGATATGGGTGACTTATCTCAGTATTTGCAGTTTCTCGCTAAGAGAAATGGAAACGTCCGGTCGTCCAAGGAATTACCGTTAAGGTAAGAATTGGTTATTGATTTCTACTTAATTATCATTAATTTGTTAATGGATATACTTTGTTACTATATACGATGGATAATATTTACAATATAGATGGGCGGTCTTTGACATAGTAATGATAATGTTTCCCATATCTTGTAGAATCTAGTTTATTGATATTATTAAGTATAAATGGAATAGGAAAGCTTAATCTAGAATCTAATCTGTACAATATGTCTCTGGGTGAATTAATAATATCTCTTTGGGCCAGATCTATTGATCTGACACTCTAATTCTAGCGCAACAGTTGCTTTTATGAAAAAGAAATCATAACAGAAACATGTCATCTGATAAACTTAAACTACTCTGCGTCTTGCGTAAACTTAACATTTACTGCTTTACTTCTAACTTATATTTTCGTCTAAATTCTCTCTAGCCATCCTCAAACATGTGAACTGATTCCTTTCATGTCATAAAGTCATTTTAAATACAGTGGAGGAAATGTTTTGTGTTTAAAATTTCAAAATAGTTACGACAATAGTACTAACTTAGAGTTTTGGAGATTTATAAATATAAAATATGTCATATTATTTACTACAAAATATGAAAGTAAAAGAGTTTTCGTCACTGAAGGACAATTGTAAACCGAATTATACCATGCATAGTATTATATTAAGGTATGCATACCTCATGTAACCTAATTCTTTCAAAAATGCGTTGCTAAATATCCAGAGAAAAATTCATTCTATTTCTTTCATTGTTTTAAGTCGCACATTATGTTCCTCTTACCAAAGGCAATGGTTATTTTCATCATAAAAAGCTGGTGGTAGTAGTTAGTATATTGAACCCAAGTAAAGAATATTTTATGTTTTTACCCTAAATTTTTAAATAACTTGAAGATCTAATGATTCCTATTGGTCTTCTGTGGATATTGTAAATAAGACAATCTCTTACTGCAATCAAAAAAACTTTTCGAGTAGTATGTTTTCCATTTCTATCAATGATTTTCTGCTATTTATCAGGTAGTGATCTTTGTTCATAAAAGCTCTGGTTTTCAGCAATAAGAGACCGAAAAAATTGCAATTTTGCATAATCATCATTGTCGAAATGCTTACTACTAAAGAAGTTGCACAATAAGGAAATAAATGATACTCTAATAGGGCCAAGTTAAGACTACATATGTGGTGGGTGTGGTAACAGATACCAATCAACCGCCAATATTTCTGCCGAGAGACCACATGTGTGTATGTGTTTTTATTTGTCCCGGTGATTAATGAAGTACCAATTCTGGCCACAGTCCGTCAATCTTGGTCACTTTCTATTTCATTTCGCATCTTGGTTAATTAGTCGCTCGATTGCCCAGTAATTTGAAAATACCACCATGCTGATATCATAATGTTCATTACATAATTCGGTTCATCTCGTTTGACTCACGATCTTCTGCGATGGACATTATTGTAAGGAACCTATTTCCCATCGTCAGTTTTTAATCGTTTTGAAACTGATCTATTTTCATTGTTTCATAAGCAAATTACAGAAGAGCTAATACCATTGATTTCTTTATTATACACAGAGGCCTACGACACGTTCAAAATGATTTTCGTTATGTATGTAAAAAGAACTTAGTTGAAACCTAAATGCTTCTACAACCTTAACCAGGCGAAATATTGCAAATATTTAAAATACAAGTTTAACAACAAAAAGTAGAAAGTGCTAAGTTAGAAGATATTTGTGCGGCTTTATTTCGTAACCTTGTTTTTCGGTTAAATCCCATAGGAAAAATTCATGAATCAATTTTGTTACGACAAATCCAAGCCCACCATTGAATTTCTCTGGCATTTCCGTCAGGGTTTCTACCATCCTGTAGGGATTTTCAGCAGTTCAATATCGAGAATTGTGTCTATTCCAGTCAAATGCAAGGTAGCTTCGTCAGAAAAAAATATGTTAGGGTTAGGGTTGATTCATAAATAACTTCCGTAACATTTATTTTGCTTTCATTAAATAACAAAATTAACTTAACTCATTATATATTCACCACTATTATGTATGACCTTGTCCCATCTTCCTGGAAGCTTATCAATTCGTTCCTTGTAAAATTTGGTTGGTTTCGACCTGAAGAAATTTTCTACAGCCTGGCTGTCTGAGTTTTGCCATTCACAAAGTTCTGTAGGGAACAGAAAAGTTGGTAGTCTGTAGGTCTAGAGAATAAGGTAGCTGTGGTAAGGTAGACCATCCACGCTCAAGAATTCTATCTTCAGTCGCCCTTCCTGGATGTGGTCGCGCATTGTCGTGTAAAAAGATAACGTTTTTGCGACTGACGAGTACAGACTTTTCCTAATTTCTGCAGGTTACGGCAAACAATTGTTGGATTTCATGGATTTTGCTCCAATATTGGCTTTAAAAGGTCGTCATCAAACTTGGATGGATGTCCCGGTCTCGGTTTATCTTATCTATCTATCTTTTGAGGTCGTATCTTCAGAACGAAACCAATTTCTAACTGCCCTATCGGTTATTAGTCCTTCACTGTATACACTGCACATTTTTCGGCTGTCGCCGTAGCGGTATTGCCTTGTTTAAATCGCATGACAAATATTCACTTCTTGACTCTCAATTTTACGGGCTAGGAACTTTTTAGGAATACTTTAATGCAACGTGCACCCCCACAAAACAATTGTCAGCACACTGAACTCTTATCTATTTAATGAAAGCAAAAGCGTCGGAAGTTATTTATGACGCTCTTATATTTGAGAAAATCGTTAATTTGCCTCACCGTATCACAACATTCTGTACGTCTATCAAAATTATCTTGTAAATTGTTTGAATTGTATGTTTACTGATATCGCAATTTAAGCTGACGAGTTAACGGATTCAGGTTATCACATATCTTCGATTGTTGCGACATTAGATCGACCGATCCTCGGAACATTTTAACCTAACCCATTTCTCTAAAACGCTTTAACGTTTTACCGATAACTGATTAATTGGTTGTTGCCTTGATAGACTTCATCAAATAGAGCACACACTTCCTATTGTGTTCTAATACGATCTCCATAGCCAACCATCACTAAAATAATATTCTTTCCTTTTCAGATAAATAAATCATTTTATAGTAGCAATTACCTCTTCAAATGTTTGACAGTTAGACAGTATGGTTACACGACTAAAGTAGGAACGCGCAAACTAAGTAGCTTCTCGTTTGTTTAGATAGCATTCTATTTACACCAGCCAACTTTCTTCGTTAAAAGCTCAAATTTCATGAAAACTATTAATTTTACAACATTAGACCCTAACACCATTTAAAAGGCCTCATCAAGAGTAATGTAGGAAACTTAAAATATACAGGAAGTTTCCTTTAAAGAATACACACAATACGTGAAGTCAACAATAAAATTTTTTACAGTACCTCAAAATATAGGCGAGGTATTAAATAAGTTTTGTTTGAAACTATCTTTTAGTACAATGTCCTGGATAAGGCTATAGATTCATTATTCCATGCTTTTGCATACGCGGTATATACGGTCTGTACAAAAAATGCAAAGGCAGGTAAATTTTTGTTTCGATGGGGAACCATTTGCCTTAATATATATGTGAATGTATGGATATATAGCTGATGATTAGAAGTAAAAGCATCTATTGGTTGTTAATACCAACAATACTTCCCTTTAGTTTCACCATGTATCCATTTCTGACCAAGACCAAGATAGAAAATTATCTGAAATTGAATAAGAACTTCAATCTTCCTATCTAGACAGATTTTCTTGCCCTTATCGGCCTTAACTTAAGTTAAAAGTCACAACCAGTGACAAAGGTGGCATTGCTAATAAAAATTAAAAAATGTAATTGTTACTACGGTGGCCCAAAATTAACGTAAGATTTGAATTTGTCGCCATTTGTGCTGTAAAGTGTTGGCAACCTTTAAAAAAACAATTCGACAGCTGACAGTCTAGGATTAGTAAAAATGGAGCGTTACACGATAGAACAACGTGTCTTCATTATTGAACAATATTTCAAAAATAATGAAAGCTTGGCGGCCGCAGTTCGAAAATTTCATACAAAATATGGTCGGAATAGTGAAACGTCAACTGTGAAGAGATTAAGTGAAAAATTCGGGGAGACTGGATCCGTTGGAGACGCCAAACACACTGGTCGTCCAAAAGAAGCCGTTCAAATGTCAATATAGAAGCAGTGCGTGAGAGTGTCGGTGACAATCCAGGAACCTCAATTCGGCGTCGTGGACAAGAATTACAAATTTCAAGAAGCTCTCCACGGCGTATACTCACTAAAGATATGTGTTTCCATGATTATAAAATTCAATTAACACAACAACTGAAGCCTAATGACCATGCACAGCCAAGAGAGTTCGTTGAATGGATTATTGAACATCAACAAATGGATGCTGATTTCTCGAGTAAAATCATCCTAAGCGATGAAGCACATTTTCACCTTCATGGGTTTTGTTAATCGCCAAAATTGCCGCTTTTGGGGTTCTGAGAACCCACATGTGATTGTCGAAAAACAAATGTATCCACATCGTGTCACTGTTTGGTGTGGATTTTTGGCTGGAGGCATAATTGGACCATACTTTTTTGAAATGAGGCTGGTCAAGCAGTGACTGTTACTGTTGCTCGATATCGCGACATGATAACACAGTTCTTTCTGCCGAAATTGGATGATATTGATGTGGCCAATATGTGGTTTCAACAAGACGGTGCCACATGCCATACAGCCCGTGAAACAATTCAATTACTCCATGAGACATTTCCAAGTTGTGTACTCTCTCGTTTCGGATATCAGAATTGCCCCGTAGATCGTGTGATTTAACACCATTAGATTTCTTTTATGGGGTTATTCGAAACCACAGATCTATGTCAACAAGCCCACAACCACCCGTGCATTAAAGGAGGAAATTTAACGCTGCATCAACGAAATTGAACCACATTTATGCAAAATGGTCATGGAAAATTTCAACAAACGAGTGCGTACGTGCATGCAAAGCCGTGGAGGCCATTTGCCCGATGTGTTATTCCATAAATAACCCTATCCTATGTACTTTATGATTCAATAAAAAATAACAATCAAAAGACTAAAAGCTGTGTTTTCTATTTAATTCAAATCTTGCGTTAGTTTTGGCACACCCGTTATTTCTAACACTACTTAACCAATATTCTGTACATGTTCACATTTGTTTATCTAGAAGCATAGCTGTATAACTACTTTTTTAAATATAATTGGTATCCAGGGTAATTTAAAATTCTCCAATGACCATATAGAAAGTCTTTATGTTGTATCGTCTTATAATTCACACTACGATATTTTGTTATTTCAACATCATCGCAAGTTAACACGATATAATATTGTTTAGTCATTTTTCTCTTTCTGGTTTTTATTTCTGATTGAACTGATATGGCTCGATTCCAATTAGCGTTACTAATGAAAGTAATACGTTGATATATTCCTGCAAATCGATAATGTAGAAATAAACACAAGAAATTAATACTGAAGCCAGGGCTAGTGTTAGTTATAGTACACCGCCCTAAAATCTCTAGCGTTCTATAATAATTGTTTGAGGGCTAACTATATAGTATAATTAATTTTGTCTATATGCTCAAGAACTTCCTACTTACTGAATATTAAAAACCCATAATAGAACAACGAACTTAGTTAACCGAAACTTAATACTACCTGCGCTAGAAATTACAAACTGACGGACAATACATTATCAGATTACAAACTAACAATAAGTCGGAACTAAAATATTTAATTATCGAAACCATTTATCTGTTTCGAAATTAGGAACTACGAATTTCTGATATAATGATCCTTAAATACTTATTGTGATACCATGTGCGAACTTTCGTTTTCATAAATATCAGTCGTATTTTTATTGTTCGGCAAAACAAATCCTGCTTTCCAACACATTAGATTGAATCCTATTTTTCATTTCAAATGGATTTCATTTCTGTTGCCCATATTGGAAATATGAAAACCTTGTGTTGCATAATACAGTTGGATCTCTTCCTTATGTTAAAAGATTGTAAGAAAGCAGAGTTTTGCTGTACTTCTTTCAATATCAAATGTAAAATCATCCGTTACTCAAATGACACAGATATTTCGATAAGAATGCTTTGGAGAAAAGTGTTTCATGACGATATATACTTCAACAGTATTTAATACTTACTAATCTATCGTATGTTAGCACAGTATCCTCTAAATTATCATTTCTTCCACTATAGGTCAACAGGCTTGGTGCACTTCCTTACGTAACTCCTTTTACTGTAATAAATTTGGTGACCTTTCACTACTTTATAAGCTTTTTCATACATGCTTTTAATGGCATTTATCAATTACATATATATAGTTCGTCATTATTCTTATTATATTGTCTTCTCATATAATTCTCTTAAAGTAAAAATCCATTTCCTGTCTGAAACCTGCTTGCGGATCCTCTGGTATTGGCACAATTATAATTCTCGATCTTCTTTTTAAAACCCTTTCGTGCAATTTGCTGGTGGTACGCACTAAGAATATTACTCGGTAATTTTCGCATACTATCTTATCACATTTTTCCAACAATATTATTACCAGTACATCTCTCTTTCCTCTATAATGTTTTTCGTAAACCATATTTCCTTTATAATTTTTCAAATCCTAGTTTCTCTTGCTGCTCTCGTGCATTTCAACATTTCTTACTTGATCCTATCCACATACGCAGATGTACTCTTTTCTCATCATCTTGGTAGCTTACCTCAGTCCCCATTTTCTGAGTTAACTTCTATCTGAACGTCAATATTGGTTTCCTCTTCTACTTCTATAGTTTCAGCAGGTACCTCATAAAAGTGTTCCATCCATCTTCATTATACAGCTAAAATAACCTACCCCTCATCCTTTCCATATCGAGTTAGAATATAAAGAAAAACTTACATCTTTCCATCTTATTAAATCGATGACACACAACTATGGAGACCCAATAATAGTGATATGGTTGAATAAACTAGAACTAAATTATAGCGCTAACGTAATCTTAGGAATACTTCGGGTGATGAATTAATTTGTTGATAACTCGATTGAAACTAAACTAACGTACAGCCAGGGATGTAGGATGTATGTATACGATATACACTACGTGTAATACTCTCCAGAGCTCTATAAAAAATTAGTTACAATATATTCGCTGATCGAAGTTTCCTTTTGTGTTGTTTCAAGCAAATTGGTGTATTTGTTTATTAATCCAAGCAAACAACGTAAATACCTAAAGTCAATATAAATATGAGTGTGACATTTTACTTAGAAATTTTGGTCACAAAATAATTGGAACCATATGCAAGATATTAAATATCTTTGCCGTTTCTAAATCGTTTCCCTTTTTATTTTCGTAAATAGAACACCCATGCTTCTTCTGAAAAGCAAATTCCTTATAATATTCCTGCCAATAGATAATAAAAAATATAGAAATGGCATAACATATGAAACTTAAGAACGATTATTATGGGTGGTTAGAATTTTTGAATATTAGATGGAAACGAGAATGAAAACAAAAATGGTGGGAGCGTTGTATCGCAAAATATTCGGCTAAGATAGAAATTGTTGATATTACTCTGTAATTGAGATTGTAATTAACTACATATGTAACTGTGTTTTTCAAAACAAATTTTGAAGCAATTATAGGTGACAAATACGACGTGGAATTCCTATCTAGTTCGATTTGTTAAACACAGTTCTAGGTACATATTTACCTCAGCTTTTAAATGTTAACAGAGCTTCTTTGCGGGATAAAAACATTTTATAAATAGCGAAAAGAAATTATCCATTAATTACTCTGCGTTTGTATTAGACGTTTCCTTCACAATATTTCCCTTGTACTTTTAGTATCGAAACTCTGGTATTTATGTCAACTCAAATAGCTTCGGGGATGAAATATTTGGAATCGAAGAACGTCGTGCACAAAGACCTGGCAGCGAGGTAATTGATTTAAAAGCTCGTAGTTCTTTAAATTACCTGAAGCTTTGTTTCGTTGCAGAAATTGCTTGGTCGGACGGGGGTATGTTGTTAAAATTGCCGATATTGCAATGTGTAAGCCACTCTACCGCAAAGATTACGCGGAAATCGGTGGACGGCCGCCGGCTCCGATTAGATGGCTGCCTTGGGAAAGTATTCTACTGGTAAGTAAAAACATTTCTATATCAATATTATCAAATTCTCAATTGCTAATTAGAATCATGTCGAGTAAGAAAATTGCTGAAAGAAATACTGGTGAGCAACTGCAACAAGAAGCAATAAACTACGATAAGGTGCAGTTAATGCAATTTATTTTGTTCTTCCTGAGTAAGACAATTACGACGGTATTCGACACCTTTTAAATGATTACGTACGTGTTTTATGTTACTAATGGCCAGCATTAAGTATAGACTTGGCCTAACAATACTTTTGCTTAGTCGCTCTTACTAGACTCAATTTTATAGATTCCAGAAAGTTGTTCCACGGCTGTTTTATCCTTCGGATGCTTTTTAATTTAATGTTTGTTGTTCCAGTATGTTATTAATGTTTTTTGAATCTTATTATTTGATAATTTTGTGGTTTCTTATTTCACCAATCGTAATGAGATCAAGAGTCAGTCAAACTTGCAGGTAGCATGTGATTGTATTTATTCTATAACGTTCGTTGTGCAACTTAGATTAATGCACATTCTTTCCTGTTTCAGTGAAAACATCCACCTAAGGGTCAAAATTTGTTTAGTTGGATTATTTTCGGATCATCGACCATAACATTAATTTCATATTTTTACATTATACCCCAACACACAATTACATATTATTTTTAATGACAAATGTAACTAGAAACTGTTTTTTGAAAAGGCATATGATGTTGTTTTTCACTTCTGATTTACAAATTGGATCTTTTTCCTCGTAACTCATCAGTTCAGTTTCCAGTTTGTCCTATCGCCTGTTCTAAATTTGTAAATGGCATACAAATAACATCTTTGAGGAAGCTCCGTAAAAGCAGCGAGAGTCAGGCACATCATATATTGTGGGATTGGATTGTAAGTGTTAATATTGGGATTCCAAATTTTCTTTATATTTGCCAGGGTGCTAATATTATCTCATCGCTAATATAATAACTGAACATTAATGATAATTGCACCAGTTAGAAGTAGATCAGTTTGTACTCAAATTACACTCCTTCCAATCTTTAAATGGCAAATTAGTAAGGAACGACTACGAAAGGTAAAGATCAACTAAATAGTTACATTGTAAGATTACTTCACTGCCAAAATACCTTAATATAATCAGGAATCAGAAGTAATAACACCGATTTGCCCTTTTACGAACATTAAAACTCGAGAAATCTTCTCCACACTACTTAGTTTTCAATCGACGAAAATTTATCTTACTGCCTGAAGAAAACAAAATCTTTCTCAGTACGTTCCACGACCACAACAGAATTGAAAGTCTGAACCGATACTCAAAAATAATAAAAAGGAAACATGGCGTCGACAATATGGACAGTATTACTAGAGCATGCAGTGTGACTGACAACTGACAAGAAAAATACTATTGAAATGTAGATATTTCTCAATACAAATTGTGAGAAAAGGTTACATACGTAAAAGGAAAGATGCTATAATAGAGTCACTACAGAGAAAATTTAAAAGAAGTTGAAACATCGACTCTTGTGCAACTTTCGCGCAAACGTAAACATCGATCAATACACCATCTTTCAGATTAAATATTTTAAAATATAATCATTTGTGGCTTATATAGTCGAGCGTCATTTTGTTAGTAAAATTAGGTTTGCTAATAATACGCCACATGTATTTATTAGAAATTCTAGGTAGTTTCCCGCAATTTAGTTAATCTACGTGAATCGACACGATTGATGGCAATGGTTTACAAGATCCCTAATACCCATGACCACTATTATAAATTCAAATTAGCGTATCACAGGTAAAAAAATCACACAGCTGCATCGAAAATTGCTTTTAAAGCTGAAGACTAGTACTGCACGATGCCGATATATAAAAAATATCCGTTTCCTCATTCATAAATTTGGTAATTTCTTGACCATTCGAATTTAATTTCAGCGTCAAAAAATCTATGATTCACTTCCAGGCATTTTTGTAACTAACCCTCGCAAGACTGTTGTAAATAATATAATCTATGACTATGATCACCTTTGCTTTTATAAGACGAATATCATATACCCAAAAATTCCTATTCAAAGCACCTGAGTCATCATAAGACAAAAGCCAGAGCCAAGCCTAAAAAATAATTTTCATCCCTAGCATGCAAATATTGAGTTAAGCTAATCTAAGACAGCTTATATAATTTCAAAACGTGATGAACTCTAGTATAAAACAGACCAGATTGTTCTGCTACACGTTTGGTAAAGACATAGATTTATTTCTACATACATAGGCATTAGCGTTTGCTTCACTAGTTCTTGGATGTTCTTTCATAACACTGGTCAACACATATTTTGCTACCGAACTTCTTTTAACTGTTCTTAATTAATTTTGCTGCGCTGAATCCAAGAATACCATCTGATTTTCTCTATCAGCTCGTCTTCAAAAGATGTGCGCACGTATTTGTACTTAGCTAGCCTTGTCCTTGCATATAAATATTAGTTCCAATACAACCTATAAAAAACACAAATAAAAAAAAAGAAAATAAGTTTATTCTATAAAGCAAATATTTAGAATGTTATTACCCAAAATAAATATTTACAGTAGTTGGAAACTAATTTAAAAACTTCCTTTTGAGCGCTTTTCTTGCGTGTCTGAGAGGGTTTGTCCCTTTTCATACTCCAGCAGTAATCAGCCATCATGTGTGTGTCCCATCTGCCCTGGTACCTTTCTTCCATTATTCTGATATCCTGGCGGAATCTTTGGACCTGCACCTCACTAAAATCGCCAAGATTTGAAGGAAATCTGTCTAAAATACTGTGGCGGTAATGGACCTTAAGTTATTAAGCATATCTTCCACTATTTGTTCGTAATTTTCAAACTTATAATTACCAAAAGAAATTTGCACAACCTTAACAAAAGAAGACCATGAATTGGACTCAATTTCAGTCATTGATTCTGTGAAGTGTGGGTCACTTATAAATTGCCTTATCTCAGGTCCATCAAATATTCGCGCTTTTAATTTTGCATTACTGATTGCAGGGAATTGATTTGCCAATTATTGAAAACAAAGACCATTTTAATCTAAAGTTTTCACAACTTGCTTCGTTAGCCCTAGTTTAATGTGCAAGGGAGGTAAAGTTATTTCTCTCGTTATACTAATGCTTCATTAATAACATTGGCTTTTCCCTCTACTAGAGCGTCGCTATTAGGCCATTTTCTTTTCATCCAATGTTGATCTTTCGCTTTGCTGTCCCCAAGACACAAAAAATAAGGATATCTTGTATATCCACATTGCTGCCCAAAAAGGAAATTTACCGTTTTTAGATCAATACATATCATCCACACATTTGTGTAATAGTGATTTTTTCAGAAGTAGAGATATTGTTTGATAATCCACTTTCATCTTTGTGTGATTGGAGTACTTCCATATTTGTTTCCATTGTGTAGAAGGACACACATCAGATTTCTTTTCGAACTATCTGTAAAAGGCGCCAATCAGTTGATGTGTACTCTGATGTACCCATTTTTTGTAACAGTCCTTTTATGCCGCGGCAAAATACCAAGTCATCTTCCTTAGAATAAAATCGCAGATCTTTTCCTCAGTTACGGTAATACGATAATACGTTAATTCTTGTTTTCGGAAAAAGAAAATTTGTTTCATTAAGTCTAGAAGCAAGCAACTCCGGAGACCCCTTTGGAAGCTTTAAATCTCTAATGAGGTAATTTAATTCTTCCGAGGTAAACTTTTCTGGACATGTTGAGTCTCCTTCAAAGTCACTATTGTCATGTTCCCAAGAAGACCTTATCCTTTGGTAATATATGTAGGTTACTAAATATTGGAACTGGTATTTCTTCTGAATGTGGAATAGGTCATCCCGCTAAATACAAATTGGGATATGTCCACTTATGTCCATTATTCCGATTAATACCCTTTATATTCACTACACAAAAGTAACAATCGTCAAAATTGTTCCTTGGTTCCCTCCACACCATTGGAATTCCAAATTTCAAACACTTTCTTTGTCCTTTTGTCCACTGTCGCAGGTTCTCAACTCATGATTTGCAGGCAACGCGTGACGCCAAAGTTTCATCTTGATTTCCTGGAATAACACCAAAATTGGCCATGTATGCCTTTTTCACAAACTCACAAATTGGTTTTCTACTCTCTCTTCATATGTATTCGCCACATATATAGCAAAAGACGTCTGAATGATTAACACAGCTGCTTGTAGAAGCCACGATTTTAATAACACGTCTCGAACAAACACACTTACAAGAAAGCTTCAGTTTAAACTGAATCAGGGGTTGACACGAAGATATCTTTATAGTTATTTATGCAGATATTATTGGAAAATAAACCTTAAATACCAATTATACCGCTGTTTTCATAAATTCTTTAAGATGTACATTCTTGAAAACTGTTTATTGCGTAAAGACATTAAAGCCGATATTCTTGGAAACCATTGGGGGTAATTATGGGAATTTAAGATGATAAATGAATAGTTCTTACCTAGAAAGATTATGGAAGTAAAAGAAAGCTGTAATAAATAACTACAATTGAAAAGAAGGTCTGTTCAGAAGGTTTATTTTAGCAATATGAAATATTTAATTTTGGTCTATCCAACAACTAGAGCTGATAGAAGGAACAGAATGGTATTTTTAAAATCAGAGTTCTTGAAATATTTGAAAACAGCTTTTTGTTTTGATGTAATAAAAACAAATTGTGTAATCGACCATAATCGATGATTCTATGTTTTAAAATAGATAAACAATTCAGCAAAAGGATGGTGGCGATTCACTATCCAACATTCCTCTAAAATTCATAGATGCCGGTTAATATCCTTAAATTCAAATTTGCTGCAACAGAATTGGAGTTTAATAATTATTCATCTATTACTAAATACGCCGAATAGATGTTAATGTCGCGCAGAAAGCATCATTTAGAGCGCGCCTCTGTATACGATTGTGCTTCTAACAGCAACGTTACCGAGTTCTAGAATCATCTCATTTACTGTCAGGTGGTATATTCTCTTGTGGAAACAAGTCAAATGAAAATACTACAAATACAACGGGACAGACATTCTGAAGTTATACCAAACAATAGATGTGTATTATATTTAGAGGATAAGTACACCTATGACTTGTTTTCCACCACAGTGTATATGCATATGTATGAATGTAATTCATATCTCCTTAGCAAATTTAATGCAATATGCCTTGCACCTGATATACATAGTTGTAATTTTCTCGCTGTTCGAAATCAATATCAAACTATTTGATTTGTGTCAGATACAGTATGCGTACGTGTCAGTATGCACTATTAAAAAATAAATATAAATATGCAATTTAAAACGCAATAAGTACACATTGTCAACATAGCTTGATAATTACGAAATCATTATATAATATGCTAGAGTACATATGGCAGTTAATGTATTTGTCAAATAAATCAATATATTAATTATCCTGGAAATAAAAGATATAGGAAAATAACCTACGCACCCTACACATAATAATCATTAATAGAATTGCTAAATTGTAAAGCCGCAAGCAGGAACAAATTTACAATCGCCGAACTTTAACTATAAACGGGTACATACTAAAACTAAAAAGTTAGTTGCAAGTCAATTGCACTTCGATGTTAGTACACTCTCGTTATAACGCATAACATCCGCAACTGCAATCAAATATAACATATTTGTATTTTGCTTCAAACTAATTGTTGCACTTATTGTTAGCTGCACATCAACTTTAGTCACAAAGGGCATACGGGAGCGGCCTCACACAAATCCTTGGATATCTGATTTAATCTCTTCTTATTATAACAAGTGCCTCTAGTGTTCTAGGTTTTGTACACAGCTTCAGTTATTGGCTTGAGTATAACAGCAGAGTAAAATTTTGGTCAATATTTGATACAAATTATACAAAAATACGCTGGAGATGCTAGTACTAGTAGTACATTCTGGGAAGGTTTCTTAAATGTTCATATAACAAGGAATTTTCCCTTTATTCATCTACTTACTTCTAATACAGCATGCGAAGTGGAGCTTGTCGAGGACCGTTTTGGAATATGATTTACTAATTGCAACTGTTCAATTAAACTAAGCGCCTATTTAACAATGGCGACAGCTTGATTACACTTGTAAGCTCAGTACCCTGCAACTTCAACTATCTATTCAAATATCATGTAGCCGCCTAGCTTTTCTGAAATAATTAGCCCAATGAGCTTCTTATGGCTAGAGACGGGATTATTTGTTCGAGATTTGATATAAGCCAAATATGGTAAAAATATTTCTAAAATGTCTAGAATATATAAAATCTTTCAAACATATTTTCAGAATGTCGAACTAATTTTGAAGTAACAAGGAAAAGAAACAAAAACTAAGAACATTTTAACAGGTTTTATTAAACAGATACCTATCGCTTACATTTCTTCATTAAGCATTACATTCCTTACTGTAAAAGGAATTCACAATCAAATGTTTTCAATATTTTCAATAGTTAAAATATGTCTCCTATTCGTTAGTAGCCATTTGTACGTTGAAAAACTTCGATGGACGTCAACTATTGCGATTGGCGCATATTTTAAAACCTCAACAACTACAGGATTTAATAAAATATAATACAATACAATATAATATAATATAATATATCAAATGTAGAAGACTCTCTATAAACGACCTAATAATAAAAAATTAGGTTCGTTAATGGGCAGTTAACAAGTAACCGTGCAAAAGCCTACAAAGTAAGCACAATTTGCATATGCCAATAATCCTGTAGGAAATGTTGACTATGTCAATCGCAAAACGCAACTGCAGACTAATTAGTTTCGTCCTCATTAGGACTCGTCAGTACAGTATATCGTTCTGCGAGTGATACAGTGAACATTTCCAGGTGATACGTCGAAATCTCGGCGAGATGGATACGGTCAAAATAATGACCCCATCTTCCGAGCAGGAGATGTATTGGCATACCCGGTAACATCGCGTTCAGCGACGAATACAAATAGCGATCGTGTTTTCGAGAGCCAAAATTTAATAAAATATAATACAATACAATATAATATAATATAATATATCAAATGTAGAAGACTCTCTATAAACGACCTAATAATAAAAATTAGGTTCGTTAATGGGCAGTTAACAAGTAACCGTGCAAAAGCCTACAAAGTAAGCACAATTTGCATATGCCAATAATCCTGTAGGAAATGTTGACTATGTCAATCGCAAAACGCAACTGCAGACTAATTAGTTTCGTCCTCATTAGGACTCGTCAGTACAGTATATCGTTCTGCGAGTGATACAGTGAACATTTCCAGGTGATACGTCGAAATCTCGGCGAGATGGATACGGTCAAAATAATGACCCCATCTTCCGAGCAGGAGATGTATTGGCATACCCGGTAACATCGCGTTCAGCGACGAATACAAATAGCGATCGTGTTTTCGAGAGCCAAAATTTAATAAAATATAATACAATACAATATAATATAATATAATATATCAAATGTAGAAGACTCTCTATAAACGACCTAATAATAAAAAATTAGGTTCGTTAATGGGCAGTTAACAAGTAACCGTGCAAAAGCCTACAAAGTAAGCACAATTTGCATATGCCAATAATCCTGTAGGAAATGTTGACTATGTCAATCGCAAAACGCAACTGCAGGCCAATTAGTTTCGTCCTCATTAGGACTCGTCAGTACAGTATATCGTTCTGCGAGTGATACAGTGAACATTTCCAGGTGATACGTCGAAATCTCGGCGAGATGGATACGGTCAAAATAATGACCCCATCTTCCGAGCAGGAGATGTATTGGCATACCCGGTAACATCGCGTTCAGCGACGAATACAAATAGCGATCGTGTTTTCGAGAGCCAAAATTTAAGCCAAACTTTGGTTTGCTTGTTGCAAAAATTTTTATTTATTAATTGTCCTATTTTTCCAGAATTTTCTAAAGTTTTGCCTTACATTCATCAGTCAAATTAAGAGACTCTGGGAGTGGGAGTGCTTCTGGTTCAATAATAACAATAGTTTTATGAACAAAATCATATTTTGATTTAATGAAGCGAAGTTCATTGTGTAGTGAATTATTTTCTAAAATTAATTTGCACCCTAAAATTGCACCAATATTTTTCTCTTCAAAACTTAAAATAATCTCTTTAAGAAGGACAATATTTTCTGCATAAAAACTGGCAGCTTTCAACCATGTTTCCCATCTTATGATTTTTAGTTCCGTTGGCAAAGGAGTATTAGGAATTTTTTTTTCTGTAGCACTAACTAACTTCGAATATTTTCCGCCACTCTGTTTAAACCGTGTGCTAAACACGTCGCATGAATTAAATTGGAGTAGAAAATTTTAAGGTGTTGACCAGCTTTGACCATGTATGATGCAGCATCGGAAAGCGTGAATACAATTTTATTAGTTGGAACAATGTCGAAGGGAAAGAAATCATGAATTATATTATTACGTCGTTAGTTTTTTCAATTTGTTTACACAAAATCAAATAGGATTTACCAAAAGTGTTGTTATTTAAACAATCTATTAATAAATTTGCCGTATAGCTTCCACAAGTATCTGTGGTTTCATCTAGTACAAGATATATACATGTATATATATAAGCTTTTTCTGGCGTGCCTTTAAGCCCAGAGCTTTTTATCCGTTTCCAGTTTTTCCTGTCCATCGCCTTCCTCTTCTAGTTTGTTATTTCCTTGTCCTTTAAGTCTTCTAATACTGCTTCTTGCCATTTTCTTCTTGGTATGCCTTTCTTCTTCTTGTATCCTGGCATTTTCCATGCTATCCTCTTAACCGTTCTGTTGTCGTCAATTCTTTCCGTATGCCCCGACCACTGTAATCTCCTTGCTTTGATAATCGCCTCTATCTGTGGGTTTCCAAAGGCTTCATATACTTCTTCGTTGGTTCTTCTCACATAGCCTTCCTCGGTCTTTTTCCCTCCCAATATCCTCCGGAGTACTTTCCTTTCCCATCGCCTCACTATTTTCTTCGTAGTTTGGTTCAAAATCCATGTCTCGCATCCGTATAATATCGTCGGTCTTACAACAGTTTCATATAGTCTAAACTTTGTGTTTCTCGGCAACTATTTTGCTCCTAGAATACCTACTATTCATATTTCCAACTATTCTATTGGCCTTACTCAATCTCGCCTCGATTTCTTTTTCTTCTTCGCATCTGTTATACATACCCCTAAATACACGAACTGGTCTACCTCCTCGAAAACCATTTCTCCCAACTGTGTACATACTTTGAACTCTGTATTCTCTTTTCCAGTTCTTCCCACTTTCATGACCTTACTCTTCCGTTCATTTATTTATAATCCTAGCTGCCAGGCCTCCTCTATCAATTTCTTCGTTATTTCCTTGAGTTCTTGTTGGTCTCTGGCTATGACATCTAGATCATCTGCATATCCTACTATTTGGTGACTCCTGCTCAATATGTCCCCCTCTCTATTGAATTTACTCTTTCTTATAACCTTCTCCAGTACCATATTGAAAAGTAACGCCGATAGCGGATCTCACTGCCGAAGGCCAGTCGTTACGGTGAAGTCTTCCGAATTTCCTCCTTTTGCTCTTACATTGCACCTTGTCTCCCTTAGTGTCATTATTATCAGTCTTTGTAGTTCTGCGGGTACTTCAAAATCATCCTTTTCAGTGAATCGTATGCTTTCTTAAAATCCACAAATAGAATCACCGCTGGTATGTTATGTTCACAGCATGTCACCCACACCTTTTTCGTTGTGAATAACTGATCCATTGTTCCTCTACCCTTTCTGAGACCTGCTTGGTACTCTCCTTCCTGCGATTAGGTCAATACTTCCAACTTGGTTTTGATTATTATATATTATTCGGTGTTTGTAAATGATGAAAATTTTTAAATGATAAATGCTGAAACGTATACACCCCTTACCTAGTTATATTTAACCAATCAGAACTCACCTTTATTCGTTTAATTTCCGATTTTTATTCTTAGAAACCGTAATAAAATAATATTTGCTCTTTGGTATTAAACATGGTATTTGGCTTGGAAGTTTAAAATCAATTGACAATTTCTTAGAAAATGTAGAAACATAAATTTCTTGGAAAGATCATTAATCCCTATTTCAGTCATATCTATTTTATTATATTTAACATTAACATATTAAACATCGGTAATTTTCGAACGGGAAAATATGTCGGATACTTCCAAATATGTTAAAATATTCGAGATATGTGGAAAAAAGCCAAAATATTCTAAATATGTAAAATTAAATTAGTACTAAACGCTTTTATTTACCCTAATTTGTATAGATCTTAAAGCGTTCAATTGTACCGTTGATAGTTATCGCTATGCAGAAAACATATAATCCGGCCTCTGGTTATGACACCTAAGAATTCGATTTCATTCATTATTGACACATCATTCCTTCGCGACAAATTGAAAATTGCGGCTCGTTTTATATTAGATGAATTAGAATTAAATAACGGGACTTAGCCTCCACGATAGGTCCCTCCTTATTCGATGCATCGTTCCCAACTCGCGAACACGCTTGGAACTCCTCCTAACTTATCTACTTAGTGACACGCGTCGCGGTTGTCTAGATCTACACAACTCCTTAGAAACGGGTTCCTTTCATCTGACTGTTAATTTTCGGAAGGGCAAAGAAGTCGCATGGGGCTAAGTCTGATCTATATGGAGGGTGGGAAGGCGTTGTAATCCTTTTCGCAGTTAAAAACTCCCGAATAATTAAGGCTGATTGAGACGACGCGTTTTCGAGATACAGCAACCATCCTTTCTCATCCAATTCCGGGCGAAAGCGGGCCACCCTCGCTCTCAAACGCTTCCAAAGTGCGAGGTAGAATCTCGAATTGACTGCTTAATCGGCACGTAGAGATTCCCGATGAATCACACCTTAGATATCGAAGAAAGCGATAGGTATCGTTTTGATTTTCGACTTTGACATCGTGGCCTTCATTAATAGCGGTTCCCTTTCCACCACCCACTATTTGCTCTGTCTATTGGTCGGGGGATCGTACTGGAAGACCCAGTATTCATCTCCAGTCACGCCTCAATGCTCTGGGGTATTTATTCGCACATCGCGAAACGCTGTGCTTTTCACTCGTCAATTCAGTCAATTTCGCGCACAGATTTCTCATCCCTAAATCGTCATGCAATATGATTGGAATTGTTTCTTTATTAGTACCGAGTTCTGCTGATAACATACGTAACGCTAACTGACAATCGCTGTTCACACACGCACGTCAACACTCCACACTGTGTCTGCGGTTTTTTGGTGCGCCTTCTATCGCATCGTCTTCAACGGATTCTCGCCGTTTTCTGAAAGAGTTAACCCATACATAAACACTTACTTTTGATAAACAATTTTCGCTGCAAACGACCTGCAATTTTTGCAAAATTTTGACTGGTTCTTTGCCTAGTTTCACAAGAAATTTGATGCTAACTCGTTGCTCTTTTCTCACACCAATCATTACTTGTACTGAGGGTCTTCAGAAACACAATCTCAAAACGGAATGAATTGGAAACTACAAAAGCAATTGGCTTTGGATTTGCTGCACACACTGCGTAAGGCCTAGTTAATGCAGTGAAATAGCTGAGAGTGTGTCAGTGTTGCCATCTCAAGCTGAAACAAAAAGGTTTTTATCTGTGTGTTATGATATCTCTTATTGTTGGTATTCGAATTGTTTAGTACATGTCTATGTATGCATGTACATATGTACAATTATATTTATTATATTGAATACAGTTTTCTTAATATTACTGCAAATTACGTGTTCTTCATTAAGGGTGACCATTTAGTATTTTGAGTTAAGCAGATGTTCCATAACTCCATGCTTATAAAATGCTTCGCCTCAAATAATGCGATTGAAATATCTTGTTGTTTCTAAAATATCCTACTTATATAAGTACGTAGAAGATATCTATAGAGTTTACATAACCGACAGATACTCAGACGATCGTAGGAAATGTTTTGGGTGTAGTTGCACTTTAAATATTAATTATATTCCCCACGTTTAACAATAAACAATTTATGAAGCAACGTTATCGCAGTTAGTTCGTAGAATCAGTTTTGTGGCAAGGAATATCTGTAAATACAGATTTAAGTTACTTCTACTGACAATGTTCAAGCCACAATCTCTTATAAAACTGTTGGTACCAAAGATAATCTCATTTATGTATACTGAAAATATGTATTAATTACCGTTGTATTCCTTAACTCTACAAAATCTCGCAAGGGCGGATTTAAAAGTAGTAATATTAGAAACATTGTAATATTTTGCATCATTTAGGGTCACATTTCTTCGATAGAATATCTTTCGATTCTACTGTATATTGCTACCTTTATCTATACTTCTAAAATAATTCATTCTTCATCAAAATACCGATTCAGGATTTTCTACGTATAGAAATTGCGACAATATTACAATTTCCATTTCGCAAATTACTCCTTTAATTGTAAAAGTACATCTACTCGAAATCGTTCCTAGGTAACCCTTTATTCTATATAAGTACTGGAAATGTCAAACCGACTTCATACGATCTATGACATTTCATAGTTCTTATAATTGTCATTCATCGAAAAGTTGGTTGGAGCAACTTAACAATTAAATAACTCAACATAATAGAAATAGAATTTCAACCAACACGCTTGTATATAATTCATGGTATTACCATACGAGCCACAATTTCAGTTTCAGACTGACACAAAATTTTCTATTAATACCTAGAACTGCATGCAATTTTTAATCCATAATTCCGTCGTATTTACCATAAATTCAACTTTGAAATTATTAATGTACATAAAATATGTCGACGAAACCCAATTTACTTTTTATATATGCGCCTTCAAAGTAAGCGACAGAGCAATGGAGCTTTTTGCATTAAGCCTTTCATCTAGATTGTAGCCACCTGAAATATAAATTCATAAAGTGAATGCGTTCCGAAAATTAGGTTTTCAGTATTGTTTCTACGTACACGTTATTTAAGAAGTAGGTATTTGTAAATGTAATTCAGATAATGGAAAGATTAAAGTGACCGTCGCGTTGTTTTGTTGCCCTTAATACCATTTACATTTCCTCTCGTGGACAAAAATAAGTTCCGCTTTACTTTGGAGATTACCCACGTTTGTTTGAAGCAGAATAACGGCGTAATATGCGACTACACATATCACATCTAATTCATTTCATCTCTATATTCCGAGCTTAATATATACAGCTGGTTTTTGCTTTCGATTCTTTACTTTTTCCTTGTTGGGAACTTGTTATCCTTCACTTAAAAACAAGCAGATTTTCGTAGTAAAAACTTCCTTGGAAAGATATTAATTTTAAGTCAAAATTTAAACAAGAATTTTACATCAATTCATAACTCTGGATGTGGGAAAATTTTGAGGATAGAAGTAAAAGACCAAAAATGATTATGCAAGAAAGATACTTTGTACTTACTTCGGCACGCAATATATTTCTCCAGTTACATAAACTACAAATTCCCTTACAGATTACTATTTGTTAACATCATTTTAGATGCATGAGATAAACAGCTATTGGCAAAGCAGATTTAGTGATGGTACTGATAATATAACAAAAATTACGCTTGCTGGACAGAGCAGTTTGTATTGCATTTTTATTTGCAAATTTAATAATTTTTGATGCGTATATATCTTGAAAAGCATGTATTTTGTCGTCGACTTAATACTAGTAACTCTATAATTATTATTGTTATTATTATTGCCTATGAATTATTTCCAATCCGATTAGAGCTGTCTTATAAAAAGAAAAAGCTCCCGTGGAAGCTGCATATTCTACTAGAATGTAACTGGAAATAAAAATGTCGAGATCTGCTTTTTCTTTCTTCACAGTTAAAGTTAGTATAAAGTTCCTGAACAGTTATTTTCAAGGCTATTTGAAAATTGGAATACTTTCAATTTAACAAGGATATATTTAATCGTTGTGAACTTCAGGTCTTGCAGGATATTAAATTGACTTTTTCAAATAGCACATTCTCTATATCATTTGATTTTATGATACAGAATTGAAAACTACGTCATAACTTACTTACGAACATAAAGAGTTTCATTTCAATACAAAATTAAATTTAAAGCTATTCACGCAAAAGCAGATCACATTCGAATAGAGAGATGGTTCTATTTTGAAAGAAATATACGAATACGCCCCATATCCCGGTGACACTCGGAATACATACTGGATATTGTACTGAGAAGTTAGTTAATTTCTTAAACAAAATTGCACCGGCCTAGCTCCTAATTAATGATATAAAAAGCATAAATTATAACAAATTATATTTATAAATTTCGAGAAATATTTAACATAAAATAAAGATAATTACCTAGTGTTGTGTGTGTGTGAGTGTAATTTCTTTTATTCGCTGATGGTTCTTCGTATGTCTCCTCTCTTAACTTCTTTTCTCGATGCAGCTCTATTTTCTATTCTTTTATTCACTGGTACTTCTTCTTAAAACCCTTTTATTCGAAATATATTTATAGACTTATTTGTTGACTTATCTATCTTGTCAATTTTCTTCGTCGTTAAGCAAACAAACTTTTTATTTGTTTTTGGAAACCAGAACTACACTGCTGTATTTCTCTGTTGTCCACGAAACGAAAACTTTAATTCTCCTTGTCTCCAGTTCAATCAGGCATATCGTTGTTATAGAAACCTGTGTGGAATGTCGATGTATCCTAGATTATTCATATCCAATATTTTTTAAGAATTCTTGTAATGTAAAAGTGTTGTAGGTATGTGTCTCAATGTTTACAATACTTTTCTCTCTTTAATCGATGCTTTTTATAATAAATAATAATTTTATTTCTAGTTACATTTGTTTCTCCCATTAAACGTCTCTGGCTGGAGTTAAAATATGAAGCTAACACCTGTAGGGTAATAAAATGCTCAAAAGGTGGTGGGCGTGGTATCGAAATGGTATAAACAGAACCCCAAAACTACACCAAATGTCATTTGCACAAGAACATCCAAACCCCCAACATTTACTGTAACTTTTAATATAGTACAATATGCAGCAAGGATATACCAAATACTGCTCTTTTTTGAGTGAAACAGTCGAGCACTATCAGAGCACTACAGGGAAATATGGCGGTCAAGACCACCAGAAACATTACTAAAACGCCATTAGTTGCCCAATATAGAGTCCTATTGCCGCCACTGCATATACAACTAGCACTTATAAAAAACGGTATGAAAGCTATGGAGGAAAAAAGACTGCGCTTAGTTGTTTAAGGCAAAAGCTTTTCAGAATTAACGACGAAGCTTAAGCAGGAAACCTTCTTGGGATTCTGTTAAATTTGTGTGCAAATATAGTTGCTTTGTCGACTGGGTGAGGTCGTTACTTATTCCTATTGCTTTTTTACATCTTTCGAATTAGTGCTGCTATAAAATTCCCCGTCGTTCCCTAACAAAATAGTAATAAATATCTAATTTACTAAAACAGATTTCATCAGAAATTAATTTATTATTGAAAGTCATGAACAGGCTCGCGCCGTACTATGGTACAGAGAGGCGCCCGCATCAGGAGGCACCGTAACTAATTTAAATCACAATCGAAGGTTATTTTAAAGAAAAAACATTTAAGAGGTGGCATTTCACAGGCTTGCATTATACTGAGAAAATCTATCGGTCATGAATTGTCATCCGTCCCGTGTAATTAATATAGAACCATAGAAATGTGCACAACTGGTCTGCTATAGCTTATGGAAAATTATGAAATGGAATAGAAAATTCGTTAATATATTTATTGCAAACTGTGCGGGAGCGTATTCGCTCTAGCTGAAAGAAATTTATCTTTTGTTAGCAACCTACGTTTCTAAGGCCATTAACATAAACACGAATTTTTATTTTTCGCCGAAAGAAGAAATTTAATGCATTTAAATCGGGGATCTAGCTGGCCATCCAATTCCCATCCATCATCCGGGAAAAATCGTATTTAAATTATTCCGTACCAGATACTAATTTTAATGGGGAGGTGCACCATCGTGTTGAAAGTAAAGACTTTCAAACGTATTGGGGGAAAGCTGTTCTTATACTTGGGGTAATATTTTTTGAAGCAACCTTAAATGTAATTCACCAGTTCATGTACTTTCAATAAAGAAAGGTTAAATGACTGCTGAAATAATATCAGCCAACCATAAGCTTTCTCGGGGTGCTGAGTATGAATGTATTCCATCCAGTGAGAACTTTCATCAGGCGAGTACCGATAGTTATACCGTTTCCATTAGGGTAAAACGTTTCTTCGTCAGAAAACAGACCACAATAGAAATTATCCATTTCCTATATCTCCGATGCTATTTTTCCCCAAATTTAAATCGCTGGTCGTGGTCGTCTTCAGAAAGTTCTTGTAACTTGTGCTTATGTATATACTTGAGCAATCTAGATAACAATTTTATGATTCTAACACATTTAAATATATTTCTTAATTTGTAGATTAAATTCAACGATATCTGTAAATTTGATTAGAAAAGCTATGTGCCGATGCAAGAACTGACGTCCCTATTTCACTTTCGATTTTCCTAATTTGCTAGTACTGTTATTGTTTGAAAACGGAAAAAAAAAGCTTTCCGAGAATAGAAAATGTATTCCACGTTGTCATTGAAATAGTATCGTTCTTTGAGAGAAAAATTTACGCAGTTAGAGACGTGCACATTAGTGCGAAATTGTATATGTACATATATACGTATATTCGAATTTAAACACTCTAAAACTAATACTTTGTCAGATATAATTAGAGCCGGTACTATATTTGTTGAGCCAGTATTGCTGGAAAACCGCTACGTCATTACTGGAAATAAACGGCCTAAAGTGCCTTTAGAACGCTTAGGTCTGCCATGATTAGATATTTACAAGCATTGCTGCGCCTTAAAATTTCAAGGAATTTTGGCTCAACAAATATTATACCGGATGTCCCTTTCTATACATTCAGAGACGCTGTTATATGTATCGTGTAGATTTTGAAATTTTGTCGTCAATCATTGTTGACTATAGTTCCAATAATCTTCTGTAAATTCGTATGACCTATGTAAATTGAACAGTGAAGTTCTAGTGATGAACATGTTGTATAACATGCGATACACACAACTTTAAGCAATCTTTTTGCCTCACTGATTATAATAATGTATTCATACAAAGTAAATTTCAAATTATCCATTTCTGTTTTAAATAGTGTATAAAAATTGTTGAAATCATGCTAAAACTTCAATGCAAGCGCAGCATTTTATTTCATAACGACATGATATACGTATGTATGTACTTGGATTTACATATACTACAAAAAATGTTCGCTATTTCATTGTACAGGCACACATAATGCAGTCTCCGTACATGAAATCGCACAGCATCTATACAAGAGCAATCCACAAATGTACATATGCATTTTGATGCAGATGCTTGTTTCAGGATCGTTATACATGCTCCAGCAGCATATGGGCGTTTGCGGTTACAATTTGGGAAATATTCAGTTTCGCCTGCGAGAGACCCTTTCATAATTTAACCAACGAGAAAGTTATTCAGAATGCAGAGCACATGTACTACGGTGGCGAATTGCAGGTTGAATATTAACCGAATGCATGTCATTTCTGTATGCAATAAAATTTTATCTTTCAGGTCTTTTTGAACAAGCCAACAATCTGCTCGGGGAAATCTACGACTTACTGTGTCAGTGCTGGAGAAGAGACGATACATCGAGACCAACGTTTAAAGAGATTCACTCGTTTCTTAGTGATTACTCTTGCTCTGACTGATCTTTAGCTTCACGCTGCAGGGAACTGTCCTATAGTGTACATATCATCGATTGAAAGGAAAGGCATTTATATTATCTGTGGTAATAATTAAACACTAGACTCAAATAATTGTAAGTTTGTAAGTGCAAAAGGTAGTGTACTGTGCTTCCACAGAACCCTCTTCGGTGTTCTGGCTTTTGTATATACATACATTCCCGTTGAAATATTTCTATAATTCTATTAATCAACTGATCACATGAGTACTTTGTACAGATATAGTTAAACTAGTCATGTATATATAAAGTGTAAATTAGACTATTACGGTATGTGTATATAAAATGTGTATGTATATTAATAGAGAACACTAAATACTACATAAATCTATATTTTCCAATTAGTGTAAAAAGTAAGATAGTTTGCAAATAGAATTTTCTACATTTGGGATAAAAAATACGTAGGATAGTTAGGCAAACATATCTAGTTGAAAATATTTAACTGTTAGTAATACAATTATTAATAGAGTTGGACGGTGGCCGTCTTCTGTCACTAACTACCAAATTACATATGCTGATAGGACGTTCTCGCCTCCAATTACTACAAGCATCTTTCAGCCGAATCGATAGCGCAATACTGTAACTATATTCACAGTATTTCAAGCACCTAACTCTAGACATTAATTTATCCTTATTATTTAAGATAAGAGTGTTGCTATTTTTGTTTACTGATACACCAAATCTAGAAATATATATATTACGAAATCTCACAAATTGTTTAAAAAATATATAATTAAGGAGTTCTTAATGTGAAAATGGTTCCCGCTACCTTTAAATTTATTTATTAAATAGCAAACTCAAATAGCAAAGCTGAACTGTAGGTACAAGCATCATATTTTTGTGAAGATACTGGTTTTCCCTTTTTACATAAGTGCAGTATTTCTTAAAAGGAGTTTTGTTTAATGTCTAAGAACTCCGTTAAACAAAATTAATATAATATGCTAACGATTTATAGTTCCAAGTTTAGCACGCAGAAATGAGGAGTTGGGCTAAAACAACACTGAAAAGTAGCTAGCTGTAAAGTACTTCATAGACGTAACTGCTCCAGAGGCTATTCTGTTCAAAACCATATGATATTAATTCTGTTTTCAAGTGTTTGAAAAAAACGCTGAACTGGTCCTTCGTTTATTACCGTACTGCCACCTTTCTTTTAAAAAAATTTACATACGTATTGTTTTAATAAAGATTAAAGAACATCCGATATCATGCTGACGATCAAATCACTTGTATTCTTCCCGCAACTTTGATTTCTTTGTCATTGTTTGATTGTTATCGAGGAATTGTTATTTGAAATTGGGAAGTGCATATATATCATAGAAGAACTAATAATAACAATTACATTTATAAGTGTTAAACAAGATGGCGCACCGCCGCACTATACCGATCAGATTTGAGTTTTCAAACTAAGATTTTCGTCCGCAACATGGCCAACTACATACCTCAACTCCTCAAGTCATGTCCATACGTATTGATCATTGTTGTTGCGAAAATGTACCTGTTTTTCGATTTTTCTAACTATTTCGTAGGACTCCATGTTTATGAGAAGATAAGAATAATCAGCTAGAAGCAACCGTGACACAATGGAAAGAAACACATGAGCATTTGCAATATTTATAAACGCACAAGTTTGTATTTTGTTTCCGTATGCACACCGTTACCTGGAAAAGTTAGAGTTTCTTCTTTTTAAATTATCGATCACTATACTGAAGATCATCAGCTTATTGTATCTTGCTAATGTCCTTTTCTGACTGCAAGAAGCAAAGCCAAAGGTGTGTAGGCTTTACTCTGCTCAGCCTCTGTAACCCAAAAGGACATGTTGTTCCGTTCCCCCTTGCTCACAAAATAAATATCATCTTCAACAATCCCTGTTGGTGTGGTGTTCTTTAGGCTGCCTTCCCAATTTGGTTCGTGCTTATACCAGCAATTGTGTTAGGCCGTCTAAAGATATCCCTGTGACAATGCGAGGCTGCCCTAGTCCCGGTGTGATACTCTAGTGTTTACCATGCTACTTCTTCAGCAAGCTCCGTACCTCAGTTCGTACGATTTGATAATTTTACATGTTGGTTCAAGTCTTACAAGCCTCCTCTTTGACTCCTCTCTAATCAGGAGGTTTGTGTCTTCGTTTCTTTGTATGCTCATACCCCTTCCCCCTCCCTCCTCCGTCCATCATTTACCCTATTGCGTCCTACCAACGAAACCAGTGCATCCCTGTATTATTGGGCATTCCTTGATATTGTTGCAGCGTTGTGGATTGCTGCTTGATTGCCCATCACGATGTAAACTTAATTGTTCTAAGGGCGTCTCCGCATCATGATTTGCATTATAAAAGTAACCTCGGCGAGGAACACAGTTGAATAATTACATTTCCATTTCAAATTTGTCAATTTTGTTAAAATTCAGTAAAGAAAGTAAATAAAATGTCATGGTTTCAATCGGAGTGTGGTATTGAAAGGTTAAGAACGCAGTCTTGTGTGACCATTGATTTCTAAAGAGAGCAACTTAGGAATCAAAGTTGTCCATTTCTAAAATATATTTGAAATCTTATCCCTACATCAACACATGAAGAATAGTACCATACGAAAAGCACATCCGAACTGCTTCATAAAGTGGGACCTTCTTGATACAAGCGTTTAATTATACTACTCGCAGAAATGTTTGTAAATATGCGTACGCAGTCTCCCAGTTAAACATAAAATATTTTTTGTCTAAAGTGTGGAAAAAAATTGGATTGATAATATTGTTTTGGCAGAACGAAGTTTGTTTTCGATAGAAAGAATTTTGGCAACTTCCTAGTCTTATTTACATAACAAGACGATGAAAATATTTTTCTGGTAGTTTTCATGTGCACCAAAATATCGAAATTAGAATAACATGTGTACGGAAGATTCCAGAGATAACGGAAAAATACTCCTAAAATAATATTTCTGTTGTGAACAAGAAATATATTGCGTGTTTCCAAATAAACGCATTTCGTACATCTACGTGTGTACTTTTTCTTTAAGATGAACTACGTACAAACTAAAAACAGTTAATTAGAATATCGAATGGAATTCAAGCACTGAAAGAGATAGTCGTCATTCGGGTTATAATTTGTTATATTTATATCCAAATTGGTTTCTTGATTTTCTAAAATGGAAAGTTCTGTGTATGTATATCAGGTTTTACTTCAAGTTAGAAAAGTAATTCTGCACAAACAGCATTGCGGTGGCGAAATATGTATATAGCCATAGTATATGTGTACAAAAATGTATGAAAGTTAATCCGAAAGTATTGGGTGTTCGATTTTCTATGCCTCTTACTTATTTTATATCCGCCATAGCGCATACGTAACGCAACATTTCTGATATCATCGAACATTTCTGTATCTATAATTGATCCAATGCATTGAGCACCTTTCTCTGTCGCAAGCAGTAGCTTGACAGTTCTTTAATCTATGTGACATGACAGTTGAGGTCAGAATACTTTTGACCGACCACCACATGACTTAAATCTTTAACAGTTCATTTTTTAGGAACATTATTACGATCATAGCATAACTTATTGTTAGTTTCATAAAAGCGAAACTGATGGTTCATCCAATAACTTCTAATGATTTGAATGAGATTCGACTATTCAACAATCTGTAGATTTTATTGTACCATAAAACTGCGTTGTTTATGTAGTTTGTGAATACTGCCAAATATCAGATACTTTAGGAATTAATGCTATTTTTATACTTACCTGAATGAAAAGGGTTGCTTATTAAAAATATAATTAAAACATATCTAAACTTAAACGTTCACTTGATTTGTATAATGAAATGTGTACAAACTAAGTCTTAGAATATCTTGAAATTTATTGACAAAAAAGTAGAAAAGTAGAAAAAATTTGTAGCAATATCAATATTTTGTAATGTGCAAAGTACTCATAAGTAATAAAATCATCCTTGATAGTGCCACAGCTTTTAATCACTATATTAGTATGTAAGTATCGTATTCAACTGATATTCAGTTGGCAGTAATAGGTAGATGTATTGTATAAAGATACCACAATTTTTATGACAATCACGTATTTATTTTAAATAATGCATATAAATAATATGGTTTGAGAATAATTTGTACAACATGAACCACTGTTATATTATATATAATTATGAATTACACAATCTAATAGTAAAAATCAGTAAACTTAATTGGTACCTTTTTATATTAAAAAAGAAAGTATGGACCAAAACAGAGATGACCGTATAATTAATTAAAAACTATAATATAAATAAAATTATTGAGCAAATATCATAACTATATATGATACAAAAGATATAAATGAAAGTGAATTAAATGAAGTTTCTTTTTTTCAATGTAATATTGAAACATATTTCGATTACAAAATACGTAATCTGTATACTCAAGGATATTCTAAGTATCTTCGATTAATCGTTATTGTGATATGATTGTACATAAAGCACGTTTCTTCAAAAATCAACATTTATCTTTTCTATCGAGAGAAATAATTAACTAATCTAGGATACTTCGAATATGTACCCATTCATCTAGTTTAGAGTTGTGTTTCCAATTCCTACATACATTAGATTTAATTCATTCGTTCAGTTACATAATCATCAGTGCATGCAAATCGTCCTGCTAAGCGATCCGTAGGAACATTTCATTTGGAAGCATATAATGTAATGAAAATGCAATTTGGCGTACCTACTGTAATTCTCATTAATATTTCGTTTAATAAAAATCTTATTTAAACTTACATGCCATTATTTTAGTTGACTGATATGACGCAAAATATAATATAATATTTAGTTGGAAAACGATGTTGATAATTTACTCCTAAATTTATCAGGTGCGAATAATTATCATGTTAACAATCAGATTTTACTGATAACTAATTTGAGAATAACATCTTACGTTTTTCATAAAGGATTTTATGGAATTTTAAAGAAAATGTTTCCACTACATTAGAAACAGAATATTTGTCAGATATACATATACATATATGTTGCTAGTGAAAGTGTTAAGGGCCCCTGACACGCTCATCGTTGTTTGTTCCCATTTTATCCATATCATGCAAAATGGTTTGTGTCAAACAAATTGAAAACAATCAGGAATGTATCAGCTAAGCCAGAGGTAGTTAGATTTATTAATAATCTGTGAACATAATGACGACGAAAAGTAGATATATTGCCACGTTAAGACAAAATAAAGGACTGCAAATTCAAGATTAAGTTAGAAATGCATGGCGGAAGCTTCTAAAAATCAGTTTGTTTACGTTTCTTATATAATTAATAAAAATTAAAACCTATAATTTTATAGATGTAAAAGATAGAATAAAAAAAATGAAATACAAAAGAAAGTAATTATTGTAAAATTGTTATTTGTATAGTTGCAATTATTTACATTTTCACAATTGGATTAATATTACTCATTTATTTCTTACTTCATTGTATTCTAATTGGTAAATTCTACAACTGGAAACGAGTTGCACTTCGATACGTCTACCTTCGATAAGGTAAGTAGCTATAGCAATTAATTTTTGTAAAAAAATACAGTCGAATTTTGCAGTGTACGTCCACGAGCACAAATTGCAGTGAAAATGTTTAAATCCATAATAGGCTTTGTATATTCTATAATTTTGAAAATTACATGCAGTATAGATTTTGAATACTAGTACTCATTAGTGTTTTTTTCCAAAATATTGGGCAGAAAATAGGAAATAAATACAAGCGTTTTCTCAATTACATTACTACAAACTGAAAATTATCCAACAAGAAACAAGTGCTTCTTAAAACGAGTTACGAAAACGAAGAGGTTGGTTCGAATTGAAAGGATTTTCCTAAGGAATAATAACAAACACCAAACTTCATAAAATTTGAAAAAAAATTCATCCCTCTTTCTCATCAATAGCTATGTATATACAGAAATCGCTACTTTCACCAATTCGCCATTATCCTTCAATAGCACGAATTTCGAGTATAGGAAGAAGGAATACAATTCATGTAATCTTAGAGCAAAAAAAAAAGAACAAAAGAATTAACGAACATTACTTTCTATGTGTATCTTTCATATTATAAAAATACAGTTGCAAACTAATTTGCACAAGTCGCATTTTACTCAGTTTTCTCCTAAATGACAAGGAGGAAAAATATTGAAACTTATTAGCTTGAAAATTGCAATTCAAACAATTTAAATACAGTTTCTTCCAAACGATACTTAACTATTAGAAATAATCCCACTCGTGCACACTAACGATTTAGTGTTGCAGGAAAAATTCGAAGTTGGCGGCAGTTTTCTAGCTATCCCCAAAATTCGTGATTTTGGTGCGAACTGTTTGATGGACATGCACATAAGGTACAAATTTGTATACAATCTACTTTGTGGCGGTAGTATTTTCAATCTGAAGTGCATTAGTTGATGGTGCCAGTAACATAATTACGTTCTATCCGAATATAATATCGAAACAAAATTCAACGTCTTGGTAAAGCCTGGGCGGTGTAGCGCTATTATAAATTGTGTGTTAAAACAAATCCATAAGACTCGAGCAAAAATACTCGTTAATTGCAGTTTTTTTTTTTTAAACAAGCTAATGTAAGTAATGATAAGGTTAAACATGAATTATGTAAATAAACTACGTTCAAGCTTTTCTCTCTCCCTCTCTAATTTAAATGTGAAATACAGAAAATATTTATCACTGACTACACCCAAGGAATTTGTTTTTCTTTTCTATAAAAAGTAGGAATTTAATAACAATATAAGATGGCATTTTATGTACTTGACCACAATACTCTGTAATCGAAATCCTGTGTTACCCTGCAATTTTCACACAATCCCGAAAAAGTTTGTGGAGACATGAACATGGTCAAAGCAAATATGTTTGATCAATGTGTGACTAGCGACAACTTAGACCTAAGTGCGCTTTCACCGAATAGATGTAAAACAATGTAAAATGTACCTGATGGTAAATATTGCAGATAAAAATATAATTGCTGTAAATATATAATACGTAAAAAATGACCGAGATAAGTAGTTGTCTTCACTTCCAAAGTAGTATCATATGACCAATTATAACAAAAATATAACATCAGGTACTTGGATTTCGCATACTCTACAATGATATGTAACTAAACGATAACAGTGCTTTGAAAACCATGGTGCAGTTATCGCACAATTTACAATTATTTCAATAAACACTATAAAAGGAATTAGAAACACATCTCTTTTCAAACATAACTGCACAATTCCTCATTTATAGCAAATGCAAGGGCATAATTACATTAAAAAGTTTGCAAAAACATAACGGATAAATAAATAATCTCTGTACCACGGACTAAGTTAAAAACAATATATAAGCCAAAAATTTACATATATTTCATTATGTCCTTGCGAGAATTTGATATATCGTCATTTTAATTATATTTCAACAAAGATAACATTTTAAAATTTCAAATGTATAAACGCTTAGTATGTATTTATATCTGCACATAAATAAATATTCTTTTCACTTTCATTAGTACGTAATCCATTTTTCACTGTTTCATTATATTAACAGTAGATATATACAAATGTACAAATTCACTTAGTGAAGATCAGTCTTTGGTAAAATATCATCTTCGGACCAACGGTATGCTAAATACCCCCTCAATCGACCGCGAGGCTGGACCATCACACGGAATTTTGAAAAAATAGTGAAGTGACTTGTATTATGTATTTCAAATATCATCAACGATACAAACAAAGAAATAACGTTCACTATAATTTCGTACGCTTCAACGATAAAATCAATTCACCGAACGTAATCGTTAACAATTTAATTGTTGTTTGGCGACTGACAACAAAGGGACTTTAAAACATCATCATACGTTTGCATGTCCGATTCGAAGGTCTCGAGCTGCTTCGCAAGGTCTTGCTCGGCAAGGGTAGGAACATCATTAAATGCCTTTAGAGGAGGCGCAGTTTGCCATTCTTGATAGAACATACTCAATTCACTGTTCGTGTTCACACTCGCAAATGGGGTTTTCTGTAAACAAAGAAACAGAAATTAAGAATTGGTGCTTGTTAATACAAAAAAGATGGACAATGGACAGTCAACAAACACATTTATCAAGAAACGCTGAAGATGCTTAAACAAGTTCTTGAAAAGAACAGAAGTAGACATATGTAAGTGACTTTGGTCTGCATGTCACAGAAAACAAATTTATAATTAAATGCGCCATAGTTTGTTGCATATTCAGCATGTTTGCGTATTTTAAAGAATTCCTGTTAAAAACTAATACTAGACCACCAAAAATTTTTTATTTAATTAGTTTAAAAATGGGCAAAGCCTTAGAAATTGAATTTATGTAGGCATTATAAACATCAAACAAGATCGGTACTTTAGTAGCCGTTTTATGAATAATGTGCTAAAATTTTATGAATTAACTGACGTTAAAATACAGATGTAAGGCATCAAGGTTCATCCAAAATTCTAATTTCAGATACAACACATATGTCGGTTATTGCTTGCTACATGAATGACATTTATCATCCGTTAAAAATATTCAAAATTTGATTACAATTATTAATTACAATCCATTATGTTAAACAAATCGATACCCTATCACATGGGTATTATAAATTATTTTCGATTTTATTGAAAATAGTTTGTTTACGCTTTAAATTATAAAAATACATTTATGTACTTAGGTAACCGTGCGTAAGGTTGTCTGTAGGTTATATATAACATATTATCCCAAGTGCGTTCATAAATACATATTTTGATAACTCATTACGATAAAACTCAAGCTCTTGACTTTGCTGTTAGAAAAGTAGATACTTTTTAAAACGGTGTACATGTTTACCTGATTTTGGATTCAATTTAGATATGATACTAATTTTAACATACTATCCATAAAACAATTTACTTATTACGTAGATATGTTGACTGATAATTGAAAAATAGCATTTTGATATATTCATAGCATTGGAAGCGCGAGCATGCAGTTTAAGGGTGTTCGATACTTTTTCAAGATCGGTTAAACTTAATTTTTGTAAAAAATTGTACATCTGACTTTTAAAAATAATGTATGTAACCATAAAATATTTTTTACAATGTTAAGAGCTTCTACAGCTTTAATTTTTTGTCAATAATAAGTGAAGAACCAGTAAGTTTACGGGCTCGAAATTTTGCATACCGTGTACTCGTTACGATAGCTGCGACTAGTCGACGAGTTTTTGTAAATTCCTTCTTTGTTGTTGAATTTAACCTCAATTAAGGAATAGACCATGAGCTTACCGTCAGTTTTGGACTTCAAAAAAGCAACGATAACAAAGAAATTTACAAAAATGCTCCTCTACAAGTCTTAACTACCGTATCGAATATGTGGTATTCAAAATGTCAGCCCTCAAAACCTGCTGATTCTTCACTTATTATTGACAAAAGATTAGACGTGCCTGAGCCCTTAAAATTGTAAACAATTAGTTTTTTATCGTTATACTTATATCTTGTAGTGCTAAAATATACAGCTTTCGAAATAGTTTTCGAACCGACCCAAAAAATTAACTTTAAGCGATCTTAAGTTAAGTACCGAACACCTTTAAGAGTAAGATTTACAACGATTTTAAATCTCCTCACTACAAATTAAGCCACGAGTTAGGGAAGATATTTCTAGTTCGAATGTATTGAACAAAGTAATAATCACCGCAAAGATCCAGAGAAATATTTGGACAACTAAGTTTTCATCTTCAGTGAAAGAAGGAAGCCATGGGATTCACGATTGGTGCAGTTTTACACAAATCTTGGTTGAATTGATAACTGAACAGGGCCACAAGGTCCAGCATAATGACACACTAACAATAAGTATAGAGCGGGGTGTCAGTTGTACAGCGCGTCCTTGTCCTTGTGCGATACTCCGTCTATGATTTCTAGTGCGATGTTCAACTAAGGTCCAGGTACAATATATAAATCTCGTGGTTTCATTCTTTTATTGAAGATGAACACTTGGTTGTTAGAATACGGTTTTGTATTCTTTTCATATTGATGTGGTATATTACATAATCTAGTCCCTTACAATTGTTCAATCCGTTTCGGATATCACTTAACAGAATGGTAGTTGAAAGCAAATACATAAGAACATTGTTTAGCAAGCAGAGTAAAAATTGATTACAATAAATCACACACAGAACAGAGGACAAAAGTCAGGGTAGTCGGAGTCCTGGAGAGAATTTGGAAAAGAAATTGGGAGAAATACAGCAAATCAAACAAAATGTTTGATGACCATGATCATCGTCTTTCGATAGTATTTTCCTATCCGTATTTCCTATTGCACATATATTCGGCGCTCCTTACATTCTGAGATTCTTAAGTACATAGAAGGTAGTTAAGAATCCCAGAACACAAGGAGAAGCGATATATGTGTAATAGAAAGTAAGGATGGGAACATACTATCGAAAGGCGATGATCAAGGAGTGCTAAACATTTGATAAACACGACTAATGATAAAGGTGAAGAAGACCGAGTGAATGGAACATTTGATGAATCGCAAGAAGGAAAATAACTACGGAACTAAGACGGAGAAGGATAATAAAATATAATAAAATTGTTAACGAAAACGTAAGAAAAAAACTAAACACAAACAAATACCGAAAGATTGCAAAAAGGGGACAAAACCAATTGCAGTTAATTACTGACAAATTAATTATACTACACTAATATGAACATGGATGAACAATGGAAGCAAAATTAAAATGAATAATTGAACCAATGCTAACGGAAGAATATCGTGATTGTAGCAAACATCTGTACATTTAATAAAATCATGGTGGAATGAAAAAAACAGCTTGTGGTGGATTCACACCTAGAATCCGACATAAATTTCGATAATCAGGTATTCCCTGTGTTGTCCTAGTATTGTAGATTTGATTCAGCATTGACAGTTGGAAGAAAAACTGTTAATAGTATTTGTACCCAACAAAAATTAAATTCAAGGGCAAACATTTTTTGCTGTGATCTTTACGAGTTATGAAGTGGAACTAACTAAACAGCAATGTGTGGATGTTTCGTCTACGGCTTTTGGTGATCAAGCATCATGTACGAGGACTATCGAGAAACTAACTTACTAAAAACAAATTAAACTAGCAGAAAACATTTTTTATTCTATTCATATGATAGCCTAACTCATTTCAACGTAATCTCCGTTCAAATTGAGGCACTTATCGTATCGATGCACCAATTTGTTTGCAAAACCTTTGAATTCAGCATTCGCCGACGCTCGTTTTTCACAATACCAATTCATCAGTCACAACGCTTGGTCGGCCGCTTCGTTCTTCATCGCGAACATCAATCCTCCCATTTTTAAATATAATGCACCGCTGTCTCACTCTATCTTCACTCATTACGTTGATTCCGTACACTTAACAAAGTTTCCGAGGAATTTCCATTAGCTTGTTGTTTTCTACTAACAAATACCTGACCACCGATCGCACTTCACAACTGGCGGGATTTTCTACTGGAGCACAGTTAACTAACTACAAACAACACGAACCTCACGCTACCGCAGCTGCATGCGCATTAAGTGAGAGAACGCCTGTTGCCTCGTCAGTCCAAAACGTAAGTTAGATTCTGGATAGCTCTTGTATAACTCCAGTTTAGCATTTGTTTTCAGAATATAATATATAATAATAATAATAATAAATTTCGTCAAGGTCGTTAACTTGACGTTACTTGTGAAACATGAGTTGAGTTAAGCTTCAAAAAGCGGGTCGTGGTAAAATAAAAAACAAACGTGCAAAATTCATTTTTGTGCTTCAAATTTGGTGTGTAATATGGTTATGGGGAACGAAGTTTGCACTGGAACAATTCAACGTTTAATTAATCCAAAATTAATCTAACGTGACAAAAGTCGTCCTCCCATAAAATGCTCTCTAGAAAATGATCGTAGCCTTATTTCGATATTATTGGTTATATCGCTTATGTCACCTTAGTGAATCGTGGAATGCTAGATGCTTATTGGTCCACAATCATTTGTGGGTTGCATGACATCTACGAAATCATGAAAACTCATGCAAAACGAGGATGATCATTATTCATCGTGGCAATTTATTATCTCACATGGCAATACAAGCAATCGATTATTTAAAACCAAAGAGAGTTAAATTAAAGACTAGTTAACATAGTCTTGAAAGCAACAAAACAAGGAAAAAATGCATGAGACGAAAATCATTCAACATATTACATAAAACAACGAAAAAGTCTCAAGAAAGGATCAAATACTCTTTTGAGGTAAAAGCAAATTCCAAACCTTTACATACTAATGATAATGTTTCCCATATCTTGTAGAATCTAGTTTATTGATATTATTAAGTATAAATCGAATAGAAAAGATTAATCTAGAATCTACTCTGTACAATATGTCTCTGGGTGAATTGATAATATCTTTTTGGGCCAGATCTATTGAGCTGACACTCTAATTCTAGCGCAACAGTTGCTTTTATGAAAAAGAAATCATAACAGAAACGTGTAATCTGATAAACAAACTACTCTGCGTTTTGCGTAAACTTAACATTTACTGCTTTACTTCTAACTTATATTTTCGTCTTAATTCTCTCTAGCCATCCTCAAACATGTGAACTGATTCCTTTCATGTCATAAAGTCATTTTAAATACAGTGGAGGAAATGTTTTGTGTTTATTTGTATTTATTTCAAAATAGTTACGACAATAGTACTAACTTAGGAGGAAAAATATTTTTGAACAATTTTGCATGAAATTAGAAATATTTGTTAATATCGTATGTAATATGATTGAGAAAAAAAATCACAAGAGGAGGATTTGAACACGAATCGCCAGCGTAGTAGGCCTAGCACTTACCGACTGCACTATACTCACTTCTTCAGAAAATTATTAACATTAATGGTATATAAAGTACGTCAGGAAAACTTGCAATTTTCTCGAGAACTAGGGGGAATGGCTAGAAAAGCTGGTAACAAGGTACTCGAGGGAGGTCCCTCTATAACATATTCGAGACCCATCAAAATCCGTTATTCACAACCTTGACGTTCTCCTTGGGAGATTGAAAGACGAATGAACTAACTGAAATTACTTAACCCTTCTATACTCACGCATACGGTCTGTGAGACCGGTTTATATAGTATAGTATACGTCTTTCATTTTGACGTGAGTATAGGAAGGTTAAAGAACATCTATGCTAGACAGGTTATTGGCAGTTCTGGATGCAAAAGGGATGAACATCAAGTATTCCCTTGTAGTAAGTAACCCTAATAAATGTTAAGTATAATTGTGCAAATACGTTTTTGATATTGCATTTTCAATTCTTTTGTATTTTAATAAATTACGTTTTTGGTTTCAAGTGAAGGTGTAATGTCAAAATTAATATTAAAAATATTTTTTCCTGAAAAACTTCGCTGTGCAAATACTTTTTTAATCCATTATATATAAATTGTAATTTGTACATTACTGGGAAAATAAAAAATCAAATGAACTTCCGCTCTATCTGTACGAGGTAAATTAAGCAAAAGTATTAGCAGCTAACGTATTTGTTTCAAATTTCTCTAAATTGAACGATTAACTAATCAAAATGATTTCATAACAGCTTATGGACATAAACAGCCGCGATATCGTCACTGGACAGAAGTTCATTTATCATCGATTGTAGTATGAATCATACAGAAAATCATGTGACAACTAGTCAATATGTTTGCGTTCTGTGATTTCCTTTTTCTAGGACAAAGTCTTCGAAGAGCAAATAACGGGCAGTATTAATTCGAAAGGCCTACAACGAGACTCAATGCTATTGCATTCCGATGAGTAACCCTGCGATATTTTATCTCTGCGATACGTAATATAAAATTGTTTATGATAGTCATGACAGAAACATCCTTTTATACGCTACGTATCTTTAGTACATATCCTGAAGATTAAACGTTGAAATTATTTCTTGTTCATTCCACATATTTTCGAAAGTATATGAAAAGAAAATTACGTTAATTAATTGAACGAATTAACCATTAGTTACAACAGTTTATAAAATCTATTAAAGAGCGCATGCATAAGCAACAAAATGAGAAATGCAGTAATGAGTAACAGAATCACAAGAAAATAACTATAATGTTACAATTATGTTTAGTACGTTTCTATAACATCAATGGTCTACTTCTAAAGTTTCTGCTGCAGTTCTCCTTAATGTTTTCAATCCCTCAATTATAAATAGCGCTTATGTTATGCTGACATTGGTCAGGGTCACGCTGCGAATAGATTATTGTTTTGTTAAACAATTTGAATGAGCATTAAATTGTCTATTACGACATAGGAATTTTCCTGGTTAACACAATCAATGTAACAAGCAGATCTAGTAATCTGCATTGTACTCGAGAATGGTGATTTTGTAAGCGTATATTAGCTATATACACACATATGTATGACTGTATGTTTAAACAGATACTCGGATTACTAGAACGTTTTCTTTATTATTTCTTATATGATAGAGATCTACCACTAATAGGTCAATAACTATTAATTTCAGGACCGATATTCAAAATTTAAGTAATGTATATAGCAATTTGTTAAAATGACATTTGCATTTCTTAAGAAGGAAACCTTTGGCTAGGTTTTTGAATTTGGTTTTCCCTAGTCCTTGAACAGAATTGTTAAGGTTTCGACAAAGATTTTTTGATATAAGGTTTTACTTAATTTGCATGTATGTTTACACATTAATTTAGTTTTTATAATTTTTATATATATAAAAGTTGGTTATACATCCTCTATATCAAGAAATCCTAGTCACTAGTTATTTTGTTGATAGTCCCAAATAAAAAACAAAAGTTTGTTTATATATTTATCTAGTTATATTTTCACTGACGAAGGTGTTCCGAAAACGTTTGTAAACGTTCTGAAAATATAACTATCGCTCAAACCAGCCTTGTTTTATTGACCTATTAGTGGTAGATCTCTATCATATAAGATAAGTATAAAAAGGTCACGAAATATATATATATATACATTTAATTTATTATTTCTGACAAGAATGATTATTATTTTTTGTGCAACTTTCGTATACTTTGAAGGTTTTGAAAGTTAATTTACGTACTAATCTAACTGAAGTAATGAAATAGTTTCTCATCAGTTACAGATTTACTAAGATTTCTTTAGTAAATTTTTGTTGAAAAAGGTAGATTAAATCAAAATTAATGCGAGGATAATTTTAATTACCAAAATTTGCAAATAAATCGAAGTGAAGTAGAATGACCAGTATTATTTGGCTGATGTATCCTGGAAATAATAATAAAAACAAATGAAAAACACTGACAATTAGATAAATTATGCAAAGAAAAGAACGCATTACTCATGAACTTTGAACTAGAAAACTGTAAATATTTGGAGTTTCCAAAATTGGCGTTTAAGGCTAAAATCAAATTAAAATTTATTTAAATCACATGCGTTGTTTTTGGATTATAGAGATCCACAAATGATTTCAAAACTTCTTTCTAATTCCCTCAACTACTACAAAAACTTATGCTTATTGCTATTACTAAGAAATGTGGCAAAACAGGAAATGAAACACGAATGAATAGAAATGAAAATATAATTACAGTGAGTCAAATGTAGGAACGCACTTCAAGGTCAGGTTTTCGCAGCGCACCTCATTTACCTGGTGGTTGTGATCGTGTGAGCATCGAGTACAATAGCAAACTTAGCTTAAGCTGTACCTCGTCGGAAAGTAAGTAGTTCGTCCGTGGAAACTTACATTTTGCACCTGATCTTGAAGTGCATCCCTATATTTAACTCACTGTACTACAAAAAGTAAATGTGCTTCACGACTCTGCCTATTAAGTGAATTACAAATATATACAGTGCCGTTTTCAAACCTCATGTGGCCGTTTACCGCATCTGAAGTGTGTTGCTTTTCTTCTAGATAGCTTCTCTCCAGTGCCATTTTTATTTCATCTTTCCAGTATGTTGGTCGTTCTTTCCTCCTTCGAAGTGGTATTCATAACATTTCCTAAGTATCCTTCTTTCCGCCAACCTTCTCATGCATCCGTACCATGACCTTGTATTCTGTATATCTGATAAGGTCTTCTTCCCATAATCTTTCTCTCATAGTCTTTATTCTAATATGGTCTAGTAGAGCAACGTTACATCTTCTTGAACATCCGGACTTCGGTCTTCTTAATATTTTTATTCCATAGCAGTGACTAGAATTTATTTAGTATTATACGTCCTCTACCTACTTTTCGCAAAACATCTGTTATCTTTTATCAGTACTACCCTCAAGTAGTCATAATCTTCTGTACATTTTATTGCATCATTGCTAATAATTAAATCCAGATATTTATTACCGATTGCCACGTGCCAGTTTCTTTGAACGTTTATTTCGAGGCACCATCTCTCAAAACACTTCATGAGTTTTCTTGCCACGTAAGGTAGACTGTCGATATTCTCAACACGAACAACGTGATGGTCTACGAATAAATTATCAATGGCTTCATGCTGCAGTCGCACGCCCACCCTGTTACACTGTCTGCTACACCGTTTATCAAGTACCGAATTTAAATGTATTGTAATGAGGTGGGGTCTGGCCCAAAATGGCCCTTTGCACTGCGACCGAATTTGAATGTACTCTGAATAATGCTGGGAGCAAGCAGCAGCCTTGTCTTAAACCATTATTAATTTCAAAAGGTTCAAATATTCTCTTTACTCTTTACACTATTGAAATTTTCTACCTTACAATTCCCGACAATGTTAATGAATGAATACATTTGTTGTAAATCTTGCAGCAGGATATAATAAATATGTACATAATACGCATCAGCCTACAACATAAAAAGTTATAGTTTTTCTTAATATTCATGCGCTCGTTGAATTGCTATATTAATCGCGAACTAATCACACCTACTGACTCCTAATGAGGAACAAAACTATTGTCTACGGTTGTAATTCGCAATTCAGAAAACACAATTCCCCTCCCTGATAATTATTGGCATTGGCAATTGTACTTTTGCAGCCTGTTGCACAGCTTTCCTGGAGAGCTGCAGCTCATTAAACGTTCGCCTTGAAAACGAGTCATTTAGATTTATCTCTGAATTATTTTGAGTTCTCGAGTGAGAATATTATTATAAAAAAAAATGGGGCAATGTTCAACAAACTAGTCTTAGACCTTTTAAATAAGATCTGGAAGCGGAGAACACAAGTATGAAGCTAAAATAGAATTGCGCAGACAAAGAAACGAGCAAGAAAACAAAAAATGGCGTTTAGCCATCGCTGAATCATATTTCGGACGCGATTGGACGAAATCCTTTTTCAAAGGGAGCGAATTGAGGATTGAAAATTTGCAATCTTCTCATCGATTTTCGTTGGTTTTAGCTGATTCTATTCCACTGGATTCCTAGTCGCAACTTGCATGTAAAATAGTCCCCTTGATCGCGATATAGCTCTAAATAAAACGTATATAAAGGAGGACAAGAAATAGTTGCACAAAAAGCTACAATCGTTAACACAAGAGGTGTCAGTTCAGTTGGAGCTTTCGTCGGCGCTGTTCGTGTGCCCTTACATAAAACGATTTGCGGCAGTCTTTTCTATGTAACCACTCCAGAGGACCCAAAAAGAGCTGCGCAGTAAGCGCCCGTCACTCACCAAAAAAAAATCGCGGTAAAAGATGGGTGACAACAAACAAAGGTATCATTGCTTTATTAGAATGAAATACCAAGTTATAGGATACAATAACCGGATACCACAAGACCGACCGACGGAAAACCAACCAATTTCCCATATTTACAACAACGTGCGTATCGTAAATCGTAAATTCAGAAGCTATAAAATAATTCAAGCAAGTAATTAAAAACAAATTCGTTTAAGAACCAGGAAGTAAAAATGAAGTTCAAACCTTGAATATGCATAAAATAAAAGCTCTAATTAATACCTCGAAATAACTATCTTGTCTTAACATTGAATCACTGATCTGTCCTGTATTTATAATAAAGAAATAGTTTTGCTGAAACTGTTCCCCCTCCCCTATCCTACCACATTAAATGTGTACTTAGTAGATATTGTATTTACCTATATCGTACCCAAAAGTAGAAGCCCTGGCAATATCGCTATATAGGTTTCATTGAAGCAACAAATTTAAAAAGGAGAAACAATTTGTAATGGCACAAGTAAAACAAAATGCCTGTGTCAAAAACAATTGGCATGTATATTTCATATAAACAGTGAACAACGTTGGCACACGATTACCAGTTATGTAATTCGGATTAGCTTATCATTATACGAACATTGCTACCAACAAACATGACGAATAATACTCGGTAACTTCTACGGTGTTAAGCAAACAACAACGTAGGTATCTTATTATTTCTACAATTTCCACGCGCTTTCGTTTTTAAACATGTGTGGAGACGACTCCAAACCCATTTTGGAGTCCATTGTCACAGGAGATGAAACAATAGTTCTGTTTTATGGTCCTCTTTCCAAAACGGAATCGATAGAATAACGGTGACCCGATGAACCTCGTTCCAGAAAGGCGAAAGTCGTTGAATCAACAAAAAAGGTGATGGTCACCATATTCTGGGATTGTGAGGGCATTGTAATCATTGACTTTAAAGAACGCAATACAACTGTGAACAGCACGTATTATGCCTCTTTTTTGCATAGTTAGGGACAATATTCGTGCCAACCGTCAAAGAAAATTGAGAAGTGTTCGATTATTGCACATAATGCCTCCATCCATACTGCCGCCATTTCACAAGCTGTCATTCGCAAATGCGGATTTCAAAAATTGGAACACCATCGTATAGTCTGAACATGGCTCCTGCTGATTATTATTTATTTTCTGATTTAAAAAAGGACTTTAGAGAAAATCGTTTTCTGGACGATATGAGTTGCAAGCAGCTGTAATAGAACATTTTGTGGGAAAAACTTTAGATTATTTGTACAAAGGTATAGAATTATTAATTTTATTGATGGTTGTAGGGAATGCATTGAAGTTGGGGGAGATCATATTGAAAAATAAAAATTGTTATATTTTACCCACTTCATTTCAATTTATGGCGCATGCTCTGTACACACAAACTTTTACAGCTTATTTACGGTTTTAATACATGCAAAGTTATCACGATCGATATAGGATGATCCAAATAAGTTTAAGAAAAAGAAATGCGTATAAAGTGAACTATACTAATCCAAAGTTTATTAATAGATTTTTGAAAGATTACATCTGTACAATGCATGCAATTTGTATATCCTTTCGAATCAATCAAATGAGTAGTATTTAATTATTAAACTGCATATATTTATGTCTGTGTGATGCATTCCTCAAAATGTTGTATGTATGTAGTTACAAATACATATGTAGTGCGATAACGAACATCTGTGTGATTCCACTCTAATACATATTATATAATAAAACTAGAATTTTTTTCGTCATATTTAGGCCAAGGTTGACATATATGAGAAATACATATGTATGTATGTACATACACGCACATATGCTTAATGCTGATATACACACTGTAAGACGCTTCAGCAAATAATATGTAATATTTTTAACAGAACTAATTGACTTTCCTTGACTTGAATTCTCACAATTGACAGAGCATACTTCACATATCAATAAATGACCTGATAAACAACATTAGGCGCATTTCCTATAAACAATTTGTCCTTAGTCGGAAGAGAATATATATCCGGAAACCGGCATATTGAAACCTTCGCGCATACCGTATTTTATAGTCATCGAAACGACAAATAAATAATAAATAGGTACAGGGACGCATTTTTATAAACTAGAAATTATTTTCAATTGATTCTAAATTGGTGTTTAATTACAATTTCTAATCGACCGATTATAAAACGAAAGTTTTAGTTTAAAAAAATCGTCTACATAGATTTAAAACGCTTTTGATTGAACAATTTTAGAGTTGAGGTGAATCGAAAAAAAGGGCAAAAGGTAAAGGAATTATTTAGAAGTATAACAGTTAACTACTGTTAGCTTTATATCTTAAAGTTCATGTAATAATTTGAGAGTTTGGTTATCGTATACGAATTTGATGTTATATAAACGTACTTAAGAGACTGAATTGTACAAACAGATGAAGTTAATAACATGCGGCATAGCGTTAAGAATAATTTACCAATTCTACCATAATGAAGTCGTCATTCGTTGACATCATGGTAATGGTTGGCGTCCGGTTGTCCGATGGAGAGTTGCCATTTTGGAGGTCGCTGGTATCTTCTTTCGGTGTGGCCTTTACTTCGTTATTTTCAACAATCGCACTAGGCGGAGACAGTTTTTCCGAAAACAGTTTACTAAACTGTATGTTGGGTATTATTAGTGCAGGTTCTACCATACTTTTCTTGGTATCGGCGAATGCACCAATCTTCATGGTGTCACTCAAAGAGATACTTTCTTCACTGCAAAAGATCAAAGCAATATATAAAATAAAAATTAAAAAATCAGTAACTTATAACAACTGCAGGTAGATCAGAGATAAAATTACATAGGCGCATGCACTTTAACTCATAGTTCTATAATACAGATAATTCGTTAGGCATTATGCTTTAGAAATAAAAAGTTTTAAATTCTTCTGAGATCAGCTAAAAAGGACACTCTTCTAGCATTATCGAGATTTTAATGAATATTATACTACATATAATCTTATATGATAGAGATCTACCACTAATAGGTCAATAAAACAAGGCTGGTTTGAACGATAGTTATATTTTCAGAACGTTTACAAACGTTTTCGGAACACCTTCGTCAGTGAAAATATAACTAGATAAATATATAAACAAACTTTTGTTTTTTATTTGGGACTATCAACAAAATAACTAGTGACTAGGATTTCTTAATATAGAGGATGTGTAACCAACTTTTATATATATATAAATTATAAAAACTAAATTAATGTGTAAACATACATGCAAATTAAGTAAAACCTTATATCAAAAAATCTTTGTCGAAACCTTAACAATTCTGTTCAAGGACTAGGGAAAACCAAATTCAAAAACCTAGCCAAAGGTTTCCTTCTTAAGAAATGCAAATGTCATTTTAACAAATTGCTATATACATTACTTAAATTTTGAATATCGGTGCTGAAATTAATAGTTTTAGTGTCTTTCTGTATATTTATCATTTCATATATTAGTCCTTTTTATAATTATTCTCTGTTTTTAATATAATTATGTTTTCAAAATCAAAGTAATGCCCAAGATCTTTGTAATGCTTTGTTACAGCGGTCATTGCACCAAAATCATTATTTAAAGAATACTTATGGCTATACAACCTTTTCTTTAAATATTGTTTCGTCTGACCGATGTAACAACCATCACAGTCTTTACAGTTTATTTTATAAACTACATTACTCTGATTTTGTTTAATTATTTTAGATTTAGTATTAGTAAAAAGAGATCTGTTACTATAATTTGGAATGAAAGTAATGTTTATATTGTTTTTATTAAATTCTTTTTTATTTTTTTCGCTTAAACCTTTTTTATAAGGAATATCGTTATAACATTTATTGTTATTAATTTTAATTCCTCTATTATATAATTTGTTAATTCTATTTTTTATTATTTTTTCATAAAAACTATTTGGATAATTATTTTTATCTAAGATTTCTTTAACTTTGTTTGTCACGAAATATATATATATATACTACATATAATTGGAGTGTCAACTGAAAGCCGGGGTACAGCGAAAATATGTGTTTTTCTTACTTAAGCTACTCCTTCATATTCATTTAGTACAGATAATTGAACTGTCAGCATGTTAATTTTTTGAAAATCTCACAAAACGACTTTCAAATATCGATTAATTACATAAATAAACAAAAAAAAAAGAGGCTTTGGAGAATTTAACTACGGGAATGCGACACTAGTGGAAAGCACAGACACAGTCACAGGAATAGGTTGCGAATAACACATGCTGTATTTTTCTAGTAATAACGAAAAAATAGTTAAAGGCGTAAATGTGGTACGTTTTCATCAAGGTTATGCATCATATAACCCCTGGAAGTTTTTTTAATAGCTCCGCAAAGCCATCATCAATCACATTTAAGTCAAAATCAGCTCATTATTCCTGACAGTATAAAATTTCGTGTTTGAAAGAAGAGGAAATTTACTATCGTTGTAATAATTGTGACAAATGTATAGAAGGTTTTCAATAAAATTCGACCAGATAAAACATAAGCAATTCATTTAATTAGCAGGTTTCAAACTACGCGTTACTATTCTTATATATATATATATATATATATATATATATATATATATATTACTATTGAAAAACAATCGAGCCTCGCTGCCATTGAAACACAATCGAATTCTAAAGGTTCTTGGGGAACCAAGCAGAAATCGTATATATCGTAAGATTTGATTCTTTATTTCTTGATTCCAATATTTCGCATCCTAATTTGGTGGTTCTACAGGGTAGAAGAATATGAATCCTATTTAGGTACTGGAAATAAGCCAAAACCCTTATACAGTATCGTAAAAATGGTCTTTATATTTTAATTTAATTAAAAAATTATTTTCCTCCAAAATGAGAGGAAAGTGATATTCCTTTCAAATAGACACTTGTATTTTGGATGTTGTTCCCGTTTTCAACTAATTTTTAAAGTTTTAATATAGCATATTTTTCATTAAACTAAACTGTTTTTATGACATTGCAGAAGTACTTTGTCGTATCTCCACTAAAAATAATTTATTATTCTTACGGCCCGATACACCACCAAAGTGGGATGCGAAATATTGGCTTCAAATAAAGAATCAAATTTTACAAAAGATACTATTTGCGCTAGATTCCAGCCTTCACAATTTAATTGTATTGTTTTGGCCATCTTATCAAATTTTCACTTTTAAATTTCAAAATGTAATTTCGTGGAAAAAATTTAATCAACTCTTAAAAAAACAACTTCTGTTAAATGAGAAATGCAGAGCCAACAGCTGGAGTTGAAAGATTACTTTTTGCATAGAAATCGGTGCTCTTTGATATAAAGATTGAGCTGTTTCCGACTTTTTAAAACTTTTGGACGTGGAAATTTTAGTTTGGACCCATTTATATGTATTTTGGTTTCTTCTTGCTCTTTCTTGATAAACCTGCCTCTTTCATAAGTGTCTCTGACTTATATTTGTGAGCATAAAACATTTCGGTTTTAAGAGTAGAATGCTAATTTATCCCCTTGTCTACCCCGTTATACCCAACCTATTCAATTACTGGTCCAAATCAAATGTTCCTGTAAAACGTCTTCGGTTTCTAATCGATCGTTTCTTTATATGTCTTCATCATACATGTTTTCTACAACCAAGCTTCCACAATTTCTCCCAACAATATGTGATCAACACACACATCAATCACCTTACGATCTCACACGTGCTTGTTCTTCGGGAATTTTTGCATAAATTTCAACTCCCACTATTTTGAAATTTCGAAGACGGATTATCCGGATTATCCGGAGTTGTGTGTACCATGTCCGATATATGTTAGAATTGTCGCTGTTCAGGATAAACAGTTGTGACCCGATTAGCTAACCACACAACCCAATACATGTACTACCAGATTTGTAATTTTAGCCGATGTCGAAGAAATTATAGAATTTTAGATTGTAGCGTTCGAAATTGCAGAGGAAGACAAGAAATTATTAAATGAGCCTCCGTACAGATCCGAGTTAAATTCAACTGATTTTGTTACGTTCCCAAGGATCAAGAGTGAACTATGCCAGTCACTTGAAGAAATTGGTGCTTCCAGACTAGCAATTTTTACTATACCAACTGAAGACTGCAATAACTGCCCCAACATTTGATTTGAACGAATTCAAGAGTGTATCGATCTTTGTGGAGGATGCAATAAAGTACTTTCAGTCGCCCAATTTGTTACTTATGACTTAATGCAGCATTAAAAATGCAACTCTCATCGATCGTGTTCTAAAATTACAAAATATACACAACAAAAGATAGGGTTCAGATCCAATATTATCACATGCACATACACTACCGTCCATATATATGAGGACGACTTCAAAATTGACGTTTTCGTTGAATTGAACAGAAATAGAGTAGATTTGTAGTAATATTTATTAATATATTTTTGACATTGCGAAAACAATGTTTAATAACAAAAAGAAGCACGCAATATTGCAAAATAAAATTTAACTGATTTTTCGTCAATATGCCCACCTCGAGATTTAATAATTGCGGCACATATTCTTGGCATTCTTCTAATCAGAAACTCCAGATAATCGTCTATAATTTCGGTACATGCTACCTGGAGCTTCTTCAAGGATCTCGAATGCTGCAAACTCCTTTTCTTCGAATACTGCGGTCTAATTCATCCCACACTAGCTCTATTGGCGACAGATCTGGAGATTGAGGTGGCCATATCATTCGTATCAACTCGTCTTCTTCTTCAAGAGACATCGAATAAGTTCTACATAAATAAGATGAATGTTTGGGGTCCTTATCTTCTTGGAAAACGAAACCTTGGCCACGTAATATTTCCCCACTTAGCACAAAATTTTCTTGTAAGATATTCAGATAACCCTCCTTACGCAGGATCCCGTCTATTTTTTCAAATTGCCTACAGCTGTACCACCAAAACAACCACAAACCATCACACTACTTCCAACGTGTTCCATTGTAGGAACCAGACATTGTTCACTTGCTCTTTCTCCAGTCTGTCGCCTCACAAACGATCGACGTTTTGAACCAAAGATTTGGAATTTAGATTCGTGGGTGCATAACACTTTAAGTCATTGCTCAAGCGTCCAATCCTTATGTTGGATGGCTCATTCCAGTCTCTTTTTCTTCTTTTGCTGTTTCAGAAATGGTCTTTTCGTAGTTATTTTTCCCCTTGGCCTTGCTGCAAGAAGTCCGCGTTTAACTGTGTGACAGATATTGGTGGATTTCTCGAAATATTGAGATGCTGAGTGATTTCTGGGGCGGTGAGAAACCTATTTTGTTTCAAAGTTATACCCAACCTATTCAATTATTGGTCCAAATCAAATGTTCCTGTAAAACGTATTCGGTTTCTAATCAATCGTTACTAAAAAAGTTACTATTATAAATTGATCTCCACCGGCTGTCGTTGCTCTTTGTCGTCTTAACCGTTTTCTATTCCGAAGTGAACCAATTTCCCGCATCCTCTTAAGAGTACTGAATACTCCGTTTGTTGATAGCTTCACTTTTATAGCAATTTTTGCTATTGAATATTCTTCGCCACGTAATTTTATAATAGCCGCACGCTTTTCAATTGATATTTCTTGTCATTTTGGCATCTTTAACGACGATCTGACATGGAAGACACCAAATTTACCGCTTTATTTGAAATGCTTCCATACATTTTTCGATATTTTTATAATTTCTTTGTTGGAATCTATTTGTCTTACAGTGCGAACAATGTTTTCCTCAAATTTATTTTAATCTTAGTACTGTAAGGACTAATACAGTTCCAGGTATCGTAAAATGTAAAATAAAGCAATGGTGGCAAAATGCAAATTAGTTGTAAAGTGTACCATATTATGGGGTTGTTTGATTAAACTGCGCTATAAATTTACGAATTACATTTGTAATGTATAATATAAACTTTGAAGATATTAGTATTACTATTTCTATGATTTTTTTACTTTCTATTGTCGTCCCCATATATATGGACGGTAGTGTATATCTATATACACATAAACCATACTAACTTTGGTTCCCGTTACATTCAGAGTTATATATATATATATATATATATATATATATATATATAGACTGACAAAACAACGCTCAACGATATTGTCATTTTAAAGCTGCAAAAGCAAATTCCATTTTTTTGTAGTTAAACACAAAATACACAAGTGCATAAATACTTCCTTAATGTAAAGCATGTTAACCTTAATGTATAAAAAACTATACAATATGACTGTGATTAAGATATGAAAATTAATCGTTTCATTGTGATCTAATTCCAGAAACATAACAAAATACCGTACTTATCGAAAACAATTTAATGCGAATATCTGTATATGATGATAAGATTGTGTTATCTATTTTTCCGTAATTAAGATTTAGAGATGTATGCAAAAATAACTAGATGTGTAGATAAGATTTAACCGCAACAAATACTCAGCATTGGTATCGTGACAATACAGCACAACAAAAATAGCAATGTGTATTTAGAAAGTCCGCTGCAGGAGAGTCCAGTGTAAACGCTCACCAATTAATATGTGTTGTTCGCCAATCAATTCTTAAGATAATACGGCACTGTAGCATAATTGTGATAAATAATATGTCAAACACGCTTGCAGATGGTCAAAATGTATGTTAGAAAAACAATTACATGTTTAGCTAACTTTATTAAGGTTGATAATCTGAGATAAGTGTAGGCATAAATTGTTATTGTTTCTATTTACCATTATTTTTTTTTGTCACTAAAAAACCATTCTGAGATACAGTGACAAAATAGAATCAAACTTTAGATCTACATATTAATAAATTAACTTTTGCAAATAAGATGAAATACAGACATTTAATCAATCTACTCGAAAAACTGAACAGAAGGATATTTTCCGAAATTATTTAAAATCATTTACAGGTGCATTACCAATGAAATGTAATATTGTTAAAAGAAGACTAATTATATAGCGTCACATAAAATATAATAACAGAGCAAATAAGCCAAAGTTAATATGCTGCTTCTTTTCCTGACTGTTACACCAAGAATTGACAGCAATTAATTGTCAGAATACACTGTTCATCGTGTACTGCACAAGCAGTTATGTAAATATGACAAAACTATACTACCACCAGGAACACTTTTTACATATTATGTCATCTACAATAAATTACATTAATGTACATGTAGATACATATGTTTCGTGACTTATTATGTACTTATCTACAATGTCTAGAAGTCGTAAGTGCCAAAAGAGTAGATATCAAATTTTAAATTAGAAAAAGAACAGTTTACGCTAAATCCTATGGGGGTATAAACTTTTACTGCTTTACGGGTATTCGGTACTTATTTTCAAGATTGGTTAGTTTTTTTTTTTGGTCGGTTCGAAAACCATTTCGAAAGCTGTATATTTTAGCTCTAAAAGGTGTACGTATAACGATAAAATAGTAATTGTTTACAATTTTAAGAGCTCAGTCAAGTCTAATCTTTTTCAATAGTATGTGAAGAACCACCAGGTTTGCACGCCTGAAATTATCACATATTTGATACGGTAGTTAAGACTTGTCAAAGAGCATTTTTGTACATTCCTTTGTTATCGTTGCTTTCCAAAAATGACGGTAAGCCAATGGTCATTTCTGTATTCCTTAATTGAGGTTAAATTCAACAACACACAAGGAATTTACTAAAAAGCTCCTCGATAAGTCGTAGCAATCGTAATGGATACACGGTATGCCAAATTTCGAGCCCGTAAACTTACTGGTTCTTCACTAATTATTGAACAAAAATTGCTCTAAAAGCTCTTACCATTGTGAAAAATTAGTATTTTATCGTTACACACACTACTTTCAAAGGTCAGATATACAATTTTCAAAATAGGTTTGGAACCAATAAAAAATTTAAGTTTAGCCGATCTTGAACGTACTTGAAGTACCTTACACCCTTAAACATTTCATATGAATATTATTCGTATTTCATATTACCAAAAATTTCTTGAAATAGTCGACAAGCTTTCGTTTTCTTGTTGGTGAACGGTTAATTGTGAGAATAACTGTATCTGACAATATCCAAATTGGAAAGTTAAATGTAAAGGCTATTTTCTTTGACCTCAGCCCAATCCCCAGGTTTTCTGTTGTTATTAACTACATAGTTATAAAAAAACACATCAATTTCTATAAATTTCTTTCGATGCCTTGCGACTAAATGCGACACATAAACTGCCAATGCCAAAACACTTTTGGTTGTCATCAGTGCAACAGAGGTCATAATTATATAATTTCAAACTTCAAACTAATGCGCAAATTGTGCAATTAACGACAGTAAATACTTTTTTGCTATTTGTACTTTAATTACTATCCTACTTCTACGCACGCATTACTTGAGCAAGATATAGAATGCGCAATAACTATGTAGGCTTAATGATTTAACGAGCACTAAGGCAATTTAACAAGAAATAATGTGCAATCTGTGTAAAATAAAGCAAGCAATCTAGTTGCTTTTGGAACAACATTCAATCGACAAGCAAAGTTCAGTTGACTTTCAATTACTACCTTTTAATGTATTAAGTTTAGCATAATCCCATTCTACTGATGCTAATATACGGCTACGGCAGATTTAGTAACGAAGAAACCGCATTCTATCCGAAGAAGTTAATGAAATATACATTGTCCCGTTAAAGAAGGTGGTATGTGAGATTACCAGAAGCGTTGGTGTTGCAATACTGATTACTGAATTTATAATGAAAAATATACAAAACCATCCGTTTGATTTCTTCGTCCTAAATTGTGGGCACAAATTTTATTTACAACTTTTACGTTAAACTATACCAGCCGCATGTGAGTATATCACTAATAAAGATTAATGTGATCGTAGTAAGTGGTTAATAAAAAATTGCTACAAAAGCAAAGCGTGACATGAATTACACTTCTATATTTTACAATTTTCTAACTGTTTTCCTCTCACAGAAAGCACCGTGATTTTTGGAAAAAATTTCTTTAATTTTGAGTTTTCAATGTTTTCTTAGTGATTGAATTTGTTCTTTATCGGATAATAGCTGCATAAAAGATAAAAAACAATGTAGGTTGTTATTTTAATAAAAAATAACAATTTAGCGTCGTCTTCTTTATGTAGTAGCCGAAATTATGAGATTTCCTCGACCAAAAAATATAAATATTTCTATTTATCTTAATGCAGGCATATTTCTTCCTTAAATGTGACCAGTATCCTGAAACCCCTCCCAAAACATATCATTTCGATTTTCGATGCATAGGCATATCATAATTCTTGTAATACTATCGACAATTTTGTTTCTTTTCAAGTTCTAATACTTTAGCACCAACACTAAGCCCTTGTTGTTAATTATGTTTTGACCTGTTATAATCCAAGAATTTTCGACCCAGGCGGGAATGATTAGAGGACACTCGTAGGTAACATTACCCAACTGTCAGAAGCCGATTAGCCTCAAACTTTGTTACTGGTGGCAAAATAATAACTAATAAATAATTACACAGTCGTCTTCTTTTTTGTTTTTTTTTTCTTTGGTTTTGTTAATATTTACGCTTTGAGGTGGTATTGTAAGTTTCATAACTATAACAGAAATTAGTAAAATAATGAGAAGACATATTACAAAATAATTCACATGGCTCCGAAATTATTTATTACTTGTTATAAATAATTTTTCAAAACGAATTTACGCAGCTATAAAGTCATAGCCCCCATGTACTGATCAATACTAACGCTCTACAAAGTTTCAGGCCAATCGATTTTTGACAGTTGGGTAGTGTTTCTTGTCAGTGTATACTGAGTACATCCAGATCTTGACATCCACTACGCCATTTGGATGCATTTTTAGGCGCAGATTATTAGCGTGGATTTCTCCTTATGATCCATGGTGTATGCAGTCACCATGGATTAATATAATATAATTAAGCGTCAGACCGTTTCAGAGTTTTCGGAGTTCTCTGGACATATTTACGACACAAAAATTAACCACAACTTATACTCATCAACGCCATTGATGATAAGCAAACAGAAATTAATTTTCCATATATTAAAGAAGCAATGGCCTATAAAATGTATAACTTAAAAACTATGCGTTATGGCGTAATTGTCGATACTGCCTATTAGGTAAAGTATAAAAATTAGAAACAGCTGCACACTTCTCATTTACAACAACCAATAATAATAGGTAACTAGAATAACAATTAATTCAACTCAATTTTATTGTTTTAGTATATGGACATCGACACTATATTTTCAATTATTACCCAGTCAAGATCGTGGTGAAGCTACTATTATCAAATACAATTTGATGAATATTTCGCATACAGAATAGAAGTTTAATGATCTCTGGGTATTGATTTATTAAATTCATTTACTTTCTAGTAATTTTGGGAATTTGTAGATTAGAGCTGAACGAAAAATTGGAAGGAAAATTGTTGCAACTACTCTACAAATAGTAAACTATTTACGGCAGCCAAAACATTAATTCATAGAATCTGGATGTGCAGATAGCTGGTGGTAGCTGTGCAAATCCATCTCCACGAATAGTCCTCATATTAGCTGAGAAATTGGTTTCCATTAACGGCGGATTGATTACTGACTGATCCGCAATTAAAGGAACATAATTCCCTCCGTAATTATTGGCATATGCAATTTGTGCTTACTTCATAAGCTATTGCACAGCTACTTTGTACCTGCCTAGTTAAAATACCTCATTAATTAGATAGTCTGATAAAGCCATCAATGATATCTATTAATTCTCTATACATATTTAAAAAGTTATATTCATTGCTTGCTATGTACATATGTGCTTAATTCTAGAAAGTCTGGAGCGTGCAGATGTGAATGAAAAATCTCTTCAGTTGTATAACATAAAACAAACATTTATTGGGTTTGAAAAAGTATATTCCAAGCCTAACGGTAATACACGGTCACACTACTACTGTTAGCACAAACCTAATATTATAAAAAAGTATTCTAAGCTTTCAGTATTCAATTCAAGCTGATACCCACTGCAAGGTACTACGCCTTAGTGAAAGAGGTATTTCATTCTAAATAATTTATATTTCGTATACATAAAGCAGGAAGCAAGATTGTTCTATTTCGGCTATTTTAATAAAAAAGAATGCTATATGCAGCTGAAATACACAACTTAGAATCAAGAAAAATATGTTTTGTCGAAACAATTCTTGGATGTTTGACAAACCTTAAAATAATTTAGGCGTTCTTACAATAACAAAATAAATTCTGAAGATTTCGAGTTATTCTACTATACTCCGCCTTCTTATAATCTTGCCTTGGTTAAAATAAACATCATTACACCAAACTTGTTATTCAATGATATATTATCTTTGACGTAACATTTATTTGTCCATCTACAAAAAGTGTAATTATTGTAATAACTGGTTTAACGCTAACTATTGATACTACTTTTATTTATTAAAGGTAATAGCATAGACGGTACGTAACTTCTGGCGCCAAGTGTCACGTCATTACGTGCACATGGAAAAAATACCACGAATTCCTTCCAGTATGTTCGGCTTAGTTAATCGTAATGAGAAAGCCGGTAGAGTACAAACCAATTGGAGTTGGGTTAAATAAAAGAAACGTTATTTTTCAGGATAAATGTTTAAGTTTAAAGAAAAATACTGTTTATTAAATCTTCATTAAAAAATTTTAAACTATGAAATATAAATTCACTATAAGCACGAAATTATTATCAAAAATTTAAAGCAAGAAAATAAAATAATAACTAAATTTACTTACTAAAATAAAATCATTTTAAACAAAATAAAACTGCAATATACAACTGAGAGAAGCACAATTATATGCACATTGCTGGGGAGCCAATAACAGAATAACACCTCAGCTCGGCGAGCCTAGTAGCGCATAACTACTGACAAACGCATGAACAGAAATCGCAGAACATGGCGACCTTTATATCGCTACTATCAAACATTAATGAATTTGTGAGCCGACAGCTAGATAAGCGTTAAATGCTAGCTTAAACAATTATTTTGTCACATTGTAAAACTGCATATACGTAATAAAAAGTTCATTATTGTGTGTCGGTTTAATTAACTAATGTACAGTTAGGAATTTCAAATATTTGTAAATCTCTAGTCCTCAATCCATACACTGCTATACTTGTTAAGAATACATCAAGTACAGTATTACGAAATATTTGAAATTTATAATAACGTTGAGTATGTATAACTACAAAGTCAAAGTTCGATGACTCCGTTACCTCGGCGAGAGTGAAAGGAGATGATTTCAATAATTTTCTCTCCTCACTACGTAGGAAACGTGTAAACCTAATTGCACAAATAATCTAAATGCTTGTTAAAGTAAGTGTAGTAAGATCCGGAAGTTTCTTATGAAGTTGTTGTTCATCAACAGCTAATATTGTGTTGGATGATGACATATTCGAAATTACGACACCGATTACAATGAATAAAACTTTCCATTAATAATATAAACAAATTAATGATCCTACTATTTACACCTTGTAAATTTTTGTACTTTACACTGTCCTTGAAAAAATTAATACACTAGCGTTGGTGCCAAATTTTATTATTTTATTGCATTCATCTTGGTATTTGTGCCACAAAATTACCATTTATAACATCGTTACTAAATATAACTAATGAAGGTTGTACAAAACAATGTTTTGCATTGATTCCCATTGCTACAGTCTATTAAAGGGTCTTATTTTTTAAAGGACGATACAAAAGATGCATTCTTTAAAAAAATACACCATTAAATTTTTACTCAACAGCCTATTAGTATGTTAAAATCATAATTTAGAAATGTGTATATAGTTATGCACATCCCAGTTTTCTAATCTATTCATGAAAAATGCCTCGGTATCGAGAAGTCTACTTTGTTTTTAATTAAACTGAATAAAGGGAATTTCTACAAATGTTCAAGTTTCCTATTGTATTATTTCAGCCATAAAACTATAATTTTTGTTTATGTTCATTTTTGTTTGTGCACTATCTCCTCTTTTATCCCTCATATTCAGCTTTCCGCTTTCCCTCTACTACTATGTAGGACATACTACTTGACTAGCTCCTACGGATACTTCTCTTGGTTTGAAGTGTCCAATTTTTTCGGAAAAAATATGAAACTAGAGCGGTTTAATATTGAAACTTACGGTTCAAAAAGCTCCAAAGACATTTGCCTGGTAACCAAAGATGTGTGTAGCTCTATATTAGGATGGTCTCTATATTAGGTTTCTACCAAGTCCATTTTCATGAAGTGTGTTATTCAGTTTGGTTAATTGCTGAATGTACATAGTTGAATTGGTGGTTTGGTTCTGTGGTAAAATGAAGTTGACTTTTTTTTTTTGTGTTTCCACTGGTTGTGGATATTGTAACTGTTTTTTCTTGTTTGTCTTGTTGTGTGTTACGATATCTGCAGATTCATATTGTTGTGAAGTATCCATCTTTTATCACAATCTTTAAAAATAACAAATCATTTTCGTTGTGTTATATAAGCGAATCACATGAGTCCATTATAATCCATTATAATAAGTGTATATCTTCGAGCTCACAAAAACCCCAAAAATCGAATTTCTTTAAGGGGTAATATCACCTTGTGACCACCAAATTTAGGGTCATTTTCTAAGACTTACCGCAAACGCAAAAAAAACATGAAAATATGGGTTTTGGGCATATGAAAGATCTAGTCTTTAGGTACAAAAACACTATTAATTTAATTAATTACAATACAAAATGGCGGTATAGTAGCACACTAAAAAAAATAGAAAATCGCTGATGATCCACCTGGGCGCACTGCTACAGGTCACAATTCTTAATCTGGGACAAAAAACGGAACGGTTTCTTAAAATATAGATGATAATAAAGTGAACATCGTAGGATCTTTTTAATAAATGAATTTTAAAAGAAATGGCTTCAATTTGAATCTTTTAAAAATTTTTTTTCGAAAAAATGGTCCGAAAATCGATTATAAAATCGGTAAAATTCAACGCATCAAAAAATCCTACGATGTTCACTAGAAAATTATATTTTTAAGATACAGTTAAAATTTTAAGTGAATCGATTAAAAATTGACAGCGCTACCGGTGCGCCCAGGTAAAAAACCATGCTTTCGAGAAAAACGCATTTAAAGTTTCAAGTAGTGTTATTTGAATGAAATGTTCGTTTTATCTCTAATTTGCGATGCCTACCCATACAATTGGTCGTCCATTTGAAGATTTTCCACCTCCTCACCCTTTCTTGACATACATGCATCTCTGCGAACTGTGTTAGCCTCTTTGGTGAGGGAACGTTCGGAGAGTGAGATGCGCGTCGCGTCGGCTTTTGCGCAAAAATTGTAGCAATTTTCTCCAATGGTGATGCCCAGTTGATCCATTACTCGCATAATTCCATTATATCCATCATTGAAATGAAGAACAGCTAAATATACAGCTACATCAAGGACCTTTTTGCCACTGGAAATATTTTTAGGTGCCACGGACCATACTAGCGAACTTTCGTTAGAAGTCTGTGTAAATCCAACCAAACAACGAAAGAGAAGCTCTTCTCTGCTTAACTCTTCATATACTTGCTTTATAGCTTTAAATATCTCCTTTGGCATAGGAGGGTCGTGCTGAAAATCTGTTATATTTGTACATAACGATTTTGTACTTTTCTCGATGCAATACTTTTTCTCTTAGAAACTGATTGACCGTGCTTCCTTTTCGTGACTGATGTTCATTTGCATCCATGGTAAAATATAACAATTGAAACACAATCAAATGCACTAGAGCAATGATGGACACTTGAGGAAGCAGAACACAAACTGTTGTGTATTCTAACGGACTTTATACAAACAGCTGTTTTTTCAGCATTGTAATTTTATCAGTGGAGTCTATTAGTCATATTTGAAGGCTCGAAGCTAAAATTTGTCGGTACATTTCATACAAATAAGAATCCCGAAACAAATACTTCTCTGCGCAACCGAAATACCGCTAATTTTGATCTACGACTATGTCCGAGAAATCGAATTTTTCACACACTTAAAAGTTTTTCCCCTCATAATCAACTTTTTATATCATTCTTGGATAGTTTAGGAAGTGTTTAAGGCAAGAAAAAAAAAACAAAAAAAAATCATAATGCTTTTCAATGCATGTGATATTACCCCTGAAGTAGCCTAAAGTATTTTAAATGCTTTTCAATGCATTTACATAATGTATATTTAGCTATTTCGCTTTGAATACCAGAATAGAATATTACTTTGAGTGTGCCATCTTTCACGTGGACGATTTAGACGCTTTTTATCTTTGACTGAAAAATCACCAGAAAGAAAGTTGGCGCATCAATTTTGACACCATTCCTTTAATGCTTCGTCTTCATACACAACATAACTTCTTGTGTGCTTGTGATATGCCTTTTCATTTGTAGAAATGAAGTAAAATACGATAAAAATTACTTGGTTTTCTTGTCGTTTCTCATCTGACATCAAACAAAAACTGCATAATTGATCGATATAATTTTTCTATTTTTCTTTTTAAAACTTTTAGGGGATACTCCTCTAAATACCGTTAGTAAATATCATTTTTGAAACATCTATTTTTGAAAAATTGTAAACGTATATGATCCCTTAAGTGAATTATTATTATTAATTCTAAAATAAATCGCGGATGTTGAGCAAATACAGTAAGTCCTCACTCGTTGGGTTAGGTTATAATTCAGAACGTTAAGCGAAACGCGATTTTGCATATGCAACATTAAGAAAGGTAAAGGCTAGGTTCAACAGCTAGCACGTATTTAATAGATTACACCATTCTTGTCTAAATTATTTAAGTGTGTAAGTATGTTTTCACTGTAATGTCTTCACTTTTGCACTTCTTTATGCACAACCAGACTGGCCGCACAAGCAAACAAGAGCAAATTTTAAGAAATATGGAGTATATATCTATCAAGGACCTGCTATATATGATACACTACTATCTTAATTTCTATTGTCACATCACTATCGGCCTTGGTGACTAACATAACTTCTGTCGTAACTATTTTTCGTTCTTAGTATTTTACCCCTTCATACAGTTAAGTCTCGAGCAACTGGGGAAACCGACCCGTACTGATTATTACTGGGCAAGGTTGGTGGTACACCCTTCGTCTTAATTATTCAATTTTTCGGATAGTTCTTTCGATTTTCCCGATAATACATATTTTTTAAACGTTTAACTTTCCTTGTAATATTGCCTGTTGTTTCTTCTAGCGTTTCCATTTCCTTCTTGAAAAGAGACAAGTATTCCGTTCGCAATTCACATATTTTCTGTATGCAGTCATGGTCACCTTTCAGTTCAGGTACTGGATAGTTTTATGATAGATTTTGGAATGAGAGAATTTGTTTTTTTTTTTGTAAATTAATCTGTATGTACTTCCAGCTTTATAGCTTTATGCCTTTGTAAATATCAATTATTCAATTGATAATAACAGAAGTCTAACGAAAACCCTCACAAATGCTCTCCACGTGATTGTATGCTACGATATCATTTCATACACTTTCGTTGAAATCCAGCTAAGATATTCGGAATATTTCACCTAACTTCTATAATTTTTACCGTTTTATTCCAGAAGTTCCATGCCTTTGTAAACGTTTAAATATGTGTATGTATTTGTTTATGTACATACACACATAAAACATACTGACGCACATCTAAATAATAATATCTATATTAAATAAAAACATCAACAAACAACTTCTTTAAAATACATTTGAATGGATATGGATGAAAATACGGTAAATTTTCGATACTTAAACATAAAGAGGTATGATATCTATTATGGGAATTGTTTAAAAGAAATCTAGAAAATCTATGCTTAAAAGTTACAAAAGAATTCAATTGAAATTCTCTTTTATGCTCTACTTCGTATAGAGGTGAATATATTGTAATTAGGCTACCTACATACATTCTTCGAATTTAAACGAAATGTTAATATCGATACATATGTGTGTTTTAAAAGTACGTATATGTATTACTTTCATCTACTCCAAACCTTGCATAGTATTTTTCGTACAATCACCTCCATTTCCTAAGCGATTCATCTAAAATTCTTTGGAAATAGTGATGATTTCTCTAATAATAAAGTACTCACGATACATTGAACCCACAATAATGTAATAAACAAATACGTAAAACAAAATATTCAGAAATATGATCTGTGTATTAGTCTAACGTCATCTAATTACAATCAATCATGGAACATAATCTATTTCTCGTCATACGTTAAAATTCTGTCCAAAACAGATTAGGTTTTCAATCGTAAAATAAGCAGAATTGATGGTCATTCGCTGTAATTTATTTTCAGTGTCAAATCATGCTTAATCCCTGTTCTCTGTAGTCCATGTAAATATAACGATTTTATTCACAAGTTAACTGTTGCGATACCGTCCAGGCGTTGACGTGACAGGTAAATTCTGAATTTGTCTCAACTTCTGTCGTGAGATTATTATTCAGGAAGTCTGGACATCCAAAGGAAGTTGTCTTCTACAGCACTATTTAAAAAATTCGTCAATATGTTCACAACGCCAGGTGAAACCACACATTGAGTAGGCAACGCTTGTCGACAATATGTTGACGCATTCATTCAGCTTCAAAGTCTATTGCATTTTGTTTAATACTAAACAATCTTTCTGACCAGCTTTATTTCCAATGTTTTCTTATATAATAGTTTTCTACCACTAATTAGGTCAATAAAATAAGACTGGTTTCAACGATAGTTATACTTCCAGAACGTTTACAAACGTTTTCGGAACACCTTCTTCAGTGAAAATGTAACTAGATAAATATATAAACAAACATTTGTTTTTTATTTGGGAACTATCAACAAAATAACTAATGACTAGGATTTCTTGATATAGAGGGTATATAAACAACTACTATATATAAATTATAAAAACTAAAGTAATGTGTAAACACACATGCAAACTATGAAAATACCTAGAAAAACCTTATATCAAAAAATCTTTGTCGAAACCTTAACAATTCTGTTCAAGGACTAGGGAAAACCCAAATTAAGAACCTAGCCAAAGGTTTCCTTCTCAAAGAAATGCAAATCTCATTTTAGCAAGCTGCTGTATACATTACTCAAATTTTGAACATCGGTTCTGAAATTAATGGTTTTAGTGTCTTTCTGTATATTTATCATTTCGTATATTAATCTTTTCTTATAATTATTCTCTGTTTTTAATATAATTGTGTTTTCAAAATCAAAGTAATGCCCAAGATCTTTGTAATATTTTGTTACAGCGGTCATTGCACCAAAATCATTTAAAGAATACTTATGGCTATACAACCTTTTCTTTAAATATTGTTTTCCAATGTTTTTAAACCTGGAAAATTTGTGGCGTTCGCAAAAAGTAAAGCATCGACCAACATAATGAACACGGTTAAAAACAGTTATATTGAAATTCTTAGATTAATACAAAGTCATTATAAACAGATTTAGTTCTAGAGGTAATAGTCAAAGAGCGGATATCAAAGTGTAAAGTTTGTGCAAACCGACTAAATATACGCCAGTATTACAGTATCAATAGAAAGCATTATTTAGCTGTTTCACTACTCCCATTGTTGCATACAAACCATTTCTGTATTCTTAAAATCCTTCATTTTATATATTCCTTCGATCTGGTTTCTGATATTTATCAATGTGATTTATTTTCTAAATTCCATTCTTTTAATATCTAATTTAGTTATGATGTTATTTGCGTTCATTTGCAGAGTATTTTTTTCCAAAACTTGACTTTGTAAGTATTGTGTATTTAATTTATTGCGTTTTGTTTTTCTTAAGAATCTGTCTTTTTTCTTTTTGGGAATCTTTTTGTTTTATTTATCCTAGGGTTCTTGTTTGATTTAGTGTTTTTACATGTTGTATATGCATGTATATTAGAATTTCCTATTCATTTATTTGGTTTTACAAGTTCCTTTTGAATGTTGATAGCTTATTTATTTATTTAGAAGATATTAGTGTATCCTTCGAATTTTTATCACCAATATGGAGGAACGAAACTAATTGCGTCGTCAAACGATGGCGAACTGGATTGTAGGCTTCACTGACTCTCTGGCCATTGTTAGTGATACAGAAATTTACTGTAAACTTCGTTCAGTAACTTTGAAAAATTGTCCAGACGTGGAACATCAAACGTCATTTTACTTCTCAAATGCATTTGAGAAATATAAATCGATCAGCTATCGACAATGATAATTTTAATGAAGAACTTTGTAAAACTTTTTTGCCGCAAAGATTCCATTTAAACAAAGTTAAATACTCGGTTTTAAGAACATTTCTTGAAAAATATACTGGCAAAAACGTCCCGGACGAATTTAATATCCGTAAAAATTATATTCATAAATCTTTTACTAAAACAATGAACTGCATTAAAAAATAATGTTTTAAATCACTATCTATGGGTGAGTTCCGACGAAACCGTCGATGTATTAGGACGCTGTGTAGTGCATGCTTTATTTGGTGTGCCCCATCCTACAATTATATACATATAGGCCGTATTTAATTGCAACAAAATTAAGTAATCTAGTTGATGCAGAGACAATTACTAAAGTAATGAATGAAAGTTTACCCAACGTTCTTTGTTAAAATAAATACAAAGAAAAATACATTTGCTTGTTACTGATGCAGCGGCGTATATGCTAACAGTAAGGAACTTATTAAAACAAACATATCCTAATATGTTGCACGTTACATGTGTAGCGCATAGAGTCTGTGAATATATTAGGGACGAATTTCCAAACTTATCTCCTTCTTCAAAAAAACATTTCGAAAAGCTCCACTAAGAGGGGCTCTTTATAAAGAAAAACTTCCATCTTTATCTTTGCTACCCTCACCAGTATTAACTAGATGGGGTACATGGTTGGAAGCTAGTAATTTTTATGTTGGAAATGAAATGAAGCAAACCCTTAACAAAACTTAATAGTGCTAACTTCAAGTATTCCATCTGAATTAGAGGTTCATTTGAAGCTACAACTTGATGCAGTTTTTAATAGAAATCCCGATTTGCCACGGCTTCATTAATTGTGTATGCAACCAACCCGGAACTGGAGTACAGTACAAGATCAAAATGGAAAAGAAATTAAACTGTTACCTAGTATGTTACATGCATATGAATTCGGCTTTCAGAAAATAAGAACAGAAATAAACCCGTCGGAAAGTTCGATTATTAAAAGGCGGATTAGGCTTTGCAGATCAAAATACGAAACACCAAAGGTCACATAGAACCATCCCCAATCCAATTTTGTAATTTCAAACTATCCAATGTCCCACATATATAATAAGCTATGGCTAATTTAAACACTGTTAAATTCCTAAAATAATATTTCCAGAGCTTTTACATAGGGCGTATTTCTGAGACCGTCAAAATAATTTACAAATAACGTGAAGATACAGAAAGTAACGAGCACCCACTTACATAACTGTTTGCTACGATTTACGCTCGAATGGAATCATGATTTGCAGTGACTGGACTGGATTAATATAATTACTTGCATTGTTGGCACAGACCGCACAAGTCACATATACATGTAAATCGTCGTCACGTTCTAGACGAAACAATTTGTCTGGTGATAAAATTACTTCAACATAGATGTCGATTTACAGGTTTAAATTAGAAATGCGTAGATACAACATAAGAATATACCACGGGATTACGCCAAAAATTTTGAAGTTTTTGTATATTATCGCTCTAAATCTTACACGACAAACCATTTCCCGTATAAACTGATTGTAAGTTAAGTAAGCAACAAACCTGTTTTCGAGATTGATTCGTGCCAGGATTAAACGAAATAAGCATAAAATGTAAAACAAAATAAAAGAATTAAGATAAATGAACATGTGACAGTATATAAAGTAACCACAAAAGTGGTGAAATGTCGAGGTGGTTTGTTTTATATTGGTCCATTTTATTTTCATCATTATTTGCATATACTTACTTTATTTTGACATTTGCTTATTTTTGTTTTGTTTTTAACTATTTTCTTATATTTTATGCGTATTTCAATAATGACACGGTCCGATCTCGGAAACAGTTTTGTTACAGGCTGTGACCGTGAAACTCTATATCCGAAGATTACTTTAACAAAGGAATTCCAATCGCTATTTTGTTAAAGGACCGGCCCAATAGTAAAACAGAATTCCACGAATTCCACGACCAAAACTCGTAATAAAACGTAGATACATATATATGTAACTCAACGTTTCGATTGTTGGCAAGAACGTGTTTTCTTTATTATACGTTTTCTACGGATTATGAAGGCAAAACAAGAAAGTGTTGTAGTTATCTATTTACTATTTACCGCTAAACAACAATATATTTCAAGTTACTTGTAAGTTTAATAACTTGATAACTTTCTGAACCTTTCGCGCTTATTCAGCGCCACATGCAAAGACCATTTTTGTGGAATTGACTGATAAAGCTAATCAATCCCGAATACTTACTATCTCATATTAGGAGTATCTCATTTATTAACTGACGTTATCATGTCAAGGATATCTGGACAATTTAATATGCAGTCCCCTTTAAACTATTGTACAGCTATCATACTACTAAGATCAATGAACGATATATATGCCGCTTATACTTTTCTAGCAACTATTGTACATACGGAAAATTATGTTCTCAGAAATCTCAATGGTCCCATACTATCATATCGAATCCTTACAAGCAGTCTTCTTGAAATTTTAACAATTTTAATTTGAAATTAAAAAAATTAAAAATTAAAAATTCACTAACATCTAGCCGATGGTTAAATATTGTACTTTCCAAATAAAAATCCTACCACGACCGTAACTTTATGGTTCGTGAATGTCTATCAACGTCTCTAGAGCTTATTCCTCATAGAGTACAAAGAACACCCTCTTATGGGTTATTGACTTCTCACTTTAGTCCGTACAGACGAAATAACACTATCTCCCACTGCCTCACTGTCCATATAAGTCAATCCCGGACGACAACGATATGACACATTTTTGTTTTCCCATACACGATATACTTAAGATTATCTGAAATATGCTAAAGATATACTGTTAACCTGTATATGATATGACAATGTTTATTTACATTCACCACAAAATTCACACCTATATACAGGTTGGTTGAAAAGTTTTGAAATCAAAAATAAAAGAATGTTCATTTTTTAATGATATTAGTTTTTTTGTTCAATATAATCTCCCTCAACTTCAACACACTTATTCCAACGATCCTCCAATAACTTTATACCATCTCTGTAATGATTTTCCAGAAGTTCTGCAAATTAGTGTTCCACGGCTGCAATATGTACCTAATAATAATATGTATTATAGCAAAAACCAATATTAATATGACTTGGAAAGCAAGCTAGCATATTTCTCATTAGTTCTTTCCAATAACAAAATATTAAGATTTGATAGGAATCAAACATGTGTGTCTGTATCTTGCTCATATCATTTTCTTTCATACTGACGCCACATTACACGACGACTACTAGATAAATAACTTCACTCACGTACTTCTCAAGGAAGGGAGCAATCACTCGACTTTTGTGTAAATGAATATACACTCGAAATGACAATTATTCGATGACAGATTTTGAGGTTTGAAGATAGTTACCGTGCCAGAAATTAACAACAAAATGCATTCCATGATTTTGGTTAATACGCAACTGAAAATGTGTGAGTTAGCAGAGGTCGCACACTTATTACTTGCAGAAGCTCATTTTATATAAATAATTATATAAAAACTTGGCATAAACTAACTACCGCGTTTATTCACTTCACAATAAAAGCAAATATTAACCAACTGTTTGCAAATGCTTTAGAAGAAACCAATATATTTTGCAAAATTTTGTGACTATAAATGAAAATGGATTTTTTACCGTTACCCGAAATAAAACACCAATCCAAACAGTCACCTTGACAAGGTAAACCGCCTCCGAAGAAGGGAAAAAGCAAACCCTCAACTAGAAAAGGGGCGGAGTCGATAGCTAAGAAATTGTTAATTATTCTAATAAACTACTTTGCGACGGGTAAATGTATTCTTGGGGAATATTGATACATTTGGTGAAGCTGAAGGTAATGGTAACGAAAACAAAAAATCCGGAATCAGGATGCAATTATGACCATTTTGCGATGAAGCAATATCACTAAAAAGCTGATCCTCTTCATTCTATCTAACTCTTTCAGAATACCATCTGCTTCAGAAACTCGACATTTCTCTAGCTGCACAGAAAACTGGCCTAAATAGATAGCACACGACGTAAACAAAGTAGTTTCAACTTCGAAAAAGAGTACATACTCGCAAGTTACGATTACATCGTAATCCGTACATTATAACAGCTTCTGCTTATAACTTAAACAATTAGCTCCAGAGCTAGAAGTAGAAAAATAAATATTGCAATGGCAATACAACCAATATGTAACACATCTTCAATCTCTAGTCGTATTGATTCATTACGTAGCCGTTATTTCAACCAAATTACATAAGTCGAGTACCTGTTAAATGTATACTGTTAAAGATATTAGCGTTATTCTTACACCAAATATTGGACTAAAATTGACGTTAGTTCCACTCAAGCAGCGAACAAATAATTAAATAACACTATCTTCTCGTAATTCAAAATAAAATCATGTCGTTTACAGTAATAGGTTCTCTTTCCAGAAGGACACCGATGTTTTGACGAAAGAATAAGGCACATGTCAATTATAACAGTTGAAGTAATTTATTTTAATCTCTCTCTTCCGCAATTTTATCCATTGAATGAATTTTTTCTATTGATTTTTTAAATGTTGTTAAGAATGGTGGATACGATTGCTTGAAGGTTTTGAGTGATATCGTATCGCTTTCTTTTCTTCAAGAAATAGAATCAGTAGAATAGAAAAATATATACGTTACGAAATCAAATAAATAAAGCGAATAACTGGGTTTTTACTGATTTTGGTCATTGGTCAAGCTTTCTGGAGTAAACTGCGAATTCAATTCACGCAGGCCAAAACTTTTCGTAAAATATTATGCACAGTTGAGTTTGAAAGCGCTAGTCATCCTCAATCAATTTCCGGTTTCGGATTTTCGTTGATCAAATCCACATTTTTGTAACCAAAATCTTACGTTTTAGTGACTTATTTGACTAGAGCGTGGTCCAAGTTTCAGGAAAACTTGGTTTCTGAGTCGTCGCGCGCCTCCTTGAGAGCTGGATCGGCATCCACTTCCATTCATACAGTGGGTGCAATTTTTGCGTTCGGCGGATTTCGACCGGCAGGTGCAGAGTTTAGATTGAAACTTCGTTTGTGAAACGGAATTTTGCCCTATCAGGGGAATTGGATAGTGTCATTCTGGTTGTGTCTGAACTTGGCTGGCTGCGACACTCCATAACCTTTTCGAGGAATCTAACCGATGTTTACCGCATGGTAGTCACCCCTTTCCCAGGTCCTAGTCCCGTAATCCGTCAGAGGTATATTTTTCATTATGTTGAATTCATCTTTCTACAACTGCTTATTGTTTTAGGGTTTTTTAGTTTACTTTTATTTTATAATAGTATTCTTGGATTCTACGAGGGTTTTTTAACCTCCTTGCTTGATCGAATGGTAGCTCCTTTTTTTTTTCTTTAATCTTGTAGCTAAACCGGGAAAGCTAGATACTGGTGTGTGATAGCCTAGCGGAAGTTGTAAGCGTTTCTGAGAGTATCTACCATAACTCTTAGGGTAGCATTTAAATGGGTCTTAGCTTTTAAGTAACCTAGTCATAATCTAGCGTAGCATCCCATTCTGGAATAGATGAACTTTCCATCAATCTTTTCACGACCACATTCGCCTTAAACTCTACTTTACGACTTAAGTTATGACAGCTTGCGCCACAATTCCAGATTAGGGCCGGTGACGGGTCCAGCCATTTAACAGTTGCGTCAAACGAAAAGTATTCTTTTAAAGACATTCTATAAAGGTTTTCTCTATTCCATTTTTCAAGAACAACACGACATTGGTGAAAACTAATGGCGGGCCTAAACCGTGTTATTTACGTTTGGACTGACCTAGGAACCTCATTTATGGCCAAATTTAACACAATCGCAGATATCATCTTTCAACATTCGGTCAAAACAATCACTCTTGGCAGAATAACCCGGCATGTAATGAAATACATATTGAAAACATTTCATAAAACACTAAGTAAGGTTACTGCTTTCGAAATGGTGGATTTATTCAAATATCTCCTAAATAATAGTTTTGTTATTTTTTTATGAAATTGAACACAGAATCACGTGATCTTACAAATATATCATTTAACCTCCCTTACCATTTAAAATTCTCGCACCTGCTATTAGATACAAAGGTGTACTTAATATCAAAAGTTGACCGGATAAATTTCAAGAATTTGATTCTTTGCTTTACAGACGTACTGTATGTTACTCTAAGTACCCCTCACCTAATGTATAGTTAGCGGCTTCCCTCACCAGATCCTACAGAATTTTTCATTTAAGCAGATATGTATTACCTAACTTACACCAAAATCTCTTTGTGTGCGCATAAATCACAAAGCATAAATCAGTGTTATTAATTTGCTTAATTTTTTAAATACAATATCTATAATTCATTTTTAATATCGTCGGTAATTAAAATTAATGACCTTGCAATATAAAACAGTCTCAGTCTCAGTCAATCATGTTATGGCTCCCAGTACGAGAAAATCTAGTCAGACCTAATCAACAACCAGTCGTGGAGAAAAACAACAAAACCTACTCATATCCGCTGAATCCACTTGTGTTGGCTTAGAAACTATGTGCCTACATACATATGTATATTAATACATTCATACACCTCAACTAACAATAAGTTGTATCGACTTCTTGTTAGTTTAAAACACACGTATATTACTGTTACACCAGAGCAGTAATTCTAAACCATATAATTATAATGCAATGACAATCTATTTCAAAGTAAAGATTTACTGCATTGGAAACCATTTATTTCTTTGAAGCTAGCTGACTGAAACGATTTAATACGAGTAATAATATTGCTGCAGGCAATTGGGAAAGTAATTGAATGTGCATGTCTATTCTATAAATACTAATTCATTTCTAAAAATAACAAACTCTTACGAAATGATTTTTTTATCCGCCTCAAATATACAAGACAACCTTGCTAGAGTAGAACACCTGCCTTGTTTATTTAACACTACAGTTAGGCACTAAATTTCAATGTAACACCGTTATACTATCTAATGAAATTTGTATTATAGTCTGAATACGTCATCAAACTAGTTTTGGGAGAGTGATATTAAATAGATCCGTAATACATATATAAACTAACTACTAAACAAATCTTGGCACAATCCCGCGTCAATGTTCAACATCCACGTAGTTAATTTATCTAAGAAATGTTAGAATAAATTTGCTACTTTCTACCAACGAGACGGTTTTTGTTATGCCGTCACTTTCTAATCCCAAAGCGATCGTCATTCACACTTCCTATATGTATGGTAATACCTATTCGGATTAAGAAAATATATATGAGGTATTTTCCCTCTGGAATCTTCTATTTGATATAAACTCTTGTAATCACGGAGTACGCAGAAATCGGCCTTGTTTCTGATAAACAATTTCTTAGCGTAAATTAAAAAATAATATATTTGACATTTATGATAATTCTTAGTAAACAGATTACGTAATAGTCAAAACTAGTTATTTAAAACATTAAAAACCACACAACGCTAAATTACGTAGTATCAATCTATAATTAGTGGTACAATATTTGTGTTATGTAAGAAACATGCGGTACAATGGAAACTGATCATTAACACAAGGATCTAGTTATAATTTCTTACTTGCCACAACTTACTGGGGTCCATCAAAATTCGCCACATTTGTTTCATAGTCCTGATGCTTTTTAATGCAATTAGTGCTTCCAGAAAAGAAGAAAATAAGAAAAGCGTTGAAGGCCAAGCACCTACGCCTTCGTGGTTCGAGGTGAACGGATGACCCCCTAACGTCCCTGCCAGTGAATCGAACAAACCGCGAAAGACTGGACGCATTCATTATGCAAAACTGCTCTCAACAGAAATGTTTTGTTGAAAAGCAAAACATTTTGTTGGATAATGTTTTTGATTGCAAGAAATGTTTAATTTGACAACAAAATGTGTTGCTTAACACCGTTGTTTATGCTGCTTGAAGGAAAAACACCTTAGTGCTAGTTGAAACAAACAAGATTTTACTTTTCTCAAAAAGTTTTGTTGATGGAAAGAGCATACCTTTTACCTAATGTTCTTGTGTTGGGTTATCCTGTGTTTTAGCCACCAATACAACAATGATCGATATAAGATCCAAGACAATTTAATAAATTAAATTACGTATATAATTAATATAAATATATTTTTTGGTAAGTAGTGTTTATCCTAAATGCATTACCCTCTGTATTGTTTCCTAATTTCTATACAGATTAAAAACTAAATATTATAGAAGATAAAAAGTCAATAATCACAAATTTAGAATTGTGCCTAGGGGCGCCATCGAATGTTTGTTCATGTCTGTGTGTCTGTATCTTGTGCTGTATTGTGTTTGAATGTGTTCTTTCTCTTTTTGCTGTTTTACGTTTGTTCCGAACGCCAACATTTGTCATTAGATTTGTTCCCATGATTTTCTAATGTATTTGTTTTTTTCTTGTGTATATGTAAGTTGCTAGGTAAAGATACAACAACGCATCTGTCAATATATATTTATATATACACAATTCGAGTTCTACCGCTTTACAAGCATCATTTTTTAAGTTTTCACATTTCAATCGTCAAACGTGAACACTCAGCCTACAAAATTCGTCAAAAGTGAAAACCCAGCCTACAAGATCTAACAGCGTTTGTCCTTGTTTGGAACTGTTGTAAAACGGTTTTGTTTTTGTTTCGTTGTGATTGTCAGCTTAAACGTGTTGCAGAATGATTCTGCTTTTCGTTTGAATATGTTCGCAATTCCTTAAGTGCGCTGTTAAATGTTTATTGTTGTTGAGCTATAACTATTGACTGCTTAATGATGTTTCAAAATGATTTTCTGCTTTAAGCTGTGTGCGGTACCCTCATTTAAACGTATTATGAAAACATTCCTAAACGCTTTCAATCAAAAACACTTTTGCTAAAAAATGTTTTTGATTGGTGATTGTTCGCCCAGCCTAAGCGTATATACATACATATGTACACATGGGGTCCATAGAGACCTCCATGATCGTAAATGATAACGAACACTATAAATATGTTCTAAATAATGTTCCAATATTAAATATTTTGAGCCCAAAAAAGAACTAAGTATTACTTTCCATTGCTATTTCTTGTAGTTGATTATTTTGTTTTGTTTACTCTCACTTACTCTCCGACTACTGTTGATAGGCTCATGTTTCATTACTAATGATAATTTCGATTAAGAAAGCGTCACCTTCGTTATCATAGCAAACTTACTTGCCCAGGCCTCGAATTAAAGAAAGCTGTGTATCCACTGGTTACTTGGCCTAAACGGAATCTTTCTTTTTATCGATTCACCCTTGCACCTCCCCATACAAAGTAGTAAACAGTTTAGCTTTTTTATAAGTAAAGAAGTAAATGATAAACATTTAAATATTTCTGTGGAACGAAAACACTGGTCATACACATGATGAGATTAATGCTGAATTGTTTAGGGACTAGTTTATAAATAAGTTGTTCGTAAACTTGCCAATGAATACAGTAATAGTTATCGACAATGCATCCGACCACAGTATAGATGTCAAGAAATAGTAACAACAAATTAGAAAAATGCAGATATCGTAACTCGGTATGTCCAAGCGAGATCGATTACACTTGGTGTGCAATATATGAAATATACAAAACCACTACTATAAATTATTTCATTTTTTTTTCATTACATTTTTGCAGTAAGTTTAATGACACTTTTGTTTAACTCTTAAGTTTAATTCTGGTATTTATACCAAATACCACTTGTAAAAGTATGTAAAATCAATTTTCCATTAACTGTATAACCAGAACTATGGAATAGCCCATAGTGTCTCTTTATAATATACTTAATTGTGCTAAGAAATAATATTCACTTGCAACTGTTACTAATCAGCTGCTATATAGTTTTAGTTCTAATAAAAAACAAACTGTGTACCCAACAGCATAGAACCTATTTTATTATCATGTTCCGCAAACGACTAGTAGCACGTTCGAGTCTTCTGATAAACATAAGGATTGACGCACGTAATTCATAAGCGTAACCGAAGATGAAAGAGTTACCAATAGTATTAACTAAATAAATTTCATAAGCGATAGATAGGCATATAAATGTCAAAGATCGTTTAGATTACCCTGAACTTATCTTTATAATGGATTTATAGAATCGAAAGCTAAAGTTGTTAGAAGTACTAGCGAATATGTTTACCATTAAACAAGGTCAGTGATTTTAACCAACCTCGTAGCTTAACAAAAATAGTTATCCTTCAAATGTTTACGCAGCATCACAAATAACGTTATTTTTCATGTATGTACATAATTGTGTTTACTATAAACGAGCACGTACGCAAAAATTACAACCGAAATTCCACTTCAATTGATATTCTAAACGCTTTTCTAAAATAATTATGTTCCAATAGTGACATCATTTTCGTATAGCATAAGTCTCGCAAATAAAATAGTTCCTATAAATACATGGACCGTTCATCACACACAGAGTACATACATATGTATGTATAAAAATTCATTAACATTCCAATTTTAGTACGGGGCTGAGTACAACAATGCAGTTATTACAAGTCAGTTTCATAAATAAATAGAAAATTAGAACAAATAAATTCACATAATTTATACAAGCACTACTAAGACAACTCAATTCCACTACAACACCTGTATTAAACAGAAGATGACCCTTAAGACCTATCCCAAAATATATAGAGACAGAAAATGTATTTTATGGTTAAACCATAAAAACGATTTGATTTCAGCTCTTAGTAATTGGTTTATAATCATAAGCAGAGTTGATCAGTTTGCGCCAATAGTACTACTACTACTACTATCGGAAACGAATGTACCATACATCATTCCAAATAAGAAAGGAGCGTTATTAGAGATAGGGTTTAAAATTAAACGCGTGTGATTGGCTAAAATCTATTGCACGTTTACACACAAAAATATACGTATAGTATTTGTCAAAATAGCATAAATGTCAGGAAGGTTACATTGTAGTTAGTTTTATGTGGGTATTGTTGGTTTTCTATTGCGATTGTTGGTTTTCTATTGCGATTGTTGTCTTGTTAACCTATCATACAAAATAGAACTTTTTAGAGCTCCTGAATTGTAATATTCATTTATTGAAGGTATTATTTAACTGTTTTGCTTGAATTTTTTTGTTTATGCAACTTATGTTTTTGATAAATTCAATACGTGAATATATAATTATGGACAAGGCTGCTGTCACAGGTCCCTCCAAAAACTCTAGGGGCAGGCATGTAAAAGTGGGCAAAGGTTGATGGCTTATAACGTCTACCTAAAACATAAAAATAATCGCTCTAAAACAACTGCTGTTCACCAAGCAGCGAATGAAGTCAACTGGAAATGTACGTTCCCACCAAAGAAACAGATATGCCAAACAAAATATGATAAATTGGACGAAGCACAAAAAGAGTGCAATTAGAAGACATGTGCATTCTTCTTTTGAGAAACGAGTTACCACCCTGTACAAAAATATTCAAGGTACATTTCAATTATTGATATTTGTGCTCTTCTAACTTATTTTTTATAGGCGATTCGTGCTGATGATAGTTTACCTATTATAAAACGAACTTCAATTTGGAGAATCTTCAAGAAACTAGGGTTCAAATGGGAAAAGCGAACACGAAACAAAATTTTAATTGAACGAGATGATATTGTTTTGTGGAGGCGCCGCTATTTATCTATATTACCTAGATGAAACTTGGGTGAATGCAGGTCATACCAAAAGTAAGATATAGAAGGATACCACTGTAATTAGTCGAAGACAAGCCTTTGTTGAAGGTCTCTCCACAGGTTAAAAGGATTCATCAGGGAAAGGAAAGCATCTCATTGTGCTTCACATTGGCAGTGAAACTGGATTTGTTGAAGGTGGGCTCTAATTATTTAAGTCCAAGAAAACTGGAGACTATCATGAAGAGATGAATAGTACTGTATTCACAGGCTGGATTCAAAATACATTACCTCTTCTAGAGCCTGGATTGTGTGATAGTCATGGACAATGCACCTTATCATTCATCTAAAACAGAAAAATCTCCTACTTTATCTTGGAAGCAAAATACGTTGATTGAATGGCTTCTAACAAAAGGAATTAGTGTTGAAGATCATTTACTCAAGGTCCCATTACTGGAACTTGTAAATAATATACCATCAGCCATCCAGTTCAATATATTGTGAATGAAATAGTAAGAGCAAATGGTCGTACAATTTTACGTTTACCACCTTATCATTGTAACCTGAATCCCATAGAACTTGTTTAGGCTCAAGTTAAACACCATGTAGTTGCAAATAACACAACATTTAAGTTAGACGAGGTGAGAACTTTACTGTTGGAAGGAATAAATCTTGTCGATAGTGATGCATGGAAAATAATGTCCAACATGCCATAAAGGAAGAGGGCAAAATGTACGATGTGGATAAGATTGTTGATGAAGTTGTAGACAATTTAATTTTTAATGTTAATCATTGGATCATCATCAGAATTTTCATTCCATTCAGATTCTGATCTTAATTTTGGAGTGAGTTTGCTAAATATTAATTTAAGATGTTCTTATAAAAAGTACAATGTGACTAATTTTTAGTACCTGTTAATGGCATGTAATGGTAAATGTACATATTTAAAGAACATTATGCATTATGTTTATAACGGTATTTATGTATTATAAGTAGGTATTATATCTAACAAGAAATTTTTATGAAACTGTCGTTCACAACTTTTGTAAACTGATTAAATAAATAAATACCCTTTGTTCTATTATTTTCATTACAATAAGCCTGAAAGAATAGAATATAATTCTGAAAAGAATCTAAACATTCATAAAGCATTAAATAGTAACTTTAAACAAGGAGAACCCTTCTCCAATTTATTCACGTTTTGTTTTATAACAAATTGCCTCGTTTACTTACTGAAATTGATCGATAATCTAAGCAATCTACCTCTTGACTAACCATTTCCTAATTTGTATATGCTTTTAAGTGTTTTATTAGTTTTCACAAAGAGATTATTCAATCAGAGTACAGTAAATTTAGAAATATAAATTTTGAATTTACCGCGGTTTTTGTTCATCGCAAAATTGCTCATGTGTGATATGTGCTGAGATTGTAGGCGTCATCTACTCCATTCTTATTTGGAATGGAGTATAGAATTAAATAACGTCGGGCTATACGAATACAGATAGAGTGAGATAGCTTCATACTGCACATTGAAAATTGAGAACGTGTATGCCGATGTTATTTTGTTCTAGTGCAACCGTTTCGGATAGTTTTAGTACTGTTGGCGCAAACTGAGCAATGCAAATAAAAATCGCTGCAGTATGCTTCCAAGATATTTAATTCCATCATTAAAGTTTCATCCATATATGGGTATCTTAATATGCCTTGACGTAAAAGTTCCAAAATTATCTAGGAGCTAACTTTGTGTATTCATACATGACAAATGTTTTCAACTTCAATGCGTCGAACGCCAACAGCGTTAACAATAACACTTTCTAACTTCTATTGACTCGATTATCTACTTAATATTAGAATATAATATCATAGTGATAGGATTACTCCTATTCGAACATATAAGCTTACATCCGGAAATTTTGCAAAACTTGATATCGACAATTTCTTTTAAATGGAAGAAAAGGTGATAGGTTAATAATATTCGAGGAAAATTTGCGAGTATTTGAACTAAAACATTCAATTTTCGACAAAAAAATTATATTTATAATATTTAAATTAACTTATCGAGAATCCAGTAGGTATTTCACTTAAATATATTATTTTCAACATATGATCAAAAATTCGAATAGAATAAAAATTGTGTTATGCTGCGTGCGGTTTCGAAAAATCGTGTTTTTTTTGTTTTTATCATTGATGTGCTATCACAGAGCAATAAAGCTCCTCCTGTGTCGCATCTGACAAAGACAACCAGGCGTGCTTCATCCACTTAGCATCGGCTTCAAGACAAAAATTGTATGATTGGACGCCAATAATCATCTCCGAAACTTTCACGATTCGTAGAATATTTGCACGCAGAAATCGCTATACTCAAGACTCTTTTGCCACTTGAGTAAGATTTTGGAGCCAAATTCCAAACAGTGGGAGTGAAGCTTCCATTGGCATTTTGCGCATAGCCTCCCAAGCAACCGTTTTTAATTCATCTCGGCTTGGTTCCTCATAAATCGTTCAAAAACTTCGTCCAAAAGCAGTGGCTTATGATGGATGGTGTCGAAGGAATCCGTACCTTTCCGACGCGGGTACACTTTTGCGTCATACAAAAGCGATTTCAAGCGAGAACACTGTGTCCTTTTTTGTACATGAACTAAAGACGGATATTCTTCTAACTGAACGTAAACACTTTCTAACGACATCTGTTAGTATAGTAGAGGAGTTATCGGGATATTATCGTCTAGAAAATTGGAAAACTCGATTTTTTTACATTTTGTTACAGTTTGGGGTTCTGAGAATGTGTCTCGAAAATATTAATTTGAAAATCGTAGAACTCCCAGTTAGAGAGGGTTAGGCTGCGGTGCGTTGAGGCGCGGCAGATAGTTATACCTTCGACTGTTATACCTCGACCATTGTGTCCAGTTTATCCGGTATACCGACCTGAGGAATTTTCCTCTCCATTGCTCCCATTAAAGACCAACACCCAGAGAGAAACGATCAATATACTGTTGAGCTCTGAACGGGATAGGCGTGCGTATTTCAAAAATGGATCGAAAAGGCAAGCGTGGTGGTCGTGAACGTAAGCTGATACAAAAAAAGAACATTTCAAGGAAATCGACACAATTTTGAAGCTGATACTGAGCATACCAGCGAAAAATTGAAAGATACTGGGGGCGACGACTTTTGTATAAACAGAGAACACGGTTATAGTATTCTCAAATTGTTTCCTGTCTCCTCAGCTATCAGTGCGCTTATCATGTGTAAAATGTGTAAATAAGACTTAAGAATAAGATAACTTTTAATGAAGCAAGTCCTGGTGGATTGAGCTTCATAATAGCAGTGAAGTGCAATTGTGGTGTGAATTATATAAGCTCAGGTCTTCTAATTGATAAGGCTAAACCGTCGAATAGTTTTTGCCATGCGACTCTTAGGTATTGGTATGAAAGGAATCGCTCTATTTTGTGGCATTATGGATATTTGTCAAGGACTCGACAGAAGTACATATTACGCCAGTCAGAAAGTATACGACACCGTAACGAAAAACACAGTCGAGGAGGAGAAGGAAGAAAACGCTAAGAGAGATAATCCTCCGTCGGAATTGTCTGTGTCCGGGGACGGAACTTGGAAGAAAAGACTTTTCTTCGCTGTTTGGCACCAGTACGCTCATTGGAATACACTCCAAGTTTTGGCAATCGCGCAATTTATGGAAAAGTAATTCTGACAGAGCGAAATATGAAACTTGGAAGAGTAATCACGATGATGTATGCACAATAAATCATAGCGGTTCTGCTGGTAAGATGGAAGTAGATGCGGTAAAGGAAATGTTCGCGCGATCAGTCGAAAAATTCCAAGTCAAATATAGACGATATGTAGGAGATGGGGATAGTAAAACCTTCAAAGCTCTTGTAGATGCTATGGTATCTGGTAAAGACTTTATCATTGAAAAAAAAGAGTGCGTATGCCATGTATAAAAACGTATGGGGACGAAATTACGTAATGCGAAGAATAAGAACGAAGGGCATCGATGGGAAAGGATCTGGAAAATTGGCAGATATAGTCATAAATGAGCTTATTACGTATTACGGCTTAGGAATACGCAGAAATGCGGCTTCAGTACCAGAGATGAAAAAGGCTATATGGGCCACATTTCACCGTAAACGATCGACCGAAGGCCCCGAGAACTAGTGCATATGGCGTAGAGCAGAAGATGCAGGAACATTGGATAGTTTCACACATAATGAACCACCGCTGAGCGATGCAGTTTTGGAAGTCATCAAGCCTATTTATGAGGCCTAGGCATCAAATGATTTATTTTAGCAATGTCTCGGAGCCTTCACCCAGAACAACAACGAAAGCTTGAACTCAGCCATATGGATGTTAGGCCCAAAACATTTGCACAGGTGGCAAACATACCGTAGATATCGCTAATTATTTAGCTGTCGTCATTTTTAATGAAGGGTTCAGGCAAATCTTAAAAATCATGGATGTGTTAGGAATCAAAATCGACCCTAACGCGAAACAATACGCAGAATACAGAGACAACGAACGTATAGGAAGGCACGTACCGCCAGAAGAGAAGCGAATGCGGCACAAAATTTTGTTTATGAAGCGAGAAAGGTGGTCTCTATGGTCCCGGTACAGCTAATTAAGGGTAAGTTACTCAAATTAGTTATCTACCGTAAGTTCAGCTGTATCAGTGCTAAATGTATGGCAAACTTTAAACGCGTTTTTCTCGGAACGACATTTTTTAAGGCGGGCGCTCGTTTTTCTCAAAAACTATTGGACCGATCGACTTGCGATTTGCCACGCATATTGAAGGCACCTTCACTTATGGTTGGAACTGGGATTATACTGATAGCTTGAATATTTTATTTTCACCCTGATATTTTGTTTGAAAATTTTCCGGAAAAATTTAACTTTGATTTTCAAACAGCTGCAATTTCGATACAAATATTCGTACTTGCTTAGTTCTAGTTTAGACGATAATTACAGCTAATGCTCGATAACGTAAATACCCGATATAACATGCGCTAATGTGAACACAAAATTCGGGGGATAGGATTATAGGGAACGCTCGATAACGTAAAGGTACTGCACTGTAGTTCGATACCTCGATAACGTAAACAGCACGCAATTTCCGATCGTCTACGAATAACTTCGAGCGTTACAAATGCGTTACAAGTTACCTATAAAAGGCCCAGTTTGATCAATCCCCGAATTATCAAATTATGTAGGGGAGTCCCCGATTTATGTAGCATATATCCATATTTGAACTTAATTGGATACATTCCCGGGATAACTCATTGCTATAGCAAACACAGATGCTTTTAGTTGCGTATACATACATATGTAGTTTTGATTTTGCAAAAGTAGTCTTAATAACAACTTTGTTGGCTAAGATTCGTTCTTTAATACTCGATTATAAAACGCTATTTTGATTTATTGTTATCCTTAGTCTTTACAAAAGGTTGTTCAAATATTTTTTGTATTTTGTTTTGGCGTATTAAAGGTTTCTTTTAACCTTCCTATACTCACGTCCAAATGAAAGACGTATACTATACTATATAAGTCGGTCTCACAGGCCGTATGCGTGAGTATAGGAAGGTTAATAATCTTCTTGTTAATAATCGCCTTTGCTAATGCAAACATTTCGATAATGTGAAACACCCTTGGTCTGAATTAGTTCACGTTATCGAGCGTCTGCTGTATATTCATATAGTTTGGAAAAAGAATGGTTATCTTGTTTCAGACGACTAGGATCGCTGCAACCCATCCGCCCGATTGAACTAGCGTCTCACGCCGCGACCTGCGTAACAGCGCATAACTTGTACAGATTTCCATAAAGTATTTCTTAAAAATTTGTGTTGCTAGTTGAAACATGTCTCCGTATCCATAAAAAAACCGGCACTGTAGGTCTGATATTTTTCGCAAAATTAATTCCTAAAAATTACTTACAGAACACGCTTCTAGACGATAATACCCCCTTAAGAGATCAAAAGGTAAGACATTAGGCTGTATCTTCCCAGCAGGTATTTATTTAACGCAGGTAGTCGTTTCGGAGATGTACGACGCGCTTGGGAAATAGCTCGAGATTTCAAGGTTTCCTTTTTCGGCTAATAAACTTTTTGCCCTATATTCTAGAAGGTTCAAAGCATCTATTACGCCAATAAAAAAATAATCCATTTTTTGAAAAAATTACAGAGGTGTTACCCTTTAACTCATATCTAGCGCATCATTGCCTATCCTCAACCTCTCACCGACGCTACGGCTTGTATCATATCTCCTCGATCTATAATTCTATGATGGTTTAGTCGCCACTCGCGCAATTTATTTCCTCTGGTTCTTTCTGTAAACATGCGTCCTATTTCACAATGCTAACCGTAATTTCATTGCTATTTTATATATCATTAACTCGAAGAAAGATTCAATTAAATTAGCTCCAAATACGTCTTTCAACAAACAGGTTGTCATCCTCAGTGGAGAAAAACACAAAGCAAAGAAATCGTTGCTTGTGAACCATGATTAACAATGGCTCTTGCAAGACCAACACTTCATCATTTCACAATCGATAGCTTGGTATCATTTTTGGTATCAAAACCGTCTACTGAATTTTTGGCTCGACGGTATACTTAAAATGGCATTATTTTGGAAACATCTAATGAAACTATCTAGTCAATCGTAAAAAAGTGTTCTTGAAGGATAACACTGAACTTCACTAATCTAACGCAAAAAGGTGGATGTGAAAGAACAGGGAATTTTTCCTCACTCTCCATGTATTTACGAAGTCCTTGTCTCTTCTCCCTTATGTTTTTTGGATACGTCATATAAGTGATTATCTCTGCATGTTGTTGTTTAATTGACCTAAAAGTGGTAGAGGAGAGGATATTTGAATGACAAGTACATAGGTCCATGATACATACATACATATACATACGTAAAATTTATAATAATTCCATGTTTTGTACCTACAAAAGGAACATACCAAAAGATTAAGTCAAAACAAAAAAGGTTAAAACTTCTTGTAAAAGCGTAATGGATTCTGTTTGAAATATTTCCCGCAAGTTCTCACGTATCTATGCCACTTTGGGCGGGGCATACGTAGTACTACATACCAACGTCTGTTCACATCGATAAAGTTTAGAATGAAACAGAAACAGATCTGGTTTACAATATCAAATTTAATGATTGGCATACCAAAATATAGCATATAAAACTAAACGACCCTACGTTTCTTGCTTCGTGAAATATTGAATTTTATAAATGAAGCACAATAACAACGTGGGTAACATTCAATAATGTTTCCAGTTCATTCACGATTTCGGTATATTTAAGATATATGTATGTATATGTAACGTGTAAAAGAATAATGAATGTGATATATTATAATATATATTTAAAACTGAAATTTTACATTCAAATATTATTATTTGAATATACACGTCTATAATCGATTTAAACCATCAAAATGCGAAATGCGGCCTAACTCGGACATATAATACGTTAGGAAGAGTTTGAAGAGTTGAATTCCAGCTCACTGAGGGGAAATTCAAGAGAAGGAGAAGTGTAGGCAGAAAGAAAACGTCTTGGCTTTGGAAAAGAATGCACCGGAACAGATTGAAACACATTAGTTCCAATTTTATTTATAAACGTTGTTCTATGAAATTGAAAAGCTTTTTAAAATAAGGAAAGTTTTAAAAAGTTACATTTTAACACAAATTAGAACGCAACCCTCATAATTTGTATCAAGGTAAGCTAGATACAGTAAATACGTTACAATGAATGAGAACAAACCGTAAGAATGATCCACCCAGAAACACTACGCGATAGAGTAAGAAATGACAACTTACTAACATAAGGTCACCGCCAACAGAATGAAACATTGAAAAAATCATGTAACAAAGATGGACAAAATCATATTAGCAGGAAAGGCAGCAGAAGACATTCTCACACAAAAGAAGTGTGAAGACAGGAGCGCACTCTATAAACTAACTTTCTCATGCCCGATTCATCATGCGCCATCTTTTAGTTTGAGGTCTTTGAAATGCCTATGAATGTCTCCAGTCTTGTAATGTCGCATGTTAATCCCCGTTACTCTATCGGCGTACAGCTTCAATCTTTTTTGGAGCGACTGCTGTCCTGGATGAACTTGTCTTAAGATCATTGCCGAGACTGATGTGTCCACGTTGGATTTCGCATTATCGTGTGATACATTTCTCGATTTAATTCCACTTTTTCTGGCCACTTATCAACTTTAAATATTCAGTGCGGCTAAAAACATTCGATAGCTCAATATTGGCACTGAAAGTTTCATTTGTGACAGCTATATGCAACTCTAAAAGGACATTACTCGTAAATTTTGTGTTCGTCGCTAAATAAATGGTAAATATCGGCCTCTGGAAAATAGATTCATACCTCAATCAGGATGACTCACGATAACCGTGGGTTTTGGAGGGATCCATACGGTTAGTATCTGAATCAGTTCTGATAGTCCTTAGTCGTTCCTAAAGATTATAATCTAGCATTTACTTTCAGTTTAGAACGGGACAAGTTTTCGACGAAAATATGAGCAGAAAATTTCATGATTGAATGTATGTGATGCAATTCCAATCTCTAGTGCAATTGCTGAGTAGTAATTGATACATTCTTTAGGGTCATGCTAAAAAAATAAAGGTGACATTACTACAAGGTCTGCAGAGCTGCTTCATAAGAAACTTAATTGCATAGGTCGTTGGATTATTATTTTAGCTCTCATATTTGCAATCTATCTATCATATGTTGTCAAAGATTATGAGATGTGCCATTCCTAAACCGAAGTCACTTTTTGATTCTTATCTTTATTACCAACATTTTTATATATCTAGGAGAGGAATGTACGTTTTTAATTATCGACTACCTACATACATCATATTAACCAGTCCCAATGAGAACGAAACTAGAATCTGCGGTTAGGATCAGTTGTTAATGAACCATAATTTCCTCCCCCTCAGTAATTGACACATAGAATTTGTGGTAGTAGTAGTGTTAGTAAGCCGTTCCAGTTTTATTATAAAGCTGCCTAAAAACGATCTCCAATTTATTAAATCGTTAGAGAGAGTCATCTATATATTTTTCTTTGAATTATTATTTTAGTTTTCGTATTTCAAAATAGTCCTCTCTTTTCCGATATAATTATTGCTAATATTTAATTTTGTGTCAACAACCAAATAAAGTCCAAAACAGGTAAAATGCAAAGAGACAATACCTACGTCAATAAAAACTACACTAGGCGCCTATATTAACCTCAGTATTATGTGAATTACGCAAATGCTAATTTTAACGTTATTTACGCAAATGACACAAGCTTTTTACTATCGCACTTCATATGGTTTTTGACAACTCAGTGTAAAAATTCTACCTACATTACACAGTATGGTAAGACTGAATGCTAAAGAATTTTAAGCGTATACTCAAGGTCAACGTGTATTTTTAGAATATAATTATACTGGATTTTGTCCGGTTCGGTAGAAAGTGAGCGACTGGTTTAATGAATGTGTTTTATGCAACCCCAAAAACTCTGTTACAGGATCAAAAGTAATAAAAGTAAATAAAATCTCTGTATCAAAAATTTTCTTAATTCCTGTGAATATTCATGGAAGCTGTAAGTACGTGTAAATACGATTTACATACACAAGCATTCCATAACCCATGGCACCTGAAAACTGTTTATTCAGTAATTGGAACATGCATGTAAACTTCATTGTTGAATATACGCAAGAATTGAATTACAAAATATGCCCACAATGTGTGTGCGTATACTGTTACTGATTATTGATGTACATACATACGTAGTTGGAAAATCCGAAGTATAAACACATACATACATACTACTAGCACCATTTTTCGGAAAAAAAAAATTGCATTATATTCTAATTCTGCCACATTTTTTATGATGACAGGTGATTAATTTCTGTCAATAATTTTAAGTTGTTTAACAACTGATTTCTTGCAACGCTTTGTTACAGTTGATGAAACCTGACTTCACCACTATGCTCCTTAGTCAAAACAGCTATCTTAACAGTGGACCATCGTTGTAACCCTGACACGAAGAAAGACAAAACCTCTCGTTGTATTTTCTTTCGGGACTGTTCATCTCCAGCAATCAGTTGCTCTATTTTTAGCCTATTTAAACTATCTTCTTTCTCCAGTGCTTTGATAAACTTCCATATAGATGGGTGAGCAGCTTGTAGTGTCGATGAAAAACTGTTATATCACTCTTCTATGGCATTATTTGTACGGGGAACATCTGCCACTAACTCGTGCACATTCCATAAATTCACAGTATAAAACGCTCTTCGGTGCCCTCGTCTATCAAGACGGCCTATCCACGTATCTGCGAAGTAATTTAATAAAGGAACTAAAAATCTTCATTGTCAGTGTAAAAGTCGCTGTTCATAATAGTTCATAATATAAGCTGTTCATAAGCGTCATTAACATGATTTGGTGAGACAAAAGCTAAAGTTGGTAAACTGTCATGAATGTAAACATGTATTAACAAATGTCGAATTGTCGTATGTGTCAAATTCTCGTATGCGTCGAATTGTCAGGTGTTGCATAGACGACGACGTTTTAGCACGTCGAATATGCCGCACCCAATACACGTGACACCCCCTTACCCATCCTGTTCACCAGATCTTCCCTTGCTGGAGAGATATCGGGCGATTGATGAACTTATTGCAACAACCGAGAAATATGTTGAGGATCTTAAAGACGGGCATTACAAAAATGGCGTAATGACACTTCAGTATCATTTGTCCAAGTGGGTTAAAGTTGAGGGGAATTATGTTGAAAAATAATAAAAGAACTTGGAACTCTTAAGTCATTTGTTTCACTTCCCGTCTAATCATCCTCGTACATATAATATGGATATTATTAGCATATACAGTGTACAACTTGAATTTGGTTTTGTAGCCTTGTTTGGAGATACAATCATAAGTATATTGTTGATATACTTCATTATTAAAACTTCATTCAATTAATTACAAATTGCGTTTTGAATAAATTATATCCTCACTCCTCCACCGATTAGAATTGTATAGCTAATTTCAATTCGATAATTTTATTTGAACCTCATAATTATAGACTATAAGGTAGCTCGGCTTCCATTGATATTACTTACATATATGTATGCACATATCCCCTTTTTCTTATTCATTAATAACAATTTTCTTCTACGGATTAACGTCTTCAATTACACTCAAGTTCTGAAATAAATATGTTTTATACTCCTTGAATAGGCAATTCCTGGAAATCCCTTACAAATTGTGTGAATGGGTCGTCATGTATGTATGAATGTGAATGTGAGCTAAATTTGTAGTTACGTATTTACGCTTACATTTTACTCAGATAATCTATAAAAAATAAAACTTTGTTCCAAAATTCAGTCGACAATGACCATCAAGTGCCGCGTTGTTATATCGCTATTTATTCTTCGATCCCTGTATTGTATGGTAAGGAGATGAAACGTATAGTAGATCCTAAAATGCCAATTTATTCGAAGATCTGTTGGTTCAAATATCTTATTCATTTACAAACAATAATTAATATGATAATAATATGCAAATTGTTCGCCTGCATACCTTGCACAAAATACTATTTAATTATTGGCGCAAATATGTGCATAATAATCGTATGGCAACAGTTTGCATTACGAAACCGGCAACATTATGCAAAATAACGAGATAAGTAGCATCGTTCTATGTTGTCGAACTGGTATAAAAACTAAAATAGTTTTTCCAACATTAACTTACAAACAAAAGAAATTCAAACAAAATATAAGATATAGAAACCAAAACACAACGTCTCTGTAGATGTATATAGATAAACCTAGAAATATTATCTTATTATTATCATTACGCGATCCCGAAACTCACATTGTAATTCACAATACATTGCATCTTCGTGTGATTATGTAATAGATAAATCAACACTAAATATATGGCATTCGAGTAGAAAGCTTTTAACAATAGCCGCGAAAAAAGGAATTAATAATCACGCAATAGCAATTTACAGATACATAGCAACGCTTTCTAATAATAAGGATAAACGACCTTAAATGGCTTCAAACAAGACAATTGCCGAGCGTAAAAGAATAACCAGTACCGTCTGTGTTGCAGCTGCCTAGTTGGAGTTATCACTATGGCATAATATTTTAAAATAGTGTATTATTTAGGAGGCAACGAATACTAACATGTTTATATCAGCAGTAGCAGCATTGATCCAGAACCTAGGAATGCAAAATCTGAAGATAGTTACTATATAAAATTAATGCAAAGCAGAAATTTCCTTCAACGTGATCCGATAGCGCGAAATCGTCGATCGCCTAATATTTGAATATAATCGTGATATATTTAGAATATCTTACATTTACAATTTCACAACTACATACGAATATAGAATCATGTAATTAGCATTAAACCAATGTCCTCCATGTGACTTAAACAATAGCCTTTTGACAACTTTCATTACTTATTTCTTCCTGTTTTTGCTTTCTGTTTCTAAGACTACAAACAAACCTGAATAAATTAGTCAAATATGTATTTGGAGTTTTCTAAAATCGATGCAGTAAGGTGTAAATAACATGATTCAGATTCATTCTAGATATCCCTACCCCTATCTTTTTAAGAATACAAGATTTTGTAACAGGAAGAAATAAAAAAAGAACTCCACAAGAGTAACACACGGCGGATGAGATCTTTATGACTCGTATAAAATCCCGACATTCTCTTTTTTCTTATTAATATTGTTGGACGCCGAGTTAATAAAAAAAATGACATCAGATGGCTACTAACTTTATATAAGGTATATAATTGTGAAAAAGTGTAAACAAATACATCGAGCAAAATTGATAAAAAATGGTTTCCGGACAAAAAAAAAAGCCGAATGAATATAAATAATTTTCACAACCAACTAGGAATGAAATTTTTGATGAATCATTACCCAAATTCACAGTTGCAATTTATAGATAAACTTGCCAAGTTTATAATGTAGGTGTGAATACCTACAAGTGAATGTGTATGGGTACAGCATTCACGAATGTGTGGCTTGTTAACCATTCGGTTTAATCTGTTTCCCGCATGCGTAAATAAAAGTCAAATGGGGAATCATTCACATTGGTTGTTTTATTACCGCTGTTTGTTTGTAATATTAATGTAGTAAACAATTTAAACGAACTTTTTATTTTAAATTATTTTTGGGGTTGATATTCAGTGGTGGTGTACAGAGCGCGTGCGTACTTATTTTATATTTCCGTAAAACAATGGCCAGATCAATCAACGGTCCATTTTACACAACTTAAAAATATGTTTATAAATCTATCAGAATTAATTCCGAGGATAGTAGTCAAGATCAAGAATACTAGTATTATGATAAGCGATTGTACGTTTAATATAGTATAATGCATTGCAACAGTCTCGGCATATTATGAAATCAGATTCTATACTGTTCTACACTAAATAGCTATTTATGCATCAAGGAAGATTATAACTCCGGGAGAGCTACGTAATCCATCCTGGAAGCATTTGGACCGAGAAATGGATGTCGTTTAATGGGTGCATCTGGTAACCCCAGTGATGCATAGGTTTTATTAACCACTTGAAATAAAAAACGAGTAAAAAATATGTAGTTTGCATAAAAATAAATATGAAAAGTATTAGACAACAGACAATTTTTGTTTGAGTTTGTAAATAAATAAATTTACAACACAAATATGACAAAGAATATGAAGTTTTTCAACTATAGTGATGGTTAATAAGAAAAAAAGTATCACCAGTAAATGAGCAACACTATTGGCATACTTGCAACAATTGATAAACTAAGTTTTTGCATATTCTAGCTCATGAAAATATTAATTTTGTTATATGTAATTAATAGGAAAATCTGGTTCTAGTGATAATATAGGATAAACCAGGCACTACTGGTTTATATAAAGTAGTAGTGGTATTGGGAGTTTTTGGCAGTTTAAGAAGTTAAGTCTGTTTACTGTGGCACAAAGTTATGTAATAGAACACAGTATTCATTTAAAAAGAAAACGTTTCCAATATGATTACAAGCGCAGTTTTGCTAATTTTAAACTTCCATCTAATAAACAATCAGAACCTACACGATCATGTCCGATTGTAAATAAAAACATAAAAGTGTATGAAAACACGTCTTCCAATTCTATTAGTTTTTCTGTAAAATTTGATAACTGTAAAGAAAATAATTTGTAATTCTTTTTATTTTGTTTAAATGTTCTATTTTCGAAATAAAAGTGATTAACATGGTTAAAAAAGTAAAAGAATATTGACGTATGAGGGAGTAATGAATTCATAATTCCCGGCTGTTATAGATAGCTTTATGTATCCTGTATTCAAGGCAGTATACTTAAATAATAACAAAGTGATAAATAAGAGATTCTATTAGATTAGGAAAGACATTCATTTTTTGGGTAAAATATTATCGGACAATATTTACTCTTAAGGTTATGGGCCCTGATAAATCAAATGCTTAACACGCGTTCACTTTGTGAATACATATTATTCTTCATACAAACTGAATTCTTCATATTCTTACAAATTTTACATGTTCAATGTTGAAGCAAGATATTGTTATACATTTTGCTTAATTTTACCAATTATTATTATTATAGTCATCAATTACTTAATTACTTAACTCCCTACAAAAGGACCTACTAATTGAGGTACGTTCATTTGGCAGCTTTGATTGCACCGTACTTTTTGAGTGCTGCCTAACAGGCGTACCCCATTCAATAGGTCGCTTTGTGGATGGGGCACTCGTGATCAAAGTGTATAGATCTACTACTAGATTATGTGAGAAAGTTTCCCCATATTTTTGCATGTTCGGTGGTGTCTACACTCAATCTGACGAGGGCTACTGCGCGTTGCAGAACCTGTCGACAGCTGTATTGAACAACATCCATCTATCATCTATAACAGAAGACATTATATTACAACATTTGAAACGAGCCAAAGATAGCCCGCTGAGTGGTGTGGACGCGGTTCCTAGTTTTATTGTTCGTGATTGTGCCGCAGTGTTTGTGAAACCTTTATACTATATATTTAACAACATTTTGAAGACGTCGGAGATTCCGCACATTTGGAAAATTTCGCGTGTGTGTCCTGTGTTAAAATCTGGTAAGCCAGACAATGTATATAACTATAGACCTATCTCCATTTTATATATTATAATTTTTCTAAAGTGTTCGAGTCTATACTTTGCCACCACATATACAACTTTCTTCAGCATTACATCTCACCGACTCAGCATGGCTTCATGGCGAAGCGTTCCACAGTTACCAATCTCAGCTGTTTCACTCAATATGTATCCGAAACACTGGACAAGCAAGGCCAAATTGATGTAATATATACAGACTTCCAGAGGGCGTTTGATCAAGTTGACCATTACTTACTTCTATGGAAACTTCAGACCAGTGAATTCTCACCATCGTTAGTAGCCTTATTGAAGTCATACCTGTTTCGGAGGGAGCAGTACGTGGAGTATCTTCATGTTAGGTCTGATAATTTTTATCCCTCTTCTGGTTTGCCACAGGGTTCAAATCTTGGCCCGTTGTTATTCATGATTTTCATAAACGACAACAGTACCATTATTATCAGTGAGCATTTAATATTCGCAGATGATCTGAAGATATACCGTCGGATCGAATCTGTAAATGACTGTCTCGCTCTGCAGGGTGATTTGATTGAGATCTGTGATTGGTGCAGACGTAACCACTTGTATCTTAACATCAGTAAATGTAGCATCGTTTCCTACACCCGGAAAAACAATCCTATCGAGTTTGACTACATCTTGAAGGATATGCACCAATAACTCTATAGACTGCGCGGGGTTATTGTGTTGTTTAAATTTCAATGTTCCTAGGCCAGAGTCGCGCTACCGATTTAAGTTTTATTGCACTGCGTGTAGAACCAATATTTTAGTTAGGTCTCCAGTTCATATTGTGTCATAATTTTAATGTCATATCACATTTGTGTGATATTCATTACGACTCTTTTAAAAAGCATATCAAAAATGATTATTGATTCATACCGGTTTTTTTGTTATTTGTATTCATTTATACTTTCTATTTTATATGTTTAATCTAAGTTTATTTGGTTAGTATTACCATTTTTTCCTTTTTTGTATCTGCTTACTATTTATTTAGTACTTATACTAAATATTTCCTGTACTTACGTTTCACCTGTTGGGAATAAAGGAATTATTATTATTATTATTATTATTATTGTTATTATTATGTGTACCAATGACATAAATTATTAATAAATAAAAAAAGATAGCCGAAGATTTGTATAAGTAAAGTAAACATTTACGCAATTTGCTAAGTAGTTTTGGAAAAATACAACGTCTGAATTTATCGGTAAATAATTCGGCGATTACAGTGAATAAAAATCTTTCGTCAACAAGGTTATCGACAACCAAAATTAATTGTTGATAAATACGACTAATTTATAAGGTTGAGATGATCTAATTGTAATCATGACATTCTTATTAGTAGTATACAACGTTCATCGGCAAGAAGTTATAAAAGTTATAAAATCTTTAAAATTAATACAAATAAATAGTCTGGCAAGATATACTAACGTCCCGTGAAAGAGCATGGTGTTCAAAACAGAGTGTCGGAAATCCTGTATCTTAATTTTCACACCCGGTTGCCGCATACCAATCCACTCAGATGGTATAGAATGACATGCATTAAGTATCCGCTATTATTAGTCCCTTGTTCACAATAAACGCGGGTGCTCAAGTTACTGCTCCATTACATTCTTCAATTAGACATAGTAGGAATAAGACATCTACTTGTTATAATAATTTAACTTCAAAAATGTGATTTATCTTAATTCCAAAGTTATTTTTGAATATCTATTTGTTTATATAAACTTAGTGTTCTTAGTAATCAAATTAAAGCAACACACATACGCATCATAAGTTGAAATGTGTGCACTGACTACCAATGTAATTAACATTCCAATTATTGGCATCAGCTAACAAGATTTCTTTTGAATTGCTGATCGATCAGAAATTATTTTCAATACTATACAAAAGCACAGTGAAATCCATCTATAATGGACTCATTAGTAATAAAAATTCGCCGGTAATGAATCAGTTATACAATGGAAGCTAGATGTTAGAATCAAGGATGTTATCAATCGGTCCGAAACCACATCATATAAAATTACTAAAAAATAATCCTATTATTATAATCAGACTTCAGCTATTATGATAGCTCCTTGAACTGATATCAAAAAACAAGAGCCGCCTGGAAGCTTTATCGTGATGTTCAGTACATGGCAACAAACTTAGAAAAACCCTAGGATTATGAAAATTATATTTGGGAATCAATAAATTGAAACAAATAACGGACAACAGTTTATGAACTTTTCAAATAAATTTTACGTTTTAAATAAGTTGTTAATAACATAACTAGTTTTAGATAAATATAAGTACGATCTATTATTTTGTCAAAAGTTGTGTTCATTAACCCGGCGTCGGGAGGGGAGAGGGGGAGGATTGGGTCATAATTACCCACTTATTAAACTCCAGATATTTCATTATATTTATGAAAAAATATAAAATTTTGATTAGATCTAACTTTATGAAGGAACTAAAACGACTTTATTAACAAAAACATATTTATTTTTATTTTTTAACAAGAAAACATTTGACATTAAAAAAGTTAACAAAAGTAGCGTCCTCTAGCTTAAATATAAAAAACTGTTCTTTCTTTTATCAGCCTTTCATTTTTATGAACTTAACCAATTAATATTTAGAAAACAATAACAAGAAGTAACAATGGAAGTAGTTATTAGCAACTAAAAATAGTATCAGATACGCAAAATACATATGATATACATGGCGCAAAATAGCTTCATTGATTGCGGGAATGGGTCATAGTTATCGTTTTTAACTTTCAGCACGTATTAACTCGAAGTGCGATCGCCGTCCAACTGATTTGGAATTAAAAACGTTTAGAGATATTCAATATCTCTAGCTATTGAGAAGAGCGTAGAGAAGAGAAGTGCAGTTTGAACACCACAATCAATTCGAACAGTGCTGGGTAATTTTAGGCCCATCCCCCCCTCTCCTCCCTCCCCGACGCAGGGTTAATATATTCTTTTGTATCTTCTGCTTGATATTATTAACCGGTTACTATCATCAAAAGTTATAGGTCTCATAGTGATGATAATAAACGTCCTTCACTGTATTTGTTCCTTCAAATTAAAATGTTGCTTCACTACAAGCGAGAGCATTCTATAATTCTTCTCAGCGCATGGAATACAAATAGAATGACCAATCATATATTATTAGTAAATGTGCACTGCCGTAGTGTCTGTTGATAAACATGGTGTTTCACTTATTGTTAGTTATTTAAATCAGTTAAAATACATGCACTTTTACAAATAGTCATGTCTAAACTTAAAAGTCGTGCAGTTACGGTGCACAAAAAATTTTCAATTCGAAGTAAAATTTAATAGTGGTCGCTCCCAAGTAGAAGTATGTAAAAATGACTATGAGAAAATCTACTGTTAGAATGTCGCGGATAAATCATAAGAACATTACCACTTTTGCGGATGTAAATGCTATAGCATGATTTTCATTGTGATGCAGAAAGTTAATGAATATATATATGTATAAATGTATATATATGTATATATGTATATATATATATATATATATATATATATATATATAAGTAATATGATTGGAAAACCACTTCCCACCATTTGAAGACGCGTTTCGCGGTTTACCGCTCATCAGTGCAACTTTTGTCAGAAGTAGTTTCCATTATCGACTTACGTCTATAAATAGTAGTATGCTTGATGTTTGTACATATGAGAAATTCAATTAAGGAATTCCTCAATATGTATCAAACGTGCGTATTTTGCAGTTTCTACTCTACACGAGTGTACAACTATTTTTCGTACACCCTCACGCAGAGCTGCTGTTACGCTTATTCGGGTAACCCACCGTGGAAAATGTGATAAGTAATATGATTGGAAAACTACCTCCCACCATTTGCAGACGCGTTTCGCGGTTTGCCGCTCATCAGTGCAACTTTTGTGAGAAGTAGTTTCCATTATCGACTTACGTCTATATATAGTAGTATGCTTGATGTTTGTACATATGAGAAATCCAATTAAAAAATGCCCCAATATGTATCAAACGTACGTATTTTTGCAGTTTCTACTCTACACGAGTACTACGAGTACGAGTAACTATTTTTCGTACACCCTCACGCAGAGCGGCTGTTACGCCTATTCGGGTAATCCACCGTGGAAAATGTGATATAGACGTAAGTCGATAATGGAAACTACTTCTCACAAAAGTTGCACTGATGAGCGGTAAACCGCGAAACGCGTCTGCAAATGGTGGGAGGTAGTGTTCCAATCATATTACTCATCACATTTTCCACGGTGGATTACCCGAATAGGCGTAACAGCAGCTCTGCGTGAGGCTGTACGAAAAATAGTTGTACACTCGTGTAGAGTAGAAACTGCAAAAATACGCACGTTTGATACATATTGGGGAATTCCTTAATTGGATTTCTCATATGTACAAACATCAAGTATATATATATATTCATTAACTTTATATATATTCTGCATCAGAATTAATTTTTTTTTAAATCGTTTGTTTATTTTTGCAGCTCACTGAAATTTTTACTATCAGTGACAGCAAGAATGATTGTAAGATCAATGGCAAAAGCAAGAAAATGCAGGTAACTAATGCTATCTATTTTTCTAATAAAGCATGTGAGTAATATTCCAATTAGTGGTTCAATATGAAGAACTAAAACTGAAGAATTAGCAAGAATGATGAATTTAAATGAAGTAATGGGAGACTTAATAGTTCAAACAAGAAACACAACATGGAAGGACATGTGGGAAGCTAACTGTACATATTACAAACAACTGGATCAAAACAGAGAAATACAAAACTTAAAGAATATAGAGGACAGTGATATGCAAAATAAAGATAATGAAGAAGAAATAATAGTGACAACTCAAAGAGATTCATGATCCACACAAAAATTACAGCACTATTTTGAATAAGAAAATGTAGAGGAAAACCTTTGTTCTAATTTAAATAAAATGCAAGAAACAATATAAGAACATTGAATAAATGTCTTCAAAAGGAAATAACATACTTTTCACTGCTGAATTCACATATGTATGCTTGTTTTCTATGTTAAATATATTTTCTAATGCATTATTTTCTATTTCTTTAATTTATCTAACAATAAGTTTAATTCAAATTTCGGAGATGGACACTAATTTGTAATGTACAAATACTCTGGGACCATACAGATTGTAGTATATACAGGTATATATTTGATTATACAAACCAACCAGAATCAAATTGGAAATATTTCTGTTATTCATTATCATATATTACTATAAAACTGTATAAAAGAAATTAATAACAGTCACTTACATTTTACTATATCTTGTATGTCGTGGGCTCAAGTTTGTATTAAAATGGTCACTCTTCAACATAATGGCATTATCTCGTCCAGTCTGTGTTGGTGAAATAGTCATTTTAGTACGATAAGCAAGCGATAACCGTAAAGTTCCAATAGGGGTGCATATCTGTCCTACGCGAACATGCTTAACTCCATCTCCAAGATTATGTAACTGAGGTTCATCAACATATATGCGATAGCATATGACGTATGAATCTGAGCCTTGCCTTCTTGATAATTTATAGGCTGGAGTCACTCTTGTAACAGATACCAATGATTTTAATAAAATACCCATGCGGTTATAAACTGTAGGCATAATTCGTATGGAAGAATCCCGTTGTTCAGGGATGATTCCAAGATACCAACATTCCAAAACCATCTTATCACCATCAACAGTATGAAGTGATATTTCAACACATACTGGCAAAGTTAGTTCTCCATTGAATGCCTTCTTTGTCTCATCTAAGACGTCAGATAGGTCAGGTACTGCTAAATTAAACTGCAAGGAGAGGATGTTGATTTAAAGTTTTCTAATTTATAAAACATACCCAATCTGTGCCAGTCGTTTGAGGTTTACATTGTGTAGATACCTTTTCACCTAGCCGCGATTGCACAATAATTTGCGCAGCCTTAAACACCAGAAATTTTGTAAATTTATCCAGTTCCTTCCTATCCTGGTTGCTCAATTTATTGGCCATAATTAACACCACATCTATAACATTTCTTGAGAGTGTGTTAAGAACTGCGCAAAAATCAAATAACCCAGTGTTGCACAAAGAACATAACTGTCATCACTTCAAATTTAATAGAAACCCCGAAAACTATTATTTTTAAAGGAATTTCTAACGACCTAATAGTAAAAAAGCAGAAACTCTGTAACCGGCAACATTCAATTTCATATGTTCCACGTCACGATTAACAAGACACAAATAACATAACTTTCGAAACTAAAATTCAAGAAACACTCTTTTTAATAAATCATTGCAATCAATGTACAATAACATTAATAACGTAATTTGATAGGTATTTATGATTTTGGCTGTTACCTTGACATATAGTACAGATTGGTACAGATATCTACTTACAGCAGGGCCAATCCAACCGACGCTGTACATGGTTGGCAACACAAATTGACAATCCACCAAAATATCTTTGCTTTTAAAATTAGTGAAACAAGGTTTAATTTCTTCAGATTTGCTTTGCCCTTTAGCTGTATTATACGTATACGAGCAAATTTGGAATTTAGATTCAGAACTTCATACAAACAGAAAATTAGATGTATTGGTGTCAATGACCTGTACTTATCTTTTAATGCTACATGCTAGATGCTACTTTTAGGGAAATTAAACAAGGAATTGGAAATCAACAAGTATATTTTCAGAAATCTAATAGATAACGTAATAATTTCTAGTTTGTTGGTTGATTGAGCTACAACTGGTTTCTGTAAAACCTTCTGTAAGTGATGTGGAACGTTCTTTGTTAACGTTTAGAAAATATAGCTGTTGATTTCCGAATTGTTGTTTCATTGACCAACAAATCGTAAAGAATTTTTAAAAGCCAACAGAAAATGTATTTATTTTAAGGGAATCTACTTTATCGATAGCGTCCAGAATCAAGAGCGCCTCCATCTGTCAAAGTGATCCTCAATAATAATCTAAGAAGCTGTTGGTCAGCCATTTTGTTTTCCATAGCAAGAAGGTCATTCCGAGGTTCTGGTGTCTCTCCTTTTATTTATTATTGCTCTGGTTGCAATATTTTTATAATAACTATTATTTTATATCATTCAATCATTAATCGTCATTGAAGATATAGTTCTGTTTTCGAGGTAAGTTTAAAATTCGCTAAATTATTGACATCCTAGCATTGCGTCACGCCAACATTTGTTTACGTGTAATATGAGTTTAAAATATCTATTCAATATTATACATAGTTAAAACCAGCTATATGTTATTGTCTTTCTCAATCGCGTATTTATTTGTAAAGCAATACTGTTTCCTGGTTTTAATTCCATTTGCGTACTAGACCAGAAATATCCACTGTATAACAAAGGCAGACTCCTTTTTTATACAGGTGTATTATTCTAACACAATATGTTTTAGTATATTATGTAGTTGATATATCGATTTATAACATCTTGTATGGAATAAAGCTGCAGTTTGGTAAGCTTACAAGGAATGAGGCAGTTTTGACAAAATCACATCCAACAATTTGTTTACTTATTTGTTGCAGTTTTTTAATACGATTTCTTCTACATCTTTAAACCAAACAATTATCACCATGGATTAATTACATTTTTGATGCTTAAAACGTGAGCAAAGGTGGTCTACACATACCAATACAGCAACAGGGGTATTTCTAATTTTGGAAGTGCTTATTTGTCTTTGCACATTAGACTAACATTTTTTTAATTTCTTTATGACGTTTATTTTGACAATTTGGTTTTACATTAATTTGTTGTACTTTGCTTTTGTTGCAATAAGTGGTACATTTACCATGATATTTTCATTTGGTAATGTAAATTGAGTTTGATAATTAGGTAACAAGTTAATCTGGACTAGTTCTAGGCAATTACGGAAGATAGCATTTCTTATATATTGAGTTCTTACTGGTATGTCTGCATAAAGGAATTGTTTCGTTTTTTTTTAAATGAATTAAAATATTTTTTAAATAACCAGGAAATTATAGTTCCACATGTGAAGGATTTATAGCTGAAGTTAAAAGTTCTTTTTTTGAGAAAAGTATTATGTATGCACTAAACAAATATTAAGATATGTTCTTGTGAGTGTTTTAGTTGTCTATTTCATTCAAGACCTATGGTGCCAGTTTTCAGCACACTTATAAATTGAATTTAGTGAGCCTACAGCCACTGACACCCTACACCCCCAAAATTTATTTCAGTATTTGTACAAAACAATATGTACTTAGTTAATCTGCAAGTCTTTATGACTATTTTACCTCCTTTTGTAATTTTGATATGGTCTAGCATATGTAACTTGCCATATTTTGACTTCCTTTCATTATTACTTCCAACTCTATCTTCAAGTTAACCGTTTTTGTTGTTTTGGGGGTTGTCTATTTTGTATTTGGTTAATTTCTCAACTCGTCCAAAGTGATTGATATATTTTTCTACTAGTTCAAATTAAATGTCAGTGATTCTAATCTTCAGTCAAGTTTGCCATTTGAACATCAATTACTTTTTTTGGTATCTGGATCCCTTAACCACATAATCTATTCTTGATTCTTTGCAACATAAATAACGTTTGAGATTTAAATTGGGTGCATACTGAAGATGATCTAGTAATTCGATGTGTTGCTGCTCCAAAAATTATTTCTGGTAAACAAATGGTATTCTCCTCGGCATTAACTGTTTGATCTTGTAAAGGAATTGTAGCATCTTCGATACACTGCGGGAACGGATAATTTCTGTTGGAATCTTATCTCGAAATACCCAAACGGCATATTGACGTCAGCACTTGCGATGCTGTAGACGTTCTTTAAGCTCCAGTTGAACCTACTCAAAGTATTTCGGCAGTCACTGAATCAAACCGCCTATTGCTCTTGAAATCACAATTTGTCGCATATCGCTTTTTAATTAACTAGTGCACAGCTTCAAGGTTTTTCTGGGTGACTGCTATCCTTGAAAAACTTGCCTTTGGATCGTAGGTCAAACGTTCGTCAATGTAGATGAAATTCTAAGTACCTACACACCAGAGAAATTGTCGATTCATGTAACACTAAAACTAACCTGCTTCTGAGATCCTCTTATTGAGATTATGAAATCATTGTGCAATACATTTCTCGACTTCGTTAGATAATTTAATTATTCTATGACAAAATATCAACTTTGGCTACTGTAGCCAAATCACTTGCTGCAGCTTGAAAATCTATCATTAGGTTAACTAAATGTTGCAGTTAATTTCGACGCTTGATAGTTTATTGGTAGTGTCCTGCATCGGATTATATGCAACAGACTTGCAAATTTTCTATCAGATTAAGATTCGGAGTCTGTGATGCTTATTCGACTTTTCTTAGGTTATTTGAACCTGCTGTGGGACGGCGTCTCTTTCTGCGCATCCTCTTTCCATTTTTTATAAATACAAAGGCAACACTTGGACTATCATTCTACAAATTTTAGACTTCAACCTGAACAAATGTCCGCCATACATTAGCCTTAAACATTGATACTACAATCACCCCGGACGGTAGGTATTCCACGGTCTACCTTATTTTATTTTATTTTTTGGGAAGGCAGCGGTAACAGCGTACAATTACGAAATAAGTTAAGACGCCGACTCCCTACTCTAGTCAGTATGCTGTGTGCGAGTAGTTCTGTGTATATACCGGTTGTCATAATTTATTTCGTAATTACCACTGTTTGCCCAGACTAGTCATCTCTATTGTGCCAGGTGTACCGAGGCTCTAGTGCTCATATTTAAAATTAATTTTCGATAAATTCCGTTTTTTACACTAAGTAATTATCGTTTCATTTGTATGGTATCTAATACCACATTTTAACGTTATGTTACGTTTATCAAATCAAATCAGTTTTTCATCGTTCAAAAGTGGTACTTGCTGACCTATGCCGATTATTTTCTGTTATCTGCTAACAATTTTAACTGAAAGTAACTATTCATATTCCTGATTTAAGGTCAGTGATAAAGATTTAAGGTTTGTGTCTGTACCCAATCATCACTTCTGTCTGTTATTTTTCGTTTGAATAACGTTTAACGATTTTTTTACTAGTCACATTGCGAAGTCCTATGTAAAATACAATAATTTGAGAGCTAAATCTCAGAAAGCTTTCTGACTTTCACTCGCGGGAAAAACAGATCATTTAAAACACATGCATACGACCGGTGGGTTTTCTTTGTCAAACTCCGATAGGCTATAAGGGAAAGTCGGGTAAATTTCAAAAAATATTTTATTACCAAAAATGTACAATAAAGGTTACTTATATACAGAATCACCTTGACGATTGAGGCATTTGTCATATCTGTGAACAAGCTTTGCAATACCCTCTTCACAACATGTTGCCGCCAATGATTTGAAGTGAGTTGTGACGGTTGCTTTGAGCTCCTGGTCAGTTTGGAAGCGCTGCTCCCTAAGCCACTTCTTCGGTTCAGGAAAAAGATGGTAGTCGCTCAGCACTAGGTCGGGATTATATGGTGGGTGTTCAGAAATGTCCTATTGAAATTACTGAAGGAGCCGTTGGGGGTATTGTCATGGATGAGAACTATTCCAGAAGTCGTCATGCCTATTCTTTTGTTTTGAATAGCTCTCCGTCAGCGTTGCAAAGTTTCATAGTATGAATGTGCTGTAATTGTTGTCTCCGATTGCATAAACTCCACAAGCAACACACCTTTTTGGTACCAAAAAAAGTTGCCATTGCCTTACAGTTGTTGAAGGTTCGTTTGAATTTTGTGAGTTTTTTTTTGGAGAATTTGTGTGCATCCATTGTTGTGATCATCGTTTCGTTTCAGGCGTGTCATATTGAACCTATGTCTCATCACCTGTCAGAATGGATTCCAAAAATCTCCATCGGTATTGTAACAGTGAAGAAACGCCAAAGCTGCAACCATTCGCCAAGTTTTGTGGTTGGCGGTCAACATGTTTGGGACTCAGCGAGCACTAAGTTTTCTGTAGCGCAACTGTTCAGTAACTATAGAGTGCAGGGAAGATCTTGAAACTTCTCTTTCTCTTGAACCGGAAATTTCATCGATAATTAACTTATGGTGAACCTTCGATTTTCCTTAACTACTTAGTCAACTTGTTGAACAAGGTCGTCTACAGCGACAGCCTTGCGTCCTTGACCCCCTTCATTATGCATATCATTTAAACTTTCGACACCATTCACGAACAACACCAACACTTATAAAGCTGTCTCTTTATACTCGACTCATTCTTCGATGAATTTCTGCTGCACTATTCCCTTCTGCTTGCAAGATACGAGTAACACTCCGCAATTCACACTTCGCGGGAAAATCAATAGAGACAGTCATGTTTTCGTGACTGCAGCCCAACAAGAAATGGCGTGTTAGACAGTTAGACTCGGCAGTCACAGAGCGTGTGAAGGAGAGATGCGCAGCCACCAATACGCTCACCAGCCACCTGCCGCATACCTTGTCTTCACACTGTGCAATCGGTGGTTGAAAAAGAAACAGCCCTCGTAATTGTACGAGGGATGTCTCGAATATTCTAGGTATTTGGCTCTACTTCAATTGCGTAAGTCTTATAGGTCACGCTATTGATCAGAGACAAGTCTTGGCAAGTTTACGCAATCATGCCGTTCAATATTATGTAGTATACTGGACTAATACAGACATTTTGCAATTATGGAAGACGCGACTAAATCAGGAAACCATTATTTTTGTATTTAAAAAAGGTGTGAAGCCTTCAGAAATCGTTCGTGTGCAAGGTGTATGTGAAGAGTTTGCAGAATCTAAAAACTATTCTATCGGTAGATCATTTTAAAGCTGGCAAAAATGCCGTGGAGAACTTACTGAAAGATAATATGCGGATATCTATTCATGAAATTAGTGGTGGTGTAGGAATAAGGGCACGACGTGTTTGATATTTTACACCAACGTTTAGGCGTGAATAGCTTTCATCCCCCGTGGGTACCAAGGCTACCTCCAAGTTCAAAAGCTTTTTGTGCGTTACGGCGAGTTATTTTGGTAACAGTTGCCAACTACTAATGGAACATGGATATCATGTCAATCCTGAAACCAAAAATCAGTCGAATGAATGGCGCAAACCAGAAGGGTATCCGCTTAAAGCACGTACAGTTCCGTGGGTTGGAACAGTCACTCTATTCTAGGATTACTAGCGGATTAATTTTAGAAAGGTATTACAATTAGCGCAAAATATTTTTATCTTTTCTCTGGCCAAATTGCGACGGACACTTTGAAAATTCGCCAGATCTGGCTTTTAGTGAGTTTGGTAAAAGTTGGTGCTTAGAGAGGCTCCGAAAAAGTTCATTAAGGACTATTAAAAAAATTAGTGTCACGCTAGCATAAATGTATTGAATTAAATGGGGATTATACTAAAAATACTTTGTAATTTTGATGAAAATTAACGAAATAAGAAAATTATAGCCAAATTCCTAGAACGTTAGAAACATTCCTCGTAATTAAAAAGAAAATCTATCGGTATATATTAAATCTTTATTTACCAAATTATGAATAAATGAAAACCTTTCTATGCCCATTTTTTCCAGTGTGATATAACTGAAAGATATAATCAATGAAAACTAGTGAAGTGATACTTTTAGGTACTGATGGTAGGTGGTAGTAATTTTCACCGACACCACAGCATTTTTACTTTATCGTTTGCAGAAAATATCGTTTAAAAGCAATTGCTTTACGAATGTGATATCAGCAAATCAGGAGTGCCTTATAAATATCGCTCCGGCTATATATTGTATTTGGTACTACACTTACCAAGTTACTAACTACGTCTTAATAAGTTCTACCATTTTTGGAGTAGGAAAAATAGAAACCTACCTTAAGTTACTGGATTTTTATGAGTCTTTAACCTTCCTATACTCACGTCAAAATGAAAGACGTATACTATACTATATAAATCGGTCTCACAGACCGTATGCGTGAGTATAGGAAGGTTAAAAATGATTATGGTCTTATTATTTTATTGTTATCGGATTATAAATTACACTGACTTTGGTGTACTTAACCATAACGAATTTGACAAGAAGCAACGTTTTATCCATTTTATGGCTCGCATGAGCACCTCTACTTATAAGCATATTGTAATTACAGGCACACAATTTATTAACTTTGTAAATAAGTGAAACAACAAATATTTGTGGGAGTAACTCTGGGTTTAGTCATTTTCGTCGGTGTCAACAACACTTAAGTGCATAATCAAAGAAGTTCATCAGATATGTTGCTTTTAACGTCCAGTTCGATGGTGGCACTACTACAAAACTATTACTGTTTCCCATTTATATGATAACCAAATTGGTGGCCTTCAACTTCTACGAAGAGAAAGAAAGTGTTACCTTTTATTATTTTATAATCAGAAATAAAGAGAGAAAAAATTAGCTCTTGCCCTTATCACACTGAGTTTGGAAACAGGAAAGCACTTCTGTTTAGTTACATATGTAGATCCCAATTTTAGTCGATTCCTCCATACACAATTCGTTAACCTGCAACAATTACTAAAGTATTATAGTAGTAAATTAAGCATAACCATTGCAGCAATCTCTCTACTCAGGTATGAATATTTCCTATAGCATTTTTCGTATTTTCTGAAACCAGAAACTGCTTACTGTAGTTCTAATATATTTCCTGTTTCCGTTAAACATCTTAGTCTAGCATTTATAATCATTCATGGTTGAAATATACTACCAGTTATTTATTTATGAGACAACAAATAGCAAAATAATGATTTGCATTAATTATTCTGTTTCGTGAAGTATGGGAAATAACTTTATAGAAGATACTTTAAAAGAAAGCGACACATTGGTGATCAACAATTTCCAAGTATTTTCCGCTTGTTTTGCTTATGTCGATTAATCTACTATAGACTTGGCGCTGCAGTTTTATTTGCCACTTTTGTCGGATTTTACCCTAAAATTTTCATTATTTTAGTTTCATTATCTGATTTTCTACAATTGCTGATTTAAATATCAAATGATTCTTTTAGGATTTATGTTTTGTGACGGACATAACTATTGTAAAATATTAATTCTGTTTTTATCAGAATTGAACGCAGCATTATATTTATTAAAATAAACCGTTTCTATTTCCTATAATGCTAGCAATCTTTCAGAATATTTTCCCGACTTTTGAACCTTTCTTACTTTTAAAACTAATTTTTAGAATTCACATGATAACTATTATTAATTAAAGGTCTGGACCTACCATATATTTTTCTCTTTAAAGTCGCATGTTCAAGATAATAGAATTTAATGTAAATTCAAAAACATTTCTCAGAAATGTAGGCTAACTAAAAATGAGGTAATGATTGCTTAAGATGAGTGTAAGAACGATAGCACTTAATTCAATTGTCGCACGTCCAATGTTTTAAATGCAGAAGCACTTGTTACTCATTACCGCACCAAAGAAGACTGGGGTGATTAATAGTTAGTTGCTCCAGCAACACACCACCAAGATCTCAGTTTCAATCGATTAATTTAAGAACTTTTCATGAATATAGTCACAAATATTCAGAAGTACATTCATTCTGACAAATAAGTTGTTGTCATTTATTGAAATGATACATTTTATTGAATTATCATTGAAAAAGAAAAGAGAAGAAGACAATCTTTGTTTTTCTATTTTTGTTCAAACTAATTAAAAGAATTTAATATTGCAGTAATTTTCATATGCCTTTTAAAGGTTTTTCAATGTTATAAGTTATTTTTCGCCCTCGGAAATATTTGCCGGAAAAATCTGTATCTATGAGAAACGTTTTTGTGGGGTTTTGCCGCATGTCATTATTTGTATACTCGTTTCGCTGTCCATGCTGCCAGTGTCTTCAGGAATATTAATATTATAAATACTGACATACGGCTAAACCCGTGTACCATTGACACCGATCGTGAAAAGCTATATATAAATACTTGAAAGGGCGATATTTTAGTGTTCCTGGCACTAGGCTACATAGATATCTTCTTACAATTATTAATTCTGAGATACGTGAGCCGTTGGCAACAAATACTGCACTATTCAGAAAAAAGCAGTTAACCTTCCTATACTCACGTCAAAATGAAAGACGTATACTATACTATATAAGTCGGTCTCACAGACCGTATGCGTGAGTATAGGAAGGTTAATGATGCTGGCCTCATTGTTAGCGAAACACCTCTCTCGCTATTAATAATTAGGCATACGTCGCCAAAGCATCGCCACTCATAGAAGCAGCATTTGTATGTAGATTTAAATTTATATGTATCTAAACGTTTAAATTGTTGCATCTTCACAGAAAATTGTTTTATTGGGCACATTGAAATATACTTGACAATTACTTGTAACAAGTTAAATTTTCATCATCTTTGAACAAAGTAGCTAATATTTTTCACCACAACTGTGAACTGTTTTCACACATATTTAAAAAGAAGTAAAACACTTCTAAATGCAAAAAGTATGGATAATTTTTATAAACGAGTAAACAGGATAATAGATCATAATGAAATTAAAATATAAAATAAGTAATAATTCCTATAAATTCGAAAATAAAGTTATTTGAACACAATGAATGCTCATAATACATAAGCATCCACACTCTTAATAAGCGAAAGATATAAGCATTGTCATCTAATATTATTTCTATACATGACTAAACTTGTCCGATCACTGGTGATGACTTACTGATATAGTTAGCAATTTGCGTAATCGGAAAGTGTTATATAATGTAAAAATAGTGATCGTTTTATTTGTATTGTCAGTATCCTTTGAATACATAATAAATTGCTAAAAACCATAAATTTAAGGTAAGTATATAAGACCTAATGAAGAAAAATGAAACATATGGACACCAGTCTCGTCGTGAATAACTAAATCGTCAAAAGATAGATAGTGTATTGGATATTAGGAAGGAATGGTTTGAATGCAAAATGTACATCACACATGGACCTAATTTTTCCAAAAGTTACGTATTCATCCGCATTATGACAAGGGAGGATGTAGGTAATTTAATTTCCTAGGAGCTGATTTAAGAAAATAATTTGAAGTTCTTACCCATGGAGTAAGTACTATGTTAGACATTTGGAAAGCATGGATTGGATGCAAAATCTGCCTAAACACATCAACCTAATTCCTCCGTATTAAGGCGTACGCTTACTTATATTTGAGTATGAAAGCGTTTAGGTGCTTTTCTTTTCCTAAAGTTGATTTAAGGAAAGTTTAGAAACTGTCAAAGATGGATTTCCAAATATTGTACTATACATTTGGAAAGAATGTTGTGGATGCGATATCGGCACAAATAACTCTTAGATACGAATACGAACGTTTACAGAATTCAATTTGCTGCTAACTGCTTTAAAAAATTAACTTGCTTTTCATTTGAGTATATATAAACATTCTGTATACATACGATTTTTCTTCCGGCGACATCCGACCGATAATTGCTACTGTTTGATTAGTCTTATTTATTTCACAGGTCCTGAAGGATGATGTCAATTTTTTTAATGTTTCTTATAATTTTCTAAATGGTTTTTTATTCATCAGCTGTAGTTTCTTTCCATTGTGAAATTATGGTAGCTTTTATTTTTCTTTATAGAAACTAAGTTAACAAGTAACTACAAGACTTATAAATTCACTAATCTACATTGTTAATGGTGTCGAATATGCGTGTTCTGCTACTATTTGAATTTATTAGAATAAGTTGTGATATAGATGTACCATTTTACTGGAATTTGAGTAAATTTTCCGAAACGTTAACATATGGAATAGACATTCATTTCGAATTAAGTTTGTTAGTCTAAACCAGTTTTCAGGTTTGAGCTTAGCAATTTAATGAGTGCTTCGAGGATTGAATAAGTAGCATTGGAAAGTTGTGCATATAAAATCCTTAGCTCGAAGTAACTAATAAGGTCCATATAAATTAGACCTTCATTTTCTATCGTCACTTAAGACCTAAATTACGCAGAACTTAATTCTTTATTGCATCCGCCTAGTTTTAACAGCTGTAGTATATTGGAGAAAAGACTATAAACCACATCCGCTGGTTTTTCAGCATTCGCGAGTTTCAACCAAGAGTACGTTTTATAGCAAATATTTTTCTAGATTGCAATATTTAGTAGTTGTAAACACTGTAACATTGAGTATATTATCTATAAATTATTGTGTGGTTGTACTTAGTTCCTAGACTTCGGGTCATGTTTTGGATTTGAATCGTTATGCAAACCCTAGATTTACTGTTTGGTGTATTAAGCGACCCCTTCACTTATCAAAACTTGCGTTTTATATAAGCGTGACAACTTCTATGGTGAGTAGCACACCTACCCCTTGCAGGAAGTTCTTCAGTAGTCATTAAAGGTAAAGACACAATCTAACCCTTTCTCTTTCATCTTCACTTCTAGGAAAGGAGTTGTTATTAAAATTTCACTGTATTTCGTTATCTAACTTGAGTTACTGTAAATGTACAGCTGATTGATCAGTTGGAGTGATACTGCGTAGCATGTCAAGCGCGCTAAAAAATAGCCAACATAGTGAACATCTTGTGGATCATATATTTTGGTTGTATGATCGTATCCGTTTTAAGAAAGAAGCAATTTTACTAAAAGAAGATTCTTTCTAACGATTCTAACAGAAATGGTCGACGTACTGATATAGTAAGTTTCGTCGCCGCATTCGTCTTGTGTAACTTGCAAATTCTCCAAAATGTTTAAAGTGAAAAGAATACAAAATTAAACAACGTAGAATAGTAATATAGAGAATATGAAACGTACATATAGTTAAGGTGTATAGTATGGTTAGAGAAAAAAATATCTAAAATAGAAAATGATCATTTGCTTAACTGGAAGGTTTGGGAATGGTAAGTGATTCTCTATTTTAGTCAGAAATATTGATTTGAGCATACGACGAGAAGCTGATTAAATCAGAGGAGAGAAACATTAGTGTCATCTAATAAATAAGGACCAAGATTATATGTTCGTTGCGAACTTGTTTATAGTGTCTGCTAAATAATTTAGTTCAGATAAAAATAAGTTATTTGAAAAATATACAATGTTTACTATTTTCCTAATAAACGCATTATACGTGTGCCTGTCTAATTATTGCTGTTATGTAACAAGGTTCGGTAAGACAACACTTTGACTACTAGCTCGACATTCGTTTTACTTCGCCATCTATCTGTAATACGTGTGGCAACCAAACTTTTTAAGTTCTGTATGTGAAAATTGTGTGCTGAATTTATGACCAGTGGACGTTCCCGTTTTCAAGAGTGAATATTGGAATATCTTCTTGATAGCTATTCAGTGAGAGGTACGCAAGGAATTGGACATTTTCCCGCTAGGAGTGAATAACAGATATATAATCATGATTCTAGTTAGTAGGGAACTGCTTGTGACTATAAAATTATATTTTAGGATTATCCGTCTTGAAGGGTATATTCTGCTTAACAATATTTGCGTCCGGGTAGTTTTAGTTGACATTTGAACATATTCTGAGTCGGTTACTTATCTTTCTTAAAACTTTGCACTGTACCTACTATACTATACCAAATTTGAAAATTTAGACTCGAGAAAGCATTATAATAAAATTTAAAAGAGAAACAGTGAAATTGCACCAGGAGACGAAGAGACGAAGGAAAGCTGCAAATTTATTATGCTTCGATAATATTGGATTTGATACCAATATCCTTATTTTATTAGACTAGCGCTAATGGTAAGATTAAATTTTAATCGCATTAGTGTTGAAATGTGGTTACATTCAGTTTACGATAATTTGTGTACTGTGAGTTGCTTGGTACTTGTCTTCATGAATTTCTTTAGGCTTTAATCCAAAAGACTCGAATTGGTCTAGTTATTAAGTATATACAATTAGTTATTTAACCAGTAGAGTTAGAGCAGCGATTGAGGACCTTCCATATACGGACAATAGAAATAATTAACGAAAGTTTGGCGAGTCGGAGAAAAACAAAAATACGTAAAGGTATAGAAGACCGGAGAAAAGAGCAAGCCAATAGCTGCATATATACGAGAGAAATTTTCGTATGATCTGTCCCGCCAATGATCAATTCAGATGCTTTATTTCTACGTTAGTGGCCGACACAGATGAAGATTGGCGACCAGGTCAAAAAAACATCGCCTGGATTTGATACGAGTATAAAATATTTGTCCCGCAGTTCATTATCCTCGTACTCCTAAAAACGTTTGGTATTAACTAAGCGATCTGTCTCTACGAAGATCAAATACGTCAGTTCAGATATTTACGTTAATATGGAGTGACGGAACTGCTCTAGGGCGGACCAGATATGAACGGCGGGGAAAGCCCTGTCGTGTGTGCTTGGCTAATTGAATGTGGTATAACATTACAATCACTAGCATTTTTTAATGAATTAATAACATTATTTCTGATTTAACAATTTATTAAATTGCTATATATTTTTCAATATTTACGTTTTGAAAAAATGTTCGATGTTGAAGGACTTTTCGCGGGCGCTAATTTACCTAACCCTGGTGTAGCAAATGGAAAAGACTTCATATATTTAAGACTAAATTCTGAGCTTATATCATATTACTCCGCTTTAACACTATATAAAAGTATAGATACACTTGCACGTGCAATGAGCACATTGCTGTACTGTACACGTGGCAATAAAAGCGATTGGCTAACAAAAACTAGACATCTAGTCTTTCATTGTAGTTCAGCTTATCGTTATTGGATCACACGAAGAATACAGGTAGTGTAGTATATTCTAATTTAAGTGACTTCTTGATGGATACCTTAGGGCGTCTTTCAGTACATTGTTCAGTTATTGAACCTACTTTTAACTGTTTACCATTTGCTTGAAAGAATAGAAACTGTTGCATTCAAATTCTTCGGTATCAGTATGGAAATGATACGTAGGAGTTATGAAGTCATAATACAAACATTTATGAAAGAAGTTCCGAATGGCGCATAATGGCGATAATTTACATCCACCTCACCTCCAACGTGAATTTCAAGCCGTCATATCCACAGAGCTTTTGCAGTGGCTGCAGCATTATTTAACAGTTTGGCGTAATGTAAGTATAAATCCTTGCATATTACAATATTGCATTTAAATATCTTGGAATTCGCAATTTTATCCCAATAATACACCTACAGCTTCCTAAATTTTTGCTTGTGTTTTCATCAATCACGTAGGTGTTTACTCACTTTATACACACAAATAATCTACTAGAAATACAGTATTTAGTGATTGTTTTCCGATTCTATATTAATGTATTAAAGAAATCGAGCAACGCGGGATAATCTTCCGAGCAGGCTAGCATCATGCTCGTATGCATCTCCCTACCCTGCAAATTCTCCAGCGTTGTTCGATTTCTTAGATGTATGAGGTGTTACGCAGGAAGAAACAATATGTATATGGAATAAATACCATCAATATCTGAGAAATTTGTGTTTGTATGGTGCCGAAAAAATTAATAGGTGAATTTTTCAATTATGAGAGTTATCATGGTGTCTAGACTGATAATATCCTTTAGTTACTAAAATGGGAAATCAGCAAATAGATAAGAAGTTTATTATCAGGGGTATCTCACAAATTGGCTGGTGGAAAACATGCTTACATACGAGGTCTGTTCAAAATGTATCCGACATTTGGGTGGGAAATATCGAACTTTTCACTTACAGAAATGAAAGCTTAATCGCCTTCAAAATAATCTTCTTGGGACCATACACACTTATACCAGCGTTGCTGTCACTGTTTGAAGCATCCATGGAAGGCGGTTTTTTCGAATCCGGTTCAGCTGCTCCGTCGCATTCTGCATAATGTCCTCCCGAGTGTCAAATCTTTCCTTTCAACGCCATTTTCAACTTGGAAAACAATGAGAAGTCACAGGTAGCCATGTCGGAAGAATAAGGAGGCTGACGAACAACTGGGATGCTTTATTTGGTCAAGAAAGTTTGCGTCAGATGATATCATGTCATATTATATTACAGACGACAAAAAACATGACTCATCATACCGCATGTTTGCCCAGTTTGGTCATGATGCAGCTGCCAAGTTCCCGCTGTTCACAGATCCGGTCTCTTGCGCCGAACGGCATCACCAAAACGACGGAGGAGTTGCTGGTACTAGTCCTTGTGTTAACAACCATTAGGTCTGTCCGTGAGAAGCGTACTCATCATGAACCACTCGACGGTAGTCGAACAAAACTGTCAACACCACTTCCACATTGCTGTTATCTTTGAACCGATTTTTACCAGTCCGTGATTGGTGTAGTACTTTTGACATCGTTGCCGAAAGCTTGCTGAATCTTCCAAATGGTGTCCGCTTGACTATCACCAAGCTTCTGACAAAATTTGATGCCGTAGTGCTGCTGCAATCGTTCCGTCATTTGGTGAAATTTACACAACCGGCGACCACTGTCAAAGATTACGAGCTACGCACGGGATATTTTACACACATGCGCAAGAGGTTACTTCAAAACTCCTTACCAAATATCGCACTCACTTTATTACTTTAGCGGGAAACATGGCACGTCGGATACATTTTGTACAGACCTCGTATACAAAAATACATTCTATAAATATGCGGGTATACAAGCTATATGATAAAATAAAGGTGCTCACATTCAGAGACCGCCGACACTACCAGCGGCAAGTAGAGATTTTGCGTTGGGATGGCTCGATTCGCCGCTCGTTCAATAGCTTCATGCGTAGTGTCCCAGTAGATTCAAATATGTACTATTGGAAGGCCAGAATTACTTATATTGTAGCTACTGGAAAACGGTAATCGCAACATTTATCCACGACATCGCTACCGAAAGCCGTAAACAATATTTCGCCTTTTTAAAGAAATATGACGCGACTCTTAGGAGACGACGCCTAGGACGTCACATGAACAAATGTCAAAAACTTCGCATAAAGTATTATAAGGAATTGCAGTCGCAAGCGAGCAATTGGTTGTTGTTTTGATTTACCTTAACATTGACAACAAAACCTTTACTGTCCGAAAGAACCATATGCGTGCTTCATTTTTCAACGAATAGCGACAAGCAAACTTTTAGCACGTAAGATTGTAATGTTTTTACCAATTGTGAGAGATAGTCATATTTACTCCAAGGTCAACTCTTTCGATAATTACTGAAATCCTTATCGATTTTTCTTTCGAATAGCTCTTTCCCGTCAGGTTGACAGAATCTTATTCAAACTTCCCCGAAGCTAAATTTCTGCCCACAAAATTAGATACGGTCTATTTCAGTTACTCGTAGAACCAGATAAATTCAATATGGGAAAGTCAATCGTAAAAGCTTTTCATTGTCATCAATTTGAGTTACCATAAACCATATAGACTGAGCTATACTGCAGTTTCTAGGCAGACCAACGAAGTGCGCTCTTTATGACCGGCCCACTACATTCTATACATACATTGATAACCAATTTTGCAATTTTGTGCTACTAACATTGAGTACATTTACTTAAAAAAACTAAAGGGTAATCTCGGAAAGTTAGAAAGTAGGAAATCACGTGTCTAAAACCGCAACTTCCTTCCATTATACAGCGTTACTTTATTTCGCAGATTATTTAAATACATTGATGAAAACAATAGTGTTCTATGGATTGAATTTTAACCGCTAGTAATGAGCACTGCAAATATTTGTTTGGTCTTCATTTTGATATGTCCGTTGTTCCTATATTTTTCAATTTATATGAAAATTGAAAGTTCGAAAGCGCCAGCATGCAGTGGGACACTAAAGATTCTACACCACTTCAATCATCAGAGAAGTATGTGTACGTATACACTGTACATTAGTTCACTTAGCTTAGAAGCAACGCCACATTTAAGAGGTTGAGGATTCATGAAAAAGGCATGGTAAGCAATACCGTATATAAAAAATATTCTGTTCCGGTAAGCCTAGCCCAAATTCCTGCAGATCCCACAATGAAACCACAAAAAATAGTATTTCACCAAATGTCAACGATTTCGTGTTTTATTATGTATACGTTACGGACCAAATCTTTATTACCTGCAAACTCAATTTACCTCGAGAAGATATAGTTTAAACTAATAAAGAAGTAATAAATTGTATATAATAAATAAAACAAGATATGGTTACCTATAAACAGTTTCTCTAATATGCCGCGGAAAGTAAGGAAATATCACTAGGCGGGCTGAGAACGGTACGGTATGCTCTAGGTCTTTAAGGCCTGTTCCGCTGTTAAATATATGCAGTTTCGTCAATAGCAGATATATCAGTCACTAGCGTAGTCTTAAACGTTAGCAAGTGGTAAAACTTCAGTTGGAAATGGAAAGAACTCAGTTTGTATAAATCTAGCCTAGACATTAATTTGACGGTTGCGTATCTGATTATAAGAAAACAGTGCAACAGCAGACTTATGTTTAGTCTGGACAAACAGCGTTAACAGCGTACTAAGTTTCGACATCCCCTTATCTAGTCAGTACTGAATTGATAAGGTAGGCGAGTAGTTCTGTGTATATGCAGGCTGTCGTAACTTGTTTAGTAATTATGTGCTGTTACCGCTGCGCAGCCAGACTACTTATGTTTAGCTAGTAGATACCTGTTGTATAGTTAAAAGGTACCTCCAATTTGTTTGAGTGGAGAGACACTGTCCTCATCACTCATTCTTTGCCTCTATATGTTTTACTTCGTTTTCCCAATTTTTCAGTTTCGTAACACAGCGGAAATATTTTTCATAAATCAACTACTCAACCCAAAAAGCGTTTTTTAACAATTCGCATATTTATAAAATGTCCTACTATGACTGTACCTGGGTAATATCAAATTTTAGCTATACATTTTGTTCACCTTTGACACGCTCTGTTTGTGGAACATAAGAAGAAAATATCAATAGAAATAACAATTGAATCCACACGTGTAAATATCTTGTACTTGCCGTAAAATTAAATATATTCGAAAGTAATATTACATATGAGGCTGTAGTAGCTGAATTGGTGCCATAATACACCTACCATAATATCAGCAGGTTTTTCGGATTCGAGCTGCGCTAAACCTGTGAAAATGAGTATCTAGAATTTGTATTGTGGGGTTATAATGGACGGCTGAAGCGCAGTTGTTAACCAAACTATCTTGTGCCTTCAGCCATTGGGCTAGTATGCCAAACCTATTTTGAAAAAAACATTTAGTGTTACATTGCTTTAAATTTTTGGAAGCATGTGCCTTATTATACTTCTCTGATAGATACTTACAGTTATCACTAAGGTTCGACAAACAGGCGCATGATAAGTTATTATTAGGTAGCGTAAACCAGACTGACGCTGTCCCTCCACCGCTTGTCCCCACTTACGTGTAAGGCACGACATTAAAATTCGAAGGAGGAACAGCATTAAGACCGTATCACACTAACGGTTGCCGTGGAGCAGCGGACCAATGGGAGCTTAGCAGGCGCCGGTTGAAGGAAAAAGTTTAAAAGATTTAAAACGTATTCAAAATGTCAGAAAAAGCACCTGCAATATTATTTACATACACTTGATCACGTGATCTCTCTACGCATCTCGCTATTGGCTACGGTTGTTGGTTCTGCCGGTTGGAAATAGACGCACGGCTAAACTGGCAACCGGACCGTCAACGGGAGCCTGTTGAGCTCCCATCGGGCCGTTGCTCAACTGCAATCGGCAACCGTTAGTGTGATACGGTCTTAACGCTGTTCCTCCTTCGAATTTTAGTGTCGTGCCTTGCACGTAAGTGGGGACAAGCGGTAGAGGCACAGCGTCAGTCTAGTTTACACAACTTATGTACTCGTTTATCGAACCTTAGTTATCACAACACAACCTCTTTGTGTGTTCGATATGTAGATTGAATAATATTCTTTAGAATGTTTAGAACTTTAAGAATATCATGCCTGAGTCATGAATAGAATCGATACTGTCACTGATACTTAATCCTCCGTCAAATGTTGCGCTTATAATATAAATGCGAGTGTCGATACCAGAAGTTCGCAATTGCGATTGACTTAAGACTCTACAACAAGCGAAATGGTAGATAATTTGTTTGTACCTCGAGAAAATGCTATCGTATATACCTAACTATTGTAGGTTGATCTGACGTTTTGAACACTACGATCAAGCAAACGTATTTAGGACACCTGTGATATGAAAACTTCAATGGAAACATCGCGTCATTTAATTTTGATTACTACCCCCTCAGTAGCAGCGCCATCTCAAACAAATTATTTACAGAGTTTGTTGTAACTCGCAAATAGCGTTGTTCATTCAAGCTGGTATTTCTAGTAAAGTAAAGTAAGGGTCAACCCAAAAACAGCTTAAAGTTGTGAGACCCAAATTGAGCCTGATTTAATCAGTAATTGCAATTTCATTCTTTTTGTAGCCTATAATGCCGAACAAGTAAATGCAAATCATTTCTGTCAATTCGACTGCTTTATCTATAAGGAAGCCGTTTGAATAGGTTGTCGCTATTAAGTCAATCTAGTACCGGTAGTTTCTAACCTGGAATAATCTGTTTTGTTATACATAGTAAGCAGTTCTGGTCCTATTCATTCCGAAGTATTCCGCGTTGCGAAACCTACAGTAAGCATACTATCTTATTACGTGTAATTGTAGTCCGTACATTTAAACTGGGGATTGGTGCAGTAGTATGAGTGCCTGCTTGCATACGTGGAGTTAAGATAAGATAGCTTTCTGGTATCGGTTAATGGAACTAGCAAAAGCCTGCATGTATACAAAGAGCACACGGCTGATGAAAGCAAGAGCTGCGTATCGGTAAGTCTGTTCAAGATCCAGGTCTGCTTTACGCTGCCTGCTAGAAATAAATATATACATCTTCACTGAAAGGCTCGACTTCCAACGACGTTAAGGACCAATCTTTCACTACTAAATGTTATTCTCGGCCAGTACATTGCTCTAAAGACGGTCATTTTTCTGTTTGTAGAGATTTTTTGCCATTCAAAAAAGTGCTGTTTGGTGTATGATAGGCTTTAGCTCCAACTTCTACTCATGTTCTTACTTTAGTCTCACTGGTGCCTTTATCGTCTTTTTGTACTATATATGTGACTGTCCTGATCTGCCCTCTCTTTGTGTAATCTATTTTTACATTTAGTTTTCCCGTGTTCTTCCCTATCACAATAATTTGTTTTTGTTTTCTTCATGATTATGTTCAGTTAGTAAAATATCGACTTGTATTATGGCTTCCCTGTAATAGTAGGATTTTTATTCTCTTACAAATTTTATTTGAACTTTCTGTTGTTTGACACGTAAGTTATGAAAAGAACGGTATACAATTGCCGTCTACTGAAGGACTAATATTTTCCAAATGCACGTTTGTTTGTCTTTTTATTTCCTGTACTGAAGCTGAAATGATGTGAGGATATAAGTATCTGTTTTCTATGTTGGACATTGAACTACGTGTCAAATCTATGACTGTAATAAATCTAAATATATGTAATAGAATAACAGGTTTACTACCTGCTCATTTTTTCTTACTCTTGCCAACATGTGTACTTAATGTGGTACTCATGGTAATCAACCTTCTAGCGACAGACGTGTGTCTATATTACTATAAAGAGCATAAAATATCGAATTTCATACTGAAAAGTAATCAGAGAAAGTGAGGGAATGAATAAAAACTCGCTTTTGCATATAACACAGTTAAACCATAGCACTAAATAATGGTGAACCACGAACGGTCTTCGAGGAAGTCGGAAAGTGGGGGATGCTGTATCTTTACTCAGATACCCTGCTTCCGTGTACCATTCAGGAATGAATAGTTCATAGTGACGTTGAATGCGGGTACTCAATTTTTCTAGTGACTGAGGAGACCATTCGCCGGGTGTACAATCTGGATTTGATCCCAAGGTCATCAGCGAAGCTGTTGAGCACCGTAATTGCTTAGTCATACTTTTGGTAATGTTTATCGTAAGACAGTTTAAAGAATTAAAAAATTAATCAACGTACAGCATGTTCTGAAGTAAGAAACCATTCGTTCTTGGTCTAGATGGAAGCTTATACCAACGCTGATATTGAATGTAAATGGAATTCTTAACGACCCGTTTATACCTTTTCAAATATGAAATGCATTGTTTATCTACATGTTAACAATCCAGAATCGTGGATGCACAATGTATCGTATAACCACCGTTAGATAAACAATTAGGAAATAGGTAAACAATTTGGAAATGTGTTAAATTATAAATCCTTTACTCCCTAACATTAGATAGTGCTAATAACTTCCGTACAAAAAAAAACAGGAAAATGCGTCGTGATTCGTAATATCGTCGTAGTCATAAAAAAGGTAAGCAAGACTTGTGATTTACCTTTTACATCACGAGCTTTTGTTGGGTTACTATTTTTATGAGCATAAATACGAATGCAGAATTCCACACACACCAACTGCAAAAGAAATTATGGTTTTCGCTGATGCAAAATTGTTCTTACCGACATTAGACGACCTCCTCTGCATTGAATCTTAAAAAGAGTCAAACAAGTGATAATTTTAGATGGAGGTGTATGGTAAATGATACTAGCAACTTATCCAAAAATATCTGAGAACAATCTTATTAAGTGCAACTGCTTTAAAAGTGATGCTGCCGTAATTTAGGTTCGATATATGTATAGATCGCCCGGTTTTTATCTACTTTGGACATGACTTCCTCCCCACGCCCTTAAGTAACAGACTACCGATAAAGGTGAGTTTTCAACAATTAGTCATCCTAGAATATGGAACCCAAATATTAAGCGGCTAACGTAGCAAAGTTGGTCCAATTAAACTACAATTTCAATATTTTGGGTATGTTCATAATTAGCAGTACGAGTAACCGAAATATCTATTCAATGTAGTAACGTATTGGGAGACCTTCGGCGTGAAATCCCATTATTCCCCAGGTTCCCCACGCGTTCTTTTATAGTATGCTTGTTTTTTTTTAATAAAAGGATAATGTCGAGAGCATCGTTTTTTTAGCAGCATCTATCACAACACAATTTGTACTTTTTCTAAATTTTAATTTGATCTGGTTAACAATTATCAAATAACCAGCACATTTACGAAATTTTAATTGAAAACAAATATACCTAATATTGAAAAGAAGGAGTGAGTAATGAGGTGAGAATATATGACGGAAGATAGTATAACACATTTAAACATTATTAATTTAATTTATACCTTCCTTGAATCTTAATCAAATTTGTCTTTCTTGATACTGTTTGGTTATCTTTTTTAACCAGATTGAGACATTCTATCTTCGCTGTATATTATATCTGGAGTACGTCGTGCGTCATGAATTCAAGTAACCTAAATGCCAACGTTCTCCAAATGGGAACTGAGATATTTTATGTGAAATTACAGTTTAAATAGTACTTTAACCCTGCTCTTAGATTAAAAAAATATATGAATTTTGTATTAAGAGGCCAATTGGTCCATACTACACATGCAATTTTTATGAAAATTGATTGATTTTTAATGTAATTTATAAATATAATTATGAACTGTTAATAATTTAACTTGCCATCCATTTATCGGCTAATTGGACGCTCTAATGGGTTTATGTTAACTCGAGCGTCCAGCTGGTTTGTGTTGTTGTATTTGTTGCTGTCGCACAGCCACCTTGTAAAATGAATTCGCTTTGATTTGTATAAAGTTGCGAATATGCTAGATATATCCGCCTTGAGATCGATGCTTCATGGGCATCGGCTGATCAAAATCGCAGGAGACCAGAGTTTTTACGGAAACTAGCACTTTCTTTGCCTACCGCGCATATGATAAAACGGTGCCGATCACCTCAACAACAGTTTTCAGCGAAATTATTGACTGATACAAATGTCATCCTCGAATTTTGCAAGCTCTTCAAATATTGCTTCTTCTAAAGCGGGGACAAGAAGGCGGGGAATATGTAGTTGTTGCAGGGTTAAGTCCGATATAAAATGCTACATTTGCGGAAGTTTTATTTGCAAAATATTTTGTTCAGGATGTAATGAAACAAACTTTCAATAAAAGCATACTTTTTGTAAATAAACTTACATTTTGTATTCTATCAAATTGAAATATTCAGTGGACCAAATGGTCCATGATACAAAATAAGTAACTTTTTAATTTTTTCAGTTCAGGCTTATCAGATACTTAAAACTATGGATTTAGGCTTGTAACGTAAATAAAGCACGTGAGTCGAAAGTTCAAAGCAATATATTACACCGTTAACAAGTTATTCAGATTACAAAAAAAATGGACCAAATGGGCTTAATCTAGCAGCAGGGTTAAGAACCGTAAGTAAGCGAACTTGGGCAAAGTATACTTGCAAAAGAATTGTGAAAAATATGTTTACTGAAATTGCAACATTTCATATAATTTATTTTTCGAATTTTATTGTATCACATATAGGATTATATGTCTCAGAAAGAACTAATCATTTTGAAAATAAGATTTTTGGTTATATTATAAAGTACTTATAATAAACTTGATTGTCCCATTATGGGAATGTTAGCATGTATGTATATCTTAGAAAAAGAACATTTACGCCTCTGTACTATTGTGTAATAAATTGTAGGTACATATCTATTTCTTTATTACACTGTTATACATTTAGCTGTGGTGGACTAAACTTTAAGGAAAGAAAAGTTTTTGTTTTGTACAGACAGTCGACGTATGTATAAATATGGGGATATACCTAGACTACCGCTGAAAAGTATTTTCCCACCACAAAAATAGTATTTTTGAAGATAGAAAATAGATTGAAAAACTTCTAATGAGTAGTATTTATAGTATATTTAAACAAAATAAAAAATTTGCAAAAAAATAGAAAAGACAGAATTATTAAATTTTTATCACATCAATCGTAATCAATTCGTAATCCTATTAAGCAGTTTTATTGAAGTTTTTGATGAAATTTTGTTCCATTCTACCTGCGAAATAGTCGACAAGTGCTCAGTACAAGCAGGGCAAACTTTTCTAACGTTTCTGTCGACGTCGATGGGATTGAGATCAGGGGACTATGGTGGCCAAACCATAACTACACGTTCCTTCAGCTGATAAGTAATCGCAAATATTCTCTGCATAGCTGCGAAGAATTATTTATTGAGTTAGAGTTAGAGTTATTGTCGTGCTAAAATATGAATCTGTATCGAAAAATACGTAGTCCAGGCAAAATTTCATTTTCAAAAGTATTCCGGTATTGCTCTCTCCTCATTATTCCTTAGATCCTGCAAATATTACCGATTCTGTCTCCATCAAAACAGGCCCATATCATAAGAGAACCGCCACCAAGTTTCACGGTGGGCACTAAACATTCAGGTTCAACATCAGATGTCCGTTCTCCTGCTGACGTACCCTTCGATACAAAAACAACGAACGAAACAACCAGTCGTCACTCCACAAAACTATTTTCAATTCTTCAAGTATCCAGTTTTTGTGTTTACCCCTTTGCAATCGCTTCTTCTTATTGACGGCAACGGTTTTCTTACAGCTACTCGGCCATGTGGGTCTGCTTTTGACGATTGACACACTTCCTATCTGATGTCGAAGTCGTGGTTCTGGGTCTTCCAGTACGTGTTTTGTTTCTACCACTTTCATCGGTCTTAAGTTTCTTTATGTTATACTTAACTGTTCTTTTTGCTACTTTCAATTCCCTCGAAATCTGGCGATTACTTGTGCCGCTGTTATGATAACGATTCTTGAAGAGGACATTTCAATTGAAACTACCTTCGTTTTCGGCGTATTTACGGTTCACTCGACAAAATTCTTAAACAAGGTAATGCCGAAGAATTTTAAATAATATTTTCTCCGCAAAAGCTAAGGATAAATTAAAAATTCGACTCATACCTAACTAAGATACAGTATCGTTTTCTGATAAAAAGAAAAGAGATTACGTTATCTACTTCAGGAAATCCCACCCGAAAGCGGTACATGATTTTTGCATTAGGTACTTATGAACCATTATTCCCAGAAATTTCGTAAATTTTATGACTACAGCTAAATTTTTTTATAGGTAGAGTTGGAGTATCAATTAAAGAGATATTAAAATTATTTTACAGAATAAATCTGTGCTTAATTAGAAAACTACTTTCACTATTCGCAGACGCGCGTTTCAAGGTCATACCGCTCATCAATGCGACTGTGTAAAGTAGTTTTCATTTCTATAGAAGCTCTATATAAGCCTGGGTGCTAGATGTTCGTACATATGAGAGTTCAATTACGAAATTCGGCCATAATGTAGAATAAAGCTGCTTATAAATGCTGAAGATCGACAAAGATATGGTTAGGCAAATACTTTTGAGCGGTACTGTACATATGTTTTTGTTAGTTTTTGTTCATATTACGGGTAAATAAATTATTAAAATTATTTACATTTTACCCTGAGGACGCGCGCAGTAGGATTTTAGTAATTGGAAATCCCCAATACAACATTTTTTGATAATTTGTTCTCCAGTTATTCCCTTTTCTATTGAATTATCAGAAATTGAATTTCGAGCTTGCAGTGCAATAGAAGCAACAAATGCACTATGTTCACAGCTGCAGAAATTAAGATAGTTAACAGAGAAATTTGAGTACAAACTAGACGACAGCATAACCTGCATAAAATAGATAATGCAATAGTAATAGCAGCTAGCAGAAGATCGAGAAAGTGGGGCGAGGGTGAAATATCAAAAGTATAATGAAGGAATGGGAAATTGTAGATTTCCTTGACCAAATTGTGGTAGAATCCCATATCTCATATTCTCTGTTTATCAGTTGTGGCAGCTTTCAGATTTTCAAATGCATAAATATCGAAAAAATTTAGAATTCTCGCTTCTAAGAATACCACAAGAAAAAGATGAAAGGACCGCCAATTGATCCTACAATCTTTGATAGATATGATGGCAAGACAAATGTGTATTCTAGCGAAAAAGAAGTTTACAGTCAGAAATGTTACAAAAGATTACATAGCAATTAGTGCTTTCAGTATTATCACAATTAATAAATTAAGTATTTTTATATAAACACAATATTTTTTAAGGTAGTAGTCTGGTAACTTGGTTTGGAAAAATCGACTTGTCTTTTTTACATATTTCGAAAGTACTATATATTAAAAATATATTGTAAAAATTTTAGACCTAAATTCGAAATATTGACGAAGTTATAACCCCTCTATTGTTTGCGCGTGACCTTTATATCTGCTTCGAGCGTCGGATACCATTCTTTACACAAAAATTTTAACTTTTTCTTCACGTACATTTATTTTGAAGCTCAGTTATATCGAAATTCAAAACAAACAATCAGTGTACGTTCGTTACTTCGTGCGTAAACATCTTCGAAGAGTGTGAAAATGGATCGGAAAGGAAAGAAACGCGATACCAGAAGTCCTGGAGAGCCTGCGATCAAAAGATTTCGTAGTAACAGACATACCACCGAACGAAATACAGATTTTGCTAGCACTTTTGCTAAAAAATTACAAAATCAAGAAGATTTTGAGCCGGTTTTTCCAGCGCTACCTTCATGGCTTGCTATGAAGGTAGCGTTGGAAAAATGGAGGTTGATGACATAATAGAAATGTTTAGACGATCAACCCAACTGTTAAATGTGAAATACAAAAGGTATGCGGGTGACGGCGACTCCAAAACCTTTAGAAATCTATTGGAAGCTGATGTTTACAACGGCAAACCGGTGGTCGAAAAAGTGAATGTGTTTTACACGTGGAAAAACGTACAGACGTGTGAGAGAAGCGAAAAGAGCACTTACTCAGCTGGAAAAAGCCAAAAAACAAGTTGGAGCTTCAAGAACAAAAGATGGTAAAGAAAAAGTAACTCTGAAGGAGGAACAGAAGCGACGCAGACAAAAAAACGCAGATCGAAAAAGGACGCAGGGGATGGTGACGCTCCAATAATCAAGAATCTCGCATTAACTAATAAGTTAATGATTAAACTCGGTGTTTATTATGTGTTAGCAATTATGAGAAATGAAAATTCGGTTGAAGAAATGAAGAAGGCTGTGTGGGCAACGTATTATCATTTGACTTCCACAGACGAAAAGCCGCAGCATTCCTTTTTGCATTCCGTACAAAGCCGAGAACAAAAAAACATACTTTTGTTCATCCACCTGCTTTTGATGAGAATACCTACTGCGAATATTTTGAAGCCTATTTACGTAGAACTGTCATCGGATGATCTTTTGAAAAGATGCTTGGGCAGAAACACGCAGAACAATAACGAGGCTTTCAACCATTGCGTGCGGAATTTGGCACCCAAACACATTTTTGTAGGCCAAAAGACGCTTCAAGTTGCTGGATGGACAGCCGCATGCACCTTCAACAAAGGATTTCTACCGGTGTTGAAAACCATGGAAACCATGGAAGTCACAATCGGCTCGCACGCTATGGCTTACGTCAACCTGTACAACAGCTCTCGGGTTTCGAAGTCGGAGAATGACGTAGCTTATGCGTCTAAAATTGCCGGAATGAGTCGCAGATCAGAAAAAATTACTAACAATGAAGCCTATGAAGAAGTTGTAGGTATCTTATACGCACCAGGGATAGACGATTAGTGTAAGTATGATTTTTCTCCCACCTATCTTTTCTTTTAGACGCTTACTTCAGTGCTACAAAACTATAACAAAAAATTTTAAAATAATAAAAAGAAAAATTTTCGTATGCTCTTAGATACCATTAATAATATATTAAAAATCAAACTGATTGATTTTTATTTTCCCTAAAAGAAATCCCGAAACGCAAATCACAAAACGTGCAAATTACCAGACTACTACCTTAAGAGTAGTAAGTTATTCTTTTTATTTCCTACTTGAAACCAAATTCGTACACAAATACTTGGCAACGCCCCAAAATAACAACGTAAAATGAAATACACAGTAATCCAGAATGATTGACTGTCATGTGACGACTGTATTGTTGTACTATCAAAACTACTTTTCAAGGTAAAATTGATAGTTCAATTATGATTCGTTTCGATGATCGGCGGGCAGATAAAATTGTTAGTTGTGATTTTAGTGATCATTTTATTAGCATTTTCGTGCAAGTTGAAGAGATTATTCCGATCATTTTTCATTTATTTTGTCACAAACCTTCTTCAAGACTATAAACGGCGAATATATTATATTTTTGTAAGGTCTAGTAACTGGAAAATGTTAATCAGTATTAACTCTGAACATAAGGGCGCACGCCGTCTTTATCATTGACATTTCAAGATCAAGATTTTCGTGTATTGCAAATGAGTTAACACCACATACATCTAAGAAAAAAAAAGTTTGAGTTTCTCTGTAAATTTTATAAATGAATTTTATCTGATATGTACAATTTGTCGACGCCATTCATGTTTATTATAGTCAATTAGAAGTTGTGGACAATATATATATTGTTCCATCTTCACTATTCTCTTTACTGAAAGTACGTTGTGATTGATACGGTGGTAGGAAGTAAACACTGGTCTTTCGCCTTTTCATGTGAGAAGCAAAGGACCATTGGTGCCCGACTAATTATCAAATTATCCATGTTTCATTTTCTCGTCTGATAAGGAGTAAGCCTTTACTATTAACTAGACATAACGTCTTGATAACTTTTCTCCCTAAATTTCTTCCAACGCATTCACCTGACTTGCCAGTGTTAGGTAAATTTTAAATTTGTGATAGTATCCTGTTTGATCTCCTAACATCCAAGTCTTATAGGTACCCACATTTCATTAGTTTTATAGCCATATCTGTGTTAAAATGTTAACACAGATCTACCTTATAATTGGTCGCCGATTCAGCTATAGAAATAATATTTAAAAGGTGATCATGAAAAACATTGTAAATTACTTTCTAAGGCCTGACTTTGCTGAGCTTAGCACGGGTTGGGGTATTGCACTGTGGTAGTGAATGATTTTCAATTGCGTGGTGTCGTGTCGCTCCCGTTTCGTCGCTGCATAAATCAGCCTTTGAACTGTGTGCCTATCTGTCTTCAATGTTTTTATCCTCCAAATAATCAATTGCAGTGTGAAAGCTGGTATTTTCATGATGCAGAATGTTGTAACGATTTAGATTGTTTTTCCTGATTTTGTCGATTACTTCTGACAAACAATTCGTTGTATACTATTTAGCTTAACTGTTCTATCCTTTAAAGGAATAGTTGCGACATGTCCCCTACAACCGAATATACAAGCCATTTTCTTGAAAGTGCTTCGTAGACGGGCAACTTTTGTGGGATTCAGTTTATCCAAACAGCGGATTGTTGCTTAGTTTCCCGTTCATACGAATATGTTCAAGTTTCGTCACTTGTTACGATGTTGTATTATTGTGTTTTTCTTTGAGCATTTCCGTACACCAATTAACGCGCCTGTTTTGAGCTTTGGTCAACGTATGCGGAATTCATCGGAACCAGATCTTTTTCAGAGCTAAATGCTCATACAAAGTCAAATGTATTGCAGTCTTTGCTATGCCTACGAATACCTCTATCTCACATAAAGTCACATGCCGATCCTCTTCGATCATCGCATCTATGGTATTGGAATAACCGATTTTGGTCGACCTTCACACAATTCATCACTGAAGGATGGTGGACGAGCACGACAGAAGTTGGGTTAAGTATTTAATGAAATCGTAGAAAAATATCATAATAAATATTTTTCACAAAATTGGTTTTTTCAACCGTCTACTGTAGATAAACTACTCGGTTAAGTTCTAAGCTGCCACTGTTTTCACAATAACAAATTTTACGAGAATAGTAATGACACATCTCAATAATGCCGCTAAGTAGTAAAATCTGTTTAAATCATTTTTCTGCCAGAAGAGAAAACACGGAAGATTTATGAAATAACTCGTGTGAAAACACATAGTCCCTATAACTAGTGAGTTTCTTTACGCCCATTATTAAGTTTATAGCAAGAAATGTTTTGATCCCTTCTCTGTTCCTTCATTTATATTTGTTAACTACTGAGCATATATTATTCAACACACAAGAAAGTGAGCGAAATCGTATGCAAAATGATATTGAAATATTAATCCCTGTGAAAGGTTAGCGTTATTTTTAATTAAATTAATCAACGTGAGGACTCTTGTAAATTCTAAAATGTTCAAAAACAGTGCTATGCATATTTACTCTTGTTCTAGTCATATCTGAATCATTATTAGAGTCGAAAAGTAAGTTCAAAACTAGGTCAACAGCAACGTTATCCTTGTCGGAACTGTCAATTATATTTTCCTTGATATGGGGATCACTAACGGACGAGATACTTTCCTCGGCAATATTTTCATTGTTGCCATTGTCGTTCAAGTAAATCCTTCGTTAAATCAGCACGAATGATTCTATTTGTAATAAATGGGACGTCATCCAGTGATTTCTTTATTTTTATCTGAGAACATGTATCCTATTAAAAATTTCCATTCGTGCCCAAAAATATACCTGAATTAACGTGTTTTTATTTCTCCTTTAAATGATAGCACACATTAAATTCTAACATTATTTATGGCACTACTATCTACTTAAAAACAAATACCACAACATCAATGACGAACCACATTTTTTGCTAAATTAAATAGATTTAGGTTAGAACAACTGTCAAGAAGACTTTCCAACACGCTACAACCTGCATAATCTGTAAAATATTATATTGACGTGGCTAATGACCTAGATTCCAAAGTCAAAAAAATCTAAAATATCCAGAATTGGATAATATAGGCAAAGATAGATTTCACGCCAAGTACTCTTAAGGATAGTTTAGGTGATAAACCACTGCACTTTACACAAACAAATTTAGAATGGTGGTTCACTTTAGAGACCAGTATTTACATCAGATTTTTCGGGAATTTATAGTTTATATCGTTGTCCTCTGAAAGATTTAAAGTTTCCAAGAATAATCTGAAGCGAGGATTGATTCAATCCTTGTCCTAGCAATGATTATTTTAAAATATGCATCTGAACGTGCTTTAAATTATCAAAATAGTTTTCCTCCGTTCTAATAAACAATAATTTTATATATCTGCTGAAAATAAAAATCGAAATTTTCTATGGCACCAAGAAATAAAATTTAAGTTAGGAAAAAAGTCAAGATATAGAAGCAATTTACAGATTTTCCTTTAGCGTTAAGCATTTTAATTACGCTATTTATTGGATTTGCGATATACGTCGGATTCAACAAGTTAGAGTTAGGAATGTTTTACAGATTTGCTCTTTTTTTATAATAGAAGCCGACACCCAACGGGTACCTGGATCTTGCGAAAGAAGTATCATATAATACAAAAATTCAACACCGTATACCTAGGAAAGTGTAAATAAAAAAATATTAAAACGAAAAAGAATCGTCTGTGGTTAAAATAACTATAGTTGTATATATTGGGTTGGTGAATAAGTTCTCGCCGTTTTTTCTTTATTAAGAACAATTATACCAAATAATTAATCAACTATGTATTATCCACCGTTGTTAATGACCTGATCCCAACTCTCGACCAATTTGTTGATGCCATTTCGGTAAAAGTCGCTTGAAGTTGAGTCAGTTTTGCAAGTCCTCATCGTTGTTGAAGATAACACCCCTCATTTGGTTCGAGAGCGAACAGAAAAGGTGGCGTAAGAGTCGAAGAGTGGGTGATGCAGAACCTCCCAATCGAGCTCTTGTCAGCCTTGACGATCTTTGCGGTTGCGTGTTGTCGTGGAGCAGGATGAGTTGGTCTGGTTTACTCGGTGAAGCTGGGCTGTCTATAGGTTTTTTCAACCGTCATATTCTTCTCTAGTCCCAGTGCACTAGACTCTCTCAATCCCATGAAACACAGACCATGGTCTTGGGAAGGAGTGGCTTTGGCGTGTCTCCTGGAGCCACCCATTCCTTCCTTTGCTTCATGTTGACGTAGAGGCATCATTTTTTATCTCCCGTTGCGATTCTAGACAAAAATCCTTGCTTGTAGTAGCGTGTTGCTCAGTGTCGGGTGAGATTTTGGGCCGCAATTTAGAGGGGATTTCGGATTCGGTAAGCTCATACGGCACCCAGGCTTTTCCGGATCCTATTGAGTTGAGGTTGTTTAAAATTATCTTTTTGTCGCAGTTCCCGACTTATTTTACGGCCGTCCTTTTTCAATAGCACTTAGTTATAAAGAAAATACATGCTTAAAGACTAAGCAAGGCCTTTCAAAATGATATATTACGATCAGACTCACGACAAAACAATCGCTATAAAAACCAACAGTTAATGAAACGGCTGGGACGTATTCTCCAACCCAATACAATATCCCATTACAATTGGCCAGTCAGTTTTGATGCAGATCTTTAAATAACAGAGTTTGTGAGCGAGGGAGATAGACAATTTGATTAGTTTAATACTGCAAAACATACTACTAGATCAGTTGTACATAATGTCCTTGCTTCCATTCAAATATAACTTGACATTTATTGTAAAATGTCCAATATTTCTCTAACATTAAAGACGCCAACAAGATCCGATAGGTTTCAGATCGGATGCGAAATCGAAAGCTAAGTCTCCACATCCATTGAATTCTGGTTTCTCATTAAACGTTTGTAAGATTTTATCGAATGTATTACGGTATTTAAACTTGGCAAAATAGAATTTCTTCGTAATAGATTTCGAAGGTAAATATTCGGGATCACATATAAATTTGTATTCTCAGCTATTTATAACATCATTATTTGGCATACCAGCTACCCTTCTTTGATAAAGGGCGGTATTACAGGAAAAATATATAAAAAGAGAAAATCTGAATACAGTATTTTTTATCAAAATATGCTCCTTTGCAATCAATAGACTTTTGAATACGTTGGATCTGATTCTCAAAACGCTTCCTTTATTCGGAGAATTATGACTTTTCATGCTTCAACATCCTTCTAAATCGGGGGTGTGTTAACAATGACTTGTTATTTTGGTTATGATACTACGTGTAGATAAAAGTTTAACAGTTTCTGTCGATTTCACGCCTTCCTTCCATAAATAAGGGGTGAAATTTGACATCTTCCATAAACGTCATAGAAGAACATCAGTTCTAGTGGGCCAGTCGAAGCATACTTACCAGATTTGAATGCGATCACGAGAAACATGGTGAGACTTATCTAACACCAATAGCAGCATTCTGTCGTTATATGCAAATTACTTTGGAAACTTTCGTCGTACATTCCTTAAGGCGTGTCGGCATGGAATTGTGAAAAGTGATCTATTGCTTCGTGTGACATTCCATTACGCCAATTGTATTTGATGGGGAAGTGATTGAGAAAAATCTTCTATCCATGATATTACATATCTAAGTGTTTCCATGTCTATAAAAATTATATATGAAATAAATACTGGGTGTTGTTGCCTATGCTACTTAATATATTTGAGACACTAACCATTTTGAAGTCTGATAAAAGCAGTAAAGCAGCAAGGCGCAAAATTGAGAGAAATATTCAAGGCAGATGAGGATGAAGAACGAATTTCTCTTTCATGTTGCAAATTAATAGAAATCAGATACCTAATACTTCACGAAGCAGGAAACCTATGAAGCTTAATATTTATATAATTCATGCATAATTCCATCTGTTTAGATTAACCTACAGAGCCATCTTAGTTCATTCTTTATAACAATTGTTTTCATCAATGCCATAAATACTTGACTATAAAATTACAAGAGGTTATAAGACCAGGACATACACACAGATCTTGTAAGTCAGGTAACATTCTTTTGTTTGTGGTATATCTATGCTTGATCGTGTGCATAAACACTGTTGTATTTTCATTGTAGAAACTAAATTTGAAGAAAAAAATCGAATTCTGCAGCAGGTGCTGCAGTAAGCGTAAGGCAATAAAGCACTGAACTGCACGATACATTTCTGACGGTCTGTTGATCGATCTCACAAGATCTTTTTTATTTCCATACATGCAAATTAGTTTTTCATAGTATTCATCAATTTGCTGAAAAGTAAGTTAACTATATTTCAATTTTTTATATATTAATTTTTACAAGAAATAATTGCCGTTCGTATGTACATATGTGATATATATGTAAGTGGTATATAAGTACATCTAACAAGGAAAGGTTCCGAAATCGCACACGCAGATTTCGATGTAACTTGGTAATAATGTAAAGCTGGTAGCACTATGTAAGAGGCGATTAAAGCCTTTGAAGGGGTGAGGAGCGCCCCTAAATATTGGCCTGCATTTCGTTTTTTGCCAATTACTCCGCAAATGTTTGAAGAAAAAATATTTAAACATATGAGCATATAGTGTTTCAAGAGGGCTATTGAAACATGTCTGAACCGGTAACCCTTATTCTTAAAAATATTACCCTCTTCCATCCCCACAAATTTCGATTAAACTTGGCAATTATGTAAAGCTGGTTGAACTGTCTAAAAGATTGGGTCCTGTTTCTGCTATTAATGCCTTTGGAGGGGTGAAAAGTGCACCGAAGAATGGAACCGTCTCTGACCAATTACTCTGGAATTGTTGCAAGGAGGAAATATCAAAATATGGGCATATACCGCTTCAAGGGGGCTATTGAAACATGTCTGAATCGAAACATATGTGAATCGGTAATCCTTATAGAGAAAGTTACCCCGCCTCACCCTCACCGATTGCTACGAAACTCGGAAGTTATGCAGACCTGGTAGCACTATATAAAAAGGTGGCTTCTATCTCTGATCTACTAGCATTTCACAAGTGGTTGTTTTTCATTTTTTTGCCAATAACAATTATCGCAAGAAAAACAAATTTATTGGCCAATCATGGATTTAAGCAGCTGACGCCGGTGGACAAAAATATTTTGCCGCTTTTGTTTTGAAGCATAAATAAAGTCATAGTTGTTTATTATACGTACTATGTACATGATAATAAATTACGGTAAGAATAATCGCTTTGAAATACCACTGTTTGCATCAAAATATAAGGTGGGAATGAATTTCTAAAATATTAAGAATAAGTGTTATCTATTCAAGCATCTTTAGATGGTCTTGATACTCCATATATCTACAAATATATAAGTTTCGTGAAAATCGCAAAACGGTGGGGGTAGGAGGGTAGCAAAGGATGTTTTTAACATATAATAGGCACAACCGATTCATATATGATATGTTTCCGGAGCGCTGTTGAAGTTCACACATTCATGTGATGAAATATTTATTTAGGCGGTTTTAGTACTTCAAAGGCTTTTGGAGCAGTGACTTTACATGGTGCTGTTCTACATAACGGCTAAGTCTCATCCAAATCGGTGCTTCCGCAAATCAATGAGAGTGAAAGGGCAATCTTTTTAAGAATAAGGGTTACCGATTGAAACATGCTTTAATAGCCCTCTTGATGCGGTATATGCCCATATCTTAAATATTTTGTTGCAACAATAGCATAGTAATTGGCAGAAAACGGTCCCATTCTTGAGAGCGCTTCTGACCTCTTCAAAGGAGATAGTGGCAGAAACAGAAACCAGCCTTTTACATAGTCCAATCAGTCCTACATAATTACCAAGTGTTATCGAATCGGTGTTTCGGCAAATCGTTGGGAATGGGAAGAGGTAATATTTTTAAGAATAATGGTTACCGATTCATTTAAGTCGGGCGGTGAACGACGGTCTGTTACTTGAATCCGAAGAATCGGATGGTTCTCGCCTCGGAGAAAATTAAAATGTATTTGTGGCTAAACGTTTTAGAATACGTTTTGTTCAAAACAGTTCAAATATTTTGTCTTTGCGTTTGTCCTAAACGTTCTAAAGACGCCAGCCACAAACGTTTTGCGCCTAAGCGCGGTAAAAACGGCGAAGCCGTAATATACATGTCTCTTAAAACGGAGACGTTAGCGCACGTTTGTCTTAAACGTTTAAATTCATTGACGACCGAAAGGTCTATACCAAAATTTTTTGCGGTGGTTGCCGTGGTCTCTGGGACGCTAAATGAAAGAACGTAAGTTCGTATGGTTTCAAAGTATGTTTGCCCCTAAATGTGTATCAGCCTTAAGCCGGATGGCGGTCGCCTGTACGTATGCGGTAGTTTACCGTACGAAGAAAGACGGACGGATCTTCTTCGGTCTCGCTAGGAGACTTGTACGTAAGTTGGTTTACGTACTAAGCACGATGAGATGCAGACCTGAACGTCGGCGAAGGCGAGTCAGTTCAACCGACGTTCGAGTGATCTTATACTCAGCTCGCGGTCCCTCATCTGCTGTGTCTGCATTTATCTCGGTATGCTTGCCTTCCTATAGTACCGACGAAGCCACATAATGTTTATTTGGATGATTGCACGATTCCTTCGAACAAAGGCCTAACACAATGGGTTACGATGATTCATTCGTCGCTCGATCTTTTCAGACGGGGACTGCAGACGATTGACTTGTATTCACCGACGGTGACATTCAATACTTTCCATCTTCGCGCGGTTAACCGACCAAGTACGCTCGTACGTCTGAACGTACGTTAGAATATACGCACGCATTGTCGCTAGCGTTTGATAGCACTTAGAACAGTCAAAACAGAAGATAATTTTAAATGTGGAACATATACGATACATATAACATATATAACACGAAAATTGAATATAATTTTTACAATCTACTAGTAAAAATAAAGGAACAGTTATTGAATATAAAAAATTAGAAATCTTGATATATGGCAAAGTTTCATACAATATTACATATATATATAAACAAAAATATATCTTAAATCTAAAACTAATGTCTCTGAGTGTTTAACACTAATCATATGCTAAGGAGCGAATATACTGTCGAACGTTCAAATAACGTAACAGTTTTTCTAAACGTTTTATCATACAGTATTTTGCGAGATCAACTACGTCACAATCGTGAGGTTTTTTGAGACACTTAACCTTACAATGTGCATATGTATATAGAATCATAGTTTATCTTGATATATTTTTTAAAGAATAGGGTTATTAAGATGTTTAGAAAAATGAGTCTGCTACGACAGCGGTTAACGAAAAGAAATTGTGTTAATGATCACGTGCCTATCCAATGATTTTAAGCTCACATGAGTAATCTTTGAATGACATTAGCTAACGAAATAGTTATAATAATGAATAGTAGGTAACTATCATACAGAGACATATTTTTCGTGTTCAAAACTGATAAGCCTACTTCAAAAAGCAGCAATATTCGTAATTGCTAATTGGAACCCAGAATTTATTCATGTCTCGGTATATAAAATGGCGAATAGATAAGTATAAGGTTTGGCCTGTATACTAATATTTATAATGAAATTAGGGAAAATAGTGGTACCTACCTAGTCAATGACGACAACTGAAGACAATGATTTTGGTTAGTTATTCGCATAAAAATAGATAAACAAACAAGCATTGAACGATACAATACAAGTTTCTGTTGTTTGAATGACCTATCAACCTACGGATATAACGGAAATATTTTATATTAGTTTGCAAAGGGATTGTGTTGAAAACATGCGAAGTATCATAAGCATTTTATTACATTGAAATATGTGCACAGCAATTTAGAAGAAAAGTTCATGGTTTCCATAATGGATATCTGAAGTAAAATAGCTTTTGGAATCTTAATCATTTGCCAACTAATGGAGGAGGTTTCTTTAGAAGTAGGAATTAATAAATGGTCTTGAAGCGCTGCTGAGAGATATTAGATAATATAAAACAATCGTAATTAGTTTCGGTCAATTTCTTCGCCGTATATAATCGCCGTATTATTGACCGAAATAGTACTTTACCCCGACAGAGAAACTGCTTTTTCCTCAATTATCATGACAGCCTTAATTTTAAAAAAATAAAAATGTGCTTAAAATTCTTTTCAAACGAGATTCAAACTATGCTTATAATGAACTCAATCCCGGTAGATACTGTATATATATATATATATATATATATATATATATGAGTGTGATAAATTATATATCCTGAACTAATTAAAACTCTTACATTACACACAAAAATGTATATAAAAATCACAGCCAGAAGCGGACCTCGCCACATAATCTCAGACTGCTGTACTCTCTTTACCGGGTATGGATTTGGACAGCACTGTAAAGAGGAGGGTATTCATCATATTCAAATTACTGCAGGATTACCACGATCTAATGATCATTTCAATACTCTATTCTTGTCAAATTCTCTTCCGATGAATCAGCAAAATGGTACAATAGATTCTAAATTCTACCCAGCAACGAAGCATCAACAATATTCTTCAAAGAATAAAAGAACTAATCGACGAAGAGGTAAAATATTTATTTGAAGGCGCAAGAAATAAGTTAAGTGCTTAAGAAATTCAGATAGAAGTTGGTCAATCATCCGCCCCACATCCCGAACTTGGTACCAAGCGAGTTCCATTTATTCACCAAGATGAAAGTATGGTTGGGGACGCAGCGAGTCAACTGTAACGAGGAGTTGAAAACCAATAAGACAGATTGCCTGAGGGCTCGGGCAGCAACATGGCACTAGAAGGATATACAAAAGCTGGTGTCCCGTTACGAAAAATACCTCAATGTCAATGTGTAGACTACGTTGAGAAATAGTTCACATGTGTGAGTAACTTGTGTATAATAAAACTTCTTATTTCTTGTATTTTTCGCCAGCTTACCAGAACTTTAAAGAAATAGCTCTCCTATTTTCTTGTATCCTCAGTGATCTGCACCTTTCCACCACAGATTCGATTGGCCGTACTATCTACATACGATCGTTGTTATCTGGTTTTGGGTTAGTATGCATTTAAAAATTATTCCTTAGTCTTTCAAACCGATTTCGGGAAATTGTATCAGAAATCACTGGAATACATAATAATGGATTCCATTTTAATTGTTGAAATTTATTTTAATTAAATTACAGTTATATGCATAGCACATACCTTTTCTCGCTAGCGTTAATCTTAGTACATTTTCCAGTCTTCTAAACAGTGTACATATGTATTTGTATGCATTGTTTCGAAAATATTGTAATTTATGTATTTATAAAAGTACGATAACGAGGTCTCAAGTTGAGAATTGAAATCTGCACAACAAGAAACACGGTCCATTTATCTGACTGATTGGGTGTTTCTCCCATATTATTATTTGGATCATCTCTATCAATTTCAGGTTCTATTTGATCTTGTAATGTTTCGGACATACTTTCAACGTGTGTCACAGAAACAATTAAGTTGTCCTCTTCTGAATCCGATAAATCTGATATAGGATTTATCCCCACTTTCTAAAGCTATCGGTTATTTCTATTGATTCTTCTAATTCTTTATCAATTATTGGACATTTTCTTTCCAATTTGTCGACTCCAGATTTGTCTGTGGCGTAAAGTCGGAAATAAAACCATTAGACTATTTAATAAATAACAAGCATATAAGGTAGCCAGCCGACTTGACCAAATGAGACCTGTTGGCTATTTTGTAGACATCAGATTGTAATGCCGTAAATAGCTTAAATATAAGTACATATGAAAAAGTAATTAACGTGCAAACATAACAATATTGAATAAAGTTCGCGTAGAACAAGAATTCATTGAGAAAATAACGGTAAAGATACTCATATGGTTATTATGGCCCCATGATGGTAACGATGCCAATTTTAGCCGCTGTTTTTGTAAGTTTTTAGTACTTATTGCGAGATGGGGCGTAGGTTGTAATGTTACAAATTACCATCGTGTACAGTAGGTCTGGGCAAATGCTTATAGTTGAGAATTACTTTGAAAAGAAAATTGAAGATCTATATCTACATAGGTATGTGATCGGTTGTGCCGAAAGGGTTAATGCAATTACTTGACACCAGAATTTTTTAATCATGTATGTCTCAGCAATAAGACACTTACCGAGCCCTTCATAATATTAAAGGATACATTGCATTCGCACATCCCATCCTATTTTTAGAACCAGGAAGAATCGAATATATGCTAACAAGAAAGGAAAAGGAGCACATATCTTATTCGATTATTAAACTTCGATTAGCGCATGAATCTCTACTATTTTGTGATATATGAAATTGTATTTTTGTTTTTGTATTTTTGACCTTGGCATCTAGGCCATTAGCCACGTCAGTGTAATTCATTTATGAAATTGTATTAGCAAATATATCCGGAACCTTGAGATAATATTTATTCTTTTTTTCGTTCCTGTTGAAAATGAATGATTTATTTCTCTAAGATCTAACGAACATAAATTACAAACTCCATTAGGTATTCCAAAATATTCCGGACTTAACGCGCTCGTTGGAAAGCCTCGTATTTTAGAGTATACAAAATACCGCCCTTAATCTCCGTACTATTCTCTTGCGGTAACGTCTTATAGGGCTTTTCGAATGTCATTGTAACGTGCAAAAGGTATGGAGTCGTAACCGCAACATAGAAATTCGTTTCGCCACTTACTACATAGATAGAAATATGTAGGATATTACAAAGCTTTCACCTTACTTCTGCAGTTAACGAAAGCTTAGAGAAATTTAGAGAAAGAAACTGTCAACGCTGTCTGCAATTGGTTCCTATTTCATGTTACACATTTTTCCTTTTCCTTCGCCATTCGAATTGGATAATTTAATTGACAAGCTACATATTAATAGCTCACAGCATTTTAAATTATATGCGCGTAATTGGTTTCATTATATACACTCGAGGAAGATTTAATTGTTAAACGTTTTTGAGATATAGGAGTATGGATTTTATATGAATATTAATATAAATTCTTAAACAACTCTCCAATTCAAAATATAAAATTATTGGTAAGTGTACTTATTCTATGCTATTCTATTATTTGATATTTTGATTGAACGATAGTGGTACGAGGGTTGCCTTTTATGTTTCGGGATTTGGCAACCCTAGTGTTGCAATCTGGCAACTGACAGCTCTATCGTAAAGTTGGACATTTTGAGGTTATACGTACTCAGAACGTTTTGACATACGAGCGCTATTTGTGTTGTTTACAGTAACTTAAAAGATTCATCTCGGTCCAAAAATGGAATTAAATCGTGAACATTTTCGTGCGATTATTTTTACAACTTTCGACGTGGATTAACTCAGCAACAGTGCATGAATGAACTTAATTCAATTTTTGGCGATGAAGCTCCATCAAGGACCAGTGTTTATCGATGGTATGGTGAATTGAATCGTGGTCGTAGTTCACTCCAAGACGAATTTCGTGAAGGTCGTCCAAAATCAGTTGTTGTTCCAAAAACCATTGATGCTGTGCGCGAACTGATATTGCAAGATCATCATGTGACCTATCTTGAGATTGAGACAACCTTAGGCATTAGTGGGACCAGCATACACTCAATATTGCATAAACATTTGACTGTCAAAAAATTTTTTCGCGTTGGATCCCACACAATTTGTCAATCGCTCAAAAAAAGGTTCGTGTCGATTGGTCGAAGGAAATGCTCAAAAAATACGATCGCGGTGCTTCGAAACACGTCTATGACATCGTGACAGGTGATGAATCGTGGATTTACGCGTATGAGCCCGAAAGTAAACAGCAGTCGACTGTATGTCCAACTGTAAATCCAACAAAAGTTGTTCGCGCACGAAGCACTTCCAAGCAAATGGTCGCCTGTTTTTCGGAAAAACTGGACATGTCGCAACCGTACCACTAGAACAACGCAGAACAGTCAATTCTGAGTGGTACACAACCATTTGTTTGCCAGTTGTCTTCCAAGAAATCAGGAAAACCAACCGCCGAAGACGGATCACTCTTCACCACGACAATGCGAGCTCTCACACATCGGCTCAAACAACTGAATTTTTGAGCACCCAAAACATCGATTTGATGAGTCATCCGCCGTATAGTCCTGACTTGGCACCGAATGACTTCTTTTTATTCCCGTACGTAAAAAACAAACTGAGAGGTCAAATTTTTTCGACACCTGAAGAAGCGGTTGCTGTATTCAGAATGCATGTTTTGGAGATACCTCAATCAGAGTGGCAAAAGTGCTTCGACAATTGGTTCAAACGCATGCAAAAGTGTATAGATCTTCATGGGGAATATTTTGAAAAACAATAAAGTGATTTTCGATGATTAATATTTGTTCTTGTTCTCTAATTCCGAAATATAAAAGGCAACCCTCGTAGTAGTTTTACCCAAATTCAAACGGAAGGTGTTGAATTGTGTAATTGAAAATTCACAAATCTTTTTTTTACAATTTACAATTTTATTTTACAATTTGGGTATAAGAATATCTACATCTATTTATAATTTTACGAAATCTAAAGATAGTCCGGAAATATAATTTAGAGCTAGGGATTAAGATCAAAGTGCTATAACGGTTCAGATCTCATTGAAATGCAATTCTAGGGTCAGCGGAAAACACCTTGAACTCTCCTATTTCGGTGAATAGACTAGTGCATTCGCGTAGTCTTGGGAGCGATGGTAAACATTTAATTTACTATGTAAACTAAATGGGGTGTAAGAAAATTTGGATAAAACTTCATGCAAAAGTTATGAGTGATGGATTGATGATTATTAAAAAATGGATGGTGCAGGTTAATTTGGACGCAATAATGTACAAGACGATCAGAGGAGTAGTCGTTTGCTTTACGAAATTTCGCAAATATAAAATCGTAACATCAAACTTATGAGATTGTCACAAACTGTTCTTGCTTGAATCCGACCATATAGACGGAGGTACACAAAACCAAGCGACTTCACTCTGTCTTTTTCCCCTATACGAAAATAAAGCTGATGAGTTTTAAAGCCAAATAGTCATTGGTGTCGATTCTTGGGTTTCTTTCCGGACTCCAGAATCGAAACTGCAATCCATGGAGAATGATTGTAAAACAGAATTTCGAAACCATTGTATCAACACGAAGGGTCATGTGTACTGTCTTCTGGAATAAAGGAGGCTTCTTGTTAGTAAAGTTCTTGCCGAAAGATGAGTCTATAAATGTTTCACATTATTGTGATATTGTTACAAAAGAACTGCGCTATCTCATACAAAATAAAAAAAGCGGCCTGCTCTGTCATGGAGTTTTGTTGCTTCACGAAATGGTCGTCCGCGTGGTACTGGTAAAACTCACTCTGGTTGAACAATTTGGCTATGTGCAGTTGAACCACCCATTTTATAGTCCTAACCGGTACCAAATTGCCACTACCACCTGTTTCTCCATCGTCAGCAATTTCTTGCTCGTCAGTGCTACGATGATCATACCGATGTGAAATATGCTGTACACTGCTGGTTATTTCCGCTAGCGGTACCGTTCTTTGAGGAAAAAATCAGAAACAAGAGATTAAAATTTCCAGTTATGTAGAAAAAGTAGTTCAAGTTCACTTTCTCTAATAAAATTTAGTTAGAAGAAATCCTTGAACAAATTGATTTTATTTTAGAAAAATGCATAGTTTTGCATGACACTTGATTTTCAACCATCAGTTGTCTTTAAGTAATGACGTTATAATTTTTTTTTTTAATTTATTTTTAAGAAGAATTTTCATTGCCGAACTGTCTAAAAATGTTATCCTACGTAAGAAACTCTTCGAGTAAATGACAATTGCATGAAAACGTAAATTTCATTGCCAGTACAAAATAAAAAGAAAAGATTTCTTCCAGTAAAATTTTATTTCGCTTTTACTGAATTTATTCCGTACTTTAGGCGCGCACCGTATATCTATATATACAGTGTCTGAAATCCAGTGGGATTGCGTGCGTAACATTGTTATTATTCAAGATGGAATGAATTAATATGCTAGGAATTACATACAAAGGTTTTCAAAAACAAATTGCACCTAATTTAGTTTGGATCCGTCTAAGCCTACTTGATTAAAATGTAGAAAATAATTTTTACTGGCATTTTTATTCAATCGTACGTTATCTTATAGCGTTGAAAAGAGAATAAAAAATTGTATTTAATAACTTAAAAATCTAATATGGTATCAATTTAACTTAAGCAAGTTGATATGAATGCCATCTTGAATCATTATGCCATCAATTTTAAATTGGACTTACCGAAAACAGTGACTTTCATATGAAACTTTTTCGTATCTCTTATACTTACGAAGATATTTGGTGAATACGAGATTTTGAATTTTTCAAATAGATTTCAAATCAGCATACCAACCTGCAAAATATACTAATGCAATCCCACCCGATCTGGGACAGATTGTATACTAGCCCTAACAACTATATGTTCGAGCACTATTTGCTTGGAGTAATTGCAAAACGAGGAAAAATGTCAAGTATATAAAAATTAATCATATTTGTCTGAAAGAATGGAAAATCGGTAATATCGACAATGAAAGACTTGTCTTCTCAGGTCAACACAAACGGAGAGTCGTTAAACCTCTGTCAATACAAATTATCGATGTTATTAAAGCAAAAGAAGACATAAGTTATTTTCTTAATTTTTCTAATTTGGTAAAGATTTATTTCCCCTTCTATTTCTTCCCAGCGCTCTTACTTATATTGCTTTAACCTGTCTGTCATCTCCCATTCTTAGCAAGTAACCCATCCAATCCTTCAATTTTTCCTTTGAATGATTTGACTTGCAGGTCTTGTATAATAACTATCATCTTTTCTCGATTCTTCTTACTCTCATTACTTTCATTCACTAACTGCCTCTCACTTAAGTTCTCTGCTCGATACATTATAACTAGGGTATAAAGGGATATGTTGTAATTTTTGTGTCCCTCGATATACCGTGTTTGTTCAAAAACGTTTATCTATAATCTTTAATGTAGCTTTAATGTTCGAACATATTTGTAGTTGTTAGGGCGCATATATATATATATATATATATATATATATATATATATATATATATATATATATATATATATTTAGGGCGGGTTAATTTTTTTTTTTTTGATGAAGCGTATAGCAAAAACGTAATCTATAGGTGATTCTGAGAAATTTTGCTCCAGAGACCATAGCTCTAAGTCGGATTTGGAGCCTCCCAAAATTTCAAAATATATATTTTTCCATATATACATAGAATAATTTAATTAAATTCGTCATAAAATCGGATAGAATTATAGTAGATTTCTCAATCTGGGCTTGTTTGAAAGGTATTTTTATCACCTTTCAGAATCTGTATTGATACCAAAATTTTCTTTTATTTTTAGTAGAGATATTAGGAATTTTTGTCGAAAAATAGCCTAAAATGAACTTTTAACTAATAAATTCTGAATTTTCTTCGATTTTTTTTTTTTTTGCAGATTATGAACAACTTTTATTACGATCATTTTTTTGTTTTCGAACTCCTTTTTGTAGGAAAATCGATCTGAAAAAATCAACATTTTCAAGGTTTCAACAAAAAAACACTATTTTTACATTTTTAGTTCAATTTATTTTTAAATATTATTCTCGACCTACAATTTAATGTTTTAACGTGGTAATATTATTTTTTAAAGTCCTTTTTACTTTCCATTCGAGGAGTTTTCTTACGACTTTCTAATGTCACTGCCAGAACTCCTTCACGATTCTTTTCTATAAGTCGTTTTGAAACACTCGTTAATAATTGTACATGTCTTTCTGTTCCTTGTATGTGCATTGGAATTTGTGGATCAGCCAGTGGTGGTTCATCGAAATCTAAGTATTCTACCAAGTGATCATATGGAATCTGTCGAGTAAATGCTGGTTCAAATAATATATCGTCGTTATTCATATCAACCATATTGACATAATCGGTAGCATTGAAATTTAAGATATATTTTTTGTAAACTCTGAGTTTAGTTGGATCGTGCAATTTTTCTCGATAGTGTAAAATCTTTTTGATAGCTCTATCCCGTATTGCTTTTCGATCATCAAATAACATTGTTAATAAGATATTTTCTGGATGTGCGTAATATGAGTTGTTTTGAATTACACCATCTACAATATTACGAAAGTTTGGTTGTAAGTATCGTGTCCAACGTATAAATTTTAATAAAAGTGCACTACCGTACACAACAGAGTTATAAAACTTCACATTGAAGTACATTGGCACATAAACTGTAATAATATAAACTGCCAAAGTTTTTAAATTGGTCGATGGTGTATTAGTTGTTACATATAATCGTAGTAATCTACTTGCTTTGGTTAACCAACGAGAATGTGCAATTTGTCCTGGTTTAATGTTAGCTAAATCAAGTGGAACAATACCATTCGAAATTGCTTTAGCTATTTGATATAAATATTTAACATCTGTTGATAGTTCGAGCTCATGTTCATGATCCATCATTGCAGGCATATTCTCCAGCGGTATTGGATCAAAATCAGCTACTACCTGAAAAATTAAATGTTTAGATCAATTAAAATGCAATTATTTTATTTTAACTTTATTCCAATCGAAAAAGTAAAATAATGACAATAAATAATGATAATAAATGATGATATTAAATAAAATAAAGTGTTACATACTTGCAATTTTTCACATTCTTGAATAGCTTTGAATAACTTTCCACTTGCTGCTCGTGGTCCACTGGTGACTGTTTTGTCCAAGGCTTCATATAAATGACGAAATGGCAGTTCATTGAAATGAAGCAGACATATAAACCAGTGAATTGGTCTATTTAACTGTTTTTCTAATAATCGTAAAACACCATTTTCTGTTCCAGTATTTGCTGGCTCACCATCACTGCATATGCCAATTAATTGATCAACTGTTAATGCTTTATTGTTGAAAAATTCATTCAGTTTTCTGTGTTTGGTTTTTGCATCTTCTTGACTACCCAAATTTACATATCCAAGTAACTCATTATAGGGCTCTTTCAGAACAACTAAATGCGCTTCTTTTCCAATAGTGGTATGAAATTTGTCATTAATTTTCTCTGTAGTTAATGAGTCGTCTTTTCTACCATCGAAAGAGAATGCAGTTATGGAAGAATTTGTATGTCGTGTACGAAGCACTGCATCTCTAGATTTAACTTTTTCTCTAGCCACTTTTGATTTATCCATAATAACAAGATTACCATGAACATCTCTAAAATTTATATCTTCGAATAGAGCTGTTGCTAAACATGAAGCGACTCTATCTGAAACACCGAATCTATCACACATCATAGCAAAATTTAAAGCATCGTATCTTTGAGTATAATGACCTCGTCTCATTTGAACAGTTGCTTCTGGAACTTCTGTTGTTGCTTCATTTTCATCTTCATCCATGTGTAATTCAGGTGGTTCGTAACTTGGATCATCGGTACCAGTTGTAAGTGTTGGTATTGTTGTAGCTGCTTCTTCAACGTCTTCCGTATATTCAGGTATTGTGAATTTTTTATCATTATGCTGGTCCATCATAAATTCTTTTAGATGTTCTGGAATCAATCCACACGAGCATTCTGTTGCTTTTAATTTGCAATTACATTTGCCAATATAAAATAATTCGTTTATTGAATCAACAAATACTTTAAATTCATCTCTTTTGTTTCTATGTTGTACATGTTAATTTTTTTAAAACACTCTTTCTATTAATGATTTCAATATTTAATTTACACCAAATTTGAATCAATTTATCTGTTACGTGAGGAGTAAAAGTTTTATACGAGAACATTTTGTTTTCAAATTTAGCACGATCACTTAAAAAAATAATATTTTAAAATGTCACATTTAGTAGGCAAACTAAGATCATTTAAATCACTTGATAAACCAAAAACAACAATATCTTGATGAGGCAGGTTAGTCAATCTAGAGTCAAAACTTGTTGATGTTGTTGCTTCCATTTGCGAAGACACCGCAGACGATGTTGATTATCCATAATAACTTTGATAGTATCACAAACAACAAAATTGATCGTAATAAAAGTTGTTGGAAATTATCTGAACTTTCATAATCTGCAAAAAAAAATCGAAGAAAATTCAGAATTTATTAATTAAAAGTTCATTTTAGGCTATTTTTCGACAAAAATTCCTAATATCTCTACTAAAAATAAAAGAAAATTTTGGTATCAATACAGATTCTGAAAGGTGATAAAAATACCTTTCAAACAAGCCCAGATTGAGAAATCTACTATAATTCTATCCGATTTTATGACGAATTTAATTAAATTATTCTATGTATATATGGAAAAATATATATTTTGAAATTTTGGGAGGCTCCAAATCCGACTTAGAGCTATGGTCTCTGGAGCAAAATTTCTCAGAATCACCTATAGATTACGCTTTTGCTATACGCTTCATCAAAAAAAAATCGTTCCATACAATTTGACCCGCCCTAATATATATATATATATATATATATATATATATATATATATATATATATATATATGTGTGTGTGTGTGTGTGTGTGTGTATGTATGTATTTCAATAACAAAACTTGCCTAGTCTGCACCTGTGTGCCAAATCTACAAAGCACCGTTTAATTCTCGCGTTACCTTCTCGTCTGGGGCCTGTGTACGATGTGCGCGACTTGGCCCTGTATATTGAAAAACGTTGGAAGTAAAAATACATGTTTTGCATATTAAATACGAAACAATATTAATTAAGAAATGAATTTAGTTTTGAGACAAGATATCAGAAATCATTTTTGTTACAGGTACTTGTTTGGCCAGTATGAGCGTTATAATACGCTTGCAGAATTTGCCATGGTCGGCAAATGCTCTCGATATTCGCCAATACTTTCACGGATTAAGTATACCAGAAGGTGGAGTACATATTGTAGGCGGTGAACTAGGAGATGCTTTTATCGCATTTAGGTACTTACTACTGTTTAAATTTCGTAATTTTAACTAAGAAATGATTGGCAATCTCGTTTATATGTAGGTATACTATAAGCTAAGATATAATATTTTTTTCTGTTCAATAGTACCGACGAGGATGCTCGGCAAGCTTTCAATCTAAATAACGGAAAAATCAAGGGGATACAAATTAAGCTCATGCTTAGTTCCCGAACAGAAATGCAGAAGGTAATCGAAGCAGCCCGTAGCCAATCATTAGCTGCATTCATGCAAGCACCAACTCAGGCACAAATTCCAGCAGCGGTTCCTCCAATTTTACCTCCCGTTATTCCTCCTGCGGTTCCGGAAATAAAGAAGATAGAAAAAGATAACAACAAAGATCAAAAACTTGATAAAAGAGATAAACGCCGTTCCAGATCTAGATCTCGTGATAGAAAAGAAAGATCGCGTGATAGAGATAGACGCGATAGAAGACGACGAGAACGATCTCGATCACGGTCTAGAGAACGACGCGAACGCAGACGAAGAGAGCGCAGCCGAAGTAGAGACCGAACGAGATCCAAAGAGCGAGATAGAAGAAGCAAAGACAGGCGATCGCCAGATAAATTAGAACTACCTAAAGAACAGAAAGTTGTTTGGGAAGCACCGCAACTAACTGAAGCGATACCAAACCTTCAAGCCAATTTTATGGGAACTTATGCTACTTTATTAGCAAGTAATATAGCAAATCCCGCGTCTCTTTTGGATGCACAGAATGGATTTCAAAGCAAATTTGGGTCTAGATGGAGTCCCAATAACGAACCTCAGAATGCTTTTCAAAGAACATGCTTTGTTTCTGATGATAGATTCAATGATCAAAACCAAAGTCAAAGCCAAGGTCGAAGCAGATCTATGAATGAATTTAATGACAACCCAAGATCAAATTTTAACAATCGTCCTGGTCTAGGCAATAGAATGGACAGTCATTCTAGCTCCAGATTTTCTGATAGGCAATCTTTAAAAGACAGTACAAATTGTTGTATTAAGCTTCAACCATACTATGGTGGATTTGGAGAGGTTAGGCGATTTTTCCAAGGAATTTTTATAAATAACACGGGTATAAAGTTCGTTAACGATGAAGCTGGAAAACGAACTGGTATAGTTTACGTTAGATTTGCATATCCTATAGGAAAGGATGAGGCTTTAAAACGGAATGGTAATTTACTGAAAGGTCAAGAGGTTGAAGTTACCCATTTAGACGACCATGTTTTTGAAGAAACTGTTGATCGATTTCAACCATCAAATGATAGTTTTTCGGAAGAAGATTCCGAACAAGATGCCAGATTTAGAGGGAAAAACATAACGAAATATTTTAATCGTAATAGTGGTCAAAATGCACCAGTACCGAAAGTATTCACAAGTCTTATTGTTGAAGATTTACCGACATATGCAAAAGAGCAGGATATTCTCAAGATGTTCTCTGATTACTCCTTGACTTCTATAATATTAGTAAACAAACCACGGAAGGTTCATGTTGCCTATGTCCAGTTTAGTAATATCGATGATGCTAAAAAGGCCCTTCAAGACATAAACAAACACATTGTAGATGGTAAAATGGTTACTGTTAGACCCTGTAGAGACGAAGTCTTTGATAATATTCAACGCGAGCAAAGCGAAATAATCGATAGTTCAATGGAGAAGCATAATAGTTTTAAAAATTCCAACGTTTTGTTATTAACACGACTGCCATTAAAGACGACCGAAAGCGATATATCTGATTTCTTTTCAGATATAGGTATTACGCCAAATAAAATTCATTTAATGAGTAGCAGTATGGGCTTCATAGGCGAAGCGTTTTGTGAATTCAATACAACTGATGAAGCAAGATCTGCAATGGACAAGAACAGCACGCCGTTAGGGACATCAGTTGTTAATGTCAAATCCGTTGAGCGATCGGAAATGGAAAACACATTAGGTATGAATATAATCGATGATCCATCACCAACCTCAAATATGAGTTTACGACCAAATATTATGCCATTGATGAATCAGTCACAAAGACCATTTTTCCCGCGAAGCAATTTTATACCCGGTCCGAGGGGACCGAATTTTATGGGACCACGCCCTAGAAGGTTTGCCCCACAGAACGGTTCAGATGATGCCATGGGACCTCCCGGTTGTACAGTTCTTATGGAAAATGTACCATATAAAGCAACTGTGGAAGAAATATTAAAATTCTTTGATGGATACGACATACCAACTGATAATATTTTACGACGATACAATCCTAATGGGAAACCTTCTGGCGAAAGCAAAGTGATATTTAAGAGCTCTGAAGAGGCCTATCAAGCAGTTCATGAAAAACAAGAGCAGAAAATTAGGGATCGCACGGTGTATCTCAGTCTATTATAGCAATAATTTAGGCAGGCGACGTTTTGTTGTGTATATAATAGTACAAATAACTTATGCTGATTTGAATGTAGAAGTGAAATTCGGACCATTCGAATATTAATGCCTGTGTAACTATTACAAAATTCTTTATAAGAATCGATAAGCTATATTAGTATATATCGTATATGATTGAGTTGCTGGAGATTATGTATTCATATACATGTTTATATAGAAATGGACTGAAAAAATCGACATTTTTTTTTTGTTTTTATAAAATAAGAATGCTTATCTTATATTTTCTTAAGTTTGTTTTATAGTATGTAGTATAGTACAGAATGTCTTACTACTTATATAGTGTTTTATATCCTTGCATATTTTTAGTAAGTGAAGAATGGGAATGCATTCATAAACATAGAGACTAGGTATTTGTATGATAGCTTTTCTAATAAACGGACGTTTTAAATTCTTGAATTTTATTCTACACTCTTTAACAAGGCTGCATTGGCTTGTTGAAATGTATGTTATAAATATATAAACTTTTCAACACCAAAGAGGTCTAATCTTCAATAAATGAATATATCTTGATACAATATAATTCAATTACGTTTATTGATTATTTCATGGTGAAATATTTATGAAACCCAACTATTTTATTTTGTATCTTTCAGGTGTAAAACTTAAGGAATTTTAAACAGTCTAAATTTAAGACGGTAGATATGTGCTTTGATCATTGAAATTGAAAGCAACTAAATACTGACGGAACAGGCAAGAGCTTGATCACATTGTAAAATAAGAATGCAGAAAATTTCAAATTGCAGTTGTTTAGGATAACAATGAAGAATCTATTACGCTTTTCCTCTTAAATAATTTAAGAAATGATTACAAGGATTCATTGTAGAATATCTGACACAAGATCTCGTAAAATTGCCGGTCTATATATTATATAATAACAACTTCGCATTCCTTTTTTGAGAACAATTGCAGAGTAATGGATATTGTTTAGTTGCAAAACAAAAATATTGCAAATTGTATTTGCAGTACATTCACAGGAAGCTTTGCACGAAGGCTGTGCAATAAGCAAGCACATTACGGGCGTTGATGTTATTAATTAATTAATCTGTGATTATAAGGGTCGTACTGGTAGACTACTTTCATTTTTCTGAAATTCGAAACGATTTAATGAAGCCACTGAAAGGAAAAGCCAGGTGTGTAAACAATTTTTAAAAATTGATTGAACTATCAAGTTCTTCGAAACAGAACCAGCACACCAATGGTATACAAATAATATATTTCTAGTATCGCATATAGCTGAAATATTTAGTTAATCTAAAGCCTCTGTTTCAAGGTGCGGCGAGTGAATTTTTAAATTTGACCAGTCGCCTCAAAAAGGTAGAATTCGGTAAAGAAATATATCACACTATACTGTTTTGCAACTTTTGAAAGGGAATGTCTGAACACCTCAGTGAATTTGTTTCTGTTTTTTTATGGTGACTGGTTATTCCTCGTTGGTACTGTGAACGCACCAACCTCTTTTCGTATTAACCTTTTTTTCTATTTTAGTAACTAAGTTATGGTAAGTGTCAATGTTCAATTGATTTTTGTTTAAATCTGGATACGCTTGTTAAAATTCCTCTAATGCTTTGATTAATAAATTTTCTCTGAAGTCTTAAGAAGTAAGCAGGTTGGGTAATTGGGCTATGAAAAGACCACATGACACACCACACGTCAGTCCCACAACAAGTCCACGAAGCACAGTAGTCACCAAAAAGCGACGAAACCTTACGCCCGTTGAGCATTCCTATGCAGATCTCAATACAAAAGATCTTGCAGGATGAATTGGACGTCAGGAAGTGCTAAAAACAGGAGAAATTAAGAATTCTAAATACCATTTTCGGCGTAATTTATTTTCTTGGTATAATAATATAATCCCTTAACAATTGGTTGTACTCACAACTTAAAAGTATCTTTACAATCGGTTGGGCTTTCCAGGTAAAAGAATGATTAATGAGCTCTTCCGAGTAATTTGATCCGGAACTGTATGCTTACACAAACAAACTTGAGTACATTGTTCATATATAGTAGTAAAATCTAGGTAGTAGGTCATCCACACTTTTTTTGTACTGATAATCGTAAAATTGCCTTGCTTTTTAATGGGAAAAAATATGGTTCAAACCAACCAATGGCTTTTGCAGGCCTTATTCGGACTCTACTCCATCAAGACAAGTGATTTGCTGATTGCGGCCGTACAAACACCGATGATGCACTTGTTTCAGAAAACATAGGTCCATAAAATGGTTTTGGCCAATCGTAAATTGAAGTTGCGTCAGACAGCTGACGCTCTAAAGATATCAGAAGGCAGTATATCTACCATTTTGCATGAACATTTGAGCATGAGAAAGCTCTGTTCTAAATGGGTACCGCGTTTACTCACCATCAATCAAAAACAACAACGCATCAACAACTGTTTCAGTGCAATAAAAACAATTGCTCATGTTGTATGTGACAGTGGATGAAACCTGGATCCATCACTACACTTCAGACTCAAATCGACAGTGAGATAAGTGGAGAGCGAAGGATGAAAACCGTCCAAAGCCACCAAGAACACAAATATCAGTCGGTAAGGTTTTGGCTTTCTTATTTCGGGATGCGTACGGTATTTTATTCATCGATTACCTTGAAAATGGAAGAAGCATTAATAGTGAATGTTATATGGCGTTATTGGTGCGTTTGAAGGAAGAAATTGGGAAAAGACGACCCCAAGTACACGTTGTCACAAATCTATCGCAACAATGGCAAAATTGCAGACGTTGTACTTTGAATTGCTTCTCTATCCACTGTATTCTCCGGATCTAGCTGCCAGCGACTACTATCTGTTTGCAAACCTAAAGAGAATACTCCGGGGAAAGAGATTTGGCTCCAATGAAGAAGTGATTGCTGAAACACAAGGGCATTTTGAGGCCAAAAGTAAATCGTTCTACAAAAATTTGGAATGATTGTATCACTCTTGAAAGAGACTATGTTAATGAGTAAAGGCGAATTTCGCCTAAAAATTGTTGTTTTATTAGTCATCCTACGAACTTATTGAGTGATGTCTTATATAGCAAGAAATGAATGTTTATTTTTAAAAATACTAGTAAGAAATAAAAGAACGAATTGAAGTTAAAAAAGAGAAATATAAATGTATAGAAAAAGTATTCATATGGTATTGCATTTAAAATAGTGTCTTTAACTCTAACACAATGCTCCTATAAATAAATTGTTTTGAAATTACAAATAAGCTTCTGCTAATAATTGAAAGGCAATAAATAAATAAAAATAGTACTCATAACGAAAACATTTTTTAGTATTGAGATGCTACCGGCATCTTCTGTAATATTATGAAAATTGAATTTTGGTGTATAGATATAACCTTTCATATTCCAATAATAAGCTATATTTATAGCTATAATTTCAATACCTTTCCGTTTCTGAGAATTGAATTGAGCTAACTTAAATAGCGCTGTTCGCTCATAAAAGAACCGCAATGAAGATTAACGCTTATTGGATAGAATATATTGTTTGCACGTACTTTATTACTGTTTACATTCTAAAAATTAATCCAATATTTGGTATGCTCCCTGTGTAGTTACGGAAAAGGTACGCAGGGTATGTAATTAATTAGTTTATAGGGGTGTATTACTATCCTTCGCTAACAGTTTTGTTAAGTTTTCCAGCTATAATGCTAGCTTTAGTAGAGTTTATTTAAAGGCAGTTCTTAAACAATTTAACGCCCAATGGATGCAATAGAGTAGTGGTGAAAGTCTATATATGTACGTAATACATGTAACGTCATCCAACGTGTTCCAACGTTCGTTTAGTATAAAATATGAAAAGGAGGACTTAAGGGTGTTGGTTACCAAGTTTAAGTCGAGTTTTGCTTTAAGAAGAATCCGTCGTGCCTGTGAAATATGCGAAAACACGTTTGTTTCTTCCATATAATGGGAGCTTTTTCTCATAAATTTTAGGGAATGGGATTTCAAAAAGATATATTGTTCATATGTTCAATATGTTGTATTTCACAGAAATATGTTCGTTGCAAACTTCGCTGGAATTGTTTTTTGATTAATTTCGTGTTTATTAAAAAAATTGATGTTATAGTCCTTGAATATTTAACTTAATTTATTGCAAATTGGAAACAAATCACAAACAATTTGTATTAGAGAACCATCCATAATTAATAGCTTACATATCACTACAATAAGTCAAATATAGGAACGCCCGTGAAGGTCAGGTGTGCACTGGCAAAATGTAAGTTTCCATAGCGCACCTCATTCACCTAGTGGTCGTGATCCTTTGATTGCAACTTGTACTCGATCTTCACACGATCACAACCACTAGGTAAATGAGGTAGGCTCAGCTGGGCTGTGAAAACTTACATTCTACCAGTCCACTCTTGACCTTGAAGCGGGTTCCTATATTTGACTAATTATAATTGAATATTGCAATATGCTGCACCCTAGTAACAGACGAAGGAACTTTAGAAACCTTGCCCGAAAATTTGTTAAATACAGTTCGAAATAGGAGTAAAAACTGGATAGTTTTATGGAAACGGGAAGGGCATAAAACAAATGCCCATCATTAAATAAGTACAAATTTCTGCATAGGAGGCATTTAATTGTGAATCACTACCACAATTAACGACAGAAATATATATATATATATATATATATATATATCTAATCATATTACATATCACATTTTCCAGGGTGGATTACCCGATCAAGCGTAACAGCAGCTCTGCGTGAGGATGTACGAAAAATAGTTGTACACTCGTGTAGAGTAGAAACTGCAAAATACGCACGTTTGATACATATTGGGGAATTCCTTAATTGAATTTCTCATATGTACAAACATCAAGCATACTACTATTTATAGACGTAAGTCGATAATGGAAACTACTTCTCACAAAAGTTGCGCTGATGAGCGGTAAACCGCGAAACGCGTCTGCAAATGGTGGGAGGTAGTTTTCCAATCATATTACATATATATATATATATATATATATATATATATAAATCAATTGCTGTTCATTTGTCTCGCTAAAACTTGAGAATGGCTGGACCGATGTGGCTAATTTTGATCTTGAAATATTTGTGGAAGTTCAGGGAAGATTTAAACGGTGAGGAACATAAATAATAAGTAACGGAAAATACTAAAAACGGTAGGTTATGACATTTGTGATTGTGCGCGCATGAATAATTGTTATGTCATAATTGCAACAAAGTCAGCAATATCCATCACAGCGTTATTTACAATGCCGCGAGCGAGAGAATCGAATCTTTCACAACAAAGCCGTAATACAAATAGACTGCGGAATATTGCGAATGAATCCACTGCATATGAAGAAGAAATCGCACGAGAGAAGGGCGCCGTGTTAGTACGGCCCGCTTCGTGCTTCACAAACACAAGACAAAGAGAGGCCATACGTGAAACGGCTCGGTTGGCAATGAGGAATCGTGGAGCAAAACACAGAGATCAACAACGTCGAGCCGCAAGAAGAAAGGTTTCAAATGTTAACTTGCATCGAGGACCGTTTCAGTACGATTCCACAATTAACTACAGCTCGCACCCTTTCGTTAGTATTGACCCTATGCAGGTTATGTGCGTCCATTGCGATGCATTGAAGTTCGCTGGAGAAACGCCTGATTTGTGCTGTCTCAGTGGAAAGATTAAATTGCCATTGTTGCCTCCCCCACTTGAGTCATTGCATTCATTGCTTCGTGGCGAAGCTCAAGAATCACGGCATTTTCTTTCGAACGCTTAAAGGTACAGCGCATGTTTCCAAATGACTTCATTTGGAGCAAATATTATTGAAGAACGCAGATTCAGTCCTACATTCAAGGTAATGTTTATTAATAAGAGAGTAACCTCTATTGTTGGTAATCATAAGTCACTAATTATCACTTCCCTTTCGACTATACAGATACAAGAACAAATTCACCATACAATCGTATCATTACAACCAGTTGGAGACGCCCAGCATAAGATTGTTACAAATTTACTTCATTGTCAATATGGAGGACCAACTTGATCGGCGTCAAACGATCAACAACGAAACGAAAAGAGAAATTCTTCAAGATTTGCAATAAATACTCTATGAACATCATGCATTGATTCGGTTGTTCAAAACTGCGTTGGATCGCATGCCAAGGGATGACTATAAAGTAGTGATCAGTGCAAATAAACGCGCGCTGGAACAAACGAATGACAGTTCAACGCTCCGACAATAAATAAAGTCGCAAAATACAGTATATCACAAGGTGCTTCAATGAAGATAATCGACACGAGTGCAACCCATTCAGCAAGTACTTTAACAGAAAGTTGTGCTACAACGATACGCGAATCATTGGGTTTACATTCAATAAAGCAAATGCTTTGCTCCCACGTGAATTTGCTCCTTTCTGAACTTTTATTCAATTTAATTAATTGTATCTTAATATAAACAAGTTAATAAAACTCAGGTAACAACTTAAGATGACATTTATTAATTCTAAGGCGGTACGACGTTCGCCGGGTCAGGTAGTAAATAATATAAATATTAATGATAATAATAATAATATATATTTCTAACATATACAAACAAATTTAATAAGTGCAGTAAGTAGACAAGACAATGCCTATATAACAAAAGAAACAAGAACAACACTAAAGGAATGGACAGATGTACGCTAGTAAGGCGACTACATACACGTAAGATGCAAAAGTTTTTAGATGCAATTCAGGTTGATATCCTCCTGATCTTCCACTGTATCTGGGTGAAAACTGACAGACATCAACACACGAGAAGAATTGATAACTAAATTTCTTACACGCGTGAGGGTACAAACATCGTGGAGCGAAAAATCTGCATGTCAAGTTAAACGTATAAATTTGAAAAATTCTATACATTTCGGTCACTCGTAAACTTTCGTGACACACATAAGGCAATGTACCTGGAGAACTGGGCCCCAATTTGATGAAAATTAAGGGTAAGGCAAAGAAGGCTCCCTTCTATCTATCAAACAGCTACCTATGTACAGCAGGTCACTTTCAAATCCCAATTTTACCCATAAAACGCACACTTTGTACAAAAACAACTTCTATTTTAACGGAAATATTGTTATACACATGTATTGATACCGAAAACGTTTATACAATTGCTTTATCATATTTTGTAGATTCTTTCGTGAGCAGTAACACAATTGTGTTCCTTCATATGTTCTCCGGTCATTGACTCCAATGAAAATAAACAACTTAGTGGTTAAATTTGATCGATCACTTTTCAAAATTTTACTGATCTCTGCATCGGTACATTTAATATATTCATACATGTTTTTACTAAATATCAAGCGAAATACGCGACTTACACTACCTGTCATATTTCTTTTGCCTAGCGAACAGGGCTAGCTATTTCTTTTCATGTGGTGTATTTGGGTCTATCATTAAATCCGCCTACTTCTATTTCTACCACGTTGATCCATCAACAACTCTCAGTATCATCGATAAGAGCCATATTTTAGGGATGCGCTGGAATTATTTCTCTCATTCTCGGAATCTGCTATTTCTAACGCCTTTTCACACTATCAATGAAGCTGAAACAGAGTTTCGTTCTTTTTCGTGATGTTTATCCCTTTTCGGTATTAGATCACTATGTAGATCCTCATCATTAGATCAGGAGCCATAGACGGAAAAGTATTTGAAGAAACATTCCTTGTATCAAATAATTAAGTGATAGGGAAATAATCTATCCGTTGTCTCTATTTCTATTTAAAGAAATTGAAAGTTGGTCAAGATATAGTAAATCTAGTGTTAAGGAATATGTCAAATGTATTCCTGAGCTACATCCGCCTACTTATGCAGTAGGTCAACTCGGCACACAACTGGGAGAATAATCCATGGTTCTAACATTTACCTGGAATGAGTAACCCAATTGGGCAAAATCGTGTTGATAAACCAACCAATCGCCAAAGCAAAGAGGTAATTTGGCCAATGATTTTTATATTAATTTTGATCTTACAGGTAATTCGACTAGTGATGGGTGGATCTACCAACAATTACAATCTACAACACATACGTAAGCTACGTTTTGTAAACCAAAACTGTATAAAATGTTTTCTACCACTATTAGCAATCTTGTTTTTACATATCCCTAACAAGTTTCTTCAGTACGTCTAGAGATACTTGTACTACAGATTGGTAAACGTTGATTTAGAACTATTCTTCCCCTTAGGCGGATTTAATCGTAAAAGACCCATATACACCACATGAAAAGACATAGCTGGCTCTATTCGCTACGCGAAACAAATATGACAGATAATGTAAGTCGTGTTTTTCGCTTGATATTTAGTGAAAACATGTATGAATATTTCAAAACTCGAGAAGTTAACAACGGCACATGACATCTCTGACAGTTTGACAGAGCCACTCATTTCTAAGATTGGGCATTTAAAGGATTAATCTAGTTCTGAGAACTATCCGTCAAATTCCGAATTTTCAGTGTCTAGAAATAAAACGAATGCATTCTAAACTAAAAATCGACTTACTTACTTAGCCGAGGAGTTTGACAAGAGTCAACGGAAAACATTGTATATAATTCTAATATTTTTTGTTGTTTTTTAGAATTGATGGAGCACAAGTTTTAAGTCTACAGTAAATGAAATGGAACACAAATTATATTTCTTAGTGCTTGGAATTTAATAAATCCTTTTTGTTGCGTTTCATTTACTTCGTAAACTAATATTTTGTCGCTCCTAGCGTCTCAATTTCACTCTTATGTTATGCCACCGATTTCCGGGCCGCCCCTGACTACTTCCCACTTCTACTCCAACCAGTAACCAGACGGTTGATTCAGGACGGATTCCTCTTAAGCAAAATAACAGCCCGCCCAATTGTTTTGATATTGTTCAAACCTCTGCGCGGCCACATTATTTATTATTATTATTATTATTATTATTATTATTATTATTATTACTGGTTACAGGCAACTTTTGACTAAAATATAATTTAATTTAGAGGTTTTAGCGCTGCCTGGTTATCTACAAATCCCTGTTTTTCAGAATTGCTGCTGCTGCATACATTGCTGGGCACAGAGATTTATTGCGTGGATCTACACTTTAGATTACAACAAACGAAAGCGGGGCTGAGATATTGCAACTCGAACGTCGTGCTTCGTTTTTAAAGCGTCAGTAAACCATAGCGACTTAAGCTAGTTTAACTGACTCCCTCTCTCTTTCCACAATTAGTTGTAGAGGAACGAGATTAAGCTTTACTTCTATAGCACCAGTGCTGTGGTGCTCACACAGATCTACGCTTGCAAGTTCTGCAAGTTTTCGCTCTGGACTTTAGGCTCCGGCCATCCTTTGGCAGTAAAGGGTCAGAAAATCGTTGGATGTGTTGTGCATCTTTATACTCTACAACTCATAGTAATACAATTTTACCAACCATTTCTTCTGATGGATGCTTACTTTTGCCATTATTTTCGCCATTAAAGGAATTTGCCAATACGTTTGGACCTCGATTTGCGGAATCATCATTTAGACCCGTAGATGTGTATATTTCTTCTTGGACGTCTGGAAACTTTTTTCAAATCATTTCAAAACCTGACTAACAGATATTTTCTATCCAACTATCGGATCAAATGGTGTTGTCTTGATTGATTCTTCAAGTAGACATTGTGTTGCCAAACGTCAGTAATTGGTGCCAAAAAATATTTTTAACATTTTAAATATACTCCAAAAAACAACAGCTACGATACAATATCTAGCTGTGTTTACAAGTTTTTCTAATACAATGATTCTTATGAATTACTACATAGATTTGCATGAGAGAAATAGTTTTATTAACCCACAATCAATTGTCTTCATCAAGATTTCTCGATGTCTACAAATACTCGCGGTATAAGAGTGGATACGTCGATGAAAGACCGGGAACTGTAAATTTATATTTCATGTAAAATATGCAATAAATAAATAAAAATATATACTTATGTTTCTTCATTTCTCTTGTATACCATTTTTTTCCTAGCATACGCGCACTTTCATTGGAATGTAGGCAAGTTCCTTTACTTTTAATGCTTATTATTATTACTATGAACTGTTTAAATTTGTTATACGGGCACCGTTTTTGTCCGTAAAGCCGACTTTATATGTTATGCCCCAAAATGAATGAATTTTCCGGTTGTCGGTTTTCCCTTGTAATTTATGACAAGGGTCAGTGATGCATTTGCCTGCTTGATAGCCAATTGGTTTCTTTTTGAAGATGTAGTTGTTAAAATTTCACCTTTAATGGATTGATCGATTAGGCGATACGATTTAGGCTCTTCAGCCTGTTGCTGTCCAGCATGTGAAACGATTTATACTTCTATATATATCCTTTATACTTCAATTATTTAACTTACAATTAGTGAATAGCTAGCTAGATATTCATAAGCCTGGGAGCAATCTCTTTTATTCCTCGTGGAGGTGAAACAAGTAAACGATGTTCAACAGTCTAAAGCCGCTAATCGCTTAGATAATTCTTTGCGCGGTGAAGAACTGGTTAGCAATTCTTATACTTTCCTAGTGGAGCGGTTTTTAGCATCTGACCAGTTAGTAGAAGGCTCGTCAGCGGAAATAATCTGTGACCCCGAAAAGTAAAAGCTTTTAATAATACTTATATTTTCTTGTGGAGTCCCAGCGTTTTCCTATTGAGCTTCTTAATTAGCCACACATGTCATTTTCCTGGTCTTTTGAGAAAATCACTTGTGGACGTTTAACTTAAAATGTTTCATTTGTTACTTTGGCAATACAGTTTTTGGTAAAAATGGAGATACTGACAGGATGTATGTATATTTCTTACAATAAAGTAGGTAAGCGAAGGTTTTTTCATTTGAATACTGTTGTTTTGCAGTTAGAAAGAGAATGAAACATTGTATTTCTTTTACTTTGCTCTTCACTGTGTATTGATCTTCCGCATTTTCGTTCTTCCCTTATATTTTCATCCAGTATAAATGGAGCACTTGTAGAATCATTTCTGTCGAAAGTACCTCAGCCAGCACCAGCCTCTTCTACGTTTTCAGATTACTGTAAGTTTGGCAACACCACAGTCCTTGTGAAGTGGTCTTACCACAGCTCTGTGTATGTCAGTTTAGTTTTTATAACTTATGTATATCAATCCTTACGTCTGACGTCTATCGTCTATCGTATTTAATCTCCTTCCCTATTCCCAAACACTTGATTTTGTTTTCGTTGATTTGTAGGTCTCTAGTTTTTAGGACTCCTGTTGGCATTACTTTCCTGATAATTGTATTTCTTTTGATTGTCGTTTGCGTTTTCCAGTATAAGATAGAATATTGTTCAAGTAATGGAACCTCTTTTTCACTTAATTTTTATTTTCTTGGATATTATTTTGCTTTCAAACTTCCTATTTTTTACCAATAATTTTGGACTTTGCACTATATCAAATCCACCTTCAGAATTGATAAATATGTAATGTATACAGAACGTATTCCACTGTATATTAAGTATACCATGTCTGAAATCATTTAGATATTCTCCCGGAGTTTGCCAGTTTTAATTTCGTGTTTATTAGATTGGCGAGGACTTTGCATATTGTGTGTAATAACTTTATTGCATATTTTGCGTGTTGTTTTGAAGCCATATTTATCCTATTACTAGATAAATTTGGATGCGAAATAGCTTTCTTCGTTTTTGTTGACTAAAGAATTAATTTTGTTTATTTTTAGACAGGCATTTCACTAAATGATTCTTAATAATATTAACTAAGATGGCGTGTGTGAACGTTATTTCTGAAGATTTGAATTGTAGATGTTGTAAAACTAAGGAGAGTAATACATTTGCGTGTATAAATTGTGCATTAAGTCTCCACTTTAGTTGTATGAAGGGAATGAAAGACATAGAAATTAATAAAAACAACTTAGTAATATGTTGTAATGAAGACAATGAGTACCCAACCTCTATAGAACGCGTATTCAAACTTCAAGAGTCGAGAAAACACAATAAGACTTTTGCAACTTTGGTATAAACCGTGGAGCTTATGGAAGATAAACTAAGCAGGGTTGGCACAGCTATCAAGCCAATAAATGATTCCATTAACGAAATTACAACTAGTCGACGTGTTTGACGGTAGCAAACATGATTCTACAAAGGTCGTTAATAAAGCAAATCAGAAAAAAAGAAAAGGTAAATAACTGCTTCTGTAAGGAGCAGTTTGGATTTACACATGGTAGAAATACAGGTCAAGCTCTAAAACATCTACTATCATATATAACATCTACACTATAAAAGCATAAATTCTGTACATACAGACTGTATATCTCATACTATTTTGTTTCGGAAACTGGAAATACATGGATTGAGAAGAGTAATCCAGAAGCTAATACAGTTACATGTCTCAGATCGCAAACAGCTAATACAACCCAATGGGAACACAAATCATTGGGGAATAGTAGAGGAATCTCTCAAGGTTCCATACTGGATCCGCTTTTATTCATTATTTATATGAATGATTTACCTCCTAATATAGGTTGCAATGTTGCGAAGTACGCAGATGACACAACTTTAACCAAAATAGGCATAACTCTCAAAGCCCCCACGACAATATAACTACAATGGAGATGAAAGTACAGCACACCACAGCTTACAATTTATGAACTAATTTATTATATTTTACGACAAATATGTTGAACTGTCAAGCTCCGCGTAGACCGTGTAATACGGGAAAATTATTAGTGATCACGTTAGACGTTAGACTAACCTGGATCTCTGTATTCCTGTGCTTCAACAATATTTGCAATTAGGAGAAAAAGGCCTGCTACTAAATGGTACATCTGCAATACGGGTATATTTTGCTCAGTTCCATAGTAGTGTAATTACACCCAAAACAAATCTTCACATCGTGTGTCCACACTACCTACTCTAAACGATATTAAAGCGCGCACTTCCGGGGAGTTTATTCTATTAAATAAACATTTTATACCAAACTTAAGTGTGGCGATTCTACGTCGGGTAGACAGAGGCTGAAAGCTCAGCAGATTCAAACGTCCAAAGTAGTTATATAAGTTCTTGTCTATCTTCAGTTTAAATAAAATGTAGTTGACAAATCTACGTTGAACTCTCTCAATTCTGTCCCTATGCAAGGCAGTGTGTGGGTTCCAGATGAGACTACAATACCCCAGAACAGAACGCACCAGGCCATGGTACAAAGCGATAATGCCTATCACGTTGCTGAAGTCATGGGTCTGGCGTTCTATGAAGCCACACATTTTGGAAGCTCTGCTGATGATATCGTCAATGCGGAATCGAAAGCTCAATGATGAGTCAAAGGTTACGCCTATATCCCCTATTTGTGTGACGCGATCTAACGTTTGATAATTGACCGTGTAGGGATAAGTGATGATATTTTTCCTTTTTTGTAAAATGAAATGGCTTTGCATTTGTCAATGTTCAAGGTCATATTATTGTCCTTACACCAGATGGAAGTGCATGCGACATCAGACTGCAGTTTGGCACAATCGGATAATGTGATAGGCTATTCTCATAAATAGTTTCAGGTCATCAGCAAAAAGCAGAAATTTTGAGTAGTTGATACGATGTTTTATGTCGTTTATAAATAGCAAAAATAATATTGGTCCAAGATGACTGCCCTGTGGCACGCCTGAAAAAACTTTAACTGGACATGATGTGCAGTTGCCAACACGTACAATTTGCAGGCGATCCAGCAGATAAGACTGGAAGTAATCCCGCAAACTGCCCACGATTCCATAAGCACCCAACTTCCAAAGAAGAAGTGAGTGATTCACGCAGTCGAAAGCCTTACTAAGGTCTGTATAAACGGTGTCGACTTGGTAACCCTCCTCCACGTTGCTTGAAATGTAATTATGGTACAAGAAAAGGTTTGTTTCTGTGTTCCGAGCCGTCACAAATCGGTGCTGCTCGGGCACTATGAAAGCGGAATAAACAGATGAAATTGAGACTTATATCCCATAGCTGATAGGACACAAATAGGTCGGTAATTACGAATATCGGAACGGTTGCCAGACTTGAAGAATTGAAGAACATAGGCTGTTTTCCATCGATCAGGAAATATTCCAGAGTTGATACAAGAAGAGAATAAAACACAAATTGGCAAGGACAGTGTCGGACTACAGAGTTTTAGAAAATACGGTGGAACATCGTTGGGTCCGGACGAGAAGGAGTCGGGGAGAGAGCTCAGTTTGTTGAATATTAAATCAGGCTAGACACTTAGTGAACCGATGCTATTCGGGTCATCATATGAAGTTGGGTTAAAGTTGGATATGAAGTCAGAATGATTACGGTAGGTGTTTTGGAAGTAAGTAGAAAACATATCGCTTATGACTTTGGGGTCCTTGGACGTATGTTCATCGAAGAAATTTTCTTTGGAAGACCACGCGTTTTTCGCTTTGAATTAATAAAATTCCAAAAAACATTAGAATTCAGATTGACGTGATTTTCGGTAATAGCTAAAAAACGTTTATAATCTTTGTCAATGCTAACCTTGCAAAGACATCGCACTGTTTTAAAGGAATTGTAGAATGTCACATTTGAACGGTTACGATTGTGCTTTCTGAAGGCGGTGTTTTTCTTTCTAAATAGTTTTTTGGTTTCAAGAGAGAACCAATGCGGATAGTTGCTAGAATTTACATAGTATTTTGGAATAAAAGTCTGTATTACATCGTATATAACAGAATAAAACAAATCAACATTCGGTTAAGTTGTTTGAATTTAAAAGATTATCCCAAGGAATATGAGAAAGGAATTCAGAAAATTGGTTTGGAACCTTTGGTGTAACAAAGCAAACACACTAACAAAGTCAATGCACAAATTTCCACTATCACCAAACAAATATTGCATGTCTCTCGACGCGCGTTTCGCTAACCAAGTTAGCATCATCAGGAGATGATCAAATGTGGCACATTTGATCATCTCCTGATGATGCTAACTTGGTTAGCGAAACGCGCGTCGAGAGACATGCAATATTTGTTTGGTGATAGTGGAAATTTGTGCATTGACTTTGTCAGTGTGTTTGATGAGAAAGGAAGTTATTGATTAACTCAGAAGGTGCTTTCTTGAAATCATATCTCCACCCGCAGTCGTAATTAATGCAAGGGATTTCAGATGATAGAGGTAAAGTAATAGATAGGGGCGGGTGGTGACTATCTGGGGGAACCACACAGTAATTACAGTTTGCCACTTCGATGTTAGTATCTGAACGGTCGACTAAATCTAAAATAACGTTATTACAATTACGTACACAGTTCAGCTGATGCAGACCCAAAATACACAAAGTTAGCACATACTTCTAGTTCCCAAGATGTCGCACCTACACTAACCGGAGTCAAACCATCATCGCCTGGGCGCCAAGACACACGTGATAGGTTGTAATTACGCATATGGCTGTCCTCGGATAACGGTTGAGCAAAAATCCACAGATGACACATGTTCAAAATATTCCTCCTCATTGGCTCTCGGCGGGAAATAAGCAGTACCAAAAATAAATTCCTTAGTATTGATTAAAACAAAAACAAATAAATCCTCACATGAAACTGAAGGTGTGTTAATGATAGAAGATGTGATGGTTGAACGCACGGCTATCAGCACGCCGCCTCCAAGGGTTTTTGAGGTCGTATCAGGATTTCTATCATTCCGCTAAATTACGTAGTTATTCCCTAATATTTCGTTGTTAGCAATCGAATGGTTTAACCAAGTTTCAGTTAGGACAATGAAGTCAAAATCTAAGCTCAAAGACTCCAAATAGATACCAGTTAACTTAGTTCGCAGACCGCGTACATTTTGATAGAAAATGGTTAGACTATTTATGCAGCATGGAATACTGACTTTTTTGCATCGACGATCGTAGGACGTCCTTTGATATATCGGATAGTTTTATCATGACCCGTCTTGACCATATCAGAACATTTAGACCTTAGCTTCCTTAAATGATGTATACTACATTGTTTAAAACATTATATTATATTGACATTTTGGAATGTGTAGGGACTGGGACAGTTATATTTATATCTTTGCTCAATGTTTTGTTCTTTCTAAAAGCTTGTGAGTAGTAGTACCAGTACTTTGAACATACTAATGTATACATATTGTTATATTTTGTCTTTTGATTTGTCCCACGTTTTATGTGCTAATTTAATATTTGTTATGATGTTTTCTTTTTCAGTATAAGTTGATATTGACATAGTATCTAAATGATGTTTAGATTTGTTGAAATAAAAGTTCTTAAGTTTCTATTTAACAATCAAACATTTATGTGTAATAAGATAATTGAACATAAATTTTCTATTTTTCCTAAAATCTAACTCTGGCCTTCCTATTAATTCTATTTACATGAAATTTTTCAAAATAGTGGCAATGTAATTAGATAATTTAATATTTTGATATTCCAATTCTTTATTATTTTCTTACAATAAATACGATCTCACTGGCATATACGCTGTGGAGTACTGTTATTCAATTTACCATACTTTTCAAACAATTCAAATCTTACGGTTATATACCTATACTATACCAATAGACCAATAGATTATAGATGGTCCTATCTACATTCATGTTACTGTATACTCTGTATTTTTACATCTCTATTTTAAAACCGAATAGTGACCAACCTTATAGGCTAATATAATATTCTGTAAGTCCTGTTTCCCATTAAACCGTAACCGTAAACTTCTATGGGTCCCGGCCAAAAACTGTTTTTGATGTAATCAAAGTCTTCCCAAATTTACTTTCCAAAAGTATTTCACTGTATTCTAACGCTCAGACAACTTTTATTCATTTAACAGTTTAAAATTTCTAAATAAAATGCCAAAATTACAACATGTCAGTAACCTCCTAGGATCTTGATATCGCCCGCCTTTTGTTTTAGTTAAAAAGATTTTTCCTGTAAATTAAATGTACCGATTGATGAAGTTTTATATCTAACCCCATTTTATCCGGAGTTTGATATTTATAGATCATGTAGATATAGAGTATGTGCGTTAATCATGAATCTTTTAAACTAAATATTACACAAACCTTTTTACAGATACAAATATAATGACGTCTTTAAACAAAGGAATCTCAAAATATACTAATGATAAGATAAACTTAACTTTAACTTATATCATTAAAGGCTGTTATCATTTTTCAAATGAAATTAGAGATCTATGGATATGCGTATATGTATATGTCTCCAACGCCCTATAGAAAGAAGCAAGTTATTGGGAAGAAGATGAGGATCATTAGTATATTACAGATATCTTATTTGATATGTTGCACTACCTTATGCCTTATGTAATGAATTAAGTTTGTGTTCTGAGGAAGTGTGGATAAGGCGCGCCGTTAGAAGCCATAGTACACTTGCAGTTCTTTTCACAAGTACTCCGTTTGATCTGTATTACATATTTGATTATTATAGTTATATTATTATTGTTATGTTTATTATTATTATTCAGCTCACCAATTATTAGTTTAGTTTTTAGTTTAAAACCTTCCAATTGGTAAGCAAGGTCCCATTTTTAAGAAAGTACCTGTAGGTGTTTGGTATGCTTTTACGAGAAATATAACTCTACACTAAAACTCGAAATAAAACCTAGCACCGTCGCTGTTCGGTAGCCACGCAGACGAAACACTTAAGATAAGGGTTGAATTTTGCATTTATGCTCGTAAATAAAGGCCGACCTTCTTAAGATAACTGAGATAAAATATGCTCAACAGGCTCACAAGAACTACTTTAAATTTAAATTAATTAAGATTTATAACTGTGCCGTGAGTCGGATTAGGTCGTTAAGGCTGTCAAGAATTTAAATTTAATTGTCCGTATTACGGATAACAACCTATTTTAAGGGACAACTTGACCAAGTTTGTTTGAATTCGTACTTTCCATTACTAACATGCCCGAATGTGTAGCGTTCATTGAACACCGTGTGTCTTCCAATTTTACTTATATTAACTTCCTCGGTGCCTTTAAATGTTACCATGGTATATGTTGGTTTTATTAATATGATTATTTTGAAAAATAAAATAAAATAAATGGATATATCACCGACAAACAATCTATATGCCAGATATATTATTCAAGCGTTCTCTTTTTCTTGCAGATGAACAAACAATTATTTGTTAGAACTTTACATAGTCATATGCACACGATCAATAATGATGATTCAACCCTCTTGTCTCTACTTATATTAAATATTCATAAAATACAAAAACAGTAAGTAAAATACTTTACTTTAATACATACGAGGTACACTCAAGTTATCGCACCTCCGATTTTGTTTTTCTCGGGACTGGAAGCAATAGCAAAATGCGGTTTGTATAAAATACGGGTACATGCGTTGTGAATGGGTGAAAGCGATGGCAGCACTGTACGTGCCACGAAACTCTAGCGACAGCGGCGAGAGTGAGGACTGTTTTTGATAATAAAAATGGAGTGGTTTGACACCGACAGATTAGTCGCTAGTTGAATGAGACATGTGGTGATGATGCCATGGATGTGTCTAATGCAGAATCCAGAACGTCGTGTGACAACAAACCAAGTCAATCTCGGCCTAACAGCAACCGATCTGACGACATGATCGAGCGAATGGAGAAAGTTGTTTTGGAAGATGGCCGAATGAGTGTGGCACACATCCACTTCACAAATGGCACATCCTTGGGATCTGTGCACACAATCCTGCATGAAGACCTGAAAATGCCAAAAGTGTCCTTCAGGTGGGTGGCACGGGTGCTGACAGACGACCACAAAGCTGCGAGCGGGGCCGGCATGAATTTGACTTTCTTTTCATCGATTGTCACAATCGATGAAATATGGATGCCGTTTTTCAACACTGAAACGAAGCGCCAGTGGATGTACACAGACTCACCGCCACCAAAAAATTTCCGGTAAGCGCCAGTCATGAAAAATTGATGGTGACCATGTACTTGGACAGCGATGGCTGAATCTTTGTTTATTGCGTACCAAAGAGTACTACGGGGACAGGTGTATCCTACCAAGATGTTTTAAAGAACAAGATCCTTTCAACATTGCATGGAAAGCGACCAGAAATGATTGCACATGTGCTCTTTAACCAAGACAATTCATCAGCACATCGGGCTATTGGGACGCTGCAATTTCTTCGTAACAACAACTTTGAAGTCATTTCTCATGCTCCCAACTTACCTGACCTGGATCCTGACGACTTCTTACCGTTTTCAACGATGTAAGGCACTCTCCGTGGTCGCACATTCACTAGCCGTGTCGCTATTGTGTCAGAGATTTTCCAGTGGTCAAAGCAGACTCCTAAAGAAGCGTTCGTAGCGGCCATGGAATTATAGCATCAACGTTGTGAAAAATGTATACGGCTGTACGGAGATTACGTCGAGAAGTGACACAAGTTTTACAGTTTTCGTGTGATTAATTTCTGAGAAAAGAAATCGAAGGTGTTATAACTTCAATATACCTCGTACTTAGGCATGTATCAGGGACTTGGTTAACATATGTGTATCATCGCCAATTAGGCTCTTCTTATTTTAAGATATAAGCATCAATATTATTCATATGGTAATATTTATAATTTGAGTTAATAATTGAGTTTATATCATTTTATTATCTGGATGAAAATGGTAAACGACATTGATCACATTATTCGTATGAGCTTCAAATAAGTAACAACTTCCGTATGGCATTTGAAAATGTATGCAAAATTTCAAACTTCAGGCTGATCCATTCAAAACCACTTGTGAGCTTACGTCGGATTTTGGGGTGTAGCAATCAGCTGTGATGATACACTATTTGTGATTTGTGTTACAATATTCCCGATTCATAAACTGAGTGATTGCAATTTTTTCGGTAGGGTGTAGATCCACTTTAGTCATCTTGTAAGCAGGGATGGAAAGTAGATTATCTACGAAAGTGTAGTAAGAAATAGCGGCTACACAAGCTGAACACGCTCCAATCACCTCAAAACCAACATTACACCAATAAAAGCCTGTTCTGCGCGTATAATTATTAGGGCCTATTCTAGAACGGGAAATATTAACAAGTAATTTAGAGTATGAATGTCACGCATATGGGAACAGGAGAAGTGTTGAACTTAAGACAAAATATAACTTTGCAAATTTAAAAATTGAAATCAGAATAAGCTGATCTTTCAGGCGGTTTACTGCTAACATTAATTTCCTATTAAGTCAATAATAATGGAGCGTTTGTTCCCATATTTCTGTATTAAAATACTTTGAATTGATGCACCAAACTTTATTGTGTCGAAACTTTAATAACTGCATACTACACAGCTCTGGGATTTTCACGTAATACAGTATTGATGTGTTCTCTAACAACGGCTGTCTACGAAACGCTAAAATCATGAGAACATATTCAGTTATCCCCTCTCTTATCATTTTCTTGTTGGTGTTCCCAATTGCCATATCTGCTCCTGAAATTATCTTGTTGTAACGTTCTAAAATAATTTCTTTTGAAAGCTCCAGCTTACCTCTTAAAACTGGTTTGGACGTCATTGTGCTTTTGAGGATATACCAGGTGTAGTAGTATGAAACCGGAATTTTTTGTAAAAATAAAACGATTGTTATTCAAAAGTGATAAAAAATATTTTATCCAAAATAACTTCCAGTGGATTGTACACATTTTTTCCACCTCTCCGGCAATTTATGGATGCCTTGCCAAAAAACTTTTCTTCTTTCGACGCGAACCAATTATCAAGCCATATTTGTACATTTTCGTACGAATTGAAGCGTTGGTTAGCGAGAGCGTGACCCATCGATGCGAATAACTGATAGTCGGATGGAGCCAAGTCTGGGGAATAAGCCGCATGCGGTAGTAATTCCCAATTGAACGATTCAATTCCCTGACCGGTTTTGCTGTATGAGATGGGGCGTTATCATGCAGCAAAATCACGTTGTGCTGCCTTTTTGCATATTCCGGTCGTTCTTCAGTTATTGCTCGGCTTAAATTTATCATTTGCTGTTGGTAGCGTTGAGTGTTGACGGTTTGGCCAGGTTTCAGCAGCTCATAATAAATAACACCCGTTTGGTCCCACCAAATACAGAGCATCGTCTTCTTTCCAAAGCGATTCGGTCTTGCAGTTGATGTCGATGGTTCGGTTGGATTCACCCATGATTTACGACGCTTAGGATTTTCAAAATAAATCCATTTTTCATCACCTGTCACGATTCGATGGAGAAATGATTTTCTATTGAACCGGTTAAGCAGCATTGCACAGGTGGTTCTTCGGTTTTCTTGCTGTCTTTCGTTCAATTCATGCGGAACCCATTTTCCCACTTTTTGAAATTTTCTCATAGCTTTTAAACGTTTGCAGATAGCTTTCTGCGATACATTTAATTGATCCACGAGTTCTTGTTGAGTTTGAGCTTCGTCTTCATCCAATAAGGCTTGTAACTCTTTGTCTGCAAACTTTTTGGTGGTTTTCCACGTTCTTTGTTACTAACCTCAAAATCACCACTTTCGAATCTTTTGAACCACTCGAAGCACTGTGTTTTACCGAGAGCATGTTCACCGTATGCTTCGACAAGCATCATATGCGGCTCTGCAGCAGCTTTCTTTAAATGGTAACAAAAAATTAATGCTGTCCGCAAATCGTACTTATTAGGCTCGACACTTGACATGTTTGAGGTTAAAAAATATATACTAGTGTACAGAACGTGGGTTAATGTTTGTTAACACTCTTCGTCAGCTGTTAGAAGAAGACGATGGCTATGTAACAGGGGTCTTATGGTGATTAAACTGAACGCTGGCGCTATCTATAGGGAAATTCCGGTTTCATACTACTAGACCTGGTAAGTACTGTAACTGGCAAAATTATTGTTATTGAAGTCAACTGTAACTCTGCTTTCCCTGCTTTCCAAAATTGTTCTGCGTCTCTAAATAATAAATTACCAAGAGGTATGACGATGTGTTTGTTTTTTGATTGAGGGTATGCAAAATAGGCAACAATTTTGAAAATGAAGTAAGATTCAGTTCCTTTCTTCCGTAATGTTTATACCACAACTCAATGGAGGTTTTTCCTGTATGTTTACAGGAACTATAATATAGTATTACTCATAATACATTATATTGGCGTAACCTTTGACCTAGAAGGGAAACAGTTACTATCTTTAACGTTTAACCTTTAACCGCTACCTTGGCAAATTGTAACATATTTGTTGTTAGTACTCAGCAGTGTGATACCGGTATATAAAAAATTATACGTTGGTTAAGACAAGTTTCGATTTATTCGATGAATTTGTATATACACGTAATAATTATTTGGCTACAAAAATTTATAATATATATAGTTCAACATATTTATAAATTATTTCTTAGCTGCGAACATTGGTGACATGTTTTAATGGGATCCTGGCAAATAGGCTTTTTGCAGTCCCGATATACATAGAATGTTTTCCCTTTGAGTTAATAAGGACATTGCCAACAGGTGCCTTGATTTCTAATCGTTCATCAGCTTCCATCTGTCGTTTATGCGATGTGTTGGATATTTGTAGTATGTTTGTCACTCTAATAGAAACAAATTAATCGTGCACGTGCATCTAAACATCCTTGGAATGTATCGACATATGCTTTGACACTAAATAGAAAAAGAAATATTTGTATTTGGAAACCGCTAAGTAGCCATTAAAGGTTATGCATTTGATATATAACTTGGTGAGGGTGTACTTTGTAGAAATACAAGTGTCTCGAGTTTTTCCTTTTCTTTTTGGCAGCGTGTAAAACACAACAGAACAAATCATTCGGGAAGATATAGCATATAAATGAAAATATTAAAGTAACCGCGATTACATTATAGACAATTGTGGTCTCGTGTATGTTTACGACGGTGGTTTGGAAAGTTATAGGCCTGGTAATGCAGATATTTTTTTTGTCAAAAATTTGTTATTTTCCAAGATGATCTGCTTTAATGTTAATCCAGTGGTGTTCTAGTGCTAATATCCCGTCTCCATAGTGTCCCGTCTAAAAATACCCATCTACAGCCAAATGATTGATGATGATCGTCCTGATTGGACGAAGAACGTTGATCAGCGAGAAAGATTTTCAATTTTGATAATAGATTGAAGTCTAAAGGAGCCAAGTCAGGGGAATGGAGTGGATGTTCCATTACTGAATAACGCAGAACTCTCAATTTTCCCATTATCAAAACACTTTTGTGGACCGGTGCAGTGTGCTGATGGAATATTATGTTCTTCTTTTGCAATCCAGGTATTTTCACGAATTTTTGCATCTAGTTTCGTTAGCAGGTTGTAATGCTGTTCCCCATTTATTGTTTTACCTTTTTCAAGATAGCTGATCAACAGAATACCGTTTGCATCCCAAAACAGAGACGCCATGATCTTTCCCACCAATTGCATCGTCCTTGCCTTCTTCGGAGCCGAAGAACCAGCTTCTATCCATTGCTTAGACTGTTGTTTCGATTCTGTTGTGTAATGGTTAATCCATGTTTCATCCATTGTTACAAATCGACGCAGAACGCGTGAAACGCACCACCAGCTGTTCGGAAAATGTCATGCGAATGCGCTTTTGATCAACAGTGAGCACGCACGGCACCTACAGTGCGCAAACCTTGTGCATGTGCAATTCTTGGTATAAAATATAAAAGACGCGTTCTTTCCGCAGCTGAATAACTACGTAATCTCATAAAATTTGCGGTCCAAATAATTCATGGGCAACATGATGCTCTGTACTAAATCGTGGATAATAAACAGATACGATACAGAAGACCACAATTGCCCTTAACGTACCGAATGTGTGAATTGTAAATCTTAAATTAAATCTCGGTTATTTTGATACTTTCTTATAGACGTCGAATGACTTGTTTTGAGTTTTACATTATATTAAAAAAACAATATCAACTTTTGAAGCATCCTGTATACTCTGTTCCAATTTAGTACAAGCCGTTTTCTGCTATCACCTTTAATTCTTTGTTTCTGTTGGCATTCTGGAATATTTATTTCCTGCAAAGTCATTCTATCGATTTCTTCTAGGATACTAAATTAGTTAAGTACTGTCGTCAAGCGAGAACTTCGAATTCGGACTGTTACTTTTGGATATATTTTCTGCTAATTTGATTACCAAATATCGCCATATTACAATTTAAATATGAAATGACTATCGCCGTATTTATCACAAATAGTAAGAGCACATTCATTTCTGAAGTTTGGAAGTAAATTTATGTGCACTTTTGACAAACCGAACTGTTAATACATGTATGATACGGGCGGAGTTAAATCCTACTTACAGCAGAAACGTTTATTTAAAAACGGACTAAAGAACTATTTTACAATATATGCCTTAAACTGCTGACAAGTATCAAAATAATCATAATTTACAAGGGAAATTGTATTAACACTACTGGAAAATAATACCATAAAGTAACTAATTATTAGAACCGCACAGGTTGTCTTCTATTAACGCATTAAAGATGTTTCAGTTTGTACTTGCTTTATTGTTGTTTTTGGCATGATGTGCGAATTCCAGTTTTTCCACCACTTCGATGTTGTGGTCAGTTCTGTTTGACCTAAGCGCAACTGATTTTCTATTGAGCTTCAATTAACCTATTTGGAGATAAATGGGGCGTTATTTTCACCACTCATGATGGCAATGGAGATGCTACTCAACCTATCGCCTCTACATCTGGTGGACGAGGAACAACGTCAGGCAGCAGCGTATAAGACAAACACTGGCGGGGGACATATCACCTAAGGAAGGGTTGGAACTTAATACTTGTTTGAAAAGTAGGGACAGAAACCGCCTCTTATAAATGCGTTTCGACAAGATTAGTTCCGCATAGGGATTCAGATCTTTCAGTTCTCTCTGTACTTGGTAGAAATGCAAAATGTAAACTGCGGCAGTTACTCAAACTGAACAGTACCGTGTAGTTAGAGTCGTATCCAAAATGAATACCGGAACTGGAGTAAGGCTGTTTGAGGTAGAAACAGGGAGGAGTATAAATATAGCCTTTGGTATTCCAAACCGAGGTTATGTCCCCATATCTTTACTTGTACAAACTATTATGCAGGATGTGCATCAGAATGGAGGTAGTCTATATCAAAACTGACTACCAAACGGCAATGAAAATGTTTCAAATTTCTAAAATCAATCTATTGCGGTCAAGAAATGTTGGAAGGTCTCTGGCAGAACAGAATAAAGTTAACTGGAATGAGAAATTTGCTAACTTGCATGTAAGGCTCTGGTTAACCGAACCGGGTTGAGGACAGTCCCACCTGTTCATTACGAGATCAAATATCAAAGTGGAGTAGTTGCTGCGAATTAGTAGAAAACAAATTGCCGTCATAAGAAAGGACATCTCCACGTTATAGAGATAGTGGACAACCTAATCTACACGGCTGCTGTGAACAGGAACAAACGTCACAAAATGTCCTCTGTGAACAGCAGAGCTTGAGTATTGTGAGATTTAAGTACTTTGAATCGCGGCTGTTGTAACCAGAAGAGATAAAGGGCGTCTCGTTAACATGGAAGGATGTTTTATGGAGAATAATAACACCGATGTTCTACAACGAAGTGACAACTTACATTGCCAACCTAAAAAAATCACACTCATCGGGATGTAATAATGTTATGTAGTTTTTTAATACATTCGGTTAAAGAATATGTGTATACACGTTACTTTTATATTAAGCCCATCTTTTGAGGTAGGTATCTTTTCCTGCCTACTGAAACAAGCGAAAGTTATTCCACTGCACAAGAAAGGCTCAAAAGAAGTGTTGAAGAATTATAAACTGATTTCACAATTATCTACATTTTCTAAGCTATTCGAAACTATTGCGAACAAAAAATTAACTATTTTTTTGACTAAGCACTATATCCTCGACTCTTTCCAGCATGGTTTTGTCAAAAGAAGAAGTGTCCACATTGCATTGGACTCCTTTGTAAATGGAATGACTTCAGCACTGGATAGGGGATTAATTCCTTTTCACTAACGCGTTCGAATGTGTATTGCATCATATTTTACTAGACAAGTTCGAATGTTATGGGATACGGGGGTCTGAGTTGCATCTTTGTGCCTGAACACAGTTCGTGATAGTGAATGGTGGCACATCATTAAGACTCATTGTTAGCACTGGATAGAGGATTAATTTCTTTTCATTGACTTTAGCAAAGCGTTCGATTGTGTATTGCATCATATTTTGCTAGACAAGTTGGAATGTTGTGGTATACGGCGGTTTAACTCGTATCTTTGTGCCAGATCACAGTTTGTGGCAATCAATGGTGGCACATGATCAAGCCTCATTGTCAGTGTAAAAATGGGTATATCGTAGGAGTCCGTCATTATTTCTAATTTATATAAACGATATGGGCCAACCCATTTATTCGGATCATATGATCGTAATTAATTATGCCGACGACACAAATGTTTCAATAATCGTAAGTGATTATGTGGAAGTAGCAGATAAAGCAGCTTAAACTATGAAATAAGTAGAAAATTGGGTAATACAGAATCATTTACACATTAACAATGACAAAACAAATGACGTTCTTTTCTCTTATATAGCCAACAATAGTAGACACTTAGAACTATGTAATCCTAATTGGAAGCTTACCTCCGTAGCAAGAATGTTAGGCCCAATTATGGACGGGCAATTAACCTGGTATGTACGTATTGATCATATGTGTACCCAACTATCCAACGTAGTATTTGCGCTTAGAAACCTATTTAGTTGCTGTTCCACTGAAATTCTGAAAGCGTTATATTTTGGCTGCATTCAATCCGTCTTAAAGTATGGGATAGTGTACTAGGGAGGTGGTACGAATATTTATGTTCAACGTGTGTTTCTGGTGCAAAAGACGGCAGTGAGGGCAGTATCTGAGCTAGCATCTAAGAACTCTTGTAAGTCATCTTTTAAATTTCTTAAAATAATGACAATCTGTGCGTTATATGTATACGAGGTGTTGTGTTTTATGTACGATAACCGAAGTAATTTTTTTCATCTCAACCATAACTATCATACGCGTAACAAGGATGCCTTAATACCGGTGAAACACTCTACTGCCAAATATCAAAGGCATACGATAACGGATATAAATTTTTTAACCACCTTCCCAAAGAACTAAAAATGCACTCATACGGGCTGCATTAGGTCAAATCAAAGAGGCTGCTGACTTCAAATGTGTTATACAGCACTGATGAGTATTTTTAATTAGTGTATAGTCTTTGTGTATCCGTGTTCTCGACTTGTCTCTGATCATATATATACGGTAGAGTATATTTTATGTGTAACATCTATTATTTTCTTAACACATTGTACGAATCTTGTAATTTTATAAATTTTTGAATTTACTTCAGAAATACCTGCTCGACGGCAGTTTCTTTGCTGAAGCTTAATAAATTTATTATTATTATTATTATTATTATTATTATTATTATTAATGGAGTAGACTAGGTACAATAAGCCATTGAGTTTCAGTGCAATGAGTTAGGAATTAGGAAAGGAATGCAATTAAAATTTCAACAAATTTACATTTTCTTTATGCAATTATATACAAGGTTTAAAGCCCATTATCATCTTAAATTGTACCAAACAATTGAATACCATTTTATAGTACAATGTAAAACGCTTTACCAGTCTTTTGTACAAGATAATTGTATGAATTTAGACTCCATCATTCATAAGGGCTATTACATATGTATTATGAACTTGGACAAAAATTCTGTTTGATTCTCATCCTCGTTCCAAATTGTACACCAATTTCACACATTATTTACAAATATTTCTCATAACCTCCAAAAAGATTAATCAGAATAGGAAATTTACTTTCAGTAAAACGCTCAATAAAAACATTTGCTCACACTACCACAGAATAATGTAAAAGCCCACGTTTTATATTTATTATAATATTTATATTTATTATATTATTTTTTACTGTAACAGCACTGGACAAGACGTAAACATAAGAAAATGAGGTTAGATTGGAATAGGTGCAATACAGACTAGTGAGCACGCGCATGTCAAAACATTTAGTATGAAAATAGGACAGGTTCTAATTTCACACAATGATTTTGCACAGAAAAATATTACAGTGTTTTATATTGTACTATAAAATAGTATTCAATTTTTACGTACAATTTAATGTGATAATGTAAAACGGGCTTAATTCAACCAGATGATCGACGCTACTACTACAATTTAGAGCTTCTTCTTCTTACGAACTTTGGTATATTTTCATTTGCAACTTTGATAGCTACACACTTAGCTTACTTTGGAATGACATGCGATCTATCTTATAATAACAAGTCACGAATATATTATAACATTTTTAGATAACTTAATATATACATAACGAATGTAACGTTTTCTGGGAACATCCTGTTTAATTCTACACAGAGCTGGAAAACAAGAAAGTAATATTTTTGGGAAACTTACTTTCCTTTTGAAGGTCGCGGTCTGATTAGTAGTCACAATATATTTTCTGGAAATACATTATTTGGCGTCAAATAAATTTTCAACTATTGAAAAGAATGATTTATTCAGTTAAATGTATTAACTAACAGCAAAGAATTCTGTTTCTCTAAATACATTCCTTGTAGTTAATTAAATTGATTAAAATTTTGCATATATTTCAGAAGTAGTTTTATTTCAACTGTACTGATATCAACGGCGGCTTCTGATATCGTATATTCGTAGCTGCAGCGAAGATAGCAGTCGTTCGTATATAATTATATATGGCCCGGCATTTATCAATATGCAAATGCATTGCAATTGACATCGATACACGAGGACAGACGAACTAATGTTATCTTCGCCGTTGACTGCTATACAGGGTTTCCACAACTAATTCGTAAGATTAGATGAAGTGAAGGTAAGTTATGAGTGTAAAAAAATATTTAAACAAAACAAAATAGGAATTGAGTTTATCGAAAGAGGTATCCCGGACGCACTCAGTAATACCTAGTCGCATCCAAACTTCTATTTGACCTTCCTTAACATATTGTAATTTTACTAGCGTTTACATGTCTTTGTATAAACAGCAAATATACTAATTTATTTTACTCTAGCTGTACGTGAAAATAATTTTCTTCCGGAACTTCAAATATTCATTTCTGCTTTCTTCTGATAGTACGAATATATTTTCTCCGACAAATTTGGTTTTGTTGGTTAAGAACTTTTTCTGTTTAAATTTGATGTGTAAGTTGTGAAAAGAACTGGGGTTGTTCACAAGATATGCATCAAATTCATTAGAAAGTAAGTCAATAAATGTAAAGGAAAGAAGTTGAGATCGCTTATTCTACTTAAACGTTAACATCCCATCCGGAGAGTTGCTGGCATCCACGCGATTCGAGAGTACACATTGGGTACCCTGTTATTAGGCATGCAACCGCCCCGTAATACGGGCAGATAGATTGGAACCATTCGAGAACAGACGGTGTAATAAATCCACTTGAATCTGTTAAACGTATGGGTCGATTTTTACTAGTTTTTATATTTCCTTGCCTAAACAGTAAACATTGGGAGTTATTTAACGTGACATACGACTTGATGGTGAAAATACCAAAAGTTGAATGAACTATGCGCTCGATGATTGTTATCGTAATATTCTACTCAGTTTGCGAGTCATTACTAACGTTTATGTTTCTAAGTGTAAACAACAAACTCCTGTTAGAAAGAGAATACATTCTCAATATTGATGATGAATAATAATATATTTAATCTCGTTTCTCTCTTTCTTTTACCCCTCGTATTACATAAAACGACTCACTAACCTTATAACTTCTCAACGACTGCATTTTACTTTCTCAGCCATTTTCCTACCTCCACTCTACTCTAACTCTCTGCATTACCAACTTATTCTTTTTCTTGAACACTCCTATACTTTAGATGAGTTCAGAGGTACTCAAAACTTTCCATACTAAACTTTAATATTAAGAATTTAATTACGGATTTCTGTGATACGAAAACATTATGTCTTAAAAATTTTGTCTAATTTTGTTTCAACTTTCTTTTATTTTAATTGTGTACATAGGCTGTGAAGAGCCCTGTATATATCATGCACACATTGATCACTTAACATACATTCTATATATATGTATTTTATAATTAGGTCAGTCAGTTTTAATGATATCCTTAGCATACATAGAGCAGTAAATGTAAATTTAAATAAAGTAGGCATTGTTGGTTTCCATGAGTGATCTGTATCTAGATTATAAAGTAGATAACGGCAAAATGAATTTTATTCTTACATCTCGTGTATTAAAATGTTAAACTTTCAGTAACTTTAAAATCATATCAATGTGTGTTTTATAAATCATCCTTACATTTAATGGAAATGTAGAAACAGTAACATACTTAAATATGTATGCATGTATGTATTATATGGTAAACTGAGTGAGAAACTGGCACTTCAGAGAACATTTGGCTAGTTGTTAGACGTGAATTTGATGATTCTCGTATATTATTCTACATTCTCGCGTATAGTCTGTTATGATATACCAGGTCTAGTAGTATGAAACCGGAATTTTTTGTAAAAATAAAACGATTGTTATTCAAAAGTGATAAAAAGATTTTATTCAAAATAACTTCCAGTGGATTGTACACATTTTTCCCACTTCTCCGGTAATTTATGGATGCCTTGCCAAAAACTTTCCTTCTTTCAAAGCGAACCAATTATCAAGCCATTTTTGTACATTTTCGTACGAACTGAAGCGTTGGTTAGCGAGAGCTTGACCCATCGATGCGAATAAGTGATAGTCGGATGGAATCAAGTCTGGGGAATAAGCCGCATGCGGTAGTAATTCCCAATTGAACGATTCAATTGTTTCCGTGACCGGTTTTGCTGTATGAGATGGGGCGTTATCATGCAGCAAAATCACTTTGTGCTGCCTCTTTGCATATTCTGGTCGTTTTTCAGTTATTGCTCGGCTTAAATTTATTATTTGCTGTTGGTAGCGTTGAATGTTGACGGTTTGACCAGGTTTCAGCAGCTCATAATAAATAACACCCGTTTGGTCCCACCAAATACAGAGCATCGTCTTCTTTCCAAAGCGATTCGGTCTTGCAGTTGATGTCGATGATTCGGTTGTATTCAGCCATGATCTACGACGCTTAGGATTTCCAAAATAAATCCATTCTTCATCAACTGTCACGATTCGATGGAGAAATGATTTTCTATTGAACCGGTTAAGCAGCATTTCATAGGTGGTTCTTCGATTTTCTTGCTGTCTTTCGTTCAATTCATGCGGAACCCATTTTCCCACTTTTTGAATTTTTCCCATAGCTTTTAAACGATTGCAGATAGCTTTCTGCGATACATGTAATTGATCCGCGAGTTCTTGTTGAGTTGGAGCATCGTCTTAATCCAATAAGGCTTGAAACTCTTTGTCTTCAAACTTTTTGGTGGTTTTCCACGTTCTTTGTTACTAACCTCAAAATCACCACTTTCGAATCTTTTGAACCACTCGAAGCACTGTGTTTTACTGAGAGCATGTTCACCGTATGCTTCGACAAGCATGCTATGCGACTCTGCAGCAGTTTTCTTTAAATGGTAACAAAAAATTAATGCTGTCCGCAAATCATAGTTATTAGGCTCGAAACTTGACATGTTTGAGGTTATAAAAAATATACTAGTGTACGGAACGTCGGTTAATGTTTGTTGCCACTCTTCGTCAGCTGTTAGAAGAAGACTATGGCTATGTAACAGGGGTCTTATGGTGATTAAACTGAACGCTGGCACCATCTATAGGGAAATTCCGGCTTCATACTACTAGACCTGGTAAATCCAGAAAACGTGGTAGCGAAGCATAAGATTAGAAAGAAGGAAAAGAATAGTTTTATGTAGTTTGTACGGACTAAAGTAAGAAGTCAATAGCCCATAATGCCGTATATAATCAATTCTATTAGGAACCTACAACGTGTTTGTACGCCCTTTGAAATGTTTGCCATAATATTCAGGACACTTAATAAAACTGCTCACACCATGATGTGAACGGCTAATTTATCGGGTGACATATCCCGTAATGCAACACTTTAAGTTTTCTTATTCCCTCCTTGCGTTAAATATTTTTCACATTCTGTTAGCTATAAACTAAAACTATTTCAATTCAATCGTCAATTTATTAACTTGATTCAATTATTGTTAGTAGTGTCATCACTACAAAATGTTGATCAAAATTGGAACGTAATCTTTAAATCGTGTAATAGTGTGTAATGCGTAATACGCAAGGTTTTCCGAAATTCACGATAAACTAGAACATTTTTTTAGTTGTAATCACGTTACGTGCAGTGTAAATGTACGATATTTTGCACCGAGTTACGAGTGATTAGCAGAAAGTATATTAAACCCAAAGATTTCGCACTTTGGATTGAAGCGAAGTCGTATCACATTGCGTAGTCAAGTTTTAAAAAATGAAATGCTCCATCATACAAACGTAAAATATCTTTAAATGGGCTCTACATACTGTGTTAATAAGAGAAACAAACACGCTCCATTATTTCAGTAAAAATGAAGCAGATGTTATGTCATCCAAATTATTCTAAGTAATGGATTTGTTTTTTAAATAAATTAACAGTGTTAATGCATGTTTACATACAAACGTATACCTACATTAGTGTTTAATTGCGAAACATCGACAGAACTCTTGCTCAAGTTTTAAATTGCTTTGCGTTCCATATTTAGCTTATTTGACAATATTCCTTAGCTTACAATTAGTGGAGTATAATTAAGGTAGTTAGCAGTAAAATTTTTATTATATTTGGTAACTTTCATCGTGACGGAAGCTACTGTACGCCTATACATGTCGTTCATTTTACCACACTTCTTTTTCAGTTTTCCTTCCTAATTTTCAAACTAATGCTGTAGTGGTTTAACACGCTTGAGCTTAAAGGACAACGCAAAGTCAGGTATTGGAGCTTACTAATTTAATTTTTCGTATATTTCGAAACATTAAATATATCAATTGATACCCAATTACCCAGGCGATGTACCGCATAGGCGAAATTGTGACAAGTTAGTTGAATTGTTCAACTCGTATTATTTACGCCACGTACTCTTGTGCTATCTTTTCTGTATTAGTTTATAGGCCTAACCCCAGCCCAAAAGGACTTGCGTTAGATACCGAATCGGGTACAGATCCACCTCAGTACATTTAGGTGGTTATTGTTTTATTAGGTTTTTTTTTCATTAGTTCTTCCCAAGTTAATTTATGTAACATGTCTTATTAAAAAGAAAAAGCAGGTGGTGCAAAGTTATAAGAAATAACATTTTTATATAATGTATGTAGTATAATGTATATATAGTATAACATAGTTATGTACAGATATTACAAATTCAGTATGTGAATGATTAATGCGTACAGATCGCTTACACTTGTTACAAATTTTTGTCGACATTTTTTCGGCTCTTCTGGTACAAGGAAGGCGGTACTTCCGTTGGCGTAGCCTATTTGTATAGCGATATTTGCTCAATAATTTGATGTATTGGCAAATATCTCAAACATGCCATCCATAAGTAACAATTACATCCATAATGTTTGGACTAAAGAATACCATAAATGGAACGCTTCTTTGGTACTCTAAAATACTAAACTGTAAGCTGCAATTCTAGCTTTATTTCTTAACAATGAACGTCTGTACTTCCAAAAAATGGGACCACAGATCATATCGTTCCATCACTTGTAACATAAGAGTGGGTTACGAAATGATATAATCCCCCTACGATGGTTAAAACTTTTCAAGTTTGTCCCCAGCGGCTCCAATAACATTGTAAATTTCATTAACCATACTCACTCTGAACATCAACTGCTTGCTGTATTTGTAACGATTCTTCATCTATGGGACTCGTGTTGTCATTAAACTTTAATTGGCTCCAAGAACTCATGACCGTCTTGATAAAAAGCAAACACTCACTAAACACCTGGCCAGTAGCAAATCGAAACCAGATAAACCGCAGATGGTGTTCATTGGAGACAAGAAATTTACAGAATGATCTAATCGAGACAGGAGTATCACCCGAATGTATTGCTACTCCACATTATTTCTCTCAGCTTAAGATTCACGCTCTCCTAAACACTGTGACGGGTGCACACGCACCCCAAGATAAAATAGCAATCGTGTTTTAAGAAATAATACAAATGGAATCAAATGCTCTTCCCAGGTACTGCACAAGACTACAATTTGATGATTGAAAGGCGGTTAGTACCAAAGAATCACGTAAAAAGTGAGAACAAAAAACTGTGCGTGGGGTAGATTTATATCCCGCTCAGGGTACACGGGTTAATCATCACCTCCGAACTGCAAAGTTCTGGTAATTGCACTTTTAAATAAACAATGTTTCGGGGTTTAAGGGAATGGTATTCTATCATTTTAGTTACAAACTTAATATGTATATCACTTCTATTTTTTATTTTTACCCTTATAAATTTATTGGGGCTTGTACTTTGTAAATCAATATTTACGTGCAACTTATAAATCGATACACAAGAACTAAAATTCTTGACTATGATATTATTTTATTTGAGCTGTTGAATATATTTAAGATAATGGCAATGAGACTCCGACAACGAAAGATGTGGGTCTACATTCCACAACCATATAATAAATGACAGATTTGGAGAATGAATGAGTATAAAAACTTCAATTAGAAGCGCCACAAAAGTTAAACGCGTCGAGGGATTTTAAAACAGACTTCGTTAACGAAGTAAGACAAAGGGAGGAACTTCGGAAGATAACTTTTTTCACCCCTTGATTACAAAGTTCGCTGTTCGGTATGTGGGTTTGAAAGGCATATAAATGACATGTTCAAAAATGATGTAATTCTGATAACAATTGTAAATAATGAATAAAACTGGTGGAGTAAACAGTTCACTGTATTTGACAAAAAACGTACCGATCGTTTCGCCGACACAGTTGCTTCGTCAGACTATACCGTAACTCTATTACACAGATGGCAACCTACTGATAACCTCAATTATACAATAATGACATCCAAGAAAAGTGCAAAAGGAACTACCAAAATTATAAGAACCAATCATAAACACTCTTTCCGGGTAAATTATTATTGTTAAAACTGTTATAATGGAAAGAAGATTTACCTAGTTATGTAAGAGATAATCGCAAAGTTACTGATTTGTACCTAAGTTTAGTAATGGGGAACTAAAAATTGCGTATTCTTTAATTTGCTAATTTCTAAACATTCAAGGATGTTTAACATCTTACCTTTTCTAAATATAAAATTTGGAAATCCTGATTAAAATCATGTCTGGATTCTAGTAAATGATTTGAAAAAGTGGAATCTTCTTTTTTATTTTTAAAAGACGAATAGTGTTTTGAAATATGTTTATTGAAGGAACGGTCAGTCTGCCCCACATGCACTGGTATATTACCCACCATCCAAAGACAATTTTGTAAAGGAATTGAATTTAATTAAACAGATTGCTTTCAATAATTTAACGATGGAGATTTAATCAATAAAATGCTAACCAAAAAAGTATACCGTAAAACCATTTCAATGATGTATTCGTCAGTTAGAACAAATAAAGTTGCCAAATTCATATCCTTGACTTATTTAGGCAAATCACGTATCGAAATTTCAAAGTATTTAAATATCCTTAAATTCACTACTACTTATAAAACAAGTAACAATTTACATAAACACATAAAGATAAGAAAGATATAACTTGTAATAATAAATAAATCAGTTCTCTATAAATTGACTTGTGACTGCAGTATGATGTAGGTGGAACTGACCGACGGTTCCTTCAATAAACGTATTTCAGAGCGTTATTCTTCTTCTAAAAATGAAACACAAGATTCTATTTTTTTTTTAAATCATTTATTTCAACCATAATTTTAATTACGATTTCCAAATTTTATATTTGGAAAACAAAGGCAAGAAGTTGGACATCCTTGAATGTTTAGAAATTATCAAATTAAAAAACTTTTACGTAATGACCAAATCGATATTAATAATTTTCCATTACTAAACATGTGTACAAATTAGTAACTTGTTCATTATCTCTTACATATCTAGGTGAACTCTTTCATAGATTTTTATAAATCCAATAATAACTTGCCCGGAAAGAGTGTTTGTGATTGGTTCTTATAATTTTGGTAGTTTCTTTTGCACTTTCCTTGGAGGTCATTAGTATATAATTAAGGTGATTATTATATACGTATTCAGTTGTAATCTGTGTAATAGAATTAGTTGGATGGTATGGTCTGACGAAGCCACTGTGTCGGCGATATGATCTTCACAATTTTTTTATTCAATATTATTATGGATCTTCACTAAGTAAAAGCCAGTTCTGTTCAATAATTGTGAAATTCTTTTTTCAAATCTACGTATTTGTATGGTACAGTAAGTTAGTTGCACACACATCACGTCAATATAAATTTCGAATTTTATAGATACTCATGTGCAAAGTAGTAGATAATCAGTAATCATCGACTTTACTTACTCTCATTTTGAAAATCAAAACTAGAAGTTACACATCTTGTTTTAAAAATGAAGCTACAAAATATGGTACCCAGATATACATACACATACTCACATCAGTAACGTGACATAGTCCAAGGGTAACATATGGTGGCACAATAATTGATAGTTGTTTATACTTATAAGGAACATTCAACTTCGGAATACAGAGCGAAAGATGTGAGACACAATAGTCGTTGCAAGAGTAAGTGGTTTCAGCTTCTCTGCAGCAGCCTACGGTATTCTCATGCAAGAGCATCCCGTTACCACTTTGCATATTGTGACAATCTTTTGGAACTTGTTTCTCCCCTTCCTTATGCTTCCGAACTGTAATCCTTGAGGACTGTAACGCGCATTCGATACTTTTGATCTTGATACTTAGCAATGTTGACACATTTGTCCGAACTAAAATTCCCTACATCAAAAACTATCGGCTTTCTGGGGGAGTTACCACTCACTTTGTTGCAGCTCGATAAAGCTAACTTACCTGGGGGAGAATTCCACACATCAGCATAGAGGTGTGGATTGGTGTGCTGTGCAGAACGTATGCGCCTCAACTGATGTGGGGAGGGTGTTTAAGCTACAGAAGCGGGCTATGCGATTGATGACAGGCAATAACCCTAGAACGAGTTGTAGAGATTTATTTAGGAATTTGAAGATCATGACGTTGGCAAGTATTTTTATATATCAACTGCTGCTATATGCAAGGGAAAACTTTAGCACTATGCCGAAGCTAAAAGATTACCATACCTACAATACCAGAAACGCAAGCGTTTTAGAAGTTCCCTTCCACAGGTTAGCTTTTAGTGAGAGAAATCCTCATTATCTCGCCATTAAAGCATATAATAAATTGTCCAATAAATATAAACAATTAACATTGGAAAAATTTAAGTGCACGGTGAAGCATATGTTGCTATCTAAGGCATATTATTCGTTCAGAGAGTATATGAATGATCCTGAAACCTAGTCAGTAATAATTTTTCTTTACTCTATATGTTATGTATTTGTGTTTTTTCTTCTTCTTTGTCTATACTAAGATTGTGACGTGTCCTATACTATGTGATAGTCGAAAGGATTAAAATAAGTTACTATTATTATTATTATCCTTGTCCTGGTAAAATACATAAATATCTAAAAACTAAAATATTCGTTAGTGTCAAAGATTTATGTAAGGTACTTTCACATTTATTCATCCGTTCGTTTTAGGTCATTTTTATACCTTTTCTCATGAACTTCTCTGGTTATAGTTCCAGCATCAACCCTTCATATGTATTGCTGACATCTGTTACTAATTTTTCCTGGTGAGATTTTAATTGTGGTAGGTACAGGAATAAAATTTACTCTTTATTCTGTACAATTTATTTTCACTCCTCTGACTATCACACCTGCGTTGATTGTAATTGCCCCTTTAACCTCACTTTTTAGTTCCTCATACTCTATACCTCAATGGTATTTCATGGTGTACACCTCATCATGTTTTGTAAATAATGCATCATCCGTAGTGGATCTAATACTTCTTTAGATACCTGGTGTAGAGAATCTGTAAGTCGCTTATATTTGTCATGTATAAGAATAAATTTATGATTCGTCACCATTTACGACATCCTAAACGAATTTCTGAATCTGGTTACAATGGTGACATGTTTATGTTCAAGTGGCACCCTGCTTTTATGTTTTTAATTTTTTCGTATGACTACAAATTTCTTCATATTGTTTGAACTAATTTAAATGCCTCAAAACTTGAGTGTTGGCGATGAAGCACAAAATTAGCCCGACAATATGTATTTCATAACGTTCCGACAAGTTTGTTGTTTACAACCTCTTTGGTGATATATAGCAAACAAACTTATTTATATTTTGACGGCCTTGATGTGTGATGTTCAGGATGCGCCTATAAGTAACACTAAAAAGACATTCCTTGTATGCATAAGACCACCTTAAAAACACGATGCATTTGGTATATAAGCCTGTTGGAAATAGTATTCTGCCTTTAGAAATTTACATAAGCCATTGTTTTGGACTTTTTAGTTTTATAGTTATCAACAGGCGATCCTTAGTTTCGTCATTAAATAGGTTATGCAAGAAGAATACACTGCGACCATGTACGTATACTGTTACAATTAAGAGGATAAATCCTCTAAGACCCCAAGGGGTTATTGAAAATCTCATGTTTCACGTCACCTATTACGTCGGCGACACCGCCTTTAATTATAGCTTCTGGTTACCCTTCCAACGTCTTCGCTGTTGCTTTAACTAGCCACTGTGAAGCACTACCGTTTCATTTGCAAGTTTGATAGCGTTTAGTCGAACATAATCGTGATGTTACAAGATTATCTAGATACCAGATGCAAAGTTAAATTAACTATACAGTTGTATTTACATACGTTCTGAGAGTTACGTTCTAGTATTTGTGTTTGACACACTGTGGCGAATTGATATGTAACGAGGTGACGTCCTTAAAGCGCAAGCTGTACTTACAACAACGAGGGCTGGGGGTAATTTGTTTTCATTGCTGATGATTCTTTTAAGAAACTGTGAAAAATAGGTTTAATAAATTGTTATACCACAATTTTTATTGAAAATGGAAATCGTAGTTTACCATTAATACCTACAATGTTGCCAACTTGAATTCGTCACACTTGAGATAGCTTACCCTATAAAACGAGTTGACATTGTCTATTCTTATTTGGAACTTTAAATTTAGGCTTTCATATTTTCATCCAGAAATTGCTTATAATACCAAAAATGATATAAACGTTTACATTACTCTTCGTTTGTATCAAAGATCCTAAACCTTCATCCAATGACTATTCATGACAATTCAGAAAATACAACAAAGATCAAAATCGTTTATTATTTACATTAGCAACCAATATACATACATATATTGTTTAAGTCTCGAAATAACCATCTAGACTAATGTACGTATAAATTTTCAGTAAAGGAATACAAAAGATATTTGGTTTCTACAACTTTTTGTTAAACTAAACTCGTGAGGGTAATAAATGAGACATTAGAGAAGATAAACTTTACTTTCTTATCTTTGCTGCTGAAACTTTGTTTACAGAAGTCGTAGCAATTACCTTTTATTATAAACATCCACGCTAGTCAACCGTTCACAAGAATGCTGATGTCGGAAAGGTTGGTACTCTATAGAAATCTATTACAATTGAACCTGGTAGAATGGAATTAAATGTATACATTATTGCCGATTTAAATATATAATAAATACTACCACCATGCGAGTGCTCTGTTTTGTTTAAATTAAATGTTTAGAGTTTCTGCTTTCATTCTACTAAAATAGTTTAATTTGCTTGATTTGCTGATTGTGATGTTCTATCCTAAAAGTTATTCGATATTCACGAAATATTTTATTGATAATGAATAATTTTTTTCAGATTTCATAATTGAAATAGACGTTATCACACCAATATATGACAAAATCTTATTGCAGTGGAACCATTCTAAGTGGAATTCTTACGTGCCACTCCAAATTGTTTGAGTTAAGAAGAGTTCGAGCTAAAAAAATCATTTAAAATTATTAGATGTACAACGAGTGTGCATTATTACATCGGAAACAATATAATAATTAGAGAAAAGGTTATTCTGAACCAGATTTAAACCAAAAATGAGGTAGTTCTGTTCTGTTCTGTAATAAGAATATTACTATACAATGTACCCAATATGAGAAACTGGTTAATACACCAGTTTCTCATATTGGGTACATTGTATAATAGGCATATTTAAACCAGAATGATATATGAAAATATGATACACTGCTAGATAATGTAAAGGCTGATAGAAATCGTTAACACGTATGTTTATTTTTTCTACTTGAAAAAAAAAAAAGGGGAAGACAACTAAACCAAGAACACCGTTTTAAATATTCGCAAAACGACATTATACATACATAAATATCAAAACAAAACTTTAATTTAATTTATGATTACATCTTATTTACATAAACAATGTTCGTGATTTGGACAACTTTTTGTATAGTATTGAAGACAGAATGGTGACAAAATATGACGGCGGGCGATTTATGTTCGACTTGAAGAGATCTTACAGTAAGAAACTGTATTCCACATTAGAAACACTTTTCCTTTCTGTCTCTCTGTTTCGTCCTTAAGATTGTGAATCCATGATATCATATTTGTGGTCATCAACGTATTTTTTAAGAGGCATATTCCAATGGTTGTTTGCAAGAATACATCTTTAAAACCCCTGGCATCACTGATGTGACCAGTGATTAGTGAACCGTCTGTCTCGCTTTCCATAGTTCTTCTTTAACAGAGTTTTTACCGTTGTAGTAATTTGTTTTAGCGCTACACAGCCATACAAGTTTGTTTCCTTCACGTAAAAATATATTTCTGGAGGATAATTTCATAGAATCAGCGAAAATTTTGTTTTCCTGGTTTGCCCCTCTGACATATTAATGTCAGCGGACTTATTACAGATGATCTTGAAAATTATGTTATGCTGTTGGCAAAACTAGTTAACCGGTTATGAGATGGTTGTCTTACATCCGCGGAGATAGAAAGGCTTTAGAAATAATTAAGTTGTTTTAAAGTCAATATATCGCAATCATGATTACGTTTACAATGCTTTTTATTTTATTAGAAATCCACATACCTTCTGATCAAAAAGTACCCGGAATTCTTCAATATAACAAAGACGGTTCAATTATAATTCGATATTCATTTTATTTCCTTCAAAGTAATCTCCATTGTAAGCTATACACATATTCCAACGCTTCCCCCAATCTTCAAAACACTTTTTATAGGCGGATTTTGGAATCGCCTTTAGCTCCTTCTGCGAATTCTCCTTTATCGCCTCAATCGTCTCAAGACGTTTTCCGCGAAGTAGTAACTTGAGTGGTGTGAATAAGAAAAAGTTACAAACAGCCACACCAGGTGAATATGGAGCTTGCGGAACGGTGTGAATGTTGTTTTTTGTCAAATAATCACCTATAAGTTGAGCCAGTGCGTTGTCGTGGACACCACGAGTTGGCTCTCCACAATTCTGGTCTCCTATGACGAACGTTTTCCCTCAAACGTTTTAACACGCTCACATAATACTCCTTATTTACTGTCTGACCTGGCGGAAGAAATTCGGAGTGGACCACACCACGGCAATCAAAGAAGACGGTCAAGAACGCCTGATTTTGGATTGACTCTGTCGTGGTTTCTTTGGTTTTGGCTCGTTTGAAAAGCGCCATTCTGATGATTGTTGGTTAGTTTCAATATCATATTCATAGACCCACGTCTCGTCACCGGTAACGATGCCGTGGATAACATTTTGGCCCAAAGAAAACATTTCTTTTAGCGACATCAATGCGATACTGTTTTTGCAACACATTCAGCACTCTCGGCACAAGCCGCGCTTCAACTTGTCTCATGCCCAAAACATCGTGCATAATGCTCTTCACCGATCCGAGCGAGATACCAAGATCGGCTGCCATCTCCCTGATGCTCACGCGACGATCTGCGAGGACAATTTCCTTAGTTTTTCCGATGCTTTCGTCAGTGATACTGGTGGATGGACGACCGGAACGAGGGAAATCATCAACCACCGTACGACCCGCTTTTAACTCTGTACACCACTCGTACGCTTGCGTTTTCGACATTTTCGGGTCCCCGTATGTCATCGTTAACATTTTCAACGTTTCCGCACTTGATATTTTGTTAGAAGCACAAAATTTCAAAACTCTTTACTCAACTAAATTCGACATTGCGAAATTCGCAGAATACAACAAACACTGACCTGCTTACAAAGCTATCACGCACAAACTTCCGATAGTTGGCGGCCAAATTGATATTTGAGCGCCAGATGACTGATGTACCACCCTAGAAAAAATTTCGACAATATGCAGTTTTACAGAATCACACATATACACACATTATGCGTTTTTTGTTAACATTATTTTCCGCTACGTATTGTCTTCTTTATAAACAATTAGGTAAAGGCTAACAGAAATCGTTAATATATATGCATATGTGACTGTTTTTTTCTATTTGAAAATAATATGAAATGAAACTAAACCAAGAACCAAGAACGACATGTTACGGACATATGTATGTAGATCGGTTGAATAAAACGTCATTTCATTAATGATTTGAGCGCATTGTAAGAAAATAAGGCACATATTACTTATATAGGAAATATTCCTGATGTAGGAAAGCGTTTGCGCTCATGCTAACATCGCGATTTTTGCCAAACATGAATGGACACCATTGAAGTTCGATTTAGAAGAAGTAGTTTTCACTAGAGATGGGACGAATCCAAATTTTCTCGAATCCGAATCCGAATCCGAATCCTAAAGGATTCTCGAATCTCTCGAATCCTTCGAATCTCGAATCTCTCGAATCCATCATATAATTACAATAATAAGAAAGAACAGAGAGGAAAAACAATTTTACAGGAAAATTTTAAAGCTACTTTAATTAAAAACGATACAGTTTTTAAAAAATATTTATTAAAAAAGATTTTTTTTTTTGAACATATTTATATTACAAATGAAATTAAAGAAAACAAATTACACAATATTAAAAGATAAATTATGTTAAAATCTTGATGATTATGCAATAAGTTTTTATTTATATTTAATTTCCTTAGCATATGGAAATTAATATATCAATAACAGTACCGATATCTTTTCAGAAACTTTTGTGAATGAGAATAAGGGAGAGCTAACATAGATAAACAGCAAATATTGCACATGAAAATCTAAACACATATTTTAGTATATAAAAAGAAAGCACTCAACCTAAAAGAAATAAGTGAGAATTTTAATTCAGATTTTTATTTAAGAAAACCAGCTTTCGAACTCGCTCTGGATCCAACCGACTACGTTTTTTATCCACTATGATGCCTGATGTGCTGAATAGTCTTTCTGAAATCACTGTTGATGGTGGTGTAATTAAGAATTTTTTTGCTAGTTTCATCAAATTTTGGTATTTTGTGTTGCCCTTCCAGTATTTAAAGATGTCTGCAGTTGGTGGGAGCAGTGGTTCTGCTAAATAGGCATTTATTTCTTCTTCAGGAGATGAACTGTAATCCACATCACTGCAGGTAGCTGGGGTCATCAACTGAGAATAGTAACTCCACATACTATGACCTTGTTCAGTTAAAGATATATCTGTGGCATTTGCTTGAGTTTTCTCTGATGACTGCAGATCACCATTTGTTTGCATATAGATGGATGAAATTTCATTAGCCAGTGTCAATTTAGCTTGCTCAACGTTTTCTTTATTCAAAAATACATTTCCTTTGAATCGGGGATCCAGTAAAGTACCAATAGTATACAATTTCTCTGTCTCAACAGAATGGTAGCGCCTTTTTAGTGACGCAAGCAAATCATTTCGGAAACCCTGTACTGAACCTAATTTTGGTTTGAAATTTTCTAGAGCACGAATGGTGCTATTCACTAAAGGAATTATTTCTGAAATTGTCACTTTACTTGAGCTGGCCACAAATGTAGCTTTATCAAACACTTCTAATATTCGTATAATATCTTCAATAAGTTTCCACTGTCGAGGACAAAGGTCTATCTGAATATTCAAGTCAGAAGCAGACAATAAAATGGCTTGCTTTTGTTCCACAAGTCGATTGAGCATGTGAAGCTGAGAGTTCCATCTAGTCGGCTCGTCTTGTATTAAACGACGATGATGTTGATGTCCACATATCTGTTGTGACTCCAATGTATTCAGTATTTTTAAAAGTTCCTCGACTTTCATTTTTCTTCTTCATACATATCTGGAATTACCTTTTCAGAAAAATGTTTCCTACATGGGATGACATATCTTGGTTCAAGATGGTTAATCAATTTTTTAAACCCCTTATCTTCCACTATGGACAGTGGTTGATTATCTGTACATATCATTTCAGCAACCAATCTGGTAATTGTTTTGCCTCTTTTGTCCCCAGGCTTAAAACTTTGCATTTTATCAAAAAAATTTTTCAGAGTAGGTTGGTTGAAAGGTTCTGCTTTGCGTTTCACTGCGCATTGTTTCAAAGACCTTTGTTCGCCATAAGAACAAATTTTTGAACCTGGACTAGGAGTTGAACTAATTGACACAGGACTCCCAAAAGTAGTTATATCTGGATTATTTTCTTCAAATGAAGAATCAACATTGACAGTCAAAGGGCTTAAGGGTGAAGTTGGAATTAGTAATGAGTTTGATGAACTTGTACCTTTCAGTTCTTGATATTTGGATAAATGCCTGGTTTTCAAATGTTTCCACATAGCTGAAGTAGTGTGCGACTTTTTCCCTCTAGATATTTTTTCAGAGCACAGATTGCAATTTGCATAGTTTTCATTTTCTGAAATTTGGAAATAGTTCCAAATATCAGAAGTTGCCTGAGGACACAAAGCCATTTCATAGGTTGCTATTGAATGCAACAAATATGATGTAACAGTGACAGTTGTGCAACTTCAGAACTCCCCTGAAAAAGAAAAAAAAATTAAGTTTTCATGTTAAAATCCTAAAATCCTTGTAATTTTATTATTAGCTGTAATAATTGCGCGAAAATACGGTATGCAACAGTAATAATAAAACTGCAATAAATGTACAAAATTACTATGCCGTGAATAATTAATTAATAATGCAGTTGACAGACATCTGAAATGGCCTTTGACAACAATTAACAAGTTATTTATTTTTTTAATTCTTATACTTAACAATTACATTTATATAACATCCCAATTTGATTTCCAACTAACACCGCATGCAATGTAATATAACTTAATATGTGCAAAAAAAAAATTATATATCAATACAGTATAAATGAAAATAAGTAACTTACCTCATATATCGTATAAACCACGCATATTCACTCTCAAACGTCAGAGACTGAACAGTACTGCACTATAAAGTGGTCGTTGCGATCTGAAGTTTACTCGCACCACGCACCTTTTATATATCATATATCAAGAGTTTCGAGAATAATCCAGTATTAGAGCTCAGTCATCCAGAACCGACGAGACTATTCAAGACGAGATAGTTGCTAGAATTTACGAGAGCGCAGGATGTTAATTAGAATCATATAAAGAGCGATAGATGGTATTAGTGTAGCATATATGGTGTTTAAAATATAAAACTTGACTGAACTGACTTAACATGATATAGTCTTAGCTAGTTATTAGAACTAAATGTACATAAGTTAATAAGTTTTCATAATTTTTGTAATTAGATCAGTTATATTATTTGCTGTCTGTATTTGACATGTTCCATACCTTTTCTGGTCTCAGGAATAAAGATATTTATTTATTAAAATACCACAAACATTAGGGAAAGCATGCCAGCTTATAAATACTTTGTGGCTGAAAGAACGAGAACCGAAGAGAATCGTCGAGATCTTTCTAGTCAGTGATTCATATGTGTCGTGATTACATGAGTTTATTAGTATTATTATTATTTTTTTTTTGGATTCGAAAGATTCGAATTATGAAAATCGTGCGAAGATTCGAGTTTTCGAATCTCGAATCTTTTTCAGGATTCGATGGATTCGAAGGATTCGCGGATTCGAATGTCCCATCTCTAGTTTTCACGTACTTTGAATGCTAGTTCCACCAAAATAATTCAATTTAAAAAAGTTCGACTCCCAAAAGTCAAATTATAGAACTATATTTTGAAAGAGGAATTGTATGTTAGCGCTCTAGCTAACTAAACAGTTCGACTTAGGGATAACTTCGAGTTATATGTCTCGATTTAGAGATGTTCGACCGTATTATTGTATATTGGTTTCACACTTGGTTGTCGGGCCAATCCCAATGTCATCATCATTACCGTGTTTTACACTTTAGAATTCTCGATAGTTTTATCAACAATAATGAGTGCTAAACATAAAACTGTACAGGCTTACCCATATATTAACATATTCAAGCGTGTGTCGCAAGTTACAAGCTACCTGAGAGTAGGACTTGAATCAACGTGATCCATGTCCGAAACGTACTGATTTTCATTTAATTAGTTCTGGTATACAGTGGACGATCTTCCTTTGAGGAAAGTAAATTAATGTAATAACGAAACAGCTCATACCAACATAAACCCTGTCTTCTAAGGAGGCTAACTAGTTCAAAATTTTAATCATAACCCAAACTGATGATTATATAGTTTATAAAGACAAGCTGATCAAATAGCAGGATAAAACGTATTAGAGTGATACGCTTTTGTAGGTGTAGTCGGCATTTTTGCCAATTACTATGCACATAAACTGGAGAAATTCATACCATAAATATTATACGAGACAATCCATTGGGATCTGAAGTGTGTGTGTATGTATATACAAACGGAACATAGAAGAGGATTGAACCTTTTGTTTCTTATCCGCATATCTTTAAACATATTAATGTTATCAAGTATCCATCTGTAATTTAGTGATATATCGGAAAAACTATCATTGTAGATCTTTTGCAATACGAAAAAAAAAAATGAGGTAGAGGTTATTACAGTAAGAAAGTAACGCCATATATTTCGTGTAAAACATTTTGAATTCTTGAAAAGATTTATGAACACACGAACGCATATATACCTAAAAATATCGTTCATCTTGTAGTACATTTTGCTTACTTAACTGTATACTAGCAGCAAGTCACTTTCAAGAGGAAATATTGTACCTTCGAGATAGAATATAATAAATCATTTAGCTTCATATTTATCAAAGCTCTGCGAAAGTAACAAATGTCTGAAAGCTCTGGGATATCTGTCATATGATAAGAGTTTTATTTTTTGATCATTGAATTTGAAAGGAGCAAGCATTTGTTTTATTAGCTTCTAATTAAGAAGTGAAGGGACATACGAAATAGTTTTATATCTACATAAAGTGTAAAGTACGGATATATAATTATAATTTAATGTCGGAGGTACAGAATTTAATGAAATGTTGACAGATTACATTAGTTTATTTTTCCGCAGCACTGAAATTTTGCATATTTTAGTACTCTGTAAGAATGAAGTCCATGGCAGTCGATTTTTTGCAATTCTTTTGCCAATATACATACGTATTTATCTATTTCAAAATGCTAAGGTAGTCCACAATTTGTGGATATATTCATATTACATCCCGAAAACAAATTTGTAATAAATGTAAATTGGCGAACTAAATTTTAGATCTCCAATCGATTTTCCTATCTCTATCGCATATTAATTTAGAATTAGATTTTAATTTAAATCATTACTCAAGGATATCTTATCTTTATACGAGGGTAGATTGACAAGTTTCCGGAATCGCTGCTAGGGGGTTGCTACTTTCCAAATACTTTATATCGTTGTGTTGGCAACTCTTTCACGTCAATTGACTGTAAATGTGAAATCGATCTGTCAAATAGTCTGGATTTGACAATCATTTGACCTAAGTACCTTTTAATGTTTTCAATTCAATGAATAAGAAGTTCGAGCGGTCATCAATTTTTTCTATTTGGAAGGGAAAACCCCAACGGAAATCAAACCAAGGTTACATGCCGTTCTTAAGGATTCGTCACCTTCATTTTCCGCCGTGAGTTTTGGGTGTCGAAATTTAAGCGTGGCCGCACACATACAAGTGGTGAGCCACGTTTAGGACATCCGTAACAAGGTGCACGTCAGAGACTGTGGAAAATATCAGTATTGTCATTGGAGTATGTGTTTGTGTAGTGATACTCTCATTTCTTTTGCGGCGGTGAATACTAAACGAATCCAATACTAAGTACTGATAGAGATGGCTATCGAACTATCCCGTCAGAGCTGGAAAAAATAAGATTCATACAGAGAAGAAAGAACAAGCAAAGATAATGTCATTCCGATGGGATTAGTATCGCATATGATTTGATTTTAGTGTTATCGTGTATCGCTAACTGTCCTTAATGGAATGCTATCCTGTAAATTAAAAACCACATATATCGTATTTTCTGCGACCGTAATGAGTAGAACATTGTAATATTTAAGCACGTCAGGACTCACAACCTGGATTCACAAAAGGTGGTAAGTCTTGCCATTAGCTCAGTTTTCTGGAGAGAGAAGGAAGACCAGACACGTACATTTTGCATTTAAATTGTCATCCTCAAATGAACCATTTTTTGTTCTACGTATCTAACGCTAGTGTTGTGGCTGATTTGCTGACACTTGCAATATACGCTTTACTTTTTAGACGTAATAGGTGATGGTTCTCGAATTTAACAATGCACCGATGTCTTAACGTGCCATTCTATTTTTAAGCACTGGATCTAGACATTTTCCGAGTGAAACCAAAACACAACAAAACAGTTCTACTTTGTAGTCTTACGTACGTTGCCTTAAAAGACTAAATATCCACGTCAATCATGAATAAAATTAGACATTTCAAAAGGGGCGCTAATAAAATGTTACATCCTCAATGATTACACCGAAGAATTCACAATTCACACACACTCTTATATACATAACACGTACGTGTTAATAGTATCCACGAGTTTCCTAAATTAGTTTGCACTTAGAATTACACACAAATATCGCCTACTAGTGTTAAGGAATTGTATTTACAATAGCGATAATAATTTCAGTGATATGCATACATATGTATATATAAGTCAGGTGTGTAAATTACACAGTGTAATACATAATCCAGGAAACAAATATTGTATATACTGCATTAAAACTTATTAATTACCATAAAATATTCCCATCAAAGTACTAACAAAAATAGTTATAAAGTCTTCACTGAATTATAATTTGTTTGTATTTATATTCGCTACACGTTCCGTGAAGCTTTTTCTTGCAGAAACTTTGTACCATGATCTAATTCTTCTTGTAACATCTTATCCTACTTTTAGTAAATCTCGAGGAGTTTTAAACTCATTATACATTCTTTAATAATTCTTTTGCATCTGTCGTGTACGTTCATCTTAAGCTGCTGTATTTTACACATTAATCATGGTCAGCGTTTCCTTACTTTTTGTACATGAGCCTTATACCTGTTTTATAATTACTACACTTTAGGTTATCCGCTGGTAAAAATAAGCAAGTAAGTCGCGCATTATGAAATATCTTGACGAGCTTTTGCTCAAGTACATTTTTTAAACTAATTACCACCCAGTAGTTCCGATTTTTCTCGTTTTTTTACATAGTACATTCCAAATTGGAAAAGTTCTCGAAGTAGTCGATATTGCTGTAGCAGATTATGAGAGCAGGTAATTGACAAAAGAGAAATTGCCAATGGTGTATGTAAAGATGATTAATTCTTAACGATACTCGGTATGATGCACATAGCTTTTGTATATAAAACAGCGGTGGAAGAATTTTGCATTTATAGTCGCGTTACAGTTTCAAGTTATATTTCTTTAGCAAGGTGTGTTATATATTTTTAATAATATTGTTTTATTTTATCAACTGTAGCTGAAGAGGGCACCTTGTGTTAATACATAATCCAAAATTCAAATACATATTTAGGACCTCCTACGATATCATCTAAAGTAAGATTGAACTTCTACTTACCTTTCGTTCTATTAATTTAGTCACCGTTATTTAAACATCATATATTCAGGCGAACCAATCAAAAGCTACTTTCAAAGTGAATTTTCCATGCCTGTAGGTTCCACATAATTTGTTTTTAAGTCATTAATTTTCCAAATCAAAAGTTAACTATGATGACCGCTGTTTTTTTTTCAACCTCTGATCGCATAATATGAAGACCAGACATGTGGCCGGTGAGCGGATTGCTGGCTGCGCATCTCGCCCTTCACACGCTCTGTCACTGCCGAGTCCAACACGCCATTTCTCGGTGAGCTGCAGTCACGCAAACATGACTGTCTCTATTTATTCTCCCGCGAAGTGGTTAAGGAAAATCGAAGGTTCACCATAAGTGAATTATCGATGAAATTTCCGGAAGTTTCAATATCTTCCCTGCACTGCGAGCAACTTTGTGCTCGCTGGATCCCAAAGACGTTAACTGACAACCACAAAACTTGCCGAATGCTGCAGCTTTGGCGTTTCTTAAACCGTTGCAATACTGGCGGAGAAGATTTTTAGAATCCATTGTGACAGGTGATGACACATGAGTTAAATATGACGTGCCCGATACGAAACGACAATCACAACTATGGATGCATACAAATTCTCCAAAGAAGCTCACAAAATTCAAATGAATCTTCAACAACCGTAAGGTTATGGCCACTATTTTGGCACCAAAAAGTTGTTTTGTTTGCGGAGTTGATGCAACCGAGGACAACAATTATTGCAGATTCATATTGTGAAACTTTGCGACGCTTACGAGGAGCTAATCAAGACAAAAGAAGAGCTATGTTGACTTCTGGAATTGTTCTGATCCATGGCAATGCCCGTCCTCATACTGTTCGTGTGACCCAGCGGCTCCTTCAGCAGTTTCAATGGGACATTTTCGAACAGCCACCATATAATTCCGACCTAGCGCCGAGTGACTACCATTTTCTTCCTGAACTGAAGAAGTGGCTTAGGGGGCAGCGCTTCCAAATTGACCAGAGGCTCAAAGAAACCGTCACAACTTACTTCAAACCATTGGCGGCAACATTTTATGAAGAGGGTATTGCAAAGCTTGTTCAGAGATACGACAAATGCCTCAATCATCAAAGTGATTATGTAGATTACTTCTCCCTTTAGTGTTTATTACCTTTGGAAATAAAATCATTTTTTATATTCACCCGTCTTTCCTTTATAGCCTATCGGAGGTTGAAAAAAGACAGCACTTGTATAATTCAAATGAGAACGCTACTAATCGCAAGTCGGTGTACTTGCATTCAGAACAACAGCAGAAACTATATAACTATAACTAAAGCGGTAGAAATGAAAAAGGCTAAGACAATAAATATACAAGTATAATGAGAGCAATAAAGATGAATACTCCAAAAACTCTTAAGTATAAGAGGACCGAGAGAGAAAACGCATTGATAAGTAAGATAAGATAATCATGTCGTCCCAGCATAGCCCTAACAACTGCAGCAGTCAATTATTGATGAATGTGTACGAATTTGAACTGCTTTGCCACCGGGCAGATGTTTACGCATTGCATCAGACAGGCGCGTTCCGAGTTCCGTTGGCTATTCCAGCTTTTACGGATGACACGATTATTTTACCCTATAGATAAAAGAACAGAAAAGCAAAGATGCATCATTTACAAGATTTAGAAAAATATATTGGGGGCAAGGGTAACAGGGGCAAATCGACAGGTGGGATATGAATGGATAAAACAGGAAAAAATGAAGGATCTAACGAAGGGAAACTCTAGACAAACTATCGTCCACTATCCAAAACGATGAGCACTATATTGACTAAAGCTTATTAAAAGAATATTAAGAAGACTTCAATTATCGAATGTGATACAAAAATGTTGACATCATTGACATTCCCCACTTTTTATGGAACAAAACAGCAGCAAAGTAACTGCACCTATCAGGTTGCGAGAGTGCTTCGGTCTCGCAAGGTACTCATTTCCACTCGCGAGAAAGTTTGCTTACTTCTTTTCGTCATTGGCGATAGCTTCTGTTTACCAAAGTTACCTACATATCTATAATAGTACGTGTATATATACTTTTCTTTAAAACACAAACCACAAAAATTTTCTTTCGGGTAACACCAAATGCTGATCTTGTATAGTCGTTACTAGTAATAGGTGATGGGATTCGTTTCTTATTTTTATGTAAAATATTTATATCCATATGTAAGCTTACACTATAACAGATCGGTAAACTCCTCACCACACAATTATTTAATATTAAATTCGGTGACACGTGTTTCGCCAGGACGAGGCAAACATTATCAAAACCTCACCCTTACTGTAATCATGTGTGGGGTAGAATTTTTTTCGGAGACAGCCCGCAACAATTTATCTATTTGAGCCTACACTCGAATCACAATCTGTCCGTTTTATTATCTGGGTTTTCTTCGTTATTATTCAAGGAAGTGAAATAGATATACCAGGTCTAGTAGTATGAAACCGGAATTTTCCTATAGATGGTGCCAGCATTCAGTTTAATAACCATAAGACCCCTGTTACATAGCCATCGTCTTCTTCTAACAGCTGACGAAGAGTGTTAACAAACATTAACCCTCGTTCCGTACACTAGTATACTTTTTTGTAACCTCAAACATGTCAAGTTTCGAGCCTAATAACTACGATTTGCGGACAGCATTAATATTTTGTTACCATTTAAAGAAAACTGCTACAGAGCCGCATAGAATGCTTGTCGAAGCATACGGTGAACATGCTCTCGGTAAAACACAGTGCTTCGAGTGGTTCAAAAGATTCGAAAGTGGTGATTTTGAGGTTAGTAACAAAGAACGTGGAAAACCACCAAAAAGTTTGAAGACAAAGAGTTACAAGCCTTATTGGATGAAGACGTTCAAACTCAACAAGAATTCGCGGATCAATTAAATGTATCGCAGAAAGCTATCTGCAATCGTTTAAAAGCTATGGGAAAAATTCAAAAAGTAGGAAAATGGGTTCCGCATGAATTGAACGAAAGACAGCAAGAAAACCGAAGAACCACCTGTGAAATGCTGCTTAACCGGTTCAATAGAAAATCATTTCTCCATCGAATCGTGACAGGTGATGAAAAGTGGATTGATTTTGAAAATCCTAAGCGTCGTAGATCATGGGTGAATCCAACCGAACAATCGACATCAACTGCAAGACCGAATGGCTTTGGAAAGAAGACGATGCTCTGTATTTGGTGGGACCAAAAGGGTGTTATTTATTATGAGCTGCTGAAATCTGGTCAAACCGTCAACACTCAACGCTACCAACAGCAAATGATAAATTTAAGCCGAGCAATAACTGAAAAACGACCAGAATATGCAAAAAGGCAGCACAAAGTGATTTTGCTGCATGATAACGTCTCATCTCATACAGCAAAACCGGTCAGGGAAACAATTGAATCGTTCAATTGGGAATTACTACCGCATGGGACTTATTCCCCAGACTTGGCTCCATTCGACTATCACTTATTCGCATCGATGGGTAACGCTCTCGCTAACCAACGCTTCAATTCGTACGAAAATGTACAAAAATGGCTTGATAATTGGTTCGTTTCGAAAGAAGAAAAGTTTTTGGCGAGGCATCCATAAATTGCCGGAGAGGTGGGAAAAATGTGTACAATCCACTGGAAGTTATTTTGAATAAAATATTTTTTATCACTTTTGAATAACAATCGTTTTATTTTTACAAAAACATTCCGGTTTCATACTACTAGACCTGGTATACTGAGTAGATTAACGCTGCTTTATGTAAGCATCCAGGACTAAATGTGGAGTATTTATAAATGTTTTGGTAATCAAAGAATTTCACAGCAACAGTTTAATAGCGTAAGCCTCTGCGGAACCCGTACTGACAAACGGACAAAATTAAGGTGTAATGGACCACTCCTTCACACTTTTCCATTGGAGCCAAATTGGTGTCATAAGAATCATTTAATTTATTATATGCTACAATAGATGCAAGCCCTTTTGAACTCTCTTTTGTAACCTTAAGACATCATGAGCTCAAGAAAGTGTATTTTTTTAATCATACGCAGTAGCAATAAATAGGCGTAATTTTTTTAAAAGCACGATTCAATATACTTAAACAATCGTACCGGTCGACTGTTTAGATTTCACGATGCCAAGGACGAACATCCTATTTAAAGCTTCGTTCCGCCATATGGTTAGAAACGTAGACAAAACACACATAATTATAATGATATTCTTGTCTTTCGTTTCCGTTCTAAAAGTTGGCTTATTTCTTTTAAATTCCACTCCACTAATGTACGGACGTGTTATGGTATTTCTAGCAGTATTCCCTCTTGAAGTTGTGTTTACTTGACATGACTATTTTTACTTTTGCTGAAAGGATTGTTTCATCAACACATTTCCCATAATCTTTTCATGTTGATAAGGAAAATATAACCAACGGCCTCCAGAACTAAAATGTTTTCAATTCTTCTTCTCATCCTATCGATGGTAAATACTTATCTATGTATGTAAATTGTACGTGTATTTACTATTGTATTATATAATGTAATAATTTGTGTGCACTACAAAATGCCTTAAACCCTCATTGCTAGTTCTACAATATTCGTTCTATACAAATGTGAATTATTAAGGGACAATTAACCATTACTGGTATTAAAATTAATTTACAATGCAGGTATGTACATATATACATAAAGCGCATACATAAGTGTTAGAAAAATTAACTGTAATGCAGTGAAGTAATAAATAACAGTTAAATTATTACGGACGGTATATCGCTCCCATTAAAAGCGCAACCATGTACTTCATGTTCAGAGCATTTCATCGAGGAAACACTTCGTAAGAGTATTAATCATTAAAACTCGCAGCTGCTACAATAAAAATCTGTTAATTAAGTATATTGGTGTAATACTGTTTATTTTTCGTATTTCAAGACGGAAATCCTATGTAGCCCGTATGTAGAAGCTCTGTGCTTAAGAATAACTTATTTGTATAATGAATCCAAATCACTCAGTATACATATGTAACATGGATTGAGTAAATGCAATAAATTACTGTTAAACTTGGGTTCTTTATGAACATGAAAAGAAGCGCAAAACCTTATCGCCCTTAATTATTTTAACATATTTTTATCATAACCAATTTCTTGTGGACAAAGGATCTAGGATTCGATTTATAATTTCATCCATTGCACAGTATAGGAATCTTGAACAACTATAAGATACTATAATATAGATATGTAATATATTGATAAATTCAAAGACATAAAATAATCTATACTACACCTAGTTTGGACAAATCTGCTACGTACTCGGAATCTTGGACAAACATTGCACTAAATATCGTGCGCAGAATATTGTATTTTGCTGCGATGTCATCACCAGAGACCGGATTATATGTGTTTTGCATGGCGATAACTATCAATAGTACAATTGAATGCTTTAAGATCTACATGATTTAGGGTTAATAAAAGCGTTTAGCACTAATTTAATTTAATTTACCCTAATTCGTGTAGATCTTAAAACGTTCAATTGTACCGTTGATAGATATCGATATGCAGAAAACATATAATCCGATCTCTGGTCATTTATGTCAATGTCAAAATACATATCTTGATCTCTTTCAAAATAAATATGGTATTTTATTTTAATTAATACACATGGAAAATTGGGTACAAGTAAAAGTTTACCAGCTTCTCTTATGGTTTCTCAATAATCTGCTTTGGGGCATTATACAAATATATCGTTCTATGTATTTTCGATACGGTTGGGTAAGGTTAAATGTTTATTGTTGAGCTGTTGATTCTAAAACTATATTAAATTGGGTACATTTTTACCTAAGGCGAGATTAATACTTTCTTCTGGTCTCACTCTATACGCATCAGGCCCAGAATCTCGTGTGGACCTTCATCCGTCTCTGGACCAAATCAGCCCGTCAGAGGAAAACTTGAAGCTTTCTCTATTCCAGAGGCCTCGATCCATTGAATTCATACGATTTGATGTCGGGTCTGCGACCACTAGACGAAGGTTGCATATGGTTGCATGAGTCTGAGGTCCCATATGTTACCAAACAATCATCTAGTCATAGCAAGATCTGGCTCTGTTTGTGTAATCATTTTGTTAATATACAAGTTGTATGTGAACTTAGAGTCCAGGATAGCACCTTCGGCACACTTTCCTCAGAACCTATCCTCAGTGCAGTTAGAATACGGTCGTGCTCCTACTCATTTGATTATAAACTGTGTGGTTATGCTTACTCTTGGTTTGAAGCGTCACCCCTCTCCCCTGATATCGCTGGTTTTGACGTTATCGATTGGCTTACACGTGATGCACAAAGTAAAACACGGTTCACACGTTTTAACAACATATTTAAACTTAGATATGTGTGACGAATTAAACTTTCATACCGTTGAATGTTGGTTTGTGGGACCTTTAATAGGCAAGAAACTAAGTGATAAAATAGTTTAATTTCGAATTCATGGATATCATTGAACAGGGATACCTTCCCTTACGAAGAAGAAGCATTAAGTATAATTGCTTCTTGGGAGCGAAAGCGTAATTAAGGGCAAGGGTAAGCTTTTTCGTCTCATTTAACTACTTAAGCTTGCTAGGTGGTCTGAACACTATTGTCACAATAACGTCTTTGGACTTTCATGACCCCATTACTTAAATACCAAGGACTTAAACATTTATGTGATTCAACTGTATTAAATATAAATTTGAAGTATTATAAGTTACATAAGAAGAGTGACTTGCATACATTGCAGGGAGACAACACCATGACAGAATTATCGACGCCCGCTCGCTGCACGGTCTTTGCACAGTCCTATATGTGAAAACCAACCTTCATAGAAATAAACGGACCTTGAACCATCATTATGTGGTATACATGGACCAGTGCTATAATACTCCTCCGTGCGGACAACTTCTTGGTGCTTTAATGGCAAGTTTCTCATCCAGGAAAGACGAATGGACTACTCTGAGAAGAGCATGGATTCGATGCACAGCAAGACGTGTTTCCAGGACCCTCTCTCCTGGTTATCCTAGTATCAAGTTTGCAACAAGTAGATTGGTCACTACTTCTATCAGTAAATTACTATCCTCTTGCAGCATAACGGACATTATCTCATCGGGCCTTGACTATTGATAGGGTTCAAGTTAGCTAGCCGTCCATTATACCCTATTAAAACTGTTAGCAATGGTTCCATGTGACCTAGATGGCGTCGTTTCAGAAGTGAGCAAGGTAGGATTCGCATATGTATTGAAGCCCAGGAAATGTGCCTGGAACATTTTCTGTATGTCTTACTGTATTTTTCCGATGGTGTCGCACATTGGTGAGTGTTGTCTACCTCTTCACGATGGCACCTTCATGAAATTTTCTTTGCTTTTCTTACCACTTTGTTATAATCAGTTAGTGCGATTCCGCATATTTCTTAGACTGCACTCTTTTAGCACTATTAAATTGTTTACCTATCCGTGGCCGCTTCATACCAATGTCCGAATTCCACTACATAAATCCTAGTTTACAGAAAATTTAATAAAACTCCGATTACAAATAATTGTTAATCAATAATAAACTATTGAAGAGTAAATATATAAATGTACATAGCATTTCATAGTATTGAAACTACTTATTTCTATTTGAATATAAAATGTAACCGATTCTATGCTTATCTCAATAGTAAAGTACAGGAATCGCATTTTGCGAAGCAATGAAGGGTTTAATAAAATCAAGTATTTGTACCTTCTATCAATTCTTTTCCTGGTATTGAAAATCCTGTATCTGTAACGGCTACTTAAGAAAGTAGGAAATACATCTTCAAACAGGCTTGTATTGAAACTTCAAAGTAAGAGAGCCAATATTAATCTCAACTAATTTGTGTATTTGGGCACTGGCGAAATTAGTAAAAATATTGCGAAGGGGAATCAGCGAAGGTACTATGGAAATGAGTGCCAGTTCGTGATAGTTCTAACTATCTTGCAAGGCAAGCTGTAAACCCAATTTGTTAAGAAATAGTATTTGCAGGACTGGTTTAAAATATCCTAGAGAATTTACAGTGAAGGTATTTATTGAGCTTCCTTTATTAAGCTAACCTAGAATGAAGAACTTGTCACTAATCGAGATTATACTGATTCCACAAACAATGCAAAGAAACTGGGAACGTATTATAAGTTGCTAGTCCTTACTTGGAGCGATTTTATTTCTGCTATATATAAATGATTTGGTGTATTGCATTCAAGCCGAAAACATGTTAGTCGTAAATTATGCTGAAACGAGAAAGAACTTTTAACTAATCTTATTGTTAGAGCAGCATCTAGATGTATTCAGCAATGGATTTTAAATAACAAACTAAATATAAATCACATGATCGGTTAAATTGAAACGAACATGTTCATTTTTTTTTGTGAGTTTCAAAATTTTTTTAATAAAATTGTCACTACAAATTTGTTTCGCCACACAGTGGCTTCATTAGGTGGATGAAAACTAAAGATAAACGAACGATTAGTATCTACTTATATACAAAAGAATAAAAGGTAATTATAAAATTAGAAATTTAGTGCTAGGAGGGGGAATGATAAACATCTGTTTGGTAGTTTAAAACTAAGCCTAATCTATTATATCTATTAATTTCCATTGATTCCAAAATATTTAGTTTTTTCCCTTTTTCTTGAATGTGAAGTATATCAAAATTACTATTAAAATTATGGTTGTTTTCTAGACAATGATTAGCAAATGTTGAGTCAGATTTTTTGTCTAAAGAACTTCTCTGATGTTCGGTAATCCGGGTAGTGAAAGTTATTCCTGTTTGGCCAATATATACTTTATTGCATTCACATGTTAACCTATAAACACCCGAATGCGATCCTTTGTCTGTTCTGTCCTTATTATTTTTAATGAATTTCCCAATAGTATTATGAGTTTTGTAAGCAATGATACTGTTATTCGCTTTTTTAATTTCCCCACGATATCAGACGCTTTACCTATGTATGTGATACAACTGTAATTCTTGGGTTCTTTGAATTTTGGGTTCAAGATGACCAAACAGATGTTTATCATTCCCCCTAGCACTAAATTTCTAATTTCATAATTACCTTTTATTCTTTTGTATATAAGTAGATATTAATCGTTCGTTTATCTTTAGTTTTCATCCACCTGATGAAGCCACTGTGTGGCGAAACAAATTGGTAGTGACAATTTTATTAAAAAAATTTTGAAACTCACAAAGTCTCTTTTTGATTTTTAGTTATGATGATTAAGTTATGATTATGGAGTTTCAACAAGTTATTCCCGCATCGATTAATTATGTTCATTTTTATCTAGCAGATTAGCAAGAGTACATTTTGCTCTAAAAATACTATCCAAATTTTGTTATCTGGATATTTAAAAAAGAACAATATTAGGCATGTTATCAACCTATGGTATATTGCAGCCGCATTTTTATATTGCAAAAACGTGCAATCCTTATTATGCTGGGTCTGGGTCCTTGGATTTTCTGGAGCAATGTGTTCAAAGAACTCAACATTTTTACGATGCTATTTTTGTATATACACGAAAGTCTATAAAAATAAAGAAAACTTCAGCAGGCTAGAGTATCAATACGAAATCCGGAATAAAAACTATAAAATGGTGGTGGACAGGCTTTTTCCTACCAAATAACAACAACAAATGGATTACAGTGCTTGTAAATTTTTTTAATTATCTAACGTTTTCAATTAAAACTTCACCTACATTCAAAATAATAAATGTGATTTTTTTTGACGTGTTCTATACTTTTGTATTTAGAGAACAAATAAAGTAAACTATAAACTATAATCTATTTCAAAACACTCTAAAAAAACAATTAATTGAGTGGGCGATTTACAACATTGATGAATTCTTGGGTTCGCTAGTGAGAATACAATATGATTGTCATTAATTTATTTCATGAAAATTTGTATAATATTTTATATTATTTAACGTATTAAGTATTTATTTTTTGAATAATGTAATGTTGACCATATTTCAAAAATATTTTTGATCGCGGTGGTTTTGAAATGAAAATTATTATTACTACTAGTCTAAATTGTAGGCGATTTCCAGTTTCCACTTGAATAGATAAGACAGAATAGATGATAATTGTAGTTATGGGATGAACTAGAGTAAAGGTAGTTGTATAATTTATGTTAAGGAGAATTTTCAATCAATTATTCCAAAATTATTGTAGTCCTAATCATGGTTCTATTTGAAACCATAGACGGCATTGTCCCATATTTTCTCTGCGTCTGCGTCGGATTAATAGTAAATACGTAATTAAACTCTAATATTGAAATAGTAAAACGGAGATATTTTAATTCAAATAAAGCTTAAATAATTTTTTTCATTTTGTATGTAGTTTGTTTTGGAGCTTTTCGCCCTAGACCCAAACGAAGCAATAAGCTTAAATGCCTTCGAAGTACGTAGTAAAGTACCTTTGTTTATTGGCGGCTCTGCTGCATATATAAAACCGGTAAAACTTTCAAATAGCTTTTCCCCATATACGTTGTCCATTTGCTGTACACTATTTGCTGGAGTTGAAAACCTAGTTTAAAGCTATGTTACGGAAATATCCATTTCAATATACTTAAAGCTGTAATACGTTTACCACTACCTAAAAAAATGCAGTTAAGTAAAGTATAATCCGATTATTTGAACATTGTAACGAACATATTCAAAAGTGTGGAAGTTTCTTCTTCTTCTTCAGTTTATACAAGCCGTCTAGAAATACTGTATACAGAAATTTCGGGTAAACTCGCAACGTTTTCCTAGTAATTTTACACTACAGCGTTACAGTTAACATAAATATTTGATATGTGTTATTACATACTTTCCTAAAATCTGTTAGAAATTTGTGTAAGGTAATTTTTGTATCGTACGATGTTTGGAACTGTACATATTTGAATGTAAATGCTTATCATTTTCCATTGCATTCAGTATTAGCCACAAAATTGCTAGATTACGTCAAAATATGTCTTTCCAAAAGTTCGCGAAGGTCTCTGAATGGTTTGGAGGAAGTCTAGCCAAGTTATCATAACTTGACACATAGATTCATTTCTCTTTATATAAAATAATATTTTGTTTTCTTCTCTTTATTCGTGCCTAACAAAGAGTTTAGTAGATTTCATATTCCATACAAATATGTAATAAGAAGTCGAAAACGAAATTAGATTATTATTAGTAGTGTCTCTAAATAAACTTCTGACCAACCAGGCAGCATGACCAGCGAATCGTCAATGCAACGATTCTCCTGACGGTCACAAGCCTTCCGTATTGGACAAAGTATAAAAAATTTGTAACAGCAATTACAAAACTCGTCATTTACATTATAAAAGTCTGCGTATGGTAAACCATAAAATATGGATATTTCTTGAAATGAAGTATGAAATCTACATGCGATGTAAAATTATGTAAGAATTCTTACTTTAAAACAACATCTTATTGTAGGAAAAGGTTAGAAATTTTTAGGTACAATTCCATTGTCGACTCTGTATGAGCTGTCAGTATTTCAAAATTTGTTATATATAAAAGATTTAGTTTGTCCTATTTGAAATTTGCCAGTATCCGACGACTAAAAGACAAATCAAAAACAGTAGACAATATTTCCAACTTAAAACTGTACTTCCTCTTGGCTAAATGCATTGAAGATGACTGAAGGAAATAGCTAAATGACACTATAAAATGTCCTACTAAATCAGGTAGGTACGTTTGTTAGCTAAGTCTCCAGAAAAGCTGTGAAATACCCTGCAAAGCAGGCATAAGTTGCATGTGCCAGTATTATCACGGAGGATGTTATGCTTTATTAATCGCTGATCACAACGGTAGATTATTTTCGTTCTTATTACAATTTATCAGTAACTCCAATCATCAAATTCCCACGAGTGACCCAGCTATTCTTTGTATGTTCCCTAATTAAAATGGCAAAATACATTTACGGGTATCTAAATGGGTGTGACAGAGGAAAAGATTATTTTGTTTGTAATATGTTTCTTCCAAAAACTTCCAAAAAAGGTTAACACAAGGTTTGTTCTTTGCCCTTTTGATAACTGATAAGCGAATAGATACAGCTTTCTTAAGCACCTAACAATCTTTTCTTTGATAAATTGCAGAATCAATTCCTGATGAGTAATACAAAAGTAAATCGTGGTGAAATGTTGAATTTTGTTGTTCCAACCTTATGTTAAAGTGTGGTAAGAATATTGCCGTGATTATCGGAAACCGAAACCATCTTTGGCTAGAATCCATGAAAATGTCTGAAAGTTCATGAAATGTCTTTTTTCAATTATAGATTCGTTTCAAAAATGACAATAGCTCAAGGTTTTGTTTCTTATCAGAAAACCAGAAAGGGACAGAATCTAACTTTAGGTTATTACATTTATGCTCTAAGTTTAAAACTTACACGCATATGTACATGTCAATTCTTCAAAAAACTAAGATCAAATGTTACGTTTATAATCATCCTATTACTACACGCATAGTATCAAGCAAACGTGGTTAAGGATAAACTGATAATAATCCATGCATCTGATATGAAATACATATAACACTTACATCGGTTTATAAGAACAAAATCGCAATCGATCTTGGAGCAAACAGATAATGTAACAAGGTGACGTTAGCATATTGCTATTTCCTTGTAATTAGTAATTGTGAACAAGATCCTTGCTCACCCTAATTTTGAAATATATAAAGAGGACATTTGGAAGATTGCATGTTTCTTGCAATTTCTTAGACGAGCAGGACATATTAACACAAATCAAGAACAGCATTAATTATCTTGTTAGTTGGATGCCTCCAAACTTGTATATAAATTAAGGCAACTCTTTCCCAGCATAAAGTCACGTAAAATTTAATACTGTGCAAATGTTATCCTTTATTTATCGCCTTTGCTTGCTAATATTGTAAAATAGAATGAAATTTTATGCAGAAGATCGGGATGAACGTCAAAAGTATTTTGTAAAACGTAATTTATATCCGCACCGCAAGTTTTCATCGCGGTTACTGCTATCGGTTATAACCATAAATTTACACTATCGATCGGAGATATTTACCATCCGCACTCTTAATGCTCACTAGAACAGTATACATACGCACACATATTTGAACATCGCGGATGATAATTTTATTGTATGTTTATTAAAATCTCCGTATTCACACAACGTATAAAGGCAGAACGAACATTTTTAACTGTTCTTTAAATAGTTTCTAACTAGGCACGTTTACTTAGCGATAAAATTTTATCTAATAGCCTCTTTACGCCTGTTCTAATGCTACGCTGATGAAAAAACGCTGGAGTGTTGTATAATGTGCGCTTTTATAGTCAGCATGTATACAGGAAATACAATCCTACTATGACAAAGTAAATAACGCAATAGATTCAATCGGTGAGTAAACATCGGATTCCTAAAGATATATGTATCCACAAAACACTCGTACACTACGATTAAGATTATGAAGTACAAAGAAATCTGTTCTTTGTCGTGAGGAAAAAGAAAGTCCTACAATTTCAAGCAAATCGTAAGCACACTCAACTTACCGAATTATAAATAACACCAAATTTATTTAACGCAGCAAAGATGCACGTATGTAAATATAGCAAACATATGAAATACAGTCATGCTGGAGGAATAATATGCAAAGAACTAAAAACTACTTACACCATGTAAACACGAGCTTTACCAATGGCTCGGAGACCGGACATTACAAATTGTTATGATTGCTACGTTCAGATAGCTAAGTAGGTCGGGAGAAATAATTGGAAAATGATCAAATTATTAGCATCATTATTTGTCGAATAGTTCAACACTTCGGTCAGTGATGCGACGCAAAGAACCCCAACTTTTGGACCTTGAGCTTTCCGGTGTCGTAATAAGTTACGGTCGAGATTAAAGTCGCTAAGTCATTTCTTGGGAAATGGAACACGGAATAAGAAGAAGTAGAAATGCATTAATTACATAAATTTGCATTTATCAACAAAGTCTTTATAAAGTCGTCCTGTTTATATAGATAGGAATCATGTGAATGAAACTGTTTCAAAAACAATCGATTTCGCGTAAATAGTAAGTTATAGTAAACAATTAAGGGGATAAAAAGCACATTACGATTCTAGAAGATGGAAATAGACATACACTGCAGCGAAGTATGAAATGGAACCACATATGGTACTAATGGTTCTTCATTGTAAAAGAATATAAGTGGTAAATGTAACATAAAACATTACAACTAAATAGACTTCCTTCTATTTTTTTATCCTATCCTAATCCTAACCCTTATACACTGTCGGGTATATTTCCGTTGTAATGCCCTATTTAGTTGTTAATAATCGTCATGGTATATCAGTTGTGGCCACATAATAATAATATTAGTAACAATAATAGTGAACACGTCTTTCTCGAAGGGTACCCAAGATGGGGTAAGTCGAGCACAATAAAAACATGTTCGGCATTCTTTTCGACGTAATTTTTTCACACATTTTAAGGTACTAATCATAAGTCAAATTTATGTGAAGCATATATTTTATAAAAAGATCGTATTTTTTGATTTGCCCCTAATTATATTTAAAAGTTGCGACGATAAACTGAAAAGTTTCCGGAGTGACAATGGAAACAAAATAATACGAATTTAAGTTATATTTTATTTTTCAATATATATAATATATAATCTCCTTGAAGCTCAACACACTTGGTCCACCTCTAGCTTCTCGATTCCCTCCCGGACGTGACTTTCCTAAAATAATCGTTTACACCTTCCATCAGTTCTTTATTCGATCAAAATCTCTTTCCACACAGAAGTGTTTTTAGTTTCAGGATGGAGCCGAATCTGGCGAATACGGCGGATGAGGAAGGCTTTTGAACTTCAATTCTGTCAATTTTTGCTGAAACATCACCGGCGGGTGCGTTATCGTGGTGAAACAACACCTTTTTCTTAATCATTTCCGGGCGTTTTCCTGTATTGCTGCTTTTCATTTGTCCAAAAGTGTTGTGTGGTATTGGCCAGTAACACTTTTGCCTTTTTCAACATAACCAATTAGCAAAAATTCCTTTTGCGTCCATAAGGAACCGATACCATCACCTCCCTAGCCAGATGAAAGGTCTTTGCATTCTTGGAAACCGATTTCACGCGTACAGTCCACTGTTTTGCATTTTGGTTTCCGGTTCACAGTCACGAATCGTTTCTTGAAATCAGTTGGATTCCGCGTAAAGACTTCCAAGCAATCGGCTGGGGTTCGAGTTTGAATGCGTTTTTACTCCGAATTGAGTAAATACGCCACCCGTCTTGGAAGAAGCTTATTAAATCCAATTTACTATATAAAATACGAATTACTCGTTCGTAAGAGATGCCCAGAGCTTCCTCAATTTCACGCACTTTTATTCAACAATCTGCGAAAACCATATCATATATTTTTTTCCACAATTTCTGATGTGGTAGCTGTTTTCGGACGTCCTAGACGTGCTTCATCACTTATGTGCGTGCGGCCACGCTCCAAATAGAACAATTTGATGACCTCTCGAACTTAGTTTTATCTATAATTGAAAATACAGACGGTACTTGACTTAAGTACTTGTCAAAGTCGGGCTATTTGATAAATCGAGTTAGCATTTGCAATCAATTGCCATGAAAGAGTTGCCAATACAACGATATTTGGAAAAATTGCCATCTAGCACTGATTCTAGAAATTTGTCAATCTACCCTTGTATATTAGAAAAAATAGTGGAATATATCATGTGTTTCTACCACCTCCGCGCCAGGTATGGTTAAAATATACATGGGGTCAATTGAAACACCATGACCATGACGTGAAAAAGTATTTTATCCATTTTTTAGTTGTCTTAAGTGTATTTTATTTAACTGTTTACAATAAAATAAGAACTTACTTATTCCAGGGTAATTGAAATTTACAATAAAATGTCAAACAATTCGCTTCAGGTCGACTAACGCTGCATGACTCTACACAGACCAAACAATCTCCCTTGCTTTCGCTGGTTTGCTCATATTGTTAACGATTTCCTGACACTGAGCTTTTTGTTTATCGTCATGTTTTTTTATACTTAGGTACTTTATTTAAGATGCTTTTCCTTCTTCTCTTGGTAGGTACACTGTTTCTATTGCTTTGCTACTTCAATAAAACTATTATATCAAAACACATAGTAATTATTAAGGAAAGTCACCTGCAAAATTAACAAAATCAACCGCTGTATAAATTATATGTTATTTCTAACAAAGATCAAATATCTCTTGTGCCCACATGTAGCACGAAATGTTCATTAACATCAATAAACATCTCTGCCAGGATGCATGAAAGAAAACCCACCACTTATTGAACTAATTTAAGAAAACACTTAGCTTGGGAATGATTCCAACATGTTCCAAACCTTCACATTTTTAGTTCCACTGGACCCATACAAACTTCTGAAGGAAATAGTCAAACATCTTTCTAGTCTATTAAGATATCAATAACCTGAACATGCAGAACCTTTGAAAATGTCTGAAACAAATAAGTAAGAAAAATCGAAAGGAGCAAAACAGTCAATGATTTGGGCTGCTAACAGGGTATGCATTGAAATCTATAGCAGAGTTTATAAAAACTAGGGGCGCTAACTTCGCATTCGAGCGCCAATATCTCTTAACACGTTCACTGCTAACTAAACCCATCGGAACAGCAAATGGTAACACAATAACGCGCCAACGCGTCAATGCGCATTCAACGTGTTAAGACGGCGTTGCAAATACTTATGTATTTCGTCACTTTCCGACACTTTCAACAGAAAAGTAAAACTTTACAACAATACCTTTACAAACGTTTTGACGTACTCAACGTGATGCACTCACGCCAAATTTAAATGGCGAGATTTAAATTTTAAGTGTACTGTTTCTACCGTCCACTGTTTCTATTGTACCTGATCTACCTTACTAGAGCATTCCAGTCTCTCGATACGTAAATGTAAACGTAATCCATCTCGTAAAAGTCTAGAAAGCGCGAGAATCAAGCAAATTCAATTTATTAATAGACACTTATTTCTCCAATTTTTTCGTATGTTTCTCGGTGATTTTCTTTCTTCTGAGCTCTTTCGAAATTGATCGTCAATTGATTGCAAAGAGAAAATGTTTAGCTGGGTGGAAAATACCTCCTACTTTCAATGTATTACGTAACAAGGTATTAGTATTGAGAAATGTTACAAGAATGTAGCAAATGAGGGAGATGATTAAGTATGTCATAATAAAGTGAAATTTTCAATGAGGTCCGTTGTAAAGCTGCATTCTTGTAAAAATTGAATCATCCAAAATATAGCAGCCCAATGAAAACTGGTTTGCGTTATGGCTGTTAAACTCTGGTAATTCAAATTTGAATTTAAACAATCCCTTACAGTACGTAGAGGTAGAAAAGAAAGGAAGAAGGAGGAGTCATAAATTTATACGGGGATAATAGATAATTTTATTGAATATATATAACACCGCCTAACAAAATAATTTTTTTATCGTAGTTTAACTTTAAATTGTTGCGTGAATATTAAAAATTCGAATGACAATAATGGCTTCTACAAGCAGACCGAATTGTGTGAACCACCCAGATGTTTTTGATTACATTTGTGGCGAATACACTTTTAAAGAAAGTAGAAAACCTATATTTAGTTTATAAAAAGGACATATTTGGCGTATTTTGGCGTCCAGTTAGGAGACGTTAGTGCGTAGAGCACTTGCGATAGTGGACAAACAGAAAGAGAAAGAGTTTAAAATTTGAAGTACCTACGGTATGAAGGAAGTGAAACCACCATCATTACGACTTTACTTTTGTTCTGTTAACATAAAAGGTTTTAATCACTTCCTTCAGCGAGTCCCCAACGCTTCAGTCAAGAAGATCTTAATGACCTTGTTGGCGATCTGAACCTCTCAAAAGTCGTCCGAATTGCTTGCTTCCAGATTAAAGGAAAAGAACTTTCTGTGTCCCGGTACTAATTTTACATTTTATCGTACCAGAAAAAGATCTGCTGCCGTATTTCTCTAAAGAAAACAACTTAGTGTTTTATAATGACATAAAAGATCTCTTGAAGAAAATGGGGTTAATTGAATACACGCCAAGCGAATGGCGTCTTTTTTATAGACAATTCTTCTCGAAGTTTAAAATGTGTACTTTTACACAATGGTAATAAACATGGTTCTATACCTATTGGACATTCCACCACTATGAAGGAGGAATACGAGACAATATCATTGGCCCTGAAACATGTCAAGTATGAAGAGCATCAGTGGGTGATTTTTGTTGATCGAAAAATGGTAAACTTTCTCCTGGAGCAACAAAGTGGTTACTCAAAACATCCTTGCTTTTTATGCTTTTGGGACAGCAGAGCTAAGGCCCAGCACTGGATTACCAGAAACTGGCCTTAAAGAATTCTCGTCAAGGAGAACACAACGTTCTTAACGAACCGTTGGTTGACAGAAACAAAATCATCTTCCATCACTGCATATTAAGCTGGGAGTTATGAAGCAATTTGTTAAGGCTTTACCTCGAGGTGGACCGTGTTTTGAGTATTTGAAATAAACAGTTTCAAGGTTTAGCACAGAGAAACTGAAGGCTGGAATTTTTCTGGTCCTCATATAACTTTTAAATAACCCGCAGTTCACGGAATCAATGAACAAGCGTGAGTCTAATGCCTGGTGCTCTTTTGTGGAAGTGGTTAAAAATTTTCTTGGCAATCATAAAGCAGCAAATTACGTCAAATTAGTAGAACGTATGCTTTCTAACTTTCACACGCTGGGATGTAACACAGATTGTTTTCCAGAAAACTTTGGGTGATGTTAGTAAGTAACAGGGGGAAGATTTCACCAAGACATCACCATTATGGAATAAAGGTGTCAGAGAAGACGGGATAGTCATATGATGGCCGATACAGCTGTAATCTTCAGCGAGACTGCTCCGGTAAACTTCACGCAAAGAAATCTTAAAACAGGAAATTTTTAACTGATGGTTGAAAGTTGTATACGCATTTTTTCTGTTAAATTAATATCTTCTTACCCATTTTTATTTTGTGTTTCAGTTAACAGTTATCAAATAGCAATGTTTTAAAAGTTACATACATAATAAAACATTATATGTAATTTTGGCGAACTTTTCCTAAAGAGAGCAGAAAGAGTTTATTTCGAAAACTAGATCTGATGGAACAAATCTGACGGCACTTCTGGATTAGGCACCCCAAAATTGCTTAATTACACTTAGAAAATCCGAGGTACCAACATGTGTGTTAGCCAGTGTAATCGATCCTCTTTGTCGAATCCATTTAGTAGAAATACCGAACTGTATAAAGCCGCAAAACGTGATTCTTATGGATACTTAAAAATACATATTTCAACAATTTAAGTATGATATGATGATCAATCCTATTAAAACTCAGAAAGGGAACTGTCTCGCGTAAACTTTCATTAACACCAAAGTCCATGTGTAATGATTTTCCTCATGATTTTCTATTGATCATTACAGTTGTGAACATACGTGTTGGGGTGTTCGCGCTGATGTCACAAGAGTAAGAAACATTTTACTTCATTACACTCTAACTCTTGAATTCCCTAGTACCATATGATAGAGAAGGCGTGCTTAAGGATGTACGAGAACAAAAAGAAATTGGAACCCCTCAGAAAGAGAGAGAAGTATGAATTGGCAGTCAACAAAATAATTCGAACATTACCTAATTGTTTTATATAATTATATTTTATTTATAATTTAATCGTTTACTTAATATTCTGTTGCACGGTATCTTCTTAGCTTTTTACATATATTGCTTTGAAATTATAAACAAAGAATATTGTTTTCATTTATTTCATCTAGGGAATATGCTACATATCGAAATTAACTAAAATAAGAAGTTTAGTCCATACTAGAGTTGACCAATTTGCGGCAATAGTACTACAACTATCTGAAACGACTGTACCAGTCATCACCATCGCGCTATACGAATACAGATGACTTGATACTATGCGCTGAAACTATTATCACTATTATACACTACTATTATCTATTATGTATTTGTGTCGCCCAATGTTGCTATTCCAATACAGTCGTTTCAGATAGTTGTAGCACTATTGGCACAAATTTAACAACTCTAGTCCACACTTAAGCCAAGAATTTGTATTCGTGGAAACATTGGTACCACATAATACAAAATGTTGACGCACCCTTCTTGTATTTTGTAAAAATAATACATTTTCATTCCATACAAAAAATAGGTTTTCTTGTGATTCGATCCGATAACTACAGCGCAGGTATGAACATGATGGGCCAGTTCTAGTACCGCAGGGGTAAAACATTAATCATGGTTGTCTTCCTCCCGTTTGTACCGAAAAAACACGTGTTTCTGCTACTAAATTTTCTTTCTTAGTGGTAAGGATACTAAACTTGTTTTCAAGCAGCATAGTTTCCTATCTCATAATAGCTACTATTACTACTGAAGATAATTGAGTTGTTGAGATACCTACTTGGAAGAATCTAAATCTGTGTGGTAGGGGTAAAAATCAACTAATCGTTTGCAACGATGAGGAGGCCGTTTCGCAAGACTTCTCCCAGTAGCTGAAACTTACTTTAAGTCAAATCACGTAAAACTATCTGCTTTTAAAAGAAAAATCTTCGTTATATAAAACTTCATTGTTTAATTATATTAGAAAAAAGTGTGACTTCTAAAATATGACATCGTAATCGATAGATCTTAAAATATTGCACAATTCGATGTTCACGATATCCTAAGCTGAAGTAAGCCCTACCAAATTAGTGGTATTCGCTGAAATTATTTAGTTACTTCTTAAAAAGAAACTAATAAATACTTATTGTTACTTATATCAATATCATAAATTAAAAATTAACTACTTCATCCCAATGCCGTTCCTTCGTCCAGCAAGATATGAAGTTCAATAAGGAAAAAAACATAACTTGTACTTTTGATTTAGTCTAATATCGTTCGAGTATACAAAAATACGTTATTCTCTTACAGTAGGTTTCTCAACTACCAAGCGATGGTAGGCGTTCGAAAAGCAAGAAGCTTCCCATCTTTTTTATTGTGATGATCCTCCTCAATAATGTTTTAAATAAATATGGTCCGGTAATTATCCGGGCTTCAACTCGGCGGTGGATACTACCACCGTCTAAAAGAAATGAAAAAGAAACCACGCATTGTAGAAACAAGAAAAGAAAATGTATGCAATGGAAAACAGCAATCTCGCATGTGAAAATTGAGGAATATGACAGTGGCGAAAATGGTCCAAAGAAGAAATGATTAAATCATGCGTGCTTCTTGATTCGAAATATCTCCTGAAGAAGTTGAAACTACGCTTCGAAGATGATTTTTTGATTTAAAATGTTATTCCCGACGGGTTTTAGATTGTAGTCTAATTATTAGCTGAAACTTTGCAAAAATCGAGGGGGCAAAGCACGTCAGTTGGTGTTGACAGGTGAGATCAAGCATACCTCACACTCGCGGTGTTGCGCGTCGCCCAAAAATTAAAAACTACAGAGTGTAATGTTTCAAATGTATCGTAACAGCCCTTTTAGTTTCAATATAACAATGATCCCCAATGAAGATTGAACAGTAGGGGGTATTTAGAATGAAATATTTTTATAAGTGATACAAAGTATTAGTTTTCTTACTCATTCATTAATCAGAGAATAATGATCCAATTTATACTTCAAATTTTATCGCAACGTGAAGTAATTCATTCGTGCTATGAAGTGGAAATAGGTTCTTGTCACAACTTTTAATTATCTTAAATCTCTTGAAATCATTCGGAATAAGGATTCATTTTATGGTTTAGTTTGTACTTTAAAGAACGTGGTGAAATAGTGCAGGAAAATTTCATAAGATATGAGCAGTATTCGGAAGTGCGGTGTAGAAAGGCACTGTACAGAAGTAACTTACAAGATTCTCTCGAAGATTAAATTATTTAGAAAATTTAGAAATGCATCGCATTCGGGAATATGGTCAATAACAGTTGATACTGTTACTGTAAATTTCTGGTAAGGGACCAAGGGACCAAGGGACCAAGACTCCATTTTCCAATATTTGCTTAAGCGTCTATCATCTCATCTGAGTAATGAAAAAATAGTATAAGATAAATGTCCCAGTAATGAATCATGTCCCAGTTACGGTTATAGCTGAGAGAAAAATATTTATTTAGTGATTTGAAACTCTGTTTTATTTGTTCCAAAACATTGATCCTTTTTTGTTTTCAAATTGAGTTTAAATATTTATTTCCCATCCTTAAAGTTGAGATGTCGCTGTGAATTTACGACGCATATGTATCCAGATGATCTGTAAATATAAGCTTATATTCATTACTCCGACACGACATATAATGCTTGTCCCAGTCATGATACAATACATCAGACAACAATAATTTTATGTTTTAGTGAAGTAAAGATAATTTTCCCCAATTTTGAATCGATTTCTTTTTATATAATTTTATTCAATTGAGTACAAATCTAAAGGAAAAGTACCATTTGTGGCAACAGTGGCAACAATATTTTGAAGGAAAAGAAAAGGAGAAAGAACTTTTGATCCAGCAAAAAGACGAAAGAAAACAGAAACGAGAAGAAAAATCAAAGCAAAATTTGGAGCTAAACAGCCAGAAAGAAACTACTAGGGAAGAAAAGAAAAAGAAGACAGAAGAATTAAAAAAGTACAACGAAGCGCAGAAGAAACTAAAGAAAACTCGAAAGGAAGCTAACATGCAAGAAACTAAAAAAATGATTTTGAAAACTCAGAGAAGATGCAGAAAGAGGAGGAACGTGAAGAGAAAAAGAAACGAACAAGAGCAAGGAAGGCAACCCAAGAAGAGGAAAAAGAAACGGATAAAATTCAAATCCAGGAAAAAAGAGTTGAACCTGACAATGAAAATTTAAAGGAATCAGAACAAAAATTAGAAAGGGAGAAAAGAGGGCGCAAACGAAAATATAACGAATCAGAAAATGATGGATCGACTTTGCCTTTCCAAAAGCGAAATAAAATATTCGATGTCTTGGGAAAGCGCATTACAAAAGTGCTCGAATTGTACTTCCTATAAAAAAGGAAAATTTATTGTAGGTTTAAAGGATCCTTTTTCAATTTTTAATGCTCAATTACAGTGATCCCAAGTTTACGTGTTGTTCATAAAGAATTGTGTCATGAAATTTAAATACATTTCAATAAACGATTTTATCACGCTTTTTCAACAAGTATCCTTCCACATCTTATACAAGTTTTAATCATCAATTATCAACTCAAATTGAGAACAAAGAAGCAATCATTATTGTTATTTTGATAATCTGATCCATTACAGGGACAAGTTAATCGATCACTGGGACAAATAATTGTGGAGGGACAATAATTGACATTGTTTAACAACACGAATAGTAATTTATATGCTCGAATGTGATTCTTGTATTCGCAGGACTAAATGGCCTAAATAAAAGAAGCCATGTTGATTGCATGTTTTTCAAGTAATAATAACGTATTGAAATTACATTTTTTCTTAACTGATCCATTACTGGGTCATTTATCTTATTCAAACTCTAAGGACAGGGTCTGGTCAAGAACGGCTTTACAAACTTGCGCTAAGGTGATGAAAAGCTGCGAACTGTGGATATTATTTCAGTGAAGAAAATTATTTCTAAATGTTTCTAGTCTTGTTTACTTTCTGATGTACAAAACTGCATAGAGTCATTCATTTGCGTGGTAGGAATATTAAATAAATTTGTTGGAAGTATTGAATTTAAAACATTTGTATAGACGACACAAAGCATAACCTGGCTTATTCATTAATTTAGCAGAAAATTATTCCTTTTCTCTCTCAAATTTAATTGCAAAATTCGCAACACAATACAATACGTTTGCGTTACCAAGCGGCAGAAGCCTTTTGTCGCAATTTTAAATCGTCGCAGACCTCCCGAAATGTCTCCGAATAAAGGTCGCAAAATCCGTCTTCGAATAGTTTATAAAGAGCTTGCTGGAGCCAGCAGCAAACCCGAACGAGTGCTACTATACACTGCGAAATATCAAGCTGTGGATGTAGAGTTGCCGCCTAGCGCAGTAAATTCGTCGACCGAGTCAGTCTCTTGCGAGACGTGGAAGAATAGTTACATACGGTGAGCGCTTGCGGTTGCTCTTCGCCGTGTTCGTCTGAAACTGGATTTCCTACGTAACAATTCCGAAAACTCTAAAATAAAGTCGATGGAATGAATTAAAGTGGGCATAAGATAGAGACAAGTGCATCGACATGTGGCGTTTTTGCATGTTGTTTTTGTTCTTTTCCGTGATCCACGGACAACGAAAGAATTATTCTAATTTTCCGTGCCCAGCGAAATGCATGTGCAATCTACGTACCGTACGTTGTATGCAAAAGGATCTGGTCGAAGTACCCAAAGTTCCCCACACATTTCTCTGCTGTAAGTAAAAGTTTCTTGTAGTTCAGTGGATTTTTTATTGATGCCTAGCACGTGGTTTGCGTTGGATTCTGTTCCCAAAGAAAATGTAGGCGACAATGCAAGCGTTATGTGTGCACATGTATATATGTCCAGAATTTTAATATACTTAACGACATAAACAACTTATTATTAAAAGTCATGTATTATTTATTATAAATTGACTTTAGAATTAAAACTTGTGAAGCTATTTTTATTATAGCAGAAATGAAATCATTGTACCAAATTAAATATCTACAGGCAGAATGGAAATGAATAAAGCTGAAGAGTATATACATATGTATGTACTTATGAATAATAAAGAAACTAGTCGGACGTGCAAACTCTAGCGTTTCGCATTTCGTAATTCAAGTGGTAAATGTGCTAATCAAATAAGAAAAGCATTTCGCTTAAATTAAACACTGCGAGGAAAACTGCTGTAGCGTACTGAATATAAAATCAACTCTTGTTTATTTCTTACGCGGAAAATATCTTAATTCCCATAAACAATTCCAAGAGCAACAAAATCTTTCATCCACAATAAAAAGAGGATGAACAAATTTGGTGCCACATTTTTTTACTAGACATACAAGCTTTGATGAAACATCACGCTGAAAATTGAACCACTGCTTTTGTTAGGTTTAATTTTTTCGTTTTAATTACGCATAAATATCGAATGGAATTAAATAGAACACAATAAGGCATCATAATTCGTTACCCAACAAATCATAACTTTACCCATGGAAAACCCATAAGACAGATGCCAAACGCGCCAACGTGAACATAGTGAAATGCAGAGAACGAATACCTACAATTTTAATTCAATAAATCCAAGCATGCATTGGCAAAAGGATAATTTGGTTTGGCATTGATTGTAACTCGAACACTCTCGGCTTTCAAAAATGCTAAATTAATAAAATATGAACTATTTTAATTGGAGAATATTTTGCTTATTTGTATACAACTAAACTAAAATTTTAACCTTCCTATACTCACGTCAGATGAAAGACGTATACTATACTATATAAATCGGTCTCACAGACCGTATGCGTGAGTATAGGAAGGTTAAACAAACAACTTATTAAACGACATAACACAAAAGAAAAGAAAAGTAGTTGGGAATTACTTTGCTTCTTGACATCGCGAAAAATGTCTGCTTTTTAAAACTATGTTTACTACATATTCATTCCATATTGCTTATTTGGATAAACGACGTTTAATGGATAGACAAAATGACCAGCCGCAATGGTCCTGGGTTGGTAGTACTAAGACCTCTAAAATAAACACTTTTGTTTTCTGAAATATTAGTACTACCAACATATTGTTTCCAATTAAAACATTCAGGTCACGTGGAGGGAATTTCCGATTGCTCACTCTATATATTGCAAACTTTAGGTTACATTTTCTTCAGTTATCCAAATTAAGGGACATACTGCTCTAATCAATCGTTCCAATTGATAAAAACTGGATCAAAACAGAAAACTTTAAAGAATGGTTGTAAGACTCCAAAAACACTAACATTATTCTAAGAAAGTTTTTGTTACAAAGTTACCAAGTCTAAAGTATAAATTCGACTCGTTATTATGAAATAACCAAGATTGCTTCTCTCCGTCACTAGTGCCTGAAAGTACGGAGTAACGATTCAAATGTGTATACTAGGGTGACCGTAAAAATCGATGTTGCATTTTTGACAACGGGAACCCCACTAAATGATAAGTCTTTGCAGATTTTACGATAGCCAAAATTTGAACACGATTGGAGTATGTTAACCCGTGCCGCTGGGGGCTTAAAGTTACAAAAACGTTTTTTTGAGTTTAGTAGCCAGTAGCCACGTTTGGGAGTCGTATCTGAGGAAATTTCCATTATTTTCTCAAGCGAAAGGCAATATTCTTGTGCCTAATTTATATTCTGTATATAATTATTAATTATATATAATTATTGTTACTACTATTTAGTAGAATTTGACACATAGTTTCTAAAATAACTAGAGATTAACAAATATTAGATTCTTAAATAAGTCTAAGAATAAGTAACTATAACACGTAAGGTGGCGCGGTAAAATGGTATTTCTAAAAGTAGAAAAAAGGTAATAAATGTCATCTATTTGCATAGTTTAGGTATATTGCATATTAGTATTTAGTTGCCAAATTGTTATTTCTGATTATAATATTACATCTTTGAAATTTGCCATTAATGCTTGACAACGTGCGCGACATGCTGCTTACTAGTCTTTTTCTACAAGGAATAATCCAAAGGAAAGATTCTTTGTGTGAATTGCTTTGGATGGACCAGTTCACTACATTATCTTTTTCTTAATATTCGCTTTCGCCTTAGACTTCGGGTCATTTTTATACGTAGGTTGTCATGTTATAGGTAAAAATTTGTCAGCAAATGGTTTCATTATGTTTGCTAAGATGTGACAACATTAAAATCTACTAAAACTCTTTTGGAGTCTCACAACTGGTGCTGAAGCATATATACGGCATCATATCTCGCACGATTTCAATCATGTGTCTCAGATTGGTGCTCTGGCCTGCAAGAGGTCGAACATATCGTTTTCCACTGAACCAAATTGATTACTTGCTTTTTACCTGTCTAAAGAATTTTCTCCGAGAAGATCAGAGATTTGCTGAAGTGTTCTTTCGCAAATCTAATGCAAATTGATTCGTTTGGTACGTGCTAGTAGCTATTAAAGAGAGCTGCGTTAAATTAATAACTTTAGTTGTTTCTTGCGTATGCTTTTGTTAAACAATTCAACATTTTTGCTCTGTTTAAGATTGATTTTCCTTCCTTTTTATATGAAAAATAATTTCTGTATAGTTTATTCCGCATAGAGTTCTTAGAGTACGTTCTTACGGGCTTTTAACCTCTTGGTTAGTCCGTACGAATTACATAAAACTATCCTTTTCTTCCCTAAGCTTATTACGTTTTAATCCGAAAGTAAATAATGTAAATGAATGCCCAGCATCGATGATATGGCAACACCGATTTAATTTCCCATAAGCCGTATATTTATGACTCGATGTGGAATAAACTATACAATAGAATACTTTGATCTGTTCATAAGATACTGTGTGACAAAATATTTTAATACCTTAAGAATTCTGGAATCACGATTTCTATCACCTTTTTCATTTTTGTGTGAAGAGTAATTGCTAACTGCGCTATTTATTCGTTCATACATTTTTATATAGAATTAACGTTATGGATATATGTTTTAGTTATAATATTCTGTATCTAATGAAGTAATATAGTAAATCAGTCACTTGTAAAAGTTCACATTGTATTTTATCTATATGTGGTGTTTAATTGGCCGCCACCGCATTGCATCAAACTTTTCACCTTCATTTCACCGTGAGTAAAAATTAGAAAATAACCTGGTTTAGAATGTTAAAATTATTTCTTTCCAAGCGAAAGATGCAGGCTGAGCGCAGCTTAATAATTAACGTTGTGGCCGATATGAAATAGAGATCATGAAAGTAAGTTGCAAATTGCCACCAGCCGTCGTTTTCATTGATTCAGAGATAAACAACGGCAAATTATTACTGACATTTCTGTTACGTTAATGACTCATAAGCAACAATCACCAAGACAAAACTTAAATTACTCTAAGTGTGGAGAAAACTATGGAATATTGATTTTCATTGTCTACAATTCGTATTCTATTTACCTGCATTTGTGTAGCAACAAATGTTTCGAATACAGACAGTTTAAATTTGTATAGGTATCGGTATTGTATGTACATATGTATGTATTTTAATTTTGATTTTATAGATTTATGTCGACTTATTTTATTGTAAGAAGTCGTGAAGGCAGATGTAACGTTACTTTTCGTCGTTAGCATTTCTAACGTATATTTATCTTTCTTTCCAAAGCATAAAACAAAATACAGGTACATATACTACAGGACATAGAAATTGCAATATTTTTTGACCAAACTTGACAGAAACGTTTACCTATTCAAATATAATAATTTGTTAAAATTTCAAACGAAGACAAAAGAGGAACACATTATATTTTCTTTTATTATTAATAATATGTTGAGCCTACCTTATGGTATTAATTTCACACTTCCTCATTCTTTGTGCCGTTAGGTACAGTAGCTGGTTAATGTCCTCTTGGGGTATGGTGTCCGAAGCAACCTGCAATTTATGCCGGAGAACTTTCAATTTCTCTTCCCATAATGTCCCACACGTGTTCAATTGCCGAGAAGTCGGAGATCTGGGTTACCATGGCAAGATATTTACATAGGCCTCTTCTAACCGGTTTAGAGAAATCCTTGCAATGTGGGAACGGGCATTATCCTGATGGAAAGTGGGTTTTCGAGCTGCTGAAGATATGGAATAATATGGGGTTCCACCACCTCATAATAATAATAATAATAATAATATTTTATTAAGTGCCCAGCAGTTACAACCTTAACAGACACTACAGAAAAGTATATACATACATACATGTGCACAATGCAATATATATTCTTAAAAAAGAAATAACATTAGAAACAAATTAAACGAAAATAGAACACTAAAGGAAAAAATATTAAAATTTAATTCGCGGCTCAAAGAAGATGTCGTTGTAAAGTTCATTAGCATTTAAACACATCTGGTATAATGGATTTCTCAGTAGCACATTGGTTCTACACCTTGGTAAATGAAATGTCATCGCATCTCTAGCAGTCAACCTAGGTACATTAAAATAAATTTGCTGCAAGAGTTCTGGACAATTCACATTGCTAACTAAGAGATCGCGAAGAGTATTGGCACTAATTATTTCTCTCACACGTTATTCTGGGCCAATAGTTGCACATGATCAGTGTTGCGTGGTGGGTACTCTCCGTCGCGTTTAAAAATTAAATATTTCAGGAAACGTCTTTGTACCCTGTCAATCTGGAGCTTTTGATATGTATAGATGGGGCTCCAAACACTCGACGCATACTCAAGTCTACTCCGAACTATAGAGAAATGCAAACACTTTATGGCGTCAGTATCGACGAAATAGCGCGAACTTCGTAATATAAATCCTAATAATCTAATTGCAGCTTGATATATTTCATTTATATGCTGTGTAAAAGTTAATCGATTATCAAACAAAACACCCAAGTCCTTAACAGTGTTATTTGATTTCAGCAGTTCTCCACTAATACAGTAATTATAAATGCCATGATTACTTTTTTAAAGAATCGAACAGCAGAGCATTTCCCAATATTAATATCTAAACAGTTGCTTGTACTCCACAACCAGATCTTGTTAATATGTTGCTGAAGTTTCAGTGCATCACGTTCGCTATCAATTTTGGTATATATCTTGACATCATCAATGTAACGCTGAGCATTCATATGACCTCGGATAAATAACAACTGAGACCTACTCCCATATGCTATAGCACCCTAAACTATAACTCCCACAGTTTGGTGCACATGTCTTTCAACGGAAAATTGAACATCGCGACATTCCCCCACGCCTTCGCCTAACTCTCATTCGGCCATTATCCATCCCTATAAAAAATCGCAATTAATCACTAAACCTATGTCACTCCACGTTCCAATACATTCGCAAGTTAAACTACTCCAAACGTTGCAGTCGGTGTTGAACCGTAAGTAGTAACATAAGATATGGCCAATAAGATTACAAGCTGAAAACCCTAATACCGCGATAAACGGTTCGAAGGGTCACGGGATGGCTATCATTGATCCGCAATTGACCTGATATTATAAAATCAATCTCTTAGTGCTATTAGACAAAGGTGGTGGTCCTGTGTCTCATTCGTTTTTCTTCGCCCCCGGTTCCTCTTTAACGACGTTCCTGATCCTTCCTTACTCCATGACTGATAATAGCATGATGGTGAATTGATTCCGGTTAAGGCAATTTGCAATTTTTCTGAACGAAACATCATCGTCGCGCAAACCAATAATTTGACCTTTGTTGAATTCGCTCAACTGGCAATAATTTTCTCCATACTCTAGGCATAACCAAACTGGGAGAACAACAAAATTCAAATAGGAGGAAATGGTGAAAATTGAATAAACAATCGCAGGAAATACAGCTCGCAATAATCCTAGAGAAAACTTCATGAAATATCAGATATGCCATGACCACTTCACCTATGGTGCATCGCAACGAAATTTTAATCAATTATCACCTTTGAATAGGTAAATGTTTGTACCAAGTTCGGTCAACAAATTCGCACCTTTTCTTAGTGTTGCAATTTCTATGTAATGTAATATATTTAAATCTTCATTTCATACACTATTATTTGCCATGTTTTCGATTTCTTACCTACAACAAGAGTGACTATGGAATCGAAATTCAAGTATTGCATATACCATTAAGAATCTATTTGGTTATCTTTATATCCATGGGAAACGGCTTGCTAGGATAATTTACAATTTAATTTTACGACATTCAAGTAAAATTTGATATTGCTTCGGGGGAGCACCATAGAAATAGAAATCAGGTTCGAAATTAAGTAGTTACGCTAATGAAGCGTAATAACTTCAATATCTGTATCCTTTGAAATTGCAGCAGACGAAATCTTTAGATATTGAAATTACAGTTAGTCTAATCTACACTAACGCATATGGGCACCTATGGATATATGGATAATTCTCTAAGATAATCGTATCCATATTCAAATTATTTTGCAATTCAAATTTCCTGAAAACCGGCACTTATATAGCTTCCTGGGCGTGTTGCAATCTATCGTTCATGCTGAATTTAATTTTGCGATTTATCTTGATTTAGACGAACGAGTGTTCTCTGTACGCAATTTTAAGCATCTTGTTTATTTTCTACTATTAATACTAAATTTGTGTGATTAGGTCTTAGTACATATTTTAGGAAACTGACTTATCTATTTAGAATTGCAGTGCGCTAAAAACATTTACCTTTTCAATTTTCATTCGGGGAACATCTCCGTAAGGGAAGTGACAGTTTTATTAAAATAGACTTACTACCTACCTCACAACTGGCATTCCATTGAGTACCAAATGGTATGTGTATGTTAATGTATCGCACTTGAAACTCAATGCTATTATGAAACTACCTCTAAACAAATTAAAGCTTATTCAGAAAAATTGGAAACCGACACTGTCATTATAACTTAATAGATAGTATCCAAATACAACGCTAATAAGGTCGTGAATTAACATATTTGATGTCACTGCTTATTATTGAATGTTCCTATTTACTATGTAGTATTTGAATCCGTTCCTGCTATAAAATAAATCCATACATTTCTCCTAGTAGTTAATTGTTTGCGGAGGTTATAGGTAGGCATTAGCAGGCAATTAGTAGACAATTGCAATACATTCTTTAACCACGAATTTAAGATATGTATACATTCCACACTTGTTAGCCGTATGTATGGAGTTTGTAATCTTGTATTTTAATTGGTGTCGCTATTTCGCTAATGAAGCAGATGAACAATTTAATTTTGGTAATCGGTGCTGGAATGGAGATTATCACGACGGGTATAGTCGAAGATATGACCCAAATATTGTTTAAATGAGGTTACTGTATAGCAGAATAGTACAATGGACAAGACCCAACTAGTTTTATGAGAACTAGTTAAAAATGGTGGCATATTTTAATTTCACTTTCAATTCATATACAGTTAGTCGCAAAAGTTTACCTACGGCGATTAATAAAAAATTGAACATAATGCAGAACTTCATAATTTCTCAAATAATGTAAACATACTAAGAATACAATAATTTTGTAATAAAAAGGAATTGTATTTATTATAACCTTCTGAAAATTACGGTAAAGCAAAAGGCTAGAACATAAAACATACTCGGATTGTTTTCCTTCATTTGATTATAGAAGTATGTAAATACTTTCCAAAGTATTGCATACAACAGTACCTTATAAGATTTATTTATCTTTATAACACTTGCTATAGAAATACGAACACTGGAAATTAAGCTCCAAAATGGAACAAAATCAACATTGTTTAAACTGTTAGTTTAACAAAATTCACTATACAGACATTATAAAAAAATTAAGAACACTGGTAGCTACGTACATAAGTCAGTATCTAAATTAACCGAAAGGAATAGGGGTAGATCTCGCGCATTTTTGGATGGTATACGAAAGCGCATGAACTTTAGTATTGTGTGTGAAGTTGTAAATAAACCCAAAAGTAAACACCAATAAATTAGCAGAAAAGAAATTGTGACGTATCGCAAATTCTAGTGCACCCTGAAACGATTCCCTGTTATCTCAAAGAAGAAGGATTTCAGCAAACAATATCCGACCTCAAGTCCGAAATATCTATACTAAAATAAAAAGCTGAGATGTTAAGAACCACACATAAACTGTTTATAAAATGGTTAACTGATCTGTTGTAATGTTAGAAGAATGCTTGACTCAGTTTCTCTATGGAAACTAGTCGAATTTATAAAAGCAATGAAAGCTGTTATCAAATTCTGGCTTGATTATCCACTAACTCGTGACATAGTATAATTTTCTGATGTGATAACAAAATCGACTTTAAATTAAGTCCCACATGATTGAAAAAATTACATCGAACTTTTTCATTCGATATTTTGGTAATTAACAGTGTTCGTCTGATAAGGGTCGAAATTGGAGAAACGGTAGTTAAAAGGGAACGGCGTTTGAATTTACGTATTCAGGCGAGACGTATTACGCGATGAGATTTTATACCTATTGATTTTAATTATGCACTTTATTAGCAACGAATAATTCCTATAAAATCATTTGATTAAAGTATAAGTATGTATGTGGTTACATTTGACTTGTTTCCAGTGTGAATAGTAACTGTTCTATTATTCTAATTCTAGTAATGTAAGAACGCAGGTGTATGTGAATGCGAATTGATTGCGAAACATACTTTAATGTTTCCCTGATATATGGAAGAGAACAAAAGATGAACCTATTCCCAGAAAAGTGGTGCATCCCAAATTTCCAAATGCAAATAGAAGAAATTCAGATCTATTGCCATTTTATCGAATTTGGGAGTCTATTCCAGCTCCACCCATCGCACCATAACACTAAAGCACACAGCTGTTGCACCATTTTATATGAAGTAATTTGTTTCCATTGTGCACTTATTATACGTATTTACTTGCTTGCATTTATATGTCCAATAATCTGTCTAGGCCTCATTATGAAGGTGTGCTAGTGCTTCGGTGATAAGTGGATACCCTATTTCTTGGATGGATTTGATGTTTGTGGACTTGGTTATAACACAATTCAATAGTACTCTCACGTTATTATGTGTATGTAGTACATATATGTACCATCAATTATGAGTGGAGTTTGTTAAAAAGGTGGATGACGTGTATCATTAGTAGTGTCTTTGTCTTCACTTACATGCAAACCGCCACATTAAAATTCGGAGAAGTAAGGGCGTAAGTCCGGTTTACACTACTTAATGATAACACGTCATCCACCTTTTTATGAAACTCTAGTCATGAGCAATCAGCGCAGTTCTTTTAAATGGACACAATTTGCAATTTCTGCTGCAGAGATGATTTCTTTAGAAGTTGCTTCATGGTAAGTTATTCCTACGATGTCCATTAATTTTGCTAGTGTTTTGGTTCTTCTGTACAATCGTACTAACACTTGTGGTTGCAAAATAACACTAGGAACTATTTATATTATTTAATTTAACTATTCGGCCTAAATTATTGTTATTGTTTATTACTTATTAGTCTTATTACTACTGAAGTCAGCGTTGCTATTATTAGCGATATTATTATTATGTCATAGTATACTACTAGCAAAATTCTTTATTGCCAAGTAAATTCGTTGTCATTATCAACAAAATGAATGTTTAGTCCAAATGATTTTTAAAATTGCGAATATCATTTCAATGTTTTTGGTTAAGGTTATTTCTTAAATCTAAGTATTCCAGAATATGTGATTTACAGTTATTCTAGTTGATGCTTGTAAATGCTGACAGACAATTATCATACATAAATATCAACAAGGTGAATGATAGTTTACTTTACGTAATAGTACAAAACTAAATTTCTTAGAACCATCCTTTTTAAACATGACCGCGATAAGTAGGTGTCAATTACAGTTTCCCTGAAATCTAAAATTCAACTCTCACAAGAACTGAAACATGAGAAACTTACGTATAAAAATTAACATTCTCGGAATCCCGTTTCCCTTTGTGTTCGCAGCATCGCTTATCTTTGAAATTCTAACGATACACACACTACTATTTTCCTTGTAACATCTACATGCAAGCCAATAATCTTTCTTATAACGTAAAATAAGAATTAGTCACCTTCAGCTAACCATTGTTAACAAATAGAAGTACGTAATCCGTTTATTTATAAAAATCACCCAATAAGATTTTATTTATATACGAATATTATTTGAAATAAAATCAAGTAAAGCGAAATAATAATTAAGAAAGACCCGGAAACTTTCGAAGTTATACATACTCATAAAAAGCGGGAGGGTAAAGCTTGTGGGATTATGAGTAATTATAGGAGACGAAAGTTTTAGCAGAAAATTAGCTGTGGAAACGTTAAATGAAGGGTAATTAGAGATCTCAAGGAGTTATTTGAAGAAGAGTAAAGGTAAAAACGATCACTGGTCGAAAAGACTTTTATGTGCAAAGTAAAACATGAGGGAATTTTTAATGTACTTGGAGAGGCTTATAATTTAGCTTTAAAAGATACATTTTCTTGAAATGGGTTTGAAATTAATGTGATAAATTCATTTATATCTACTCTACTTACGTGAAATAAATATTTAAGCAATTACGTTCTATATATTCCATAAATCTAAGATTTAAATGTTTAATCAAGAGTTAACAGTGAGTGCTTGGATAGGGAAGTTAGACTACCTTAAATTGATTTTGTGTATACAAAATTTCGAATATATAACTGTAACACATAAGCGTCAGTTATATAGAAGAAAGTAAAAAAGAGGAAAGGGTTCTGCCGAATGTCCATAAGGTAGACAATACGAATAAAATTACCTAGGGTAGAAATCTACTTATTTAATTTTTTTATTTAACACAGCAGTCCAACGTGGATCCAGATTAAGAATATTAACAACACCTAAACTATTCGATAAAAATTACGCCTAACATTACGTGAAACACACCAAAACACTGACATGTGGGAAGCAACAATTTTGGATATGGCAAAAATGAAAAAGAACCTAGAACGAACCCCTGCAGTACACCGCTCTCCACCATTATTAAATCAGATCGTTTACTCCACCAAGAAACCACTTGATCCCGATTCTCCAAATGAAAAACTATATTTGCAGCAAAGTTTATAATTTTGTAATTTGTGAATTGTAAGTATATAGTGTGCTACACAACCAAAAACTTTAACGAAAGCAATAGAAAAGGAGGGGTCCTCTCTAAAATGTCGCCAAATACTGGCAATAAGAAATTTAGACAATAATTACTAATATCATTTGCTACCTCTAGGTCCGTAGGAAATTGAAAAGAGTCAGTCCCTACGTATAATAATCAATTTGGTTAAAGTAAGTAATCACAACATAATTACCATCTTAAGACGGCTGTTAATTCCTAAACTAAAATCAATGGATCAATGGATCTATAGACTCCCTGACGTCATTGAAAATTACGTCAGAATTAAAAAGAACAGCGATGCTACAGGTAAAATGATCAGACATAATGTCCATTGCATTAACATTAAAGAGTGTTACATCTATTCAAAAACTCCTTACAACGTTCACATAATGACAATATTGTTTTGATTTTGTTCGAACTTTTTCCTTCATAAGTTCCGCGTCTTCAGTTTTTTTATTTCTCTTTTGTTAAAATGTCTTAACGAATTTCTAATTTGGTGTAATTGAGGAGTGCCATATGTATTGTATATCTATAATTCATGGATCCAACCGCACTGCTTGCGCATTTATGTTAACAATTGTCACTGAACTAGGGGTCGCAGATAATTGAAACAAGTTGTGGTAAGTTCAAGAAGTTTAAAAGCAAAGGATTTAAGAATGATGATGTAATGTTCAGTTTAAGCACAATAGATCAACGTGGTCGCAGTGCAAAGGGCCATTTTGGGCCAGACCCCACCTCATTACAATACAATGTTCAGTTTATATTAAAAAGAATGTATCATTCAACACTGGCGATAAGGATCTGTAAAGTTTACTGGTAGTTGTCTAAAAACTAGGTGCTGTCCTGCTAACCTTAGAGGAGCCCTGAAAATAAAGTTGCAAAATGTTTTACACTACGTATAAAGTATTAATAGCTTTATTTGATATTTTAATGAATAATTCTACATCATTTCTTACTGTGCTATTTGTCATTATTTCTAAAATCCAAACAGAAACTGAAATATCGATTCCTCAAAATTGAAAATATACATACTTTTCATTAAATACATCAAGTGAACTACAAGTAATAATAATACATCTACAATATTGCATGTTTCAGAACCATCAACTTCTTACATGCACTATAACATATTTTCCATCATTTCGATCACATTTGAAACCACCGGGTTTACCTTCTGATGGTCAACGTTAGTTAATTCCGTATATTGGCTCAATATACATAGTTTGCCACCTCAAATGTGCCAAATTTATTTTAAAAAATTCTGTGAGATAAAAGCAAGTTAATGAGTGTTAAAGAAAGAAAAATGATTAAAAAGGATGGGGAAGGTATTGTTTCAGAAGCACTTAATTATATATCGCAATAGATTTATCGATACGTAATTGTAAAACTTAGTGTTAGATACAGGCTGACGTCCTACCCGTGAAACTAAACATACGCAACCTCGCTTTATATATTGACCTAACTTTAGAAGGGAATACATTTTCTTCCCTACATTGTAAACATTCGACTTTACTTTCCAATGAAATGTCCGTCGTCACATGTTTTTCCCGAAATAAAGCAAACACTTGACGTTAATAAATATATGGCCCAAATTTGACTAGCGTTTACGTTTCGCCGTCTAAAAGATAAGCATTCCAGTTGACTTCATATGAGATAGTAGGTTCTTCAAATTACCCTGGATGCATAAATTGTGACAAACACGATACGTAGATTTATCTCAGTATATTACTGTTTTCTTATGACTTCCTAAGTTAAATACTGAGAAAACCAAGCCATACTGTTGTTCTCTTCTATAATTTTTGTTATTGTCACATTTCTTATGTTGACAGCAAAGTTACCAATTTTGGAAAACTCCGAATACATGTTTCGGAAGCAAAGTTATCTGCAGTGAAGAAAATACAATTGTATGAACATAACTTTGCTTAGTCCTGCTCTTAAGCCGGAAAAGTTTATCATTCCATACTCAGTAGAAGACTATCAGAAAGATCTTTTATTAGTTTGCATACGATGTAGTTAACATTGCATTTAATTTCTTGCTGAAGTGGTACCATATGTTCGGTCATTCAATTAGATTTTCATCATTTGAAGGTTCCCGCTTCTTTTGAAAATCTTACGGAGATGTATGTGGTTTCATTGTCTTGCCAAACTTCATACACAATTTTTTTTTTGATTTTCCTGTGTCTGCGGTATCTACATTAGCTAGCATGTGAAATTGCTCAATGACATTTTGAACCAGGCCCTGTTAACTTTCCTATTTGCCACTTACTTAATTAATTTTAGTTCCATTTTGATGACCAGAGCCCTACTAGATGTTTTTCAAATTGTGGCATAAATTATCGACTTGAAGTATTTGAATTTGGAGCGGTCAAATTAAGACAATCTTATTTAATGTTTAAAATAGTGTTGCCATATTGCGTTCCATCTTCTAGAAATACAAATAAAGAACGAAAGGTTTGCCAAAGGCGGTTGAGGTATGCCGTATATTGTAAAGGAAACATAATTTATTTAAAATATGTACATGCTTTAGTTGGCGCAAAAATTATTTCTGCCTTATTACGAGAATTGATTTTATGGAAAAACATTTCATATTCAATGCATGTTGTAAGAAGTATTGAGTGTAGGATGCTCATTTTGAAAGCGGCTTAAGTTTGTGTATAACAAAAACGGAATTGATTTGAGGCGTGATAGTACTCCCTCATTATTATTTCCTGGCAAGACATCTTTATTGTTACGTGCTAAATAATATGTCAATGGCAACTTTATAGAAATTTACACCAAATAGTAATTTATTATAGGCAACAATATCGATTTGGAAATTGAAGAACCCCAGAAGTTCAGTGTGACTTGATCATATTTCTAAATTTAGTTATTTAAGTAAATTAATATTAGTGATAACTAATTATGTTCAGTCTGTTTTCTGAAAAGTGACATATCATATATAATAAGTATATATGTATGTTATCTGTGCACATTACGAATAATATTTCATCCTTCCAAGTGGATGAATTTCTATACTGCCATGATTTCTAAGCTCTAAAGTGAAGATAAATATCTAGTTAAGTTTAAACTACTTTTTACACCTAATAGTGCATTAAAGTGTATGATAATATATTAGTCACGAATTCCTATTCCCAAAATCTACAACTGTCAAGCAATAAATTAGAATCTGGATACATATGTGGACACTGAGAGGCACTACTAGGTATGTACATATACTACATCTAGTAATGTCCTGAAAACAGAAACATATCCAGTCAAGCAACTAGTGATGAGAAAATACGACAGTAATTTTGTAATGATATAAATGGCAGATAACAAATAATAACAATCAACAACGTATGTCTTTAATGTACTCAAGTGAAAGTATGAGTCTTATTGGTTGACGTTGCATAGTATTGAGATTAATACGTATATTTTTCCAGGATTCTCTAAGCTTGAGGGCAGTGTATGTATGATAGATTGCGCATAAATCTTTGGTAACTTTCATCATCCATAATCAAATCCCTATCTGGGTAATATATTAAGTTAATTGACTTTCTAGGGAGCTTCTTTTGTGGCGCACGTTTGTTGTGATTTCTGCTGTATTCTATTTCCCGGAGTCCAGACTATTCTAATTCTTAATCACTATTCTGAGTAAATGTAGTTAACTCTTCGACAAAATTCGTTCTTATTGTTACTTCGGAATCGATGGTACGTTCTATTCCAAACATCTCTTCAATTTAGTATTAAGGAACGCAAAATCTAACAATGCTAAATTCTTTTCCGTTAGTTTCTATCTTAAAATTACTTTTAGCCTACTTATAATTCATATTCAATTTTTTATAATTTTTTTAAACATACAGATGCATAAATACGTATATATGTATATAAATAGAATTAACAGTTAATAATTTTTAATTTGAGCTTTAATGAAGTGTTTTAGTCTGCATTTGTCTTGTAGTAGTAATAGTAAATTTAAACAATCGATGGTCTTTTTAATGTTACTAGATTAAGCAGACATTTCAAAGGGCCGAGGCATAAATTAATTATCGACGTCAGCTAATAACCTCATTTGAGTGCGAAATTTTGTAATATCTGGTATTACGAGCTAAAGTAATTTAAAAGCACTGTTATTAGGCAGAAAGGTATAAATTAATTAACAGTGGTCAACCGAAAATATTACTTTGCTGGTATTTCGGCCTAATGGTTCTGTTGACGTGAGAACTAAAATACATTTTGCAATTAAGCTCTAGGGACGGGATGCAATAATATACGCATATGTATACATGTGCATGCATGTATGTACAGCCTATATGCATATGTAGTACATATTCAGTGAAATATTGAGACGACAGAGAAAGTTCTACCTATCTAATGCAATTTGCCATTCCCCACTTTATGATCCTCCATTGTTTTGAGTGCTTTTTCCACAAATAAGCGTCGGGACTAATAAAGCGAATGTAGTCTTTACGATCATCCTACGGATATATTAAAAGTTATTATATTCCCTGGTAGATTTAACGGTGAACGCAATGTAGAAGGTAGCGTGCGCATCGTTATTAAGCAACATTGTTTTGTTTTCAACTTTTTATCAAAGTTTCACTTTTTCCACTGTTGTTAATAACATTCAATGCGAAATTTTAAATGGGTAATAGCTTTTGTCCTCAGCATACGTGTTTCAAAAGTATAATTAATTAATTAATTATGTAAAGTGTGCACAGAAGTATCAAAATACAAAATCTAAACACACAAAATTAGAAAATATGTACATACATCCACCAATGTATTTTTAAACACTTATTTAAATTTACTTTATATTGTTAATCATAAATTACTTCTTTGTTAATCGTAGGTATTAGCAAATGTAAGATTATTCGCATTTCGCTAATTTATAAACGCAACTACCAAAATCAACTACACCTAGAACACGTCCCAAATTTCATTCACGGCGAAACCCGATATCCAACGATTAAAGCTCAAAGGATGTTCCTTCTGCTGTTGAGTTTCTGAAAGGCAATTTCCCATTCAGGGCCATTATTTTATGTTACTACTCTCTATTCTCTAGTTTGCCCTGATCAACAGTTTCTTTTTTTTAATTTTGATATAAATGAGTTGCTACATTAGGCTAACGGTAATGCATGTGCTACACTATATCTCGTATTAATTGTAAGCAGTGAGTGGAATTAATATGTTTTGTATTGGTTTATGTGTATTTGTTCAGAATTGATCCAAATCAGGCGATCAAATATCCTTTGTGCTAATAGTAAAGTTCTAAGCAATGTTCAAACTGTAAAAATATATGAAATAGATTCCCGCTTCATTAGTTCATGTTTAATAAGTGTTTAGCAATTTTAATACTGAAAATTGAGTTTACAAATGTTAATTTGAATATTAATTCACGTCAATGGGAAGACAATTTAATTTTTATTTGGTAGAAGTATTGACACGAATATTACATCGGTAAACTCCTCACCACACAATTGTTTATAATAAAATCGGTGACACGTGTTTCGGTAGCTCGCGGCGGTTGGAATTCTCAATAAAAATTTAAATCATATCAGTTAAAAATGCAGTAAATGTTATGATCTAAATCAGTTTATGCCATTTTGAATAGATATGTACATACACTGTTGTAGTTTGTTTTATGGGTCTAGTACAATTGTACACTTGAATCCCTAATTAACGAAACTTGAACTTTATAGTGTTTGCAGGTTTAATTGCATTGGTACTATTTTCTATGCACTATGATAAGAAGAAGGTGGATAAGTTTTATTAGATTAGGTATAGGTATCGAAGTTTTTCTTAATTTTTGTTAACTTGTATTTTCTTTGTTTCCAAAAAGCAGCAGACCTTGTAGCTATATCCCTAATACCTTCTATCCGTAAACATTTTCAACTAACATTTGATGAATACTCTGGAATCCTAGAGAATTTAGATATATAATATTTCGCCATTGCGCGCAGGGAAATAGTAACGATGTATATTCGAAGCAAGTGGAAGTTTTGACTCTCAAAAAATTCAATGTAAACAAGAAACTGCACCTAGAGCTTTCAAATTATTTTAAGTACGTATTGATTTTCAATTATGGATGAATAATTCATACTCATTGTCAGTAACTACACGGTTCGTAGTGCGTAGTGAACAGATTTGAAAAACATAAGACTTGTTCCCCTACACCTTATAAGGTATAAGGGGTTTTTGATTATATATATATATATATATATATATATATATAATCATATATATATATATGTAAATATAAGACTTTTGTTTATAAAAACAGAGTTTCCAATATAGTGAAGACTATGCAAAATTTTTATTTTTTTTGGTAGGTAGTGATTTGCATATGTAACACATTCGATGTATATGGCATAATTGAATTTGAATTTTTAGAAAATAAAGGACAAGTTAAAAAGAAGTATGGTATGTATATTTTGTTATACGTAAGCGAAGTAGTATAGTATTTTATCTTCTTAATATGCATACACACAATGATGAATTATTTTTTCTCCACTTTATCTGATGGATTATATAATGCAATGCAATCGCTAATTGTTTGTTACACCGCCGTTAAACAGATATACATAGGTAACAGTTTTAGCTAACAGTAAGTACTATTGGACCGCTTATCATTATACTTTAGAATTACCATATTTCCTACATATAAGCTTAAACGCTTTGTGGTCTTAACGTAAATTTAAGGTAGGTGAAAACATTGAGAGGTGGCTAGACCGTTTACAGAATTTATTCCAAACTCGGCGCTATTTAGAAGTTGTACTATTATGAGTTTATGCGTTTAAATTGCACAAAGAATTGCGAATATTGCATCTGCGTCGGTTTAAATCTAGGAAATTTATTTCTTTTAGACTCGTTTCAGTTGAAACAGTTGAAAATAATAACCAAATCGCAATTTCAATGTCATTATTCTAATTTCTTATTTATTGACTTTTTGTAGTCTACGTAATCCATTAAAATTGTAGGTACTAAAATTTTATACACATACATATTTACAAGCAATCGTAGTCCGCTTTCTTGTATCATGTAAAGTTAAATTTCGTCGTGTTTGTCGTTATTATTTAATTTCGTATTTCGATGGTGAATAATCCTCTTCTGAAAACAACTACTCTCCGTACAGAAACACCTCCGCCTATATTACATTAATGGCGAGAACCGTGCGCCGGTTTATTCCGCAGTGATTGGAGTCGTATATGCTAATTAAGTCATCCATGTATCATATTGTTTTGGCTGATGTTGTTTTATGTAACGTTAGATTTATATAAAATAAATAAAAATAGCTTTATCACACCTTTCGGACAAAAATCCAGATACTGGATTCCCGCAGCTGTCCACTGAGGATGGCAACTGAGATGCCGAAATACGTATCTGGATTTTTTCTGAAAGGTGTGGTAAGGATTTTTTAAAATTTATTTTATATATTATTTTAGCCACAGTTTCCTCATTCGTATTTGTAACGTATATCTGAACTAACTTAAAGATCTGGATAATTTGTCGTTGTGTTTCTGTTCACCTACCAAAGGTCACTTTGTAACTCATTACAGTTTTGATTTTCCCTTTATTTTGTTCAAAGTAATGTCGAGTAATTTTAAATTTGGAGTTAATAAGTCGATCTTTCAATTGATTAACACAGCAACTTCAAGACATATTATTGTACAAATTTAAGTATTTGAAAATCGTTTGTTATTAAAAAGCAAGAACTCATTTCTGTCTTAATAAAGAAACTGTATTGCTAGTATATATCTGTTCTGTTTAGGAAGTTATAACTAACAGAAATATGAAACTATATCTTACACCATGTGTATTTGCTCATTAGATATAAAATGCAACAACTAAGAATTGTATTTAAGTTATATTAAGTCCCAAAATACAACCACAAGCAAATCTTAATATGTAGAACAACAGTGCAACAATGCGACGTTAAAAGCTAGATATGGCGTGTAATTTCTTCTGGATACGATCCAGTAGTATCATAATCGGCCGAGCCAGATTAGCTCTGAATTCTTATCTTCATCGTCTTCATAATCCTATCCTAGGGTGTAGAGGTTTCGTACACGAATTGTTTCCATTTCTTTCTGTCTTCTGTCATTTCTCTGACTGACTTCCAATTGCTTCCGTTTTCCTTTATGATCGTTTCTATATTTCTGTTCCAGGTTTTCCTTGATCTACTTGTTTTACTTTTCCCCATCTGTTTTGCCTCCTTTTGTTAAGTTGCCTACCTTCCTGCATTCTTTGTAGATGACTGAACCGCATCAGTTTCTTTCGACCCAACAGCTTTCTAATTGGTTCAACATTTAATTGTTTCCTATAACGTCGTCTTTTTTATCCACTCATCTCACTCCCAATACACTCTTGAGAAATTTGATCTCAGTGGCTTATAGTGGCTTATGTCAGGACCTTTAACTTATGAATGGTAAAATACGTTTTGGTTTTTCCCAACTGATCCTTATTTATCACAAAATGTGGCCTGATAGATTTTCCATATTCCTTAAGGTGTTTTTAAATTGGTAGAGCTTTTTGTTTCATAGTGTTTGGATCCAATGGAATTTTCGTTTGGCAGCTACTACCAATTCAAATGATTAGTGCCATTACGATTTTCTCGAATATGTATTAGCACACAAGGGCGAGCTTCATCGTTGCACGTATCAAAGATCCTATAGTAACAACGTTTATAGTATTCTTTTAAAAAATTAATCTTAAAGATAAAACTGTACTTTTTAATACAAATCCATAAAACCTCAAAGTAATTTCCTTTAAAAACCACGAACAAAAGAATAAGAAAAATATTTTTCAGAATTTTCGAAGGAAACCCTTGAAATACAAAATACCCAATGATATCTACGTATAAATAGTATAAATAATCATTGAACATTAGGAAAATACTAATTTGCAATGCATGAGGTACTTACATATTTAGTAAAGCGTCTAAGTATTCTTTTATGCATATTAAATTTTTATTACTACATGGTGTCTACATAAATTAAAACAATATGTAAGTACATTTTTAAATAAAATTTAAAGATTGTAATCTTAGCAACAGAAATAATCCTTTTAATTAGTTACCGAACAGATAGTGTAAACACAGATACATTATTTGTTGCAATGAGTACATTCGCCCCAGTAAATGTAACCCATTCGTATATACATATGTATATAATTGAAGTGCTATAATTTGAGTAATGTGTCTTCTGCTGTAATATAATATATAATTAGACATTGTTATGTTAATGCAACGTTTGCTGAGATCCACAAGCAAAACTGAAGCCAACAATTTAGGCTGTCATAAATAAAACATATCAATTCAAGCGGTAAGAAATATGGCCTATGGACCACCGGCCCAATTAACCTTTCCCGTTAAGTAATTTAACTACATCGAATTACACGTGTAGGCAATAATCTTGTTTAATTATATCTTTTAACTAATAGTTACATATATATATATATATACATATATTTAATCCACGTCCAATAAATTGAGAGATACCCAGATAATTTGGATATTCATTAAAGCATCATCTTGTGCTTACTTGAGAAGCAAATGGCCAATTTACCCTTTGTGTTTTGCAGTACGTTCAGTAGAAAAATTTCATGTGTTTGAATTAGCGACTACTGTTGAAAGTGTAGTCGACGCTGAAGTTTAGACCATTTGTTCCACTGTGTAACTTGCAAATTAATAATGTGTTACTGCAAATAAGAAAAGGACATACAGAAAATAACAGGCATTATGTTATGTTCAAGTGAAACCGCCATCATCTCCCTTTTTAAAGTTCCTGTTCTCATCAACTGTTGACTTTTCTAAAGTGTAATTAATGTAATGTAATTTTTAAAAAGAGTCAGTTTTCAATTTCGAAATTGTGACCAATCTAAGAATAACAACTTCTGTCATGATTGCTTATAATTAAAATTCCTTGTAGCTCTTTGAGTTTCGCTTGAAATTGTGGAACTTCATTTGATATTCAAACGGTGTATTAGCTGGGCTAAAGGCAAAATTAAAGTAAGCGTATAAAAGCTGTTAAAATTTCAGAGGTGCTCAGTTTACTTTGAATAGGGTAAACGTGCCTTCTCACGTGAAAACTGGTAAGCCCCCACGCCATTCTTAAATCTGCGTCCAAGACGGGAACTCATATATTCTCCTCTATGCTTTTCAATAACTTTTCTACAATATTTTATCTTTATAAAACAGAGTGTCTTCTCCAGTTTCAATCTTTTATAATGTAAAAGTGACATGAATCGATAGTTTTATTTATTACTTTGCATTTTTTAAGCGTTCGGTCCTCCATCGAATAAATAGAACTGTCTACGATACATACGATCATACGATGCGTGTGTGTATACAATAGTCTGCTATACGCTTTTTAAATTATTAGCAAATGTCTGATGCGCGATTAAAAATTATTTAATAAGCGAATATGTCCATCAATTGTCAAATTACATACGTCGTGAGTGATGAAGGTTATTGGTAGGGTTGTAGTTCGATAAATTCATTCTGAAATAGATTACTCTATTTGTTATGACACAATTCTTACTTATATAAATTAGCTGTCTTCCAATCAAATAAAGGGTAATGAATGAGGGTAACTATTGAGTTATATACAACACTATAACTGAAGAGCCAGTTTGCATTGTCTACAAGTATGTATTTAATTTACGGCATAATTTCTGTTTCATCGGAATGTTTACGATGCGTTATCGCTTCAATTATTGCAAATAGATCTAATATTTAAAACTACTTCCAATACACGGGACAGTTCGAGATCACTCCCTCGATTAATATTTGGTGCATTTAAATAATATATTTGGATTATTATTAGGGGTATATACAGGAGATTGTTTTTTAGATGTTTTTTCATTTAATACAGTCTTGTTTTTAATCGTTTCCACCTAAAGACTACATATAATTATGTACCAATCCAAAATTGTGCATCTCTTGTTAAGATGTACCAAGCAAGAAGGATAGTTCTAGTCCGTAGTAAGTATGTATTATATCTACTCCGCGCACCTACATATTCCACTCTCATAATTTATATCCTAGAGTCTGCGTTGCAGTATTTGAAAATATTCAATTGATAGTGTCGTGGTATTAAGTGTCTATCCTTAAATAACCGTGAATATGTTTCTAATCATAGTTCCTTTCTGTTGTCTTTTTCTTAATTTTTCTTAACAAGTTGTTCTTCTGATATTTTACTGGATATTCAAATACAAGGAATCGAGTGTTCGGTTACTTGCAAAATTTTTGGCACGTTCTTCACCATGATTCTTTCAGTATTTGGCATCTACATTGAAGTTGTCTCCATATTTCCGAAGAAATGAGAAATAATATCTGTCTATAATCAGATTTGCAGTCTACCTTTAGATGCATTCTCGGTTGATGCCAGACAACATCGATAACCGCGCAATTGCATACTATTTCGCAGAATCAAAGCTGCTGGTCTTTTTGGCAGCAAAGCACATGTACCGAAAATACTAAATGATTGTGTGGTAAGATGTTATTAAGGGTTACCGATAAAATACCGCACTTTGCAATCAAACTATTTTGGGTGTTTGTCTGTCAAAGTAGTTGTGTTGGTGTATCTACCATTTCCGACCTATGTCGACTTCTACAATCGTTAGCGTAAGAATTTTTTGAATCATTCCTTTGATACTTTCCATATGGTATTTGGCTTCTCATTCGTGATTTTGACATTTAATTACCAAAATAATATGTTGACGTTTTCTATCAAATCCCAATCAATGGAATCGACAGGTGGCCAGAATTTGTAGATCACTAGAGAGGTTCGTCTGGTATTTGCTTTAGAATAGCAGTTCATTTATCGATTTTGGAGTTGGTGCAAATTAAAAATTCTCAGGTCGATGTCTAAAACATTTCTGTCCGATTTTGGTACTGTGTTGACTCATCCAAGGCGATCAAATACGTACGTATGTGAACTGAAGGCTTTTTGTAGCCGTTTTCTACTGATTTTAATCTGTAGAATCTGATTGTCAGCAATTTTCAGATCTCCCCAGCAGTTCGTTTCTCACCGAAAATGACCTGCAAAGGGAGACGCTGAGAGAAATTTTTAGATTGCTCTGCTGTGTGTATAATGACGTGCAACGTGTGGTTTTAACATCTCTCTTGCAAAGTAAAGGCTCTAAAGCCAATGTGTTGAGTGCTTTTGCCAGACCAATATCTGTAGAATTGAGTGATGGATATAATTTTCACATTTTCAGATGCTCGCGTAACACTTACCCTGTGATATATCCTAATATATTCAAACATGGTTTTGAGAACTTTTATGTTCTCAGAAAGAAATTATGAAAATATGTGTACGGGATTGGAAAATTGCTCCAACGGAGGCGTTGCTGACTTCTATGGTATCAAGGAAAGTATATACTAGTCAGTTTTGTCTTGTTTATGTAGTAATTACTGAATTAAGTTTTAATAAAATTATCAGCTAGCGCGAATCAATGAATTTGCAAGTTGGCAGATAAAATTAGTATAACTTTATATCTCCCAAAAACGATATAGCTCGATCGTGGCTTTTCTCTGTAAATCATTTTGGTCTTCAGTGGATTTCTTATGCCGATTATAACGGATTTGTTGCCGTTTCTTGTTTCTTTTTCACAACGAAAGTTATGTAGTTATATTCAAAATCACAAAAAATAATGGGATATATTTGAATAACTTCTTCTAAAACAGCATTTTATTTGACATGTATAGAAACTAGCGATAAATGCCGAAAAATTTAGTTAGTTTTGGTGGATAATTCTGAAATAAAATATTTTCTACTTTTACTATGATACACTAATTTGGATACGTCTAAATACATATTTCGTTTGTTCCCAACCTCGTGCGATTTGCGGTCGTCTGATTTACCACTTAATAGTATGAACAATTAAATAACAAATACCAGTATCAACTGATTTTCTTTGTCCTTTCTTCACTGGGAATGTGGATTTTAATTGACCTGATTCTGAACCACAGATTTTTCTTGGTAATTAATTGTTCTTCAATTGACTGAGTTGATTCCTATCGTTATTTGCCGAAACAAATAAGTAGTTCTGGTAAACAGGGGTAACAGCGTACAATTACAAAATAAGTTACGACAGCATCGACGACTCCCCACTCTAGTCAGTATACTGTATACGAGTAGTTATGTGTATATGTAGGCTGTCGTAACTTATTTCGTAAGTACCGCTGTTTGCCCAAACTACAAACAAGTTAGTTTTTAATACAACTCCAGCAAAAAAAAGGTCTGGTATCGACTGCAATTTGATTTTGGTGAAATATTACGTATTCTCAAATATTAGCATAGTTATTGAGTATAATTTATTCCTCTTTATATCTTTCCATCCGTATGTTCATCTACCGTACTTTATGTTGCAAACAAGTAACTGTATTAAGCAGCGGCATTTTGACAAACATACTGTGTAACGCATACAGTCATTAATTTCCAACAAAGAGCGTGGGCGTGCAGACGTCCAACTCTTCGATGTGCTATCTAACATTCATATGTACGTCAATGAGGAAGGCCTTTCATGGATGGAAACCGCAGCAAACAATTCTTAAATTTTTATATGGACTGTAAGTAGATATTTCAAAACTCTGTACCAATATCAATTTCCACATGGTTAGTGTTTTAATGCTGAAAGGGATAGGTACTTCTTATTTTAGTATGTCATTTCGTTTTCCATATTTTCATGTTTAGATTTCTTTATCTACATATAACAAAGGGTTATAAAGTGATACTGCTGCCATTGAGATTATATCATTCGAATTTGTTACATAGTTTAAAACTCCTACGATATATTTATTAGTAGGTGCAATATTTCATTACAATACGCTTAAACTACTATCAATGATATATAATGTCTATTTAGTAGATCACAAAAGATTTTACAATGTTTGCTGTACGTAGGGACTGGTATTTCAATTTACGAGTTGTAATGAAAATACATACATTTTTGCTTCACCACAGCGCTATTTTTGCGTCGGTTCTCTTTCACATTTATATAAACTAGTTTCAAAGGAGAAACGAGCAAATGTCTATCAAAATTAGATGTTTAGGTTCATGTTTGTTTAAATTGGGAAAGAACATTATTTTCTTCCGGCAATATAGAGCAAATTATGTAATTCCAGCTGGCTGATTTATGACTGTACGAATACACATCCATTCTGTTTGACAATATCCTGAAGCCGGCTATCACATCGTTATGTCGGACTTAGACAAATATATTTATAATGGTCGTTTAGAAAATTTATATCTCTATTTATATAAATTTTGAGATTAATGATGCACGCAGATAACCTCTGCGATTGCATATGCTTGAGGAAAAAATCAAATCACGTATGCGGTTTTTAATTTCATCAAATCGTAAATATAGTGACGACAAATATTTAACTAACTTGGTGTTTATTTTTAGCAGGCTATGCGATATTGACAGTGCTTACAGTAAACAAGGATAATTAATTTCGTTTCTCTAAATAAAACATCGAACTTCAATTAACTGAACTAGGAATGAATGTATTGTAGATGTGTCCGTTTTGCAATATTATGTAACTTTATTCATCTAAATGGAATAATGTAATTAATGGATACTGTCGATCAAACAGTTCTAGAGAGTATACATATAAAGAGGAAAGATACGTTGAATAAAACAACATTTATCCTCGCCGTTGATTGAGTATTCTGATTGAAAGTTTTAAACTTCTCTGAACTAAAAGACTATAAAATATATTCAGGACAATCCTCTTGCTGTAACTACCAAAATAGAAAAAATCGGTCAACACTTCTCTCTTAGTAATAAGTAAAATATTTTGTATCTTATGGAGAAACTCCTCTTGAGTTTTGGTAAACTTTATGTATGTATTTCGACCACGCAATGGTGATCATCAGTGGAGAATAGCTATAAGGGAAAGAAATCGTCACTCGTGCAATTTAATTAACAGTGCTCACAACTGGTATTGACACAGTGTTGAATGTGAGACGGCGAGGTTTACCCCTTTCCGAACATCGTCAACCAAATATCACCCTGAGTGACGACCATTTGGCTTTCGAAATACTTATTTGAAGTTCTTCACAGTAGTTTCGGTTAGGGTAAGAGCTATCTTGTTTTAATCCTACCCACTGAGGCATTTTTAATATCGGCGCCATATTTCATTACAAAGAAGTGGGAAAGACCCATCCTTGTTTATTATCCAACATAAGTAAATAGCAAACGCAAAAGGTATCTAAAACAATATGTAAATCAGGGAATGAGCTTATCTTTGCATCAGTTTATTACTATAAAATAGAACAACAGCGATTACAATAAGTAGACAGGTAGATGAATAGCTGAAAAGTTATATACATATATTATACATATATACATATAAATATCTTGAACAGACGATGAAAACCAAACTATCTTTGTTCTATAATAATACAAAAAACGTAATTGATTTTTTAAACCGTTCAGAAACTGCTGGATGTTTGCTGTTTGAATTAGAAGGAATATCTACATATTACAAGGATAAGTGCCCGAAGATGTCGGTCCAGTTGTGGTCTGGACTAAAGGTAACATTTAGGCAGTTTATGACTTGTTATTTTAATTATAGATTTTACAGTTCACTCCTTAACCTCCTTGCCAAACGTTTCACTTAATTCATAAATAAAAACAGTATCTTACAGTACTATTAACATTAACAAACTTGTATTTTATATTGTGTTAGAATAGTTCAGAACTGAGCATATCACTGGGTATTCTTTCTCTATTATAAGAATAAATTTTCAGATTCTAACACATATTTAAATGAAACTGTTACAATAAATACACATTAAAAGGTGTACTAATAATGATCAAAAGAATTTCGTTCGTAGTTAGTGGTATTTCATCCAGAAGTAATTACAGCAATAGTGACTAAAATTGTCAATTTTAAACAAAATATACATACGTCGAAAATGTTTTTACATTTTTAAATTATTGTTTTTATTATTATTGTTTAGTATTTGAATTGAACACACAGTAGCGGGATAAACAGCGTATTTGATAATGTTTTATCTTGAGCTTGTGTACAAATCAAACAAACAAGAGATTCAGTTTACGCAGAATGCTTGGTTTCAAATACAACAGACCATTTACCTTATTATAAACTTTTAGTTGTTTACTATTGTGCTACACTCTTTTTAGGCTTTGTTGTGTGTCGACGTATGTTCATATATCAAACAAAACAGGAAACAGCCCTACTTACACAATTTAATACAGGGGCGGGTTGGTAGAAATTGGAATCTTTATTTTTGATTATTTTAACTTAGGGTGTAAGAAGTATGTTGAATATTCGCCTGTGTATATTAAAATATTTGTCGTGAGATACTCCTCAATATTTGTTGGTAAGTAGAAATAGATATATATACATCAACTTTGCGTAAACACTTTGTCAGTATCTCAATAGTGTTTGGTTTAGTAGCACACTCTAGTTGCATAAACCTCATACTAAGGGTATATCTACAGTGAAATATGAAGGAGACTTTGACATTTGGTGTTTTTACTGTAAGTTCATTAGTTGAGACAGCAAAGAATTCATATTTAAAGGTCATGTTGTAAGCGTATTCCAATTAAGAATCAGAAATATGAAGGCGGTTCTCTGTCAGCTGACCCTTTAAAATACATATAATAGAGAGTATATTGATAAAACACATTTATTTATAATTTCTCAGAGTATTTTCCTTTACAATCAATGCAGTCTTGCATCCATGGAAAACAATGTCCAAAACATTTTTCCAAATTTGTCGCGGTAGATTGTCCATATCATTTTTAAATGCGTCTACCTCTGCTTAGGCCAATGCAGAACGTAAACCCTGTAAATTATCCATTATACGTAGAAATAAAAAGAAATCATCAGGTGCCCGTTTTGGATTATGTGGTAAATGACGTCACACTTTCGAGCAACAATGTGGGCCCGAGCGTTATCAAAATGCAAGATTATCGTATTTATTGGATGTTTTTCGCGTACTGACGGTTACTTTAAGTCTAGTACGCCTTGATACCTTTTATCCGATTAAAGAATTTGGTTAAGAATAGCTGAGATATTATGCAATACTGTGCTTTATAAAGAATCAATCGAAACACAAACTTGTGTTACTTTTAGCAAGATAATACTGGTGATCATAATTTATCGATCAATCAGTAAAGCTTCGTATACATATTAGTACTACATCGTTGTATGGAAAACCTATGGAATAGCAGGGGTCAATAGGGTCCAGAAGATTATGAAGCATATCAGAAGAGTAGTGTAAAAATGCTATTGGGACTTCATGAGGCTAGCATTTCCATTACTTTCTACCGTGAATAGTTCTAATTGCATTATTACATATATTTTGCAGATAGGAAGAACAGTTCCCGCAGGGATAAGGATAAGAAAAAGGAGGAAACGTTTTAATAGCCTGGTATTACTCATAAGTATAGAAGTTATGATTGGATTGTACAGTTATTTCTAAAGATTTTATAAAAACGTTGTTACCTACGTTAATTTCGTTCTTTTAGTTGATTCATTTTGTTCTTTTTCGCATTACATTACCTATAGGCAACTCTCTCTCTCAACTCACTTTTCTTAGTTTAGTAAATAATACTTTTTTCTGAAATGATAACTTTCGTTGAAAGCTGCAAATTATGGTCATATATAAACTAAATTGATTTAAATTTAATTTATTAACACGTAGCACTTTCAAACGGCATATCGATAGAACGAAGTGTTGGCGTAACATCTCTCCCACTCATTATCTATTCATTATCATCTACTCTCTTCTATGGCTAAGTGTCGGGCCACGGAATGCACCTACTAATATATTAATAGTGTTCGATAAGGCACCATCTTAGCATAGCTACTTACCAAGGAGAAGGAATTCGAAGCATAATAACTTTCGGCGTTTGTCATCGTAAGGAACTTCTCTGTCAATTAGGCAAATGCTTGTCCTGAAATAGCGTTGGTCATTTATATTGCTAGCATGTCATTTACTCATTTACATTCTACGTTATCTTAGAAATTCCGAAGTTTAGATCATATATAGAAAATGCTGTCACTGTTGTGTTTTTTACCTAGTTCTTACGAAGATCGTTTGTTCTATTGCAGTATATTTTCAATCATGGGTCTTTAGAATTACCTCTTTAAAAGGTATCGTAACCTGCTCAATTTTAGTAGTAGGGGAGTTAAACCAAAATAACCTTACAAATATGGCACTATCCCCGATCCCGCGCTCCCAACTCACATATTGTTGGACGGCTCTTCAAAAATGTTTTTGATTGGTACCATACAAATGTGATTTTAGCTAAGTAATTATCAACTGATTCAGTAATAAGGTTGCTTATTTAATTCTATTAAACAATGCCAAATAATTGCTATCGATTTATTACTAGTTTTACATGTAAAATAAACATTTTATTTAATAAATTGTTCAAGACGCCCATCCTTCATTCTTAAACGGCTCCTTGTGAGCAAATCTATCGTGCAGAATCTGACGGAAGGGCAGTATGTTGTGAGGTGGAGTTCCGTCCTTTTGAAAACGAAAAAGTGTTCGTGCATATTCATCTTTTCATCCACATCATGCTGGTTTTCCGCCTCCTCTACGATCAGAAGTTCGGCCATGTTTTGCAATAATTCTAAACAGACTGCAGAGCAATTTTATTGAATAAAAAGGGACCGATAACTGTGGGCTCTTCTCGAAAAGAATATGGAACGCCATTTGATCAACAACAGCAGTTGTGCTTATTAACCATTCCATTTTCAGAAAGCGTGCATTCGTTACTAAAACCAATATGTTCTCCAATTTCGGGATAGTTCGAATTTACTGGATCATGTCTGCACAAAATTGTAATTGAACGAGACAAATGTGTGAAGTTTAACCGCTTTCCACGCTGTGGACTAATCCCCGTTACAGCAGATGCTTTGCAAAGAGATACTGTCGGATTCGTTGTAAAAACTTCAGTATGCCTGCCTTCATCAAGTATTCGTTCTCAACGTCTTTTGATTTGCTACCGATGCCAAAGTATACATCAAACCTCTAATACCTTTTAATGCATCTGTTATCGGTGATCTGTATTATCCTCAATTGTGATGTTCTATATGTTGATATGTGAAAGATAACTAACTTCCTGTCCACCCACGGATAGAGGGTTAACCGATTATATATACTGGCATTTACTACATACCATTCTTGTGTTATAATTCTCAGAAAAATAAAAAACAAAAGAATTTCGATACTGCTGTAAAAATATAACGTGTGATGCCATGTTTTGAAATTCATCATAAGAATATAGCTTCATCATTCATATCACTACAAATATTATATATAAAATTATGTTTTATCTAATCCAATTTCCTTATTTAATAAATATCATGTTTATGATAGTATTCTTGTAAGTATTCCTGAGAAATACTGATACTTCATTTCAGAACCATATAAATTATCAATTGATATACAAAAATCGCCAGTTCTAAATATCAGGTAACCAAACAAGTTCTTGTGATAATAACTAATCGAAGCGGGAATAACTTGTTGAAGCTCCATAATCATAACTTGTACCGCACAACTTGTTTGGTTACCTGATAGTATATTAATTGTATTGGTCTCAATATACATACGTCAAAACTGAAAAATGGATAGTTAACGATAAATTTCAATGCTTAATAATTAATGAAATTTCAAGTTATTTATTATTATTTCAATTTAAAGTAATGAAACATATCATTTTGCCTCGCCATACCTGCTTTTCATACGAATGAATTTAATGTTTCGGGAAAACTTTGCTTTGCTTCCATTTCATTTTCACAATTCTAAAATAAGATCACTCGTTCTGTTTGGCGACACCAATAGTATTAAATTTCTTGTATTTATTTATTCTCTTCGTGCTTTTATTTAAGAGACCGGATATTTAGTGTTTCGTTCATAGATCCATTTAACATTTCACCCATCGACGATTTTTATTTGAAGGGTTTTAAAGGAAATTGATATTTGTTTACTTACCATTTAAAAAATCGAGCACTAGACCATGTTTGCGCATTCTTTACGAGACGCGTTCACTAACTCGGAGCTTTCGATTTAAATACGACTCGGGGTGAGAATTTAATTTACTTTCCTTTTTCTAGTAAGTTATGAAGAACTGGTATATTCTTTTTGCATATTTCTGCAAAAAGTTAGCGGTTTCATTTTATTATTGTAACTGTACATTCGTTGTATGTAAAAATTACGCTTGCTTCGTAAACGGTTATTGTCTTGATCGAAAAATTGAAGAAGGTCAACTGCACCGTTAAGTGATTCATAACTAGTTAAGTTAACCATAGTTTTCTATAATTTAATTTTGAACGTCAAAGAACAAAAAGTAACAGACAATAGCTCTTGGTTGTTATACACTTAGCCCTTAATATTAATAGCTAAGTAAAAATTGTGTCAATGGAAGACAATTTTGGCATTTATAAAATAAGTCAAACTGTTCAATATTTTATAGAGTGCAGTAATCTGAAGTTAAAAACGCAACTTCTACATGCCACCCGCCTAGAAATAACATTCCAATAGCATGTTTACGTAAAATACTAACACTATTGATTAGAGGAGTGTCCATAAACAGGCAAACATTATTTTTGCTTTCTGGTAACCATAAAATTAAATTCAAGGTTCAAAATTTTTTCCAACACATCAAAACATGCACTTCTCTGTTATTTGCCAAATAGGAAAATTCAGGGGAAGAATATTTTCATTTCAAAAGAGATATCCTTAGACTGCTCCATGAAAAGGTTAACCCAAGTTTATGATTAAATTTCGTTTACCGAATGCGCAAATATGCATGTGCAACAGTGTACCAGGTTTCATCCACCTTATAAATTTTCAGTTAGCAATGCTTAAATCGATAACAATTTATTAGTATCCATACTTATAAAATATAACATCTTTATAGGACATACCCTAGCATCTTAGAATAAAACAATCCTTGTACAGATAAAATCCTTTTGTCACTTAAAAGCTAACCATATCCTGACAACCGCAATTGTACTCATGTGAAAAATTATTTTCGAAAGTGCGAGAGTGCTATTAATCCAAAAGCTTTCATATAAAACCAGCTGTTCAAGTGTTTAACCGTAAAACGCTTGGAAATAAATACTTTTATATCCCGTATAAATCACGTTTTAACTTAATATATTGTTCCGTCACTGTTATTACTCGGCGCTGCTTGGTTTCATTTTTATATATTTCGAGTTAGCTTTTCATGTATGTATATGTCGACTCGGTGACCGATATTATTACTGTAATTTAAAGCATAGGTATCGGCTTCATGATTTTTATTCGGGTAATGCATTATATTTCCAATCATCTATCGATTTGCTTCAGATAATATTCTCTCATCTGTTCGTATTTCCTACTATAGAGATTTTATAGGTATACTAACTTTTATAGATCGTAACTTATACTGTACAAACCAAAATTGGAAATTCACTAATTTAGCTAAGTTACCCACTTTGAAGATCAAAATATTTTTTGGGTAAAATTACCCCCTTGATGGATATCTTTTATAAAGTAAATAGGATATTATTTTCGATAAATATGTCTTTTTAGGGAGAAAATGCTAGTATATAAATCATTAATAATAGAAAAATTAATTCCTTCAAAACCTTTATAACTTTTGCACAGTAATAGTTTAAGGAATGTTTATCAAAAACCATGAGTATTAGCTACGAGATTTTATGAAGCGAAAATATAGATTACAAGGAAACCTACCTAATCCATAAAAATTATAGTTTGTGCATTGGTGGTTTGTTTCAATAAATACAAAATACGATACTATTTCATTGTAATTTTGGGCACATCCTGGAAAATTGCAGTGGATGTTGTCTTGACTTTTTAGCTAACAACATGTATTGATTCAAAGTTCCTTCTTACCACAGAAATAAGTTCTAAAGGTAGTTTAGTAAATAAATAGGCGGTTACAACATTTCCATTTTGAATTCTGAATAATTCTGATAAGAATGGTCGCTTTTGTACGATACCCGCGTATAATATACGGGGGTTGTTCTTTTTCAACCTCCAATAGACTGTAAAGGAAAGACGGGTGAACATAAAAAAAAATAATTTATTACCAAAAGTAATGTACAATAAAGGTTACTTTACTTGTCATGGATGAGAACTATTCAGAAGTCAACATGCCTCTTCTTTTGTTTTGAATAGCTATCCGTCTGCGTCGCAAAGTTTCACAATATGAATCTGGTCTAATTGTTGTCTCCGATTGCATAAACTCCACAAGCAACACACCTTTTTGGTCCTAAAACAACAGTTGTCATTACCTTACGGTTGTTGAATGTGCGTTTGAGTGCTGTGGGTTTTTTGGAGAGTTTGTGTGCATCCATTGTTGTAACTGTCGTTTCGTTTCAGGCGTGTCATATTGAACCCGTGTCCCATCACCTGCCACAATGAATTCCGAAAAATCTTCTCCATCGATATTATAACGGCGAAGAAACGACAAAGCTTCAGCCATTCGGCGAGTTTTGTGGTTGTTAGTTAACATCTTTGGAACCCAGCGAGCACAAAGCTTTCTGTCACGCTACTATTCAGTAACTATAGAGTGCAGGGAAGATTGTGGAAATTTTGAAAATTTTATCGATAATTCACTTATGGTGAACCTTCGATTTTGCTTAACCACTTAGTCAACTTGTTGAACAAGGTCGTCTGTAGCGACAGACTTGCATCCTTGACGCCCTCCATCATGCATATCAGTTCGGCTATCTTTAAACTTTCGACCAACGGCGGCTTCTGATACCGTATATTCGTAGCCGTAGCGAAGATAACATTAGTTCGTATATGGTCGTATATCGACGGCAATTGTATGTTGGTAAATGACAGAGATATATGACTATATACGAACGACTGCTATCTTCGCTGCAGCTACGAATATACGGTATCAGAAGCCGTCGTTGCTTTCGAGGCCATTTACGAACAACACCATCACTCATAAAGCTGTCTCCGTATACTCTACCCATTCTTCGATGAAATTCCGCTGCACTATTCCGTTCTGCCTGCAAGAAACGAATAACACTTTGCAATCCATACTTCGCTTGAGAATCAATAGAGACAGCCATGTTTACGTGACTGCAGCTCAACAAGAAGTGACATGTTGAACTCGGCAGTGACAGAGCGTGTGGAGGATGAGATGCGCAGTTACCAATACGCTCACCAGCCGCGTACCGTATAAGTGATCTTCATTCTGTGCCATCTGAAGTTAAAAAAGACAGCATCGTCATTACCAAACTTGATAATATTACAACTTATCCACTGAAACCGATTTCGTATGATACGTGTGATATGAAATACCATTTCAGATGGAAGCCATGCCACTTCTTACAATTAAAATTTCTTATGACATAAGGTACATTTTCTTTGGCGCTCTCCATATACATAGATATAAACAAATTGCTTACTCCATTGTACCTTGAATAATGTATGGATATGAAATGTTTTTCTAGTAGTCCCAGACCAGTGGATGGCCTAAGGATGAGATGGTCCAAAGTTTCTGCATTATATACCGACACCACTTTGAATGGCTATACACTGCTAAAATAATGGGTATCATTTTTCCTCGTTTAGTTCTGGGGTGCACGAAAATTTTGAGACTCCCTGATTTCATTTCCAGAATCTTCGCCGGTAATTTATTCAGTTGCGTTATTTGGCGGAAGTATTTTGATATAATCGAGAGTATTGGAAAGGTCAAACGTTCAATTTCGCCTACAATTTCGTGAGGTTCCAATAGGTGCTTTTAATACTTAAAAAAGGATAAAGTGAACAATGCACAACTGATAAAATATAGGGTAGTAGGACTAAGTGGTAAATTCGCAAAGAGTTGCAGTAGTATGCCTGTCTTTCGAACCCGTTTTTCTCATCACCTTTATACAACCAAGTTTGTAAAGCAGAAATAATGGTTCCTCATATGAATAAACAAAGAGCGCGCTAGTGTCTAAGCAGCAATTAAAATCGATGAAACAGGGTTTATCAATTTTGATGTGACCAAATTCATAGATCATTTTCTGAAAAATAGTATATCGAAGCCTTCTCTCTCCGAGGAAACTTCGTGTACTTGTATCTCGATATTTCTATTTGTTTTGTTAACACTTTCCATGGATTGAGACGATTCCTGCAAATCAACTAACTGTAATAGTCACTGAATTGTACCGCTATCGAAATATTTGCAAACGCTCATTTAGCAACTGTTTTGTAGACGAGGAAAGAAACACAGTCATTTATATTTTTGAACAAAATTTTGTTAGTTTCCTTTGAAAAAATTGATGAGAAATAAACGAGCAATCATTGTTTTGTAAGACAAGATCTTGTGCTCACTATAACGCAATATTTTTTTTTTCCAGATAGTACTGATATATTGGGTTGGGGAATAAGTTCGTAGCGTTTTTATATTTTCTTTTATTTTACAATGTTTTTTTGCTGTTTGACAAAGTGCATAGTATTCATTTGATAGAGTTGTTTCTACTCTACAAAACTGTGCTAATCGTCTTTTTGAGTAATTTGAGAGTCAAGTCTGACCTCCATCCAAAGAGGACCTTGATCTGCGTTTGGTTGGACTGGGTGGGCGTGTTGCACTGGGTCACGGTCAACAAGGAGCTTTACATAGCCCAGCTACACCACGTCAAAGAAGCTATTCGACTGAAAAGTCCCCATCGACAAGGCCAAACCATACTCCTTCACGACAATGCCAGGCCCCATGTTGCAGAAGTCGTCAAAGCCGCACTCCAAGAGCTCGAATGGGAGGTACTCAGCACCGGTCGTATTCTCCGGGCCTTGCACCCACAGATTACCATCTTTTCCGCTCCCCACCATATGAGGGCGTTACCTTCGACAATGAAGAGGACCCGAAAAACTGGCTCAACAATTTCTTCGATACCAGACCGGGCGATTTTTGGCGGAACGGCATCGACAAATTGGTAGAGAGGTGGGAAGAAGCCGTAAACAGCAACGCCGAATACATAATTGATTCATTTGTTGTTATAACTATTGATTTTTGTTTAAATAAAAGCCTTTGATAAAAACGCTACGAATTTACTCCGCAAGCCAATAGTTCTGATAGTACTGTATTCAGGATCCAGGAATCAAAGCATTTTCCTCCTAGGAGGTGAACACATGGGTACTACTCTTTCATAGATACCTTCTCTTAAAAGAATGCAATTGTATTAGAAAACAAATCAATAAATACAAGTAAACCTAGTTATATGACATTTAAAAAGTAAATATCAATACGCATTTTTCACTATTACTACTGGAGTATCAGTATTTATTTCTATTGTTTTAATTTTGTACTTCCAACAATTACTACTATTAAGCACTGTCGAACCTTAGTAATAAGTGTATATACATACATACATACGCATTGCCGTCTCTTAAATATAGGACTTTCTTTAGCTCTCTTTGAGTATACCTTAAATGTGGTACTGAGGTTTCTTTATTTGATTATCGCATCACTGGCGCTGTAAAAAATCTTAAGGGTCATTTTCAATGGAGCTAAGTTTCTTCAACGTCAATGACGGCGCAGTCTATTGATGTCGTTAGTAATTGAAACAGATTAATGATGTAAATTACTAACTCCATGCTTCTTAGTGGATCGGGGAAAATATATTAACGACCGTATACAATTGAATTTGAATAGACTGTTTTTTGTAATGCCAATAAAACTCTGGATTTTGTTTTATCCGCTGTAGAGCCCGACATTTATACTCAACCAGTTTTAAATTAAACGCGTTTAAATTATGGACAACGCGAAACGCTGCTTGTATCTTTTTTAACTGGCTGCGTGTGTTCTTCGTTAATTACGAATAACACCGCTTTAAAAATACCAGCATAAATTCCGGTTACGACAACATGAGGGTAGATAGCGAAATCTATCTGGGAAAATTACATAACTGTAATTGTGCGCTCATCGTATTTTGTACAGAAAGAGACCATTAGGCTTTTAATTGAATTGCTTCAGTCGAGACAAATTAATTAACTGTACACACGTAGTTAGTTCAACTTACCTTGTATTTTCTATCTAAACTTTGACAGTTATTTATTTACTATGTGCGAACGTCTAAAACTTTCTCGCACTTTATCTATTTATCTAATATACTAGTAATGGTGGCATTATCTGGATTTATATAACACAATATCGTCGAAAGACATTAGAGAAAAAATAATTTAAATAATAATAATAATAATAATGAAACTAATAAATTAACAAGATAGTAGGAATATAATTCTGACACTCTTATTTCTGAAATTTAAATAAATCTATAGTGGAAGTACTCATCCAAACTATAAAACTGATGTTTAAGAAGCAATTGTTTAATTTGTTTTTTGAAAGTATAAATCGAAGCACTGCTTTTAATAGAAGGGGGCAAACGGTTGTACATCTTAATCCCTATAGACTTAATTCCCAAACTTGTTACATTAAGAGTGTTCCCTTCCCGAGCCCTAGTACAATATGGATGATATTGAGCGTTAGTATTGAATGCGGCTCTATTTTTATACATGTAGCAAAGCGCTTTCAAATTATATACACAAGGTAAAACATTTAATTCGCGGAAAATTGGTTTACAGGACTCAGGTTACAGGACAGTGTAGTGTGCTCCAACCATTGATCCACCATTTATCGTAATACCGCCTTTTGGGCTAGGAATACGTTCTTTGCCGCTGAAGAAGCTCCCCACAGCACTACGCCGTACAATTTTCAGGAGTAAATGTCCGCATAATACATTGACAGCAAACATTGAATAGAAACCTGAGACCTTAAGCAGCGAAACATAAAACATTTGCTAGAAAGCTTTTTAACCAATCCCTCGCAATGCGCCATGACAATTCAGACTCGAACTTGACACCCAGAAAAGCGGTAGAATCGCAGTTTTGTATATCATTAGAGTTTATGGTTAATCGCTAGCAGTTAACATATCTCTGTCTAGTATGAAAGATCATATATTTTGTTTTGTCTAAACTCAATGATAATTTGTTTTCAGAGAACCAAGCCATTAATACATTCAATAGGTTGCTAGATGTGTAATCAGCATCATTGTTAGTTGTCAGGATAAAAATGTCATCTGCGTGAATGGTTAAATATACGTCTGACAGAAATAGCACTATGTCATTTATATATAAACTAAATAGTGTCGGTCACAAGACGGATCCCTGTGGAACTCCCATAGCCACAGGTAAAGCATGGGACCGAATATTTTCAAGTTGTCCTTTTGAGTTCGCATATTTAATTCTTACGAATTGAATTCGGTCGTGTAGGTAGGAGGTGAACCGAGTGGTACGTTCCCTCTAATGCCACATTGTTGTAGCTTATTAATAAGTATATCATATTGCACACAATCAAAGGCTTTCTTCAAATCACAAAAGATGGCCAACGCAGGCTGTTTTGCTCAATACCTTCTAAAACCTTATTGTAGAAATCTACCAACGCGGTAGATGTTGATTTCCCTTTTATGAAGGCATTCTGAAACTCTGTGATAATATTAAATTTGTTAAGAAATCCGTTTAGACGGTTTAGCATACAGTACTCTATGATTTTAGCTATTACAGAAGTTAGAGCTATAGGTCATTGGACATTTCTTCAACATCACCTTTCTTGTGAATAGGTATCACGACTGTTTTAAGCACGTCTGGAAAAATTCCAGCATGAAATGATGCATTTACTAGATGTGTAAGAATGTTTACTAGATAGAATTTAAATTCTTTGATAATAGCAGCTGTGATAATATCTGGGCCAGAGCAGAATTTATTTTTAATGATATTTATTATACCATAAACCTCTGCAATTGTGTATGGGAACAGAAACATAGACCGAGGGTTTTAGCTTTATCTTTGAGTGTAGACCGGAGGAAGTTACATCAGATATGATGGCAGCAGGTGACGAAACGAAAAATGTATTAAATTCATCCGCGACCTTAAGTGGATCGCTGATTTTACCATTTTGCGTATTAATGTTAATCGGTCGACTAGCTTTGCTGTTCGCTGTGCATTTACTAATTATCTGCCAAATGGCTGCGCTTTTATTGTCTGACCTATTAATGTAGTTACTGTAAAATTCGATTTTAGTCTTTCGAAGAAGGTCTTTGTGTTTGCGTTTGCTATGAAGATAGGTCTCCCGTAGAAGTGGATACGCTTTTTGCAAAATATGCAGATCGTTTAGGAAAGCGCCAGATCTCCTGACTTCCTCGTTTACCCAACGCTGCCGATCATTATTCTTTGCTTTAAACTGTTGAAGGGGAAAAGCAACCTCGTAATAATAGATTAATATATTTAAAAAGGATGTAAATTTATCATTAAATGGAATAACTAACATAATGAACTATTATTTTCACGTGAATTTAATATGCAAGGGTAAAATTGTTAAATTTAATCTATTAATGCAGTATTATTTTCTAGATAATCATGAACCCCCTTTTCGAGTTCAACAAAAAATTAGCATAAGTATACTAATTCGAATATTTTCAACCAAAAGTACCTTAAACGGCAATCCAAAATCAAAACAGCGCGTTACAGTGCCCTCCTAGTAAATTATTTTAGAATTCTTCTATAATGAAACGAAATTCTACTCTTTATTGCAATGTTCCAGTGTTAGTTCCACCATATATAGAGTTGCATTTTTGTGTAAGAATTTGCAATGTGGTTGCAATAATCCGGACAAAATAAATTTACTGCGCATCGTCACCTTGTTAGACTCAGTCTCTCGGATATTAATTCCTCCCATTCTTCCTTTATACTTAACAAATCTTACAATAAGTACGAAATGGTCTTGCATTTTCGCCTTTTCCTATGCGTTCAGTGTTAAGGCCACAGAAAGAGATAATAGGTACAGAGCGCTGTGCTTGCGTTAACAGACAATAGATCATTACACGCGGTTCATTACAAGTAGAATTTTGGTAGTTTCACCTTCTCCGCGTTGCGTGTATATGATTGGAAAAATCAATTGTTGCAGACATATAACCTTTAACTGTAGACAATACAGAGATAAGGATAAATATATTGCAGAATTAAAATTAAGAATAGGAAATGGAAAAGAACAGCTAATAGATAGATCGGTACAAGAACTAACAAGTATCAATACTGACTCATTTAGAAGAGGAAATTAAAAAGAGTCTGTTTGAAAAGCTTATCAAAATTGCATTTTTAGCAGGCTATTGATCACCAAAACCAGACCGAAATATCAAAAATTAATATGGAAGGGAGTGTATGGTAAATAGTACCAATAATGGAAGACAATCAGAAGCTGCTAAGAATGGTGGCAACAGTAGTAGTGTGAAAATTGTAGACCCCTGTAAAGTCACGAGAGTTGTAACCAAAATATGATTACAAATCCTACACGAGAAAAAATTATAAGTGCTACAAATAATAGCGATAGAAATAAAAATGAAAAAGAAAAGTAAGAAATGAAATTATTATACTATCATTCTTGCTATCTCCATATTGAAGTTTTAAGAATATTGTTAACGTCAACGTTCGGAGTGAAATTATGAATTATTTTTTCGAAACCTGAAAACTACATTTCAGATAATATAAACGGGTATCCTGAATACGCGTGTAAATTAAATAAGAAGCAGTATATCATACAATGTTGAAAGAAAAATTCAAGCTGAATTCAAGCTTTTGTCTGTAATTCAGGAAAGGAAAAGAAATTTATTTTCAGCACACAATACAAATAGTTCTTATAATCGTTTTAGTAAGCAAGCTATAAGGAATTATATGATTTATGTCACTATCACATGTAATAACAAAATAAATCTTTTACCATGTTAATTGAGCATACGTATTGAGCTCGAATACTGTATACCATGACCCATCATGAATATACTTAATTGATAATTTATTTCTGCGTTATTGTCCATTTCTTCTTAAACGTGTGCATGGTCCAAAAATTTTACACCTAAAGTTGGTAAATAAATTATTTGTACGAGTATGTACTAAAACAGTAGCTTATTCAAATGTAATTCCTGGGCCTCACCACTCAAGCAGATTAATCCCGTCACAGTAAATTCGCTATGATGAAGATATGTACATAAGAAATTAGTTTTCATTCCACTTATAAAAATTGAACTAAGAAAAGAGGTTGTGACTTTTGGCTTTGCAACGCCTATGAAAAACCATGTATCTATCTCTCATTGATCATGTAATGTATGGCACAAATGTTGCAAGAAAATTTATATGAAATTATACAAAATATATATAAATAATATATAACATAAAATTTGTTTCCAGATGAAATTAAAATTGGTCAGTAATATGATATTGCTTGAAATTATCTCAGTAATCTTCCACCTATTTGGTAATGTACATGTTTGAATAGATTGGTTAATAATTAATTTAATTAAAAAAAAACAAGCATCTACAATAGTGCTCCCTAAGATGGCATCGTCTGTTAGAAGTGAGAGACCACAGAGATTGCCATATTTGCCATCAGAGAACGAATATTCAATCAAGTTTGCGTCATCCGTGTGAACCTTAAAGAAATCTCAGACTTTTTCGGATATGCCACAGAGTTAGATTAGTAGCATCACACATCAAGTGCGAGTGTACGGGACTGTCCTTCTCCTTTGCTATAGTGTTCGTGAATTTATTCACATGTTAGCCTGATCCTGAAAGATAAACGTTTTGTACGCAGAATTCATTAACTGTTGAGTAGTAGCTTTAACATGATTCAATTCTTGGTAAAAGGATAAATTAGATTCATTCGTTTATTTTCTATTTGTTTTTCTATTTTCAATGACGAATTTCGCAAGTAAATCAACGAAACAACTCATTACTTGATGGGGACTGTGGGTTTAAAATTGAATTTATTTACACAAGCATGAAAGTCACGGCAGCCAATTCACGGAAAACGAATTGTACAATATTTTTCGTTAACTTATGTCTCAAATTAAAACAGCACAAAGTAAAAATCGATTCATGTTTACCAAGTTCAAGGGCGCTTAAGGGCTGGGGTCATTCCAGCGTGTCTACGAGTGGGCGATAACGAAACATCACATTTCGCTTAGATTTACACTCGCCGACGTTAGCGTTTAAGTACAATAGGCGATCCCATATTTTTTCCATGTATTGCTTTACTTTTACCCCATATAATCCGATAAACAAATTTAACGAATTCCTTGTTAAAAATCCTGGTCTTTTTCATAGGTTATGCATCTAATTAAAAACAAAAACTTAATAATAAATAAAACACTCTCTCTACGAGAAAACAGGTTTCTACCATGGCAGGAAAGCCGAAAAGAATTTGTAAAATTGGGGAAGCAAATTATTTTCACATGCACATAGAGATGTATGTGGACTGAGAAGACTGAGAAATATAATCACTTAAAATTAAATTAGGCCAATATGTTAAGGAATGTCAAGTACATGTTTGAATACAAACTGTTTATTTACTTCCAGGCCAGACCCTAACGTCGATTGCATATAAAGATATAATGCAAAAGCGGTCTCAAAGCAACATTTATTTGCAATATCTTTTTTATTTTACGGCCACTAAATACAATCTTGTAAATCAATTTGACACATGAGTTACGGAAAACGCTGTATTACTTCAAATTTGGTCGATAAACTTAGTATGTGGAAAAATAAAGATGCAAGTGCTTTGGTGGTTGGTGTGGTGTCTTGTTCTGGACCAAAGCAATAATTTTTGCTCGTGTAGAAACCATACAATGCTTTTACGGGCAATTATGCCTTGCATAGGTATAATTGTTTTTAAAACACAAGCAGTGAATAAATGACTTCGTTGGAGAACTGTCTCGTAAATTTGAATTTACTTAAGGTCTAATCATAACGCCTTTTTTATTAAAAATGTCTTTATTAAATCTAAGGAATACATATTCTATGCCGCAGCCTATAATTAACAGAAAATACTCAAAGAACTGCAACACCACCGCCGCGTGTGTTACGCATATTAAACAATGAAGTGCCAACGAATTCAAAAACTCTAATACCATGATTATTTTTACATAAGTGGCTATAATTTATAATTCTTACCTGTGCATGTTCCAGTTAAGATTAGAGGTGATTAATATGTAGATATTAACAACAGAGGACTTTGAAGACGAGCCCTGGAGTACCTCAATACGCATCTAAGGCAGATCTATTAAGGTATTTTACTTAAATTATGTTTATATTACTATTCGCCCAAGGTTTCGTATTTTCAAAATTTTAGTTAATTTAATGCTTATTATGAACGTTTAATCTTTACCATGTTTTAAGGCCGTTCTTCTATATATTCAGAATACTTAGACTATGAAGAAAACCTATGGGCCTTCTAGGAGAGAAATTATTATTATTATTAAGTTATACTCAACAAATCGGAAAAGGTGATGAAAATATGGGGAAAGTTGCAAGGGCCCCTTTAGAGAAAAAAATATTTACCTTGCCAGCAGTATTTATTGTATTTATCGTGTACCATGTTCATCAAAACCGTGCAACAGTTCCCCCAAATGGATGCAATCACGAATACCGCACGCGTCCTAGACGCAAGATGAGAATACCACATCACCTCTCAAAGCTATCATCAATTATTCGAAACGAAAATTACGCAATAACATCACAAATAAATTAAAGCAGTTATCATATATAAATTTAAAAAGAAATGTAAAATATATGTATGTTAATTGAGACGAAGTGTCATGATAGTAACAAGTTTCTAGTTATGTTCCTAATGAATCTTCGTATGTTTGTCATTATTTACTCTATATGTTAGACATTTAGAACTCCGCTTATTTCTTTTTTCTTTTATTTATTTATTTTATTTATTATTTACCACTTATTTGAAGTGCATTATTGACAACTGTGATCTAAACTAGCAGCGGAGTATTTTTAACTGCCAGTAACGCTTTACACCATGTCTCAAAACATCTTAAAAGATAATCACCAGTTAGCGGAACTGTAATGAGCCTTGAATGTGTAGCTTGAAAAACTGTGTGCCTCCTTTGGCTGGAAAGGCTATAAGCTCTTCTGCTTGTGCTAGAACAGACGTGTTTCGTAAGTAATAGTTTTTCTTTTTCTCTATGTTGTTGAATCTTGTATATAATAATAATAATAATAACAATAATTTATTTATTGCCCAAACAGCCCAAGAGCTATTTATAGAACAAAATGAACACAAAACAGTATCAAGTTTGCGATACAAATATACACACTATACACCAAAATAATACAACAGAAAAAAAAAAAAAATAAACATAAAAATTAAGCAGAAATGTTTAAAAGAAAAAAGGATCAAACTCCGGCCTATTTCAATTTCTCATCATATGTGTTATTGGCGCCTTTAGTAGCAAGCTCGCCCTAGCTCTGGGAAGATGAAAAGTGTTAACGTGTCTAGTATTACGAGCAGGCACAGTAAAATTAATTTGCGATAGAAGAGCAGAAGAATCAATTCTATTGGTAAGGAGTTTAAGAAGAAAATTTGCGCTGTTGCTTCTTCTATCAGAAAGAGAAATGCACTTGTGTCTAAGAAGTAACCCCTGGTATCCAGTATCTCTATCCAGATAAACTCCATCCGCTTTAAAAGATAAGTATTTAAGGAAACTCTTCTGAATACGTTCAACTGATAAATTTTGGTACAGGCAATGAAACGTACTCGAGTTTAGATCGGACAAACGCAAAGTACAGAGATTTTATTGCGTTAATGTTTGTAAACTGCTTTCAAGAGCGAATGACGAAGCCTAACGCTTTAGAGGCCGATACGGAGGTGGAGTCGATATGTTGCGTAAATTGCAATTTAGCGTCAAAAGAACTCCCAGATCAGAGACACAAGTTTGTCTGGAAATAGATGTGTTTTTTACTGTATACCTGTATAGAATGGAGGTGTGGGAGTTTGTATAAGATACCACCGCGCATTTAGAGATATTCAGAGGTATATTATTTGCAGCAGCCCATTCGTCGATAGCCGTGAGATTAATTTGCAACCCAGTACAGTCTGCAAAAGCCCTCACTGTTGAATAGATTTTTAAGTCATCTGCATAGGCTAAAAAATCACAATTAATGTGAAATAGAAAATCGTTAAGAAACAAGTTAAATAGTAGGGGACCCAAGTTAGAACCCTGGTGTACACCAGACGCTAGAGAGAAGACACTAGATGCGTAACCATTATAGTAAACGTAGCAGATATGATCAGTGAGGTAGGACCACAGAAAGTTCAAAAGGACCATACTGAAGCCGAAGTTATCCAACTTACCAATGAGCATCCCATGGTCTATTCTGTCAAATGCTTTAGAGAAATCAAAATAAATGACATCCACTTGGGCACGACTGTCAAGCGCCTCACTTAAGTATTGGGTGATGTGGGTCAAGTTAGTGATCGTCGACCTGCCCACCATGAAGGCGTGCTGATGTTGAGATAGAAAGGGCTTAACAGCCGTGTAGATATCAGTATAGAGCAAATATTCAAAAACTTTAGCAAAGTTTGGCAATGTGCTGATAGGCCTGTAATCACAAACATTAGAACGATTACCGTTTTTAAAGACGGGCGCAACTCTACTGATTTTCCAGTTCTTTGGGAAGGTTGCTGTTCTCAATGATAGACTAAAAATAAAGGTAAGTGGGGGTGCTAATATAGTTGCACAATCTTTCACTAGAAAGCTGGGCAAGTCATCATGTCCAGAACTCAAATTGGATTTTAATCTCCTGATGCTCGTAATCACTTCGGTTTCAGTGAAAGGAACCACATTAAAGTTGCTCAGATGGGTGGGGGATCCAGATGGAGCAGTTGCGAAAGCAGCAGGTCCATACACTCTAGCGAACGCGTCAGCAAACGCACAAACAATATCATTCAGCTCACTAAATTCCTTGCCATCATATACCACACTCCCCGGGATTCTAGAAGTAGATCTCCTGTCACTGATAAATTTCCAAAACAGTTTCGGAATTCTCTGTGACACTCAACTCCACTTGGTGTAAACAAACGTTGTATGCAATCGAAGATTCGTGTTTGACTAAAGAACGTAAACATTTAAATTCATCGTATTAGTAAGTCGACCTTGTCCTCATCCATTTTTATGGTAATTTTCCTTTAGTTTAACGTGCCTTATAATTTCAGCATTGAATCAAGGTGGAAAGGTACGGCTGGACCGTTTAGTTTACGAGTACAACATATCGTAAAATATTTCAAGGGCGATGCCTACATCATTAAATTCGTACAACATGGCCCAGTCAATCGCCGCTAGATCCACATACAAAGTGTGAAAATTAGCCCTGCGGAAGTTGTATCTTTCATTCCTGTTTGAGGAATATATAAGAAGGGAGTGAGGTTTATAGATGGGACCCATAGGTTTTCGCGATTTCTTCGTCCACCAAATAATACCACATTGACACGTAATTTTAATTTTAAACGCCCGCGATGCGCACATTAACATCGACCGCATTCCACTGACCACTGCTGGCCAAAAATGCAGCTCATCTCGATGTCCTCGCGCTCGTGTGCCAGAGACAGTCTGCTATCCTCGATTTACTTCGTGTATGAATTTATCTGCAGTGCAAAGAGCTGCGCTGCAGAGACGACTGTCTCGGAAATTATGAGTGCGTTGCGCTTCCGATTGTAGGATTGTACAGCTGTGGTATTTTTCGTAGGAGCAAATAATTATTAAAATGTCAGTTACGCACGATGAAATTATGAAAATTTAATATTTTTAATAAAATACTTAGTAAATGCTGAATGTTAATATTTAATGCTTAATGCATAAACTGGGGATTTATTCTGGTGGTTCCGCAGCTTAGCAGCACTAATGGAGGACTTGCCCCTGGCCTGTGTCATCACGACCAACGCTTAGTTTTTGTATTCATTTCATTGAATCGCAAGTACATTCATCTAAGCGTATGTGGGGTAGCGTGAATTGTTAATGAAATTACAGTTCATAAATTAATTCGTAAAAATATAATTTTTAATTAGCATAAACTTAACGAGAACAAAACAGACAACACATTATCGTCAATTTCATAATATTGTCAATGCAAGTGTAATTGTAAGCCATAGACATTTAGTTAATTTAGCTCATTTCTTTGCGTGCATAATTTAGGTCTGGGTTTTGTATTAATAGAATATCCTTTTACATTACCACATGATTCGTTCATTGTAAAGGAGCGCACTATTTGAAACGACCAAATTAAAGTTTTCACATGAAAGAACATAAACAGCAGATAATCTCCCAAATGTTACATATGCGCAAATACAGCGGATAGCCAAGAAATCAACTGATATTGTAAGAGATGAATATGCTCACTTACATTTTAGATAAGGTACTACTGAATAGGGTACCGTGTTCATTCACCGATCTGTTTGAAAGCAGCGTACTGTTGCCTTGGTTTATGTATGTAAGTTGTATACATGTAATGCTTGCGGCCCATTAAATGTATAGCGTAGGGATGCGCTGCATATTTCGTAAAATCATTCATTCTTGTTATATGAAATACGTTATGTAAATGTATGATCGCTAACAAGATAGAAGGATGTTAGAAATGTGTCGACATACATATATACATACATACAAATGTACCTATCTATAAATTAATAGCAAAATAGTTTATTTCTTTTTTGGGTTCTGTATTAGTCATTTTGCTATCTAATTGACCATATAAAATCAACCATATAATTCTTATTGATAAAATTCTAACGTTTCTCGAACTAAGGTTGCATAAATGAAAGATAAACCTCGCAATTGGTTTGACGTGTGATTTAATCGAAGCGTGATGTACCAGAGATGAAAGTTTTATACTAGTGCAGCGGCGAAGTGCAATACGATTTTTATAATTCAACACACATAACAGCAATTTCATAACCACATTACCGGATGAAATCGAATGATCAAACCCACTAAAAGATGTAGCAATCAAAATAGAATATAGAAGAGTGAAACTCAATAAATAGCCACACAATTGGATTTAATGTTTGTATGGAATCCGTAAGTTGTATAGCTAGACTTATTTTAACGGTACTTTGACGAACAAGAAATTATTATAAATGAGAATTACAATCCCAATTGTTTAAATGTAAGTTTCGTGAACTACAAGACTTCCATTATAACGCAAAATTGTACACAATTCACTTACCACAATTACTGGAGAAAATTAAAGAAATAAAGTAGAGACATATTACATATTACGATATGTTCTTAAAAACATGCTACATATTTCGTTCAACATACGTTAAAACGGTTTCCAGATGTAAACAATTGTTATAGCTATATAAGAACTACATTGAAATCTCAAAAGATAGTAGTTATGCATAAATATTCTTTCAGAACTGTTTGCTAAAACATACATAGTATACTCTCACGGTAGCAAGCGACATATGTATCTGCAATTATAACTAGCTAGAACTGCAAGTATAGCTGCAACAACAACTGGAACTATATGCAGTGTATCTTCGGACTTTGTTGTTTGTATAACATAATACGGCTTCTTCCTTTTACCGTTGGGTTTGTATATGACACTCAAAACAACTAGATAACATTTATATAAACAGAATTGTTATAACTGCAACTATAATTGTAGTTACAAGTGCCACTATAACTGTAGCAGTAACTCATAGGTTCCCAACCTTTTCTGGCCTACCGCTCTACTCGCTCTTTTTTTTTTTTTAAGAGAACACGGCGACTTCCGTTCTTGAAAGCAATAACGTAACCCATAGTTTCCCAAAATTTATGGGTCAAACCCCACTTTCTTTTTCAGTGGTTTGAAGTTGTTCCGCTTAGATAATACAAGATAGACGTAACACATCGGTCAATAAGTCCCGAGGCAAATGGAGAAAAACACATTTTTCTTACAAAAATTGTTTTTATTCATCACCATAGTTCCCTTGAAGAGTGATACAATCAGTCCAACACCCATTTTGAAAAAGTTTTCGCATGGACAAATGTTCATGTAAAATTGTGAAAACACTGCCTTTCGACATCTTCATGATGTCAGCGATCTCCTGCAACTTCACTTTGCGATTTTCCAAGACGATTTGGTGGGTTTTCTTGATGTTTTCCGGTGTAACCACCTCCTTCGGCCTTCCAGAGCGTTCGACATCATCGGTGCTCGTACGGCCGCACTTGAATTCGGCAAACCAACGTTCCACGGTTGCTTTCGACGGGGCAGAGTACGGATAACACTTATCAAGCCATTTTTTGGCTTGCACAGTATTTTTTCATTAAAAACAATGATACATCAAGACACTGCTTTGCATTCATGGTTGACGTCACTGCTAAGAGTACCGTCAGTCAAAGCGATGTAACTTGTGAACTAATGGACAGATTTCTATGAAATTTTTTCCCTGTCTAAGATATGGCGCGCGACGGTAACAAAAATGAATTCTTTTTACCGGCGCCATCTGACAAAAGCCTCGGGACTTATTGACCGATGTGTTATAGGTTGGAACAAAATCAATAAAATCTGTAAATAGCGAGAAAAGACGATCGGATACGTCAATCATAATTTTTAAATGCGCAATCTTTTATAAAAAGAAACATGTTTCGTAAAATATATAGTCGCTAGCTGATTGTCTGTACTAAGCTGATTTCATTGGCTATTTTAATCTTCAATATTATTAGGTCGATTTAGGACACTTTGGATTTGAGATAATCCCACAACAAGAAATCGAATTTAGTTAGATCGGGAAATCTTGCTGGCCATTCAATTGTTCCTTGTCTACCAATCCATTTGTTTGGGAAAATTGCGAACAATTAGAGAATAATGTCACAGGACACGGTTTTTGCAAAAATTTGCGCATTTAAAAATTAAATTTGATATGTCCTATTGTTTTCTGTTCAATATTTTTAGATTGAGATTTTATTGGTTTTGTTCCAACCTATACGTCCACACTGTATACTGAAAAACAAGAACAGATCCTTAAAATTACTTTATTATTTTTGTGCACAATTCAGTTTGATTCAGTACAACAAATGTACATTGTTAAAAAATTTAGTAATATGTGTTATCAGTGAGAAAGCTGAACTGATGACACCAATTTTTCGATACTTACCATATCTGTACATCAGCAATCCTAAATAGCCGGGTTCCACTATTTACAATCTCTTTGTTTCCTTTGTTAGTACATAAATTGCTGACTACACTAAATTTTCTTTCAACTAAATATGACTATGGGAATGCGATGAAACACTTCTTTGATGCAGCCCATAATTTGCCTTTCCAACCACAATTCTTGACATTCATTTTTTTATATCAATGTCAACTCTTTATCTATTGAATTCTATAAACTTTTCCTGCAGTGATAATTCTGCTCGTTCTAAGTTTGAGAAATGCGATTGGACGTTGTCTGAAATAATCTTTTTGAGCACATCTTGAACTCTATTTGGCAAAATACCAATACCAAAATGTGGTCATAGTTTGTTTCGTCAGAGGATAGCTTTGGAAAGTGGTAGAATTGTTTTCGACTCAAATTTTGTTTCCTCAAGGCAAGTTTGACACGAGCGTAGCAATGGTTGGCTTTGCTTTGATCAAATTCAAATCATCTCCTTGCAGCTGTAGATTTCTTTCATTAAATTTATTATATAAATCAGTTAAACAAGCTACATATATCATTCTTAACTTTTAATTCCTCTCTTAATGAATCATCTTTGTTTTCAGGAAACGTTGTAATTGACTCAAACTGGCTATAAAATATTTTTAGAGAACGAATTTGACGTTTTCATCACAAACTTTTTCAAACAATCTATCATTGAGAGTATTCTTTCTGATCTTGTTAACTGCTGTAATTGTATCCTGTAGTAAGCAATGAAGGCGATCGCTAACAAGGGAATACCGGAAATTGAGAAATTTTGATTTCGATGAAACTGTACAGACAGAAAGAGTATCTTACTATAAGAACAACACAATTTTTTCTAGCGGCCGAATCCCAAAATTTAAGGATACAGCCCCTTCCAAAAAGCTACACGATTTTAAATAGATATGGGTTAAGTAGTTATGTAAGTCCTTAACATCAGTAAACCAAAAATACACGCATTGTATCACTGGTATATGTGATACAAGGCGTGTATTTTTGGTTTACTGTATTTACTGTATGAATACATACAATAAGGTTGCCGTTCCGAATGATATATCAGTAGCATTTCTTCGGGCAGTGTAAGCTTAGAGTTTGGCACAATGGCAGCGATTAATATAGATGATGTGTTAAACGTGTTACTAGCAACGCTTCAAATACCTAACATCACAGGCATTGGCACTGACAAAGTGGTAACACCAAACGACGTTCTGTCGAAAGTGTCAAAAAAATTTCAAAAAGTGAAATCGCTAACCCAGTTACATAGATGTACCTCGAAATTGAGTTGAGCTAAGATAGTAATGCTGATTAAGAGTTTAACCTTCAGGAACCCAGTTACACAATTCCATGGATATCGAGAAAGTCAGAGATAATACTGAAATCGTCTTGGGGATTGAAATTATGTACATGAAACCTACAGTTTAAAAACCTCATTAGATCATTTACCGACGGAAGCATTACAAACAAACGATGACCCAAACATATTCCTACGAAAATGCCAATCTAACACCCACTCTGTATTCAGAACGTGAAATATTATGACATTTTACAAATCCATTAATATAACTATTTGTATTTGTACAAGCTTTTGTATTCTAGAGGGCTACTACATTATAATAAATTATCATACATATTACTAAAGTTATAATCACTTCCTTTCTAATAGTCAATTTAATGTTACACTAACACTAGTATATCTCTTTTACGTTTAAATTGACATGTTTATTTTGCTGAAAACATCAGCACGTAGTGTAGGATATTAGAACGAATACCCACGAATGATTTATTTTTTTATATATTCTCAATTTACTATTACCAAACAAAATTAAAGGAAACAATTACGGTTAATACTAAACGACATCATGATGCATGAACTCAGATGACGATCTCCTTGGCAAGACTTGTGTATTTGGCGTGACTAATCGATTCGCGAGAAGTTATGCGGCATTTGTTCAGTGGCAACAGATGGTAATACGTACACTAAAACAATACAACTTTTATTAGTACTGAAGTTACAGTTGTAGGATTTAATTGACCAAAGGAAACGGTAAAACAGTTACCAATTAAATTTTCCTTGTAATTGCGTTCCACTGGTTGTGATTACTTGGAGTAACTTAAGTGTAAAAATTGGTTTATTGTATTGGTTATTTGATAACATTTTTAAATACTGCATTCGTGATCTAGTGTTCATTTATAATGAATTTCCTTAACCCACTTCTATTTCTATGCAGAAACACTATGCAACTCATTATATCAGTCAAATTTGCCTATATAATATGCGGCTTCTATCTATCATAGATCTTTTGTAATGTAACCCTAATTTATAGTCAGCCACGGATGTCTACACCTTTGACAAAGCTTATTAGTCTTCTGGAAAAAGCACTGTCCACTTCTATCTGCAGTTTTTTCCTCTGGAGTTTTCACCCTCAATGGTTGAAATGTACATTCGAGATCTATATTCGATTTCCATCCTTAATACAGTTGGAGCATATTTTCACACAAAATAGTATCTTCATTTATGTGCTTGCGTTCCACGAGTCATTAGAGGGAGGTTAAGGTAAGTTTTCGGAGGTGTAGACTGAGATCATAGGGATGGTGTAGCGAGTATTTAGCGTGCCCTAGCTACCATGCGCCATTTAAATTTCTTTTCTACGCAAGCAATTTTTTTAGTAAATGCAACGTTGCCCATGATTATTCTAACGAAAGTTTTGCGCTTGATAAATTAAGAAGCCGGGCACAAACTCATTACAGTCATACTGCAATTCCTATATAATATATATGTATATAATAAGAGAATTGAAGTCGTTTTTCCAATTTCTTCTAACAAAAGCACCAATTTATGCAGGTCTAGAAGTTATATTTTGTCTTGCTCGCACAAACTTTTTGAGTTGAAACTAGTGAGTCGCCTTCTAATTTTAGTAACCATGGAAATAACCACAGTACAATGTGCAAGCTTTGTTCCTTTTCATTAGTGACTCTACACTTGCTAACTGCTTCATTCTATAAATATATGTTCACACCTACATCTGCGAGTAGGCCAATGTCCACTGTAGATTAACATCTTCATTGCCAATGGCCAATTTGTGAGCATATATATCATATCTATCCCAATTTTAGTAGCAGCCAATGTGTTTCTGGTACTCTGTTGACGAAAGCAAGCATATATTGGGGCATTGCAGGTGGACAGGTTTGACAGGCTTCAACCAAAGATTGCTGTGAGTATCTCTTTATGCATTGGAAATTATACAACTAGTTTATGTTTTGATGGTTACAATCATTTTATTGTTATATAAAGCCTTAGGTAATTTCACATCGGTCGGAAATTCTCCTAAAAATATTGCTCATGACACCAGAAAGTTTATTGAGGTGCACGTAACTTCTTATAAATTCGATTTTATTACTTAATTATTGCTTATTCATTGACGATTAACGTTCAGCACCAGATTAATTTAAATGGAAATCATCTTTTAGTACCATTCGGTAATAAAACTCTCCGTTAAAATCGAATATTACATTTGCCTGCTTGCATATTAAAGTTTATGGGGTTTTCGGGTTCCCTTTAAGCGAAATTTAGATATGGAATTTTTAATAGATTATCCAATACCCATTATCATTAATATTCAAATCAAGTTGATTATCTTCGGGCGCCTGAAAGCGTTTCCTGCGAATTTGCTTTAAAATTTTATTACCTTCTTTTAAATCACATTTTGATAGTCAACATCATAAATGGGGGCAATAAAAACTGTTAGTATAGATTCTAATGATTTAATACGTTAAAATCATCCGATTTATAATTACATACCTAGATACGACGCATACTTCAATGAATGTTTTTCCCCAAATTGCATAGTCTTCTACTCATTTTCTTATAGAATGGACGTTCAGGTATCTTCTTTTTTTTTTAATTCTCCTGCTAACAGAAATAGAAGGCGCTATTGAACTTTATCACAATTTGAAAGATGAGTTTTTCCAATAAAATAGAAATGATATCTACAACCCATGCAGGTAGGAAACGAGCAATTTCGTCGGTAACTCTATCTAACAGACATTCAAACTTGTACGTATCCAGCATTTCATATAATCCGAAGCTGATTAGCATGACGCAAACATCTCGGTTAATCGAAAGGAAGTGTGGAGATCTGATTATAAACTTTTGCAAGTAATTTTATTATCATGCCGCTGTCGCACAAAAGTTATTGCGATATGTGATAAATAAAATTCGACGAACGAGTGCATGATAATTGATGTAAACCGGACTGACGCTGTTGCTCCTCAGAATTTTAATGTCGCGCCTTGCATGTAAGTGGGGAAGTGGAGGAGTGACAGCATCGGTCCGGTTTACACTACACTTGTTTGTCGAACCTTATAGTAGTGATAAATAATATTGATTTAAAGAGTTACACTCTAGGAAAACAACAGAGCTATCCATAATTACTTATTGGTGTGAAGTTTTCTATTACATCGATAAAGATAGCCTTACTATTTTGAATAGGAATGAAAAAGACATGTTTCAAATCCCTGCTGTAGAATAGCATCTTAATAAACGCCGATACATATTTCAATGGATTTCTGACATTTTTTGCGCTCATATCTACCAAACAAGAACCGCTAAGAAAGAAATTATACGGTTAAGCATCAAATACTAATACTTTAATTTTGTAAGGCAAAGTAATTTCTAGGAGGAATTTAGATAAAAATCGGATTCATTTTCCAAGGTTATAAAAGCTTCAAACAGTTACGAGAAAAAATAGCAAATAGAAATAGCCTTCACTTCTGTAAAATTAGAAAGAAAAACATAAGCATGCCTTGAAAAAATCGAGATGAAAATCGCACAAACTATAACGAAATTTTAAGAGACACGCATAAAATGTAATAATTCTCGGGGAAGAATTATATCTATATATAGAATAATAAAATTATTAACGGAAGGCTGTTCTGAGAAAGAAGGTGAGACAAAAATCGGACTAATTTTAATTAGATAATAAAAAAGGCTCAAACTATTCAAAGATACTCGTCAAAGAAAATTTGGTCAAACATTTTGAAAACTTTAAAACAGCACAAAATAGTTCTCAGAAAGGAATGATAATTAGAATTATCCGCCATTATGGCGTGGCAAATCAGTATAAATTGTTAATTGTTAGTTTGATTGTAGCTGTAATATATAATTACAATGTCTCAATATTTGAAAGAAATCTTAATAAATTTCCTGAAATTTTGTGTAAATTTAAGTCATAAAATAGTGATATATGGCGATTTTAATATAAATTTTATAGACCAATCCAACGAATCAAATACTTTCAATGATCTGATAAGATTCTTTAATATAGATACAACTATTAATCAGCCAAGTAGATGCAGTAGATGTTTGGACAATATATTGATAGTTGATAGCTTAAAGAAATTTTCGAGCGGTAGTATAGTTTTGCATAATACCATCTAATGTTTTTTGAGACTACTGGTAAAACACTCTTTCATTGGCTACATAATTCCAAATTCGAGTAATTGTCTACCTGCCTAATTAGATTATACCATAATGAACCTTACACATTCCTTATGGTTCATAATTCTGTAGAATAGTATTCCCTAAATCGTGTTGACCTTGAAATTGACATTATTGCTGCCACCTTAACAAATTAATAACAAAAACGCAGAATGTATCTGAACAAACAACTCCGAACATTGACTTTGGCTGATTGCTGCTTGGCCAAAAAGTTCGTTAAGATTACGAAACGACTGTGTTTCTTTCCATCCTTCTTCGAAGTCATGAAGCATAATATAACGAATATGATTTTCGACACGTATTTTTATCAGCTAAACAGAGAAGAATATTGGTATGAAGATGCAGTAAACGACTCTTCAATTTACATAAACAACAAGCGGCGCCCATAGAAACGCCGGATAATTATGTACCAACCCAATAGTTACAGTGTCGATAAACTCGAATTAAATTGGACCAGTACTCAAATGAAAATTTGCATGAAAACGGTATTTGTGATGGTAGTGCAAAGAATAAAGTGGTCAATAAGCTTCTTGACCAATAATCTTGACGGGAAGCTACTCTTAGCATAGTTGGTTTAAAAAGGAAAACAAGAAGCAGATATATACATATATAGTTTGAAGGAAGTAAAATCTATTAGTGCACTTAACGAATGTTAGCGAAGTTTTTGACTTATGTTAAAATCGCTTAAAAATAGTTTCTCCAAACAAAAAAGAACTACGCGTTTCTCAAACTTTTTTTGTACACAACTTAATACCAAATATGAAAATAGCGCCTATGCATATTCTTAGGAGAAAACGTGATCAAATTGAATGAATAGGTGAACAAAACAGTATAACTAGGCTTCGTCTGTGTAAACTTAGCTTTTCCAATTTTTATCTATTCCGAGTCAGCGCTTCAACTTGCTTTCAGTTAGTATCCCTTTTAGCACTTTCCCCAGCTCCTAGTTTTATGTTCTTCGTCATATTGGCGGCAGTTTTCCATAATGTCCGAATCTTCCACTAATTGGTTACATCATCTTCCATCAAATTGTGTTTGGCTGTATTTGCACTTTCGTAGTCCCTTTGGCCTGCTGAATAGGAGCTTCGCATATACTCTTTCACCATCCTACGCCCACATTCTACCTATTTTTTATTTTTGCTAAATGAAAGTCACTTTAAAATTAACTTTGAGTAAGATGGTGGGGATAATGTGCTTTCGGTATAAAATCCCTGCTTATATTTTTCTAGGTTTACGTAAGAAAAATACTCGCAGTTAAAGGGTCAAACACTGTTCGAATTTTCAATGTACTTTCTTATCGTAGACCTTGCTTGCTGTGTGAAACATGTGTACATGCATAACCCAAGGTAATGGATGGTGTAACACAACTGGTTACTCGAATTTGTTCAACAAAATATTGTAATCATAGTGTAAAGCAAAGAGCAGTTGAGCAGTATAGTTGATAGGATAGGTTACTTTAGAAGTTGCAGAAGTTTAATGTAACACCATGCATTTTGGAAGCCAGAGGCGCAAATGTCAAATGTCAATTGACGCCCCAAGAAAGTGACCTGAAACTTCTCTATGAGGCTCCTACTGCCACATCTAAATGCATATAATGTCTGTTGTTGTACATGTATATTTTATTTGTGCTACTACACTGACAAATCACGTGGTTTAAATTCTAAGACTAAGCTGCGGTCACTCAGAAAAATAAAGGTGCAGATTCCTTTGTATTGATTCAAATACCTACCCCATTTTATCCTACTGGGAGGATTTAATAAAGTAACTTTCTGTTTTTCCGTTAAATCAGTACTTATGAATTCATTAAAATTAAAAAAGGAGTTGTCTAGGTTATCTTCAGGGGTCGTGCGAAGTTCCTTGTTTTGGCAATCTTCCCTACTCTAAAGCAAATGGAAGTCATTCGCATGATCTGATTAATCTATTTTCCTCTTATGTATTATATATAATTAGTTTTCTGCCTGAATTACTATGTACGTATGTAGATGTCAAAAAGTTACCCTAACACGATTAAAAGCCTCACGTGGTAAGAGCTGTCATAGATATTGAACTAGTAAAAATATTCAACTTAACTTGGAGAAATATAGTTTTAAAAGATAAATGGAACCGAAACTCAAACTTTCACACCCCAGTGAAGCCTGCTGTTATATTCCCAACTTCGCGGTTATGCATCGCCTCTTGGCGAGATCTTGGAAATTATTAGGTTTTTGTTTTTGTTAGAAAATTCATCAAATTTGAAGAAAAGACAAACTCTTGGGAGAGCAATGGAACGAACTTATTTTTATTTGCACTTCTCTCCGTGAATAAAACAAGTTCATTCGAAATCATCGCTCGCACTGGAATATATATAAACTAAGCTTACTGCTTAACTGCTTACATTTATAAATACTTTGGGTAGATGCTGGGTATGTTTGTCTATACCTCCGTATGTGTACATATACATATCCGTTATTATTCAGTCAGGGGTGACGTGAATTATGCAATTAAACACGGTAACATAAATTAGTTACGTCACGCTGTTTATGCTCTTTCGAATTCGGTATTAATTGATCGTATTTCAGCAATGTATGTATGTGTCTGTAGGTAGACAGTTGAAGCCCACAAACAAACAATAATTTACAGAAATGGTTGTCATTGGTGTCGCTACTGACAAGAAGTACTTTGAAGTGTTATATGAAGTTGAAAGATTCTGTTGTATTTTCCTAGTAACATAATTGAAGTGTACTAGCAATATTTAGAGCAATTCAGACACCACTAAAGTTTTTTTTTCAAGTGAAAGTCCAGTTTAAAGCCACAAAAAGTAAGATTTCAAGGAATAAAGCAATATTGAATGAGCTTTGAATAAATGTACCAATGTAAGCAAAATCAAGATTCCGAATCAAATTTAATCAGTCTAGAATTATTTGACTATAGTATTTTATTTACAGCGTTTCATAGTGTTTTATTAGACAAAATGAACGTAGATTAACATCTGGGCAAACTGTCTGGATCTAACTCAGCGTATATTTCCTGAAGCTATACCATTGCATCGTACCCACTAAACTCGCGCCGCTGAAAATTACTAAAGCGGTGACATTGGGATGAACTTTTGTTAGCATCCAACTACGACCCGGATTTACCAAATGTTGACTCAGCAAGGTTGTTTCACTGCGTTCAGTGCCGTATCTTCTAACACACTATAAACTTTGTTATAATTTAATTATTTTAATGTTTATATATTCTATACATGCACATTTGTATATTTTGCAGGAATTGTAAAATGTTATATTTGCTTTCCTGACGATAATAACTATAATATAATATTTACGTTTAAACGTCTGACGTCTTATAGTATACACAGGAAGTCCAAGAATACATTGAGCATGTGGCTTAGGTGTGTTTGTTGTTATGTTATCCGGTACTGTACGTTTCATTTATGCTAGTTCTGTGGTAAGCTTCATCATTTAATAAAAGTTTAACAGTAAATAAATGTTCATTCCTGTGATATAGAACAGCTTTCTGTACAAATTATTGATGTTCCTCCACATCAGGTCTACTAGAACTGCAAATCCAGAACTAGACTTAAATTATTTCTGAACTTTGAATGTAATACCAGTAACTATATAGTTTTAGATATTAGTTAGTTAGACGTCATGATGATATGCTAAGTCAATGTGTGTTTCAATGAAAGTTGTCGAACCTTCCTCATAAATAGATTACAATGTAATTAGGGGCGATAGGAATTCTTCTCTTATTAGAATACAATGAGCGGAGGCGTATTATCCGGAAAATGTTAAAATTGATTTCTAACAGTATTATCCCTTCCTTTGATGACAGGAGAATCTAGAACAAGAGGAGAACTTGGGAAACCATTGGGCGTAAGAAAAAAAAACGTTCATAAAGACAAAAGTGACGGGTGTAAACAAAGCGGTAACATACAAAAGACTATCTAATGTATAGGAATATCAACCGAAAATTTACTTAAATTTACCAACTGCATAGAAGTAAAACAAAAAACTACCTTTTTCAAGGGTATTGGTGTAGTGTAGACGGGTTTATGTGGTGTCAACGAGTTGTTGGCATTGAAAGGCTTGGTTTGAATTGTATTTTGAAGCAGTCCGTTTTGGCACTACTTTCTTTTGGGTGGTTGAAAAATTGAGGTCCCTCATTGACAATCTGCGATTTGCAAATGAATTTGACAATCTTGTATACATCACCGCTCTGTTTTCACCTATTATTTTCATCTTTACTGTATACTCAACATTTTCCATACAGTGTAATGAAATATACAGGGCTTTCATTCGAAAACTTCCCGCCTTGCATAACTGTTTAATTAATAAAATTATCACAAATCGCTGAAACACGACGATTTGTGATAATTTTATTAGTTAAGAGCTATTTAATGTAGGAAAGTCTCAAACGTGCAGCACTTACAAAAAAAGCAATTAGGATAAAGGAGCTTAACAAAATTGAAGTCAAAATGTAACAATAATTAAAAATTTATCGTGATAGATAGACTGGGCAAATAATACACGGTATGCTTAATTAGAAAACTACTTTCACTATTCGCAGACGCGCGTTTCGCGGTCATACCGCTCATCAGTGCGACTGTGTGAAATAGTTTTCATTTCTATAGAAGCGCTATATAAACCCGTGTGTTAGATGTTCGTACATATGAGAGTTTAATTGCGAAATTCGGCCATAATGTACTAATTACGCATTTTTGCAGCTATTTGATTCTAGAGAAGTAGACAACTTGTTTTGCCACAAACTCGTGTAGTAGCTACAATCGCGCACTCGGCTAGCTCGCCGTGGGAAAATTGTGCTTATGCGGTATGATGAGTCATCTGTCCTTTTCAGAATGTAATATTATATTACAGAGGACAAAGTACAAATGATTCATCATACGCACATTTGTCCAGTGTAATGATAGAGCCACCAGTTTGTATACAATGATACATGTATATTACATGACACGATAACCTAATTCACAAAAGAAGCAGACACACTACTGCATGGTGGTAGGATGTGCGGATATAAAGAGGTTAAAAAAATTGTAGCATAAACCAACAATTGAAAAATACTAAAAGCACAAAGTTTAAGATGGTTTAACCACGTACTGTGATTATAAGAAGAATAGGTCAACTAAGCAAGCGTTGAGAAAAGTAAAGCCACCAAGACAATGATTTGAATCAATAAAAACGCGATACGAAGGAGATTACAATAAGGACCTGGATAGAAATAGCCAAACGCAAACCATTATGGCGGAAAAACATCATACCATTTCCCTTCCAGACGTCTAGAGCTGAAAGATGATGATGATGTCATTGATGACAACAGAGAAACAGTATAATGAGCTGAATATGAATACCGCCAAATCAAGAACGTGTACAATCAAGGTTTTATAGAAAAACAAAGAAATAATGCAGTTTTGAAGAAAGAGCGATGAATACAATCTCGACTAACAGTAAAATCAAATTTATAAACGGACGATGAAACATTCTAAATCAATAAAGCTTTAGAGCAGAATCGTCCTATATAGGCCATTTATGTATTTTACGAATAATAGTGAGTGATTGAGTATAGTTGACCGGAAAGAAATCTATATTATGGTCATCGATTCTAGAAGAGCGTTTGACAAAATTAAATCGGAAAACCTTAACTCATTTTGGAAGGATATAAAGTACCGAATTAGGAGCTTACATATAATCGAATTATTAGATATATCAAAATCGAGGGGTGAGAATTGGAATCAACGAAGTAATACCAGAACAGATAGATACAGATTCGGAGTGGGATAGACGTGTGTGTTGCCTCTTTTCTCTGTTAGTGCTAGTAATAATAATAATAATAATAATAATATGTATGTATTTGTAATCAAACCATCACAGAAATTTGTCAATTAGTTTTTATCATATAGTACATCATAGATGTATACTATAATTGTCACATCAATAACACATGTACATTTAATAATAAATAAGTCAATAAATAAAAAAGAAAAATAAATAAGTTAAAAGTTAAAATGGAGTATATCACAAGCAGACAGAGATAAAAGACTAACACAACATAGATACGTTAATTGACTAGGAACTCCTCTATGCTGTACCACTCTTTTTCCATCAGCATTTCTTTCACTCTTCTTCTAAAATTACCATAGGCCAATGTTTTCAGTTCATTAGGCAATTTGTTGTATAATTTGGATCCCCAGTAATCAACCGCTTTTTGTGAGCTTTTCAGTCGGTGGTAAGGTACCCTCATGTTGTTACGATTTCGTGTGCGGTATTCGTGATGGCATCCATTTTGGGGAAAGATGTCTTCATTCTGGTGTACATAACATACGACCGCCACAATAAATGCTGATGATAAAGTAAGTATTATCTCTCTTCTGAAGTAGCCTTTGCAACTTTCCCTATATTCAAGGTTGCATAGGAATCTTATTGCTCTTTTTGTAAAACAAATATTCTATTTGATTCCGTCGACATTCCCCAGAAGAGTATCCCGTAGCACAGATGAGAGTGGGAATTTGCGAAACACGCCGCCTCGGTTGCTTCATGAGTTGCCATATGTACTAGTCTTTTTATAATGAATAATGCGGAGGATAGTTTGTTTGCGAGTCCATTAATATGTTGACTCCAATTTACGTTTGAATCAACGGTGACACCAAGGAATTTTACTGTGTGAGATTGTGCGATGTTTCTAGTCGTAAACAAAAGGTTTTGCGTCTTATTTATGTTTACTTTTAACTTATTTGCAGCAAACCACTTATCTGCCTCAGCCACTGCTCTTTCCGACATCCGATGGAGTACGTCCAGGTCCGCTGCCTGCACTAGAAGAGACGTATCGTCTGCATAGAGACATATTTCAGTTGCTCCGATATTCAATGGCAAATCATTTATGTATATAGTGAAGAGCAGAGGACCAAGTATCGATCCCTGTGGTACTCCATGGTCCATGCTCATCGGACTGGAGCGAGCACCCTTCCACTCTGTCAGCTGTATTCTGTCTGTCATGTATGACTTTCACAGGGTCAGTGGTGTTCCTCTAATTCCATAATACTCTAGTTTGTTAAATAGGATATCATGGCTGACAGAGTCAAATGCCTTTGTCAAATCCAGCATATTTATTTCAGCACACATGCCAGAGTCGAATGCATTATATATATATACATGCTCAAGCATGTACAATATACCGCTACTTGTTGAGCACCCTTTTCTATACCCATGTTGTGGTGTTAAATATTTGTTGCATTCAAAGTAATTGGTTAACCTAGAGGCTATGGCTTGCTCAAATACTTTGGACATCGCTGGCAGAATACTAACGGAACGATAATTTTCGCAGTTGTTCTTGTCGTTGCTTTTATAAATGGGCACAATTCTACCCACTTTGAGAGCGCTTGGAAATACGCCTTGCTCGATACATTCGTTAAAAATATCTGCTAGTGGTGTTGATAGCTGTTTACATATTTGTTTTAATAATTCCGTTGAGAACTCGTACACATCTTTGGCAGACTTACTCTTCAAATTGTTTAATATTCGTTCTATTTCTTCCGGAGTTATAGGACTAAAATATAACGACTTAATATTTTCTAAACAGCAGTTTTGTAAAAAATCGTCGGAAGAAAGAGCCGACTGTATGCCTGAAGTTTCTCGCAAAAATATTTATTTAGACGATCCGCTGATAATGGAGAAGCATCGTCCATGCATATCCTCTTAGGTTTTAGGTCGCTATTTATGACGTTCCATATCGCTTTTGTTGTATTATTTGCTTGTTTTATAAATATTGTATTACTTTTTCTTTGAATTTCTGGTGCTTTTTTCAGGTATTATCTTTTTAGCTGACGGTATTCATTATAATACTTTTCGTTGTTTGTTATCTTGGCTATGCATGCCAATGCATTTAGTCGATTTCTTATCTCGTTCAGTTCTCCATTAACCTTCCTATACTCACGTCAAAATATGAAACACATACTATACTATATAAGTCGGTCTCATAGACCGTATGCGTGAGTATAGGAAGGTTAAATACGTAAGACGTTCGCTTTGAATCTCTGATCGTTACCGTTTTTATAGGAAAAACAGCTATTGAACAATCGTGCAAATTAGTTGTGATAACTAGTCCCCTTATCTAGTCAGTACTGAATCGATGCGGTATGCGAGTGGTTTTGTGTATATGTAGGCTGTCGTAACTTGTTTCGTAATAGTGCGCTGTTACCGCCGTTGAGGTTGTATAATGAAATATATCGTGACAAATAAGACCGTTACTGTGGCTGCTAGAACACTGCTTAGAGGACAGATAAGGAAAATAACAAACCACATGCAAAGAAATATAGATACTAGAATGATATCGATGAGCAAAAATAATAGAGGTAAATATTTTAGAATGCTCATTTCAGATGCTTCAGAACGATCTTAATTCTTCTGCAAGTTATGATTACTTTGTGAGCGAAATTTGGGTGTAATGACACGGTGAGGGGATTCACCGTGTTTAGGCCTTCCCTTTTACAACAAAGCAGTCGATTCTAAAGAAATCGGTTTATATTTGAAACACAGAGGAGACGAAATACAAAAATTATCGAATTAACTTATACTGAGGCAGATGTTTCCCATTAGCTATAAGCTCTTGAAGATAGAAATTTCTTAGTTTCTTTAACTAACTTTACATACTTTGCTATGAATCCAATTGATAATAACAATCAGAAGTTCACAAATTCACAATTTTTAATCCAAAACTCCACTTCAATGGAAAACCAAGAGGAAAAGCAGATCATGAATCAAAATAAAATAAATAGTTTAATAGAGGTAATCGATCCTATTATTGATAACAATTTCTGAAGAATGACGTAAAATCATAAAACATACCTCAACAAGCCCTTAAGTTAGTAAAAAATAAGAGAAGTTATTAAAAATGTGAGGCATTTCGACTGTAATAGCTGCAACCATAGACTAAATCTGTGTAGCAGAAAAAAATGTGAAAATATTCTTATTACGATAGTTCAATGATGAGAAGTTTGAAATTTAATTAATAAAAAATTATGCAAAATGAAATACGTATGAACATATGTTATAATACGTAGATACACGTCCAATTATCAATAGCGCAGTATTTTCTTTAGTACCGAAGAGAAATACATATATCTACATATCTTGACTATTAGGAGTTCCACGCATGAGAGTGCAAGTTGTATGGTTAGGTATCATGTTTACGATTACAACGTTGGCATTTCTAGGTACTAATAATCATGTATGTAAGCTCTTAGAATTTAGGCAGCTATCTAAAACATAGTATCACTTCTTTAGGGTTTCCTTGTTTATTTTCAAGCGGCCAAGGGGTAAATTTGAATAAATAATAATTTATGCCTCTTTAGGCTAACATTAGCGTTAAGTGGCGTCGGTTAACTTCGCACCATACAGCTTAATTATTAATTCGGAACGCTCTCGTATATTCAACTGTGTTGGACCGAATTTGGTTAATCACCTTTAGCGGGAACAACGCAATTTGTTGTGTTTAATAGATTATGGAATGCAAAATGCTGTGCGGTACAACATAATGTATTTTCTGATTATTTATTTTATGCAAATGCAAGTCAAACAATAATTATAAAATCGCACTGTCTAAAAAGTCTTCTATATCGCCTACTAATAATGGGGAGAACTTTAAGAAAATGTCATTAAAGTATTAACACAGAGCAACAAAGAAAACTTTTAAATCTCTTAATTAAGATGCCCTTTTAGACATTCTGACTGAAGATTTATTTGTTCAGCGAAATTATTCCGCATACATTGACTTCCATAGTTCCATTACAGCATTAATTTGTCACATTGTGGTATTTTACTAGGAAACGACTTGAGCAACAGTCGTAAATAACTCAACCTGCTAACAGAACGCGTATGAGCAAATTATTATGCAAACTGACAGTCGAATGGCACATAGAGCAGCATTATTCTACTAAGCAGAAATTCTTTACGTATGTAATACATGTATTGTACACAATAGCAATGATGGTATGATTGTTATTTACTATATGTGCCAGCGGACTTCTGAAACTTCATGGAATGCAGAATGCATCTCGTTGTACTTCCTATACGTAATAATCAATCCTATTGATGCCTAGAATTACAACGGCCGAATAATTTACAAACAACTTATTTTCACATTCAATACGATCATTAGAACTCCTTTCTTAGCTAACATCACTATTTGGATTACCATAGAATTAGAATAAGTGTATAATAAAAGTGACTAAGTACATAATAGTAATGACTAAAATGAGTTTAATCAATGCATGTTAACTATTTGTTGCCTGACACTTTAATACCCGTATAAAGAATATTTATGGATAACTAAATGATGGAAATGCTCAAGTAGGCCACGCATTTTCAAAATTCGGACCGAAATCTCATAATGGATCTGGGCGCGTAGCGGTAACAGTGCACAATTACGAAATAAGTTACGACAACATCGCCGACTCCTCATCGCCTTATCTAGCTGTATGCCAGTAGTTCCGTGTATATGTAGGCTGTCGTAACTTATTATTTATTTAACTAAATTACCGCTGTTTGTTCAAACTACTCATAATGATACGCTTGCCTTACATTACAGTGGATTGAATCAATTATGTCTCATGAAACACCAATTTGGTGGACAGATGCTGTAGATATCATCTAATAAGAGTTCACAAGTTAAAATAAAACAATACAAGTAATAAGTAATCCTTTCAAAACAAAAGCCTATAGGCTGAACCAGGTTTTGTGTGTTTTATTTTAAAATTTGACCTTAGGCATTCTTATCGAGATGCTGTTTCACACAGAACAACCCTGCAGAACAGAAAGAAACTTTTCGTTTACATCTAGAAGTTAATATCACGTGTACGTTAATTCAATAACTTATCGAATCATCCTGGTATAGAAGAACTTGTTTCGGTGGTACTACTGTTGTATGTTACTTCAAAATGTTGATCCATATTTTGATCCGAATTTGATTGATTCGTGCTACATGACACGTATACTTCTGAAATACATATTGCTGCGTAATTCTCCTTCTGTAAAATATCTCTAAATATCCTGAAAGTTTCAGTTAAAGAAGACACTAATAAGCAGTGATGGTGGCTTTCATGTGACATGTCAGGAAGGCAGCCCAACCATTTTTCAAGAGCACGAATGGGCTCACGCGTTGAGCAACTATTTGCGTAAATAATTGTAAATTTATCAATATTATCTTTTAGATGTGTAGATTATTTAACCTTCCTATACTCACGCATACGGTCTGTGAGACCGATTTATATAGTATAGTATACGTCTTTCATTTTGACGTGAGTATAGGAAGGTTAAAAGATTATTCGGAAGCAACACTTAACTAGACGAACGCTAGTCAGATAATATGGTTCCGAGCAGCGAGCAAGGCGTATTCCTCTCTTATTACAGAGCCAAGTTCATTGAGGACAAGACATTTTCTCCAGATCTCTGTACATAAGTTTCCTTTTATGAACGCAAATTCTGCCTAGTGCATACTGCCATAAAATATAAAACTCGAAATCCTCTTTAACATATATATATATATATATTTATATATATTGTACCATTGCATACACGTAATCCGGATTTTTAATGGCATCTAAGAACCTTTACTATTACAAAACCTCTTCTGTATACCTACGTATACAAAGAAATAATCTCGCCTGCTTTCGGAATTGGGTGCTTAGATAGGGCTTCATCAATTTCTATTACGTTCGTATACTCGTATACCTACTTAGCTCCTAAAATATTGGGATCTTTCAGTTAAACTCTTGCGTTTTATTCCGTATGTACTCATTTTGTGAAATATTACGATCTATGTAGCTGCTATTTATATCCATTCTAGTGCACAGTCATTCTCCCTTTTCATTGGTTCTATTTCTACATTTTACCCCGAATTTGTTTGTAACATACTTAATAATTACGTATGCGTCTACGTATATCTGGCTCACGTTCTTATACGTCATGTGATAATTGAATATCTGACAAGGAAAAATCCCAAACCTGGAAATTCAAAAAATTATGAAACTTTGGGAACATGTATAACAGACCTGTAGTTGTAGTGTTGGATTTAATTTGAAAGACTAACAAAAAATTAATAAGTACATTGTAAATTATTTTGCATTAGAGTTACCAGCATTAACCTGTCGATATTGTTATACGGTAAAATACTTACCAATATAATTTTTGTTTATATTTAAACATAGAATGGATTATTCTGCACTGTGATGAAACTTCTCAAAGAAATGTTTGAAAGACAAATTTGTTACACTGTGCACATCGTACGATGGTATGGCTACCACATATGGAACAACGAGGAGGATGCACAAAATCTTGCTGTATGAAAGCAAAAATTACTGGATTTTCAAATTCATTCGGTCTTTGGTCATCGTATTCGCTTTTACACCAACCGTAAGCAAATAGGCGGCGAAAGTTGATTATGAATAAAAGATTGTAATTTTATAATATTATTTCGTTCATGTAACACAATATCGCAACCATACATACACTAGTACATGGTCAGACAAATTTCTTCAAAAAGTTGTTCCATATGGGAAAACCATATACCTCAAGATGTTGTATCATTGATGTAGTTTTGTTCGAGATCGTTAATATATTTAGATGTTCGTTGGATGATATACTGGTTTGTAATGTAGCAGGACAGTGGCCGGTCGAAGAGTCCAATTACAAAATGCTGTGAGTTCCCACATTTGGCAAATACACATCGGTTAACCATTTCTGAAATAGTTTTTCTGTTAACTTTTCAAATGTAGATGCTGTTAAATGAGTATTGCATGGTCAGAACAAAGACTCTAATACACGCGGACCAAAATTACCATTTTATACTTTTAGGACAATGAATAAAAGTGAGAGCAGTTTTCCGGAAGCTGATATTGTTGGTAATGTGGTATAACTATATGTAGTTTCCGATGTAGACTGCGCAACCGCAACAGTTTTTGTTTCCTGCACAGTTAAAGTGCGACCGGAATGTGTACATAGCTCTATATTAAACCCGCTCTTATCGGCACTGAATGTACTATCTATCCCCACCTGCCCTATATGATGTTTTGCACCATTAACGAAAGTTGGAGCAATTTCCTTCGGGTGCTCGGAGTCTGTGCCATATGATCGCGTAATAAATTTATTTATTTTCCTTGAAATTATTTTGTAAGTTCTCTTAAAATTCCAAACCCAATGCCGTGATGCTTTAAAGTTCTCTAAATATCAATATCTCTGTTAGCTTGTAATGCCCATCGCTGGACGTCCAAACCATGAATAATGGCACCTGTATCAATACTAGTTACAAATTCATTATATATGAATTGAGAAATTTTAGGCAACTTTTCTCGTCACGTACCACCCCTGTTCATTACTTCTTCCCACCTAGAAGAAAAGTATCGAATAATACTATAGAATAATTCAAGTAGGAACAAATCATTGCTATGTCACAATATTACTTCACCATTTACGTGCACAATTGCTGCATAGATGAAACTTTGCGAAACTTTTGCTGGACGGTATTCAACTCAAGTCGTCTTTTCTTCCCACTTTTCCAATACGTAACGACGTTGGTGTTATATTCTAAAGTTACAAAGCCTCTTTCTTCTGGTGTACGTTCTTTCCCTTCAGCTCCTATTGCTTCTAACGCTTCTTCCCTTGTGGACGCATATACCTTATCATAAATTGTAGGGAATGTGGTCTGTGCGGTTGCAAAAATTCTTGAATTGTATCAATATCCAGTGAAAACGATGTTTCTCTTTGAACATATAGAAGGATCTTTTTATTATGTCGTCCAATTCGATTTAGTTGGTATTCACAAGGGGGCCATTATTATTGTTAGCAACTTCGAATGTTACCATCAGTACACAAATTACATTTATAATACTTATGGCGACCATTTTCAACACTATAAATATGCTATACAACCAATAACTATACTACTATTATATATACTACTTGCTTATCTCATGCAGCCTATTTTCTTTACTAAAACTAGTTTACTATTCACCGATTTAATGTAGCTTCCTTCAATCTACAACTTTTAGATAAGAAACAATCTAATCTAATGAAAATAATACGGTAAATAGTTTTTTCCTGTCTGCTTGATAAACCTTATCTAATCAAACAATTTTTGTCTTAAAACTTTTTCTCTATCTCTTACTCTTAGCGAATTATGCGCATCAGCAGAATGGAATACTCCATTCCCAAAATCTTTTTTCACCCACTCATAGTCTGTTTCCGTAGAACAAGACAAATTACGTAGTACATACCTATATGAGATCTACATGTTATGTGTATAGTTATTTAAAATTTAGTATACGACATAGGACATTGTAACATTTAGAGCAACAGTAAATACGTAAATTCACTATTTAATAATTAATTTACATTCTAAAGTTCATCCAGAGAGTAGAAAGCATTGTCTATTAGAAACTTTTAATAATTCATGTAAATTTCTCGATATTCATGCCCTTTAAATTATTAAAATGTACGCAAAGTTATATATGTAGTTCTTGTACTGTTTGTGTCGTTTGTAACCTATGGTATGGCACTTTTAAACACTTTGTTTTAGGGTCTGATATGTACACATGTTAGCAATCGTTTTGCGGAAACCTGTCTCTAGGCATGTGTACATATTTTACCACTTTTAGAATTAATACTGACGGTGTGGTAGGTATTCTTTCAAGGATGAAAGACTTTTATAGGTGTCTCTTAATTTTAAATTGCACAAAATTCGTATGGCTCTTTCCTGAAGCAGAGGTACATGTTTCTGCCGCAGACAGCATACCCCAAAACTGAATACTATATGTAGCGATGCTATGAAAGTTGGCATAATATGCTATAGGAGATACTAGTTTGGTAGTTATAGTTTTAATCCTCATGCTATATAACGCTGCTCTCAGTTTTCCAGCAAGTTCATAAATATGTATTGACCAATTTAACTTGCAGTCTGATGTTAGCCCTAAAAATTTTATTACTATAGTATCGTCACTCCTGTGTCCTGTCCTGCGTCACTCATGTGTTCTGTGTCGCAATAGTAAGTTCCTGAGTTCTTTTGTGCATTCTGTTTGAGATTGTTTGCCTCAAACCATTGGTACGCTTAGCCAGCATTCGCTTTACGCCTTATTTCCTCTTTTGTAGTGCCCCGTCCTAGAATCGATGTATCGTCAACATACAGCATACATTATAGGTTGATATCTTGGATTGAAAGTTATTGATGTACATAGGTGAGAAATAATAGGGGACCAACGATAGATCGTTGTGGCGCGCCCTGTATTGTATGATCCTCGACATTTCCTCCTGAAATTCAACATATTGCTTTCGACCATTCAGATGCGACGATATAAGAGTATGTGCAACTCCGTGAACTCCATAGTAATACAACTTCTCCATTAAAATTGAACTATGTATCACATCGAAAGCACGCGTTAGGTCAAAATATGCTTATCGATGCCTTCAAGTAGAGATTGCAAAACCTGTGTAATACCGGTATTCGTGCTGCTACCTTTCCTATAACCATATTGCACGTCACAGCATATTTCTTCCGAGTATATGAGGAGTTCGGCAGCTTTTATATTGTCAGAAATCTTAGACCCATTTGCCACTACGTTAATTTCAGTACTGAAATAAGTTCTTAAAATAATTGTATTAAAACAATCTACTAGAAATGTAGTGGAACTCGCATCTGTTTGCAACTATACTAATTTTCATACTAAAACAAGTTCTTAAAATAATTGTATTAAATAAACCATGCGCGCACCGATTCAATACAAGAAATTAGAACATGTTCTAATTTCTTGTATTAAAATTAAAATTAATATATTAAAAATGTTAAACAGCTGTTTCTAGCCTAGAAAAATATATTTTCTGACATACTTAATAGTTCTTTCGGATATAGGTATGTAGATTAGATAAAAAGCGATCGTAGTAGTGACAGAAATCGCGACGGTCGCTCTAACTAAACTATTTACACCAGCACTCAACTCATGAATATTAGCAGGTGCCCATACGGTTCCTACACATTCAAAACACTATTAAAAATCCGTGTACTTAATTGCAACAGATGCGAGTTCCACTACATTTTTGGTAGATTGTTTTAATACAATTATTTTAAGAACTATATTTCAGTACTGAAATTACCATAGTGGCAAACGGGCCTAGGATCTAGATATTGCGGGCAATATAGAGATTGCTGTGTAGTTGTTTGGATTCTTTATGTCAGCCTTATATAGACAAACCGCTTTTGCGATCTTAATTTCTTCGGGAAATACTCCTTCTAAAGGGTTAAGGTTTAATAACCGGTTTAAAATTAATTGGATTAATCTTTTTATTTGCAGTAACTACGACAAGTGTGCAAGTTTTATTAGTAAAGAAAATTATATGATGCATATACAGGTGGCAATATATCACACCAGTAACTTTTATAGCGATGTTCATTTTTATGTGTTAAATATTTCTTTTCATATTTATTTATGACCATTGTTCCTACTCATTCTTGCTAACATGATGTAATTATAACAGTGAAACAAAAGTAATAGATACCCCAAGACCAGGACAAGATGATTGCTGTAAATGTTTATTTGATGGTTTTATATTGAATACTTTAACTATATACCTACATACGTATGAAGTCTGTTTTTCATAATTATGAAACCACCAATTGATTCCATCGTTCAACATCACATAACATTTATCAGTTTCTTGGAGTTATCCACATATTGAAACGTATGTCTGTATAGTTCCACAATAGACACAAAACACTCACTTTGATTTAATAATAAGATAACAGTCAACAAGTTATTTCCATTAATGTGGTTTAAAGTACTCCCCTGTAATGTAATTTCACTGAAAATTTTTTTAGTTTGTGGAAATTTGTTGCTTTTAGAGAATTTGAAATTAGATAAGGGAAAGAAGTACTCGTGGTAAATATGTATTTCACAATTACATAATGGAATACACATACGTAAAGGAAATACACCCGCTAAAATTGTATCTATTTTTACTTATTTAGTTATTTTTCAACAAGTTACCGCCAAGTTTATTCGTATTTGATATATCTGTGAAACCAGCTTCGAAACACTGACTATTGAAATGATAGTAATTAAAAATAAATAATAAATTTTGTTTTTGTAAACGCCTGCCTGCATGATTTGTAAACCTCGGCGCGCTTCAGTCAATTTGGTGTATTGGACACTTCCTAGTTATTTATGGGAGGCAGGAGCCTTGTCACACAGTATGTATAGGACCGTTTCTGGATACTGCTCGTACAGTCTAACTTTATTTATTCATTGATGAGTTATTATATAGCCGTAAGCGCTACATGAGATACCTGTAACTAACTCTACATTTTGGTCTGTTTCTGCAGCACGTCTTCAACACACTTTATATTATCGCTTTCATGCTTCAGTAGGTAGTACTTAGATATGTGGGCATAAGCTGAAATACACTAAAATTTTGTTTATTATTCATTGTAAAGGCTCTTACTCTTTTACTCTTACTTACTCTTTACAGCGTTTTGTTATTGTTACTTGGTTATTGACCAGCTAATTTACTAATTTAGGTAAAAAGATTAATGCTTAATTCTAATAATTACAGATATTGGATTAAATTGTAAGTAATTCAAAGCACTTAAAGTGTGTAATAACTAATGTGGCTAAATTTTTTAATATTAGTCTAATCCATTTCTCATTTCTAAAATTAAATCGCAAGTGTGAACCATCAAAATATAAACTTATTGGTGATAATTTAAATATCTTCTGACAGTTATAAGTATCAATTTCTGCGGTGCAAGGTCGTCGCCTTATTAATTGCCACTGATATAATTAATCGTAGTAGTTCTAAATCTTTGACAAAAAATGACATTAATTTTAACCATTATCTTTCGTATTTGTTTCATATTGTGTAACATATTTACTTGGCTGTTATAGAAAATATCTTTCCTGCTTATCTTTTCATAATACGCAATTTGAACGGGACACATTTCTTTATTAAATTGTGCGTTCCGTTCAGCAACCTTTCCAAAAGTGGTTTGACGACGTTGATTAAGTGACTTTGCAGCTTATATTTAATTACTGTAATTGGTTAATTAATTTATACATCAAAAGCGGTCGATCATTTATTCAGAATTATAATTTCATCGTCTCAATACACTACGTCTCTTTTATATGTTGTTGGTACAGAATTGGTGATATTAATAACATCGTCAAACGCCCTACTACTTCTTTTCTCCTATTCTATATTTGAGATGGTATACCGCTGTCGTAACGTCATAAGTATACGTTTTAAAGCGTTTAAAAATTGGAATGTAGGTATCAGGAAATAGGTTGAAGGTGTGAATTTTTTGTTCTTTTTTATTATATTTATTACTCTCAAAACTATTGTAATATATAATATTAGTAATATTCTAGAAATTTTATTCTTTTGTTAAATTTATTAAGAATAAGACCAGAAGGCAATTAGTGCAATACATCCTAACCCTTACACCTATCTAGGTGTTGGGTTCGTGAAGTTGAGTTAGGTTGGGGTGCTTTTCTATGCTTTTCGCCGTTTTCCTGTCAAATTTTAAGTATACATAATTTCCAGCGTGTCTCTAATAAATTATCTAATGTCGTAATTAGATGGTGGACAATTTCCGCATAAAATCAACTACTATCCGTACAAAGACTCCGGCGGTGATTATAATTAGGTCTAGAACTCTGCGCTGACTTGCAATATAGAAAGTATACACAAGCGTGGGCTAATTAATTGTATTTGCTGCAAGTTGAGCTTCTGTTTAGTTAGTAGTTGTTTTTAGGTGAGAATTGTCCAGCATCTAATTACCACATTATTTAATTTACTGGAGATACGCTAATAATTCTCCAGATGGAATTTCTCGGAAAATAATAAAATTACAGTTTCTGGTTTGTTTTAATTCACTTTTGCAGTTTTAAGTAATTATTGAATTTTTCGACAGTCCATACATCAAATTAACGGATATTGTAGATGGTGTAATCCCTTCTATATTTTGTCCGATTTGTTTTCGTGAAAGCTCAAATGTTCGAATTCAAAATGTATATAACTAGTATTGAAATTTTAGCAGCTGTGTCGTATTTTTGCAAATTCATATGAAAAGCATTTTATCAGCCATGAGTAACAACTGATGGCGCCCGTTTATTGCACGTAATTGAGAGTCAGTATGTTGTATTTGATCCCATTGCACAAAACTGATATAAAGAAAATTGAAAATTTCTAGCTGTTCTTGAAGCGACCTCACTTCAAGTTATTGAAGTAACTTCGGTTACCAACAAACGGCAATTATCAGGTCGGCTATCAATTACCTTCACAATTTAAGGAAGCAAACAGATGATGCTGACAACCATACCACAATTTTTTCCAAGCATGTTCACAATAGCGTATGCTATTTGCAAATACTACTCCACAGAATCACAACTTAATCAGAGACATTATAACTTAGGATGAAAAGTTAATCTATTGCTGTTAGCCTAACAACAGTTGCTAAACCGGGACTAATTCACAGAATCTCTAGTACGGCAAAAGAGCTTCCACGAAAAAGTGATGCTGCAAGAGTGTTATTCACTTTCGTCTGGAATCCAGTTGAGCAATAAGCGCTGATCTGTACAATTAGATACGTATAAAATAAATAAAATTGCCCTTACCACACCTTTCGGAAAAAATCTAGATACGTATTTCGACAACTAAGTTGCCATTAACAGTGAAAAACTGGGAAATTCAGTATCACTAGCCAATGCGGCTAATATCCAAGACGAAAGTTCTCTGGTAATAAATTATATATATCATTAAAACAATAATCAATTATATGACTTAAACTCACTGCTTTGATTACTCCATAATTTTCACAACTTATGCATCAAATTAAAAAAGAGGAAAGTTCAAACAAAATAAAACAAAATTTATAAAAATAAGCCGTAATTTATTTTTTGAATATTAAAATTTCATATGGAAGATTTTGGCTAACCCTGATGCTAAGTACAATGTTTATACTTTTGACACAGAAACGTATACACTTATAAATTCAAATGGATCGTATTTTTCTACTTTCTTGAATGCAACCAAACATTGATTCAATACGGCTGAAAGAAAACCGTGTGATAACGACATTCCACTGAATAGTACGGTCAAATGTTTACACTTGAAATAAAAAATATATACGTTACTCAAATTAGGTAGATAGCTGATTCGCCTTTATCCTACGAGTTAAACGACTTTCAGTTACATATCAACGTATCCACGGTTCCAAGACACTTTAATTTGCCCATTTTTCTTTATCTTTTTCTTTTATACTCATTGACTTACACTTAACTCATGTAACCTTATAAATAAATTTTACATATTAGTTATGACAAAACTCTGTACACTCTTAATCTTTATTTCTTCTTAGTCTTCACTCAACTCTTATCTCTCCGCAGAACCAACTTGTTTTTAGATATGTCATGCAGTCCTTCATGCAAAATAACAAATTGCCTATTATATTTGCGAGAAATCATCGTCCATCACAAAAATCTGTGAATTTCGCTGAAATACTAAGTGAGTAGTAAAGTCAATTAATAAAATGTGGATGAATAGACAAATAAAAAGATTACTTTATCTCTCATGAAGTACGATGACATTCCTGTGATACAAAGTCTTGGTTCGAAAGAAATAGGCAGCTCTATGTGTATCTAGATAAAATGCGAAAAGTATTGATATTTATGTTGTTCCGGTGATATATTCAGGCGTTCGTAGATTTTAGAGTCTGCTTCAGATACACTCTTTCCCAATAAATAGTTTAAAATGGTTAGATTTGTATTGTAGAGCCATTTGGTATCATATTAAATGTGCGAGTACGTATACATACATACGCATTTCCAATATGCCGTTATCTCACTAAATTGCACTATATTTTAGATGCACTCTTAGGTATTCTGTAAACATGTCATTGTATATCTCGTATTGCCGTATACCACCATACAATAGGAACAGTTTCATAACAAAACGCGTCAGTATTTTTCAGGATCAGTAATTTTGTCGTCTACGTTTGCGGATTTGAAACGGGGAAAAGCCTTTAATACCCTGTTTAGATTTCGATTTCACGGAAAAGATTGACGTCAAGGAAAAATTATATCCTTGTATTATTTACTCCCTCTGTCAATTTACGTCCCTTCTGATGCCTGATCCGATAAATCTTAGTCCTTTTCCTTCTCCTTTGTCATGTGTCTATGTTTTCACAAAATAATGCTCCCTTTTTCCTCGTTTGTTAACATCTGCTTCTCCGCGTTTCCCTTAGATGATAATTATTGAAATCTCTTTGTTACGGTTAAAGAACAAATTGTAATATACTTATATGTTTCTATGATTTGTAAGATTACAAATATGGATTAATCCTTCATATCTCTCAAATTATGAAGGGGTAACTAATAACACAGTCCTGCGGGGCCAGTTACAGAAACGAGGGTAGGTGAATTAAATTTTTTGACGCTGAAAACGAATTCGGCCGTAGAGATTTTCAGATTTTGGAGCAACTTTAGGTAAAACGGTCAAAATATCTAAGAATTTATTCTGAGCGAACGTATCTTTCTTATATTTCCGAAAATAGCATCGTATAGTAATGTGGAGCGAAGGTTATTGTGGAATGCGTTTGAAGTTGGTGGAGACGCCGGAGCGACTGGGTGATGATAGACTAGCAAAAAATTGTGATAAAGAATCGCCGAAGACACTGAGTGCGAATGAAAACCGCAGACGACCACCGGGAACACCCCCAAAAAATAGGGAGGCAGCTAAAGCTCATCTTCAAACAAAGGTCCATGAGGTTTAATGTATCAAACAAGATGTACTTGCTTTTTGTAACGCTTTAGAATTAATAACAATTTGTATCATAAACATAACAATGTGCCCCATTAGGAACCACGTTGTTATATTTTTGATAATAGATTTGTTTAATTAGATCACCTTTAAGCAAATAACTGTAACTAAGGAGATCCTATTATCTCAGCTGCGTTGTTACTATTTATCGTAGTCTAAATACTTTTTACATTGGTGTAATATATAGTATGAACTAAATTATGCAATATTAAAAGAAAAACCAAGCTTAATCGTTTGTTTCAAAAAGGCGGAAACACATCGGTATTACTTTTTTAAATACACATTAATATGTGCGATTTACCTTCGATTTGTTTTTTAGTTACGACGTCATAAAAAAAAAGTAAATGACAATATAGATTTATAATAGTAGAATCCGATAGTGATTTTTCTTCCCTTTATGATTATGGAAATAAAGTATAAGGTTGCATAACAAAAATTCTGGGACAAGTCGATCTGAACATTTAATGTTGACATTAGCGTATTTAATAAGAAATGATTCTAAATTATCATATTAAAATGCTACAACATAAAATTAGATCAAATGTTAATATTATCCAAGACAAAAAATAATTCCGACCATGAACGGAACGTAAATTGCTTGTTGAAGTGCCTTTCATTTTTATCCTACAATCTTTGTAACATGCTGAATACTCAAGATACACACACAATGCTTTACAATTGGAAGAAAATTCTCACTGTTCTTTCAGAAAGTTAGTAGTAGGTTACAGCCCCTAATGAAAAAAGATATCGTATTTTGTTTTGGGCGCAGGTAATGATGTCACGAAGTTTGTATTATTGTAGTTGTTGAAATGAGAAAAATATCATACGTTTAAGATTCAACTATGCCTTTACTGCAAATACATACATTGGTGCGGCTTTTTTGATTTAAGTAACGCATATAATAACGTTAATCTTAACATACTAGCAGAGCGTATGATTGGAGTTGGTATACCAAAACGGACAGTTTGCAACATCTTAGCTTTATACTTCGATAGAAATGTCTGTATAAGGAATAATAACAGATTAAATGGACAACAGAAAACATCACAGGGTCTTTGTCAAGGATCTGTATTGGCACCTTTACTTTTCAATATTTACACACTTAGTGCTCATAATAGTCGAAATGATTATATCAAATGTATTCAGTATGCAGATGATTTTTGTTTTTATGGTGAACAAATGACATTCAAGGATTGCACGGAGTCTTTGAAGGAGATAGTTGGTGCTTTCGACAGATGGTTGTTCCAGTGGGGTTTTTCTGTAACACCGGAGAAATCCGGAATTGTGTTTTTTACTAGGCGTAGGACTCCTTATGTTAATGTTATCAAATTTGATAAGTATAGTATTCCAGTAAAGTCCTCCATTAAATACTTAGGTATGGTCATAGATAGGAAATTATTATGGAGAGAACATGTTGAGTATATTAAGAAAAAATGTGAAAGAGGCTGTAATCTTCTGAAGGCAATAGCAAAATAGTTTTGGGGCTCTGATCCCGAAACATGTCTAATGTTTTATAGGTCGTATATACGTTCGATTATTGATTATGGAAGTATTTTTATGGGTCTGCAAGTAATAGTCACTTACTGAAAATAGATCGTTGTCAGTATAAAGCATTACATGTACATGTGATAACGAATCCATTGCCGATACCAATCACATATTCTTTCAGTGTTCTGCCCACCTAGACCATATATGTAAATTTATGGCTGACATTAGGTCAATAGTTAACACGTTTCCAGTAAACATATCACATTTATTATCTCTAGATAACAGAGTTGTCTTTGGATATATTACAGAATTTTTTAAAGTAATAGGTCTTAAGTTGTAGTAGCTTTTAATCATCTGTTATTCTTTCCTGGTATATGTCTTCCTTCTATCCGTGGTCTAGTATTGTGTGTGAGCCAAGTCGTCACGATGGACCCCTTGACGTGAAGCATGTGTCCCTGTTTATCCCATTCGTTTGTCATAAGCAATTAATTACACTGACGTGGCTAATGGCCTAGATGCCAAGGTCAAAAATACAAAAAAAAAAGATCCAACTAGTTCAAGAACTTAAAAATGATGATGATCCTGACCGATGTTGTCAATTCTACGAGACAATGCTGAAGTTGCACCATGCTAACACCACCAAGTAACTTCTTGTATAAATAAAACAGCTAATTGCCAGAACTGCAGGTATTGGAGTAGAGAAAATTCTCATTGGATGATAGAAACACACACTGTCCACAAAAAGTAAACGCCTGGGCAGGACATACTACATGATAGGAATTTAGGTCATTTTTTCTTTGAGAAAAGCCTTACCGGAAGAAGATATTTAGATTCTCCAAAAGTTCTAATTCCAGCACTGGCTGTAACGATCCTGATATCGCAAATGGTACACACAAGATGAGGCACCGCCACATTATACGCTTTCTGTCCGTAATTTTCTGCACAGTGTTATTCCAGAAAGATAGATCGGTACAATGGGCAGCAAGATTCTCCTGACCCGACACCCCTAGACTATCTTCTATGAGGGTACTTATAATCAAAAATTCACAAAACAAAACCAGAAAATTTAAACGTATTGAAGCAGTGTATTCAACAATAAATTCGGCAAAATAAAGCGAATTGAGTAACATCTTAGGTGAATTTTTTGTTTGTTAATTTTATATCCTTTATTTTCATTTTTGAGTTTATCATCATTTATCATGTTTAATAAGTTATGAGTATCATATCAACTTTAAACGTTCAGCTCGATTTTCCCTGAATTTTTGTTATTCAATCTTATGATTTATTTACAGGATCATAAAGCGTAGAAAAATTACTATCGGATTCTACTACTAAAAATTTATAGTTTCATTTAATTTTTTTGTGATGACGTCATAACTAAAAAACCCACGAAAGTCGGAAGGTGAATCGTATATATTATGTGTTTTTTTTTAAACTAAGCGTTTATAAAGAGTTAAGTTCGCATCTTTTTTAATATTCCATACTTTAATTCCACAGCGCATATACTTTCATATGCAGAGATGTATTATACTCACTTTGCCGGAACTAATGTGTGAAATTTACAAGATTGTATGAAGGAGAGGCAACTTAGTGACTGTTAAATAAAAGAAAAGTTAAACAAAAAAGTTGGCAAGTAAATATAGTTTTGAGACCACTGTCGTGTTATATCTCTATATGCACTCGACAGTAGGCGTTTGTCGTGATATAAATATACAATTTGTACTGAAAGATCGACTGACTTTACTTAACATATTGTCCTATTTTAGTGTTTTAGTGTTTAGGCTTCTGTCTATACAGTCAGCACATGTCTGTGTGCATGCAAGAAGAATTCTTTCCGGAACTTGACAAAATTCTTTTCGGCTTTGCTGTTATAGTAGAAATATATTTTCTCTTATAAATGTTGTTTTATTTGTTATGAAATTTTTTGTTTCAATTAAATGCTTAACTTGTGAAGAAGGCCGATATTTATTAAGAATAAACGCGTCAAATTCGTTTATAGGATTGTATGGGGTAAAAGTAAGGCAATAAATGTAAAAGAAGAAAAAGAGTGATTGCTTATTATACTTAAATGTTAACGCTAGCCAGTGTAAATGTAGGGGAGGCGCGATATTTCGTTATCGTCCGGTCGTTGGCACGTTGGAATGATTCCAGCCCTTAAATACTTTTGAAACTCAATTTTTACGTTTACATATACATACATAGTTGCCTAAACAGTAAACATTAGGAGTTTCTTAGCGTTAAAAGACTTGATGTTGAATGAACTGTGTGCATTATCCGAATATTTATTTTTCTACGTGTAAGCGGCATCCTAGTTAAAGGTATCAGTAGTGGTACCCAAAATGTTTCGTATGCAACTAATATTTACAGAAGAATTATTACCGCTTTGTTGTGATAGTAGAAACTATGTATCTTTTACAAACTTGCTAGTGTTTTAATTTGACTCATAAGTTATAAAAAAAAATGTATAGACGGCTAATGAGCGTAGTGGAGAGTATATGTGCTGCACACGTTGCGCTGCGTGTTCTAACATCGGCAAAAAGTTCTCGGATTTATTCTGAAATCGGTACTCGATATTCGCAATTGATATAAAATTAATAGCGGTTTCACTAACTCAGGTATCAGTTAATGAACCTAGTTACTGGTACCACTACTGCATTATGTATGTATATTTTCAAGTTTTGGAACTTCTATTCTCTGCTTATACAACTAAAAAAATCAGAAATCGGTAAGCGGAAGCTACAATATGGTAAAAGTTACTACTATAGCTTGGCTCGATTAGGTTGCCACATCTATATACATATATAAAAATGGATCGTGGTTTGTTCGGATGCTTGAAACGTGAAAACGACTGGACCAAATTGGATACTTCCTTCTGCGGATTTGTTCGTAATTGCTACGTGAAGGTTTAGGAAAAAAGAAAACTATTAAAACATCTAAAAATTAAGGAAAGAAAATTGGAGATTAAGCAAATTGATGACGTTTGGTGGGTTAGGTTATGACAGTTGTCATGGTGCGCGCAAAGACAATTAAGGTTATGACATTTGTGATTGTGCGCGCATGAATAATTGTTATGTTATAATAGAAGCAAAGTCAGCAATATCCATCACAGTCTTATTTACAATGCCGCCAGCGAGAAGGTCGAATCTTTTACAACGAAGCCGTAATGCAAATAAACTGCGGAATATTGCGAATCAATCCACTGCAGATGAAGAAGAAATCGCACGAGAGAGGGGCGGTGTGTTAGTACGGCCCGACTTCGTGTTTCACGAACACAAGAACAAAGAGAGGCCATACGTGAAACGGCTCGGTTGGCAATGAGAAATCGTCTAGCAGAACACAGAGATCAATAACGTCGAGCCGCAAGAAGAAATGCTTTAAGTGTTAATTTGAATCGAGGAGCGTTTCAATGCGATGCTATGGAGGTTGTGAGTGTCCATTGCGGTGCATTAAAGTTCGCTGGAGAAACGTATGGATTGTGCTGTCTCAGTGGAAAGGCTATATTCGCCATTGTTGCCTCCGCCACCTGAACTATTGCATTCATTGCTTCGTTGCGAAGCTCAAGAATCACGACATTTTCTTTCGAACGCTTAAAGGTACAACGCATGTTTCCAAATGACTTCATTTGGAGCAAATATTATTGAAGAACGCGGATTCAGTCCGGCATTCAAGGTAATGTTTGTTAATAAGACAGTAACCTTTATTTTTGGTAATCATAAATCACTAATTATCACTTCCCTTTCGACTATACAGATACAAGGACAAATTCACCATAGAATTGGATCATTGCAGTCGGTTGAAGACGCACAGCATAAAATTGTTTTAAATTTACTTCATGGCCAATATGGAGGACCAACTTGATCGGCGTCAAACAATCAATAACGCAATGAAAACAGAAATTGTTCAAGATTTGCAGGAAGTACTTCATGAACATCATGCATTGATTGGGTTGTTCAAAACTGCGTTGCATCGCATGTCAAGTGATAACTATAAAGTTGTAATCAGAGCAAATAAACGCTCCGCTGGAACACACGAACGACAATTGAACGCTCCGACAATAGATAAAGTCGTATATCAGTCGTATATATAAGTATATCACTAGATGCTTCAATGAAGATAATCGACACGAGTGCAACCCATTCAGCAAATTGTTTAACAGAAAGGTGTGCTACAACGATACGCGAATCATTTGGTTTACATTCAATAAAGCAAATGCTTTGCTCCCACGTGAATTTGCTCCTTTTTGAACTTATATTCAACTTAATTCATTGTGTCTTAATATAAACAAGTTAATAAATCTCAGGTAATAACTTAAGACAACATTTATTAATTCTAAGGCGGTACGAAGTTCGCTGGGTCAGCTAGTCTAATATATAGATAGCTTTGATGTATCAGGTTATTATTTATTTTGTAAAACTTCTTAACTTAAAACTTCTTAAGTAATGAAAATTAGATAAGCAATGATGATGTCAAGTCGCACTTGGTTCGTTTTTTCCTTAGAAAAATCGAAAGTTACATGAATCTGGCGAAAATACATTATTTAGCAAATTGATCGGGTTCAAATTAGTTTTTATTTTCATAAAAGAATCCGCCATTACTCAGTCCTTCCTTCCAAGCTTCCTTTCTTACGCTGTGGGCGATACTCCTCACACAAATTAATTAATATTTTTCTAGCAGTCGAAGTGAGCGCAGCCGGTTAGAAACTTAAGAGAACACAATTTCGCCTCAGTAATTGCAGAAATTTAATTTACTTCTGCACAATAAAGATTGGTTGCAATGGTTATATTCGCCCGACATCCATATAAATACGGTGGCATGTTAAATGTTAAGGATCCATTACAAAGTAAGTATTTTTGCAATAACTTTTTGATTGAACATTAAATTGTTAACAAATAATAAATAGAATTCTTGATCGTACCAAATGCCTGAACTATTTGATTCAAATTTAAATAGATTATTTTATATGAGAAGATGTGAAATATCCTGAATAGTATAAATTTGATTCAATTTTCGACAAATCCGTGAGAAATGGTTTTAATGTATATGACGTGCAACTCTTTATATTTCCTAAAAGAGCTGCATAAAATACGAACTGTGTATCATAAATAGGCAATCACGGTGTGCTTAGAATAATTGGATTGGTGGACGCCGTGAGAAAGATGGCTACCTTGCAGTGAAACTAGACAGGTCATGATGAAAGGATATGACATATAGACTAAAAGAACAATTATATGGATACCTAGCCATAACGCCTTTCGAAATAGGAAATATCTTCCAATTAGATAGCCTGACGACTTGCACCCAAAACCCGATATACTACATAGAATACAGACCTATCGAATTGGTGGTATACAGGAGGCGTATATTCAGCAGTGTTGAAAGTTCAATTTCAAAAGATGACTTCACAATGATTGCAAAGATTATGGTGTAAGACACTACAACTAAACGGTATTAATAATTCGAGACTGTATACGTAGCTACTAATTTATTCTACACACGTGTTAAGCCAACCGTGTTTTACTGAATTCCGTAAGATACAATTTCAAAAATTAAATGATAAATTCTAAAAAACTATTCCTTAACTCGCAATTTCTTTAGGTTTTTCTACTGTACAATTCTATTGTAACGCATCGTTATCATTTTTTTGTAAACTTAAACTTTTATCTATTTCCTTTTAAGTAAATATCATCAAAATGTATGACTAAAGAATAAAAGTTAACATTTAATCAAACAATTGGTTAATATCAGATGCATGATTGTATATCGGCAATTCCGACACCCACTTTACATATAAATATATACATATATCCATACACTATACACCGCGGGAGCGTCAGGGGGTTTACTATAAGCTCGAGAGATAATAGATGGATTTACTCACACGGCACTGCTTGAAATGTACAACAATGTTTTCCAGAAATAGTTCTAAGCTGTTCTATGTAACATGCAAAGGAACTCTTTTTAACTTTGTTTACAGAATTTCTATCAGCTATTGTTGAATGGTATGATATAAGGTATACAATTCAGGCATGGGCAATCTTTTTTGTAGAAGTTTTATGCTATGTGTATCTTGAAAAATATACATTTTTGTAGTATCCTTATGATTCATTATGAATTAAGTTTAGACGGGTCGTGCTAATATGCAACGAAAGAATTCAGTAGCGGGCAGCATGTGGCCCGCGGGCCGGAGGTTGCCCATACCTGGTATACATTATGGGCTACTAGGCGGGATACTTCATATGTGGCGTACTAACTAATTTTGTTACTCCATAGCGATTGATTGATTGAGCTAATAGTATTCACTACAATCGTGTAAGAATTGTTACAAAGTCATTTCTTCATAAAAATGTACTGTGAATAAATAATACCGTAACAGTCGAGGGGTATCAAGCAGCCCGTTGTAATTATAAAACGAATTCACTTTTTTGTGCAAACTAAACGTGAAACCCAACGGTACAAGCATTTTTAACAACACACTAAATTCATTTCAATTTGACAATGCAAAGGTTAAATTATATGTCAACTTTTCTTGTTTCGTTTCTATTATGACTGACACATCAAGTTGCGGTATTTCATGGAGAGTTTTCACCTTTGAACTGACGTGGTATACAGATTGTGTAATCTTTAATTCTTCCTACTTGCGGTTATTTATCTAGTAGGAAAACAGTTGCCGTAAATTGCAACAGTTCTCTTGGGGAATCTAGAAGCTGTCATACTAGTTAAACAGTTTGTCAATGTTGAATTATTATAAGGTGAAAGGTCATAATTATATATACATATATATATATATATATAACTGTATTCTTTGCCTATATCTTGCTAGACTAACATTCCCTATGTATTAAGTTGATGAACTCTCACAGCTTATTAACATAATACGAATTACCATAAGATTACAAAATCTGCATTTTATTTCTGCCATTACAAAATGTATATACATATGTACGAGGTAGGCGCCATAAATTCTCGGTCAAATATATAGAAAGAATAAACTTGGTAAACCGTCATAATGTTTATTTTCCAATATAATCTTTCCTAACTTTAATATATTTCCTACAACGATTAACTCATGATTCTATACCCTTGTAAGCACAATCTAAACGATTTCCCTAAGGTCTTTTTTAAATTCATGGAGAATTCGGCGAATACATGTTTCAGAAATGTTACACATCATTGCTAATTTCTTGATTTTCAAACGGCAATTTTCTACTACCATTTCTTAAACCATTAAGATTTTTTGAGCTATTCTAGCCCCAAACGGAAACATTTTATCCAGTTTTCAGTGGAATATGGATATAAATCACCATAAACGCCGTTTAAGCGTTGTTTAATGTTTAAGGCAGATGCTCTCCTTTTGTTAAAAATTTAATGATCGTACGGTACTTTGTTTTTGTTAGCTACGATATTTTCATGTCAGTGAAGGCCTCACGAATGCGTAAGTATAACCCAACGTACTTTGATACATGCTTCAACCTATATAAGCCGAGAATTAATAGCGCCTACCTCATATACCGGACATGACTGTCACAGCTTAAGGATATGTTACTGAATAAATGTCAAGTTAAATATGTCTAATGAACATATGCCAAAAACTATCGTAACTGAGCTATAAGCGTTTGAAGTTTTATACCCTACTAATGCAGGTATTACGTATCGTTGCTGATTTTGTTGTTATTAAATGTCAGGGTGGCTGTGGTTCATCATTTATTATTCGTGATATTAAACGTCCATTAAGTTAATGTAGTGTGTTTTTGTGTTACATTAAACTACTAATAAAGCTATGTTCATCTTTTCGAGTAAAGAATACGCCAGTATTCACTTTGTTCATGGATTGTGTAATGGAAATGGCAGTTGATGAATATCGTCAGAGATTTCCCACGCATAGAGTGCCTTATAGAACTGTTTTTAGCAAAGTCCATCAATATTTAAGAGAAACGGGCAAGTTTCCTGCAGCTACTTCTGAACATTCCGTACAACACAAACTTTCTCAAGAAGAAGCAATACTTAACATGGTTGACGTTCAACTTTCTACTAGTGTCGGAAGAATATCCAACACACTCTAACAGGTTTCCTTAATCAAAATTATGCGCACCGCTGGATCGGAACAGGTTCAGCAATTGCTTGACCAGCAAGATCACTAGACATAAATCACCGTGATTAATTTCCATGAGGAATATATACTAAAATAATTTAAATAAACCCCTAGCTCGCCTTTCGAAAATTAATCCAGATACGTATTTCGGCAACTAAGTTGCCATCCGCAGTGAAAACTGGAAATTCAGTATCACTAGCGATAAACGGCCAATGCCCAAGATGAACATCACACAACGAGCACTATACAACTTTAAAGCACTGCACAATGAACACCGCACACTGAACACTCGCACGAAACACACCAAAACAGTGTCGTTGCATGGTGTTCGTCCTGGGCGTTGGCCGTGTATCGCTAGTGATACTGAATTGCTCCAGTTTCCATTGAAGATGGCAACTTTATTGGCAGATGGCAGATTTATTTCCCAAAGATGTGGTAAGGGTTATATTATTTATTTTATATGTAATTTTAATCAAAGTCTCCATATTCTTATTTCTACGGGGAGGGCTCAAATTTTTTTATATATACAGTAAGACCTGCAAACAAAACTTGTTGCTAGGATTATGGATTCCGCAGAAACTATTAGAACTGACCCTGAGACTGTTTGGAGAACTACCTCTTCAATTCTAAGAAGAGTTAGACTACGTATACGGCAATTGGGTGGACATTTTTAACAACTAATTCAATAAAGCGACTTCTTTTTAATTGATTTTTGGCAGTGGTACGTAATACCTGCATTAGTAGGGTTATCTAAAATTTCAAATGCTTGTAGCTCAGTTATAATAGAGTTTTGGGCATATGTTCATTAGACATTTTTAACTTGAAATTGCTTCAGTAACATATACGTAAGCTGTGACAGTAATATCATGGGACAGTCTGTAGAGAACATAATTGTAAATTGTCTCAATAAATACAATGGGCCAATATCTCATCTGAAAATGAAATAATTTGAGCAGTATCTAGATAACCTTTCACTGAAACGGGTTCAACTACCAATAGCAATTTAATCAGTATGAACAAAATTCTCCCGAAATGCCCAAAAGGGGACTATTGCCCGAGCTGATATGCAAACAAAAACGTAGATAGGAGAAAGTGTATGTAAGCAAATTTTGCAATATATAGCATTTCACAGAAGGCAAAGTTGTATCAATTGATACTTGGTGAAAACAACATAAAATAATTACAATTAGTTAACGATTTCTTGGAGAATGCTGAATATTGGTTTTCCTCATCATATCATCAAATATAGATTTGTATTGTGTAATTAACATCTAGAACTAATATTACTACTAATAGTATTTGTAGGTTTCTATCCTATCAAATACGAAAAATGATTTTGTCTCAGATAATGTCTTCGTTTCAATTTCACACGGTAGATAACAGTTTCCACTGTACTTCGATCAGCAAAAAATTACAAGATTGTTAGTGTGTACATTGTTTAAGTTGGTTCTGTTTTAATAAGAAACTGGTATAGCAATTTATAGCAGCAACACGATAGATCAAAATAGAATATTATTCCAGCGACAGTCGACATTGCCGGAGGCGATTCTATATGAGATAGAAGGAAATCTTAATTATTCTTCAATATAATCACCGTTGACTTCTATATACCTATACCTCAAAAAATCTGGAGTTTTCCCACAAAATGGCTTAAAACAGGCACTTCAAAATGATCATCAAACTTTTATCGAATGTTAGCTTTCAAGTCCAGAAATAAGTAATAATTATTGGAACCAAATCAAGGCTGTAAGTCGAATAGTGTGGTTCTGTGAAGCCGTAGTACCCAATGGCCTAGATAAGCGTTCCTTGGTGTATCTAGTCTCCTGCACAAGAAATTCAAGTCTGCAACCAAAAATTCCTTGAGAAATATAGTCCCGTTGAACGGGGCAATATTTAGCCATCTCTCCATGACTGCAAACAGGATACATCGTCTTTTCTGTTGCTTTTCTGCTGCTTCTCTGCCTAACTCTTTTAAATTCCATCCCATCTCCCCGACTCCACCAAAGTAGAGAAAGTCTATCACATTCCTGCCAATCCCATTGCCAAAATGAAAACGAGCTCTACTAGGGCGTTTCATTATCTACGAATCCTTCCAACCTCTTCACACCAGGGACAATCATATCCTTAAATTTTACCTAATGTTTTTGTAGTAACAGGAAACACAGATTCAAATATTAACGTGTTTCGAATCATGTAGGGATTAAAAGGCAATTTTTGCTTCTTACGAGGGAACTAAATGTATCAAACAACTTTTAGATATAGACTTCTTGTACTAGAGCTAAATATATCGAAAACTAATTCACCCGATACCAATGGCTTACCTCCTTAGTATGAACTGGGGAATTATAGTGCAGCAACAGCACACCGTGACCGAACTTTTCATACCGCCTTTTTTGTATTTTCACCTAAACGGTGTACAAGTGTTATGTGATACTCCATAGCGACCTTTTGAAAAGCTTCGCCCTTAAAGCACCAAAGATTTCCGTTTACTCAAGCGATCATTGTGGAAGATTACAGTTTCATCTTCAGTTACAGTAGACGAGATCATGTTCGTGCTATTTATCATGACAGAACTTCAAGACACGTCAACACTCAGACGTATTTCTCTCTCCGAACGCGGCTTTGGAATCCACCGTGTACTTACTGCAGCCATATGTACAATATTTATATGCGGCGCATTTCGAAAGGTCCATCCTCGGTACTACATAATTTTTTGTCCATCGTCAAACAACAGTTGTTCTGTGATGGCTGAATGTTTATGTAGAGAGATCTCCCCGCTGTTCATCTTCTACGTTTCCACATTCGAACTTAAATTCAGTCAGTTTCTTTCTTTACAGTTGAATAACAGAGAATCTGCGACGCATATATTGTCTAACTCACTTTTAATTTGAAAGAACTTCAAGCCCTTTTCAACAATGAAGTCGATGACGCTTCAATATTCAATCGTCTACATTTTCATAAACGACAATCGAGCAGGTGATTTATTGAAGAGCTATTCAGATACTAATACAGCTATACAAAGATACGCAAACAGCGCAATCGTCGACATATGTATATTGTAGGTCTGAAGAACACATTGATAAATAAAATTAATAAATAATATCAATTAATTTAATAAATGGTAACGGCTTTTCGTTAACGATTTCTTGCATTCGCTATACACTACTTAATGCACATAAATTATCAGAACTACATAGTAGGTAACTGCCCTTATTTTGAAAAAAGTTGCAACATCGATCAGTACAGCAATGAAACATAAGTAACATACGCAAATGCTTCCCAAGTGTCAGACGATTTAATTAACTACAGTTACGAAGACATAACAGTCTCGTTTTGTTAAGACTTTAAAACACATAATTTAAACATTTGGATTCAATTTATTATTTACTAACATTTTAACACACGTTTTATGCTTCCATCAATTTACAATCAGCAAATCCAGGTCGCCTAGTTTCCAAGTTTTAGTACATTCCTTTGCGCCTACTCATAGCACACAATTTGTAAACTTAAATTTCAGGAAAGATCACACACAAGATACGTCAATCGATTTTATACAGAAAATATTTTATTACTATGTTGAAGGATATTCGCGATAGCTGCGATTTCTTACATATCCAGCAACTACTTCCATCCTGAACATGTTTGAAAGGAAACAGAACATAATTCACTACATCTGCATAAACATGTTATACGTGTGCCATTCATTTTATAAATTGAATCAACACTCGTAGTATCATTGAGCTCCAAATATTTATATAAGTTACCATTTTTAGTAGTTGTATCTAGCAGATTGACGAAGTTTTTCGTTGCATACGTTTCGTCACTGATTCGTTTGTTTATATTTAGAAAGGACCTGACAGAAAATCAAAATACTCCATAAACAAGGTACATTTCCCCAAAATAAATTAAATTCAAAATAAATCAAATTTCATCTGCATGTTTATATTGGTAAACAAGCAAGTTTTATGTCATTGCGGACGTCGATGATGTAAACGATGATAAATAGATTGACGTAATGTCAAGGAAGTAACGTAATAGAACGTTAAACATAAAAATTAAGATGGTCGAATTAAGCAATAAATAGTAATTGTATTGGTTCAGACTATTTCATCATAATAGATCATAGATACAATAATACAATTTGAGTAACATCCAATTCGATTCAAATTATTTCTGTGGACACTAAATTCGACAGACAATAGATCAAAATAAAAACTTGGTCATAAGTGGAATTAAAATTGGGACATTACTGAAAGCAACCTGCACATGCATTAATCGCTTTCTGCTTTTTCTTTTTGAACAATGAAATATTTTCGTACTAAAATTAGGCACGTTATCATTTTCAAATAAAATATCCAACGATATTCCCAATAGCAGTCTAGATGCTTTCTACATTCAACAGTTCCCAAGATATAAGTAAACAATCACTTTGGTAATTTACTGGACAATTTACTGACTCACATCACTGATTAAGAGACAACTTTGTATGTAGGTAAGTAGTCCGCCCAAGCACTGAAGAAAATTAAAGCTACGATTCTAACTATTGATTTAGCTATTGTGAAGGGGACTTTTACGAAAGATAGCACAGTACTTTCAATCGCCCTAGTATCAAGTTTTGCCTGGTTTAAAAGACATGAAAGTTAACGTTGATATTACACGAAGGTTGTCCTTTTAATCTTGGATACAGCCATAAAAATCTAATAATAGATCAACTGAACGTGCTTTTCTGCAAAGTATGCTCCATAAAGATTGATACGCTTTTGGATTTGCTCCAATCAAATATTCGAGCAGTTATTCCAATGTGCAGTTGGGGCATCTAAAATTGCCATTTCGAAAACATCGACAACGGTTGAAACTGTTGACCATGCCGTCCATCGTTGGTTCTTGGAAACCTAGAATATGACTGGGACTGCACGGAGGACGATCTACTAATCTCAATGTTCTACTTGTCCCAAAGCTCGGTAGTTTTTCGAGCTATATATGAACTTGCATTATCTTGATTGGGAATAATCAGTCATTCTGAGTTGCTTTTTCGGAGCACTACAGTTCCAATGAATTGCCAAGCACACTTATGCTATACCACTCGATATTATTGACAGAAGTTGCAATTACATATAATTCAATACACTATGTCAGAGGATAACTTTTGTTTAATTGTTCTTAGTTCGAAGTACCCATCGATCGACGTTTACTTTCGGGTTCATGATTTATCACCACACACGATGCTGTAAACTTTTTTTTAGTTTCCGTTGATGAATCGTCTCGCCAACAATACTAAAATATATAAGTATGCATATGTACACATTCAAGAATGCTATTTCTATATATGTATATGGCGTTTGTTACTGTCCGTAGTAACAACGCTTATTGTTAGTCGTCAAACGTAACGTGAATATTATTGTACGAGGTACTATTGTGTATTGCAAAACATTGAGAAACGTTTTGGTGAATACTTCTTGAGGGTAACTTACATAAGAGCGATATTATATAATTGTCCAGTATTAAAAGAAATTACCAAAATAGCTTTCTTAAATCAATTTAAAGAATTCCACTAACTTGAGTAGCATCAAGTAAATAATGTTATACCAAGAGAATTTTTATTTTTGTGTAATATACTTGACCAAGGATACTTATAGAATTAAGATAAAATCTGTTTTGATTGTAAAAGATTATGAATGACGTGAGAGAAAGCATCGTCTTGTCATTTAATGTCATGTATTAATGAAAGAAACCACACATTTAGATGCTTCAATCTCAATTAATACATGAAATGCGTATGTATATCAACCAGTGTTTCAAGTCAATTTTTGAAGATCTGTAGTTTCAAATTAGTCGTAGTTCCATCATTTAGAGACTTACTGGACTGCAGTTTCCTAATTTCGTCTTGGTTTTAGCCGAATGCTTAAAAATTTTCTTTAGTCCATTAACTAATACATCTAGATGTTACTCAGCATTACTTGCACTTTCCGGCTGGCAGGACTGTAGGTCACTGTAGGTACCAAATATGGGTACCTTAAACCGGTTTATAAATTTGAGTCCATGTTCAATTAATGTTAAATTTCCTTTTCTTATACTGAACTATTGTTATTTTATTTCAATAAACTACCTTGACAAATCGTCTAGCTACTGATACAAACTTCCGTATAAATATCGTTAACATCTTAAAGCAGAGTAATTCGATATTTCATTGAAATAAATATATACATTTCTATAATTATTTTTCAATCCCTTTCTTTGTTGCATTACGTATTACGTATTACGTTCCAATTTAAAACAATTAAACAGCAAGACTGCATACTAGTTTTGTATTAATTTTTACTTAAATATGCGTAATGCATTGCATTTTATTAGCAATTAATAGTTCTTATTTATTGTACACGGTTTATTGCTTACCACTTCAAAAATAGGTATTTATACAGTTTCTTGTTTTTTGCTTCTATTTTTCTAGAAGAGGTATAAATAAATTCAAAGTGTATGCATTACAAAAGTTGAAATATAATAGGTACCTACTTAAATGTTTACCGGATGAATTTTGAACTGAACTGGCTAAAGCTAGAAGCGGGAAAATGAGAGAGAGGGAGAGAATGAGAGAGAGGGAGAGAATGAGAAGAAAGTACGCAACCAAAAAAATCATTCCATAATCATATAACGATTGCAGGTGCGACTACCAAAAAAAAACCAATGAAATATCTTTGAAAACCCTTATTTGCAATTAAACTTTCTGTCAAAACGTCTAAATTATAAGAAATTGGCGTCTATCAATTACTAGTAATGGGTGTATCGAATGAAATTTTAATTCGGAAGGTGGAAACGATCATTCGATACCCCTGGCAACTGCACAAATCGTTTGTCAGAATTATTCCATTTTTCCTTGTATAGCAAAGAAATTGAAATATTCTTATTGATATTTAACGATATCGGGTTTTCTTGAGACAACAAAAAATCGCCCTTTGTATTTTAGTTAGTTTACTTGTTTCTACACCTCTTTCTTACTTATTTTTGTACCAGAGAATATTGTATAGTATATATATGGACGCACATGCATAGGTATTTACGGCAATGTACATTGGGTCAAATAAATCTCCATACCCTCAATAAGATTTTCAATTTACACTTTTAATTCAACTGTAATTATTTTTTTTTTTTGAAAACAATTATTACATAGGGTATTTAGGAAGTCCATATGCACATGATTTGCACAAAAGTAACTTTTCATTCTACTAATTACACATAAAAAATATATATATATATATAGAAGTAGGTATTACAAGCAAATACAAGTTACTAAGAAAATTGGTTCACTTTATTCATTAATTATAATCTACTTGTATGGAAAGCTTTTATGCCTGTTTACTATATATATATATATATATATATATATATATATATATATATATATTATTTGTAATTATTAGAATAAAAAGTTACTTTTGTACTAATCATGTGCGTATGGACTTCCTAAGTGACATTTTAATACATCTTTCTCAAAAATATTACATTAACTAAATGAAAATCGTAAATTGTGTGTTTTATATATGGGTGGATGTAACTAATTGCGCACAGACTTGAACTGTATAACTGATTTATTAATATATTAGAACAAATTGAAAAATATCACAATGACAACGACGCTGCTGTGTGTGTTTCTGGGGTTCCCATGGAGAGTACATATGTATATAACATCATTCCTTTTGTGAAATATAGGTCAAGCCTCGAAGGGGGTCTTCTATTTCGGGTGGAGCGCCTCGTAGTAGGAGTTGTAGGTTGGGGCTCGTCCACTCTTGAAGTATTTATAACAGACCCATGCCAAGTATTAAGGTCATTAACTGTCTTTATGTCCGAAGTGGAAACTTCCGTTTGATTTGAACTTGGTTCTTCATGAGTAATAGCTGGATTAACCCCGATTCCGGATACAGGCCCTGAACCGTAGGTATGATACCCTTGTATGATAAAAGTTGATCGACGTGTTTGTTTTGCACGCGTCCACCAACCAACACATTGTAATGTAAGCGCCCTGTGCCAACAACCGCTCGCAATTCCCACTTAGTATCAGTGTTGCTATTACTCCTTGTTTGAACTTGGTCATTGACATTGAAGTGTCTAACATTCTCTTGCGGTAGTGCTCTCTCCTCCTGGCATTCGATACTTATATATCTTCTCACCAAGTCAAGTCTGGTTCTTATGATCCGATTAAACATTAATTCCGCTGGACTGACATTAGTAGTTATATTCGATGTTCTTCTGTATTCCATCAAGGATCTAGTCAAACACAAACATTTTAGATTTCCAGATTCTGGTAATTGGGAACATAAGCTTCTTTTAATTGTTTGGATATACCGTTCAGCTTGTGCGTTCGTAGGTGGATGGGAAGGAGCTGTAAGTTTGTGGAGTATACCATTAGTTCTCAAAAATTGACTGAACTCGTATGATTTGAAATTATTGCCATTGTCCGATACTACAGTATGTGGAAGGCCGAAACGAGCAAAGATTTCTTTCGTAATTCCTATAGTTGCTGAAGTCGTAATCGAATTTGTTGGAATAGGTTCAACCCACTTTGTGTAGGAATCAACCAACACAAATATGTATGTTCCATAAAATGAACCAGCATAGTCGATATGTACACGTTGCCATGGCATCGTAGCGTATTCCCATGGATGTACTTCCACTTTACTAGGGTTATTTCTTGTTTTAGAGCATCGTATACATTTCTGACTCACTTTATCAATATCTTTGTCGATTCCGGGCCACCAAACATAGCTCCGGGCCAGTGCTTTCATTTTCACCACTCCCGTATGTGTACTATGTAATTCAGTTAAAATAGCGTTGTATAAACTTTTTGGAATAGCTACTCTAATTCCCTTATCAAACATCCGTCTTGTATAGAAAAATCGAGTCGATCATACCTGGACGGCAATCCAGATCCACTTTCTACTGTCATATAAATTTCTCGCAGTGTTGAATCTCTAACTGTCTCTCTATTAATATCGCGTCTGGTTACTGGTAAGTTTTCGATCTGACTAATTTGGAATAACTCTATGCTGCCATGATTATTTGGTGTTACAGGTAGGGGTAGGCGTGATAAATATCTGTATTTGCGTGTAATTGCGTTTTCCTATGCTTGATATCGTAATTGAATTCAGACATATAATTAGTATAATGTAATAATATTACCGCCGATGTAGGTGGTAGATTCTTATGGGGATGAAAAATTCTCATCAAAGGTTGATTGTTTGTAATTAAGGTAAATTTCCGTCCATAACAATACGAAAACTATTTCTTCAAACCCCATACAATTGCTGTAGCTTCTCTATCAAATTGACTAGGTTTGTTCAGCCTTCGCCAATGATCGAGAAGCGAAAGCTATTGCCCGCTCGATTCCCTCAGGAAGAATGTGTGAGATAACTACTCCTCTTCCTGTAGGTGATGTGTCAGTTACCAAGGTTAGAGGCAGTTTGTCGTCAAATGGTATAAGGACTTTTGTACTTGTATTGTCGGATTTTAGGTTCTTGAATGATTTTTCGCATTCTTTTGTCCACTTAAACGGAGTATTTTTTTGTAACAACCTATAACGTGGATGTAATTTCATCGACAAGTTGGGTATAAATCGTTGATTCACCAATCCCAGAAATGTTCTCAATTGTGAAACATCGTGAGGTCTTCTACTTTCTAATATGGCCGTTACCATTTTCGTCAATTTTGTGTCCTAGGTATGTAATACTTCCCTTGAAAATTTTACATTTCTTCTTGTTGAGATGTAAATCATGTTTTCGCAATCGTTCGAGTACTTCCTGCAGTCTTGTAAATAATTCTTCAGGCGTTCTTCCCTGTACTGCTATATCATCAAAGAAACAAACAACGCCTTCAAGATCCTGTAATATTTGGTCCATCAATCGTTGCCAGGCACTTGGTGCTCTTTTCACTCCGAACATGAGTCGCTTTACTTTAAAAACTCCCTTATGTCTTGATATCTTGGCATCTTGGCATTTGAATCGTCAATTTTCATGTGTAAGTATGCATTTGATATATTTAAGTTCCAGAAATATCTTCCACCACTCATTTTGTTGAGTATGTTTTCAATTCTTGGTATTGGATAGCAATGATCTTCAATAACCTTATTAATAGTAGTATTGTATGCTATACATAAGCGAATTGTACCATCTTTTTTCATTATGGGTACCACTGGTGTTCTCCATGACGAATGTGCTGTTTGTTCAACACCTATATTCAGTAATATTGCTATTTCATCTTCTATTTGGTTTGTATTGCTTGTATTCCTGTAATAAATTTCCTAATTTTTCTTCGTAATTGTAAGGCAAAGCTTCTACTTGATGCGTCCCTTGGCAGTCGATGTTGATTAAATTCAGCCAATCTCTTCCGAAAATCGCATCAACATTTCCGTTTATGACAAATAGGTTGCCGTTTACAGATTGTTCCTTGTAATTTATTGGAATGTTCGCTGCGCCTATCGGATGTATAATTTCGCCAGTGTGTTTTCAATTTTACTGATGTTTGTTCTAGTTGTATTTTCGGACATATTTTCTTAAATTGTGACAAAGGCATTGTAGAAACTGCCGCACCCGCATCTAATTCGGTTTTGCAATTCGAATGATTTACTTTTAATGATAAAATGATTTTTTCTGTATTTATGGAATTAATATCCGCTATATTTAATTTATATATCAGAAATAATTCGTTTTCATCAGAATTTGAATTGCTTCGATTTGTTTTTGAGCGCGTACGTTATTGTCGCCCTTTAAACATACGGTCTGTATGTGTCCCATTTTATTACATTTTCTGCACGTCAACTTCTTAGCGTAACATTCGTTTGCTTTGTGATTAATTTTTCCGCATCGGAAACATTTTCCCCACAATTTTTTTATCTTATTTTCTGTACGTACTTGATCTCCTTTTTTGTAACGTTGACTATTAGATTTAATTTCCTTAAAATTATTACGTAAGACATTAACCGCGAAACTGTTAACTTGCATTTGACTTGATTCCTTTTTTGATATTTCGACCGATTAAACAATGTGGACTATTTCCTCAAAACTCACTGTAGCGTTCTGTTGTAATAAACGTCCTCGAATATCGTTATTCCTAATTCTACGAATAAACTGTGCCCGTAAATGTATATCAAATGTGGTTACTTGCCAATTCGTAAATTTAAACTCGCAATTGATGGTCATCTTTTTTAATTTTGCTACATAGCCTTGTATGGATTCTCCTTTGACTTGTACACGCATATTAAATTTATGTTGCTCAGCGATTACACTCGCTTCCGGTGATAAATATTCTTTTAAATATTTCACTAATTGTTTCTAAGTTTTAGTGCTATGTAAATCAGGTGCTGTAAGTTTGATCAGAGTTTGATATACTTTCGGACTTAGGCATCCGATAAGAATTTGTACACAGAGTTTGTCCTTTTCTGCGGTCGAGTCATCCACTCCTCCTAATTTCAAATGATTGTCAAGTAAATATGTATCAAAACTTTCATTAGTTTTATCGTAAGGTTGTAAATTATCTTTCCCAATGTAAGTTGTGTCCTTATTTTGCCGTATAATTTCCGCTTGCGTGACGTGTATAGCGTTTAACGCATCCGCAATTTTATTTAATACTTCATTTAATTGCGCCATTTTCACAAATAAAAGGGAAATTATTTGAATTTACAATATCTAGCGTTGGCAAGTGTACAGCGCTAACAATGTAATTAATGCTATATAATATACTGTCACTAACCTAAACAACGTGTCTTCCTTCTAATGCTTCCTTTTTATTCTTCTCTCCCCATGGACCGTCTCATCGCGTTTTATCTATGGGTGGATGTAGCTAATTGCACACAGACTTCAATTGTATAACTTTTATTTTAATATATTAGAACAGACTGAAAAATATGACAATGACAACGACGCTGTTGTCTGTGTTTCTGGGGTTCCCATGAAGAGTACATATATAACAGAGTGTATGAGAATTTATTTGACCCAATGTATGTATCTATGATTGGCCAAATGATAAGGGATTTTCTCCAATTACGGAAAATTCAGAACAATGTGAGATATGTTAAAAAATTTAAGATCAGTTCTAACTCTGGACCAACTACAAAAATATATTATGCCCAGATGGAATCGACATTTAGGTGAGGCCTATGCTTTTGATGGTATAAAAACGCTAATAACGTTGTGTCAGAACAGAATTCTTCGAAATATGGAGGGTGTCTAGTAGATATGAATGTAAAGACCTGTTTAGAACATTTAATATATTATAGGTACCGTCTTTATACGTATGTATACAACATTAGTATTTATATTTTTAAAACGTAAAACGATTATTGTTTGAACAAGCAATTTTATAATATTGAAACACGCCGCGCTAACGATTTCCATACTCCTTTTACGAAGTTGGAAGCTAAATCACCTAATATACATACTTGGCCCAATTTGTTTTAATAACTTGCCTACTTGTGTAAACCAGTCTCGGTTTGAAAATACTTTTAAAGTAGGGCTTAAGACATTTTTATTAGACAAATATTATTATTCTGTGCATGATTCTATTACTGTGTAATTTTTATTTTTTTCCGATGTATTCCTTTAGTTATAATTAACGTGACATATACTACTGTTACCTTAACAGAAATATATTATTATTAATATTACTATTATCATTATTTTTATTAACATATTTATTCTAGCGATATTTCATTTCCTTTATTGCTTAAGCAAAATGGACTCATTCTCACCAGTAATTTTTACAGTCGCCAGTAAAAGCACAGCTGAACAAAAGAAAACTTTGTGTTTGGTGCCTGGAACGTTTTAACTGATTTTGACTGCATTTAGTGTACTGATTCCAAATATAGACGCCGTCGCCTTCCATGAGCTACATTTCTTCAGATACAGCACCACTAACTTAGAAACACGATATTTGCATACACGTACGTCGGTGTTTCGAGCTGCTGACTAGCCCCATAAAATACTCGATCTTCAGTTAATATTCTCCCAAAGTTGTATTACCAAATTCGTCAAATTCCTAGCATTCCCGCATATAAAACGAGCGCTGATGAAACAGTTTGTGAAGGCTCCTGATCATGATGACCGCGCTTTAGGTACATAGGACGAATAACGAAAGAAAACTTCATGATGGAATTTTTGACGGTCTCCAAATAAGGTAATTTGTAAGTGATCCTATATCGTATATTCAATAGTAGCACCCACGTAAAGTGCGTGAACGTCATTTGTCAGACACTTTTTAGGTAATCATAAAACCAAAAACTATGTTGAGCTACTATACTTCATGCTCAATAACTTGAAAAACTTGGAATGTGAGCATAAATGACAATTGCTTACACAACCACTTGAACCGTTTTCGTGAAAGTTTGGATGACACCAGCGAAGAGCAAGATGAAGCATTTCACAGCTGTCCCAAAAGAATGCATACACACGTAATGGGAGATTACTGTCGGAGTTTGGAAGGAGGCTGTTCCAACAGAGTTGATTCAAAAATGTCCAGCTAAAGAAGCTTCCGAGTGGTCAACTTACTTTGCGCCTAATTTCGCTTTAATCTTCTGAAGTGTTATTGGAGTGTGACGTATTGTGCAATTATGTGTTTTTTCAATACCTCATGTTTGTATTTCTGGGCCATAATCCATATTCAGAATGGAGTAACCTAGATCACCCGATTGTCATATCTAAAAAAATAGAGCTACTAAATTAAAACTAGTATCATATTTGAACTCAGTACATATAGACAATATCAGCTAAAAATATACCCGTACCAAAACCTCTGTTGGGCACTGCAATCGTTCGCTTTCAGATTTCCAATGAAAATATTGTTCGATATGCCCATCACTAATCACTATCAGACTGGAATCACTTTAACCTAGGTGTGATAATATTCCACAATTATCTCCAAATTTCTACACAGAATAGTATATATTTAAAAGCTTGATCTGGAAGTATAACTGATATAAAACTTGAATACGGCGAATTTCGCAAATCCGACGTTTTGAATAATTTAAATATTTGCGACAGCTTTTTAGTATTCCTATTCAAATTTGCATTACAGAACTCATTTAGAATTCCTTTCAAGTTTCTAATGAATACTAAATGTGATGTTACATTAATTATTTCCTTTTAATTACTTTTTTCGTGAATGCAGGTGGAGAAAGTGGGGGTAATTTAATCTTATCACTAGAAAATAGTCCTTTTTATTAGACAAGTTATGTGTGTTTTACCCCACTTTTTTTGCTAGCGGTAAATAGAGTCATGTAATTTTAAACACCGAGTAGCAATCTTAATAAAATACAAACCAACGAAATATCGTTTAAGATATGATTTATTAGCTGGATACAAAAACAATCACCCAAGACCCTGTTCAATCTGTATCGATGAAAGATTACACGGGTTGTAACGATTAACTTAAAGTATAAGCCTTAGGTTTTCTATTCAATCGTAATGAAGCCTTTAGTTTTCATTGTTCTAACCCACATCCGTCTTAATGTATCTATTGGTATAAATCAACCGAATAATGCTTTCATTGGAAGTGAACATGATGCGGGTTAATAACGTTTAGCTACGCTTGCTTTATCCAAACATTTAATTCGATAAAGGTAAAGTATTTCAAATAGCCGGAAACTTGAGAGTAGTTACAATTTTATTTTAATTTAGGCGCTGCTTGAGTATACAATTTTCTTCCATAAAAATGAAGAAATATTGTAGCGCATATACATACATACCTAGGTAAAAAACATCTTCAAAGGCACAGGATATACAGCTGTGTGCGAAATAATAGCAGTGCATACAAAAATACCGAATCTAGCTATTCAAATGCATCCAAGATGAAAGTCATCTATATAACACAGGACGAATTGACGTAAAGAAGTGTTCTTCACGAAGTTTACTCTAATATCCGGGAAAGTATCTTTTTTCTTGGCGCGGTAGATTTTAGCTACTGTGCCAAATAATAGCAGTGTTGTGTGAAAAATCGGATAAATTGCATATACAGCTGAGTTTTATTGATAGTATTAAATTAGTGGTGTATTTTATTTAGTTTTGTGTGATAACATGGGTCGAATGAAGCATTGCTCACCTGAAAAGCGTGAATTAATTCAAAAATTAATAAAATCAGGGGAATCCTACAAATTCATCCAAGACACGCTAAAATGATCAGCGAAAATGATTTGTAATGCAATAGAATATCGAGCAAAACCTGAACGAAGAGGAAGAAACAGAAAGACGTCTAACAGAGATGATCGGCGCATTAAAAGATTTGTTAAATCACACCCTTTTACAACTTCTACGCAAATAAAGCAATCTTTAAATCTTCCAATTCACACTTCCACTATTCGAAAACGTTTGATAAACAATAACTTGATTGCTAGAAGTCCAAGAAAAGTGCCTTTGCTGATGAAGCGACATGTTCAACAAAGTTTGCGTTTTGGTAGGGAACATTTAAATCGGCCAGCTACTAGATGGCGAAATATCTTGTGGTCAGATGAGAGTAAGGGTGTATTATTAGGCTCGAAAGTATTAAGGCGGTATGTAAGAAGACCTGTAGGAACGGAATACAATCCATATTACACAATAAAGACTGTCAAACATGGAGGATCCTCTATTATGGTATGGGCATTTTTTCATACTATGGTATTGGTCCAATCTTCTGGATACAGGAGACAATGGACCAATTTGTCTATCTAAATATCCTTCAAACAATCATGCTGCCCTATTCTGAGGAAGAGATGCCCCTTCACTGGGTATACATGCATGACAATGACCCGAAACATGCAAGTCGTAGGGTTAAGGACTGGTTACGGGAGGCGTCTGTTAAGGTTCTGGCGTGGCCTGCTCAATCACCAGACCTTAACCCTATACAAAATCTGTGGACAGACGTAAAGCAGGCAGTTTTTGCAGCAGCGCCCACATCGAAACAAGAATTATGGAAAGTAATTGAAAAAACATGGCGCTCTATTCCAAATGTGCGATGTCAAGTATTGGTTGATTCTATGCCACGAGGATGCGAAGCAGTCATCGCAAATAAAGGTTATACGACAAAATACTAAAAAGTCTATAATGTTATTACATATTTCTTTACATTTTATATTTTCTTTATAATACTGCTATTTTTTGCACACTTGCAATATATGTTTTGGATTATAATTTCTAAAGTTATTATTATTTTGCTGTGCAACGAAGATGCCGATTATATTTTACATTATAAATTAACTATAACTACATATATAGAGTTTATAATGTGTTGTGGTTTCCCTTTGGACTTTTTCGACGCACTGCTATTTTTCCGCACACAGCTGTATATTCTGCTGTGTTCACAAAATTCATTTAGGTATATGCCATGTGCAAATATCTGGGATATTGAATTTCGATGTCAACGTGTTTTGCTTTAGACTTTGCATTAAAATTGAGTAAATATTATGATTTGTCGCCTTGTTTGATACATACATACATTGTATAAGCTATCGTTGCGAATTTCGATTTATATGTGGTTTTCATGACGAATTTGAAACATCAATTTACATATGTAATTATACAATAAAGCCTCTCTAAAGCGGACACTATTTGTTTCTAATTTTCGTTTTCATTTTTTGTCATTCCGAATGTGTTTAAATCTTCTTATGCAACACGAAATTGTTGTAATTCACTACCATTTTTAGTGGGTCACCATATGATTTTACTGTAGATTGTAATCATCCAAATACAAAATCTTTTGGCACGTAAGATCTTCCCTTCAACCTCACCACTAACCTTTGTATCGTTTACTTCAATTTTTTTCCAGATGCACTATTACTTCGGCTAATGCTATTGAACACCTCGAAGACTTTTTATAGCCACTGCGAAGTGCCTTTTAAGTCGTTAAATGTTGCACAAACCATCGGGATTCCAGCTAAATTCTCATGCAAAATCGAATGTACTGCAGTCCTCGATAGGGTCGATGTTTTTCTGGAATAACGACCGATTTTGATCGACCTCCACGCAACGAGATTCTGAAAACCAATGGTACACAGTCGTTTCTGAGGGAGCTTCGTTACCTAAAGTTGAGCGAAACGGTTTTATACATTGTTATTGAGGTAGGCCTTTAGTGAAATCATAAAATATCATCCAAGGAAAACCTTCACGTGCAATTTCCATTCTTTCACAAAATTGCTTTTTTAAACGTTAACTGTATACAAACTACTCGACCAATTTCTAACCTGTCACTGTTTGCACAATACCAGGTCTAGTAGTATGAAACCGGAATTTCCCTATAGATGGTGCCAGCGTTCAGTTTAATCACCATAACACCCCTGTTACATAGCCATCGTCTTCTTCTAACAGCTGACGAAGAGTGTCAACAAACATTAACCCACGTTCCGTACACTAGTATATTTTTTATAACCTCAAACATGTAAAGTTTCGAGCCTAATAACTACGATTTGCGGACAGCATTAATTTTTTGTTACCATTTAAAGAAAACTGCTGCAGAGCCGCATAGAATGCTTGTCGAAGCATACGGTGAACATGCTCTCGGTAAAACACAGTGCTTCGAGTGGTTCAAAAGATTTGAAAGTGGTGATTTTGAGGTTAGTAACAAAGAACGTGGAAAACCACCAAAAAGTTTGAAGACAAAGAGTTACAAGCCTTATTGGATGAAGACGATACTCAAGCTCAACAAGAACTCGCGGATCAATTAAATGTATCGCAGAAAGCTATCTGCAATCGTTTAAAAGCTATGGGAAAAATTCAAAAAGTGGGAAAATGGGTTCCGCATGAATTGAACGAAAGACAGCAAGAAAACCGAAGAACCAGCTGTGAAATGCTGCTTAACCGGTTCAATAGAAAATCATTTCTCTATCGAATCGTGACAGGTGATGAAAAATGGATTTGTTTTGAAAATCCTAAGCGTCGTAGATCATGGCTGAATCCAACCGAACCTTCGACATCAACTGCAAGACCAAATCGCTTTGGAAAGAGGACGATGCTAGTGGTAGACATGAGAGGTGATTATATTGAGGGAATTGAACTGTTTTTATATTTTACTTTGTATCTTGTTTGTTTATTTTTTTATTATTATTCGTTTTCGTATTATTTCATTCTACCATAACACGATCCAAATCGATGCTGATTCTGGCAGCACGGATCAGTGTTAGTGTATGAACAGTTTTATAGGAATCCCAAAAATAACACAGCCCAGCAAAAAAATTGCTGCATTAAAGAAAGCTGATTTTAAATATTTATTTCATTCTGAAAAAAATTAACTATTACACAAATGGATGGATGATATGTGTTGATCTAAAAATGGTAAATTTCCTTTTTGGACAGCAATGTGGATATACAAAATATTCTTGTTTTTTGTGTCTTTGGAACAGCTTAGCAAACGATCATAAATTGGATAAGAAGAAGTTGGCTTAACAGAGACGCTCTAGTAGAGATAGAAGCCAATGTTATTAATGAAGCATTAGTAGAACGATACAAGATAATTTTACTTCTCTTGATTAATGTTCACTAGGGCTCTTGAAATAATTTGTGAAAGCTTTAAATCAAAATGGTCTTTGTTTCCAATACTTAGCAGATCAATTCACTGCAATCAGTAACAAAAAAAAAACCAGGAATATTTGATGGATCTCAGATATGGCAACTTATAGAAGACCCACACTTCACAGAATCAATGCGTGGTCTTCTTTTATTAAAGTTATACAAAAGTTTCTTGGTAATTATAAGTCTGCAAAATTACGAACAAATAGTGGAAGATATGTTTAACAACTTTCAAATTTTGTGTTGCCATATGAGCACTAAGATCCATTACCTCCACAGTCATTTAGAGAGATTTCCTGCAGATCTTGGCGACTTTAGTGGGGAGCAGGGCGAACAATTCCACCAAGATATCAGAATAATGGAAGGAAGATACCCGGGCAGGTGGGACACAAACATGATGGCTGATTACTGCTGGAGTACTAAAAGAGACAAACCCTTTCACACATACGCAAGAAAGGTCTCAAAACGAAGTTTTTAAGTTAGTTACCAACTACTGTAAATATTTATTTTAGGTACGAGCATTTGTCAATATTTGTTTTATAGAGTAAAGTTATTTTATTTTCTATTTGTGCGTTTTTTATAGGTTGTATTGGAGCCAATATTTATATGCAGGAATAAGACTAGCTAAATACAAATGCGTGCTCACATCTTTTGAAGATGAGTTGATAGAGAACATCTGATAGTATTTTTGGATTCACTGCACCAAAATTAGTTAATAACAGTTAAGCAAAGTCGAGCAGCAAAATATGTGTTAACCAGTGTAATCGAAAACGCTTCGAAGGATCGACAAAATTTTCCTTAACTACACGAAAATTAGAGCAATATTGCAATAACCTTGAAACTACATAATGAATAGACATGTAAGAATATATAAAAAATAACCCACAACTTAAAGACTGTGGTATTTTCTCAATCGTAGCATGCCTATCTGAAAATAAAAAGACTGTCAACTTTGAATAGAGCGCATTGCACGAGCAGTCCTTAGTTTACTAGAACCAAGACACGATGGTGAAACTAAATTCAATTTAGATTGGATTGATTATCTTACTATTGATACTATTTACGAAAAGGAGACGTAATGACATAGGTGTTGTTGTTAATATAAGGGCAGCCAGAACTGGTAAAGCAGATAGGGTTTGGTTCCTTAGAGAAGAGCACATTACGTCATGAAAATATGCACGAAATGTGACGTTTCATTGACTTTCGTTGGTCGGTTGCCATGGTAACGTATACAGAACACCAAATTTGGTTCATTGCGCCGCTGACGTAATGTACTCTTCTCTAAGGAAACAAACCCTACATCCGGCACCTGTCACAAGTGAAAAAAATTGTTCCTTGTTCTGTAGTGGCAGGGCAGCCCTATACCTTTCAGCAAGATAATGCTATAAGCTTCCATTGTGGATCTTGTTATTGTGAAATCTATGGCGTAAGACCTCATAATGATAACTTGCATGTCTGAATGTACAAAGTGAAGTTAAAGTTAAATAGAATGAGGAGTATACGATTTCAGTTACGCAGTTTAGTGCCACTAACCTTGACTAACCAATCAGTGGCGATTACAGTCACATAGTACAAAACAATATAATAACCGCGAGGAACGGCATCAAGCACTGAAATATAGTTGTTTTGAACTTCAACTTGACCACACAAAGAAGTTGTAAGACGCGGACCAATCTCGTCTTTATGGAATGATATAGAACAGTGAATAAGGAAAAAAAGTTTACTAAAGTTCGAGAACTTTGTGTTAGGTATTGTGACTGTGTGAGTATGTAAAATATTCACTTCTAAATACATGTTGAGTAAATAACAATATACTTACATTATCCCCTGTCATCGTCATTCTGCCCGCGGTAACGATCTCAAAACCATGCTGTTCTGTTTTATATTGGTGACGTTCATGTTGTGCGAAATGTATGATGATGATGATAATAATAGAAATAATAATAATAATAAATTATATTTAAAGCTAAACCCTGAAACTGAAAATAACAAATGTAGATGAGTCGTTTATGAAATATAGGTATATACATATAGAATGTCTTAACTGGTTAAATTTGATACAGTTCTTAGGTTTCTCTTAAACTATCGTCAAAAGTTATGGCGTTATACTAAAAGGCATTGCAATGCATTGTATTTCGTTACGTTTAAATAATAAACATGTATGTGTATACATCTTGCTTACCTAGACAAATAGGCCAGGTCACTGATTCCAGTCAATTACTCAACGTCATTCCAGTGGACCAAATTGAATAAATTATGTACGCGATCGGCTTTTTCGGTTACTACACGACAAGACACAGCATTCTACCTGATCGACATTGCTATTTACAGCAATAATTTATGCTATCAAGTATCGGTCCTCACTTGTACTCTTTATTTTAACATCACAAACCATTAATGTTATGTGGTAATGGTATATCTCGAAGAGAGCGCTGTGTAAAAAATACCCTGTAAATATTTGGATTTTGTCCTTTAAAGTATCTAAAGTTTAAATCACAGGAAGTATCTTATTAGCATACACCTACTACTTAAAGATGAAGTGAAATAGTCATCTGCGGGTATTGATCAACTGACTTAAAATACTCCGTCGAAATTAGCACCAAAGTTGTTTGAACAGCGTAGGCTCAGACTGCGGTTGGAATTTACCTTTCCTGATTAGTTTCTAAACGTGAAGTTCAGAATTAACATAGGATTTCGAGATAATACTCGGGTAAAGTTACGAAGTGAGAAACGAGTTGCTCCCTTCTCAACTTCTGAGATGATAATATGGCGAAAGTAATTTATCAAATTCTGTGACTTCGCGCTAAATCTTATTATAAACTATCGAACTAGGAAAACGTTTCATGTCATAAAAATGTACAGCGCTGTGCAATATTGGACTCTAAACATCACGAATACTTTGTGCCGATGTAAACTAATGTTCGACAATATTTTTGTAAGTTGAACATGTTTACATCAGAATTGTACTGTGTTGAAATCATTACAGTTTTATTCAGAGATAAGAAGAGTGCTCTTTCTTTGAACAATTCGATAAACTGATTCCTGAGGAAGTGCTAAAGAACACCAGCGAAAAGCACGTCAATTTTCAGAAGCATAATACAGGGTTGGCCATGAGTAATTTTATAATTTACAAAGTAAATGCACAATTCGTTTATTTTCTCTTTATGATTATTGACTTTCCATAAAATGATGTTCATTCAATGGAAGTATTGTGTGCGAAAGAACACATCAGTTCAATAACCCTCCTTTCGCAAACAAGAATTTTATGAACGAGATTTTTAATTACAGCTGACAACTTTTTCATTGTGATGTTCAAAGAGCACTTTAACTCAAAAATTGTTTGCAACTATCCCTTTTTCTAACATTTTCCTTGGCAACTGTATACGGGCTCTAACAGGATGGACACTTACGAGAGCACCATCTTACTTTAACCATATATCAAATGCACATTCCACTTCTAGACGCACAAAGTTTTCCAACATTTGTCAGTCACTTGTAGCTATATTTTCACTTGCATCCCCAAAAGTGTAAGGCGGTAACACTGTAACACAGAGGCAGTTTCAAAGGGTACAACTGACGTTGATGAATGACTCATGGATTTTCAGTGCCCCAACATTTGGTATTCTGATTATTCACAAATTCATTGAGCTGAAAATAATAACATTTTGAATAGAGTCGCTGTCACCTGAATACAGGCAGTATAATCAGTCCCAAAATTCAACCTTGAGTTTGTTAACCCGAAGTAATTGTTCTCTATTAAAATTTTCTCGTTTTCTGTTTTAGACCTAAGGCTACCGAATTTCCTTGGCTTTCTCAACTTTCTAACGCACTTCCCTCTATTTAAAATCCGCTACCAGTGCCTCTAAACATTATTCCCATGATCATTCTCAATTTCTGGTCTACATTATTTGCATAGTTTGCGCCTGTCTTTTTCATTCTTCGATCTGTCTATATGTAACTACCTTGTTGGCTCTGATAGGTTAGGGAAAGAATGCTTTCTTTCTTTTCTCTCGTAATACGTGTGTTTCTTTCACATATTCCAGGCATTTGTCTTTATAGGTTTTGCTCGCAATTCAGCTTCCTTTTAATATATAATATTTCGAGAAAAGTTACTAACGGCAAGTATGAACATCTAGCACAATTTGTATCTACCTAAACATGTCTTTTTACCACGAAATGTCCAGCTTAGTATACGTGAATGCACCCTAAGGAAGTCAATTTACAATTAATAAGAAAATTAGTGACCGGATAGTTATATAAAACTGTCAGTTTTGCAAACTCTCGCAGAGTAACTTATGAATGCAACGAGAAGTTTAAACACGCACAAGCGCTTTGATGAGCGCCACCCCCTTCTTGGGAAGCAGTTACCTACGCAGTTGATTTAAATCTTAAAATAGGCTTTCAAAGCTATCCTAAGCAAATCGCCAAAGAATTACCTATTGGTGCAATCACCCTTAAATAGCTTACAATTTAATTAGACGACGTACACGACCATTAATCGTCTGAGAACAGGAGTAGAACGGGTGAAATCAATGTAATAAAGTGGAGTTACAGAAATGATGGCAACTCCCAGTGCAATTAGGGTGTTATAAATATATGAATTACTTACATTTATGCTCAAACTTTCCCCAAACTTAAAACTTCAAGAAATTATGGTATCACACTATGGGTTCAAAAAGATCCTTCAGGACACGGAAAAGTAAAGTGGGACTAGACTCGTGTCTTGCTTTACTTAGCACTTTTCTTAACATCCGTACTTCCTCTAAAGCTGCAATTACTCTGCTAATCTTATCAATGGTTTGCTATTTTTCTTTTTCCTCTGTCATACTTCCAGTGATTGTAATTCCCGCTTCTTGAACAATTTCGAAGTAGCATATATGCCCAACTTAACACCATTTGGTCTTCGTTTTCGTTTCTTCGTACAATCATACACTTAGGTTTGGTGATAGGTTCTTGATACCGGATGTAGTAAAAGTTCTTACTAGCTAAATAGCAAACTTTATATGAAACCATACTGATGGAGTAAGCTAACCTGAAGGGCGCAATAAGCTATTGGACCTTAAGTGTAATGGGATCAAACTGATATGGATATGGATAATAGTGATTAATTCACAGTCTGCACTTTATATTTTATTCTAACTCTCGTTGAGTACTCTCTGATTCTTTTCCCAACCTTTGGAGCAACACACCATCCACAGCGCGATGATTTTATTGATTAACTAATCTACTGGTACTGTTATAACTCTTTTGCAATCTTTTCTTCTACCCAAATCTGTCCAACGAAGGTGTTAGTTAAATTAATTGTGTTAATTATGGTAATTTAGTATACGCCGCAGTGATTGACAATTCAATAGAAACGAACTATTTGTTATAGATGATACTTCGTTGGAAATTGATTTTAATGACAAATGTAGACGTGTGGACTCTATTTTGAATATCGTTCATCTTAACTTGCAGACTGTTCACAACAAGCAACTGGGACTAGAAGTACTTTGAAGTGACATACGGCCTAATCTATTTCGTGTTACGGAATATTGGTTAGCGAGTGCTTGTTGCGATTATTTTGCTTTGGAGAATTACAATGTGGTCAATTATTCATGTAGAACAATGGTTCCCAAAAGATGATGCGCTGACCCCCAAGGGTCACCATTATGCTAGATTAACGTTGTAAAAGTGTAAAGAGAATCAATCAATGACCAATTGACAACGGGGACTGACATGTATGGCATGTATGCTTGGTCGCAAAATATAATTCACTAATTTGCTTTCTAAAATAAAATTGATTTGTGTTTATATACAACAACTTTGGAAGTTATTTTCCCCAATGCATGATGTCATTAATTGAGTATATCCATTACTAACACAGGTGGTAGTTAAACCTTAACTATCATCACATTCCGTTACCTTAACTGTTAAAGTAACGGAATGTCAAAGATGTGATTTTAATTTAAAGATAGGTTCAGGGATCACAGATGGTTTAATTTATTTACTTGGAGGTCTCCGACTGATTAACATTTGGGAAACACCGGTGTAGGACTAATTTGGGGGCGGTGATATTGCCATACTCGCTGATAAATGTCTTTAAATTTCCAGTAGAAATGTAGATGTACCGTGTATTGACAACGTATTTGAATACTTTGTCGCTCAATTCAGAGGTAATGAATCTGGTTGTTTTATACCGTACACTCGATGTCTGATGTTGACCATCGTTTAGTTTACTAGATGATGTTTTTCAATAAATTAGGCTCTAAGTGTGACATTTTGTCTTTTGTGGTGACTTCAATATTAATTTTGATTTGATCTAGTTTCTTGTCGATCTAATGACATAATTCGTTCTTACAATTTGCATTTTAGTGTTGAGGATCCAACTAGGTTCATTGCTTCCTCTAGTACATTAATTGATAACGTTGCAACTAATTATGACGCTCAGCACAATGAAGCTCAAGTTATAAAAGTAGAGTTAGCTGATCATTATGGGCAGTTAATAAACTTCTTCGATTTGAATACGTTTGATTCAACTTCTAACTCTCATTATAAATAGATGTTATAGTGATGCAAATATTCAGTGGTTTATTGTTCTCATGTCTGCTGAGTAGTGGAGTCATTTGTAAAATAATTAATTAACTGTGGACAATTGTTGCGGACACTTTTTCAACACTTTCTTACTTACTTTCTTACTTAATCCTTAAACCTTTTCTACCCCTGTCCTGGGGTATAAGGCGTGTGTGAAGCTGAGCCCCCGGGATTAATGTTGCATATTTCACTCCATCGCTTCCTATCCGCTACGGCTTGCTGAGCTTCTCCCCACGATACTGCCCTTCCGTCCAGTGCATCCATCACGTTCTCTATCCACGTCCGCCTGGGCCTTCCTCTCGATCTCTTCGTCCTCGTCCTGGCTTCAAATACCTGCTTAACCACTCTCTGTTCCGGCATCCTCCTCACATGTCCATACCATCTCAGCTGTGCTTTTTCAATATTCTCCTCCATTGGTCTGAGTTTCAGGTTATCTCTGAGTGTTATGTTTCTAATTCTGTCTCTTCTTGTTTTATTTACTATTTTTCTCACAAATCTCATTTCTGCAATTGTTATATTTCTTTTCTGTTTCTCAGTCATGGTCCATGTTTCCGCGCCGTATAAAAGTATTGGCATAGCCACTTTTTTGAATACTTGTACTCTAACCTCCTTCGGTATCTCTTCTTTTCCCAGAAATGTATTTTTATACAATTAAACAGTCTTTCTCCTGCTGTTGTTCTTTCTTTAATTTCGTCCTCTATCTTTCCGTCCTCTGATAATATTGAGCCTAGGTATTTAAATTTCTTTACTTGGTCTAGTATTTCTTCTCCTACTTTTATTGTGTGTTTTTGCGGATTCTTTCTCACTATCATTGTCTTAGTCTTCTCTATAGTGATATTCATGTTTATTTCCTCCAATGTTTCCTTGTAAGTCTGTATATTCATATTAAGTGTTTCTTCGTCCTTTGCAATTATAACTATATCATCCGCATAGCATATCTCCGATATTTTGATGTTTTTCATTTTCCAGTAGCCTATTTCATACGCCCTTATTCTTTTCATCTTTACTCTCTTCATTGCCTCATCTAACACCAGTGTAAAGAGCATCGGGCTCAGAATACATCCCTGCCTGAGACCTCTAGTTGTTGCAAACACATCTGATTTCCTCTGTTTTGTTCTTACATAATTTGTTGTTTCTTTGTATAAGTTTTGTATTCCTCTTATTATTAATTCCGGTATTTTCCTATTTCTTAGTGTCATCCATATGTCCTCTCTATTAACCTTGTCAAAAGCTTTTTGTAGGTCTATAAAGCATAAATGTACCTCTTTGTCTTCTTTTATTGCCTTTTCTCTTATTTGTCTCATTATAAATATTGCATCATTTACCCCTCTAGCCGGTCGAAATCCAAACTGTGTTTCCTCCAAAGTATGTTCCAGTTTATCTCTCATACGTTTTGCTAATATTCTAGTATATACCTTTGATACCGTGCTAGTTAGTGTTATCCCTCTGTAATTGCTACAGTCCTATGTGTCACCTCTTTTGTAAATAGGTGTTATTATACTTGTTGTCCAGTCCGTTGGTGCACTACCTAACAGTATCCTGTTCATCATCATCGTAAGTTCTTGTATGGCTACCTCTGGTAGTGTTTTTATCATATCTGCTGTAATTCCATCATGTCCCGGTGCCTTTCCCAGTTTTAACTCTGCTATCACTTCCCTTACTTCCTTAATACTTATCTCGTCTGTTTGTGTTATTTCTATTCCGTGCTCTAGTCCTACACTCAAATGTTGGTTTTCGGCGATTATGTCCTCTCCTTCTAAAAGATCTTTATAATATTCTCTCCATCTGCCCATAATTTTATCTTCTGCTTCTATGATATTTCCTTCTTTGTCCTTTATATTTAATATTGTTCCTGCTCTTTTCTGTCTCATGTTCCTAATTACACCGAAGAAAAGCGTCTGATTCTCTTTATAGGCGTTTTTCATTCGTTCTCCAAATTGTTGCCATGATCTTTTCTTTTCTTCCGCTATCACTCTTTTGGCGTCTTTCCTTCGTTGTTTATATTTCTCATAGTCTGTTTGATCCCTTGTTTGCAAATATTTTTTCCACTCTCTCTTTTTATCACTGACCGCTGCTTTTACTCTATCTGTCCACCAGTTTGTCTTTTTGACTTTTCTATTGACTATCCTTGATGCGCCGCAGGTGCTCTCGGCCGCAGTTAAAATGATATCTTTAAGTCTTCTCCAGCTTTCTTCTATTCCTAATTCCTCGTTATTGATATTCAGTGTTTCCTCACATTTCTTTTGATATTCCTCTCTTATTTCCTTCTGCCTTAGTTTATAGCATTTTATTTTAGAGTTTACAATCTTGTGTTTATTTTCTTTGACGTTTTCTTTTCCAAATGTTAGTAACATCTGTAACAAGAAGTGGTCACTGCCTATCTCTGGACCTCTTTTTACTTTAATATCCTTGACATTTCTCCAAATTTCCTTATGTATCAAGAAGTAGTCTATAATAGATGTTTCCTTTCTTAATAATACTTGTCTAGTTATTTTATGGATTTATTTTTCTCAAAGTGTGTGTTGCCAATCTTTAACTCATTTTCTAAACTTATTTCTATTATTCGTTCTCCATTATTATTTCTCACTCTCTCTACTTGTTTTCCCAGGCACCATTCTATTCCTTCATTCTCTCTTCCAACTCTTCCATTTAAGTCGCCCATTATTATTACCTTATTATTTGTGCTATCTATCTCTTCTTGTAGATCACTCTTTTATCAGTAGTGCTACTCCCGCTGCCACATTTTCTTCCTGTTTAACTCCGGACCAGTACATCCAATATCCATTAGGTAACCTTTTACACCCTTTCCCCTTTTTCTTTGTTTCCGTAATTCCTACGTAATGCAATTTTAGTTTTTCCAGTTCCTCCGTCAATTCATCTTCTTTCCCATTCATTCCTCTAACATTCCATGTTCCCAATCTAACAACTCCAGATAGTAATTGCTTCGTTTGCATTTTATGTTTGTGTGTATTTCTAGTTGTCTTGTTCATTTTTATATTTTCTTCTCTACATTTACTTATATTTTCCCCACTCATATCCTTTTCGTTCGCCCTATTCGTTATCATCGTTACTTTGGTATTTCTTGCTAGTTTTTTGTATCCTTTTTCAATTCTTGGTCTCTTGGTTTTTCCAATAATTGTTTCTCACAACTCCATTTCCATTCTTGGTTATCTACCCTCAACTTTCGGTACCCTATTTTTACTTTCTTCCCCTTCACTTTTTCTTCTTGTGCCGTTCTTCAAATTATTTTTGTACTTCTCTCTGTTCCTTGGTCATATCGTCATTTATAAAGATGTTTTGGTCTTTCACATTTCTCAATCTGTTTTTATTCCTCATAACCATTATTTTGTCAACACTTTCTGTTATGGCTTTAATACGTTTTCTTTGAAAAAAAACGAAAATTCGCGCCGTAGTCATGGATTTTTATAATACATTAAAATTAAATTTAATAAACTAGTTGGCGAATCGAAGAAAGTATATATAATGATAACTTGTTAAGAAATGGTAAGAACAGTGTGTGTCGAGCTGTGCCTGGCGAATAATTAATGGTAAAATCTCGGCTGATGACGCGGTGGAGGACATTGTCTTGGGGATTGACAATCTGGATATCTTGTGTGAAATGTTTGGTAAACAGTCGACAGTGTTAACAATATTACATCCTGGAAAACAATGTATTTGAATTCTTCCAGCACCAATGAAATTTTCAACATTATCTTGGCGATTTCTGGCAAATCATCATCAGGTATTAATGGTATCCTTTGTAGTGTGTTAAAGCATGAGGCTAATTTTATATCTGAAGCACTATCACTGTTGTTGAATAAATGTATTGTTGAGGGTACATTTCCTTCACCAAAAGAGTGGAGCGAGGGTGAAGGTGATGTGTCTAGGACTGGTAGTGAATATGCAGAGATTGTTTACAGCTGGTGTACAACTAATTGTCTAACGTTTAATGTTTATTGCAGTCAAACGATTCAGGGATCGTTTTCTATTAGTACCACTGAATCGTAGAGCGAATCCTGTGGTATCCAACACAAGATTCCTCGAATGTTATATAGATCACGTTTTGTGTTTCTGTTTCAAATCAAATGCTTTGAACTATCCCCTCTATAAGTTAAGGAACAGCGTTGGTAGGGAATCATTGCTAATGTCTTATTACGCACATATTTTGCCAAGGTGAGAATGGAATTATATTTTAGGACCATTGGTCTGAGTTCCAGCGATGTTTCAAATTACATAAAAGAACATTACGACCATATTTTCATTGGGATATTTGGAATCCTGTACGCCAAAGGTACTCTTTATTTGTGTGAGTGTACCGTCTATGCTAGGAAATACTGCACTACTTTTATGACTACTATTAAGAAAACTTATACCATCCGAAATTTTGACAAGTACTCCATGACAGCACATCTAACTATGGATGTATTGAAGTATATAATTAACTATCAGAAGCAACAAATAAATACATGTCTAGATATACTCTAACTTTAAAGAATTATTTGAGTGAAAACTGTTTTTATACTTTGCTGCATTTATAGAACAGTAATACTTGCCCTAGGAATTCTGATGAATGATCCATGGTATCAGTTTGAATAAATAAATAAATTTCTCTATTTGAGTTATTATTTTTGTAGTTACATACCCCTATTTTTAAAATTCCGACTGTTATCCCGTTTGAGCCTGCACTTCTATTATTGGCTAAAATTTCTATAATGTTTTCTACTTGGATTTCTATAGGAATCTCTATTTATCCATGTCGATTCAATTTTTAACAAGAAACATTGCATCCATTAAAGCACATAAACATCTACATCTTAGAAGAAATGTTGTAATATAGTACTTGCCCTTCCCACATCAATTTATAGATCTGACTAACATTTGCTTTTGAGACTGCAGTTCACAATTTGGCAATTGGTCCTTAACTACAAAAATGCTTACGTTAATGTTAAATTTTTATGTGCCATTGTCAATCTTCTTGCTGCTGTTTTTTTAATTAGGTAAACATTAGAATTAATTATCCCAAAGACTAATGTCCAACATAGACTGGAAGATGAAGTATAGTGTTAAATTTTGGCAAAACTAAATACGTTGTACAATTTAGAAATTCAAATTAGTCCACCATTAGTATTTATAATTCACTTCTTATTTTCACAAATATAATTTCTTCCATGGTTAGCTACACAACATTTACTTTGCATTGACTTTAAATAATTCGTAAACTGTGTGATCCCAATATATGTTCCTTTCTTTCTGATTCTGGTTCAAGTCCGGTATAGTAATGAATATTTTCGAAACAATATTAGACGTGGGACTATAATCCGCAACCACAAGCCCCAGGAATTTAAACATCGTATTAATTATTTGTGTTTATTTCCTCAGTTATCTATTTGGTACATTTTTTCCCGGAGTAACTAACTTTGGAATGATCTTTACTAATCTGAAACAAGAAAGTGATAAACAAACTCGAATTAATGTGAAATGTAAAATAAAATTAAATAGCATCGATATACTTATTCACTTTGATGTGGCAAAAATTGCATAAGATAAGTGTGAAATAGGCCAAGATTAGGTCAATGCGTTTGTAGTCGAATTTATAAATTAGCAAAATATACAGATGTAGGATGTTAATTTATTGACCAATGTTAAATTTTCTTTATAGTAGAATTAAATGTATATATATGTATATATTTCGTGACCTTTTATACTTATCTTATATGATAGATCTCTACCACTAATAGGTCAATAAAACAAGGCTGGTTTGAACGATAGTTATATTTTCAGAACGTTTACAAACGTTTTCGGAACACCTTCGTCAGTGAAAATATAACTAGATAAATATATTAAAATTTAAAGAAAAGGTTGTATAGCCATAAGTATTCTTTAAATAATGATTTTGGTGCAATGACCGCTGTAACAAAACATTACAAAGATCTTGGGCATTACTTTGATTTTGAAAACACAATTATATTAAAAACAGAGAATAATTATAAAAAAGACTAATATATGAAATGATAAATATACAGAAAGACACTAAAACTATTAATTTCAGGACCGATATTCAAAATTTAAGTAATGTATATAGCAATTTGTTAAAATGACATTTGCATTTCTTAAGAAGGAAACCTTTGGCTAGGTTTTTGAATTTGGTTTTCCCTAGTCCTTGAACAGAATTGTTAAGGTTTCGACAAAGATTTTTTGATATAAGGTTTTACTTAATTTGCATGTATGTTTACACATTAATTTAGTTTTTATAATTTATATATATATAAAAATTGGTTACACATCCTCTATATCAAGAAATCCTAGTCACTAGTTATTTTGTTGATAGTCCCAAATAAGAAACAAAAGTTTGTTTATATATTTATCTAGTTATATTTTCACTGACGAAGGTGTTCCGAAAACGTTTGTAAACGTTCTGAAAATATAACTATCGTTCAAACCAGCCTTGTTGTATTGACCTATTAGTGGTAGAGATCTATCATATAAGATATTTATAGTAGAATAAAGTATTTAACAACTTATAGTACTATAAATATAATGTAAGTTTCTTTTGTCTTACCAGTTAGAATGTATCCAGACTCAGTTTGTTATATGGAAACAAATTAACCTGATTGAAATATTCTGGATTATTACCAAGTTGCAGAAATTACGATGATAAAGTCGGCACTAATTATATATTTACTGTCGGGATGGCTTCTATTCCATAATAATTTCCAGTTTTTGTAAGAGGGGTTAATTTTGAAGAAAATAATTATGCAAGGGATACCGGAAAATTTGTTTGCTACAAATAATCTAGAAAGCATACATATGTAGAAATATATGTGTCCAATAGGAAGTTAATGATATTAAATCGGTATCGTATTGCTTACCACCTACATTTTCTCTAATGACAGATATCTTAAGTAAACAAGACAGGTATGATCTCTTCGTATTCTTTATATTAGAACCTTTGCACTGGCTAATCATTTGATATAAGTCATTTCTTTTCATTTTTAATTTATTTTGGACAAGAACAAAGTTTCTTACGATGATTTACACTGTAGAATACAACTCACACGTCACATATTTGTCTTCGTTAAATAAATTTTTTCAGAGGCTTTTAAAATTCAAATTACATCAAACAAAACTAATAAATACCCACGTGTATGATTTGAAAAGGTAAACATAGTTTATGAGACCGCTATTAATATTGCCTACGCTTCTATAGAACAACGTATACCGACTACCACACCATTTCAGCTCTTCATTTCGAAATTGTAAAATCTAGTGTTGCGTTTCTTCATCAGTAGCATTTTACATTCCAGACAGCTTTTTCAGTTAACGTTTCTCACCCCGTAGTACGCTATTGTAAGTTTGCAAATGATGTGGGTTTTACACATGCATAAACGAAAAAACATGTGCAACAGTGAACTTTCAACGGCGGAGTTTTATTTTGCTCGTACCTGTGAAGACCGACAGTCATTCATTTGCTTGGTTCAAACGTTTCCCCTTCGCGCTGAATTGCTCATTTGTTCCACTTGTTCCTCTGGTGAAAGAGTTATATTCGTTTCCTGTTTTCCAAACGCATTTTTCGAATTCAATTAGTTTGCGCGGATCACATACAATACTTTTCAACTGATATTACGGCGAAATGTACACTTCACATTTATGGTTTATTACTTCGTTATGGCTACAACTTTTGTGCTATTTGGTACAGTTCTCCACTGTCTTCCTTATTGAATTATATTACGCACATATGCTACTATAGAAAGACGTGAATGGAAAGTATTCTATAATTCACTGGAATAAATTTCGGACTATAAACAAAAACCATTCTTCTTTTTATTTTGCATATCATTTCTTTTGTTATCGTAATTTCCTGATTCGTTCGTGCTTTTATAGACAGAACAGCATTGTTTGAGATTACTGAATCTTGTTTTTTCTAATATCTCTCTTGAGATATATGTTGAGCCGGAGTCTTCGCCAGTGGTACCTGAGGACCTATTTCATCCTTATTTACCTGAAACGGTATATGCTCCCCGTTCGATTAAAGTCTCACGGTTTCTCTCCAATACTAATAAACGTTATAATTTCCGCAGGGCAAGCTACGTAAAATTATATCAGGAGTTGTTTCTGACAGACTGGAAGTGATTGTGATATGGATACATATATAGATTTATTTTATTTCAAGATGTATACCATTTTGGACCACTCTGTTCCAGTTTTTTTCGAGCAGTAGAAACCATTGCCCGTGTTCTCCCTGGTTTACTGGTAAAAGTCTACTGGACGCCAGTGCTTCTATCTTGGGTTTGGTAGGTTTAGATCTTTAACTGAAATCTTAATTGATGAGGGTTATGAAAATTATTTGCAATTAGCTGAACAAAGTTTAAAGCATAATCCACGTTTCCTATGGCATTAGGTACATATATTAGAGGACGCAGTACTAGATTATCTTCAGTTATGAATAACGACAGTAGCGTTTTGGCTGGTCCTGCTTAAATTGTAATGGATTTGCAAAATATTTCAAGTATGTATTTACCGTCGAATAGCGATGAGTACTTACCTGGGGTAGGCCTACAATTGCTTTAATGTTTGTTCTAAATCGCATAAGTATATTTTGCATAGTATAATGCAGCTTAAATTTACTTCAGCAGCAGGTGATGATCAAGTGCCTTCATTCTAATGAAGGATCGTCGTTTGGTGTTAGTGCGTCCACTGAAAATATTGTTTAATTTGTGCCAAAAGGACGTCAATTTCCTGTGCGTTGGAAGTTTGCCAGACTTATACCAATACTTAAAAAGGGGATAATTTGAATTTAAACAACTACAGATCCATATCAATACTTTCAAATTTCTCCAGTTTTTGAACACATTGTGTACAAATATATTTATATGCATGTTAGTCAAAAAATTTCAAAAGGTCAACATCTTTCATGCGTGGCAGGTCTACTCTTACTAGTTTGCTTTATGTAACTCAGGATATTTGTACGGCACTGGATGCTGGTGGTCAAGTACACATAACTTACACAGATTTTTCGCGTACATTTTATTCAGTTGACCATAACATTTTACTTATAAAATTAGATCGTTTTGGTTTTAGTGCTAATTTAGTTACTTTACTGAAGTCTTATTTATCCAATAGAACGAACTGTGTTTTCTATAATGGATTTAGATCAAATGAATTCATCGCTTTCTCTGGTGATGCTCAGGGTTCCAACCTGGAGCCTTTACTACTCGAACTATTGATGAATGATTTTCTAAATGCTTTAACGTGCTCTGGGTTGGCGCACACTGATGATCTAAAGATGTTTTCTCGAATAGCAGCTAGCTGATCCTAACCATCTACTAGAAAATCTTAATATAATACGTACTTGGTGTGAGACAAACAGAAGTAAGCTACATATATTACATATGCACAATCAATTTTTTGCTAATAGTCCAAGCAACAAAATCTTGCAGACGTTTCGAGGTTAAATTTCCCTCATTATCAATGTCAGTCGCATCCACAACGTGAAAAGGAATCCCACATTAAGTTAATTTTATTGTATTTCCAATAAAAATGTAAATTACTAATAACATTATGCCGAATTTTTTAGGTTTAAAATTTAAAATAAAATAAAAAGTTTTTGCCGATCAATCGCAAAGTATTGCTACGTGGTCGTCGCCGGAGATGTTTTCTTGTTTCCTCGCCTGATACCTTTATTTTAAATTTTAGAACAAAAAACTTCAACATAATGTTATTGGTAATTTACGTTTTTAATGGGAATTTAATAAAATTAACGAAAGGTGGGAACTAATAGATTCCCTTTCACGTCGTTGGATGCGATTGAAATTGACAATAAGGAAAATTTAACCATGAAACATCTGTCAAGATTTTACCGCTTGGAATATTACCAATAAATTGACTATGGACTCAGAAACTGTTTAAGTTGCGGATTTCTCATCGGTCAAGAACCTTCAGTTGTATATATATATATGACAACAGAATATCGTGTTTTATATTTCAAGTACAATCTTTTCTTGTTGATGCGTCTGTCTTGGGGATTTCAGTTGGGCGCTGAATAAAGTATTATTATTATTATTATTATTTTCGATAGATACTGGATTGAAGCCATGAACTTTTAGTTTCACTTCCCGTCGATTATTTTCAAGCAAGTAGTAGCTTTGTTTATAAATCAAATTCCGTAAATTAGAAAGTCTTAAGATATCAATATTGAACAATAGCATATTATCGCTGTTTGTTAAGAATTCGTGTTCAACGCTCTTCGACTACCTCTTCGACTAACCGATTTAACCTAACAGGAAAAGTATTAGTCAGTTAACATCATTAGCTTTTTAACAATTTTCAATGAGGTGTGTTGAATTTTGTCGGGAAGATACCACCAGCACATGGTTTAGAAACATCCGTACTAAAGTCTATTTAATCCTTTGAATTCTCGAAGCGTGTTGACTCCCGAAGGGAAAACTAGCTGATTAAGGAAAATTTAGATAAACAATTCATGAAAATAAATACGAACCATTTGAATGCAACATCGCTTGCTTACAGTCTAGTTTAGTGTTACTTACAATAAGTTTCCCATATGTATATTATCTGAGTTTCATATGCTGAGAATTAACTGAAATCTATAACGACGTAGCTAGAACAGGCTATGGACTTGACACATCATTCCACACCAGCTCCAATTCAGTATATGTCTTGGGCGGCCTGACTTTCTGTAGCTACTTGTGCATTAGAAATGCTCACATTGATCAAGATACCATTTTGATGTGGCCTGACAGTGTTAAGCGAGAGCTTGAATGTTCGGCTTCACATGTATCTGTAGGTCCATGGAAGTAAGGTCTAAGTAGCTTAGCCAGAGGAAATAACAAGCCCCAGAAGACTGCGAAAATGTGAACACTATGCCTTCCAGGAAACTTTACTGAAAGTAAGAAAATTCGCAGCTACAAATTTGAGTTATATTACAAAAGCTTCAAGATAAATCGAAGTATTTGGAAGCCACATACTGCTGAGTAATCCACTTCCAATTGCGAAGTGTTCTTGAATCATTGCGATCTAAACTATGATGTAAACTCTTAGTTTTTATTGAATTCCTAAGTTTTTACCAAAGTCTATGAATTTTTTGATAGAAATGACCGAGATAGGTCGGCTCAATAATACCAGTAACCTTTGCGTAGTGTTGTATTTACCTTTCAGTTCCCGTTATAATTTTTCAATACCTCCACACTATCTCAATAAATAGCGCATTATGACGTATGATTCCTCAGAATTCTTCCTCTCCATTACTTGAGACGATTTCTAACACTTTCAACGGAGAAGGTCCCCAACAAGAACTCTTCCCATACTCTTCCCATTGTAAAGTGTTATTCAATGGTCCAGCTCCATACAAAGCGGCAAAGGAGCCTTCATCAGTAAAATTATCGTAAACTTCCTTGTCTATAATACCTGTAATACCTTTACGAGATATCTGAAGTTTCTTTTGCCATTCCAATCAGTTCCCGCAACACAATCAAAAAATTATCTGAATATGTGCAAATATTCTACATAGACATTGTCTTTGCAAGCATTCTTAAGCAATAACCTGATAAACAACACCTAATCACAACCATAGCTACTTCAACTCTTTTGTCTGTTTCATTTTTCACGGAACTAGAACAAAGGGATGTCACTGAAAGTTGACAACTCCGGTTTAACAAATTGCTGAACTTGTATTAACAAGGGAAGCCATCTACACTTTGATAATCAGTTTTATTTTCCAACGAAAGCGGAGTCAATGAAATATGTTCTATAGGGTTTATCATAATTAATGCGTCAAATTTATTTATAAGATTATATGAGGTAAAGGTAAGTCCATGAGTGTAAAAGAAAAAAAGAGGGGCTAGCCGATTTGTTTCGGTTTATCTCCGAAGATTTGTCGTAATTTGTCGTGTAATCGTATAAATAATAGATGCCCTAAGTAAGCATACACTTGATCATACTCAACATATTGACCTAATTTTACTATCGTTTACATTTCTTTATCTAAACAGTAACGCTCGCGAGAGATATGTGTAAGTCGATGGACTGGCCGTTTAAAATGGAGGGTTCCATTCGAATAACATCCACTTGACCTTACTAAAGATATACCAGAATGTTCACACTGATTATATTTCTACGTCTAAACTATAAACATAAGTAAAACTAATTCAACAATCTCATGCGACTTCCTTTCGAAACTCTAAAAAACTATTTCGGCTTTCCTGTGATAGTTAGAAACTATTTAATCTCATAATTTTGTTTTACTTGGTTTCAACTTTCTTCAGATTTAATTTGATACAGTTATAAAAGCGGTGTGTTTCAAGGGTGTGTTTGTATTCGATCGGCGATTTTTTCTTATTACATATTGTTTGTTTATCATTTATGTTGTTATTTTCAACGTTTCGTTCATATTGCTTTTGTTTAGTGTTACTTCACAATTCCAAAACTTTGGGCACAAAACCTGTTCTTGGTTTCTCGACTTGAGTTGTCTCTGCAATTCACATATTCTTCCTTTTACATTGTTAATATTGACTTTTAAAAACGAATATCTCGATATCTAATTTGGCTGTAGGCATACTCAGATTATTAAGGAATAAGAACTTGTTGTTTGTAACATTTGCTGAGTAAATTGTGTCACTAATTATTTATTATATATTTTTGACAACATATGTGTATGTATGTATAATCAAACTGTAACTCTTGGGTCTCGCCTAATACTTTTCGGTAATACATTTGTGTGTAACATTTGTGTATCTATTTTCACATTCAAAATATCTTATTAGAATTAATTCAATTTACCTCGTAGTTTTCCAAAGGCCTTCTTTTACATTGATCACATACATATGTATGTATATACATCAATATATGTGATTTTCTCCTATAAATTCCGCACAATATTTTTATTCTTTGTTCATTTACTCTATCATGAATGCCTATATTGAAAAGTAAATGAGTTTCTGACACAGTTTATTGACTATTTTGGCAGTTGATGACTTCCTGTTTACATGAAAACATGTATTTTATCTCCCTGCTACGTAAATTTCTGCTTTGGTCACAAGGAGCTTCACATGAACAAACTGCTAGTGCACGCACCCGGTCAAATTGACCGTTAGTTTAAAGAAATGTGTTTTCGAAACTGAAAACAGTCATTTGTGATAGTTTGGCGTTTTTAATGAATACTGGTATATTTGTGTTTAAATCGTATAATACTACAGTATAAAAAATACAAAAGAGTATTAAAAAAACAACTAAACCCAATAAAAGTAACATCTTGCAATTAAGAACATTGATTAAATACACAGAACAAGAAGGTAAATTAATTTTCTTCATAATTGCCAGCCTGTGCACAATTGGAACACAAAATATTTTTGTGTTCTCTGCACAGGCGTAGACCGAATTGTATGCATTGGTGTGCAGTTTTCCTATTTTATTTTTGCGAACTGCACCTACCAAAGTCAGCTTATAATCTTTGAGTAAATCCACGGCTAAAGGAATCGAAACGAACCAATTATCACAGGTCACATTCCTACTCGTACCTGATATTGGTTCAATTAATCTCTTTACGAGAGAAGTAGGGCTGTTGTCAACCTTGTAAGGTGCATGATTTTGTGTTCCAGCATAAACTTCTAAATTATATGTATAGAAAGATTTGGAATCTACTACCGCTAAAATTTTCAGTCCGTATTTTGAGGGTTTATTCGGTATAATTGCTGAAATCCGTACCTGCCTCTGAATGATTCATTTCGAAACATTTCGTTAATCGGTACATAAACCCCGGGGAGTAATGTTTTTTATAACTATCAATCAAATGTTCTAGTACTTCTCTTATTGCTGACAATTTGTCGATAGCTCTCCATTGTGTTCTGGCATCTTTACCAACGTAATGCAAATTTGGATGAAAGATAAACATAGCACTAGCGTTAGAGTCTAGTTGACGAGAACCAAGAGAAGAAGGGCTGTGACTAGTATTGTGATGTAGAGAAACGATATCATCTACTAACGCTTCTTCGTCTGCTGACTGCTCTGTATCACTATAGTGATCTAGTTCCTCAACAAAGTCCTCTTCATTTTCGTCGATCTCTTCTGAAATTTCATTTTCGTCCACTAATTCATCCCACAATCGTCGAAGATGAGATTGTTCCCTTTCGTAATCGGCCATCCTGTCAAGATATAGATTATGTTGTAGCAAAATGAAAAATATATTTATATATCTACATTATTCTTTACTTATTAGATCCCTGGATAGACAAAATATAACAAATTAACGGACCAAATGCTATACTTACTGATAAAATTCGGAAAATTCGCAGAAAACTAGAAAGAAACTTTAGAAGCGAAGGAATTGTACATATGTTGTAACTTAATTGAAAACAACGTCACACTTCCGAAGACGACGCACATGGCATTGCACGAACCCGGTCTTTATTACCGTGCTACGTAGTAACACAAATGTGACGCGTAATATTGCAAAACGAAGACAAAGGTAGATACTCTAATTACAGAAAAGGATCAACAAAGAATGTAGAATAGCATATCTAAAATTTCAAGTCTGGTTTACATTTATATTTTTCAAGAAAAATAGAAAAAGTATCAACCCGGTCGATTAGACCGTGAGCTGTGTACTGACGGGTTAAAACAGGAGTATTATAGGTATGGTTTGCTGCGGTTCACTCAATAACCAGAAAACCATGTTCGCACTCTTTATTTTGTCAGTCTTATTATTTTTCAAGCAAGTAGATACAAACATAAATTTAGTTAATATCTGTAGGAGCTTTTATGTTACCTCCTATTTAATTCTAATTTGTAAAATGATCCCGGATTATATACACATATGCTTGGTTATTTTGGATGTTTCTCAAAATGTGTATAACGGACATGTTACATATACAACATTCCTTCTAAAAGGCGACAAGGTGTCACTGATACTTCCTGCAAAGAATTTAATTGTATTTACAAATAGAAAGTATTCGTTGTATAAATACTCGGACTGAACGTAATGTGCTTAAGCAAATATTTATTAACAGCTTATACAAGAAGTAGCGCACTCTCCATTTCCAGTTCCTAATAGATTTTCATTCGTGGCCTACTTATTATTTAAAAAAAAACTTGATGTTTGAAGGTTTGCGTTGAATGCATGCTTTTTGGATATTTGAGGATGTATGTATAACTACATACCTACACGTTGAAACAAATACCTACCTCTCCCTTATTATAACTTACGGCTAACCCGAATAACGAACTAGGAACATTTCTTACAATCGAAATCCACTCTGCGGATCATTGTATTGTATTGTATTGTATTGTAATGAGGTGGGGTCTGGCCCAAAATGGCCCTTTTGCACTGCGACCACTGCGGATCTATGCTGCTAAATTCCCAAATAATTAAATCTTATTGTAAGGATTTAAAATTCAAAATGTGTTAAACACCCATGTGTTGGGAATTGACATACTTTCCAAATAACGGACAACACAAGTTCTATCACATTTTAAATATTGTTGGTACTGCGCTTGAAATAATTTTGCATTTTAAAAAGCCAGACATCTTCAGGGAATGCCTCATTTAGTGATCTAATATTGTTACGGTCTCCTGGTTTGGATAGAGTACCAAACAGTTACCCGTTTGCGTGGGCATATAAAATAAGAAAACAGGCTTTTCTGTTTTCATGCCGGTTTATTTGAACAGATAGATTGATATATATTTTTACAATAAAAGACATTTAGATAGACATATAACATACAACACATTTAGACAGATCATATTGATATTTACAAAAGCAATAAAATAATTATAAAAATACGTATTCCTATATATATATTGTTTCAAGGTCAAATTTTTTTCTTATACAATGTTCGCAACTCACTTATATTATATTCAATATCACGCACTTGGCGTGTATTCTATTTGTGTCTTTATTTGCTGATATAATGACAAAGAATTGTATTTGTATTTCCCACTTAACACACGTTTGTGACTAAACGTTTCAAAATGCGTTTTGTTCAAATTAGTTAAAAAATATATCTTTGCCTTGTTCTTAACGTTTTAAAATACGTTTGTCTTAAACGTTTCATATTCTATGCATCTATATATTCAAAGATCGAATGATCTGTCTCTGCTTTTAGACCTAGGGACGGCCGGCCCTAATATTTTTGTACAACTCGTACATAGCAGCGGTTTACGAAGAAAGCTACGAACGTCGTCGGTGAGGCGGGTCAGTTCTAGACGACATTCGGGTGATATGGTTTCATGCTAAGTTTCTGATATTGCTTTCTTCTAACGCGCTGGCCTCACCTAAGTAAGCGACAATTCCAGGGAACGTTACTCAAGTAGCCGGTCGGTCTTTTTCGACTCGTAGCCTACGTAATAGGCCACATGTATGTAGTCGACGCTTGATGAATAACTCTTTGTACGTTCGTACTGGAGCCGATCGACGAAGTTTCTTTTATCTGTATGTTAAGGATTTTCGGTATGCATTATCGAAAGCGTTCATTGTTTGTCGGCGATGAATTTAGATAATGTTTGATACATAATACAAGCACTTACAAAAGTTGAAACATAAAACTATTCTAAATTTAGTACATACGTAAACAGAAATGAATATTAATTTTAACACAATGATACAAATAAAAACATCTATTGAAATTAAAACAAATGAATAATATTAATATATACAAAAACTGTTAATATAAGACTCTATTTAAGATGATGTATTTAAATCCTTAACAAATATAGTATACCATTATTCATTTGTATTCATCAATTAGATCCATTTTGTTCCTATTGTCTTGTTGAAATATTGTGTTAAACACTTGTAGTGTACATTCCGCACATTACCCTGCTTTTGTTCACTCGACTAGCCCCTCTGATTTGATACGCTTCAGCTTACATGCGTAGCTAGGAGTTCGCTCACTTCGCTGTTTGGATGCTTGCTGACGAATCTTTTGATTCCACTGACAACCATTTCCATTTGAAGATATTTATAAATATCTTTATTACAGACATACATACATATGTACATAACTAGATGCACTAGCTATGTCACGAGACATTCTTTTATTTTGAAATTTTTGGATAACGTTGTAGTTAACTGGTTTAGTGCGTCCCTATATGTGAATCTATAGATCCATACTGGCTTGAGTACTTTCTTAGAGAACAAGATGTAGTATGTAGGCAAGACTGTGTATTATCCAATTAAGAAATACAATTGAAACGCATTTATTTTATTCTGAATTACTATGATTGCTTTCTTTAATATTCCTCTAAGTATTTTACTATTTATAAAATTGAGCCCGGGCACTTTTTGCCCTGATATCGTTCTTAATATCCCGTCAGGTCTTTGTAGGCGATAGTAAATCTATATTCTTTATTTGTGATTTTATTGTTTTCTAGTTAATGTTGGTTCTGTTTCTCAATATAGCTAAAATTCTTTGTTACTTTAGGACAATTTTATCCGTATCTAATTGGAGATATTTGAGTTAAAACTGGTTAAGTTATGTCAGAACTAAAATAACTATTTAGTTCAATAAACCTATGTTACATAATATTAAAAAATCATATATGTTTATAAAAATAGAGAAACTAAAGCGGATTGTATTCGTACACTCGATAGACATCAATTAAGATTGTTGTGGAGGATACTCATATATGTAACTGTATCAGGTGACCTGAGAAGTGCTGTCGTTTTAAAATTGAGTAAAATTACACAAAAATTTTCGTCCCACACTCGTTGGAGCTGTTCACTGCTCTACAGGCTCGTACATATTCATAGCGAATAATTATTTTTGAAGTATATCAAATAAAGAAAAGATGTTGTCGTGATGTCAACTTTTCTTTGGGATTTTGACGCGTACGTTTATAGTTGGAATATGTAATCTACTTTTTAATACTTTTTACCAATGGTCATAATTTGATGACGGAAATCAATAATTGTATTTTAAGTTGTTTTCGATATAACGCACTTATATAAGTTATAATTGGTTTGCATTTATTTTAGCACCCCCATACCTTATGCGACTCATTAGCTTAACTTAGTTATCATAACTATGTACTTTTACCCTATAGTATATAATCACATTTTGTATTCAGTCCATCATTTATTTACTTGTGGATTTCGCGGTTACATGCAACCAATCTCATCTTTATCAAAATTAGAACCTTGTTTTATTTTCCAGACTAAAAAGTACGACATTGATCCAAAAACATTTGATTGATCTGATGCCGCTTAAGGATTTATTACCTGCAGAACTTTATAAATTGTTGTGGACTGGTAAGGTAAACACGCACGCATTATATTATTTTTTTACATACACCTTTCAACGTTGGAGTTGTATTTCAAGTTGAAGTGAATATTTCGAAATTCGGGGAACGATGAATCAATAATTCTTGGAATTTTGTCCGATAACATGCGTAAACATTTCTTCGAATTACTGCAAATCCGCTAAGGAAAGAACTTTCTATGTTATCGGTGTTATTACTAGACGTACGTATGTATTTATATGCTTTATAACAAAAAATGTGATCCTGAATGAGCGAAAAGAAGCCTACAACTAGTAGCTCTTCGCAGTGAAGGAATTGAAATATTTTCTTACAATGAAACATACATATTTATAAAGTTAAACTTACGACTGAAAGATTTACTGCTCCGGAAAAGCTATTTTTAAATCCTGCTTGAAATTTCCTTAATTTAATGATATTCGGAGTTTTTATGCACTACACAAACCTAATCACTTCGAGGAAAATAAAAAGCTTTAGAGCAAGATTAAAGCTTCTCGCAGATTTGGCAACGATGAAAGAATAGATCTTTTATTGTATACCAGATAAGGACCATCTCTTATAGTTGTCACATGAACTTTGACTGAGAATTGCCTTAATGATGTTTGTTGGTGTCGTATCCGTTCGAAAGATCTTTTTCACCAGAGATATCTCTTACATTGATACAATCTCATTTAATCGCTGCTAGCTAGCGTTGATTTAAATATAAGGCTAACAAGTTAATGTTGCTTTAAGAAGTCATCTTATAATGGTCTTGAAAAGTAAATGAAGATGTAACTGAAGATTTTGTGGTTGTCAAAAGTAGGTAATATTAAAAACTTCTCTTTCCGGTAATTTATATGTGATTTCCAGCACAGAATAAATAACACAAATAGTGGGAAGGAGAAACCATCACTATGAATAATTTAAACAACGAATTTAAGCTACGAGTACTACGAAAATAAATGTAAATTGCGTTGAAAGGTTCTAAAACTTGCATTAATGGAACTTTACTTCCTTGCACCTTAAAGATCATAGAAAATGTGAGTTGTTACTATATTTGCAGTTACATATACATATATGTATTTGTGCCTCGCTTTATACCTTTTCACTTAAAAACTTCTCTGAGGAGCACGAATGTTTTCGCTAAGGTATTGAAGAAATATGAATAGGTTTTCCGCTACCATTTTAGTAACTTTTAATTCGATTACAATTGTTCCTTATCCAACGATCGTTTGTCGTCGTACTTTTTGAAGTTAATCGAATTTCTATTTTAGTTTAGTCGAATATACTTCCTAATTGTCATTGCAAACATTGAACAGTTTCTGTTACTACCATTTTAAAAGTAAATCGTGTTAACAGAAATTCGAAGGAAAGATCAGTTTGCACATATCTGAAGTGCAGTATACATTAAATTAACAAATACAATTTTACCCAAAATAAAAATGCATTTAATTTACAGACTTTGATCTAACTAAACGCACTGGAACCTTGTGTTCATGAAAATATGTTCACTGGATTAATGTCCTGACTTTGTTAGAAATCAACTCTTCTACGGAAATTGAAAAAAGATACCCTTTAGGAAAAAGGCAACGTAATTTGTGCGTCAAATTCAACTACATCAAAACCCTAAATTATACTGCATAAAAACGTATTAAAAAAGTAAATGAGAAAAGTATTTATCATTTATCTTTGCAATGACCACAAGTAATTCTTAGTTGTTTATGATTTTTACAAATAAATTGCACACACACTTGCACTAAAATATAAAAAATAGTTATAAATCTGACCATATTTTTACATTTGTGTACACGAAATATCTCCAATGAAGTGGAAGTTGAAAAATTTTTATAAATAATATTTTTAAACAGAATCATTTTAATATCTTAATACGGCTATTGAATTATATATTTAAAGTTCATGGTGAACATTTGGTGAAACAATAATTTGATTTACTTTCCGAAAATATTGGGGTTACATGGGCATTTCGAAGTAATGTTACTAATAATCTCTAAAAAGCTCCCGGGTTTATGCTAACGCTCTCTCCTGTGACTACCTCATACACCCAATTCCAGGTCTGGCATCCATTTTGATCGAACCAGACCCTACCATTTTCCTTGGGTACCTCTCTAGTAAGTTAACATATCTATCGGGTACAACAACATTGAGAAGATCTCTGAAGTCGTGTGGTGCCAAATTTCTCAGATCGCATTTCAAGGATGCAGCTTCACTCTTTGTTCTCTAGTAAAGTTCAAAGGCATATGTTACACTTTGTTGTACATTAGGTATTAGACCAGCAAAATGAGTTCATATTAGTTCCTTCCTAAGATTTAGTTACGATAAAATAGAAAATTAAGAAGATAGCTAAGTAGAAAGTGTTCAAAAAATTAGAAACAGCAAAGATTCGAAGAACAGGCTCAAGCAAAAAGTTTAGAACAGATATATTATAGTTACATACTAGAGGAGTAGTTCGCAAGTGAAATGCTTGCAATTGATTGGTTGCATCTACCCTCATTTATTCATTACTTATTTGCAAAAAATGTAGAGTAAAAATGGTTATAGTCAAGATTCTTTAATTAAATAAAGTAAACATGTTAAACTAAACACCGCTCTTTACATCTAATTTCACTTTCTCATTAGATATTGTCACTTTCTTGTTTTACGACACCATTGTTCATCTTTCAACACAAGTAGCTGCATTAAAAGAAAAGAGTACCAGTGTATTATGTGTTTAAAATCTTGTTTCCCCGTTATGTTCCTGTTAACTCAATGTATCATTGTTACCGCAGTCATTGTATTTAGCGCAGTTGTCAGATCCAGCAAAGACTTTAAATACAAAGCGAAAGCGCTGGAAACGTGTGTGTGCAATATTATTTATGGGTGTGTTTGACCGAGCGCTCACTGATGCAGAGTTAACCTTGATTCGATTAGAGAAAACCGTAAACCGTCTCCTATTGATCTCAAATCAAATTTATCTATAGACCGGTAATTGTGAATGGCGTTCAGTATACAATAGAGAGGTATTAGTAATAAATATGTATCGACGTCCGCTATATGAACAGTTTGTATGTTAAATTCCATGCACTTAGATACATATATGACAAAAATACATAAATATGTACCGAATGACATTACAAATATGTAGATCAATTAGAAATGTGTTCTTCCTTACTTTGTACTAGTTTAATGAGATCATACTACCTTATTCACATCTTCCCTCTTAATTCCGTCACGATAAAATTCGACATATTTATGATAGTTGTTAAACACTTATCTAGAAAACTAAATTTTAAAAAAGCTAAACAGTATTTAGAATAAAACTAGTCAAACAATTTGCAGAATTACATATCTTTGATCGCGAAACCGTTGCTGGAAGTCATGTGAAACAAGCATAACGTTTTGAGAAGTTCGCAATGCGAAGGTTCCAAAAATATGTAAGTGTTGCAGCGACAGTTCCATAGTTGCGGAAGTCGACTGACACCGTTATTATGTGGATGACAATTTTGCGAAACAATAAAGATTTCCACATAGAAGTAAAACGAAAACTATCACTAATGGACAGTGTAATATCCTTCCACGGCTAGCCGAGTGACGTAAATACCACTTTGACAAACACTCCGACTGTTTACTGAAAAAAAAAAACATAGATATCGATCTAATGGTTATAAAACGCAATTTATGTAGATGGACATCAAACCAAGTATCAGAGTACGAAATTGAAATCAGTCAGTGCTCTTAGCAAACCATATTAAAAAGTAGAACGAGTGGGTGTGTAAGAAATTTGCGAAGCTTAAAACAATGTTGTTTTTACTGATGAGGCATCGTCTTGGACGTGAATGCGCTTGGGGAATACTTGGTTTGTAACGGGGAAACCTTAGTTCAAGGAGCTGTTGAACACTCAATAAAGTTAGTTGTTAAGGATTATTTCCCTAAAAGGTGTTCTTGAACACCTATAAATACTTTCAATGTATAAAGAGCTGTAAAGAAATATCAAACGTGTTACCAAGTGCTTTCACGTGGTATTACTACAATAAATCGTAGATATTACAAGAATGTAAAGACTCCAAACTTTGTAACGGACTGTATAAAGACGGAGAAACTGAAAACAATATTGAACAATGGATTGGCTAGCGCAGTCCCCGATCCAAATCCAACTGAAAGTATTCGCACAGAAGTCCTTTTTGAACGTCATATGCTGAAACATGAGTGACAAGCATGCCACAGTGCTAGTATCCTGTATTGGATACTAATGATGATTGAAGTTCGTACTAAATACGTCCGCAGTAAAGTTATTAATGTAGTGCAAAGTAATATTACTGCTCTTTTTATGTCATTTGTCATATCGGAGGTATTATCGCAAACCTACTGTGGGACAATATGAATATTTATTCCCGCAACAACACAATTAAATTGCAAGATGTAATCGTCATCTTACTTAATTTAAAACCGATGTTCGACTGTATGAAATGATGATGACGTATATACAGTGGGGACTCGTTAATCCGAAGCCTCAGTAATCCGAACTATTGCCCTTTGGCATTGGGTATCTTGTTATCCGAATCGCATAAGGATCCGGTAATCCGAATCGCAATCATTCAATCGGTAACAGTCGGTGTCGTGTATTCGTTGATTTGTTCTTGCCGAAGCTAAATACGTCGGGGAATTACCGGAATAGTTTAACGTATGTATTATGGCGACTAAACGAGCGCATAAAACGCTAACGCTTAGCGAAAAATAGGAGATTTTGAAGCAATTAAACAGTGGTGCAAGTGGAAAATCGTTGGCTGTAAAGTATGGTGTTGGTGCGGCAACAATTTCGAACATTAAAACCAATAAGGATAAAATAGTGGGGTATGTAGTTTATTTGTTCATTAACAGATTCTAGTTAGTATCCCAATTAAATTTCGCATAGGTACATTGGCCATTGTATTTCGACATCAAAACGTAAAAAAACTGCACAATTCAGATTACCCCCTAACGGAAACAGAACTTTATAAACGGTCCTTGTCACAAAGAGAAAGACACGCGAACGTAACCACCACTGTTCTAAGGGAAAAGGCTATACAGATTTATGCCAAACATTACAATGATAACAAGTTTATTGCCAGTAAGGGGTGGCTTAACTGATTTAAAGAAAGGCATGGCATTCGCAGACTAAAAGTTTGTGGGGAAAAGCTGTCAAGCGAATGAGTTTAAGCTATTACCTAAACAGATATACAATGCTGACGAATCAGCATTATTTTGGAAGCTGTCACCAGATCACTAGTACACACGTCAAAGAAACATCAACGCTAGGGCGAAAAGCTCCAAACAGAGAGTAACTTTTCTCGCTTGTGCCAATGGCGATGGTACTCATAAAATACCACTGATGGTTATTGGCAAAGCTAAAAATCGTAGAGCTTTTAAAAACGCTAATATTCCAGCTGAGTACCATTCAAGAAAGAATGCATGGATGACATCCGCATTATTCGTTGAATGGTTTCATACATCTTTTGTCAAACAAGTAAGAATATTTTAAAAAAGAACAATCTTAATGGGAAGGCGCTGTTATTAATCGACAATGCTCCCAGTCACGCTTCAGCGGCAGTTGAGAAGCGATGGTGGTGAAATTAAAACAATGTTTTTGCTGCCTAATTGCGCCCCGTTACTTCAGCCAATGGATCAAAATGCCATACGGCTAACAAAACTTTATTATCGAAAAGTCTTTTGGTCCAGCTTCTGGCTGAGGAGGACGAAATTTCAAACGCCCTAAAAATATTAATTTGAAGGATGCAGTCTTTCTCCTCTCTGGTTCTTGGGAGAACGTGTCAACTGATGCAATAAATAACTGCTGGAAAAACAATTTCTCTTATTCGCCTGTTAATGCTTCCGCGGTAACATCATCTGAAGGTGACTCAGATGATGATATTCCATTAACTATAGTGAAAGAAAGGGTACTTTCTGAAGACAGTCAGCAAGAACTTACTGAAATCAGAAACATGTTGCAACAAATTTCGTGTGATCATCAGTATTACGAAACTGAACTTAACGAATGGATTGATCGAGATGACGACCTTTTACCTCTACATAGCGATGATAGTGTTTCAATGATGAAACAGATGTAGATGAACCAAAGTGAAACATGAAGAAGCAATCAACAGTTTTAACACTTGTATAAAATGGGCTGAAGAAAATGGAGCCGAATTAGGAACACCGCAATCACTTAGGCTGTTGCGAGAACGAGCAATGGAAGCTAAGCAATTGAAATGTCGACAAGAAAAAATTACAAATTTTTTAACTAAATTATTTAATATGTTTTACAATCTGTTTTCCTGTTAGTGATGCTTTAAGATGTTATGATATTGAATTACAACTTACGCATTATGTAGTAATGTTTTTATTTTTTTGTTTTGACAGATGCAATAAATGTTTAACAGTCTAAAACGCAATTTTTAAATTATTTTAATGATGACTCAGTAATCCGAATTTTTCGATAATCCGAATTTTCCGATAATCCGAATCGTCCATGTTTTAATTTATTCGGATTAACGAGTTCCCACTGCACATGATGCTTTCTTTTTCCACCTTTAATTATCTTCGGAGGATAAATAAACATTTAGTTTCTATTTTTTTATCTACGTGACAATCAATAAGCAAACTCGGGAGAAAAATTTTCTATTGGTATACGCAGTTTATCATGGGAAAAATATTTCTGCAAGGATAATTTGTACGCCTTCTAAGTTCATGCATATATGTACGTATAATGCATCTGTAAATATTATTCCCGACTTATTACCCAGAGCGCAGTTAATGGGAGCTGAGAGCGCATACAGCAACTTTAATGCACACAGATTAATATTCAAATCTTCAATAAGTGAAATTTACTAACAAGTTAAAATTAAATTATATTCCAAACATGCACACTTATTAGTGCAATAAACCATTTGCAAAATAACACCAAAAGCACGGCCTGAACAAACTTACAATTACTAGTGATTTTATGCAGCTGTGTCAAACGTACGTTTAAATAGCTTTCTAATTGAAATTTTCTCTTTGATTACGGGGTCGTATCCAGCTCCTCGTATCTACTATTTATATCTTTGAAGTTTGAAGAAACCAAGGAAACCAAAAAAAAAACGAAACCATAGTCAGTTATTACATAGATACGGTATAATTTACTTACGTTAGTGGTACAAATATTTCTTATCTCTTTTATATCTCTCGTCTACCACTTTGAGGTCAATCAAACAATGAATTGGGAGTTAAGTAATACCTATATTTTCAAAATGTTAAAATAATGATAAAAGTTATAATGCTTTTCTAAAAGAAGAAATAAAAAAGAATTTAATAAAAACAATATAAAGATAACTTTCATTCCAAGTTATATAACAAATCGCTTTTTACTAATACTAAATGTAAAATAAATAAACAAAATAATTATGATAACACGTCTCTCACTATTTTAACAAACTCTAATAATTATCATTTTTGTATGACGAATGTTCTTAGGAATTTCTTCGTCACACTAAAGAATCATGTTAATCCGACGCGATGTTTCGCGTATTTACGATATTCTTGGGGCGATTTAAAATGTTACATTAAGATCTGTCATCTCGTTGTAACTGTAATTCATACTGAAATACATAAATACACAGACTTTACTATAAACACGTATATATGTGTGATATTGCCACTAAATAAATTACATTCAACAATACAAAGAAAGAGCTATAGTCTTACACACACGTACAACCTTGGTGTTCCTCCTAGAAGCTTATCTAGTAATTTTAGAACACAGTCCAGGAAGGAGAAACAACAAATGATCACACAAACACTTTTTGATATATCACTTCATTGTTTAATTCAAAGATTGTAGCTTTTGTATAATATTTTACTTACTAAGTACTTTACAGGAAATATATAATACTCACAGACAACGGATGCTATTGTTCGTCCTATTAAAAAGAAAACACATCATTGAATTATATACAGGTGTCTCATGACTGGCGCATGGGACTATAGCTCCGAAACTAATATTGTTTCTTAGAGCGAAGATCTTCTAGCGAAGTTCTACCCCGAGAGTTAACTGGGAGAAAGTGAGACGCTTGAAATCGTCACTAGACGCTTTTATCTTTCATTAGTTCTGTCTCCCACACACACACACACACGTACTCATCGCAGGAACAATTATGAAATGCGCCGAATTTGCGTCTCCCCTCCCCCTCCTCCCCCTTAGATGGCGCTCTTAGTATTCGGACTTAAAACTACTTCAAAGTCAACTTCAATTTATTTACCATCGGTTTCGAAATGAAATACTTGTTCTTTATACATTGTTTATTCAATTATAGAATTTTACCTTCTATTCAAATAAGTATCAAATGCGTAAAGGACATTGCTCTTGTCGAGTGCCTACGACACCTCCCCTCTTTTTTAATCTCTTTTGACAGGATGGTGTATGTTTATAAAGGCCATAATTAGAAAATATTTTCATTTATAGAGGGTGCCCAAAAGGCGCTAAGTATTAAAGTTGTTTTTTTATGGAATACTATATATTTTTTGATTTTGCCAATAAAACACACATAGAGGAAAATGGCAATCACGTAGAACATTTATTTTAATATTTGTCATTTAAAGGCATATATATTTCATGAGGAACTTTTTCAGATAGTTGAAATGAGAAAAAAATGCATTTCCAAATTCAGCAGCTTCGATTTAATTTCAATCATAGTAAAATGCAACATACCTTCAAATTTCTCCGAAACCACAAGAGATAGGTATAGGTATATATGTAACACAGTTTGGGTAGGAATTGAAAAACCTTTCTCCGAGTTTAAAAATATACAGGCTGTTCTATTTTAAATAACAAAATTGTACACTGTTGAAATTCAGATAAATAAAGCCGATGTATGTAACCATCCTGTACATTATTGTAAAATTAAATACCTAAAAATAACTAGCCCAAGATATACTAAATCAAAACTAGAAACATGATTTGAAAATTTCAATTAGTTTGTCTGATATCTCAATTTTTAAAACATCTTACTTTTTCGAAAATCCTAAAATTGAGTAACTCACCTGTATTTCTTCTATACAATTTGAACAGAGCAAAAAACATAACTTTGATACAATATTTTCTAATTATGACCTTTATAAACATACACCATCCTCAAAAGAGATTTAAAAATATATTATTAGTTTGGGAGCTACAGTCTGACGGGCTAGTCGTGAGCCACCTATATATATACATATATATATACCTATATATACACCTATATATACATATATATATACCTATATATATACATATATATGCAGATTAATATTATTTTTCTTCAGAGCGCGGTGTTTCATTTATCTTGTCGTTTACTAATGTGGCGTTAATAAGATTTAAACGAAAAAGTAAACGAAGTGTGATTTTTATGACAGCCTAACCTCTTGTACAATCTCGAATATATCCACGAAATTTAAGAATACCTATGTACATGCAGGTAAATCGAATACAGCGCTCCTCAGAAGATCACTATTTCAGTACCCCATATTTTGCCTGTTAATACTACCAGAAAGATGATAATACGTGGCTGAAGAAAATCAGTAAATTGTCAAGCAAATTTTCCAAGTATGCTGTGACAATCTTTGATCAAAAACCATCTTGTAAGGGTGGAAATGGAGGTGTTCGTGATAACTCCGACGCTCAGCACGGCAAGAGGAGCCGAAGGCGACCGCATGCTAATGAGCACAACGCCTAGGTGACTGTAAAACTGAACGTATCACTCATTTTCTACCAACAAAAACAGGCTTCCTGTCGGGAACTGCATTGCTAGGAAAGATTTGGTACACACCGCACCTTCTACTGGGACGATAGACCTCCTTTGGGAAAAGTAGGTTTCGACGGCAAAAGCGCGTTGCTCCTTCAATCACACCATTTTTGCAACTGCACTCCACCCACTCTACGATCCTTCCTTCCTTCACAACACTTATGCATAGCCATAAAAACAAACAGTGACTTGACTTAATGTGCTTAATTGATTTCCAAATTATGCTTAACTAGGACACCTTTATATTCGTTAAGACCAAATGTTGAAGTAATTATCCGTATTTTCATAAAAATTCTCATTTTGAAGTCATCAACTGCTTCTTACAGTGATTCAAACTGTTGACCACGTAGTCCATTGTTTGTCGTTAAGCAATGGGGAGAACTGTATATAACCTGCGTTTGAAACAAAGAAACTTTGTGACTACCTTTTCCGATACACTGCCAATGTTATGTTAACACTTTTTGAGTGTCTGCTGTTAAATCGGACCAGTTTCTCGGCACCAATTGACACAAACTGCCTTTTGCTTTTGGGATACAACACAACCAATGCCGGTTTCATTCTTTCCGGTTTCGTTTAATGAAACTAACAAAGAGCCTGTACATACAACACAGTAGTTAGCAAAGTTTAAGCCGCGTAAGTCAAATTTCTTACTACTTAATAACCAGAAACATCCCTGACGATGGACCTGTTAAATGGCAATATTAATATAACGCATCCATCTAATAATTATAAGCCATTACTGGAAAAACGTATTTCTAATTTTGGAGACCATAAAAGTTACACTTAAATTTTGCCTTGTGTCTTATACATTTTCGAAAATCTCTCAACTTTATCGATAGTATCATATTCTTTTGTCAATTTGATTTTAACTGGGTTGATGGGACCGAGCTGATTCGAAATAAACGCATAGTGTACTATAATTTCCTTTATTAAATTTTGCACAAGAAAGCAGATATTAGAAATAAGTGGTCATATACAATGTCTAATTATATACAGAGTATTTATTTATGTTAAGAGCTGTAACATTTTAAAGGTTGTGGAAGCTAGATTGAAAACTAATATGTTTTCATGTAACAATATTTATATAAATGACCTGAGGAATAATATTAATGGCAGCCGATGAAAACGGAGGAAATTGCTTTTAAAGTGGCGGAAGTTATTATTATAAGTTATATACAGCTACATATGTACATGCATATATATATATATATACACAAGTTTTCCTGAAGATATGACATGCTGCTAACGATTATTGAATGAAAATATTTGTTCCTGGAATCTGTCGTAAAATAGAAAGACGTATGCAAAATTCATTCCATGTTAGACGGCATTACACATTAATAGCAATGTGAAACAACATACATATCCTTCCTATACTCACGCATACGGTCTGTGAGACCGATTTATATAGTATAGTATACGTTTCATTTTTGACGTGAGTATAGGAAGGTTAAATAAATGGTAATTAGCATTTGCTGAGTAGGACGTGTGTCATCTATCATGTGTGTGATTATATTCGCAAACATTTAAAATTAATTATTCAATTAAAATTGCAGCGATTCACGCGTGACGGATTTAAATCACTCCGCTATATGTACAGAACTAATAAAGTTTCTAGTCAAAATGCTGTAATCCTATTTCTAGTTGGTTGCATGTAGATGAAATACTATTGGAAAATAGATTAATCCTTACATCATGTATGAGAGGTGGAGCAAATGTCCTTAAAGGAGTTGATCACAGTACAAGAGGATATACCAAATTCGACTTTAGCACTCTTCTAAATAACTTTTTGGAAATTATGCGTCAGATTCTTGACGTTACGAAATAAAATAATTTTCTAAACCTTTTAGGAGCAATTCAAAGTAATTTCTGACAGTTTTTCTGTACGTTGATGCATATTTTCTTCCTGTAACTATGCACCGTTTACTAATGAGTCTAATGACTATAATTTACCACATCTTGGAAACACAGAAGCTTCATCATAGCGCAATCTATAAATGACATAAACATCGACATAAACAGACTATCCTGGATAACACGATAAACATGAGTAGTTTGACACACATTAAAATGTTAAAGATGTTAGAAAGGTGAGAGTAGATATTTATGTGTACGCGATTAACTGTCGGTGTTAAAATGAATATACATATATTTGCTTGTTTATTAAACTAAATCAATTTCTTTTCGACATATTGGACATCAACTTTTACAATTGCATTCTATCTTAAGGATGTAGGTAATATTGTCTGTAAAATTGTTTTAGGTTTCAAATCAAAGTTCGTTTGAACGTCATCTTCTTTATGAAATCATTTTTATTCAAATATATTGTGCTGATAGAAAGAGGTACCAATTTGAATGTCCCACGCTAACAGAATATGGAGGATTTGGCAGAACTCTCTACCAAATTGTCCTTTGTATCACCAGAGAAGCATGAGCTCAAGCGTTCTGTTGCTAGAACATAAATTCCTTTGCTCTTGGACAATACTCTTATAGGATCATCACCAATGAACTCGGCTCATTAAGTTGCATTCCCTTGATTCATGAGACACCTATTTGGTATATTTGTTCAAATATTCTAGGCAGTGGACATGCTTTAAAATTATTAAGTGCAACACATTACACATTTCTGGAAATGCTACTGTTTTTGTTACACGTTTATTACCGGAATAAGGTTAATCAATTAAATTGAAATTCTTTCCAAAAATACCGCGCATGTTGTTAATTGTAAGTGATACGTGTTGGAACCCTTGGAACACGCCGATTGTCTTGAATTATTTTGCTGAGGATCAAGAATAACTCTAAAGTAACCTATCCCTATAATGTTTTGTATTTTTATACTTATATATTTATTGGAAGCGACTAATTTAGAAATTTCGTACTGTTAAATGTAACAACTGTGATGTGAATTTTTAACGTGATTATACTTTTATATCTCAAGTAAAATGCGTACCAAGGAAATATTGAGCCTGGTAAATGAACGAAATAAGTCTATGATCATTTTTAATTTTATATAATTCATACCCGCGAACCACGGTCTCTTAAAGCAAGCCAGTAGCACATTTGGTGGAGGAGCCTCCATTGTTTATAATACATGTAGAATTCTGCATCTTTAGATTATTTTTGTTTAACATCTAACACGTCTTTAATTATAAGTATGTATGTACATATGAACTGATCATATGTATTAGCTTTATTTATATTTTAATGACCAAGTGAACAATAAACCTTTACTTAGTTTAGCTAAGTTAACTAAGCTAATGTAAAAGTTTGATAAAGAGGATAAATACCAAGAATTGTGCCGAATATCACATTTTTAGTAATTTTGTTCAGTTATGAATTAATAGTTTAACTGTTATAACAGCATTTAAACAAATATTATCAGAGTGGACGCACATTTGTATTTCCTCAATTTATTGAAATTCAACCTTTTGACTGATGTGGATGCAAACATACGCCCGCAGAAGGTTATCGACGAGAATTATGGACGCATATGTGCGTCCAGTGCAGGCTATCGGTATGGACTGTAAACGAACTCATGCACCAGGGCAAAGGTTATCGGTGTGGATTAGGAACGCACACTTGCGTCTAGCAAAAGCTGTCGGTATAGCAAATGGATGCATTATGTATGTTTGGCTCTGTTTTTATTTTACACACCCAATACACCAAACCGTAACCCATGGTTAAGATCGGCGTTCGCCTAAGTGAGCATTTCAGCTTACATTAGTATATTCCTTAGTCAAAGGTTTAATGAGCTCTTCAAACAAACCTTGACTATAAGTCAGGAAATATATATATATATATACATGCTCTCTGCCGTTATATAGCCATTTGGTCCTTACAAATAATGTTTATAAATATAACCACCTGAACGTTATCAAAGAAAAATCAGGATATGTAAGTATGTAATTCCCAATTGATGCCAAAATTCTCAAACAGCTTTCGTAACTTGATTCTGTAGTTTTTGTTGTGCTTTTACTGACCAGCTGCCTAGTAAACATTTTCCTTTTCCTGTGTAATTGGTATAATTGTAAACTAGTCAGCAATATTGTTCTTATTGATATAACAGTGTATTTTGTAATAAATTATTCATTAGACAAAAGTGTAAGGTTTATATTATATTTTTTTAGTGTCTCCATAACAATTCTATGTTATTACAAGAAAAGACTTAAGTAACAGATAAGATGACGGACATAAACTTATGTTAATACACTGGCGAGAAAGAAACAATTGTGATGTTTTGCTTTTGTTATTGTCTGTTGTATGTTTATATTAGAAAATTATCATTTATTGTACTGTCTTTTGAAGGCTAAATTTAATAGTCAATACGGAATCGGAAAGCATTCTTTCGATTTTAACCATTTATTTTGAAGAAGCAACATGCTATACTTTTACAAATGTAAAAAAGGAACTAACATTAATGAGAAAATTTCTTTATTAATAACGTGTATTCCCTCCTTTTCCGTTACTGACTGCTTGAAGTCGACGAGGCATACCCTCAATTAAATGACGGATCACATTCTGGTAGATATTATTCCACCATTATTCCTACAATGAAAGCTCTCATCAAATTTTCTGAGATCTTGCATTATCTTGCAAGAAAAACACCACAAGTACTAAACTATGCAACCGATAGGTTTTATAGAGAGAAATCAACGCTAAGCTGAAAAATAGACACACATTGTGAATTTTTAGTTAGAGCTAATTCGCGCTATTTCATAAGAAGTCGTAAATACCATAGCAGATAACATTTCTTCGAAAACAGACGACAGTATCTATTAGTGCAATGATTTACAGAGGCAAGCTGTAAACTACATCACAATTTCAAAGTGACCTAAATTTTTTGCTCACCAGTGTATATTCGATGATATCTTTCAAACACATTTTTTATGAACGTGTGGTTGTATAGAGAGTCGTTCCATAGCTTGGCAAACTGTGTGTGTGCGAAAATCTTTATACTGTCAATAATTATTTCAGACACAGTTTTGACTTCTGTGCCTCTCCTAAGGACTATTATTTGTCTTTTTTCCACCGCCCTCATAATCGGGTGTCTATGTGCAACGCACATTCGTACATCAATTTATACTACGATTAGAAAACTTAAACTGGGTCTAATGGGTGTGCACATCATGTGGGTATCTACACTACATACTTTTTTAAATACAGTTTAGAAAAGCTTTGGGTTGTGTACTGGTTTAATAATTTATTTGCTTTAAGATTCTAAAATTAAACCAGAAATATATCAAACTAGTTTACAAATTTGTTCTGTTTTACGTCTTGTAATCAATCAATGCCAAGAGAAACTTTACCGGGAATGCTTTTTATAGAATTTTTAGTTTCCCTTTTATGTACTAATTACATGCGAAGATAATTGATCGACAACCTGAAAAGCGTGAGTTTTCTTTATTGCATCACGTTATTTTAACGTGTACTCATCGATAAAATTAATGAGTTCAGAAAAACCTGTATTGCTTCTCTATACCACGGCAATAAACTTTTATCGGAATATCTCAAGCATGTACACAGCGGCATTACGTACATATATAGATTTCTATTCATACGACCCAATGTGAAATATAGATACATATATATATATATATATATATATATATATATATATATAATATTGTTCGTTACCGTTCGGTTTTTTCAATCTGGTTTCATTCAGTGTACCAATCTATATTACCTATCCGATTATTTACCGGCTTAAACTTCATGCGATAGAATCGCTTTTGTTTGCGGCTTATAAATTCGAAAATGTTAGGGCAGCAGATAGGTCATGGCATTAATGCTGACATATTCGAATTGTGGACTAAGGTCTGCAATCTAAATTTATTCAAACTGGAACGAATAATTCATTGAACCTTTGTGCGGAGTATTACGCAAAGTGCAAGTTTATAGAATGAAAGCTATTGGATTTTCAAGTTTGATATACACGTATGGGTACAGTTTCTGTTTTCGGACAAAAAGGTCTAATAGATAATAGTTGTTTATATTTCTGTAATTTGTAAATACAATATTAATACTATTGATTGGGAAATATAACAGAAGTAGCGAAATGTGAAAAATGACTACTTTAAAGTAGCTGAATTATACAATATATTGCACAGTAAATATACAGTGTGTCCCAGGTTTGACTTCAGTATAGGTTTAATTATGCAAAATGTATATTATGTATATGTTTGGATTTCATTTTAATGTTAATGCCGCCCTGCTTGGTCTGAAAAATTTCAAGCACATTGTTACTTCTTGAAAATCAAGGTCGTCATGGCCATTGAGAATAAAAAAGATATTCTGTTTAACTGAAGTGCCATTTCGGTCAATAATAACTTTTCTAAATAATGATATTATTTAGAAAAGTTGTTCAAAATATGCAATTGTAACCTGCAAAATTGCACACATATTGGATCACTTTGACTAAATCAGTATTTGCTTTGTATTCTTGCACTGTAATTACAGAAAAATTAGTAAGAAGTATCCTGTGTAAGTTGTAATAAAAATAAACGTAAGTCTATAACAAAGTATTATATTCAAAACACAAATAGATAACAATTACGCAATTTGAATTCCTCCAAGGTCGCACATTTTTTCATCTTAACTCGAAACTCCTTCAAATACTCTCGGTATGGTCGTTGCGTTTTTTCCATCCCTAATTTTTTGTTTAAATAATTGAAGGCTATCCTGAAGATCACATGAATAAACATTTTGTTTCAAATAACCCCATAAATAAAAATCTAAAGGGGTCGGATCAAGCGATTTCGCTGGACTTTACGTGGGAATGCTGACTTTAAGAAATGTAATCAATTTAGGTTTTATTTTATTAATTAAAATTAAATTAAAATATCCCGATTGTACAGGAATTCAAATTGAGTAATTATTATGCATTTTCGTTTTTTTCTTTTTTGAATAAAATACTTGACTGGGAACTTACATTATCTTTAACAGACTTACACAGAATATTTGTTTTCCTTGAGATCAATGCAAGAATATAAAAGCAATATTGATTTAATCAAAGTGATTTGATATTTGTGGTATTTGGCAGACGGTTATAATTTAATATCTTCTCTTCTCAATAACATTTTGTCGTATTATTAGCCGAAATAGCAGTTTACATTAACAGGAAATGTTTCTCTTAATTGTCATGACAGCCTTAATTTCGAAAAAGTAAGAATCAATCCGGGGACACACTGAGTGAAACTTAACATCAATTAAGAACAAATAACTCAAAGTAATTTTGTAGCTATTAACTAGATCAAAGTTAATAAGAACTATCGATAATTCTAGTCACCACGGTTTATATTTAACAAGCTTAGTATTACATATTATTTTGTGAAAATTACTGCCACAAAGTTAACCGAAAAAAGCGTTCTAGAATGATCTCGGTTGCTTATATATGGATATATGTTACATCTGTCTGTATGCCTCCGTTTTAGACCCATTTCAAACTTATACCAAAAGGTTTAGATCAATTTTTCGTTATAACTGAATGCAGTAATCTAGATTAGTAGAATGTGAACATAAAATGAAAGTAAAAGTAAACCATTAGAGGATTAGTAAAAGTGGAATTGTGCAAGATTTCCTGTAACAGTAAATATGAGTTATTTTACCTTGACCGTATCTCATCAGCAAGTTGTTAGAAATACAACTGTCATTACGGCTACGCAACAAAAGTGATCAATTACGACTTTACGCTAAATGTTATTCAGCTATTAGTAAATAATTATTCGCACAACTCTTTCTCCCACGTTTTCATATTCAAATTACAGGACAGAAATATTTTGTATAGCATGGACGTGAATTCGGGGCAATTAATTCTCGAGTTCTCCCTAATTGGCGCTTATTAAATCGATTTTGTCTGAATTAATCACCAATTATTCAGATGCTACGACAATTATTCATTTAAAATTGATTTTACATGATTCAATTAATATCTGTCTCACGGGATTGGACGTATGAGTTCTTCAACATGTCGACAACTGAATATACATATGTAAATCTGTTTAAACGCGCCTTGTGAAGTGGTCTTTGAGTTTATTCGAAAATTGTAATGCCGGACTAATATTATGGAAATTCGAGCGCAGTATTTTAATTGGAATTCAAGTAAGCGGTCGTTCAAAATTACCAAACTTTCATCTAGAATCACCAAGGGGAGCTCTTTACAAATTAGCATCGATTTGCTGGTGGTTTCCTTTTTACTTCTATATTTCCAATACACTTTTTAGTTTTACTCTTTTCCAATTATCTGTCCTGCAACTAACACAATAGCTACATTCTCCTTGTGTATTTACGATTCAAACTAACATCGACTTTTATCAATGAAATAGATGTGCAACGAATGTAGTGAACTTCAGTATCTGGATGCAAATCTACAACTTTGGCTTTTCTTAGCTTAACAGTCTTCTCCGCTAAGACAAAGTAAACAGCTAATGATATTATGAGAATGTATTTGAACTAGGGATATGCTTCTACTTTACGACAACATTCAACTAATAGCAGTGATTAGCAATCAGCCGAAATTCAAAGTAGTTGCTAAGCTTTCGAATAGTTATGGCTAATGTTATATATATATAGTTTTACGAAGTAAAATGGGATGGTGTTAAGATTTACTTAAAATTAAAATTTACTACCGAAATTGTAGTTGTCTCTGTTAAATCAAAAAAAAAAAAAACAAATGCCACAAAATCATAATGAGTAAGGAGTTGGGGAAGGGTTATCACTGGAACAGTGTAATTATACAAGCACAACGGTGAGTAAATTCCGTGTTATGTGACTAAATATATCAGTTAGCATAGTTAAGGGAGTTAACGTATCACCGGTTTGGGAAAAATTGTAACAGAAAAGGATATTATTTACATTACAGATGACACTTCTAATCCCGAAATGTATTTTAGACAACCAGAAGTTTTGTTAACACCGCTTACCATGGTGGTGTGGAACTTACATTGAAATATGTTGACTGCGTTGACTAGTACTTTTGCAAATAAACGTGAGGGAACTACCAGAGTGAATGAATACGGTGTCCAATTGAGTTCAAAATTGTATATATATGTATATATATATATATTTCTTAAAAAGTCATTTTTATTTCATGCGAAGCCAGAATAATAATGGAAACCGAAGAACAGTATGATATACTGATCCAAAAGAGACCTACGCACGTAGTAGTGAAACTGCAATGACTTGATATACGACGCCGTGACTTAAAATCAAAAATTCCTCGTGGACAATTTTTCATATAGTAAAGGGTGATATAACGATTATTGTTGAGGTTTTTATGTAAAACTCACATTGTATTAGTGAAGATCGGAAATCTTTCTTGAATCAGGAAGTTTGCCTGACAATGATACGTGGAATACAAAATCGTTCATTAGACGACCACAACGTCGTCCAAATTTTCGATAATTTTTTGCAAATAATTGGAAATGAGATGATCACCAAACTTCGATTCATGACTTGCATGGGATGTTGTTGAAACCAGAGCTAATTGATACCAATTTCATTCAATTTAGGTCATAAAAATGTCTTAGCATATTACAGTAACGCTCGGAATTGACCGCAACAATGGTTCCGTCGGCATTTCAAAAAGTATGATCCAAAGATACCGTTGGTTCATAAACTGCACCAAACATTCACTTTGGTTAGGTGCTTTGGTTACTCATGAGTCGCGTGACGGTTTTTCGGGCCTCAAATTCGACAATTTTGCTTTCACATAGCCGTAGAGGTGAAAATGTGCTTCGTCGCTGATGATGTAAAACCTTTACCTTTACCTCTATCCAGCATCCAATGAACGCTGTAAATGGTCGAACGGGTTAAGTTGTTGAGTTAATTGGGTTTTGTAAGCATGTAAACAAAGCACAAGATGTGAAGTTTCTGCGAACAATATCGAATTGAAGAGCTTGGTTGCTCACGCACATTTTTACTCACGCCGGCAATGTTTTCGTTTGACTGGGCAAAGATGTTGATAGTCCCCACCTACTATTACCGACCCATTTTCTTCAGATTGTCGCCTACTATTCCACGAATTCCCGGCTCACTAAGGCGATTATTTGGCACAAATAGTCACGAATTTTACGAAAAATTCTCTTTATAGATCGAACATTTTCATAGTAGGTTTGGATAATTTTTACGCGTTGCTCGGTTGTAAGCGACTGCATGACTAAAAGTGCCATATTTTATATGCCAAAAATTATTTCGGATGTATTTTAATTCGGGGTAATAACAATCATTTATAATGAGGTTGATAAAATTATGTGCGGATGCTGTAAAAGTTATGTAACTCATCAGTTTTAAATCTCTAAATATTGGAATGCTAATTACTATAATTATAATAAATGCAGAGCACTTGCAGTTTACTTTTATTGACAAGCTTCTTTTATTTCTTCAAAATATTATCTTTCCTAACACTCATCATTCATTCGCTTTTACTATTATTGTATCATATATGGGTAGCAACATAAGACATGGAATTGATGGTCATCTGCTAAATAAGAATTTGGTATGTAAAAGTTCCCAGACGACTCCGCTTTCGATTTTGATGGGTCTTAGATATGTATGTTATAGGAGGACCTTTCCTGAGTATCTGGCTAACGGTTTAAATCGCACTTCGCCCTGGTTCGTCTGGTTTTCGAAAAAATATACCTGACTTCCATGCGTTCTTTATATACCATTAACGTTAGTGGTAAGTTAAGCATAGCAGCGTAGCGCAGTCGATTAAGTGCATAGCTACAACGCTGAAAGTCTCTTGTTCGATTCCTACCCTTGCACCTTTTTTTCAATTTTATTTCACACAATGTTTACAAATATATTCCATTTCATGCAAAATTGTTCGAATATAATTTTTTCGTCATGGTACTTGTATTTTATAAGAAGCAAATGTACGTCACGGTATGTATTTTAATTGTAAGTTTGAGATACCTTATTGGTATCCGCAAGTATATGCAGGTATTTCCCCTTCCCAAAGTACCGTTACGAACCGTTATAGAATTCCGCGCTCTTGAGGGTCCCTTTAGGAGCTGCGCCAGCCGCTGGGCCTTTTTTCAAACAATTTTGCATAAAACGGAATATATTTGTAAACATCGTGTGAAATAAAATTGAAAAAATTCAAAGGTAGGAGAATCGAACAAGGGACCTTCAGCGTGGTAGCTTCGTACTTGATCCACTGCGCTACGCTGCTATGCTTAACTTACAACTAACGTTAGTAGTACATAAAGAACGCATGGAAATCACAGGTATATTTTTTCGAAAACCAGCCGAACCAGGGCGAAGTGCGATTTAAGCCGTTAAGCAGATACTCAGGGAAGGTCCTCCTATAACATATCTAAGACCTGTCAAAATCGAAAGCGGAGTCGTCTGGTGATCCCCTTGTAAGACTTAGAAGAAATCATTTTAAACTTCGCGTACATAATGAAAACCATCACCTAAAATTTAGCTAACACTTCGACCACCGTGAGTTAAAAGAATAGAAAATATGTTCATGCTTATTATTAAAGACGAGCGAAACTGGAACAGGGTTCTATGTCATCTTTTCTTGTGTAAGTGTAAAAAACGCGTTAGAAGAGGAAAACACAGTACAAATATTTGTATTTAGCGCTTTTAGACCACATCTGTTTATAGTGATGAACCTGTAGGGAAAATAGTTGATACATAGGCGAAGCCAACACTTTGGTACTCATAGCAAAGTTGTATATGTATCCTCACATTGTTCGGCCTGATTGAATTAACACTGAAAAGGAAATGGTCAAAAGAATATATAGCCTATCATAAGTCCGCTTCGTTTCTGATTCACTCAATATATCACGCGAATCACATCGCTATGTTATTCACATGATATCGAATATTTCGGACACAAGGGGCAATAATTATATTATTAAAGAGAAACGTTGTTGGCATCGCAGTTAGATAATATTTACTCGTTATATTATGTCTTATATGAATTATTTTTGTTGAGAGAGGGAGCGGTTAATTAATGTAGTAAAAACACAAACCCTTCCTAAGCAGAGATTCCTAACTAAACACGCCTGTTCCTGAAAGTGAAACCTTTCCAAACAGTCAACTCAATACAATATAAACATGAATAGTAAAATAATTAGTAGAATAACTGTTACATCAGTTATTCATTGATGCATTCATTGACACTAAGAATCTTTTACGGGTTTTGCGAGTGTTAAGCAATATATTTACTGGAACTATTATTTACAAGTTTACCTACAGTATCATTTTATTATTCTGTATATTTACCGCTTCTACTAATTTATCAGTAATTCAAATCTATTTCATAGTGTAGATACCTTCAGAGAAATGGTAATATATAGTATTGTAGGATAACAGAATGGCGTCTATGAATATCATAAGGATTCTACACGATAAGCGTATAATAAATGGGTTAAAAGTATAACGGATACCAAAAGGGAGTTGTTCAAAGCGGCGCATTAGATAAACGGCCGAACGTAAAGAAATGCTTTTTAGAGATAAAAAAAATGGTGTCCCTTCCATAGCAAAAGTTAGTGGCAGCAATGATCGATAGGACCAATACGTTATATCTGATTGACATATATTGTTCACCAAATTAAACATTTTTACTAACCGCCCCTGCGTTCTTTTATACAGTTATTACAATAGGAAGTCTGACCGGTATAATTTTACGTTTTGGTTCACATTGTCAATTTCATTCGTAGTTAGTATAAATTTTACGATATTCGATATACCTTTATTTAATGCATATATTTTTATTTTTTGGAGAAACTACATACATACAAATTATATTTCTATAATTCTGGCGTATTATAATTAATACTTGTACATTTTCAATACGACTAAATCAAGTTTATTTAGTGCTCACATTTACTTATTTAATACGTACTGCCGCACCGTAAACAGAAACAATGTAATTCTAAGAATTCGTTCTATTCAATTCTATCATAGTAAAGTTAGAGTATGTTACATTTTGTCTTCTATTCTTATATTGTATTTTGTATATGCGTCCTTATATCAATCCATGTTACATTCACACAATTCCTTCAAATTTGCATTGCAGCACTATACTTCTGTAAACTACATATACAGAAGTTTGCTGCTATATAGGAAGCATATCCGACAGCCGAAATGATAAGAAATTTCTTACAATTTCGGATGTGTCTAAAATTAGGTAATCATAATCTAAAATCCAGCTTAATTAAGTAAACCTCAACAACCTTACCTTGATATTTAAGTTATGTAAATGATATATACGAGGGGCGCCTTCTACATCTTTAAAAACGACCACTATGTGGCGCTATTGAGATGTGTCACTAGTATAATAATAAAATTTGACATTTATTGTTGTGAGAACAGTGGCAGCTTAGAAATTAACCGAGTAGTATACTTACAGTTTACGTTTAAAATGAAAAACAGTTTTGCGAAAGAATGGAAATTTTACGTGAAGGTTTTCCTTGGATAAGTTTTTACGATTTTAGTAAAGACCTAACTCCACAACAACACATAGAATTGCTGAATATAACTTTTGGTAATGAAGTAGCATCAGAAAATGTTTATAATTGGTTTGCAGAATTTCGTCGTGGTTGTGCGTCCATCAGTAATGAATTGCGTGAAGATGGAGCTAAATCGATCGTTATTTCAAAAGACATCGACGCTGAGGGCAACATGATTGAAGAAGAATGGCATGTGAGTTACAGTGAAATAGGGGCGCTCTTATCAAGGACTGGAGTACATTAGATTTTACATGAGCTGTGATAAGATCTGTCCCCGATGGATTCCGCATAATTTAAACGAAGCTCAAGAAAGACTAATGTTAATTGGTGTACGGAGATGCTCAAAAATATCGCCCGAGGGACTACAAAATCTGTATACAACATCGCAACAAACACTTGAAATACATTCATATGAATATATTCATATGAGCCGGAAATGAAGCAAGAATCCACAGTTTGGGTATTCCAAAAGAAGTAAATCTTCTCTTCTTTGCCAGAGGTCATCATTCGGCATCATGACAATGCCAACTCTCGCACAGCGCACGCCAAACAATTGACTTTCTAGAGGAAAGAAAACATCGGATTAATGTTGTATTGCCCGTTTTTACTTGATATATCGCCTAAAGATTATTTTCTGTTCTTTCCGAATGTCAAACAAAATGCGTGGACAGTGAGTTTCAGCACTTCAAGTAGTTTAAATCTTTCAAAAAGCATGTTTTTAAGATAGCAATTTAAGAGCGGAAACAATATTTCGCCAATTGGTGCATGCAAAAGTATATAAATATTAAAGGTAAATAGTTTGAAAAAATTCTTTCCTAGTTTTTGTAACAATTTAAATACCCTCGTACAACTCCTACAACTGCGATCCCTGCTATTGTAGAAAATATGTTCGACCCTTTTTTAAACAGTTGCAGAAACTCTCAGCTTGGATTATTATATATGTATCTAATTTTGTCTGTAATATTTATTATTACATTAGAGTAGCTTTTACTAGATTCCAATAACGGTTTTCCTTGTAATGTATCATTGCTGATAAAACCGTATTATGAGTAGTGGTATATTACAGAAAGGTCAATTCCCGTTCACTTACATTGTTTGTCCTGTACTGCTTTTGTAAGATTATCTTGCAACATTAAAACGGATTGTTCAAACCTACTGCAAGTAATACTTCCTATGTAGTTAGTCCAGAAAAATTCCACTATGGCGTTACTTACTCCATTTAAGTATGCTTTATTTCCGCTTCGGTTTGCTTATTCCCGAGCTTCATGTACTTTTCTTGCCAGTCAGTCGCCCTCTACCTATTGTGTTCCGTTCATATACGCATAGTTACATAGTTATACTCATATAGACATTATTTGAGGATCTAAAAAATATTGGTCCTTACTCCTTGTCGCTTTTCCGTTGGACTTACTTTATTGGTTTTATATAATGTTTTATTAAATATTCAAACAATGTGAATATTTCAATTAGTTTTAGTCAATTGTTGATATCAGTTTTGAAACAATATGGTTTGATTTAATATCTGCTTTAATCATTTGAACCCTAAGCTCCTCATCTTACTAGCACTAGTTTGGGCTCCTGAACGGCTTTCGGTCCGTTAGTCCTCGAAACTTTCAGTTTCCTATACAAGAAATTCAAGTCGGTATCTAAAAGTTGTTTGAAACAGCTAGTCCCGTCCCTTCTAATCCCTACACTAATACTTCAGTCTTTATTGTTACAAAAATATTAAGCTAAGCACTTTTCCTGATTTGCTGCAGTTGGAGGGACCAATTGCAATTCGTGGCACAGGACAGCGCCCAGATAGAAGCGGTTTTTTATTTCTTTGATAATTGAATTGGACGGCGTTTGCTTGGTTTTTCCTGATTTTCTAAGGTTCAGGAAATACACTGGAGTTGTAAAGAGTTGTATAAAGAAGAAGGGCGCTTCTTATTTGTAGTACCGAAAAGCTGGACAATATTTGTCTTAGACGACGGGGTTAAATGGCCCAAACAACTACTGATACAGACCTGAATTAGCCAGCGCATTAAATCTACCAGTGGACTAAATACTTTCCGAGGATAACAATAAGTGAGCCATATTATCGTACAGGAAAATATTATGGAAATAGTTTATTTCATTTCTTCATTACATAGTACAATACAATACAATACTTTAGATACGCAGTAAATGCAAAGGCCAATTTACCAGCCAATCAAGTACAGATATTAATCCTTCAAGCCGATTTATCGATCTAGACTATCTAGAGGATTGAAAGAATGGAAGAAAAGACAACTAATAGCTCAAATATAAAAATACTTAGACCAACCACGCATCTAGGAAATCTCTTACTTGGATTAACAGTTAACTATGTAGTGGAGAGTATATACATACATAGATGAACCTTCGTAAGTAAGAATCCAAGAAACACTCACTAAGTGTGTGCACTGAAACCGTTTCTCTTAAGTCCGCTATTATTAAAGACCATAATTATAATAAGCCGAACGCTAGTGCTAGTTCTAAAAATTTTGAGATTGATTATTAGAATTATGTACTCTATGGACGGATATAAGCGAACTGTTAGTGATCTTTATATAAAAAAATAAGGAATGGAGAAGATTACGATACCTTCGGACCATTAAATAGTAATGATAAGCAAAATAATGTCAATTGAGAAGTTAATTTGTCTTAATTACGAAATATTGTGCAGAACTTTTAAACATTCTATAGAAATGAAAGTGCTGCAATCAGACACAAATCGCAGATTCCTGAGAATCATCAATTATACCGGAACATTTTTACAGATTATTTAGTATGGAGGTCCATAGATGTAGAAAAAGTTATTAGTTTTGCTTATTAAAACTATAATTCTTCGGAACCAGTGTGATTTGGAAAATTTTTCTCAAGTCACTTTATATTTTATTTAACACTGTAAATCCTAACCGCTTCAGTAACCAGTTACTTGAGGAAAAGATAAGGATCGGGATGTTTTAAAAATTTCATTACCAGACAGACCTTAACAGCAGTTGGTAGCTACATATATGACTGTTTCAACCATTTCTTTCTAAATGCTTTACAAATTAAATGTAAAGTGTTAAAACTGTATGTTGGTAGAATACCTTCACATAGCCAGTAGATATAACATTATAATCTCTCCCGTACTATATGGGAATAGATTGATTTAATGTTACTATTTCTTTTGGAGTACCCTTGTCATGCATCCCTTATTATATCATATATATTAATTTAGAAACTTGATAGAATATAAAGATAAAAGCTAGAGGAACTTCATCCTATAAATATTAATTCAAGTTGCTGGTAATACTAGCAATTGATATAAGCTTCATCCTTTTATCGGTAGATTGATATAAGTGGGTTCTTTATATTTCATTGGCTTTACGCCGCTAGCCTTCTTCTTTAATCAGCATAAACCGCTCGAAGAAATTTGAGAAAGCCGATTAAAAGAGCTGCATGATATTGTAAGCACGAGCTTACCTTTCCATTATTATTAAAGTAAAGATTCCGAAATATGTTCTTTAACAAGCGTCCAAAAGATTCGTCTACCAATACTTTCTTTGTCGACTTGTAAATAATTGTAATCTTCTCTACCACTTTTAGGTCAATCAAGCCTCGAGTTAATAGCTATATTTTCAGAACGTTAAAGTCATGTTTTGGGATAACACTCGTCAATGAAAATGTAACTATATACCTATGTATAAACAAACATTTGTTTTTATTTGGAAACTATCAACAAGATAAGTAACGACTAGGATTTCTTCAGATATAGGATCTGTAAAAACTTACACAAGTGTTCTCAGGTGCAACTGCACTTTATGCCAACCATAAAAGCAAGAAAAGACCCTTATATCAAAAAAATCTCGGTTGACTGGGGAAAATCCCATAACAAAAACATAGCCAAAGGTTTCCTTCTTATGTAATGTAAATTTCATTTTAATAAATTACTATATGCATTGCTTAAATTCTGAACATTAGTTCTGAAATTGATAGTTTTAACATTTTTTGTATTTATTATTTTGTATGTTAGTTTTTTTTTCTAATTATTTTTTTATCAGCAGTTATCGCAAACCTGGTAATGGAACACCTAGAGCAAAAGTCTTTACCAAAACTAAATTCTAGTGTAAGTTTTTACAAGTGTAATGTGAATGCTTTTGTTCCGTAAGAAAGGATAGTATTGATGAGGTTTTAGATTCCTTTAATAGTTATCATAATTAAAATTTACATGTGGGAAGGAATCTAACACCTCATTACATTTTCTGAAGGTGACAGTCATACACAATGACGGCATTGTAAACGCAAATGAGCATATAAAGTCTACCAATACATCTAAATTATCTTTCAGAAACCTAAATTACATAAAATTAATGTAGTTACCGGATTAGTTGATCAAGCGGTAAAAGTAATAAAAATAGAATTAATAAAGTATATAATAGAGGTATTAAAGATAATGATAATAAAAGTTATAATGCTATTCCTTATTAAAAAGAAAGGTTTAAACCAACAAATAGAAGAACACTGTAAGAAAAAGGAATGTAAATATAACTTCCATTCCAAATTATAGTAACAAAGCTCTTTTTACTAATACTAAATGTAAAATATATAAGCAAAATCAAAGCAAGATAATATATAAAACAATTTGTAAAGACTATGATGTAATGGGTGATACATTGGTCAGACCAAACAATATTTAATGAAAAGGTTGTATTTTAAGTATTTTTTAAAAAATGATTTTGGTGCAGTGACTGCTGTAACAAAACATTACGGTGATTTAGATCATTGCTTTGCTATTGTAAACACAATTATTTTAAAAGAGAAAAATAATTAAAAAGAGAAGACTAATATACGATGGGATAAATAAACAAAAGATGCTAAAAATATTAATTTCAGAACCGGTACTAAGAATTTATGTAGTGTATATAATAATTTATTAAAATGACATTTACATTTCGTAAGAAGGAAACACTTAGCTAACTTTTTCTTTTGGGTTTCCTCTAGTCCTCGAACTGCTAAGATATTGACAAAGGTTTTTTATATAAATTTTTTTGTCCTTATAGTTTGCTGCCTTCTCCGTTATTTTTTAAGAACGATGAATAAGTTAAATGTCTTAGGTTTCTGCATTCAGCACTTCAAGATTAGCTACTAATACGCTGCTTTATATTCTTCAGATACTAAGATGCTAACATAACTAATTTCAAATTGAGATAAAACATTAAGGTGCAATAAGATAATTCTAAAACGGGGTTTTACCGTTTGTACCTATGTACACACGTATATTTGTATGCACAATAAGAAGATACGTTACAAGTTAGTGTCTTTTTAGTATTTCATTTTTATCTTTCACTTATCATTGGAGATAAACAGCAAAACCGAAGGATATTGGTCAGTATTTCTTATATGTTATTGGGGAGAAGAAGCAAACTCCGCAAAATTTACGGTACTATATAATACATATGTAGGAGATATCGAAAGACGGCGAACAGAGAGAAGCACTAAATGCTTGTGGATTTAGTGAAATACTACATGTAAGTATTAAAGTGCTACCTAATTTTGCCTAGACAGAAGTTTTAACAACTTGCTAATTTTTCTTTCTTATCCATATATTTATATCCGAATAATTTATTCGTAAATTCATGTTAGTAGAGAGGGTATCCCATGAAACTCTTACATTAAAAGTTTTCAATGTTTTACTATCTGTTGTTCTTTGAAACTTTGGAATCGGTACCTATACTCTTGTATCTTCTAAAATAAAATATTTCGCCAAAAAGATCACCGTTGCTTATATCAGAAGTCCACTTTATATATACATATTTTAGACAGGATGCTATAATTTTAATTACATGTCTGTTTTCTGGGAGTTAAAACAAGTCGATTCTTAGTATACTTTTTACTCTTTCAGCTATTCTAAATTATTCTTTTTTTCTGTTTCGACAGTAGGTGCTTTGGAACAAGTTATTTCAATCAGCATTAACGAAAAATTTTTGATGCATACTTACCTGTAGTGGTTTTCGAATTAGTAATTTTTGCTAAATCGGGCGAAAATGTTTTAATAATAGGTACCTAATTTCTTAATAACAGGTTTGGAATTTTTAAAATACAATGTGTTTTACTTTTCAGAACATTCGGCGGCGTCAGGTGACACCATATAGCTTGACACCTTTGTAGATATCTTCCTCACCCCGTTCTGTGATATAGTCACGGTATACATTCTTTGCTGCCAATGTTCTAGAAAAATAACAATTCAATGTTTAAAGGAAACCTCATTGTGGTTGAAATGTTGAAATTACATATTCTTGCTTAGCGAAGTATTTACATCGTCCTTTTTTTGCTAAATTTTTGGAACTATCATTGCACTTTCCGTTCATTACACTTGGCCTTTCCAAATAGTTGGTTAATTTCTGCGGTTGTCGCAATTGCATTTAAACTCTTTTCAAATCAAAAGAAAAAGAAGATACCCGAATGTACATTACCGCAAACACTTCTATAAGAAACAGAAAGGCAGATATATTTACTCTAGGAAACGGGACAGGTATATACTTTGAAACCACCCGTTCGTCTTAAACAAAACACAAATTGTCATTGTAAACACAGACGTCCGTACACATCAATTGCTTGCCAAGACTAGGGCTGGAAGATATATATCGATAAGTAATATCGAATATATCGATACATATCGATATTTATCGATAAATCGATAAATCAATATAGTCGATAGTCTTGCTAGTATCGGTTCATTATCGACTCTATCGATATATCGATATATTCGATATTGCTTATCAATATATCGATAATTATCCATATATCGACATAGGTATTAATACTGGTATATGGATATACCAATATCAATATTATTAACTATTATTGGTAGATGGAGATAATAGACGTTGTTCGCTTCTCCGCATATTCATGATTTAGGGCTGGGAGAATATTCGGTAGATTCTGAAAATATTCGATAATATTGTCAGGAGTTTGTGGTAAGTCAGCAATAGAGGACATACGAATAACACTTATTGGATTGACGTAATAAGAGTGGTTATAACAGATTTATCGTCTATGTTCTATGTAATCATTAAGTCAGGTGTTCGTCTACTATTTTCCGTTGACGTTGCATAAAGATACGGAGCTTATTTGTCGGTGTTTATTACGTTCGGCATTCTTTCCTTGTGGCATTTATTAGAATGCGCCAGTTAGAATCAATAGGTATTCATCAATTCGCAAATTTGAAGTAGACCGTTTATTCATACATGATTTATCCTTACTCCATCAATGATCCGATCTTTAGTCGTATTGGAAACTCGCTAGAATTGTATAACAAGGCCGGACTCAAAACTGTAATTACCAATATCTTGCGAACGGTACGTTTGGCGCCCTACGTTCATTAAGCACATATTATATAATTATCTACCTTTGGACAACAGTTTTTACCATTTTAACAGTTACATCCTGTATATATATTATATATCAATATCAATATATATCGACTATATCGATATGAATATCGATTATATTGATATATACAGTAGAAGCCGCTTATTATAATCACGGTTAATGTTATCAAACGGTTATTGTTATCGAAAACCGTTGGTCCCAAATCACTCTATTTAAAACTCATTGAAAGAAGCCGCATATTGTAATCAAAAGCCGCTTAATGTTATTAGTTATGAATAGTATCCTTTGTCGGAAAGTTTCTTCAGGCGACGGTGTCTGCAGCGCAACTCCTTTGAACGAGCCGCTTTTTCTGGCCGATTTCAATTAAAACTCTCATATCGCATATTACAATCTAACGAATTGTTATTTCTATATTATGAAGAGGTCATCTTTTTTTTGATGTACTTTATGTATAAAAGGTCCGTTCGTTTAAATGATATTCAGTTTCTCCTATACTCTTCTACGAATCTCACGTTCTACAGTCTTGTGTACAGGTAAATTATTGAAATTTCGCATAAACTACCGTGGTCATGGCAGAAGTGAATAAAAAACGTCGCGATCTATCGAACGAAGAAAAACGACTAATTCTCGATAACTTCGATAAACTTCCGAAAATGAGTCAAAGGAATGCTGCGGTACAATTAAAAATTTCGCAACCGCTGTTGTGTAAAATTTTAAAAAATCGTACAGAAATAGAAACGTGTGCGCGTTCGAATGAAAACATAAAACGAAAAAGGGAAAGATCTGGAAAGGATAATCAAGTTGAATCAGCTTTAAAAATTTGGTTTACAAATGTTCGCGAAAAAATGCCTCTGTGAATGGTCCTATCATGCGTCAAAAAGCAGAAGATATAGCCAAAACTATGGGGAAAGAAAATTTCATTGCAACAGACGGATGGTTCAATCGGTGGAAAAAGCGAGAAAACATCGTTTATAGACCTCTGCACGGTGAAGAAAAAGTGCTGATTCGTTAGCAGCCGCTGACTGGATGCGTTCGGAATGGCCAGAAATTATTGCAAAATATCCGCCTCGGGACATCTACAATGCAGATGAAACAGGACTATACTTTCGCGCGATGCCTAATCATACTTATTTGTTCAAAAACGATAAAGTAAGAGGTTGCTTATCTTCGAAAGAACGAGTAACAGTGTTATGTTCTGTTAATATGGAAGGTGAAAAGGAAGAACTTCTAGTGATAGGAAAAGTAAGAATCCTCGGTGTTTTAAAGGTGTTAAAACTTTGCCCGTGGAGTATTTTGCTAATGCGAATGCTTGGATGACAAGTGTCTTGTTCAGCGAGTGGTTACTCAGGTGGGACAAAAATTGAAACGCCAAATCGTCTTATTAGTAGACAATTGTACTGCGCACAAAGTGAATGCAGTTTTGACGAACATCCAACTTATTTTCTTACCTGCGAACACTACGGCATTGATACAACCATGTGATCAAGGAATCATTCGAACATTCAAAGAATACTATCGAGGGCAAATTCGAGCCCAAATTATACAAGAACTTGATGAGAATCGAGATGCACCTACTGCAGATGCGATAGCAAAAAATCAGTCTTCTAGATGCGCTGCATTTGCTGGTGAAGTCATGGAGGCAAGTTCAACCAGAAACGATCCGAAACTGTTTTCGAAAAGGAGGTTTTTCCAAAACTGGTGATGAAGAACCTGATCTCCATGAAACGTGCGCTGACATTTTAGAAGGTATGAAAAAAGAACTTGTTTTGTACATCTAACTAATATTTTTTAATTTTTTTGTAGTTCAAGGTCTGTCCAAAAGCGAATTTTCCGATTGGGTGGATATCGACAATGATGTTCAAACAGCTGCCACAATGACTATATCAGACATTTGTCGGGAAGTTGTGGATCAATCGTCCGAAGGAAGTAATCCTGAATTACCCGAAGTAGGAGAAGAAGAAGAAGAGGAAATGTCTGAAGAGCCGCCAACTAATGGCCAGATGCAAGAAGCGTTAAATATTCTCCGACGTGGTGTACAATTCCGAGAAAGTAATTTTGATAGATATTATGATTTTGAAATATACATACAAAATCTTATTAATAAAAATAAACGTCAAACGACGATCGACCAGTTTTTCGAATGAAATAGTAAAGTGTAAATAAATGTACCTACGTATTGTATCGATGATAAAAAATAAACAAATTTGGTAAAATATTAAAAATTGTTGATTAATCGTTAATTTTTCCCTTGAATTTTATTTGTAAGTCGTTAAATAATTTGATTACATACATACATATTTATTATTGACTACATCAGCATAGAAAAATACATTTATATTTACCTTCCGCTTACTGTTATCATTCGGTTAATGTTATCAAAAAGGGTTTGTTCCAAATTGATCACAATAAGCGGCCTCTACTGTATATATATATATATCGATAATATCGATTTGTATCGATGATATTATCAAATATTCACTATATCGATAAATATCAGTGATATCGATATAATATCGGTTTTATCGATGTATCGATTTCAATATCATGACATATCGATGATCGATATTCGATATTCATCGATATTTATCGATATACCGAATATTTTCCCAGCCCTAGCCAAAACTGAGTAAAAACGCCCACTTCATATGCGACACGTTAAAAATATATCTACACATTGTGCTTTCAGCATATTTCAAGAGTCCATGGAATAGGGGAATTTCAAAATTGACTAATTTCTTCTTATTCTTAATTTGTTCTATTTTGCTTTTATGAATACGATCTATCCACTACTGTTAATATCTATTTTAAATGAAATGAGAGCGATTTATCCGAACGGGATTTTCTCTCCTAGTAATTATATTAACCATTTGCTTATAATATTTATTATTTTAAATTTCTTTAATTTTTCTTGAATTCACATGATCCAAATTGAAGTGTATTGTAATTAAAAAGTTGGTTTTATAATCTCGCTTCCTTTTATGTTTAATGATGAGCAGTAATATCTTTGTGCATAAAGAAAGTGTACATTACTTAACATTGAAATATACCAGGCACAATACTAACATTGTCACAGTACATTGCAAACATTCGCCACCAATAAGTGTAAATGCTATTACAGTAATTATAGCGGCTGCTCGTCAACCGATATTCGGAAACTTAATTTGATTAGCTATAGAAAATTGCAGAATATCAGTATCTCCTAAACTGTGATTATCAAATTGCCCGCAAGGTATCCCAATTATTATAATAATAAGTTAACCTAACATCATAAAATAAATAGTCGTACCATGCTTTCATAAAGTAAGTTCTTAATTTAGTATTTACGTAAGTGCATATTAAAATGCAAGGCATTAGGATAACAAAATATAGCGTCGTTGCTTTATTACAAACTTGACATTTATTTATTCTGAAAATTAAACTACCATGAACTTGATTTCTTAAATTGGTACATACCTGCGAGTACTAGCAATATTATATTCCAGTAGATTTACGATGTTCGGAGGCAAATATAAATAACAATTTCATTCCACTATAATTGCACATTCATTTCATTGGTGCCTGACCACGAGTAGGAAAATATATCTCTATATATTCTACTGGTTCTGTTCTGCTTTATCGTGCAATGATCTTTTTATATCCGCATTTATATAACCCCTTATTTTTTATTGTGGAAAATAAATTATTTTACATTGACTTTTCGTTAATTATAAAAATTAAGAACGTAATAAGTAGATAACTTGATGGTTATATAATAAAAAATACCAATCATAATTATAAAATAAAAAGCTCATGGGTATGTTTTCGTGGTCATTAATATACATTATAGTTATATGTGAAGCAAGATCAAGTGAATGTTATGAAAAGTCGTGTTGGTTTTGTAAATCATACGTGTTGACGAAAATAAAAAATATAGGCGAATAATCACAATTTAGAGAAAGAAGTTCACACGCTAGCAAAATCGGGGTTATATATTAAGTCATGCGCAGTGGATGTTTTGATAAGACATATTTTGTTTATTTTAACGCCCGGGTAGTATGCCTGCATCTATCACGAAATTGGATGACCGCTGCGTTTTTTAAAGACGAGTCAACGATACATAATGCATTGCTTCTAAAATAACAGTTATGTGAATGTAATCTTATAAATAAACTTGACGGATTAGTTATGAGAAACGCTGTATATTATCTATAAATCTTTGACAGTGATAATATGAAATTAAACGGGAGTTCTAGGAAAACTGATTCAGACAATGACTTTTGTTCAATGCTAGATTTATGTTTTCTGTGTTATCGAAGTCTATTCTTTCGTACTTCTAGAAAAATTGAAAACGTATATATAATATAATCGTACAAGGTGTCTCTATCTAAAAATCTCAATGTGATATATAACGTGAGTAACACTAAGTTAGAAAAGAGACAGAATCTTATTTTTGTATGTAAGTTCCATAAATTTGAGACGTAACTTTTGTAACTTTAGAACCATTAGAAACAAACTTATCCATTAGAAAGGATGCGAGTCGCAACATCGCAGCTAAGCAGAACACGTGGCGTAAAAAATATATATGTGTACAGTATGACCCCGTATTGACTTCACTATAGGTATAATTGCTCAGAAATGGTTGAATCTCGTTTTAATGCTTTAGGATGTTGTTCCGTTTGGTCTAGAAAGAACTTCAAACATATTTTTATTTGTTGAAAACCAAGGCCGTCATGACAATTGAGAACAACAAAAAAGGTTTTCTATTCAAGCAAAGTACCAGTAGAGTCAAAAATACGGCAAAATGTTATTGAGAAAAATTGTTCAGAATATGAAATTATCACTCTACAAAATTTCACATTCCAGTCGCTCTCGTGGAATCTCAAAGTTTTGCGGCACTATTGACAGAGTTGACTGTATATATACCCGCAGTAAATCATTTACGAAGGAAAAATGTACAGTGAAAGCTGAACTGTTTTTCGAGATAAGTATAAGGGCCGATTCGAGTGAGACTTGTGGATGTATCATACAATCCTTCTGTCAGCTCTAACAAACGGACGTATCTTCCTTGCGTAGAGTCAATGTATAATAGAGGAACTTACTTTTATAACAAAATTATTTATTATTTTTGAATGTCCTATCCCAATAGTAAGCAGTATGAACTATTAGTTTACGTAACATTTACACTACTACGAAGTGTGGTCCTTACAGGCATCCAAGTAACATTTTGTCAAGCAATAGAAGGGTACAGCTAATCAAATACAACTTAACGTTTTAAAATCGTGCGCGCATTAAAGCGGCAATCTCAAATGCCGTGGAAATCAGTTCTAGTGTAAATTTTAAACCATTCAGATCGACTGTACAAGTGTAAAAAGAGTATAAATAATCCGTTTTGAATGGAAATAACACTGTTAACGAATTTCTCAACTTTGTATCTAAGAAAGTACATACGCGCTTTGCCTGTTACGTGTTTCACTTCACACGCTTCCTTCATTTCTACTATGTGGGCACGAATGGTCCTGTTACGTTAACTCATACCTGACTAGTTGTAAACAAATTTTTCTTACGAAAATTTAAGTCCCTATTTTTATAAAAAGTCCAATCGCCAATAATCAAAACTTCTTTGAATATTCTGTTAGTTCCTTGTTGAAGAATTTAGTATTTGAAGCCAAGTAAACTTTGTAATGTTGAGTATTTTGTAATATTCGGACAAGACGTTCAGCAAGGAATTTCAATTGTTGAATATCTTATTACGTTGGCAGTCTTCCCCATATACCCTTAATATTTATTTTTGATTTAATTATACATTATGTAGCCCCCAAATTTTATACATAGGTTTGAAATGAAATATAATTTTCCTAACCTTAATAGCGAGTTATGGGCGTATTATTCAGGTATGGATATTTACGAAAATTTTATGCAAAAATTATGTTTAACATAGCGTCGGTCGTAGTTCGCTAATAGTGATGACATTCAAAGATGTAAATATAAATAACGCATTCCTCATCTTAATTAAACAGAAGCGCAAATAGTGGTCAAACATAACATAATAAAAGCTACTTAAAATACAATCTAATAGCATATATGAGTGCAGGCACACGTATACATTTTTAATATATTTTTCGTCCACATACAAAACACCTATATTTTTTTCTTTTCGTTTATAAAATGATCACAGTAATAAAGAAAATTCTGATATGGAGTCCAAGTTTCGTTTCTTTTTTCTTGCAACACAAATTCGTTTCATTTCCAGACAAAACAATTTATTGTTGCTTCTAATATACCTGCATATCATGTATTATCTACTAGACAGTTTGATTACCTCATCTTCCTTAAATAGCATGTACGTATTTTATTCCCATTGCGGAGTTTCAATGGCCTGTAGTGGAAAGAGGCTCGCAGGTGTTACTACTGCCGGCCACTTAATGGATCCTGGCATGTCTCTCTATTCCGGCTTCAATTCTAAATTTATACGGCTGGTACTGTAAAGAATTGTGGTTTTCTCAATTCTATTAATTAGTTTACTACTTCAATGTGTGCAATTTCTTTAAGAAATGAGAAATCTAACAATAAATAGATTATATAGAAGTTGCTTAACTAGAAGGTGGGAAAGTGAATCAATTATTTATCAAAATAATTAAATAAGCAATGCGATTTGAAGTTGCTATATATGAATATCAAAATAAATAATAAAATCTTGAACAAGAAAGCGAATATCGACGAATGAAACTATTCGTGTTCTACAATACATTAATATATTAAAATAAAGAATCAAAATTGCAACATACTTTACGTACATATGTATCTTCCTTGTAAAATGTTTATTTACATAAAAGAATTATTATTGTCATGCAAATCCCATTTTCTCGTTATCATCTTTGTAGTACCAGATAATCAATCTATAGATCATTACTGGCCAAGAGAAATGAATCATTTCGACATATCAGACACTTCTATAGGAATTTATCTATTAGTGAAGTGACCGGGGCAGCTTAGAAGTTCGACTATCATGCTGAACGCCAGGATTCAAATCCAAACGTGTGCACCCAACTTGTGGCCCACTCAGTTACTAAATGGAGCTCTGCATGCATTGCAAGTACATAGATACTAATTCCTGAATGGATTGATATAAAGCAATCAGGAATGAATATTTTGCGGGCCATGCTTCCTCGCAAGACGTTAATGCCTGATAACTACCACTATTTCTTAGTATACAACTTGTTTTATCGCTCCAGATTTAAACGTTGAATCATTATACACTTTTTCTAGCTCTTGTCCTACTGCTTTAGCACAACTTGTTGTGAGGTGCAGATTAGCATACATACCGCAACATAACTCAGCATTGGCTATACTCCAAGGTATTAATGTTACAAAACATTTATGGTCAACAATGTGTTTTGATTTTCCGTTCATCGCACATCCAAATGCTATGCTAGTTAGAACAAAATATTAGGCTACATACATTTATTTCGCATATTATAAAGGATTATTAACTGAATTTTCCGGTTAGATTCTGATTTGTTGGTAAATTTTATCGTATATCCTAGAGTTGTTTGTTTTCCTATGTTAACTAAGTTTAGACTTACGTTGATATATTGTGCTCGAAGTTATAATATGTACGTACGTCCAACGAAGGTTATGTCAATATTTATGTACCTACATAATTTTGGGAGGCAGTATACGATGATATATGTGTACCTAATCATAGATTTCATTTTGAACCACCTAAATATAGATATATAAATTTTGAAAACTTGAAGTAGAACTAAAATAAATAAATTTCGTATAAATTCGGAATTTGTATTCGTGCTTTTAATAATTAAATAGAAATACATAAGTATGTGCTGACAATTCGAAGGTTCTACACCTAGAATTCGCAAAGTACTATGGCAATTACAAAATTAGAGTTAACCATACTACGGTGAACTGAAAAAATATTTTTAATCATAAGAAAATATAATATCTAGCATGGAGAAGAAAAAGCAGAGACCCAAAAAATTACTAGGCAAGTGAGCTGAGAAATCAAATTTAATAGTATGGAACAACAAGTACTTTAATGCTTGCAAAGAGTGTGAGAAAGTATTTATTTTATGTAGGTCCCAAAGGTGTAACGCCAGAAAACAACCTTTTTGTCGATGCGGGATCTATCTTCTGATTTGTGGCTAGAAATAGTTTCTTGAGCCTCTACGATAAGCTGCATCTTTCCTCACTGCGGCAAGTTGATGGTGAAATCTAGTCAGTCAATAGTCATCTATTTTCAATTTACCTTGTTCGCTCTGAAAGTAATTATCTGGGCTTGAAATAATTTCTCAAGCCCCACCCTCAACAAGGAGTAGGTCTGAGACGTAAACCAGGAGATGCTTTGAGCCTAAAACGGATATCTCTAGACCCGCATTGTATTATGGTCTTGTACTTGATATGTGATTTCCAAGTCTTAGGGAAAAGGAACTTCCTGGCAATATTAATAACTTTAATTCCCACACAGAGGAACTTACGCGATTAATCCGCTATGCCACGTATTTGTAGGTATTGCTTACGTCAAGAAATACCACCCCAATGTTTCTAATCTCTGCGGGATATTTTGGATGGTCTCAGTTATGCTTACAAGCGGAAAATCCGTAGGCAAACCAGCCGAAAAGCCGATCTGCTGGTCCTGGAGGACTCGTTTCCCGACCAGCTTTTCTTGCAGGAGATTAAGTTCCACTGATGCACTAAACCTGACACACTTACAGGGCGGTAATTCTGTGAGAAAAGTTTGTCGTCTCCCTACTAGGGGATTGCTATTGTTTTGAGCTCCTTGCAAAATGAAAGGAAACGCCGATAGTGAGTATACCGTTGGCAGTAGTTCAACTTAATCAACAAAATTTTTATAACCCAGAACATTGCGGTTCCTGAGCGGGTTAATTACGAATAATATAAATAAATTGATGAGAAGGAAGGCAGTTAGAGAACACACTCACTACTTAGTTTTCTAAAGTTTAATTCAGATCGAGATTCTGTTGACTTTTATATAAAATCTAAAGATGTTTAGCAATGCTGTTCACCACATACGAGGCCAGAGGGTCCATCTAAGGTAGTGGTGTTATTGCTTAAATTGTTGGCTATTCTGAATAGCAATATATCGATAGGGCTTTTACTGGAGAAAAGAGATGAGATTAAAATGGGCTCTGTGGTATCTAAATAAACTCTAATTGTTTTGGCGAAATACCTTGTAAGATTACATGGTAAACATTATATTTGATGTTCCACAAATGTGATATATGATGAAAATCCTAAAATATGTGCACTTATGCCGTGGCACCCTGTGTACTAAACCGAGGGAACATTTAGTCAATTTCAGTATTTAAATGTGCTAAACACCAACATGGAACCACATGCAAATAACAATTAACTCTCACCTTCATATTTGATAATGACGCCGTATAATTCGCCAAAATTGCCAAGAATTTGTCAGATGCTTTAAGATGACCCCGAATTAAATTTGTTGGAGCATCTGTGACATGATGTGTGCAAACTAATAAAGAGTACAAGGCCGCCTTTAAATACCACGGTGTTCTGCTGTAACTCGACGTAATAGCTATTAAATTTAAATCAGATTTTATACTTGAAAGCACTAACTAGAATAGATACATGAAGTACTTTCTTGGATCTGGTGCATACTAGCTACAGCAAGTAAAGCATTTATTTATGCATGTGCAAGGAACGTAATACATACTTAATGCAAAATGATTCAATATTTATAATTAACATTTTGCTCACCTAAATCATGAAATACGTTTAGTTCATCATTGGCTCCTACCAATTTCTCCAATTTCTTCAGTTGAATGTGAACATTCAATATCCATCTCAAAATTTCTTTTAGGCAAAGATTTAATATTAAGTTTTTTTAAAACTACGAATTAACAAGAGAATTTAGAAAAAAGTATCAATGAAATTTACGTTTTAGGAAGGTAAATAGGACTTGCAATAAGCACACAACGAACTAGTGATATGCATGCCTCGTTTATATTAAAGATATCTGCCATATTCGTTCTTGTCGGCCTTTGCGAAAGTAACGGCTATGGCACTATAAACAACGGTCACTCTGAATGTTGACTAACGCTCTAGGATTCCATTAGGTTGGCCAGAAAGTCTTTTTGCTTTAGTTCTACAAAATAAAAGCAATATATTGTATACAAAGAAAAACCTTTTTGTACAACATATTAACCATGTTATGTAACAATTAATTGCAATCTCTCCTTGAAGTTTTGGGTAGGAGAAAGCTTTTCAAGTAAATTTTATCTGGTTTAAAGTAAACCTTTCATCATCCAAAAAGCTCTGCAACGGCGAGAATAGATGAAAATCTGATGCAATGTTAGGGATATAGGTGGGCATGGCAGCACAATGCAATGTGAGGTGGCGTGATGGAACAGAATACCTTTACGATTCATCAATTCTCAGCACTTCTGATGCCAGAAATCATACAATCTGTCTAATTGCTGACTGTATTCCCGAATTAATTGTTGCGTTAGGTGAGAGAAGTTCGAAAACCCAATCCCATTGAATCCCACAACAGAACTTTCTTTTGGTAGAAGAAAATTTCGCACACAAATTGTAGCATGTACGTTCTGTTACCACCTCAGTACCATATCCATCACATATCTTTCAGTATTGCAGCTTGTTAATCTTTTTGAAATGAAAAAGTAAAATATGTGGAAAATGGGCACTTTGACCTTTCATTTTCAAAGCGATGCCAAAGATATTACACATTAACACGATCAACCAGAAAATTGTTCCTAAGTTAAAAGTGAGGCGCTTCTATGTAAGACAATGTACATTTGACCATTTATCGCACTCATTTATCACATTATTCATTATAAAAGAGATGTATACGTAAAAACCGAAACCATTTTCCGGGAGAACTAATATAAGAACTGCATAATTCGTTTGAAAATTTTTGATATGCGGCACAGTCGCAATATTGTAAACGGCTGTAACGTGAACAACCCAATGATATGAATACGAATATTTTTGATTATATACTGAAGTACGGACACCGGTACTATCCAGTAATGTGAAGAATCTTTAAAATACAGATTTCTTTGAAATAAAGGTTCACTTACTTGTACTTTATTTGCATGTTTCAAACATGGAAATTCATAATCAATGTTCGTTTTATATATATTATTTCTCTTAAAAAAATCATATCAGAGTTGACCGCGTTAGTATGAACTTCTACGATAATTAACAGCCGCTATGTTCACATTATCGGGAATGTACCGCTTTTATATTGTACGTAGACTTAAATATATATATATATATATATATTATTTCAGGTAAAATATATTATTATATTATATAGCCCTTTCTATAACTTATGCATCAAATTAAAACAGTGGAAAGTTCAAACAAAATAAAACAATATTTGTGAAAGCAAAAATTTTCCGCCGAAATGATTTTTAAGATTTTCGAACTACGCTGACATTACCTGTGTTCATAATTCCGCCGTAGAACTATAAATAGTAGTAATATTCGGGCATATCTTTATTACGGTTAAGTGAATGTTATACCTTGAATGGCGAGTGGGTCATAAATCCGACGCAAATACTTAGAAAAAGAAATGTAAAAATTCGCAATATGCTGTGAATATGTACAGCCCCACGGTATATATGCCCAAATGAATAATAATCTTTTATGAAATTTTGTTACACCTCGCCTACTAAAACAAAACTGGATTTATCCAAATTTATTTATGAATGTTTTTCCAGGAAATAAGTTTATTTATCAATAGTGATTTTCTTCGTACTACACCCGTCGTAATTTTCTGTTTTCAGCAGACCCTTCAACAATGCGCCCATTGCATGGCCTCCGCGTTCATTTGACTTAAATACGATCGATTTCTGCTCAGGATATCAAAATAATTAGTTTATGAGAAGGGAGTAAACAAACGAATTAGATGGGCAAGCATACTGCAGTTATTAATTATTACGTCAAGCGACGCAGGCGGTAATGACTTCGGACATTTGTTATGATTAGTAATTCATTGCACCGCAAACAGAACTTTTATTTGCCGATGTTTCTTTAATCACCTCTTATTTCCTTTGGCCTCATTGACTTACTTCTACCACCAACATTAATTCGACGCTTAAATTGTGAAAAATTGTTTACAACATGTGCATCAAATTAAAAGAGAAAAAACTTATTGTCAAATAGAAATAACTTTTATAAGAACAAAATTTTCCCTATAATCACAGGAAAGCCGGAAATGCGAACGATAGTAAAATTAGGTCAATATGTTGAGTGAGGTTAAGTGTATGTTTACTTAGGACATATACATATATTATTTATATGATACGGCAGCCGGACAGCTGGCGATAATATGCTATGCTCATAATGAACGGCGCTCGCTCAGTGATTACGTTCTGTTCGTGTTACATTACTATGTTTTGTTACAAGTCAACTATCTTCAATGTTTTAAATGTAATTTAATTTTACTTATTAATCTTACTATCTGAATTTGGTCGAAGATGCAGTACCGCAGCACCACTACTTTCTTAAAACGTGAAAAAATTAATATCACGCTGGGAATCTCTGATAGTTTACCCTAATTTAATCTAACACTCAAACATATTTTCAACATTGTTCAGCATTACTTACCAAACGTTAATTATAACGAATATTATTCACCGACTAAAACAATATAAATATACCTTAAACGAAACTTGAAGCGATGTAATATGCTACAATACTTCTCCCTAAATAAATACATCTTATTAGAACAGAATTCTGTTCTATTGCACACCTCTCTTTGTATTGTTAGTAATACATACATACATACACCGTAAATTCCAACATTCTCCAATGTTACTAACCAGGAACTGTATGCGTACTTATCTAAATGAATAGCGTATTCAGTAACACGTGAAATTGCAGACGAGAAATTTGTTGAAAATGTTACGTGTGGTAATAGTCTACAAGGAGTTTCATTTATTAGTCATACCCAATGTGGGAAATTCCCTTTGCTTCGTATCTTTAATTCAAAAACGAACTCAATTATGTAGGCACACAAACACCTGAGTTATCTAGGTATACACAACATAGATCTTCGAGTAAATATATTATCTATATATATGTTTTGGAGGAACTGTATGAAAGATACACTTGCTGACGACATATATCAAATGAAGTGTACTTATTGCGTAATACATTAATAAGAAGTAATTAGCAACAGTTATGTCGTAAGGAATTAAAGAAGTTGCACATTACTATTTCTATAAAATTTATCCCAGTTGTAGTTTTATTTTTCGTTTCATTTTTTTGTAATGAAAATTACATCAAGCAAAAGGAGTGTCTCGAAAACTATGCAGTTCATCATAAAACGGGGCAAATGTAACTTTTGTTCATCTTTAATTCTCGTAATGTTACTAGCCAAATAGACTATTTTTCAGTTTGAGCTTTTTATATCAAATATGAAAGTTGTATCGTTACTACAGAAATCAGAAATTCAAAGATATAGAAGCAGAAGAACGAGCGAAGTTTAGGCTTGGACGATATACCAGTAGACCACCTGTTCTGCGTAATTCAGGTAATAGAAAAGAAAACTACAACAAACAAAGATGAACATCTGCCATATGTCGATCTCAAAGAGCATACGATAGTGTTCCCCTTAAATGCCTCTATGAAGCGTTAGAATTGAGCAACATCCACCTATACATTATTAAAGCAGTTGGAGAGGTATATAACAAGACGTAGGAAAGAGTGAAAATACGGGAACAGCTGTTAGAAAGCATAAAAGTAAACAAAGGGCTTAAGCAGGGATGTTGTCTGTCACCAACGCTTTTCAAAACATACCTCCAGCCACCAGTTAAAACATGGAAAGGGAAATATGATGGCATATCAATTAACAACAACAATAAGACACTATATACGCTAAGCAATGCAGAAAATCAGATAGTGTTAGCCCAAGACCATGATAGCCAAGAATATATGCCACATACAGGAATACATTAATGGCGCCTAGAATTAAATATAGACAAAACAGAAACCATGTGTATTGGAGGCATGCAACAGGAGCAGATATTACAAAAGAGGAACATATCAGGCAACGCAAATCTAAATATCTAGGTTTCAAAATTACGAATAACGGCACTTTAGATCAAGTAATAAGGTCAAATCGACGCTGAATGGAATCTTCTTGGATCAGACGATAACGAAAACATAACTAAACATAATTTATTATAAGTAGAGCCCATATGATTAGTCACTAAAGGTCATTAAAATAGGCAAGCAAAAAGGAGTTAGAACTTTTAACTTAGGCATTTAAAGAATAAAATAAGCAACTAGAAAATTTAATAGACATTATATTATATTATTCCAATGGTTTTATTACTTACTTCTTATATAAACTGTACAGTGTAGCAAAAAGACATTTGCAAGTATTACAGCGAATTATACTTGGAGACTACTATGATTTAAAAATAATTAAAAGTAAAGGTGTGGTAAGTATCGTTAGGGACTGTCTCCGACAATAAATACTTTAATTGAGAAAAAGATCTCTCTACTTCTACTGATGTTACAAGTACACATCTGAAATAAGTGATTTTTGGGACATCATAATTTACGTTTCTTGCATTTGCGTCTAAAGAAAGGATACAGGATAGACTTTTCGCAACTTCAAAATCATTTATAGTAAAAGAGTTATTTTTCTTTAATTGTACGGCCCTTTTTGCTAAATATTAAATCTAGCTAATAATCAAATGGCGTCAGAAGGATAAAAGTAGGCATCGTATTACAAACTGTAGGTACCGGTAGTATTATAATTTGTGAGATAAAAATAGATTGGCGCCATCGAGCTTAACCTATACCTGAAATACGGACTCAAATACCAGAGCATTATAGCAGGCCAGTTCCGAATGAGATATTTTCTCACATTTTTCCAATGCATTCTTATTAAAAATTTGCATCTGGATTTTCTAAAAATGAAACACGTGCAATATGTATGCATATAACTGAAAAGGATTCGTTGAAAATACTCGTATTATGAAAAAATTTGCACTATCAATGTATTTTTATAGATGTCTCTATAGTCTACACCTTAAAATAATTTTAATAAATTTACAAGTGTGTGATTTCACGGAAGTTTTATCTGATGATATTTTATCGTGAAAATGTTTGAATGGTTTCGTGAGGAGTTTAAGTCACTAAAGGGAATCCTTTATTAATTATAACAACTTTGTAATTCTCTATATTTTAACCAGAATCTCTAACAATTGCTGTTGGAAGGGTTTGAAGTAACAAATACATGGGTGGTGAATTATTGGGCAATGAAAAATATTTTTCTAATAGAAGTGTCACGCGTCGTAACATCGAATTTTAAACTTGTCATTATACTGGACAGTTTTCTATTCCAATAATTCAACGCGTTATGCCTTGGTTTTATCTGATATCTACAGACGTTATACTAGAGGGAAGACCCTGCAATTGGACGTATTATTTTATCCGTCACCTACTATCTACTCAACACTTTTCGATTTACAAAATGAAAGCGAAAAATAGCGTTTTATAATACGATATACATATGTACATACGTATGTCATCTTGCGTGCAAATGGTTGTAGTTGACAGAATTCGTCTTAGATAAAATATAAAATCGTTTCATATTTGCAAAAGTGCTGTTCTAACCGTGTCGTGCGTCTATGAGTGAAGCTTGTTTGACTACTTTCGAAAGATTTTAGTAATATTTGGAAAAATATTCCAGGGGATATATAATAAGACTATTAAATTTTTATAAAAGCAATATGGTTTATACAGGAAAGTCCGAACAAAAAGCTATTGTCTTCTTTACCTTTTCGCGTTTTTCGAATAACGTGTCTTATTTGAATGAATTAATATTTATTTCAGAAAAATTTAAACAAGCAATATTATGCCGACTACGTTGAAAACTTAATTTTCAGAAAGGCCCAATAATTTTGTAGCTAATAATTCTCTAAATCTGTTAATATTTACATTCTTCTTTATGGAAATTTTAAAGATGCGTTTGGTATATCAACGAACGTGGCTTGACGAAGATTTTCTTACTCGCTTGGCTGTTAACATGTTAACACATTGACTGCCATGGTGAGAGCCGCGGCTATTTTATTTTTTTTTTTTTTATAACCAGGGAAAAATTCATCATTATCATTAAAAATTTATCCAGATTAAAAGAAAACTCTTACTTAAATTTAATGTTGGATTCTTGAATTCTTGCAGTCGTAATTCCAAACCGACAATAATAATTTCAACATATATATTTTAAAGGAAGGAAGAGGGCTCCACATTGCCGTATGTCCACTTTTAGAGTAATAATGTTTTGCAAATATTTTGGTACTACACTACTACTGTAATGTATTTGTAGAAGTATAACGAAATTTTATGAACTGGGATGCGTCACATGCAATACATACAGTTGCTCTCAGAATTGACTATGTGCAAATAAAAGCGTGTCGATGATTTTTAAGAACTTTTTACATAATATTCAATATGAATAATAATCTAATACTAAACATAACTGAAACGAAGTAATACCAACGTTACTGTGACGAAATGTTTAAAACAGCAGCGCGTATACCATGTTATTTTGTAACTTAATATTTATTATCTTCTTGATATCGAGGCAAAATCTTTTCAATTCTTGTTTAAAATTGTAACATTTTTTATCGAATCTACAGTTCCATTAATGACCTCAATATTATTTGCGCCTACTTGTTTGCTGTTTTAAGGGTTTTATCGCAGTAATATTGCTATTATTATATTTCAGTTTCCATTATTATTAGAGGGACCAAAGAAGTTCCAGAAAGAAGAGAACGAGAAGATTGATGTCTATTAATCTTGACAGAAAAGATACAACAACTTAAACTTAGAATTGCAGGAAGAAAATTCAAGTTCCTGTATTTGGAAAAGGCGCTCCTTTTAGAAGACTTGCAAACTTTGTTAAAGATTTAAGATTGTAGGTACTACATAAGATATATGTATGTATATATCACAATTTCTTTTTTGATTGAAAAACAATTAGCTCAAAGCAACCTGATGAGAATCCACATCTACAAACTCGATGGAAACAGTTCGAGGCAATCTGAAGTATATATATTCTGAAACAGGCGACCTGTGGCTTTACCTTTATTCTGAGAGAGTATGAGTTAAAAGGTTTGTTTGTGAAACTGCTTCTATTATAGATGAGTGTTATCAGTGTTCTTGGTTTTTCCAGTAACACGTCGTTTATGTATATATCTGTATAAACTAAACTAGGGTGTTACATGAAACAAATAGATCAATAAAATATACATCTACTATAGAATACATCAAGTTAGTACATACTAATTAGTTGATAAATGAGTATCAAATAGTGAAAGGTGGAGAACAAGAAAAAATACTCAGGCATTATGACAAGAAATAGAATTATTTTTCTACGCAAGATGGAAAGGCATTTTAATTCCGATACGAAAATCAATAGAAATAGAATACTCTAGCAGTAATAATACAAACATTTATAACAATTCATCACACCATCAATTGGGTTAAGGATAACAATAAGTTCAAGATAACTGTACTACGTACGTGAAGCTATTCTTGATTTTAGATTTAATATCCTTAATGAAAGTTTAGATCTGTAATATTACACACCAACAGCAATGAACTACTTGCCTTGCAAGTTTTTAATGATTAATAAAGTGAACATTTAACTAGTATCTAAATGATTCTATTTTATACGCCACCAATATGTCTTCAAAGACACATATCATTAGAATATCGGTCAATTAATAAATGAGAATTGGGGCAATCTTTTTCTAAACATTATCTTACTTTAGCTTCCACTGGGAAATACAAATAAATCTAAGCCAAAAATATACTCTGGTCTCCAGTCATTCATATTTATTTTGGGAACAACACCAATTTCCATGCCGCGGGAGCCGTTCCATAGGCTAAAGATATTTCATTGTATACCCTTTGAAGCTGTCGTATTCTTCACTTCTACGTGGGTAGTTATGCATAACTAAAAATAACATTCTGTGCTCGCTATTTGTGTGCATGTATAAATCACAAATTTATTTCTGGGATTCTAGCAGTTATTGGGAAATACCCTTTTGTTTCAAATGTCAGTTATAGGAAAATGTAATATCTGTTTCCCTTTATACAATACAACAAATTTATTTGACACAGTGCTGTTTGATATTAGAATCTGATACAAATTTAAGTGAGAAATATCTATTTTCTTGTCTGAGTCAATATTTAATTTAAGTTGCACCGTTATAGGTATGTAGTTTGTTGAATTAATGTGAAACAAATTTTAGTACAGCAATAGACTACATTCGAAACATAGATCTTCACATAGCAAATCGTGTCTGTAACACTGTATTTATAGCAATACATAGACGAGATGATCCAGATTTACGAATTACACAAATAATCCATTTCGAATTGTACGTATCGTTAAATATTTTGAGAGAAGGATATAAATTGAGGAATCTACACAAAATGAATGATTTGTGAAACTAAGAAATGGGAGCAGATTGGCATCAATTTCGTCCTAAAGCGCGAAGAAACTTTAAATTCACTGCTTAATATTTATCGCTATTAATAGAACGGTTATTTAAAATGCAATAATAATGGGACTAGTTTGTTTTATTTGGTACACAATAGTGAAATTTGATAACCACAATAATCCTTAATTCCGTTCAACTCTTCCCCCAATATCACATACTTAACACTTGCATGCTGCCATATGTAAATTAACAAAATATCAAAACGTAAGTTTACTTGAACCTTATATATATATATATATATATATATATATATATAATATTTTACAATTTCTGTTGTCGCAAATTATATTAATTGTGAGTTACTTGCTGACGTTCCAATTTCTTCGGAAATTTTAAGAGAGAAAGCTAAATACTTTTACGAACAAATTACAGGAAAAATTGATGTTGTTGCTAGCAGTGGTTGGCTAGATAAATTCAGACAACGCCATGGAATCCGATTTTTGAAAGTGTGCGGAGAGCGTCTTTCTAGCGACATCGCTGCTGTTTCGCCTTTTAAACTCGAGTTTATGAAAATTGTGAATGAGATGAATTTATCCAAGGATCAAATTTATAATACCGACGAGTCGGCTATTTTTTGGCTAACTTTACCCACAGGAACACTAGTGCATCAGGATGAAAAGTCTGCTCCTGGTAGAAAAATATCCAAAGACAGACTAACATTTATGCCATGTTGCAACGCAACGGGAACACCCAAACTTCCATTGCTAGTTCTTAGAAAAGCAAAAATCCTCGCGTGTTTAAAAATGCAACATTGCCTGTTATATATGACGGATCTAAGAAGGGATGGATGACTAAAGTTACATTTTCAAGATGGTTTAATAACAAATTTGTTCCTGAAGTTAAAAACTTTTTGAAAAGCTCCAAAGCACTTTATTCCTCTCTTCTCTGCCGCTAAGCGTACTCTTTTTTCGACGTTTTCTCGGTCCATTTCTTTTCTTTCTTCCAATTTCCCTTGACAAGCATGGTATTACCCAAAACCGTGACATTCTATTTTGTACCCTCAACAATTTAATAATGCAGTAATTTCATTGTTGTAGATTGAAGTCAACACTTCTATTTTGCAAGGGAAAAATCGATACCTTTTTCACTGGTAATGAAAGAAACCTAGAAAATATGGATGATATAGTTCTTCCCATCCTAACTTTTAATTTGGTGCTCCATTATTCTCATTAGACCAATATAGACATTGTATTGCGGGACTGACAGTTTCTTCACTACTGTGCTTAAACAACATTTGTTAGTTATTCAAGTAATTAATTAATCATTCAACTAGCAGAACGTTAAATACAAGTCGCTTCTATCGATGTTAAATTTCTACTCGATTTTTAGTGGAGAATTATCTGGCGCTATTTGTTTCCGATAGTCAGATCATATGCTATCTGTCGTTTATATGAGATGTATTTCCTCAGGGTATAAATGTACTATCTATTTAGGTACTATATTTCATGGATGCCGTGTGGTACATCGCTTAACAGTGTATTATCTCATGTATTTTCATGTTAGAGTAACGTACTCTTACACACAATAGATATACTAAGGGAAAACACACGATTCATAGTAAAAGTTAAGACTATTTACATCCTTGGTAACTCTGCTATATATACATATACGCAGTCTTACATTAGCGCATCAATAGCGGGCACGCTATCTGCCACACTAACGTAATGAGACCCTTTCTTTGTAAAACAGATTATTAGTGTAGTAAACTCGACGTACAGGTTCTGGATATCCCTAGGGCAACGGGTTTCTCAATGTTCGTCAGGTTTTAACTATCCCATGTTAAAATTCAAGAAAATAAAAGGTAGATGGTCGGTATTAACAAACAAGTAACTTTTCCTCGTTAAATGTTAAACGACATATTTATATATTTCATATTGTACGGGGTCTTAACTTAATGTAAGTTTTTCCTGTAAAGGTGTTGGGATTATAAGGATAGCTTAAAGAAAGGCACGTCGAGATATATCGTATACAACAAGTTGCTATTATTAGTAACGAAACTAACTACACTTCCCAACAATGTGTTAGATGTTTAACTTCGAAAGCTTCGTCAGAACTTTGTACCGAGTATGTTTTGAATACTCAAAATATGCAATGAATTTCCATTTATTACAATGCAAAAGAAATTGCCAGCGATAAAACTCCTCTAAAGTGTTCCCGAACTGCTGTGCTTTTAGACAGAAATAACTTTATACCTAGCAAAAACGAATGGCTTCGTAAATTTTACAGGGTTGTAATTACAGACACAAGTTACATTCTGCGTTAAAGGAGTGACTACAAATCTCCGAATTCTGATATGGCAATTTTAAACTATCACTACTTAATTGCAACATTCTCCAATTATTGGTGGTAGTACTGGATATGTTTTTTGTTGTTACTTTTCAAGCATAATATAAATTCAACCTTTATATTTAGCAGCATTCACTCCGATAAATCCTCTTCGATTTAATCGAAGGTTCGCATATGGTCGATGCTGAAAATATGTATTTCTATTATAGCCTAATGTGATTGGGTCTGTTCATAACTATTTAAGACAATAACCATAATTTAATTGGAATTCTAGATCGGTGTTTGTAAAAACACCATCTTATCAAAGATTTTAGACATGTACTTTTGAAGAAAATGAAAATGACACACCATACCCAATTAACGTTATATGGTATGATACTTAACTGAAAATGTTTTTAATGAGTTTAAGAAATACATTTCATTAACGCTAGAGTAGAATAATTATTTCGCTTTTATATAGCGTTTTCCAATAAATGGTACAGGCAACCAAATAATTAACCTTCAATACAGGAGTCTGGGTTCGTAAAAATACTGTAGCTATCTAAACCTGGTGCCAAGTTTTAGTCCCATATTACTTTGAATGACAAGAGAAATATTACACACATACATACACCCTTGCCTCTCAAGCAATTCTTGGTAACGCTTCTTACATAACGATCGTCTAAAGTCTACCGTTGATACCTATAAATTTGACGTCGTATAATATCTACCACATTTGTATAAAATTGATATTATTAAGCCATCAGATGTTGCGTAGAGGAATTAAATTCTAACTACATTTCCTCCTCTTATCAAGCATAGATTACAATCTACAGCAATAAAGGCCTCTGGCTTCTAAATTATGCGTTACTTAATTCCACTCTTCCGGTTCTATATGCTTTTTCCAGTTATCTTTGGTTTACCATATACCTTCTGTTTTCTATTGTCTTCCCAATAATCCCTCCGTGGTCTTAATCCCTCCGAACATTTTTCGCGGATCCATTTTCCCAAATCTTTATTTTTCTAAAACTGAGATTCTAAGTTATTGTCTCTGGCGATCCTTTTGTGGCTTTTTGTGGGAATTTTCTCTTCTTTACACTACATCTGTGTAACTTAGAAGATTTCTAAAATTGTAACGACTATGTGTGGTGATGTGCATCGAATAACGATTGAAATAAGATGATACATTCTGTGGCTAGTGTATCTGCATAAATATAACTGCGGTTCTTTGACGATCTGAAGGTTTCACATTTCCTAAAACCACCGCTACTCTTTGTTTACAAATATGATGACAAAATCACAAGAATGTGAGTGTTAACTACACAGATTATCGGCGTGTGGTCAACTGGAACAAGCCGATATTCTTATATTTGTTTAGTATACGCTAGCACAGTTTACACAGTATATGTATATAGTATTTCAGAAGTAGCCAGCCAATGATAATCAATTTTTAATGATTTGTTATACTGCGCAGACATGCGCTTGGAATATTCATATCTAAACTGTCGTAACTGGTCTGCGCTGAGGACTTAAGGAACAGTTAGAAAATGTCTAGATATTATTTCATTAACAAAAATATGAAAAACAATAAAATTGGAAATAGTTTCATTTTAATTTTCATCAAGAAAATTGCCAACTGTTTCCGATAGTATGAATAGCATTATAATAAATAGCCTTAAATCTTCTATTTGATTTTGAAATTTGTAATTCCACACTATTAAATAAAAGTACTGGAAAAATATTTCATAGCACAGCTACGCGCTACTGTTCTTGCTCCAAGATTACGTTATCTGAATCCTAAATAATCGCAGTCATCCCACTTTTATTAATGAAAGTGACTTGTTGCATGACAAAAATTCCATTTAAGTGAGCAGCCAAGTACTACTTCGAGATATGTACTTGGTTCCATTTGGTATTGTTACTTTGAACACAGCTTCGTACGAGATGTATGAGATGCTTCTACCATTTTCTCATTTTATTCAGCGGTCAGAATATGTTTATTATTTATCATTTTCTCAGCACTGATATCAATTGGGCATTCCTAAACACTTTTTATCGAGAAACTTGTGAGACCACTTTTAAATTACCGAACTAACATCGCCTCTGTCATCGATGGTGTAGGGTTTGCCCAAATGGTATTCAACTTTTATTTGGCATACTCACAAAATTTCCCTTTGATATAAGCAAAGCAAATCAGTCTTATTGTTCTTCCCCATGCTATCAGACAACGTAAACACCGTCCTCACTTACTACTATCGAACAATACTAATTGATGAATCTTTCTGAAATTTCGGTAGACGTAAACGATATTATGCAAATTTCGCGTGAATGATGGTGTTTATCGTCAAACATGACTACGTAACATATTTCTTAATATTAGCATTTTGTAAAGATTTTATTCAACCTGTTTAATTCAACATACTGCACGAATATGAATAACGAATTGTAGCTATCCTTAAAAATTTCACACCACCAACGCACTAGGTTACTTTGTGTTAATTTTAAATACATTTATTTACATTCTTTATTGTAAAAACATATAAAGAGCCTATAATTTTTATCCACAATTTTTTTACTTGTCTTGCGTTCTAATACCAAATTTATTGACCACGCTGTTTAATACTATGCATAATCGTCAGAAAATCCATTGTTGTTCTATGACTCTCCACTATGTCGTTGGTTAACACATCTATTCGGGCAGGTAGGCACAATTATCTGTTTATTTGTGTTATATAGATTTTAATTTAAACAAGTAAAGATTATTATTTAAATTTAATGTGAACAATAACTTTTACATCTCTTAACATTATAACACATTGTAGGGGACCTTGGGCCAAAAAGACGAACGGGGTAAAATGGTTTACCTCTCGGATTAATATTATCAATTTGATTGTACAAATGACCCGAACTTTTTCAGTGTAAATATTAATCGAATTCCAAGAGAAATCTGTTTAGTACAGAAGTGTTATCCAAGTTTGTGTTGTACTATACGTTCAATGTAATATTGCACTCATTCAAAATAGCGAATAAAGTATTTAAAGGAAAGTAAGAATATAATCTTACACCATTGGAATAAGAATGAAAATAAAAAAGAAAATGGAGGTAGAAAGAAAGGAAAAAATAAACGTAGAGTCATTATGAGACCAAACAACAAAATATAAATATAAGCTGACAACAGGTAGATTCATAACAAATAAAAACAGAACCACAAACAAAACAACTTGATTGAATTAGGACATAAAACAGCATTAATGGGCGTCGTACCATACCAAGCGTTAGACAGAACTGTGAAGTCCAAGCGAAAGAAACCGAGAGAGCTTCGGACTCTTTAAAAAATAAAGAAAGTGCTAGAGCGGATGGAATATCGAATGACGTGCTGAAAAATGGAGGCCAACGATTAACACTGGAACTAACAAATCTGATTCGAAAAATCATTTTTTATGCACAATACAAATTTTAATGTTTAAGAAAGGTGAAAGAAAATCTCCTAAACACTGAAGTCGTCACTAATAAAATTAAGTCTATGATCATGTTGGTCGAGGAACAACAAGTATCTCGATCAGGAAGATCATCTGTAGACGCAGTTTTTATCTTACGCCAAGTAGTACAAAATATTTAGAATATAATAGACTCGCTTACATTTACTCTGTAGATTTGAGAAAGGCGTTTGACCGCATCAGGATTCATGTGCTATATAAAAGAAGCATACAAATGAACCTAATCCAAACCATAGGAAGTAACAACGATATCCGTCAGGGCGACTCATTAAGTCCGTTACTATTTAACATCGAAATGGATGAAATTACAAAAAGTGTTTGCTAGGGTAAAGGCTATAGGATGAACAATCAGGAAGGTAAGATACTATGTTACACTGATTATGCAGCACTGGTCGCAAAAAAATGAAGACGATGTTCACACATCATTAACATAATAGGGAAGAACGATGTATAATATACAAATAGCTACGTGTATACTGTAATATTAACACAATCTATTGTTTCTGGTATTTTAATTGTAGAATATAGAATTGTATAAACTTCAGGTTACATGTCAGATATAGATATCAGATGAATGAAATAAGAGTTTCCTTATTGTTCCTTGCACAATAGGAATAAATAAATTGACAATTTACCATCCCAGAAACGATAGAAGATTATAATGCAAAATGTTTCGTGTATTTGTTCTGTGAGTAAAAGTTTGAGTAAACATTTTAATAAATCCAGTTGAGTTCTTAACTCACGCATTTGTACTTCATTAAGTGTTCATAAATGCTGATATCACCATCATTATGAAAAATTTTAGAATGCATATTCCAGTTAAATTATTAACGGGGCTAAATCAATTAGCTGCATTTTGTTCTATTCTGTAAGTACTGTATGCTACTAACGCAATTAACAAATTATCTCTCATTCGGATTTGTAATTGATTCATGCGAGGCACTTAATTGCTATAATTATTTTATTTTCGTTAATATTATGCTGTTATGCATCTTGATATATATCAAGCAGAGGGTCAATTTTAGAGAAAAGATCATACCTACAATTTTATATTGAAATGCAAAATAACTACATAAAAATACAAAGCTTCGAATTCATTCACCCGCCTTGTAATATACATTCCCAAATGTGCTATTATTTAATAGAACTCGACTTTTTCTAAAAGCTAATTAAAGTTTGCTCATAACGAAGTCTACATAAACTGCAGAGTTGAAAATATTTCAAACAGAACTTTAGCTAGTGCGTGTACGACACAATTAAAAATCTCCCCTGATCATTGTAAAGTTTTGTGTGCACACGAGTTTTACTTTGCTGGTTGTAATTTATCGCAAGTGCTTTAATCGTCCCATTTTATAAAATGACTCGAATACTTTTCATTTTTTTCACAACTAATCCCTTGCTTTTGTCATTTCTTTTACTGTCGTTAGGAAGCAATTTTCAACCGGTGAAGATTAATTACGGTTCTTAGCCTGGTAATCTGAAGTGCTCAAATATCTTAGTCGTTAGGAGAAGGGTACGGATTATTTTGAAATTAGTGTTGCGGTAGAATTGTTTAATTACTTCTATAACTAATGCAATGAAAAAATGTACCCTTTGCAAATTACACTAATTTATTATAAATTTATTAATTGGAAGAACATCATCAGTATCTATAATTTAGGCATGAAAATATACTTTTCTAATTTTACCAAACTCAGAAATTTTCCGAGCGTTGAATCTGTTTCATGAGAACAAGGATTCATTCTTTCCAGTTGTCATTTAGGAAAAAATTGTTTGCCATAACACTAACAATAAGAAGGTTCAAATAAATATTTATCTCTAAACAGAAAGCTGTTTTTTCTCGATAATGTGATGGCTTAAGTGAATCTTCATTCTCAGTTTTCATTGCCAAGAAAATACACAACTATTAAACGATTCTCTTCCTGTGAGTTTCCTAGTTTAATGTTTTGTTTCGCCATAGATCTAACTAATTGGAAGTATGTATATTATCAAAGCTATGTGTATAAAGTAATGTAGCTACCATTATTTACTTTTATTAAGGTAAATCCAGCTACTGTGTATATCTTTTAGTATATCGAATTCTCTTTTGCCTTTTATATATATATTTCAGACCCAAAACCTTGTAAACCTCCTCAAGCAGGTAACATTAAAGAAAAGATAACAAACATAGCGAATGTTCACTTCCATTAACCACACACGGTGAAGTAAACTGAATTTTCCAGAAAATTTTAACGTAGGAAATAAAATCCGATCCTCCTTTGGCTGAAATATGGGAAACCGTTCCTTTGTGTTTGTTTATTCATTGGACCAATGTGACACAGTCTCCCATTCAGGCTTGAAATTTTTGATTTAGGAGCAATTCAATGCAATTTCCGAACAGCGCCGGTTTTCGTCCGGCGTATTTGTTTAGTTCAGAATGCATTTGCAAATTACATTTGACTTTTATAGGATCGATGTGGTATTTATATTTCTTATACCGAATGCATAGCTCATATTTGTCAGTGAATGGCATGTAACTTGTAAATATTGTATAAAGATATTAAGACATAAAGTGCACAAATTTCTAACTATACCTTTTCCCCTTGACTTAATCTGCGTTTATTAAATTTTATAGCGGATCTTATATGATGATCCTTCAGTAATACAATAATCTCCGGTTGAGTTTTGAATACGCAACCAAGATATAAACTACGGTTGAGTATACAAAACATCATTAAACTTGAAAATATAGAGCAAAAAAGTGGTAACGCAAAGTTAAGAAAAATTTTAATATTCCTATAATTTCAAAAAGAGCACAGTCGTAGATTTAAATGGTAATGTGTAACTGACACACAACGCCACAAAACACAAAATCGAATCGACCACAAATCAGCAAATTATGTTTCATGAATTAATAAACTTTACATATGTACTGCATAAATCTAGTTTGTCATCATAAATTCATGTGGGCATCTGTGCGTCCATTTTTTAGTTTTTAGTAACTCCTTACAAGCTACATTACCGTAAATTGCTTGTACACTTTCACTGAAACAGTGGTAGAGACAGAATTCTGTACATAAACAAAACATATACATATATATGATTAAGAAATATATAAATAAACAAAGTGGCAAACATTCAACATACGTTACTATTGGAGAAGAGGTCAAGATTATTCTGTTAGTTATGTAATCCAAATGTGATTAAAAAGTAAATAGCGTAAGTAATAAAAAAGTGGTGTGAATGGTGAAAAGTTGTTCGCAGGGGTCAGTTAGTTAGTACTCTCTAAGTACAGCTTAACAATTAATCGTGGGAAATGCATTCGACGTTTTACAAATTTTCTTAATCTTCTAATTCTATTGCAAATTATTACAGATCCCCTTGTGAAAATGTTCAAGAATCATGAGCTTAAGTAAATTAAGGAACCTAACTAATAATAATAATAATAATAGAATAAGGTACTTATTTTCATATGAATGTACAGCCGATACGATATTTGTCGAGCCAGAATTTGTATAAGTCGCACTTCTTTTCTTGGAATAAAACGCACTCGACGCAAAAGTCTAGGGAGTTTTCTTTGTTGCGACAAATTAAATCGTCGACTTTTTGTAAGAAAAAGTTATCTTTTAGGTTATGTGTTTTGGTTTCTATTGTAATAATGTAAATATAATAATAGTAATAGAAAAAGAAAAGAGAAGGAATAAACAAACATTTATTTGGGTAATCTACTCCAGCATCTAATCTAAAAAAATTTGTCGTCCTCAGTTTCACTATCAGAAGCGGTGATAATCAAATCTATTAGATAGATAAATTTTTGCAACAACTGGAATCTCGTTTTGCAAGTAATTGTCTTCAGCATGAACATGTTGGCAACACTTCATCCAGTCTTAATTAGCCACTAATAAAAATAATTCTTCTTCTGTCAGAGTCTTCACAACTTCTAATTTAAATAAAACATTTTTCTTTGTTACGTTGTTTTTAGCCCATATTATTTCAATCGGATTCAAATCCCGATGGCAGGGTGGGAGCCCCAAAACCACGTGCGCAGACTATCGAATTTGTAAACAATGTGATCTTTTTATGATACTTAATAATTTCATATAGTTGTGACTTACGCACATTCGGCGGAAAAATATATTTTTACTTGTCAATCATATCTGTTTTCCTTGAGTTGTCGGTGGATGCTTTCTGTATTTGTATATTATGATAGGATGCATTATTACTTACAATAACACAAGTCGTGGGGAGATTTGGAACTAGCTCGCCTGTAAGTCATGTCTCATAATTTATAGAGCTCATTTCGTCGTGATAATCTCCGGATTTGGTTCCAGATTTAAAAATCAGGGGAGACATGTGTGAAACCCATTTAACCAGCGGTATGAGCAATAACTAATCGATTACCTTTAAATATATATGGTTGATAATAAACCATTAGTGATATTGTCTGCCCAACTGTTGGAACTAGTGTCGCCTATGTGAATGTAAGTTTTATCTAAAAAACAATTGGTCTGCCTTCGTTCCTGCAATATTTTGTTTTGTTCGGATAATTCAACCTCAAAGCGTGAATATTGATCTTCTCTATTAGCAACCCTCGATCGTTCTTAATCTTCCTCCACTTGAATCCAAGTCTCTTGATAATTGTATGCAGGGGGATACTTTTCCCAAAAAGTAATATTCGGCACTTAATTTTTCTTGTAAGTGATTCAGAGTAATTCGACAATACTCGGTTTTGTGGAAATTTTAAATCATATATCTAATATCCATTTGTTATCATGCGATATCTTGCCTTTTTTAGAAGAACTGAATTTTACTTCACCAATACAATTCTTTGTTAGCTTGCAAATCGACATCTTCATTTAAGATTCTCCTTATAGTAGCCAGAGAGGCTAATGTGGTTGCTACAATACGGTTCCTTCGTTCGGTTCTGTTTTCATTTGGATATATGTTATTGAAGTAATTATGCACGTTAAACACAATACCCTTCGACTGGTAATTAAATTTCTTTCATTTATTTTTTGCCTCCATTTATTTCTTTGAATGCGAAATTACATTTTAAATGTGCATACACTCACAAAGATACATGCTAAGTAAATCGACTGCAAACCGCCGACTAACTGCACTAACTGCTACGATAAACTCCGCTTTTTTCAATGTGTATCCTGCTCGGCTTTCTAGGAATGCTGCCTCGACAAATATAGTACAAGTATAGTTACAGCTCTGTAACTATCACTGGAGGAAAAGATAAAAATATTTCAATGCTTTTATCTAATTTACGGGGCTAGTTTCTACAAGCAGTTAAAGAAATACTGAGAATCACATTATTAACAATAAGTCAAACGAAATGTAAAAACTTCTTCTGATGCTACTATAACCATACCGATTGTTTTTTCTGATTTGGCCGATAACTTTCGGTAAACAAATTGTTATGTACCAATGAAGGTATAGCGTCCTGCCATTCTCTACGGCTGTGCTTACCACATACCTAGAAATAGAGAGGAAACAAGCGATCATGTTTTTGCAAAATTAGGAGCGCGAACAATTTTTGTTGGCTATCTTACCTCTAAACTTCTAAATAGTGGATTGTTTGGTTTCTGTTTCGTAGATATAAGTTTTGTCACTACTCACGAGGTTTACTACATTCTCATTATTCCTTTGCACCAGTCTACACATTTTCTTTCTGAGTCAGTCCAATTGTGTGGGATCCATGGTGGTGACATGCATGTCATGCTACTATATCACATGGCAATTTCACTTAATCATTTCGCATACAGCGTACAGCGTTCGTGGCAACAACAGATTCATCATCATCATCATTACAAAAAGAACGTCCATGCTCGATCTCAGAAAACCAATTGTACGCGATTGCATATTTCTTCATTAAAGGCCGCATCAAGTCGTTCGATGCATTGGTTAAGTGTATGATTACTAAGGTTTGATAAAAGACTAGATGACGTGTTATCATTAAGTAGTGTAAACCGGACTCACGCTGTCACTCCTTCGACCTTAATTATTCAATGATAACTTATCATTGAATAATAAAGTTCGGTTTACACTACTTAATGATAACATGTCATCCATTCTTTTATCAAACCTTAATTATTACTTTCTACAAAGCGCTATGTACTTGCACAGAACAACTTAACTTGGATACCCACTGCTGAATAACTTATAAGGTAGAAATGTTAGATTTTACAATTTTAGTAATGGCGCAAACGCTCACACAAGCATCCGATTACAGAAACATTTCCAGTAGAACCCGTAATTTTTTAATTCAATTCACCTTCAGCGATTTAAACTAATAAGTAATTATTAAGTTCATTAGAGCCGTACAGAATCAACGACTCGACTAAACATAAATGTATCGTAAAAATATCCTATCAACATTGATTTTCAAATAATTGCTGCTACTCCAAAATAGTTACATATTATATTATATTATATTGGATGATGACAATCTAATGCATAAAATTGCAATTTAGACAATTCGTTGCATAGAATAATTTAAAATGTTCTGAAGTGCATTGCAAAATATAATCATATTTGGAAGTTAGCTTCTTCCATCAATTACAAACATTAAATACAGTGTATACATATATACCGCATTCTCTTTTAGACAGATTCCATTAGCACTTTACTGCTTGTGCCACATAAGGAGCCTCTCAACATGCATAATATAAGCACATATCACACATAGAACGTATACTACACAGATATAACAATTTATACAGGGACTTTTATAAGACCGATACAAATCTAAAAGAAGGTAAACTACCTTTTATTACGTCTGTTTGTGTTGAAAAATACAAAACAATGCTTCCAGGTCAAAGTGACTGAAAGGTATTTAATACCAAGTAACCATGTCTGTGTGTATGTATTTCTACATAATAAGTCATTCCATAATGTAAGTCAACGATCGTAGCTTTGGATGTACTCAAAATGTTGTAGTAAAAAATCTTTGAACAGCTATTCACTCAGTAATTTACTAATTTAGATAAACTGTTATTAACCCCTTGTCTACAGCTTCAAGTACCTACTAACAGTTTGTGTTAGTACTCTCCTTCCAGGTAGAATCTTGTTACCTACCCACTTTTTACACATAATTTAATTTTTCTGACCTGAAATCACGTAATCTGTTGGTTCAATATGTAGTGTTTGATAGAGTTCTTACATAAAAATATATAATACGTAATATAGCGGTACATAGTACATAGTGACAATTTAATTGACGAAATACGCACTTGAAGTTTTTCCAAATGTGGAGTTGTAATGCTGATCGTATGTTCCTTCAATAATATATAGTAACAGATATCTTGACAATTAATGCAATTTTTTCTGGTATTGGTTTTATTGTATCGTAAATAAGTCCGAAGCTACGACTGGTAGTATACAGGGTTTCTCACAATTAATGAACCATAATTAAATAAAATTAAATGAAGTAGAAGTAAGCCACTGAGTGTAAAAGGAAAGACGAATATTAAAAAAAAATTGGAAAAAAATTGTTGTTTTAGAAGCACTGAATTATGTGTCATCGAACCATAATTGAAAACCGCTACGGTCGCCGAACTCGGCGTTAGGTGAAGACATACGAGTCGGCCGTGAAACACATCCTATCAAAACATGCGCTTAACCTTGCTACAATTTTAACCCGAATTTGACTGAGATTTACGTTTCTACGTCTAAATAATAAACATCTTAGTTGCTCCTTGTTCTTTCATCTTCTTTCTTCTTTCCTGTGAATGCTCTTACAAATTTGGTTTTCTTTTGTTTGAACTTTCGTCTGTATTAATTTAATGTATAAGTTGTGAAAAGGATGGTATATAATTAAAATAGATCTAACATCATCAATACCACTACACTCGTATGTAGGAGAGAACGAAATATAACACTGTAAGGGAAGTCTTCTCTCTTCTTCGTTAGTGGTATAAAACCAGTAGTTTTTGTAAATAAAATATTTATTTGTTGATATAGCAATCAATTTCACTGGAAGTTTACAAAAAAAAATCCAACACAAGAATTAAAGTAAATTTGAGAGAAAATGGACGAAGCATTAAGATATAGAAAATATGGCTCATAATTTCAGTATCTGGTGAATAAAATGTTAAAATTGTTTTATATAAGACTGTATAAATACATACAGCATTACCTTCAGTCTCCTCTAATCATATCTAAAAAAATTATAAGTATATGGGTTCAAATAATATACAGGGCTTTACGTAACTTTAGAAAGAAAGATTTTTTCACGAGAAATATTTAGTCAATGAAACTAAATCAATAAATAAATTAGCTGCTGTAAATGATTTTCCAAAATGAGCCACCCAAGAAATTCAAACTATGAAACAAATGTCTTTAACTTATATAATATATACCTTATATATGTACGTAATATATGAGCCTAGTCCCAAAAGTCCCAAGGGCTTGGTTATCATCAATTTGCTATTCACCTAACTTTGATTTACATAACTTCGAATCACAATGTGCTTGTTTTTAAACCAATTTTATAACATGTAGCGTAATTTAATACGTAGATGAGCTCAATTACTGATTTAAATTAAAGGTAACTTCCTGAACATTGAAGTTTCTCTAGAAATTACAATATCGATGATTTTGCACATTATTTTATTCCAGATATGCCTTGGATTGACGATAATTGAAACTGTTAGCGAATTTCTTATTTATCTCTACAACATAAACAAAACCGTTCGCAATTAATATAAACACGTTGAAAACATAATAATCACAAACGAAACTTTATAAATAATTGAGAATGTATTGCTAGTGACCTAAATAAACTTTTAAATCGGTGTGCACGAAAATTACAAGGAATTTTAATCCAAATAGAATGGTAGGTAGAAATACAAACGAATAGCAGATATATTTAACAGACAGACAAGACAATAGAAATTTATAGTTGAATTTAGATTCAAATTTATTAGTAAGGAAAATGTAAAGTTAATTATTGACAATTGCTGAACACTTAAAGAAGTTCATGTCCATAGATCAAACATAGTTTCCTACAATTGGAATTACATTTACATAGAGTGTCTACCTATTCTCAAATGAAATGACGTCAGCTTAGATATTTCCAAGTACGTATTTCGGAGATTAGGTTCTTGAATAGCAAAACCATTGCAAAAGAAACGTAACACAGCGAAATACATATGTGGAATTATCAAAATTGGTATAAGCATAAAAGTCACAAAATTGTGGTTTATTCTAAACCAAAGTTCTTTTTACAATTTCCAATACACCTATTTCGTATTTGCCTTTATTGTAGATAGCACATTATGCAGAAATTCAATTTGAAAGAATCACATTATACGTTTAGCAGTATAATTGATGAATACATTTTAGCAGTTATTAGTAGATCTGCTGCAATCTAGTAAGTTCTAGTCACGTAATACTCCTATATATGTATATCAGTAGAGTTGCTCACTGGCGCCAATGAGCAGCGGCGGGGTTCTATACAACCTTTAGTATAACTACGAGTTTCCATGAGATCCTTTGTGTATACATGTACGCTGCCGTAAATACTATTTCGCAGTTCTAGGTTTGTTTTAAAAATTTGTCTACGTCGCTAAAGACGACCAATGTTTTGTTCTATGTGTAAACTTTTACGCGCCCGCCACTGGCTGTTGGTACAAATTGAACAACTCTATATATAAGCACGAGAATGTAACTTTCAAATTTGCACTCGCATATCCAACTTACTTTTCCAAAATATTACAAAACTACACTATTATTTGTAATCGTATCAAATAATATTTCTGTTTGGATGATTTTTCTCTCAAAATCACCACTTACCCCACTGTATGTATTATAGTAATGTACATCAGGTGAGGCGTATTATATCCTCTATACTTACCTAGGGTGTTGTGAGAGGTTTTAGCATAGCAATAAAGATAACAGGAAACGAGCGTAAAAAAACAAGGAGAAGGCGCTACTTGTTGATCATTGGATTCAAATATAAACCAGCTTTTATCAATATTTATTTTTAGTATAAACAAATATTGTGCGTAATTGTAAAGTAGATTGTAGTAGAGCACAATACAGAAAATGAGCGTTGTAGATTACTTGTATACATTATTTTGTTAAGGTATACATTCTAAATATATACATGAAAAGAACGTTTGCGTAAGTATGAAGTCGCCCAGAAAGGTAAATATTCAGTATGTGCTGTCTCCTATGTTTGGTACTTGAGAAACAATATACAACAGCCACAACATGGATATGAACCTTTGCCGCAGCCGAGGAATCCTCTGTATTGAAAGAGCTTATCCTGCTGCATTTGTCTACATGTGTTATGTGGCAATACGGAGAATAATGCCATTTGTATTTTTCTGACATTAGCACCTTAATTGCTATAACAATATTCTTATATTTCTTATATTTTAATTCATCCATAATTTTTGTAAAGCAATACTACTTGACGTTCAACATTTCTTCGAGCAACATCCATTTCGGATACCTAATAACATGCACCTTACAATTAGGTGTTATAATACTCACTAGCAAATTTTTACCTTTTAAGTCATAATCTATTATAATCGTTCCTTTTAGGATATTTAATTTACGCAATAACAGCATCTCTATTTTCTGGTAAATAATACCACCTAATTTACAACGTGGTAAAATAGATTTGTTATTCATTTTTGAAAAATCTGGACACGAATTTTGAACATATAAATTACCATCTTAAATTTAGTTGAAATATGCATTTTCTCCAAACATTTAAACACGTTTAAAGAATTTTATTTTATTCTACTAATGTATTTTAGCCCCAGGCTATTGCAGTTATTTACTTCTAGTGATATACATCATGCATCAACTAGATATCATAATGCATTTGATGTTATGTACCAAGTTAGATGAATTAGAATGAACTTTACCATTTTAGTTTACAAAAACTAAACTACTAGAACATCGACGCTGCTAAGGTTCAATATTTTTACCGAGACTATAGTATCCAATTAGTAGCTTCACTCATTCCTCATCCACAACTACGTAACTAACCTTTACAGGAATACATTCATTGCATGAACACTCTCTTCCAATCTAGAGTAGTATTAAATACATTTTACTTTGGGAACTACTGAAAGAAATTTAAAAAAGAAGCATTCTTCTTGCTAATGAAGTATATTGTATAAATTTGTGCAAGTATTCAATAGAAGTCTACTTGGCAAGAAACTCAGAGGTCACGCGTATTGTAACAACATAATTCTGAACTTTTAAACTTCAATTGGCAGCTCTTCATTGACAAAAGAAGTTTGAAATGTGTATTGTTGCATAATTCTAACAAATTAGTTTCGATTCCGAATGGTCACTCAACGAAACTTAAGGAACAATACCAAAATATCAAACTTGTTTAACATCAGTGATTAATGTACGTAGACTTAAAGATGGTGAATTTTTTATTGAGTCAGCAATTTCGGTGCACTAAATACCACAGCTTTCTTTGTCTACGGGACAATCGTGCAAAAAAGGAAAACAGAAAAGACTGGCGTTTAGGAATAAATGTGATCGTGAGAAAAGTTAACATGATTCATAAACCATTGAAAGTCGAGAAAAAGTCACCACTTCATATTCTGCTGGATTTATAAAACAGGTTGTGAAAGCTTTGGGTACGAATGGTGACTTCAAATATATTTGTCAATCATTTCTTGGCTATAGTATGAAGAAATTAGGAGCAGGGATCTTTGATTAACCACAAATTCGTATTCTTATAAATGACAATGATTTCACAAATCACATGACAGGTTGAATTGGAAGCATGGACAAGCTTTGTATCAATTGTCAAGAACAACAAATTTGCACAATATTCCGACATAGTATCCAGAATGCTTAAGAATTTTGAAAAACTGGGAGCTAATATGAATCAAATCATATCTTATCAAAATACATCTTTTACACTGCCATTTTGATCGATTCCCTGACAACCTGGGTGATTACAGCGAAGAACAAAGAGAACGGTTCCACCAAGATATCAAGATAATGGAGGAAATATATCAAAACCGGTGGGATCACCTAATGATGACGGACTGCTGCTGCACTTTACAAAGGGATTATCGTGAACAAGAATACAATAGACAATCATCTATAAAACGAATGAAACGAACGAAAATTTAATATGATTAATTTTATTTAAATTATCATTTATAACGCTGATGTCATTCGAAAGTAAAGGTTTTTAAATATAGTCAATATTTTTATTTCATTTTATTTAATATAAGGCGGCAAAACTGATATCATTTTTTGCAATCAGGAGTTTCGAATTACTTATCATCGACTTAAAAACTTCTTCTCTCAGATTTGCTGTTTGCCAGTTAGTTTATTAATTACATATTATTACCTAATTTCTAAAAGACTTAAAATGTCTTAGATTTAACTGGGACAACTTCAAGGTTTACTATTCTCGAGGGTATCGAAGCTTAAGAATTCCTTTAAACCATCTCTGCACCTTTTGTTTAAAAAATTCACAATATCGTATCAAATCTTTTCCTTAGGTAAATGCTTTCAGTATCATTAATGTATTTTAATTCTCTATGAACTACGTCTACAGTCCAAACATCTACCTATACTGAATATCTAAAGCATATACAATAACATATTTACGCCAAATAGTTATTATTATTTCGGTAAATGTATCTACCAACAGTAGGAAGCACTGATAGTTTTCTAGGGCGCTAAAGGACAACGGCAAAACCTTCAGGCAAAAATAAAAAGAGATGGAATATAATAGAAACGCGTCCCTTGTTTCTCAAAGTATTCTCTGTTACAATTAATACATCTTTGAACACGTTGATAACAGTTGTCGAAGCAGTTCTTCGGTACAGAAGACGATATATCAAAACGTAAGTTTTTAACGCTATCACATTCTACAGGTGTTGAAGAGCAGGGTCCACGCATTTCGTGTTTGACATAGAGAAGCAAGAAATCACTTGATCTAGGCTAAACAGACCATAGATCGTAATTCAATGCTCCATAAATTTGGGAACTGTGCATTGTCATGGTAAAAGGTGGTTTTGACACTATTGACACCATTGACCAATCAAAGGTGACGAAAGCAATATGGCCAGCAATTGCTTCAAAACACTTTTCAAATGAATGACTTTTCTCCGACGCAACTTATGTTGGAATAATCAAATGCATTTCTTTTTTCATTTCAGAGGTTCATAATTTTTTGTGCTTGGATCAAGTTGGGTGGAATCTATTGGGCACATAACTCCGTAACGTATGCAAAATCATTGATATATACACAAGGATCGAATCTGCTTCGCACATATCAATCAACCTCGATTATCTTATGTAGACGATCATTACTTTTTCCAAATAACATTAGTCAATGTATGAACCTCATGAAACTAATTTGATTTTGGACGAGACTTGATCACGAAAAATCGAAAAGTGGCGATTCAGAAGTTGTTATTTCCTTTCCGTAAAATGTACTACAGCCGATTGCCGAAATTTATGCTACAGTAGACGTAAACAGTGTATATATATAGTTTTTTAGATTTAGGCAAAACATCAATATTTATGTACTTTCTAAATCTGTGTTTCCTAACTCTTTGTGCCTCCCTTGTCATGTCAATTGCCCGTGGGTTCATCCCCCGTATATGTGAAACATCAAACGTACCTACTGTTGGTTAATTTCTTGAAATGGCTTTGATAGTAAAGAAAGTAAACAAATTTTAAACTAAATAGGTAAGAAATCACTTTGTTTTAAAACTCTTTAACGATCCACTTTTGGTTAACAATGGTTTCCATATCATTTTTATAGCTATCAATTGAAGTACTAATTAGGAATTAGTAGTAAAGGAATGTTAAATAAAATTGATACATAGAGATATAGTATTGCGTTGGTTGTTCCTAAAAACGTATGCGTATTGCGTAGTATATTTATTTTCGATGATGTGTGTATATGAGAGATACATGTGTATGTAACTGGGTTAAGCGAAATATGTGCCACCACCACACAACACAATAACGCCTCAAACCCGTAAAGAACTAAAAATAACCGGGATCTGTATGGAGGTTTCAAATTTTGCCAAAAGCTTATATGGATTACGAGATTGATAGCGAAGGTATATACTTTAAGCGTGCGAAACATGGTACTTTTTCAAATAGGGTGAAAGTCGTTTTACTTTTTATATTCTATACATATAATAAAATGGCGTTTCGAAATATATTTACAGAAGAGAAATAAGATATCGCTACAGTAGTTGGTGTAGGACAGAGTTTATTAACAGAAACGAACGCGAAATGGCTGTATATCTTCAGAGTTGTGTATGTGGGCACTATAACACAAAACAGAGCAAATATCGTATTACTTAAATAAATATTATTGCACATCTGTATCAATTTTTTCGTATAAGGTCCAACGTGTTACGAAATTAGGTATACAAAAACTGTACGCACGAAGAACAAGTTAAGTATTCTGAAGATAAGAAAATAACTCTTAAAACAAAAACAACGAATAAATTAAATATCTCTGTGTACTAAGCAAGGAAATGTCCTGCAGAGCTTCAGTTTTACATAACACGGGAACGTTCATAAAAATAGAAAAGTTAACTATTCATATAATATAAACTTCATATCAATTACGCATATCAACTCGTTACATAATCCTATATAAAAATTACAACATAGAAGATATCCCAGCATTGGTGCTAATTTGACCACAACAAACGATTTATGTAGCGTATAAGCGAACATATGTTACATAAATTTCAAAATAAAATTATTAACTGAGCTTGACAGAAACGATCGCCACCGTTTCCTTTTATTAAACAGTTAATTCAAACGACTAATATTAAGGCTACAAAATGTTCCAATATGACGAAACTGAAAGATCTTTCTGTATGCTCATTAGATGCAATAAATATGACCCTGTATTAAATTTCACAACAACAAAGGAAGTGAAATTTGGGTTAATCGAGGAATATAACAATAGAGAAAGGGCCGATACAATAACTAACATTTCAATAACTCTTCTCAAGTATCTGTTGAAATTATCGATTGTAAATTGGGGTAAACACAAACCCACTGTTTCCGCTTTTTATGTAATGGAATTCTTGCCTTCTAACATTCTTTTCAACAACTAATCAAGTATGTTTACATATTCGTGCAGTAAACTATGCAAATCCAGAAAGAATTGCTATGCCTCATAAATGAAAAAGTATTTTCTAAAATTTACTTATTTAATTAAAAAGTTCCTCAAATTTAATTAATAAAATTAATTTTCTGTAAATGCCCTTTTTCCAAATTAATGTCAACGAACGCCGTTTTTTAATATGTTTTCGATTCATTTTTGAATCAAATTTCAATTTTTGAATATTCTTTTCAAACATTTTTATCACCAAAATTTCATGAGAATCCGATAGGTTTACCATCAAACTTGAATTGACCACGGTAACGTTTGCTGCTACTTCTCGCCTTTTGTAATTTTATTGTTGCCCACCCATTTATAAACCTGTCAAGCGTTTGGTGTATGTCAACTTCAGTATGATACTATCGCGGCATTGTGCTTTCCACACCTAAAAGGCCACGGGACTAAACCAAACTAAACCCACTGACTGTAGTATCCTATGGATGTTTCTTTTCATCAGCTCAGAGTCCTCCATAAGATTTACAACAGACTCCTCTACCACCATAATGTATTAAGATTTGGCTACCCCGTCAAGAATTTAATTATCTTTCCAATTTATATTCCATAGCAGTGTTAGTTTTTAAGGAACCGTATTGCTTCAGCAAGTGTTTCATTTCGCAATTTTGACCGTTGCGGTTGAATTTCAAAATTTCGTATGTAGATTGAGCTGGTTTGAGCTTTATATTTAACCTTCCTTCCACTCCCTCATGAATATGCTTCCCTCTTGGTTTTTCCATAAATTTGTTTCCTGCTATTCAATGTAAATTGAGCTGTGTCCCACAGCAGCTCTAAGTTGTACTTTCAAGCTTTTGTTATTAATAAGTTCGCTACTTAGGTTTGAGTATTCTACTACATTATTGCTACACATTTAACGCAAAACATCTCTACATGTAATATACGTTCGCAATTGATTAACAGTCAAGACACATTGTGTACATCAAGTGTAAGATGTAACATCATACTGATTTTAAAAGGTATACCACTTAAATTTAATTAACATCTTAAACATTTAATTATTATTAGTTCCAAATATCCAACAAATATGTTCTTGCTACTTACCACAGAAAGAATAACCGTATTTTATATTAAATTTCAAATACACGATAATTGCTCAATTTTGTTTCCCTACAAAAACACGTTTCTAACAACTGTTTATCTAGAAGTTGTAAAGGTATCCTATATCGCAATAAATTTCAAACTAATTTATGAACATTTTACGATCTTTTCTCTCTCGGAATTTTAACCCATAATTTTATCGGATGATTTAAAGCGTCATACATAAAGTTGTAGTGTTGAGGATGTTTGTAGGCGCTGTACAAATTTTATTGACCTGAGAAAAATGATTTATATACACTTTCGTCCATACTGAGCTCTCAAATTCACCACAATATTTTACTTTAATGTGGCTTTACTTTCTTTTGCCCTAAGCGATAAGCGTGAGCGATATAGCATTCAGTCTGAAAGATGTATGGTATTATGAAAAAAGCTTTCCAAAAACGGTTTGTGCGTATGATATTAAGAACGTAACATTGTATGTAAGAAGTTTAAATACTTCTGTAACTTTTGCTCTCAGGGAGCGCTTTATTGTGCTTACCTACACAAATCTTAAAATAGTAATAAAGACATAACGAAAAGTGTTTATCTAAAAGTTACCGCACAAGGAATCGACGTTGATGACCGATGAAATAGTTAAATAAATTAAATACATTTGTACCAAACAAGTATCTTGTTAAAACTAATGTTTTATTGACATAAATACATATCGAATCAAGTTCATATTCGAAAAGAAACATCCTTCAAGTATAATATTGACTTATTCCAAACAATATAGCCATAATTGGTACAATTCCCGCGACATCAATGAAAATGTTATGAAGCAATATAGCTATATATACTTACTGTATTACGTTTTGTAGCTCAATGGAATGCTTCCATATTTATTAAGAACTTTTAATACTTCAAAGGTTTTGTGCTTCATCTGTAAAGGCTTTTCCAACCCACTTTTTCTATTAGCACTACTTAATTTAGAGCGTGTATCGGGAGTGAAACGGGATAGCTTACTTTCATCAAAAATGCACGCGTCATAAAAAGCAAAGCTTCACATCTCCCATTTCGTTCATCTAAAATGAACTACGTACACGTTTCAAATATTTAAAGCTACATGTTGATAGTGCCGTAAAATTGTAGCCATTTGCTCGTTAATGAAATTTATTGGATCAATAACCAAGATAACCAAATATGCTACGTTAAACGGAATGTGCATACCTACAACTACGGCAGTGTTGAATCAATATTGACATGTATTATAGTTACTACGAACATATTTCAAAATGCAGATTCCGGAATCGTAATTGATGAAAACTATTTTTATCAATCACAAGTCAACATGTATTTTTGTGTCTGAGGTTTATTATTATTTCAATATATAAGAAAATCTATGATTTTAATTATTCATCTGTTGAAAGAAACCGAAACAAATGTATTTGCTTACGATTTCTATTAACTTCAACTATTATGTTAACAACTATTAGTGTACAAAACCCTATTACTTTTTACTATGTTTATCAGTACAATCTCTTGCCAAACCCTATCATGTTTTGATTATCTTTATCATAATAACGGCGTTCGAAGTCCATAACGTCTTGATGAAACCGTTCTCCTTGTTCCTCTGAGTATGCTCCCATGTTGGTTGTTAAATTTATCTCAATAAGCATGTAGCATACGTACTTTCATCATACATTCAACTAGATCTTGGTAACTTTATTATTCCCTAAAAGAACAGAAACTACTGCTATTCCAACCTATTCTTATTATTAGTAAGTACTACTAAGCAATTTAGGAAATTCTTTAATGTCATTTTTTTATTTATGGATCGACCAAGATATGAATTTTAACTTTGGTTTCTGACAACTTTGCTTTAGGTTTCTCATCTAATATTTTCACAAATTGTTTACATCTAACTTGATGTGTAAATGCGGCATTAGCACATTTTTAGGTTCAGCAATGGGTTCATATCTAACGTTTTGTTTTCTCACTTAAATTCCAACCTTGTCGGCGAGGATCGTCGAACATAGTCCTGAGTAGGGCCGGGCGATATATATCGATAAGTAATATCGAATATATCGATACATATCGATATTTATCGATAAATCGATATATTCGATAGTCTTGTTAGTATCGGTTCATCTATCGATAGAGTCGATAGAGAGATATTATTTATCGATATATCGATAATAATAATAATAATAATTTATTTGAGCCCATCGGCTAAAATTTAGCATGGGTTACGTCATTTAAAGGAAGAACAATATATATATATATATATATATATATTCGATATTACTTATAAATATATTGATAATTATCGATATATCGACATAGATATTAATAATGGTACATGGATATACCAAACCAATATTATTAACTATTATTGGTAGATGGAGATAATAGACGTTGTTCGGCTCTCCGCATAGTCATGATTTAGGGCTGGGAGAATATTCGGTAGATTCTGAAAATATTCGTTAATATTGTCAGGAGTTTATGGTAAGCTGGCATTAAAGGAGATACGAATAACACTTATTGGATTGACGTAATAAGAATCGTTGTAACAAATTCATCGTCTATGTAATCATTAAGTCGGGTGTTCGCCTACTATTTTCCTTTGACGTTGCATAAAGATACGGAGTTCATTTGCAGTTGTTAGAATCAATAGGTATTCATCAATTCGCAAATTTGAAGTAGACCGTTTATTCATACATGATTTATCCTTACTCCATCAATGATCCGATCTTTAGTCGTATTGGAAACTCGCTACAATTGTATAACAGGGCCGGACTCAAAACTGTAATTATCAATATCTTGCGAACGATACATTTGGCGCCCTACGTTCATTAAGCAAATAATATATAACTATCAACTTTTGGGCAACATTTTTTACCATTTTGACAGTTACACCTTGTATTAAATATTATATATCAATATCAATATATATCGAATATATCGATATGAATATCGATTATATAGATATATATCGATAATATCGATTTGTATCGATTATATTATCAAATATTCACTATATCGATAAATATCAGTGATATCGATATAATAGCGGTTATATCGATATATCGATTTCAATATCATAACATATCGATGAACTGATATTCGATATTCATCGATATTTATCGATATACCGAATATTTTCCCAGCCCTAGTCCTGAGCATCAACTGTACTGTCCCATAAACAAAGACAACACAGATATTTTGTTTATACGCTCTGAAATTCCATTAAGAATTCCGCCATTTTAAGGTCTCCTATGAACTACCACTTTGAGATATGTAGAATGGGCAAGTGAAAAATATGGAAATTTATTTCCGTTGTGTAGTAAAACGGGTTTCATGCTTTTCGTAGAGCTGTCTACAAATAAATGCAATTGACTAGGAACACAAGGTATGCCAATTACTTCAAATAAACTTTTTATGTTGTTACAGAAACAAAGTCCATCGTCGCCCACGAAAAACGTAAAATATCTCCTCATGTCGGTTTCATTGATCAGTTATTTTGACATCAGCAAACAAATTCCATTGTTTTAATCGGAAACCCAAAATGTTTGCTTTACTTTTCGGTAAATTCAAATTTAGAAATTACATAAATCAATACAGTCTTGTGCGATAATAGGATGGTATTTTGATTGTTCCAGTGGCAGTATACATTTTTCATCTTCTTCAACATTTTTATTTAAACTTTCAGATGAACTTGACCGAGATAATTTGGTTGGAAGTACTGGGAATTGCGCACTGTCTAAAATTGGAGCAGGAGAAGAAACAGGATGAGGATATACAATTGTTTTCGAATTCTTGCTTCTTTGTCGCTTAGCTGGATTCACTACGTAGAAATAACAGTCGTTAACGTTGTCTCTTGATTCCCCTCAAATTCTCGGCACTGCAAATTTCATACTTCTTTTCTTGCCTCGATACCAACCCAAAATAAATAAGAATATAAATAAACAGGTTTATAATTTTTCTTCTCGCTCAAAACTGTTACCTTCTAAACATTTTTTACAATTGTTACAAGCAGCTTGTAGAGCCGATGGCTTGTCTTGATTCCGAATAGGACACTCAAAGTATAGTTCGTAGGCTTCATAAAGTTTAACATTTTTTGTTTAAGTCATATTTTATATCTCGTTCTTTAATTCATCACATATATAACAAAATACAGCAGTATCATACTTACACTTTCTCAATGATATTTGAAATATTTTAGACTTCTACAAAATACTACTAAGGATGTAACTGATAGCATGTCACTTGACACACGTTCGTCTTCTTTTCAATAACTGTAGTGAAATATTTAAACTCGGACTGGTATTTCAAATCCTTCTTTACCTTACGTTTACGTATGCATATTACTACATAAAAGTACGGCATTTTCAGTTTCAGTTAAAACAGCTTGTTCTTAAGAACGACATGATTCCCTTAGAATTAAACATCCAATGCAATAATTCAAGTGATAGACATATACTAAAATTCTTCAATCTTATAGCACTGTTTCATTCCAATCAAATCTTGTGCAGTCTGTTTCTAACTAACAGAAAGATAGTCGACATGCAAGTATAAAAGTGTAATTAATCTCTAATGTCTTCAAGTTCCCATTCGTTCTACGTGACAAATTCACTCTACTATTATCTCTTGTTTACATGGAACGCTTTTGACCCGAATGTATCTACTTCAGTGGCCTTCCTAATGACTAAGAAGCGGAAGACGTATTAAAGAGTACTTCGACACAATACAATCTTGTTCTTGTTGAAAAATAAAACAACATCTCACCATTTGGGAACATTACTTATTGTGAGAAGAATTTATATTGAGTGCCTGAATTTTCGATTGAAACAACTCCCATGTCAACGCAATGTAACACCAACAACGCAAAGTGTTTCGACATTGTTTAGTAGAGCTAGGGAATACCTTGCTGGTTTGAGATAAAGTAATCTGAATTTAGAGCCACAGTATTTTCTTATCACTTTACAAATCGTAAAATAGTGGTTGATACAGGAACTAATAAAACTGTTACACCCTTATACATATATATATATATCCCTTTAATTTTTTGGAAAAAGATTCTTAGTTATAGTATCAAAGCCCGTTTGCGTTTACTTGTTTATTAGCACACGCATATTTACGAGTTTATTTTTGATCTCAAACCTATTGTGCATACACACATATACATATATACATACAATTTTATAAACATTTTTGCTGCTTCCTTTGTAGTGGCATACCAATACAAGATTTATGTAGCTCACAATATGCACTGTCAACTTTAGCGCCCTGTAAATTACTTTAAATTTGATAAACACTCATATTATTCGTTGAATTCAAGCCATAGTCGTACAAAGTCAAAAGTTTGTTACTCCTTCTTGTCTCTAAATGTTAGGACGACTTAGTTTACTTATATAAACCTTAGTGAACGGTCGAAGTGTTCTTGTATATTTCTTTTTAAATTATAAGAATAAACTCGTGTTAGATTATTTTTTTAACTATTTTGTCCGCCAGTGTTCTAATTCTGCATAATGATAATTTGAAGTGGGTCACACTTGAATATTTTCGACAGCATCATTTCATTATCACGTTATGCAGTAAATACATATAATAATCAGTCTTCTTTAGAACATAAGCAACTAGTTACTTAAATAAATAAATTGGCCATCACTAACTTTTTATACAAAACGGGCTTACTGCACTAATACCTATATTTAGTAAAATTTAATGGAACGAACAAGATTTACTGAAATACCTAGCTTAAAACCATTTTGCACATGTGTACTCTTACGTGACATATCACCACAGAAGACGACCTTCGATAATAGATATCTAGAGCAAGCGACATTTTTGTATGAATACAAAACGGATATTAAATTTAGCCAATGAAATAAACCAACAGCAAGGTAAACGAATAACAATATAACGTAAAAATATGTACATTATTACACATATGTACACTATTCCCAGAGGTGGGTATCATAAACTACAAATTCAAGATGGTAAATCTAATGCATTACCTGGCAGTACCATGTACAGAGATTTGAGTTTAATATACGTGTTATTGACTTAATTCGATAATTTTGGCAGCTTGAATCCACAGTTTACGGTCTCGACGCTACTGGTTGCAATCGCTCGACGATCCATATTTTACCCGCACTAATTCCATACTGTACTTTACATTAGAAATCTCTATACAACATCCATCGCATGCAACGAGTATTTGCATATACTCGCATTGAACGTAACACAAATACCCATATATTTTTAATACTTAAATTGCAATGTTAAAATTCGTTTCAAATAATTCCTTATTATGGATTTAGCTTTCGCCAGATGCAATGACAAATTTTCATACAATTACATTTATACTTACGAAAAAGATGCAAGGATAATATCTACTTCTCACCCAGAGGTTCATCAGGGCATTTACTAGACTTACAATAACTAAATTTCGGTGAAAAGATTAACCCATAAAGGTATAAAGAAGAAAAACACAAAGGTTATCAGATTCATGCATAACAAATACTCATTATACTACGACTTTACAGTTAATCCAAAAATGACATATCTCCTTATAAACTTGGATGTTTGAGGAATCCATAATCGACATGTAATTAAAGGCTGTTTTGGACACTGCTTCTAAAAATCTTCTTCTGCGATTCGAATATTTTCACACGCCAAAATAATATGCTCTAGTGTACCGTGTTCCCCACATTCCCAGAAGTTATTATCTCTTATTTTAATCTTATAGAAATAACTACTACACAATCCACGATTGCATCGTAGCCTGCATATTGTTTTAACAAAACTCTTCGAGATTGCTTTATCGAATTTTCTAGGTATTTCAGGTTGGAGTTGTTTATAAAAGTTTCCTAAAGGGCTGGTTGAATAATGTCTTTGGACTTCTTGACGATTTGTCCTTTCTATGGTTCTAATAATATCGTTGGTAGACAAGGTGTGATTCAATTCCTCTATTGATTCTCATCCTAATTTAGCAGCTTCACCCATATTTTTAATTCCTGTAACACCCATATGCCCCCTCATCCATATAATTTCTACCAGAAGCTCTAATGTGTTAATCTGTTGATATATTTGGACCATTAATGGGTTGATTTATTAGATTTTATGTGGCAGTTTTACTGTGTGTTACAATAAGGACTCTTTATCTAAGTTGTAAATTGTTTGCATATTTAAGATCTTCATAGATCGCAACGAGTTCAGAACTATAGACTGCCATTATACTAGGTGTATAAATAAAGTAATGAGACTGGTGTGTTTGGGCAACACTGGTGACACGGGACTTGTAGGGGAAGCATTTGAACATGTGATACGTCATCAGTACCAGCTGAAACTCGCTACAGTGAAGTTGTTTTCCCGTAGCGAAGCCGATTTTGCTTGTGCGTTCTGACAATGAGTGCTACGAATTTTAAACAACGGTGTGCGATTAGCCAACTAAGCGTAAGCATCAGAGTATGGAATGGTACAGTGTAAGCTCTCCAAGACCAATCGTTCACAAGAAGTTTGTGGTTTCAGGCCAAGGGGTTAATCAACAGTTTTACCGAAAGACTCTTGAAAGACTTCGAAAAAGCGTCATGCGTGTGAGACCAAACATCAATTTCTATCAACTCGACTTGACTCCTTGTGACACTTTACTCTTTCCGAGATTGAACATAACACCTCAAGAGACGTTTTTTTGAGACACTGGGCAATATTCACGTGGGTGTAGCCGACCAGCTGAAGGCCATTCCAGTATCCGAGTTCCATCACATCTATGAGATGTGGAAGAACCGGGTTGTGTGGTTTCCCAAAACAGTTACTTTGAAGGGGACAATGTTGAATCGTTATTGGAATAAAACAAGTAAAAGAATTCGGTCTCATTAGTTTATTTACACACCCCTTTTTTAAAATTTGTAGGATTTACTATAAACATTCTGCGGATCGTAGAATGCATATGCAAAACAGCCGTTCTTACTTGACCCATATCATAATATAGTCATCACACCATCTCTCTTCCAAGAGATTATTGAAGTATTGGTTTATAGACGACAAATTTGTAGATTTTATAAAATCGTCGTAATCGCAGCGTTTTACAGGAAGAGCAGAAAATGTATATACATATATTCTCGTTAATTGATGTACCTTCTATGTATCCTACACATATACTCAGTTCTTTATGGTGGAGAACATCATTTTTAAAGAGATTATTGCTTGCATTCAAATATACAACATATGTTGAACTCTGACAGACACCTCTCCAGGTCACCGTACAGATGCTATTGCACTAACACCGTTGCTGACGAAACTCCCTTCACATTACGGTCATAATTAGATTTTAATTGTCAGTTAAAACTAATTTTATTATAATTTTTGTTTCATTTTAATATAATAATATATAAAATTTCTTTCAAGTAGATTCAAATTTTTCGAAAACCAATTTAGGCTTTGTATTAAATAATGGTAATTTGCGCCTCTCAATCATCACATGTGCTCCTGGTATCAAAGTTGATAACCCAGTTATGGATAATTGAAATATTAGAACGGATAAACGTAATCACAGCATGCAGCCGTTTTCCATTTCTTTTAATCGGAGAAGAACAGTTTATCATAACGTCAAAAGGATACACATATGGTAACATTTTCTCATTAATACCACAACATCTGACACGCCACGACCACCGAGAGAATACGATAGCGAAAGTGATTTATCATAAAACATACCAAGAAATACATTAAGTCATCGCCGCGAATTCTACTGTGACTTTAATTTGGTAATAAGATCATACAAGATTTAACTTTGAATTGTAAAAGTAATACCCTATAAAACTAACCCGAATTTAAACGAAATAATCTGTAATCGAAAGGTCCGGTCCGTTCATAAATTACGGTTTTACTCAATTGGAACCTATTTGTAGGAGCGCCGACAATTGTTAAGTCGATCAATATTACCGGAAACAAATCTTATTCAGGACTCTGCCAATTGGTTCGTTAAATCTGAACGTCAAACTTTAATATTTATTATCAACTTGGTTCCCACAACGAGTTTTAAAGTCAGTACGTAAATTACGTTTCACCTGAGGCTGTTCTAATCAAATGATGCGTCGTCGTATACTGCTATGTTAGTAACTTAATGTAGTCGTTCACCTTTGCGTCATCATCAAGTCTTTTGTCTACGCACCCAGAGGGAATCTGATCGTATAAGTAACGGTTGACAGATTTATCACTACACAATATTGTATTTGGAGTAGATATATTCAGTGGTTACACGTCCTAAAAAATTACATTAACTAGGCAATCAATAAAACAAATTAAATATAATTAATATTAAATAAAATGCAGTAAATACATATGTAGCATTTTCTACTATATTATTAAACGGAATCAGAAGGAAATTATATATGTATTACCATTGCTCTATTTGCCAAAGTAAAAAACCGAGCAGGTGTAGAATCAGGTTCCATATTAAGAAATCCACTATTTGTCCACATCTTCGATCTATTCCCGGTCGTTATTTATTCTCAAACCTGTCGAATTTTCCTAGGAGTTAGTTTTATACCCCAAATAAACTTATGGTTATAGATGTTTGTTTTTTTAAGAAGTTTGAAGATGATCTATTGAAGTTGAATAAATTTGGAACTTTATTGATCTACTTTGATAAACACGAAAATATATTACACATATAACTTAGTACATTAAATTGGGAGACAATTTCTCACTCACCGAGATTTTTGCATTACTTTGATGATTACGTAACGTAAAAGGCCATAAAACCATGTTTGTGAGGGTTTGCTTTTATTTCTAGTTTCTATTTTTGGGCGATTCTGACCTAACAGTTGCTGTTTCTTCTTTTGGTGAAGATATCTTGACTGCAAAGGGACTATAGACGCTTCATCTTTTTCGTTGTTTTTGCTTTCCATATTTTTTAAATCATCTTTGACTGTTTATTATCTCGAGGTGTCACCACTAACTGAGTTTTCTCCTTTCGATAAATTCTAGAACACTTCCAGGTCTTCCCTAATTTGCGCGCTTCTTAATCAATCTCTTTTGGTCACACCTCGAACTCCTCCCAAATATTTCATTACCGTGACTTGTATACGATGTACCGTCTTCTCTGTTATCTGTTTCATTGTAAATATATGGTCTTGAATGCTTCTTCCTTTACGGAAGCCGCTTTGTAAATCAGACACCGATACTTCTGCATAATGTTGCAATTCCTGTATTTCAACTCCTGTACTTAATAGGGTGATTCCCCGGTAGTTGTTACAGTCATTTTGGTCCCTCTTTTGAAAGATTGGTAGTCTTTTAGCACCGTTTCTTCCATCCATGTTTTGTTGCTCTTTAGTATATCTCTTAGCTGATCCTTTGTTATATTTTCCAGCTCATTTCCTTCTGTATTCTTTTCTAATGAAAGAGAGCATAAGATATACTATTGCTATAATTTTGAGAACTTTTAAAACCACTTCTAGTTTAATCCTATATTTCGTGGTAGATTGTTGTTCGATATTTCTAGTGTGTTGCGGTATTAGAATACATTATAAAATCATCCGTGTTTCCGATTTTATTACTGGTCTGGATGAATTATGTAAGCATGTGAAGGTTTGTATTGAGTTAAGTAGTTTATTATTTCTGTCACTAACTTCGTATAAGAATTTGCTTATCTAGTTGTAATTCATTACCCAGCTTCGATTAAATCCACGTTCTAATGTCAATGATTTATCCTTACCTTTTAAAATAATTTATTCGTTTGTACATCTACAGTATCACCAATATATTCTGCATCGTATAAGAAAACTCAATTTGGCTAATTTAAAACCTGTCAAGAGTTTTTGCTTAAAAATGACACAAAGTAACCGCACGACCGTAATCCTGTAATATTCTTTGGCTGTCAATTTTTTAAAGGAATATCTATAACCGACCTTCTTGCTCAATGTTTAGGAAAATGTTAGAACAAAAGTTGTTTGCTTTAGAATTTTATACCCATATTTTCAAGCGTCTATAATATTCTATAATGCATGCTATAATATGTATATTTTCGTACTTTCTTTTTAATAGTACTTTCAGTGAATAAAAGTTAAACAGAGCTGTATGAAACGGTTTATTTTCGTTAAAATCACCACTGAAATGTGTGTTTGTTACTAAATATTGTTTCAAATAGATTCTTTGTACTAATAAACGAAAATGAATGATTGAATAGTTTTCAAGTTAATGCAATGTATATCTAATTTCAGCAACATATTCTAAAATTTAGGTGTCTTTTATTAAAGAAATGTACACAAATTATAATAACAACATAACAAAAAATTATTGAAAGTAGACGAGCTTTAAAACAATGTGTAGTCATATAACATATTTTGGTGAAGATTTTAACGAAAATACACCATTTTATATAGGTTTGTACAAATTTTAGTAAATGTACTATTAGTAAAAGCACGGCAATGAAAAAGTTCCAAAAGACCCTTAAATATATGGGTATAAAATTAAAAGTAAACAATTTTTCTTTCAAAATTTTTCTAAATTTTAAAAATGAAACTAATTTTTAGGTGCATATGCCATTATTTTTTATATATATAATTACGTAACATGCCGAAATTCATGATTTGGAAGCCCATTAGTTGATTAGAAGCTGAATAGATGCTCAGGTGTACAATTCGAATCGTAACTTTATTGTTTTGAAACAGCTTTCTATAGTCGAAAGCTATTTACACTAAATTCAGCAAACCCCAAATGGCATCAATTACAAAAGGCGCAACTAGTTACACAAGAAGAATATTTGACATAACCCAACATCGATTAATAATTAAAACTAGGCAAATATGCGGTTTGATGAGTCATCTGTCCTTTGTCCTCTGCAATATAATATTACATTGTGAAGAGGACAGATGACTCACCATACCGCATATTTGCCCAATCTATTCATAATGTAGAGACCAATCATTTATGCGTCCAAGCTAATATGTTGTTTCCGCCGCCAAACGCAAGTGATTGAAATGTGGATAGCAGCAACTTAACTTGATGAATAAGATTTGCTAACTACAATGGGGATGTTTATTAAGAAGGGGAGTCAATCGTTGTAAATAAAAGAAATAGATAACTGATTGACGAGTCAGCTGGACACGTTCTTTTATGCACTAATATTAATAAGTAATTTAGTTTAGTAGAAAGTAAACGTGGAGGAGTGCTATGCAAGAGAGTTCAAATAAAACCAAAAGTAGGAAAACAATAATCAAATGCGCTTGAAATTTCGATAACGCGAGGCCGCAAAGAAATAAGGTAAATTAGAATGATATGTGGGGAGTGCGTGGTACCTTAGCGTGAAGATAGTGCTTCGAAGCGATATGGGTACTTTGCAATATATGTCGTAGATCTTGCTGCTATTCCTTTACTCTTTTCTATTTTAACCTACTATTACAATTAGAGGGACTTGTCATATTGTATTTACTAGCTTTTCAAATAAAACCTAATTTAGTACTAAATTTCAATGACCCGTCGTGTACCTATTCCTCCGTTAACACTTATTTCAGGAATAGTTATTCATATCATATTTCAGTAAGTTTCTACGGCAGCAACGTCTCTTCTATTTACAGAGATGCTCGGTTGCCCACTGCGCAAATCGTTTTCTAGGATGTTCATCGATAGATTGTACTTTTAGATTCTGCAGACTCTCTAAATACGTCAAATATGTAATGTGAAAAAATCTGTCAAAATCGCACCAAAATTGGGATACTCAAATGAGAAAAGATCACAACAAAAAAGTAAGTCAGTGGTTGATATTTTTACAGAGGCTTGTCGAACCTTTTCTTTTTTTTTTTTGTTCAAAGCTTCTGTCAAGCGATTTTCTTTTGTGAGCTTGGTTGTGATTTTCAGAAGAGTGTTCAAAATCAGGATCTATATTTACTTGGTCTTCCGAACTAGGAATTATAGTTAAATCTCTGGATTGCATTAAATCCAAATATGGAGGCATTGGCTGATATCCATTTAGTTTTCGAAAGACTGGATGTGTCGCTCATTGAAAGTTTAAGTGGACTATTCCCTTTTAAGTTTTTGCGTTGTATCCTTTCACATTACAGCAAACAAATAACAGTCTTGGTTGTGATCCAGAGGTGTTAAGACTTATACGTGTATTTTAAATTTTCCCGCTTAATTATGTATTTGAATATTGTATAGTTTCAAATGCGCGCTTCCATAGCCAATCTAAAAAAAAACAACATAGGTAGTAGTAAACAAAAATTGTTATATATTAGAAAATTAGACACACAGTCATATTTACCGTTAGTTTGTTGCTCATTTTAGTTGTACTTTTTAATTGTTATTTTCTATAAAAAAATACAGTCCACTAAAAATCATTGCACAATTCTTCATTAACATAAGGTTCTTTCCATCCTATAGGTTTGACTATGTTGAAACTCCTTACATTTTGACTACTTGCGAAATTTTCAACTGCAAATCGTACACATTTTATTCGGCGTCGGTGAAGTATTTCCAAGTTATGAATATTGACACCGAAGTACATATGTACATGCGGTATATGTTTCTCACAAAGTCAGTCAAAGAAAGTTGTTTTGTTGTTTTGACAACAAATATTTACCACAAATCTCACAAAATTTATCACGAGAGTTAACACATTTATGCAGTACCATGTCAAAAGTATTTGCGTTATGTCAGATTTACAAAATTATACTGATGGTAATTTTAACCACAACTTTCTTATAAATGGACGATACTAATAAGTTAATTAATAAACTAATAACTGAAGTGTAAATAGAAATATTATTTCTAAAATACTCTTATTAACTTTGCGATATTCTAATGTGGCCAATTGTGGGTGTTTTCAAACCATTCTAGCCATAATTAGTTGATTAATGATCTTATTGTTAGTGGGATATTAATCTAATAATAAAATTAAATGACAAAAAATTAAAAATTGACATGCTCTAAATTCTGATGTAATGGATTTTTTCAGTATTTTTCCCATGCTCAGCATACTCTCTCTCAAAGCTCTTAGATTAATAATTAATCTAATCGAAAAGATAAAAACTTGCTCGCTGAACATTTCACATTGGCTGACGCTGCTGTGTTTCTCCTTTCTGAGCTTGTCCAAATTTTGTAAAGCAAAGTGTCTATAATTTTAGCTTACATTTCCTTAATGTAACCAATGACTTTTAATTAAAAGTGACAGTCGAACAGGAAGTACCAATATACACAGCCGAGAGTTTTCCGAAATCTATATTTCATATTATCTCACTTGAACTGTTGAAATTCGTCTACAATCGTATTCCAATTTGTGGTATAATTTGCAACTTTTAATTTGATTTAAGCTAATGACAACGTCTTAAATCACAGATATTTATTTCAACAAAATTGATCATACGTTCGAGAATAAGAAAGTTTATAATGACACGGAACGCGCATTAAAGTTAGTACGCTTAACGAGCGAATGAAACTTGTTAAAATACGCGATAATAATTCAATATAGTAATTGTTATTTGGCGTTTAATGAATTCAGTTTTTCGAGAATAATATGAAAAATGCCAACCACTTTGAATTGCTAATTTCAATAAATGGAATTGAAAGCATTCTGAAATGCTTTTACTTTTTTACCTAACTTCATTTAAATTAGTTGCGGCACAGCAGGTATAAGCAAAAAAATAGTTAGCTGACAGGTACTGATTACAATGCATTAATAGTGTCAAAAGCGCTACCGGCCTTTTTCTAATAACGCTGAATGCAAAGCTATAAACATACAAAATAACCTGCCAATAACCTGCTTCAAACAATGCGGCGAATGATGGACAAGTCAGCAATAATTTCTGGGACTATTCATCACATGTAGTCGATTTCACAAATTTTGCGGTTGTCAATATTTCACCTCGGTTACGTGGCGTTGCAGACATGCATACCTTCAGGGAACTAATATAAATTTCAGCTATGCTGACTTTGTATCATTTGTTAATCAAAAATGACAAAGTGTTTGATGTACTTTCCGCACAGCAACGCCATACAGGAAAAGTGGACAAAGAGTCAGGGGACGGTTCAGTATAATTATATTCATTTAGTCGTGCCTTAAACGATGATGATTATATTCAATATACTTGGCTGCTGTATAAAAGATACGCTAAGATAAATTACTAAAGGAACAAACGGACCCATTAATCATTTAAATGAACTACATAGAATTACATTTATTTATATGCTTTAGAGCGCTTTGGCTAGAATGTCAACGTAATTAATAACAAAGCTACTTATTACGAGCAATTATTAGGAGTATCATGTTTACTAGGTTAACAGATTTTAAAATGATTTAGCATTTTAATAAACAATCCAATGATCACTGTTGACATATTTATGATACAACACAAACTATTAATGTAGATTCTGAGAATATACAATCATATGCTTTCAAATATTGACTTAAAACAATTAAGGGAAATAATTTACCTACCGTTTCTAGACCAAAGAAATATATGTACCTGCATATACCACGCTTTTGTAAGAACTACTTATGTTTCAGATTTGCTTTTACATGATTAATGTTTGTGTTATTCAAGTTTTCATGGTTTCTCTGTAATGAAACCCAAAAAATTAATTTTAAATTAAACGTTTTGGTATATACTCAATGACGTAAATTTGATTCCAACTAAGTTTAATGAAACACTACATTTTTAACAAAAGCAATACAGAATGTATGCGGTTTCTTGTCTAATTTTTGTTACCTTCATATATCGAAATAGTAGTGAATATATACAAGTAGTCTGCTTAATCGGTACTGCGTTCTTAAAAAGTGTTTGAATATAACATATATGCAGTAAATTAGTGGTAACTTTGCTAATTTGCTTCTATGTAGAAAATAGCATGAAATACCAAATCAATCTACATGTGTTCTTCCAAAAGAAAATGTTAACTATTCTCGAAGTATCGTGAAGATTTAAGAGTTCTATTTAGTGTAAAACAATTTCGATAAGTTAAATATTCAAACTATCAAGAACTCTCCAGGAATGTAGGGATGCGGTGGTTTTCTTAACAGAACACAATAGATTGTCTCTATGGTCAGTGCCGGAAAACCGGGGTAAGCAAGGAAGAAGACACAGAGGAAGCTTGTATGTCCTGAACCAACTACGCATATTCATATCGGGGCTTTCAAAGAACAATTGCTGCGAAAGAACACCAACCACTTCGAGAGCGCAGTGGATTTGCTAACCAGCCACTGCCTGCATAACAAGCATCTCATACCATTAGAATAGTAGAAGATCCTATGTGTACAGGCTGCCGGAGAAGTGTAAGACTTAAGCACCTTGGGTTTGGGTTCCTACAATGAGTTTTAATGCTGTGGATAACACTTTTAAGAAGGAAGAAAATCGATTAGAGCTTACTGGTGATTCATATATTACAAGTTTAAATATTTTTATCTAATATTGCATTTTGTATATATTTAATAGCAATACGCTGGAGGAAAGAAATGTCACTAGGCGGGCCAGCAGCGGTACGGTATACGTGCGTATACGGCTCGGTGGGTCCGAACTCTTACACCGAAAAGTAGAAAGGATAAAAGATTATATATATATATATCAATCTGTACCTTAGAGGTAAGGGATCGTAACTCTAGTTTTTGTCAATATCCAGTTAATACTTTTTACAACGTATCAGAAGCGTAATAAAATAGTTGAATTAGTTACTTAATTAAGTGTTCAAAAAACCAAATGAGAGGTTTATTCTGTTTCTACTAAAAATATTCCTTTTTCTATATTATAAAGCTTTAAACTTTGTTTTCCCTAAATATACAATAATGGAGATACAATCCTTTACCCCTAAGGTACAGATATATATTTAATAGCATTAAAGTAATAAGCGCATATGGCAAATACTGCCATTATTATAAACAATACAACAAGCATAAATTTCATATTCTATGGCTTTTAGTTTCATATATAGCAGTATACTAATTATAACAATTCAAATGCTGGCTGGTAATCGTTCAATTACAAACTTGGTAGAATCCTTTTAAATCTTAATAGATACTATCTGTAAATAAATTTGCTTTATTGAAACGATAAATGTATTACTAGACATCTAAATCCCAGATAAGAGATCATAAATTATTAATATGTAGCTGTAGCCATGCTTTAATTATTTTATGCGTCGTGTAATAGCTATCCTGAAGCCTCGAAGATTAATCGAATACAAATTTGGCATTGGTATGTTCATACAGTTATCTGATGAACATTCTTTCACTTCCAAATATAGATCGATTTCTAACCAGCTATTCAATTCCTTCCTAGCGTCTGTATAACGGTTGTAATTTATAATAAGGAAGTACACATATAGTTAATAACGCATTTCAGAAAGTTGAAAGTTTTGTAAGGAAATCATGAGTATTTAAATATAAATTATAAGATATTACTTCAGATCAAAAAGTGGTATATTTATATAGTCATTGTATGGTGGTGAATTTACATGTGCAACTTGAGACATAGAATACATACATATGTATATAAAAATATTATCCTACTTTTAAATTGCATATGTAAAGGTTATATATTTTTTATTATTATTTCTTATAAAAGTGAATAACTGGTAACGACAACAAATACATTTTAGAAAATACTCCTGCATTTTTCTCTTCACATAAGAAACAAATTTTGAAAAAATATTAGTATCAAATTTCAAGTTTCTCTAACATAATTAATATTCTAAATTTATCTCGAATAAGGATCCCCATTTTGTACTTGTAATACACTTTTCTTTTGACGGTTCCTGCATAACAATAATTTTAATATGATCCACTCAATATTTTCATACGTTCAAGCCAATTAAATGTTCATGACAGAACCAAATTTATATTTTATAGAGAATAAGGCGAAATTAAGAACAGACGTAGCTTAAAAATAAGAACCAATAAATTAATTAATTACTAAAATTATCATGACGTTTATTGTCTTCAGGCTATAAATCGTATTTAATGTCCTCATTGCGCACATAAAAGTTTACATTAATGTAACATGAGTAAGCTTATTGGTGATGCGTAACAAATCATTTTAAATTATAAAATAAAACATCACAGCAATAATCTTAATCGTTGTCTAAATCTGCTACAATGTTATAATCAAAATTTATTCTTCCCGAGTATAACATTACCGAATGTTTAATTTTAGATGCCAAGTCTTCTAAACCAAGGCCAAGTTAAATGCCTGCATGTGCTCGAAATCTAATGTTTAATAATTTATATATGCTAGTAGTACACCACATTAAATTCTAGATGTGTTTGTTTACAGCATAAATTCAAACAATTTCTTCAATTGCTCTGCTAAATTATTACTGACGTGTTGGTTAGAGTATACGTTGATTATTTTGTTAAAAAATTAGAACGCACTTGATATATGTATTTATATCACGGGAATCAATTAATGCTGTTGCGAAAGAGCTACTATCAGAAATGGTTTAATATCACAATTAGAGCAATTAATTGTGAGCACAAAAAAGAACATCCATTGAAAGCGCCTCTATGAAACCGAAAAGCGATTTAGTGATCGTAAAGTTTTATCAGCCGCTGGTTTTTAGTTCATTTGAAAATTGCTGGCATATTTGCACAATAGTTTTGTAGAAGAAAATCAAATGTTGCTTAATCATTATATCGAACTTTAATTTAATTTGTGTACAGGGGAACAATTATACACGTTAATCTGTGGAGCCACCCTAAATCGAACGAATAGATGGAGTTGTTGTTCTACGTACATATTTGCTTGATGCACAATACAACTACGTAAATATCACTTGCAATATATTGTTCCCACATTCTAACACTAATTCAGTATGCAGACATCGTGATATACAATGTCTTTGGCGTATTAGAAGTGCTTAAACGGTTTAACTGTACTGCGTAGAACAAAACTGATTAACGGAAGGAAATTGCCTCTTGTAACCCGATGTCATCATCGCAGTTTAAGCAAATTATATTCATTAAGGTAGGGCAATTTTTATTCCTCGACACAATTAAAATTGCTCAAAAAAATTATTTGGGAATTTTGTAGAAAGTATACAGCAAATCCCACACAACTGGTTCAATCGAAGTTTTTGATATTCTACCATTTATTTTAATTTGAAACATTATTACCGATGCCTATACTCTCTTCTCTCAATGGTAAGTAAAGATATCGCTTCCGGTTAGATTTATCGGAAATCGATATTAACTTGGTTATTTTATATAGGATGATATAGCTATTTACACTTACACTTTTGTGTTCTACGCGTTAAAATAAATCGATTCATAGTATACTTCTCTCTTCCTACCTACAACCGTCTTTCGGTTATTTCAAATTATTCCTGCTTTTTTCTGTTTTAGCAGTGGGTGCTTTTGAATTAGTTACTTCAACCAACATTGAACTAAAGTTCTTTGCACTTGTTATGCCTTTACTTCAGGTACGGAGACATGAACTTGTTACAAAGGCATCACTCTATCATATACATACATACATACAAGCATATGTATATGCTATTGCCAATGAAGGGTAACGAATGCTGTACTCCTGGCTTGTCCACATCATACGATTTTATATGTTTTACAGAAACATGGTTACTCGAGGATGTCAACACTTCTAAGTACTTTCCCAGCGACTATGTTGTGCTTTGCATAGACAAGGGATTTGATAGAATAGGTCGGCCTCGCGGGGGTGGAGTTGTTCTGGCGCACAATAATCGATTTCTAGCCAATCTCACAGTTTGATGTTGGCTATCTCTCTCTACTGATCGCTTACCTTTTTTTTATTATCACAAAACAATTCTGTTTTTTATCTTTTGAGCAATTGGTGTGCAATCATAGCAATATTCTAATATTAAGTGATTTCAACTATCCAGACTAAATACGTACCACAAAATGTTAATGATTTACTACCCACACTGTCACGGTTTTTTAGAGTGTGCTGCATCCTCTAGCTCGACCCTGCAATCTTTATAGTCGAGAACTTGGACCTACACTTGAAGCTCTAAATGGCATCTCCATGGCTACCAATATCTACAACTTCCCTTCAAGTCTCAAAATCTTTTATGTTACGGCACATCTTCCCTATGTAGTCCTGATATTTGAAAGTAATAGTTACGAGTTTTTGCGGAGAAAAACTGCTTACATTGTTGCAGTCTGCATGCTTGATAATATTGGAGCATATGTTCTCTTAAAACAACATCTCCACAAATGTGGCTGCTCATATTTTACGAGTAGCTAAGGAAAGTTACACCAGACAAGACGCATATACAACCGTCGCGTCGGTTGCAAGGCATTGGGCGGCGTGAAATAAAGTTATAGGGAGGGCATGTCAAGTCTCTTCTAGCTGTTTTGTCCCGAACATAGTAAATAAAAAGGGGATTACTTTAGAGAAGTATCAGTAGATTTGGGAAATTGTTAATATGTATATCAAAAGTTCAATCGTAAATTTGATATGTAAAATAAATAAATTACCCTCAGCACACCTTTAGGAAATAATTACAGATATGTATTTCGGGAACGATATCCAACTAACGCTCAAAACGAACACCACGCAGCGGACACTGTACAACTCTAAAGCACTGTTCCCGCGAAACACACCAAAACACTATTGAACCTTCGTAAATTTGATATTTATAATTAAAAATATAAATGAAGCAATATAGTATTCTATATATCAGAAAATGCGAATTTGATATACAAAAGTTGTATCCAAACAGAAATATTATGTTGTACTAGTTTTTCTCTGGGTTGGTAGGGAAATTTTCTCTGACTTCTATTTCGAATTATTTGAAATCCATAATTTTTACCGCAGGCAATGTAAAAAATCTAACACGTGAATCGTAAATACATTCTAGTATATTTCCAAAAATCTGCGTGTAACGATGTTACAAATATTTCTAAAGGCTTAAATATGTTTACAGCCATAATTTCTTTTGAGAACCATTAAAATGAAAAATTTCAGGAAAGCCGCGCTATTCACGTAACCTGAAACCTCCATCAATCACAAAATGATGTTCCCGTGTGATTTAAAAAATAAATGCGCTGCTTCTAGTAAATAAGTCTATATAGGCCAAATAACAAAATTGAGTGTGCATGATACAGCGATTGATGAAGAAGTTATATCTTTATACCGATACTAAATTTACCAAGGTACAATTTAGCTTTAATTTACGGCGCTATAGAATATTGACATTTAAAAAATTTCATTCGGTGTCAATTCCAAACGCTCAAACTATTTAGTAGTCGAGAAAAATGTTAAATGCAATACTGCGTTTCAGAATCCACAGAGAAATTAATGCATATATATATATATATATATATATATATATATATATATATATACCCTTACACTGAAACGTAGAAAGAGTAAAAGATAATAATGATGCTAATGATACATGTATATGTATGTATAGTGTATGATTGATTAGCATGTGCCTATTTATTATATTGATTAATCATTACTTTCGAGTATTTTACCTAAATCCAGAACAGCAATTCTATTGGATAATTTAATTTAGAAACAACTTCAGACCAAACTTAAAATTACTTGCTGCGAGTTTAAATGAATCACCCTATTTACATCCTCCTAGGAAATAGCATCCGGCCAGTTAGAATGCATTGGGTCTTATTTCTGTAATAAAACATCAAGCTTTAAATGCAAATCAGGTAAAAGTTTTAACACGAGTATTCTTTATACACCGTCTAGACAAAGACGAATTTGTAATAAAATATTACATATAATATTACAAACCATGTTCCAGAGGGAAATCAGCGAGGTATTGACTACCGTGTTAAAAGTGATAAGTTTCCCATGTATTTATCCTATAAAGTAACTAGTAGCACGTATGTAGGTGTACCTAATATGTTGCAGGTCAGTTAAACTCAACTGATTCCTTTTCTTTTAATACACTGATTCAATAATTCTATTAACACCCTCCAAATGCTTATCGTAAACCTATATCATCTCAATCAAGAAACTTTTCAAATACAACAAATTCTTCCAAATTATTCGGTGAATACAATATACAATATCGACAATAGTCGACTATGATACGAGAACATTGATACACTTTAAACTTAATAATATTCTTCCCACATCATGGCAGCAGCTATTTTACTATGAAATTGGGTTGCTTATTTATTTATTGCAAAGGGATGTATTGCAATGTTCACCGCAATAGGAGGATGACCACTATTTAAAAAATATATAATTTTTACATTACTTAGGACACTTTTGGGATCCAATGTGACATTGTCCAAAAATAGTAGGATCTCTCTACCATGTTTTTTGTTTGTTTTTTTGTCAGATTTTCATGTATAAGCAACGTGGATTTCGCTTTTTCAATAATTAATGAATTTCTTTTGTCGTCATTTAATCCGCACAATTATCAGATTTGAATGCGAAGATTTTATTGGGCATTGCTAAATAAAATCATCCAGTTTCATCGACTTGATTAAAGAACTATGCGGATGCATAGTTCTTTAATATAACCGATTGCCTCCTTTTCCAGTTTTCAGTGGTATTTAAATCAACATCAGCTGGTTCACCACAAAATGACTTAAACACTATGTTATATAATAAAGGTGATTGCAAGGACTGTGGTGTAATTTACTGACACAAATATCACATCGGTAAACTCCTCACCACACAATTGTTTATATTAAAATCGGTGACGTGTTTCGCTAGCTCGAGGCAAGCATCTTCAACAACCGTATAAACCGAAGTTACAAATTTCTAACATTAAAAATTCTACAACATGCATTTTTACCCCACTTTTTACTTTTATTTATGAGTAATTTTGAAATGGCGATGAGGAGAGATAGTGAATATTTTCCTAGAGTGTGGATAAGATACGTGGACGATAGTTTTACTGTTTTCGATACCAAGAAATGTTCGGTTGATAACTTCTTAGGACAACTAAATTCAAAATTCGACACAATCAAATTTACGTAGAAGAAGAAGTGAATAATCGTCTCCCATTTTTTGATAGTTTAGTTATTAGAAACAATAGTAACAATAAATTAGAAGTGGACGTCTACAGGAAAAGTACAAACGCTAATAGATTTATAATGGCGGATTCGAACCATTGTATGCAACATAAAATGTCGTTTATCAATTTCTTACTCAATAGGTTAGTTAAATTCCCGATCACACAAAGTAGGTTTCGAAAAGAATTAGAATATATCAAAAAGATAGCTATATACAACGGTTACTCCGTAAGAGATGTTAAAAAACGGTTAGAATTAAAAGAAAAGCCCACATAGGAAATTCAACGACTTTGGCCCCGGTAGTTACGCGGGACAAGAATTTTATAAAACTACCGCATTATAAGATTTCAAAAGGGATTAGCAATATTCTAGAAAAACAAAACGTGAAGGTATGCTCGACATCTAAAAGCACCTTAAAGAATCTTTTAGGTAATCCGAAAGACAAAACAGTTCCGGTACAACGGTCGGGTATCTAATTAATTGTAGTGAATGCGATAAAGCATATATAGGACAGTCGAGACCCGCAATAGCTACACGATTCAAAGAACATTTGGCGCATTATCGCTACGGCAGGATAGACTCGTCAAGTACCGCGAAACATATGCATGACACGGGGCACGACATAAAAATTGAAAATTTAAAATTGATAAAACAGGTCGATTCACCGCGAGAAGTCGATGCATTTGAAGCCATACACATTCACAAAAATATAAATCTTCTAAATCGGGACGCGGGACCGATTTAATCTAGTTTATTCCGATTATTATGATCAAATGAAAGAATTTTAACTATAATTTAATTTCTTCGGGTAGTAACCACTTCACACAATGTATTTGTAAATCTTCAACGTTCAAACTTCGGGTAGCAGATACTTTCCCTTGGCCGTCCACTTGACTCAACTGGGATTTGCGAGGGTGAAAGGCGTTCGTAGCCGTCATTGAGAGGGAAAATATTTGTGCATGCAAACACATGGCCACAGTAAAAAGTGGGGTAAAAATGCATGTTGTAGAATTTTTAATGTTAGAAATTTGTCACTTCGGTTTATACGGTTGTTGAAGATGCTTGCCTCGAGCTAGCGAAACACGTGTCACCGATTTTATTATAAACAATTGTGTGGTGAGGAGTTTACCGATGGGATATTTGTGTCACTATATTATGTCTTTGAGAAAACTTTTGTAACCATCCGTTGGACGCTTTAAACTCGCTCAGATTTAAAATTCCAACTACTTCCAATGCCCTTTCCTTTATTAGTGGTTCAGTCAACGAAAGGTTTTTATTTCTGACATTACAAACCCTACTCTATACTACCTTGTCTATTCCCAGTCCATCAGTTTCTGGAAACTTTCTTTTCTGTTCTACATTACCATACCATAATCCTAAGATAGGATTAACAGGTATAAGAGATAAATTACATAGGGTTTTCCCAAAATATTTTGATTTATGTGGACCTGGTCGATTTATAGAGATACCGTTATTACAAATTTCAATAATGGTCGTTTTTAGATTTGAGTGCTTTTAAAAGGTGGCCGAAAACAGCGATTTTACTGCATATCATTCTTGCTTTACTGGTTCTAACAAAATTGGAGATCAACGAATTTCCAACATTCCGTATTGTTTGGCTGTGACAGTTCCGACGATAAAATTAATTTTGAACAATCAAAAAAAAAAAACGGGAGACCTACTAACAATCTGTGTTAACACATCAAGATCGGGTTACACATATAGCACATCAAGAAATAATTAAGAATAGTTGGAGTGAAGATACATTATATCTGATCGATGTTTACGTTATATCCCACCGAAATCACTCTTGATGAAAGACGGGTGCAATGTACCATATGTAACTTTTAAATTGTCAAAAGTTAAACATATGGTGCTATTGCTCTCTATATAGGTATATATGTATATCTATACGCGGGGCGCCTTTTAAGTTTTTACAAAAACTAGGAAAGAAAAATAGTTTGGACCAAATTGTTTCATTGCTTTCCAAAGTATTCGCTTTTCCTCACTTTTACGTGCGTTGAAACCAATTATCGAAATATTATTCGCACTCTGAAGTTGAGTGGGATAAACAAGATTCTTGCTTAGCATTCAGCAACGGAAAGAAATCTTTAGGCGATAAATTAGGTAAATACGAGCAATGAGACATTAATTCTATGTTTTTCTTTCTCCAAATAATGAATTGCTTAACATGCTGTGTGAGAGCTGGTCATGATGCAGAATGACGTGACGCGTTCGGTTGTATTCCTGATTTCGTCGATGAGTTTTTGCAAACAAATTGTTGTATACCATTTAGCATTAACTGGCTTCGATCCCCAAAAGAAATGGTTGCGACCTGTCCACTACAACCAAAGAAACAATGAACCATTTTCTTGGAAGTGCTTCGTGAACGAACATTTCTAGGACTTAGTCCATCTTAGAACACTCAAACAAATTGCTGTTTAGTTTTGGGTTCATACAAATATATCCAAGTTTCATAATGTGTTACGATGTTGTATATGGATTTTGAATTTCCTCGATCGAATTTATAGCACTTAAGATGAGTCGGAACAGATCTTCTTCAGAGATAAATGCCCATGCAAAATCAAGTGTATTGCAGTCTTCGATATGCCTAAGAGTACCTCTACCTCATTGTAAATCATATGCCGATCTTCTTCAACCACGTGGATGAAGAAGAAGATGATTCACACACACAAAAACAACTCGCCGAGCAATTGGTAGTTAGCCAACAAGCTATTTCCAATCGGCCACTAGAGATGAGAAAGATACAGAAAGCCGGTAGATGGGTACTACATGAGTTGAACGACAGGCAAATGGAAAAGCGTAAAAACACACATTTTGCAAAAAATATATAGCTAGGCCCAAGCGCACCATACACATCGCCCGCAAGGGCGAATCGCTTTGGCAGAAAGACGAAAAATAGATACAGAAGATAGGGAACAACTAAAAAACGCAATGGACAATTTCATAGATAAAGAGTTACAGATAAGAGTACATATAAAACAGGTCATAAAATTAGGTGAAAAAACCTGTCTAGTGCAATTAGTCAGGACAGAGGATAAGGTGGAGATAATGAAAAACAAAAAGAAATTAAGAACAAAAATAGGAGGAAGGATTTTTATTAACGATGATCTATCTAAGCGGGACAGGAAGATACAAGAACAAATTATATTTAGAGCTAAAACTGAGAGGGAAAACGGAAAACAAACAAAAATTGGGTTCAGGAAGTTGTATATCGGGAATGAGGAATGGAGATGGGATAGAGAGCAGGATAAGTTGATACAGATACAGAGATCAAAAAACTAGAAGGCGTGAACGAGCAGGGAATAGAGAGGACGTACCTGGCAATGAGAGCGGATAAAGAACAAACTCGAACACGAGAATACATGGATGTGAGGATGGGAAATAGGAACAACAAGGTAGAGACAGAGAGGAATGCTAACACGATGACGACCACAGCTATGAACACGGAAAATGGAAAGATACGCGTTGGAACGTGGAACATAACTTCCCTAACGGGAAAAGAATGCGAACTAGCAGAAGAAATGAACAAGTACCAAATTCAAATACTGGGAATAAGTGAAACAAAGAAAGCCGGAGCAGGAAGAATAGGGGTAGGAAGTCAATATTTTCTGTACTATTCAGGAGTGAGGCCGGATCAAAGGAAAAAAGAGGGAGTAGGGATATTGTTAACAAAGGAACTGGATAGAATAGTAACTATACATCAGTCACTCTCATCAAGGTTGATGCGCTTGAGAATAGAATTGGAGAAGAAATCGGTTGACATCATACAGATGTATGCACCAGTAGAAGGAACAGATGGAAGTACAACGGAGGAGTTCTATGAAAAACTGCAGGAACTGCTGGATGAAATAAGAGAGACAAACTCAAAAGTAATATTAATGGGGGACTGGAATGGTAGAGTGGGTAATGATACAAATAAGGGACTGGGCTGCTTGGGAGCATATGGAGAAGAAACGTTAAACGGAAATGGTTGGAAAATGATTGATTTTTGTATACGTAATGATCCCCTAATAGGGAACGGTTTCTGGGAGCAACCACTGGAAGAGAGATACACCTTTGGCGCGGAAGAGAGAAACGCGAAGAGTATAATAGACTACATAGTCTATACCCAAAGTATGAAAACTAATATACGAAACATAAATACACAAAAAGAGGCTGAAATGGGAACTCAACACAGATTGCTAACGGCAGAACTCCAAGAACAAATTAACACAGAACAACAAATAGCTGAGTATCATAAAATAGCAATCAGCAAATTAAGAAACGAGAAGAAAAGAGCAGAATACCAACAGAAAACGAATGATTTACTAAAGAGACATTGCCAGGAAGAAATGACACTAGAAGAGACGTGGAGAATTTTCAAGGAAATTATTTATAATTCTGCACTAGAAGTATGTGGTCAAATCAGATACAGGAACGAACAGAAAAGAACAAAATGGCGGACTAAGGAACTACAAAAGGAAGTCAAAAAGAAGAAAGATGCGTGGAGGAAATATGTTTTAACAAAGGAACAGCAATACAAAGAACAATATGTTAAAATAAGAAACGAAGTTAAGAAGAGAATCAAAGAAGTGAAAAAGAAAAGCTGGGAAGATTTTGGAAATGATATTAATGAGGAATATAAAACAAATAACAGGAAATTTTGGAACCTAATAAGATCAATGAATGGAAAGAAAAAGAAAGAAATAAAACCAATTAGGAATACCGCGAATGAACTAAAAACAAGAACAGAAGATATACTTGAAATATGGAAAGAATTCTTCACGAAAAAATTCACAGATGCAGGAGATCATACAGAGTTATTGCCACAATCAGGAACACGAAATGAATATAATGAAGAACTTGAAGAGATAGATATGGAAGAGCTAGAGAAAGCCCTAAAAAGAATAAAAACAGGAAAAGCCTGCGGCGCGGATAATATAGAACCGGAAATGGTAAAATGGCTCGGACAGGTGGGAAAGGAGTGGATTCTTGACATATTTTGTAAGGCATGGCGAACGAACACAATTCCTGCGGATTGGGAAAATAGCCTCATCACTCCCATATATAAGAAAGGCGATCAAAGTCAGTGCGAAAACTATAGGGCAATATGCCTATCGACAGCATGTTTTAAGGTCTATACCAAAATAATAGCGGAACGACTTACACATTTAGTAGGAGACAAACTGGGAGAAGAACAAGCAGCCTATAGAAAAGGGAAACAAACGAACGATAATATCCACATAATTAAAAACACCATTGAACGTAAAATTGAGACAGGGAAGAAATCTACTTCAATTTCATAGACTTGCGAGCAGCCTTCGATACAGTAGATAGAGGGAGCATAGATATCTGTCTAGAGAAACTAGAGGTTCCAAGAAAAATGCGCCAAATAATCAATAGTCTATATTGTCAGGTTAGGGAGATAGTACAAGTGAATGGAAAAAGATCAGCAGATTTTGAAATGCAAGTGGGAATAAAACAAGGAGACAGCTTAAGTCCATTAATATTTATTATAGTAATGGACAGAATCCTGCAAAATACAAGGAAACGCACCGAAACTGTGAACACACTGTTAGGATATAACAGACTGGAACCTGTAGCTGTGGATGCATTACTGTACGCCGATGATCTGGCACTAATAGCTGACAGTTATGTGAAAATGGAAAAATTAACAAAAATATGGACAGAAGAAATAGAAAAGATGAAGATGGAAATAAACGTAGAAAAAGCAAACTAATGGTGATAAATAATAAAGAGCCAGCCAGTAATCTAATAATTAAAATAAACGATAAACAAAAAGAAATTTTCGACGCATACGAATATTTAGGTACTATTATATCGAAGGATGGAAAAATTGTACTAGACATAGCAAAAAGAGGACGGAAAGCCACAAACATATATTACACTCTGAATCAAACCATCTTTGGAAAAAAGAAATAGAACCCAAGATCAAACAGATAGTATACAATGCAGTAGTAGCCCCCACAATAATATACGCAAGTGAGTCCTGGACAATACAGCAAAAACACGAAAGCAAAATAACAGCTATGGAAATGAAATTTTTGAGAAAGATAGTGGGGAAAACAAAAATGGACAGAATAGAAAACGAACAGATAAGGAATATGATAAATCAAGAAGATATACTAAAAGGAATTGAAAAATGTCAACTGAATTGGTACGGCCACATAATTAGAATGGAGCAAAACAGTTTGACAAAAAAAATAATAGAAACCAAAAATAACGGGAGAAGCAAAAAAGGTAAGACCAAGGAAAAAATGGATTGACAGAATCAACGAATTAGGACGAAAGCGAGGGAAGACCATAGCAGAAATGAGAAGAATGAGTACAGACCGGACACGATGGAAAGAATGGATTAAATCGTCGTAAGATCCAAAAATAATCCGACGCTGAAAGGCATAAGGATTAACAAGTAGAAAAAGAAGAAGATTATTGTTGATAGTCCAACCTCAAATTTCTGGAGATAACGATGTTGGATATCTTAAGTAAGCATTACTCCAAAAGTTTGTAACGTAACAAACACGCAATAAATGCTGCCGTAACTCAGCTTTACATGGAGGTAGGTTTGATGCGTCAAAATTAAAAAAGAATTTCAAAGTTGTTATCAGAACTTATGGACCGACAAGTATCCGAAAATAAATGGAATCTAACATAATTAACATTGTTACTGTTACGGACTCCATATATTTGACAAACGAATTTTTCTAAGGTAACAAATGCTTTCTCGAATATTTCATCGTTATCGGGAACTAGATTTTGAAATCCTTTTGAAAGTCCGAAGGAGGAAAGGCCTTTACGGAAAAAATCTGGTGTGTAATCACAGCGTGCATGAAAGCCAGGTAGAACTTTGCATACAATGCTACCCAGTGTACTATAAAATTCGTTGATGTTGATATAACGTTGGTGATTTCCACCACCAATATTTATCCAAAGTTTCAAGGAAGCATTCAGATCGTCCATTTTCCCGAAAAGTATGATTATAATATCCGAATCCGAGCATCTTACTACAACTTCCGCGTCAAAATCAATTTCGCAATTGTAGAATCTGCTTCTTCATGTTCTTCACACGATAATAAATCCGCTTTGGTCATATTAAACTTGTTGTTTTCAACACGATAGCAATAGCATTCATTTAAACTCAAGTAAATTGTTTTGTTGCCAATAAAAGGTGCCATATCGTCAGTAGACTAGTGATTGATGAAAAATTTCGCTATTGCTTCTTGGAACTTTTTATTTTTGAGTTGAGCAGTGAAGGTATGAGGTCGTATTTGATTGGGTCCAATTGAAACTGGGCTAGTCGATTCTTCTCGAAGTCTACGCTCGCATTTTTTTGTTGAGGGTCAAAAATACTTATCAAACATAATATCAATGCGATTTGCTTGAAATTGAGAATCATACCGAGAAATTTTTAGATATTGCACCAATTATTTGAGGTATTTCTTTTACTACATATGTAATGAAATATTATTATTTTACCACCTTTATCAGAACAAAATACACATTTCTCTATTCTTTCACCCACTGTAACAATATTTAGCTTTAGCTTTATAAAACGCAATAAACACAAACACTATAAAATGTGAACGCCTCTCTGACACCCTCTGTCGCAGTTATCTCTCTCACGCAACCAGCGAATAGTTGGCGCGCTTCTCTAACTTACCTATTTTTCAGAAACTTAAATCCGTCTGGCTCTTAATTAAACAACCGAATTTCTGTCTGGCAAACTAATACAACATTTTCCGATTACAGAACTAAAACACATAAATTTCAGCTATACTAAAATGATTTAAAAGTAATTCTTTTTTATTACTAATATTGTATCTGGCGGGGTGTTAGCAATGGCAAAATTGTCTGGCAATGGTGAATTAATATTGCTGGAATGGCATAAAAAACGATAACAAAAAGAAAATTTATCTTAAAATGATTTTACAATCTGGTATTTTCACCTGTAGGGAGAGGATGCGCACAGGTAAACGCAACCGTTCCCAAGTGCCAGACGTACTGCACCCCTACCTAATTCCAACTGAAAAGAAATTATCAAAAATCAGCCGACCTAAAATTCGCTTTATCGTGACGTCGCTAGCTCTTATACTATGAAGCACTCGATACAATCCGCCAATTACCACGATCTAGTGTATGCGGGTCTGATTTAGTGTGTGTATAGTTACTTTAAAAAATATATCGAGGCATTGTAACAAGCATCTGAAGTAAATTTGATTATATTTTTCGTATTTGAAATGTTTGAAACTACAATTGTGCGTTCTAAGAATTTACCTCTTTGGTGCGAATATTAGCAAATTGAAATGCTCTAAAGTATGTAATTGGTCAAGGTATAATAATTATATCAAAGAAAAGAAACATGATTACTGTTTGATAAAAGAGTGGATGACGTGTTATCGTTAAGTAGTGTAAACCGGTCTTTGTCTCCACTTACGTGCAAGACGCGATATTAAAATTCGGAGAAGTAAGGGTCCGGTTTACACTACTTAATGATACACTTCATCCACTCTTTGAAATATAGAGCAGTCTTCTGGGGTTGATACCACAGGAACGAAACAAATTACGAAAGACAGATGTTGTCAAAGAGTAATAGTACCAAAAAGAAAAACAAATAAAATCACAAGAGGAACGAATACAATATAATATTATGAATATCATTAGGTTTATCACAGGTGGAAGACAGAAGTAGCACGATCATGTCAACAGATCGGAAGATGAAAGACCAATCCAAATATTCGGAGACAACAAACCGATGGCCAGAAGCTTAATAGATGGGCGGCCTATTTAAGCGACGGATATGCAGTTGATTGACTACACGAAAATTTAATTCAAGAACTTCCACAACTCAATAGTATACTTCTGGCAACTTCTAATAAAAAGTCTTTCTACAACGAATGATCGACATACAAACTTATTTAGTACTAAAGAATGACGTGTATAATATGTATATACTTATATAAAATGTACCCTACATCATTAGTAATTGACATTCGTTGAATTTCAAAGCATGTACCCGATGCTAATTACAGGTAGTACTTGATGATTGAAAGATAAATACAAATTTGTAACAGACTCCAACGGCGATAAATTACAAAAGCAAACATCAAAGCTTTGTATATGAAGCTCAAAAAGGAAAGCTGCTTTTCTGTGTTTAAATGGATGTATTCAAATTAAGAAGATTGTGTTACGTGCAGAATGTAAACCCCTTTCATCATATTTATTATTGAAAATTCCATTAAAAGGAAATTAACTTTAGGCTGCGATAACTACTTTGCGGATATGTGCATCGTATCCTACAATGAAAAGGCACAATTGCCTCTATTGAGTAAATACGCTCTTATAATTAAGGTATGAGCGCAAGAACAGAAGCCATTGTACAAAATTCGAACAAAGATTTAAAAGTTTATTTCTAAGACCAAGCAAATCTTTGTTTATAACAATGTTGAGGTAGATCTTACATTATTAATGAATCTCAAAGTGTAGCAGCTTTGGTATGAAATGCATAAATACAGTAATGAATAGTTTTTCCTCCGTACTTAAAAAAATGACTACTGCATAGACTTACATTCTTACATAGTAAATGAATGGAAAGATAAGTATACTGTACCTATGTACACTGTGTCTGTAAATAGCCGTACACCAATTATGTTGATACTATGGATTTTATTTTAATACAGTTTGTGGAATCTAGTGCTGTAGTTACATATTCTTAAGAATAATAGACAACAACTAAGGTTATATTTTGGAGTTCTTGTTAATAGACATATAACAATTTATTAAATGAAAATAACACTGATGAGTAGAAAATAAGTTTATCTATAAGAATTGTTGAAAATGTTGTCTATTAGCTTGTAAACACAACATTATTCATTGTTTACGTGGCCAAACTCTTCCTGTGTTATGGTTTCAATTTGATACCTAATCGCTTGTTGAAGGTTATCCAAATTATGCCAACGGAGTTTATAAACCTTATTCTTCACATAGCCAAAAAGAAAATAATCTGGTGGTGTCAAGTATGGACATCTTGGTGGCTTATAACATGATTTTCATAAAATTGTTGCAAATAATTGATTTTGCTACGTGCAAAACGAGCAGTGGCTTCCGTATTGTTGAAAATAGCTTCTTGGTATTTCATCATCATGCAACTGATTAATAAATTTCGTCAAAATGATAACTTAATATGTATCTGCTTTAATTGTCTCGTTATAGAATATTGGCCCTATTATTATCCGTCTGAATATTGCAAACCAATTAGCAATTTTTAACTAACTAACTAGCTAATGCTAAAGCCTTTTGCCCTTTCGAGTGTAAGACGGTGACGTTCAGCTGTCGAGCTGTTATTCTATTTCTCCTTTCAGGACTTCTTCCACTTTCTTCTATCTTGTGTTCTTCCACTGATTTCGCTCCGTTTTATATTTTTACGTTTTTCAGCCGCTGTCTTTACTTCTTCTGTCCAGGCTTTTCTTGGTCTTCCTCTCCTTCTTCTTCTCACTACTCGTGCTACGTACACTCTTCTAACCATCTTGTTCTTCTCCCTTATCAAAACACGTTCTATTCAACTCAACTGGCTCTCCTCTACTGCGACTTATATCGGTTTAACTTTCAGATTATCCTTAATAGTGTCGTTTCTGATACTGTCCAGTCCCGTCTTACCTTCTATTTTTTTCAGAAACCTCATTTCCATGCTTTGTAAGTCGCTTTTTGGTTCTTTGTTGTTGTCCACACTTCGGTTCCATGTGTTAAAATTAGCGTTACTACCCGTTTAAATATTTGGGCTTTTGTTGGTTTTGGTATCTCTGAGAGATAAGAAGGTATTTTTAATAGCATTGAATAGTTTTCCAGCTGCTCCTATAGTTTCCATAGTTTTTCTATTCAACGTTCCGTCTTTCACCACCACTGGTGTACTTAAAACTATTGACCTATTCTAACTTTCTTCCCTGCAGGTAAATCTCGGCAATTTTTAATGGATGTAATTTCTTTTCGTAACCCACGTACGGTAATTCTAACTATATACATTAGCAGATAGTTTTCATAGTGATTTTCGGGGCTTTGGCATATGTCCCTGAAGATCATTAACAGGTTCGGTTAATATTGTAGGTCTCTCAGTTGATTTGGGCTTACAAATACAGGTTTTTCTCTCAAATCGATCTATGATGTCACGTTTGTTATAGTTGAAGACCTCATAGTGGACATATTCATTAGGAAATGCCTCCACAAATTGATCAAAGCAAAACTGCAAACTATATGACCAAATTCTATCATGGTTTTGAGTTGTACTTTAAAAGTGGGCCAACATTTTTGATTTTCTAGTCAATACTTAAAAAAATAAAATAGTGATTATTGAAACGCAAGTTGCATTTCATATTAAATTATTTCTTACATGCAACTTACAAGCATTAATTAATAAGCTTTGAAAAGAACTATTTGAAATTTAAGATATAAATATGCAAAAATAATACCAAATAATAGCGATGACTAACAAAACGAATGACAATGCGATTAACGGGTATTTAACGATACGTCTTCATACTTACCACAAGCGGCAGGGGTCTCACTCTCACTACACCTTGATAAAATTTCAGGCATGCCAAATTAATTGGCGTACTAACATTTACAGGCGCTAGCTATTATATTTGTAATGAATAAAGTACGTAAATACTTCAACATTCAGAAATATTTAACTTCATTGTTTGTAATGTAAAAAGAAACAGGTGTCAAGAACTCTTCATATTTTTACTATCTACATAAGTTTAAAGTCAAATCGGGTATATTGAATATTTAGATTTGTTCCCTTATCTGTAGAGTTCATCAAAATACATGCATACAGGGTCGCGATCTGCGTCGCGAAATATAGATGCTGTCGGTACTTCTAGTTGTAGCTGGATATTTGTGTCGTGTATTTGGCACTTACCGATGTCGTGTGAACTACGTGTGCCCGTTAGTGGGCACAAAAATATATCGCCCGATTTCAGCGTATGAAGTGTGAGGAAATGAAGTGTATGTTTCATAATGTGGAACTGAAAATGGCGTATCCATTTAAATAGTGCGAAACATAAACGTATACGTTTAAATTTTTAAACGATTTTTTTTGTTAAGTGTCTAACAATAATATTCCGCAAAATGTAGTTGACAACAAAGATTTTAAAGTGTTTGATAAGACATATGTATATACTTGCTTGGAAGTTACCAACCTGAGACATCCAACGATATTATTCACCGCACATAAAAATATGGTAGAAGCAAATTTAAAAAAATGGAGGTAAAACGGAACAACGAACGCAAAAAATAGCGTGTTTCATATTTTAGTAGGAACACTAAATGTAGTAAAGATATTTCCAGGAATTTCGATGCCACTACCACCCGTTATAACGGAACAAAGAACGCGGATGCAGTTGTATATTATAGCAAGAATGTCAAAAAGTGAAAAACGTAGTTTTAACTGTAACTCAGTTCCACAGGTAAACTGCAAGTTACATAGTTCCTCCACTTGGGCCTGACAAACTCCTTATGTACTTGTCTTATTCCATCTATAAAGTTATTCACTTCTCAATATATGAATGAATGAATTCATTAACTGCATTAGTTGGACAGCTACAAAGTAGCTGTACATTGGCTTACTAAGCACAAATTGCATATGCTAATAATCATGCAGTAAATAGTTTACTAGATATCTGGAACATTGTGGTCGTAAAAATTAGGGCATACATAAACCCTTCAACTATATGCCTAAAGTGTTGAGTAAGACACTTGCTATACGTGCAATCACTAAGTGTACAGTGAAGTTTTAAGATTTCCATTAACTAAGTTTTGTATTTAGAGTATCTGTTCGAAAATGGAATCGGTATATATAATTGTCATTTACGGTTCTACATGAGATAAATTTAAATAATTTGGTGTGTGCGACCAAAAAATGATCAAGAAAATAAACGATGTTACTCAAAATTCACACTATTTCAAGCGTCGCATTTGACAATCGATAAATTACATCGGTACCTAATGTATGTATGTGCTTGACAATCTATGTTCTATTAAATCCCAAGTGCTGAAGTCAGGGAAAACCGCCAGTGCAATTGACAAGATTTACAACCCCCACAGCCCAAGGTTAATTAATGACTTCACACCAATTAACGTCAACGATATTTCAAAGAATATACCACTGTTAAATCTGGCACTTTTAAAGGTTTAGGGGCAAAAAATTATTGCAAGTTTTATTGTGGCTGAAAACAGTATATTTCGCTGTTATTTTTAACAAACCAAAGGGACAACATTTGAAAGTAAGGAAAGGTGTAAATTTGAAACAATTTCAAAGTTATACGATATAAAACGAATGAAATATATATCATAAGCTGATAGCGCTGTTTTGACAGCAAATCTGTAAGATTTAGGACGAATACACAAAATAGATTCTTAAACTTTTGCCATTCTGAAGTCAATTTGTCAGCTGTTCTCTAGCTTTATAACCCATCTCTGTGAGCCCGATTTTTCCAGTTTAAAATTTATCTCAGGACTGATCCCTGTTATAAATCAGTTTTACGACACCTTTTATGGAATTTCTTTCGAAAATTGATGTTTTTCATTTATATACTTAGTACACTATGACAGAGTAAAATATAACCGTAAAAAAGTTTTCCGGATAATGTTTAACACATTACACATACGCTATCTTCCAACACCATAAAATATTTGCAACTGAATTAGCACGTACTTATTTTCACTTATTAGCAAATAAATAAAATAATTAGAATGAATTAAAATTATAGGATGTGAAGTATTTCTTCTTCTATCTCTTTGATGCCTAATTAATACAATTCCTTTCTTATTGTTGTTTCCTGAGCAACATAGGTATAATATTTTCAAATTATTAGTACTGACATATTTGCACGCGAAAACTAAATATAGAAAAAATTCAATCCCCACATGCGCCACTATTATCAGAGAGACTTATGGATTACAAACATAACAGCTGACAGTTTATAATCTTGTACACTTAATAAAAGGGAACTTATTAATTATAATAAATTAATAACAATAAAGCAGCTATTGGAAATTAAGTTGCGGGCTAAGAAAAATCAATCAAACTAGTGGAAGGTTTGACTGTCCAAACTTTCGTAACACTTCTTACTGTTTGAAATGCTTGCAATAAAATTGTTTCTCCTACTACAGACGACTTTTTGTCTGATGTACCTAGATAGGTTGGGATCTATCTGTCGAGCTCATCCCATAAATGTAGAATGGTATTGACGTCCGTGTTTCAGTGAGGCAATTTCAAAACATTGATCACAATTTGAAGTCATTGTCGTTTTAAAATACAAACGACTCTACTACACAATTTATCAACAAACTGAAACATCTTATCCTCTAATATATCAACCTATACCCTCCATCATTAAGAACATTTTTGACTATTAAAATATAATGTATGGTATATATGTATATTAATATTTTGTTTTATTGACCTAATTAGTGGTAGAAAACTGTCATATAAGATAACTATTAAAATATAAAATTCTATTTAATTTTCGTCTATTAAATGATTTGCCAGACTCCCAAGACTGTTTACGTCTATTAACTTATTCCTGAGCAAAGTGTATATCTAAAAACGTTTCAGTTTTAGTTTTTGAGAATCTATTGCGTCCATTATGATCATTATAGACATTACTTGTGTAACTGCTGCTTTAGCACCAGTAAATAACTTTTCTCAAACTTAACAGCGTATCTTATCCCAAACTGGACTTTTGCTTTCTACCACTTCGTTTTAATTGGTCTTGCATTTTCTACCAGCTCGTGGTTGCATCCGTTGTAACTTAAAAAAGTGAAGAGTTCACTTTACAATAGCTATTGAGAAATTAGTTCTTCCATATCACTACTGTCAACATGCCGGTGCAACTCTATGTACAGGTAGATGTAGTTTTCCAAATTTGATGTTTTTTTGTCAGTTTTGTCAGTCGAACCCATCTATCCAGTCTATTGGTAATCATATATATGTAGCTTTCCAGTTGATAGTCCGAACCACCTCATGGAAAGCTCAAAACTACTATCTTCTTGAAAAAGCCTAGATAACACCATAATCATTGACATCATCGAGATCTATAACTATTAAAGTATTAGTATTCCCCATTACAAAGGAAAGTGATAGAGAACTATCATATACGAAATATGCAAAGGAATAAAGCTGGTATGTCTTTAACTGAAAATGTGTCAATCACATGCCTTCCACTTGATGTCAAGGATCAATATCAAAAGATACACATATTGGCGAAGGCGCTAGTCAAATATATCCTATACATTTTCGATTGATTCATATTTGGTAAACAAGCGGTTCAGGATACTTATAGTTTACTCAGTGAAGGCGAAATATAACTGGCTTAAGGATGATCCTAACATAATTAAAATACGACAACAGGATATAAAATAACTATAAATTTAATGCAATATAACTCCGCACCCTTACATTGACCTGAGGATAACCTTTTATTTGTAAGCGGATGCAAATACATGCTCTTTGCCTCCATTCATTGCGACATTCTTGTTATTTTAGGCACGCGTCCTATCGAGTTTGTTGTTGTTGGATCACTACAAATAAGAAGAATGGCCAACTTGGTTTCTGTCATATCGACTACCAACAGATACAATCCAACGCTCGCTTTTCTTGAGCGCTAGTAATAAGCAAATGATTAGTATGCGGCTAATACAGCTTCGCTTGTCTTCTAGACATAGACCTCATGTACTTCTTCATGTACTGCTTCAAAAATATGGTGGATCTCGCAGAGGGATACATCCGCTTTGTTTCAACCACATATCCCTTACTCGAACTTTCGTCAATTAATAATATCGCATTTCATACCGTTGCTGGTTTATTATTCATTATCTCAGCTCCCCTCTGACTAACTTTGACGACATTGACTTGCAATTTGTTATAAATTAAGCAATGAATTTCCACATGAAATCCTGTTACTAACGAATCGACCTCCGTGATCCAGGAAACAGATTATTTAAATGCTGCAAGTTCCCCTAGAATCTACCATAACATTATGAAATTACATTTTTAAGACTATATTATATAATATAATAATTATACATATATATATAGATATATATAAAATAGTTTTCTTAATGTATAAATATGTATTGTATGTACGTATGTAAAAATATTTGGACTTAGAAATTTACTTATGTTAAACTGGTAGTACTTCTTGATACTCAATTTTATTGTATACATACATATATTTCATGCATGTATTATAAAATACTTTTGGTAAAACTCACTTCAGCGTGACACGTGTCTGTAATGTATTATATTGGAAAATACATATTTTGATTTATTTCTTGCCATATAAATATTGTGAAACGTTTCTTCCTGACGTATGTCGGAATATGCACTCACCCATACTTAAAATTTAATCTATAATCTGGCCGTTTGCCACCTCCTAACCCCAGTCAATCTGAAATATCGCATAAATTTAATATAACCGATTTCGACAATTTCCATAAATATATATGGAACATATTTGCGCAGCAAAATATAAAATTCTGTTCGTGAAATAAAGTCGAGCAAGATTTGAATAAAGATTCATCAAAAATGTAATACAGTTCAATATTTAGGGTATCATATTTGGCAATTTTTGGCAAGGCATAAAGCATTTATTGGTTTTTATAGTCCCTTAAATTATTTTTCTCAGCGATATAAAATTACGTACGCATAGTTACACAGTATAAGAACACATATTTATACATAAACTGCATTAATTTTCTTTGGTTCATTTTTATAATGGAATACAAAAATGCAAAAGCAACTTAACGAGATCGAGGCATTTACCCCAACTATTGTTTATTTGCGATATAATAAATAGCCAGGAGTTATATCTAAACTTAATAATTTTTGATTAGATAATCCGTAAATCGTCTTGTTAGATTTCAATGATGTCAGGATAGATACAATAGACATTAAAAACAGGCTAGGACTTACCACCTCCATCACCGGAGATGAATATTGGAAATGAGAACCTAATTGTTACTATACGCTTAAAATAATCCTTATTTGTGGACAACTCAATCTTGTCTCATACGTTCTCTATCCCCGTGTAGCTAATGTTCTTGTTTTTTCCTGGTATCTATTAGTACATACGTAAATTGCGTTATATGTTTACGTCCAAAACATTTTGTGATTTGAACAAGAATATCTTTGTTTCTACTAATTTGTTCTGAACTTGACAATTCTGAATTTCAACGAGAATCTAACTAGTTGTAACACCTGTTTTCTTGTCAAAATCTATTGTAGTCAGATTAATTTCAGGTAGATTTGCTTAAGCTCTAAGATAATTTAAGAGATATCATGAAATAACATCTATAATAAATACGCATCATATATTCTAAGTATTGATTACAAGTACGAACAGATCGCAAAAGACTTATTATCTGATACCTAAAGTGTAGTATGCAAAACACAAATTTCACAAAATTTCGATAATTTCCATATACTGCCTCGTACATACATATATTCCCTAAGAATTTTAAATATTATAAACCTTTTAAACAAAAATTAATTGATTTTGCAATTACTTCGCATTTATTATGTTGTGGAAACACAGTTAAGTTTAAAAATAGTTTGACGGGAACAGAATCAAAAACTGTATACTTTCTAAAGTAAATATACAAATATAACCTGTAAACCCCGGCAAATCGTTTATGAGTCGGTTTAACATACTGATCGTGTCATTCAATTTTAGATCTGTCTCTTATTATAGATGCCATCAGTGCACCGAAATACCAAAACTAAATTAGATTATATATACAAAGTACGTCCGGAGCATATCTTTAAACTTGGTTCAATTATACCAGACTAGTTATACATTGCTTACCAGACCTTTGAAATTATCTCTCTTACGTGACGCATATAGGTAGGATTTGTGAATAGTAAAAGCAAATGAAAAATTCAAATGAATAAAATATTACACAAAATAAATGTTATCCCTGAAGTTCTCTGATAAAATACAGCACACCGTCTTCTCTGGTACAATCAACTACCTTTAAGTAATTATTAGATGGTGCCGTTTTATGTATTTAGAAGCTGTTAATATAAAAACTTTGTTTTATGCAAACTAGGAGAGTCTTCTTTTGTACTCAGAAGCTCCCGTAAAAGTAATTTTATAACAGTCAACTGCTTCCATATTATGTTATTACAAATGCATAATCTAGTGCATACGATGTAGTTTGTATTTCAAGCACCGTTTGGTTCATTAAAAACTGGAATGCAAGTTCTATTGATTTTCATAATTAATTTGTTCTAGAGAATATTAGAAGTAAAGTTCCTGAAAAGCTACATACAGATCTACCTTTTTTTCAACCAAAATTGAGATAAATATCATCCAACATTTTCCAGATATTTTTAAAATTTCACGTATTCTATCTCTAGGCATAGACTTATTAAAGAATTAATTCTGTCCGTTATTTACTTTTGAAGTTAGTGATTCTATCATGCTCTAGATAGGAACTTAAGCATAATACGTTTTCTTATTTTGTCTGAAGCTTCGTTTCTTTCGTTTTCAGTCTTCTATTACATTTCTTTTTAGAAGCTCCCAAAGCAATCTTTCTTAATGCGTCCAGCATCATTTCAATTACTCATATTACAGTAACGCCATATAGCATATGTAATAATGATTTGTTAGTTGTTTATGTGTATATTAGCGACAACTTAAAAAGAAGGATTACACTTTTAGTTAAACATTCTACTTTGAGTTTTTATTTACATCTTAAGGGTTGTAAGGGTTTCTCGCTTCCCATAGCATCTTATGCTTTTCTAAAACCTATAAAAACCTATGTTTAATTTAATATATTACACCTACTTACTTATATACTGGTATTGCACAAAAACAACCGATGTACGTACATATGTACACACTCTGGAAATACATGCCTACATATGCCAGTTCATGTGAAAGTTCTAGTGGTCATAGCATATGTTTCCTGGTGCGCTACCCCTGAGACTCCAAAACCAGTAACAACGTAGAACAATGCAAATTGCACTGTACCTATATCGGCGTAATATTCGATACGAACAAATTTTAGTAATAGCGCATCAACGTGCAAAATTGATGTTAATCGATTCTGCGTGTACCTATGCCCTATGAATTAACCAAACATAGGAAATCCGTTTTAAGCAGTTAACCAGCGAAATATTCAATTCAAAATGATAAAAAATAATAATAGGATGACTTTATAACATATGAAATATCATGATATGTTCGGTAAAATGCAATGTATACTGTATCGGTGAAAATTCTAGTAGTGCAATAGACAACTAATAATGGAAATTAGTTCCAAAAGCGCTTATGCAAAAGATAACTGCCGTTGTCATATAGAGAGGGTAGCGAGCTTTAAAACAATACAGAAAAACCTTTTTATGGGCCCGCAAATTATCATAACGTGTTATCTTTTGCAGATTAACAAGGTTTAACGCGGCCAAATTTTCTACATTCCATAAGTAAGAGCTAATGAGGACGCCGATTTTATAATCAAAAGTGGGACCTAATTGCTTTTTGCTTTAAGCTATTTGAATTAGTACGTTTTTAACAAATATTGTATTGCGAAATAATATTCTTTGGTGATGACTGTGCAGTAAATACCGACATTACATCTTTATATTTTCCACGGTAACCATTTGCTGGCGTTGTGCATAATTCTTAGTATAGTAATGTTGGAAGTAATTTCTTCAACTACATGACAAGCTAGTAGAACACCATGTTAAAATACATTTGAACAAACATCCTAAAACAGAATTATATGCATTATAAACTGAATTGTATATAAAAAGTCGAAGTAAAGTCCTGACATAAACAAATTACAAAAGGAAACATTAAAAATCCTTATATTGATACCCCCATTATGAGTAGCCAGATGGCCCCAGGATTGCACTAGATTGTATTTACATATTCATGTGAGCTATCAAAATGAAATGATATTTATTTAAACTAACAATTCTATGACATTCCTGTCTATGGAGTTGTTACATTATTACAGTTACGCGAAATAACATGATTCTAACGTCTAGTAAACATCTTTACGTCAATCTCTTAATTAAATATTTATTTTCAGGGATCTACGAATGAACAAAATCCAGGATATCAAACCAGGAACTTTCAAAGGATTAAGAAACCTCAAGTCACTGCTTCTTAGCAACAACCGGCTGACTCATTTGAGGAAGGGAGTCTTCTCTGGGTTGTATCAGCTGAAAAACCTTTATTTATACGCCAACAGGATTCAGGAAATTGAGCCAGGTGCATTCGATGGTCTGCCTAAATTAGAGTTTCTGTGAGTAAACCTTATTTATTTTAGAATGACGGATATCTATTAATATGTTCTACCGTGTTTTAGGTACTTATACAATAATGAAATTCAAGATATTAAACCGGCTACGTTTTCAAACTTGCCACAATTGGAAAGGCTGTAAGTTTCTCTCAACTTAATTTTCATATAACTGTTTTATTATTAATACATATATGCATAACTTTTTAAACAAAGGAATGCAAATATGAAAGATTATTCTTTTTAATACGTGATTGTGGGAGAATTTATTTTCATTTGTATTATTACTTATTTTGAAATGCGTATTTTTGTGAGGTTTACACGGCTGTTTGCCAGAAATCATTGAAAAGAAAGTAGTAGTAAACTTTTCCTGTTTTTCTCTTTTTAAGTCAATATTAGCATTTTCAAAGCAAATCTCATTTAACACAGTACAAATTCAAAAAGCCAATTACACATTGAATGCTTATTATGTGACATTTGATATTCAAATTATTTTAACAAGCGCCCTGTTTCAACATTAACTTACCTTTCCAAAGAGAAGCACTGTACAAAAAATGATAACTAAGTCGACGCAATCATTGAGGCTGCCGTAATACTTATTCATATATGCATCAATTGAACCCAACGAAAATGACTTCACCTGTTACAGTTTTAAAGGAATACCCTGAATTAATATTATAACGTATTCTACATTGAGCCCTGAATATACGGCTTATGGAAAATCAAATGTATTGCCATACCGTAATGGTCGGATTAAAACGAGAGCGCTCATGAACTATACCTACTTTTCAAATTGGGTACAATATCACTTTACTCTCTATATGCGCGAATCTATTTCGCACCTATTATGGGTTTACATAAATATATTTGCTTGGACATCCCTTACGAAAAAGTGAGTCATTTTGAGTAGAAAGCATGATTAGTTACTATTATGTTTCGTGAAGAAAACGAACTGAACCTTAAGATAAAACACTCACCAGCCAAAGATAAGTAACATACCAATAATGAAAACAAGTTCAACCAAAGATGCTTTTGCTTTAAGCAGATTTACATTTTTATTGGTAGTGAGAAGCAAATAAATTACAATTATGTGTTAATCTAGTAAAAAGCGAGCATTAAATGTGAACGTATAAAATATAAACAATATTGATTAAGATGATTCACTTACCTCGGAATTTTCGCGCTGCTTCTGTTCAGTATACTTCTTAACCTATTGCACAGACTTTCCAGTTGCATGTCTTTCTTTCTACTCTTCGTTACAATACATCTATTACATTAATATCTGCTATTAACTTGCTGGATAGAAATCAAACGCTGGCACTGCATCTGTTAGCAGTTTACCTAATACCACACCTTTTTTACAATGAAATTTTCCGTGATTTTCCGTGGGTGCTGTCACTTCAGTTCCATCGCTTACATGTAAACAAGTTAAGTGATAGTAGCTTCGAAAGGCAAGTATCCACCAATTTGTAGGGAGAACTTTTCAGGAAGGGGAAAACAATGTCGCGGTAAGTTCTGTTACATAAAAAATTGTTAAATGAAAGTCAACCTGGTCTACAAGGAGTAACTTTTCCACCCAATATTAAAGACGTAATAGCAGTACAAGGTACACGATATAGAATTGGGTTACCCTGTGCCTCCACCACTATGGCGGTCGTGAACATTAAGTTACTCTAATATTATTAGTTAGGACAATCCACTTACCTAGGAGGTTTCTCACCTTTCTTTTCGTTGCAGGAGGTATTCCTGTTCATTATACTTCTTAGGTTAAGAATCTGAATACTGGACACCAATTTGACGCCTTTATTTCTACACTTCACTACAATCCGTCCATTATGCTTACGATCTAGCTTATATTTCTTTATTCATATGGCATTATATCGACGTAACAGATGGAAGTCAAACACTGACACAGTATCCGTTAGCAATCTGCCTAAGACAACACTTTTACGCCATGAGGCTTTCATAACAATTTGTTATTCGTTATACTTACAATTAGTAAGGGATTAGTAACAAAATCAATAACGAACCAAGATGGAATCAAAGATAAAATTAACAATAACATAAAGTCTGAAAGAAAATTACATATTTCTTAATTTGCTGCTTCAGATTCTAGAATATCCAAATGCCAAACGGTCTCTATTCGGTGTCAGCGTTACCTACAAACTGTTATGTCTTAAGTAATTTATTAGGCTTGATGACGCGGCGAAAGGGTTAAAATCACAAAACAGAAAACGAATTGATGTATAACTACCTACACAATTATTCGGCTCTATAGTTTTGCCAGTAATTAAAAGGCAGCAAATTCATTTTCCAACAATGCGTACTTGGCAAGTTCCAATTAATATTTAACAAACATCTACATTTTTAGCAATGTGCCTATTAATTGTATGAATTAAAAATTCTGCAAAAACACGTCCAATAATTAAAGTTTCTACTAATAGGAAATTTGATTACTAAGAGTAAACGAACAAACTAATCAATAAAGAGCAAAAATATTTCAATCTAGGCAGGCTGTAATTTAATTGCAACCGATAACGGCAGCTGCATATACTAACCTGGAAATAATTACACAACTATAACATGAAGAATGTCTTTACATAAATGAGATTGACAGCCCTAGATGAACTTTTACGTCTAACAGATGTTCATTTCAAGAAAATCAGTGTTTAATGCTTATCCTCACGCAACACGTCATTGCATTACAACTTAATGCACAATATACGTCATAACGTGGTTAATTAACATTTCGGATCACAAATTTTTAACAGCTAAATTTTGATTTTAATACTGAATAACCATCGCGGTAACTATCAGCTATTTACATTTCTTTCTAAGAAGTTTAACTCATTTGAGAGTATAACAATTTAATAAATCATCAATTTTAAAATGTGACCAATTACGTAGGTGAAGAGTATCGATAGAAAATCAAAGGCAGAAATTAGCTACTCTTTAAAGAAGGAAGTTTTTGCTTTATAACTAACACTGTCTTAACAGTGAAGACTCACATTACCTTCAATTTCAACAGTATATCCTCAAAAGTTTTTACTTAAGACGAATGCAAAAATGAAAAATTTCCAAATCAACAACTTATTACACACAGAATACTTGTGTTATATGTTATTTTCATGCTCTTCCGTTCAGAATATATTTACTTGAAAATTTTTGAATAAATATGCAACACGGTGTCAATACCACAAAGATATGCGTTTAAATAATACATCGTGCAATTCTAATTATTGGTTTGCACAATTAATCAAATAATTTCTTGATTTTCAACAAGCAATATGCGATATATCAAATTAAATATTATATATATGTATATATATATATATATATACATATATTTAATAAAATTCTATAATTATTAAGGGTAGTGCAAACATTTTTCGTTTTTACATACAAAACATTAATTTGGAAAAATACAAGAGTAATTCATATTGAATCATATTGAATGGTCGATTGCTGCTGTCGTACGGGATGTTCTGTAATACACTGATACCATCGTACAGGTTAGAATGGAAGAACTCATGGCATCTTGATTCTACCTGCACGATATTAACGAAGACAGGACACTATTGATCTAAACTTAAGCTCATCAAGTATACAGTCTGACATTCTACTAGAATACTAGGATACTATACATTTTCAGTTGGCGATTACAAAATATTTCCCTCTTAAAGTTACATACGACTTACCCCGTTACTTGCAGTACAAATCAGGTCAAAATGAATATACAGATATTCTTCTTCTTAATCTTTTACCCTTTCTACCTTTCGGTGTAGGGGTTCGGAGCCACCGAGCCGTATATGTACACGCATATACCGTACCGCTCCTGGCCCACCCAGTGGCATTTCCTTTATTTTCGCAGCTTATTAGAGGTCCAGATCCCTTTTAAGGATTTTAAACTGCTACGCTCAATATGCAGATATTACTCTATTAAAAGCTAGATTTACGTGGGCCGAGAGCTGAGCTTATAATACCACCAAAAGCTGGTCTCTCTGATTCTCTTAACGAAATCCAAGATAGTTTGGATCAAAATCTGGGTCTACATATATTGTTTATGGACCTGAACCAAACGTACAATACGAGAAACAGGGATGAATTATGTAAAGATAGATAGAATAGATTAGAATGATTATGAACTTCACAAAATGTAAAGTATTTATAGAGGCCTTTAAACTTAATGTGAGTCTTAGACAAGGAGATCCACTCTAGGCATATCTGTTGAATTTGCTACTGTAGAAAGTAATGTGAGAAAATTGACCTAAGGAAAATGAAACAATGTATCAACATATAAATTAGTTTTTGACCCGTGCCAACCGTGTTAAAGAGAAAAGCTAATACGAACAATACAAATATTGGTGAAAAAGAGCAGTAAAAGAAAATTGAAAAGGAGCAACGAATTCAATGCTTAAATCAACGAATGTGTGTGGGAAGAAGAAAATAGAGAATTACTCACACAATAATTCATCCCGCAATGTCTTGTGGCAGCCAGATGTTGAAAATGAATTGCCACAAGAAAAACGAAGTACCGATGAGAAGAAGTTACGATGAATTGAGAAAACAATAACAATAAGCACAAAGATTAAGATAATTGAGCCACATGTTACAACTACCTGCCAGAAAGCAAGTCAAGAAAGCAGCTATTGAGAAAAGAAATAGTAGGTAGAGGTTCAAGAAAGAGACCAAAAAGCACATGGTTACAATCAATGAAAAACGATCTATGAGAGATAGAAATAATCACCTGCGAAGCAACATCAAAAACCAAAAAGTTATGGACGAAAATATGCAACCAACTCATGGATCTCCAAGACCTCTAGAGCTAAACGATGACAATACCCTATTATTATGTTATTCTGTCAAACCGTGGCGTACTGTTGTCGTTGCTTGTTTACTTTCCTAATGTGTGAAGCGCAGCGATCATCATGAAGGGCTAAATTCTCGCAAGTATTGCCCTGTGGCTGGTGACCAAAGTTGCTTCAACCGTTCGAAGTGATACCATTTCATTCATAATTGGTTTTCCGGAACGAAGCTTTTGCAAGTTAATTTGTCCATTCCTGATATGAATCTACCTTCCCACAGGCGCAATATTGCCAAAATCTGAATACTAGTGTTAGACATTTTGTAGTTCGCGGAAGATATATATATGAAAAAATTGAAACAATATTTAGGAGGGTTTGCACCATGTGCACTACTTGTTAGTTCCACGTGTGAAGCGTAAAACAATTTAATATTATTAGTACTAGTAGTTTATTAATACTAAGAATTACTACCAAAAGAACAGAAAAAATTGTATCACCCTAATACAGTTACGTTTAGTGATAAACTGATCTAACAAATAATCTAATTTGTATGTATTGTCAGTTAATATATTTTTTATTCTGAAATCAAGTATAAAATCAACTAGAAAAAGCCTCTCATTAGCAGTCCTTTACATCTTCCATCTTGGGAACTCCTAGCTACACTTTGTAACTAGCGATATCCTGTATTTCTCATAACTGACGCTACAACTGCAATAATCTTTAGTTTTCAAATACTTCACAGCAGTATTTTCGATAATCTCAATACTTTTATTTACCGCAAATCTTTTAGTCAGCAATGCAATTAATTAATTATAAAGTATCTGGAAAACTTAAAAAAACTTAAATTCATATCATTCGAGAGTCTCCAAAAATCTAATTCTCTGACTACATGTTTAATGGGCTCAAAATTGGAGCATAAATGTATGCAATATAAATCCGAATATCCTATATTGTCTTAAGTGGAGAGAAAATAGATTAACACTACTTTCTGGAATCACTAAATTAACATCTCTTTAACTCAAATACACCAGTACGACACCTCCATCTAAATGTTAACACGGAGTTTCGGCGAGCCGATTAATGGTATTTAAATTTGAAGAGCATATCGAAGATGCTTAAAGACATCTTCGGTAGCAGGGGAATATGCGACATGCTTGCCTCGGCTCCACCACTTAATCGCACGTGCGAATCTTGTCACATGCCACAAATAGTTTGGAAAGATTATAGTAGTAGTTTTAGCAGCGTCTAATAACCACAAAGTCCGCTAACTCCTTTGCACTGACAATGATTGGAGATTCAAACATTTTTGCAATCGAGTTTTAATGTAGTGAAAGTTTAAAATTCGAATATAATTATTGCCCCGCATACCAGGGTAAGGAGGGGTGAGGGGTCACTTGCTCTAATGCTGATTTACAGAAGTAAAAGTGTGGGAACTGATAGATTCGTTTTTTACGTCGTTGGATGCGCCATTTTATCATTTGGGCTATTACCAATAAATTGATTATTTATTCAGAAACTGTTTTTGCATATATAAGTACAGCTCTCGCAATATAAGTTGGCGAGCGGTGAGGATGCGCCGTAAACATATTTAGGACACGTACCTCCCAGCTGTCTGATTCAGATAGTGCATAGGAAGTGTCTAGTGTGTCTACAGTGTCTACACCATAGAATTCAGGTATACCAATTTTCATCAGAGAAGAGAAGATTAAAAGGATAAATTTTCAACAGCCCCCTAGTCATTAAAATTGCCATTTATTTAGATTCTCCCAAGACGATACCAGAGACCACATTGTCTCAATCTCGATCCATGTAAGACAGTGCTGTCTTCACAACACAATGAATCGCTCAGGTGTTCATTATAAACGTTCCATAAACGATCAGGTGCTTATCCTGAGTGGCTATATAGGCTTACATCAACCCATAAAGTATCCACTCTTTAATTACTAGCAAATCATGACAAAACCCAGTGTTTTTTGCAAGACAACCGTTACAATTAGATAGTGACTATAAAAAGTCTTTTCCAGAATTGAATGAAAAGTTTTAAGAAACGTACTCATTTTTGATTATATAAAGTTTGGTGAGGCCTTCGAACTCGCTCTAATTACGCCTTCACTTATTCTTGGAATTTTAAAAACCCCAGAAATCTAATACTAGGCTTGTCTTCCAGTGAATTGCTCCCTCAAACTACCTAGGGTATTACATTTGCTATTTCTCCTGCAATATATTAGCACTGATGAGTCAAACAGATAGCCCATTTTTACAACGATAATCGGCTTCAAATGGAAACGATCCCTTTGTTAAATTGTATCTTAAATGAGGGAAAATAGCTATAATGTAGATAATCCTCATGATTTTACGTAAATAGATCGGATGCGCTATCGGTGTTACTGATGTTTGCTATTAATCAGCTAATTGTCTTTGAACTTGCTAACATAATGCAGGATTTTGTTGAAACAATCACACTACCATACCACCGTGTTCTCTGGATGTTAATCCTGGATTGGTATCACCTGTTTTGTTATAACCGACGTTGGCCGTTGCATGTTTCAGTCTACGGGCATGGTGCACAAAAATCTACATTCAAACCTGAACATCTATTATAATAAGCTTTCGTCTCACATTTGTTTCAAGTTGCACTTGCTTATTATCCTTCCTAACCTTGTTGCGTTGCTTACACGCTCCAATAATATTTCTGCGCATGATTGTGACATCTCAAATTTTTCATTCTTCTTGAACATTTGTGGTACATGATCATGAAGTTGTAGTAGTATTGTCTGTTATCTATGAACTAGACCTTGTTTTAATTGATTATGCCAGCTGGTGATGAAAGTTGTCATTGTCCAACTCCAAACATATTTTATTCTAGTTTAATTAACATATAAGAACCCGTTATTTATTTATATATCGCACATATCTCTGGCATCATTAAAGATTTTTTTACATCAAAGATGATATAAAAAAGCAAGTCAAATGTTAGACAGTAATAAGTCCATAAGACATTAGTCGACCGCTCTTAATTACAAACGTCCAAGATATCTCAGGCAATCAAGAAAATCAATTTATCTCATAGCTAAGTTGAAAAAAACTGATAGGCATCCTATATAGGCCAGTATTTTATATTAATACATGTCGCACATTTGTCACCTAATAAAAGCATCACTATAAAAAGATATTGCTATACACATTTGCTTAATGTAACTTCAATGCCAGCGTCATACAGTCTGGTATATCAAGTTTCACAATTAACAATCAAATAAAAAATAGAACAAATTCTGTTCGGTTCACGTTGTGTTAGAACTATCATAAGTTAATGAGGACTAATGAATTTTAAAAATATTTATTTCTGTTACTAAATATATATTTAATTGTATATATAATTCGTGACCTATTTAAATACTTATCTTTCGGATTACCTCCACCACTTGACTATCAATAAAAGACAGATATAAAATCTACAGCTTATACTTCAGAACGGTATTTTATACCGTTTTCATAAAAATTCGTCAGTGAAATATAATACTGTATGAACAACACAATTATTTTTATTTTAACTGCTATCGATGTAATAATTAATAACCAAGATTTCATTGATATTTAGTATTTTATAGACTTTAAGGAAGTACTGGCTGGCTGTACAACAATTTATCTCTCGGATTACCTCCACAACTTTCTAAGTTTATAAAAGACAAATTTGAAATTTACAGCTTATATTTTATAACGGTGTTTTATACCATTTTCATAAAAACTTCGTCAATGAAATACAGAGTGCGCCAAAGGAAACTGACGGTTTCTGGCATGAAATTTATGTGTCAAGACACTTATTTTCAAATACAAGTATGTAATCGAAAGTACATTGCAGGCGTTTTTATTTATGAAAGATAATAACGGTTAAATGATATTGTTCACTGCGTACATACTCTTCCAAGCGGATTAGTAAATTTCCCATTAAGCGTTGTAGTATATCCATTGGAATTGCACCGATTTCATTGCAAATGTTTTCAAGGACTTACTACTGGAGACTTCCGACTTAGTACTGGAAACCGCTTAAATTGTTACGATCAACTCCTTGAGCTTTTTGATGGCGATCCCTTAAATGATTTGGTTATGTCTGACAGTTCACATTTTGAGTCTTTAGGCTGTGTAAATGAACAGAATTTTTGTTGCTAGTGTTCAGAAAGTCGCAGAGAACTCCATCAGTGTTCTCTGCACAATAGAAAAGTTCACTATTTATTGCAGAGTGGCGTGGTTCGATATAGCTTGTCCATATGGTTTTGAAGATGGTGTTGAAAATGTTATATTGGTCAATTCACAATGTTATGTAGACATATTGAACCATTTCAATAATGTATGGTTTCAACAAGAGGGTGCCACGATGCATACAACATGAGCGTCAATGATTCAACCTCGATAAATGTTTGCAGAAACATTAACTTCTCGACATGGAGATGTTCCTTGGCCGGCACGGTCTCCAGATTCCACTACTTATGACTATTGGTTATAGCCATATAGGTTATGTAGGTCTTGAGAGTAAGTTTTATCTTACGATGCCACAGACAATTCAGGAATTGGCAATGAAATTGGTGCATTTCCGATGGATATGCTATAACGCGTAATTTACGGAACCGGTTGGAACAGTGTGTACGCAGTGAAGAATACCATTTAAGCGAAAAAACCTATCATAAATAAAATGTCACAACAACAAAATCCGGGGGCAACAAAAATCCGGACAGGTCTTATAGACTGTTTTGACTATTTTTAGCAGTATATACCACCCGTTTGTCATGTTCATGTCAATTTTGATGTAACCATTTATTTTTAATGTCGTGAATGGTGCTTTTCGAGACTCCAAATACATTACCTAGTCTCCTCATTGATAATTCTTCCCCAAGTAATGCAATTACTTGCGTTTCTTTAACAGCACTTAAACGCAGTATAATGAGTACAATGACATAGGTCAATAATTATTTAATAATCAAATAACATTTGACAAGGCAAACGCCAGATTTAAGCTACATTGTCTTAAGTGATTTTTTGTTGGCGCAATAGTACTTTCGACTATTTGTAGTTATTTGTATTGTTATATCAAAAACCGTCAGGTTCCTTTCTCGATATATAAGATCTGTAGTAAACTTATTGTACATCTAATATTTGTACGTGCATATGCACGCGTATGGAAGAACTTGAAACCGTAATACATTACCCCTATAGAAAAAAATTAAAATCTTTGTTGAAACCTTAACAATTCTCTTTAAGGACTCGGGATAAACTGCCGAAAAAGAAAAGCTAGTCAAATTTTGAGTATTGCTTCTTATTTTTATAATTATTAGAAATGTTCTGTTTTACTATCTTTTCGTTTGTGTATTGTTTCATATATTACACATATTCTTCTTTTATAATTATTTTCTTCTTTTACAATAGTTGAGTTTTAAAAATCAAAGCAATGACCTAAATCTCTGTAATGTTTTGTTAGAGAATAAAATTATAAATTTAGTGAGAATAAAATTATAAATTTTATTCCCACTATCTTTAATACTTGTGTTATATAATTATGCATTAAGTTTTTCTTAATTTCTCTAACTATATTTAAGTTCTTTCTTTAAAGTATGAAGTATATACATATATGTATAACAGCCTGAACGACTAATCCAGTAACTACATTCGTTTATTGTAATATAGAAGTTTACAATAATTTAAATATTTACCAGTATATAGTAGACGTTATATGGTATGAAAACTTGTTTTTACAATGCCATTATTGTGCATGACTGTCACATTTAGAAAATTGAATGAACTCAGATGTAAATTGTAATCTATTATGATATCACTAAAATAATACTTCGTCAATACTATCTTAGAAGTTTATTTTGTCGACCAATTTTGCTCTACATCCTCCATTAGCAGGTTTGCGATAATTTCCAATAATGAAAAACCCAGTATGGAAAATTTGTTTATAAGATGTTGTTTCTATAGCTAAGGTTTGTAGAATTAAGACAAAGTTTTGAAGCTAAGGTGAAGTTCTGTTTTGAAACATTTGTAAAATTTTTGGGGTTCCATTGTGTATATAAAATATTCATTTATTCCTTAAATTTCCTAAACGTGACGGAGATACACAATAATGGCATTATAAAAACAAATTTGCATATGAAGTCTACCAATGGTGGTAATAACCATTTAAATTATTCTTCAGAAACTCTTGTAACCAATGCTTAGCACTTTAAATATGCTTAGTTAAGGCGTCCTAAAATTAATTTCAATGAAAACGGATATAAATTACAAAAAAATAATGCAATTATTAGTTTAGTTGGTCAGGTTGTTAGATTAGCTAATCTAGAGTTTAGGGAAAAAACCTAAACAAGATTAGAAAAATTTTAAATAAAAATAATTATGAAACTAAAAATATAAACTACTGAAGAAATATATAAAAAACTAGTTCTATTCCTTATAAAAAAATGTTTAAGGAAACAAGTAAACCGGATTCTAATCATAATAAATTTATTCAAAGCCATAATAACAAGTCCCCTTTACTAAAAGTAAATGTAAAATTAATCAACAAAATTGGAGAAATATAATTTATAAAATATGATACTTCATCAGTCAGACCAAGTAATATTTAAAGATAAGGTTGTATAATAATCATAGGTAAGCTTTAAATAATGATTTTGATGCGATGGCCGTTGTAACAAAACATTACAGAGATTTAGACCATTGTTTTAATTTTGAAAGCGCAACTATTGTGAAAGAAGAAGATAGTTATAAAAAAGAATAATACATATACGAAATGACACATACAAAGCGATAGTAAAATAGTTGATTTCAGAACCTATACTACCATTTGAGTAATGTATACCGTATTGTATTGAAATAATGTTTACATTTTATAATAAGGAAACCTTTGAGTAGTTTCTTTTTGGCAGTTTATCCCTAGTCCTTGAACAGAATTGTTAAGGTTAAATCGTTGAAGTAATTCGGAAGGTAAGTTACTAAATATCAAATTTGACGACATTCGCCTCGAAACTGCGAAAAATTGCGATATTAACTGCTAAGGAGTTAAAGTAACATAAACATTAATTGTCCAGGATAATGCACGACACATATAATCCATTTACGAGCCCATTTACAACAATTAACACATTTATACATATATTTACGATCTTTGCACTTAACTACGCGCAATAAACAGTAGCCCGTAACGCCAGCTTACACCATTGAATGTTTTACAACTTACCTTATGCAAAAATTCTTATTCATCGGGGAAAAATCTGGTAACCACATATTTCTTAAAATGAACAATCCTATCTTGCACATCGGCTTAATCAATTTATGAAAAATAGGAACCATATCAAATTGCACAGTAAAAAACTGGATTGACGATGAGAAGTTTCCAACGATACAATCAATATATTTTTTGCCTGATATATATACTTTACCTGTTTTCGTATACCTATCAGTATTGGTGAAACAGAACTTTTATATTTCTAGTTCAGACGCCATCTGTCGTGCCTGATTACTTCTTCGGTCATTAACTTGTTTCGTGAATACGGTATCCTAAAGCAAAACTTCTGAATAGATTTAAATTAACTTTGGTTCTACATAGTATTTGAGAAAGGTAACAGGTATTAAGCAATAACCGTATATAAATTCTTCAGTTTCTCATTATAATGCCAAAGTAATTCATTGTAATATGCTGCTCAAGTATTTTCTAGCAGTTCTTTTATAAACTTCAATATTTCTCAAGGATGTACATATATTTCGTAATAAACCTGTAAGTTACGTTGAATTTTTGGCAATTACTTCTTTACCGATTTCGACATTTTACTTTTCTCTCGAATTTGGCTTTCTCCGTCGAAGGTGTGGCGTTATGGCGTCAAAAAGAATACCGGTTACTATCGCACGAACCCAATCAAAGCTCTGAGTTGGCCATTTCTCGTATATATCCGCGTTTTGTGTTCCCATCGTAATTGCGACTACATCGTTTTCCTTTTGTTGTTCAGCTTTGGTGTTCTCAGTGCAGGCCCAGTCGCGCTGCGACTTTGAACCTCCATTAATGTTTGGTCCTGCAATCCGGTTTGTTTGACTTTTCCCGTAGTTTATTTTTTATATTTTGGTGTTTCACTTTCAGCGGTCTCTATCCTGCTCGTGTGGACCCTAAGAATTCAAAATTGTAATGTTACCTTACTTTTTACTTAGTTTAGGGTTTTGTTTCGGATCCACTTAACCAATTCATTATTTTCGTTTTGCGATGAAGAAAATAATCCTGCCTGCAGGATGCAATATGTTTGTTTTTAGTTCTTTCTTTTTTATTTTATAATTATTATTATATTTTTTGAGTTGTGGTAGAAAACCTTGACAGAACCTGTGTCCATGTATTCCGATTTCCATCTTTTTTCTATTTCCATTTTGAAATGTCTTCCATTGTTGTTTCACGCTTTCATTTTCACTATCGTTTTTTACGTTACATCTTTCCATTTGTTTGTTGTTTGTTTGGTTGCTTATAGTTCGCTCTCGTTTGGCACTTTAGTTTCTTATACTTTTATCTTTTCCTTTTATTTCTTTATTTTTTTTTTTTGTAACGAAATTTAATTCGGGAGTTTTCCAATTCTGGTATGGAGTGCTAAATTGCTCGTTATTCTCCTCTTTCTGACTCCAGCCACAATTTGCATTGAACGTGCACGTTCAGTATCGTCTTGATCTAGATCCCTTGGGCATACATTCATTTTTAAAGATTGCTTAGATGTTTCATATTTAATACCGTACGCAATGTACTTCTTAGTATTGAATTTTTGGTTACTCGATTAAATTAAAAGCTTCGTCCTCTGCCAACAGGTATGGCTTTCATTTCCTTTTTTTTATGATATATGGAATTTTCTCGAAGTTATGGAGTGCATTTCTTTCTTCCTGTTGTATGCAAATTTTAGGGTAGAAATTATCTACTACTTCTTTTTAATAGCGATTACTGGCTACTGATTTTTGCCTACCAATCATTAGTTGGAAAGTACTGACTAGCAACTACTAATTCACACCGCAAATATTTGGCTAGTATTTGAGGATCGGCAACTAATAAATGAATGATCACCAGTGATTTGATCCGGCAAACAAAGGAAATTTTATGCAAATTAGAAAAACACAGAAATACCCATTAGCCAAGACAACGTGTCACAGACACCGTTTTGTTTAGGTATCGTTCCTCTTTTCTTGCTTTTGATTTTCAACTTTATTGGATTCGAGTTCAAGTAAATGGTATATCATCACCATTTGACTTACTCGATATGTAATTATCATTCTTGTATTGCTTAATTAGAATAGATTTGATGCACTTTTTTGTAATTGAAAATGTAATATTGTTTGCGGCCGCTATCTTTGAATCTTTTAAATGATTCAATTAAACGAAATTGCACTCTATTATAGTTTTATTTCCTGCGATACAAAAGAATTAATCATTTGCATCACAAATTTGGAATTAACTCGCTTTAGTTTCATTTTGAATAGATGTATTATAATCACCGGTTTAGTTGATAATTAATTATTTAAATAATTTCTTTTTATTAATACTAATTTAGTGTAACTTAGGAGCGTTTATAAATATTTTGATGGTTTATATAAAAGAAGAAGAAATACAAGCAACATACTTTACTTTAATCTTGTATCATATGAATTGAAATTTGGATTAAATTGTAACAAGTGTGAGTTGAAACAGTACTGATTAGCCAAAACTTCTTTTTATTACCATTTTATTTATTTGATATGATTCAATATACATCTTTCTATTTCTTATTTAAGTGCTTTAAATAACAATGCTTTGAAATAGTTTCCTTTTACAAAGTCATTAAATACATTTGATTTAACATATTTCGAGTAAAATGTGAGTTCTGTTCCAAATAAGAATAATCGAGTTCACACCTCCAATCTGCAGAGCACAAGTGAGTAGAGGTTTAGATTTTATGAGATGGAGCCTTAATTATTTTTTGGTTTTAACCTAATACGCCGCCACTCAGTTTTTTTGCGCTGTTCTTCTTGTTACTGCCATACCATGGTTCAAAGGAATTCAAAGGAATTTTATGTATTGAAATATGTCACAACTTCTATTCAACAAAGTTCACAAACAGTATTCGATAAATAAATACTTTATAACAGAGAATCATAATAATTATTGCCTTAAGGTAGGTGCTGATAAACTCGTTAAGTTGATGGGGGACACTGGGTTATTTTAGCGAATTTTATCCAATTCATTCGAAACGAGCCGGTATCCGATATTTCTGTATATCAATCATTTATTTAGATCATTTTTATATTCTTTGTTATCGATAACAAAGGAGAAATTATTATCCTCCCCTGGTTCGTTAAAAGAAACAGAAGAAAACAATACTCCACTTCGTCTCTAATATTATCCCTCCATTGTTGAGTGGTGTATTGCCCCAAGTTATAGAGTTCATCATATTCTTTCATAATTACAATAAAGCTAATACTTTTCAAAGTTAGAATAGTATTGTGGTAGTATGCAAAGCCAGATCTTTAACAAATAACACAAAGTAATATCGAATTAATTAGTTATTTTGTCTGCATACTATGCTGAACATAAGTTCTTTTTATGTTTACATAAATAATTGAATTTTTATTATTGTTTTTATTACTGTCACCACCAGCGTGAAGTACCAACGCAAAGAGTATGCAACTCCTTAATAACAGTGGTTTATTGCCCAATCCCAGATTAATTGCAATACAAACTCAAAATTCATTTATATTTTACTGATATCTAAAATCATAGAGAATCAATTAAATTATTGACCTAGTAATGGTGGAAAGACTATCTATAAGATAAGTATAAAAGGTCACAAAAAATATATGTATATATATACATATAGATATACATATATACGCAGATAGTTGGAAGAATTTAAATCATGAAACACAGAATTTCTGAAACAAGCAAGGGCAATATTTATAATTTCAAAGAACTCTAGTGTTTTAATAGTTATTATGTATATTGTATTAACAAGCAGTACATGCATCAAAGTTTATACTACATTTAAAGTAAATTTAAGATAGGATATAATAGCTGGAAGAAGCTTCTCATAGTTTTCGAGATTATCATATTTTTGGTTTGTTCTGGTGTCCTTATAAAAACCTTCGTAGAATAAGTCATATTTATGAATGTAAAAACCATAGATATTGATTTTTGCCTTGAAAACTCATTCCGAAGTGACTTTATAGCTTCAATTAGTGTCCAATTCTTCGAAACATCGAAATTTGGACGAAAAGCTAACACAATCACAATCGAATCAAAATCGAATGAAACTCGGGCGGCAGGAGAGAGAAGTGATTGTTAATTCGTACATTGAAATGAGTAAAAAGTTACCGACGAAACCAGTATTAATGATACGACTGCCATAAAACTTTTGAAACGTAACAAATACAAATGTTAAAAAGTTTAAACTTATCAGCAGATTTTGCCGAAGACTTTTGCAAGAAAGCAGTCCAGTCCAGCGAGACGAATATTTTATTAGAAATATTTCGTTGTCGTAAGTAATCTTTTCAACGTCATAGCCATCAGAATCCTGCATTCACACGATATTGGTCTCGGGAAAAGCAACATTTGTCCCATAATGCAAGAACCAAGTACATACACTGAAAATTTAACATTGGGGTGGGTATCTTGGTTGATAACATTATAGGGTCATTTGTTATTGACGACAATTTGAATACAGCCAGATATTTGGATTTGCTGTGAACTCAAATTATTCCTGCGGTTCGTAATATTAACACCGATTTTGTTGGAATTGGGCTCCAACAATGACGTTCTTCTACGCATAAGATCGGATTAGTAACAAAGTTTTTACAAAAGAACTTTCGTGATCGTACTATCACCTAGATTACCCAATCTCATTCCGTCAGATTTTTTCTGTGGGATTATGTCAAACCTAGATTTTAGCACAACGCGATGGCCAGCTTGCAACAGATGTAGGAACAGCTTTTAAGAAATTTTGCGACAATAACTCCTAGAATTCTCTATGGAGTGAAATCGGAGTTTTACGACAGACTTGGTTATTGCCTAGCTAAAAATTTTTATTTCCTTTGTCAATAATTATTATGTTTATTTATTTTTTATAGTTTTATCAACATTCTCTTCTTATTTTCTTATTTGGAATTCCTTATCCGATATACGCCACATACCAGCAGCACAATGAATATGTAACAAATTGGGAGAAGACGAATTAAAATATCACGCAACTGTAGCGTACTTGTATAATTTAGCAGTCTGGGCGCGGAACGGTAAGAGCGCACAATTATGAAATAAGTTGCGACAGCATCGCCGACTTCCCATCGCCCTGTCTAGCTGTATGCGAGTAGTTCTGTGTATATGTAGGCTGTCGTAACTTATTTCGTAATTACCCCTGTTTGCCCAGACCAGTGAGGAGCACTGTTGAGCTCTGCTCTTTCGTCAGTGTCTGCAGAAAAACTGCGCGCGGCGGGGTTGCAATTCCTTGTCCTTATATTGCATTGTCCTAGTCCAAAATATTTTCGGTTTTAGATTTCGTATTACAAAGTAGGGCAAAAATTTTACCTAAGAAAATGTATATCGATAATACAACTACAATGCTAATATTTTTTATAGATTCCTTTATAACAACAAAATTAGAAGTCTACCTGCAGGAACACTTTCCAATTTACCAAAACTCCAAAGATTACGTTTAGATTCGAATTCTATTATATGCGACTGCAGCATAGTTTGGTTAGCAAGAATGTTAAAGGAGACTTCGCTCTACGCTGCAGTAAACTGCATGTATCCCTCCAACATGTATGGAAAATCTCTTCAGTCCATGAATATGAAAGATTTCCACTGCAGTCAGTCCATGATGTTGATTCTCCGTTTATAACAACTAATAATATTTGCATTTTAGAATCACCGGAGATTATGGAACAGCCGGGGGATATAGAAATTGCAAAAGGAGAAACGGCAGTATTTAAATGTAATGTTCATGGCGATCCAATTCCGACCGTAACATGGATGCATAACAATGTCGAAGTGGAAGTCGATGATGAAAGGATGGCCATTATGGAAGATGGCAGTCTTGTTATTAAAACGTCTAGAGAAGCAGACAATGGAGAGTACATATGCATAGCGAAGAATCCGGAAGGATCTGTTAAGTCCCGTTCAGCAAGGATGGTCGTTTTTAGGCCAGATACGCAGCTGGAATTCCGAAATAGTAGTAAGTATTAAAATCTTTATTATCTAACTTATTAAGAAATGAAAAATAACAACAATAAAACTTTCAACAGATTTAGTTAGTGTGTTAGTGTTATTACCATGAATACCTGCATACAAGATCTGTAATAGATGTAAGCAAAAATTCTAAATGATACATATGCTGGGTGCAGAGGGCTATCCACAAATCCGTCACGCAATTTTTCTGTTTCAGTTTTTCACATAATTTCTTGATTTTTGTGCAAATGTAGTCGTAATTTAATCTATATTTTTACAATTTCTGTGATGTATTTAAAAGAAGAAAATAGGGGATTGATAGTTTGCTAGAGTTAAATGGGAAAGTATTATGTCGCACAGATGTAGGAGAACTTTAGCTTAAAACTCGGAATACAATGATGCAGCTATCGGAAACGATGGACGGTTCTAAAGTAAAATCAAATGCAAAAACTAGTATTCTAATTATTGAAACAGCTTTAACAGATACTGTTTATCAAGTTTCTTCAAAACACTACTTCGTATGCATGGATTTTAAATTTTTGTAAAGTGACACAACTTCTTATTAACGAGTTATAGTTAAACTGAACCGCAGATTACAGTTAAATCCAATCACAGATACGTTGCGTTACAATCGGATAATGTTCTTCCTTGATTAAAGTAAATCCCATTATAAAATCAAGTACAGCAGTAAAATTCAATAAATATTTTGTACGCAATATTTATTACAGTTAGAGGCTTCGCAATTCTAGTTTATAGTCAGATAGGGTAAACGTATTTGCACACACTAATCAAAAAGCATACTAACACCAAGCAAATAATTATAACATAAACACAAATGAAGACCGCTTTATGAATAGTGGCTAATATGTAATATGGAATAAATACTATTTAATATAATTATATAGATTCAATAGGACCCCCATACCAGTCATTTTACGTGCATAGATTTAAATATATTGACAATTTTTATCTAAACTAGAAAACTATTGCATTCCCAGTATAGAGCTCCAAAGAATTCATATTGTTTACAATACTTTCCATGTTTACATGTACTTAACAATTGTTAATGTAATTAGGTTTCCGTTTACAAAATTACGTTAAACCATAAACTTTGGTAAAATGAAGTGAATTATCAGATTTGAATAAATACATATATAATAGTTGAATCTGAATATTATGATTATAAAAGTAAGTACTATTATCTTTTGACTTTTAGAGACAGAAAAACTGTTTTAACGCTCTGTTAAAATATCTTTGTTCAATAATTTAAGAAAAAAATTAACAAGAGAGCTTAGTATCATTCCTAAAAGCTACCCAGCCAATTTTTGAAAATATTATCGCACTGCAACATACCCCGAATAAATTACAACGTTGCAAAATGAATCGCCTAGAACGAGCTAGCTAGACAAAAGTACTTTATTTTGCACTTTGATTATTTTGGCCATAATGAATGTAATTTGTAGTTTCTATCATTATTGAGTAAGTATACAAATAAGAAGCTGAAGGAATATAAATAACTAATAACAAATTTTAAATAAAACATTATTTTCGAAAAAATATTATGTTGAATTCTATAAAATCAATATATTTTGAAACTAAAACACAAAAAAGCAATACCTATATACAATGAAAAAGGGACAAAATTTATGTTGTACAAAACAACAACTTGAAACTATATTATACAGAAATGAAATTATAAATTGACTGGACAAATAACATGAAAAACTAATAAAAGTCATCAGGTGAGTAGCATCTGACATCAAATAATCTTCTACGTAGCAAGGAAGAACGTTACTTGATTACTGACGTATTGGTATCGAAGAACAAACAATCAAATTCAGCACTTCAACCAGTAATGCCCCAGTTTTCTTTCTGGGCATTTTTCTAAGTAAGCTAATTACAGGATCTAACGTTATTAAAAGCATGTACAATAAATCTATATTTGTAGAAATTATTGAACTTGTTGAGTTTCTTTAGGGAGGTTCCCAATTAGTAGAAGGCAATTTTTGATTACCTATGTACTGTAAGGTTCGAGGATTTTAGTAATAGTATCAGGCATGTAATATCATGAATACTGCCCTAGATAGGGGGATCTAGTTTCGGAGGAAAATTTTTCAAATTCGGTTAAATTAATATCACGATCGGAAGACAATGTTCAAAATGCTACAATTTGTAATTAGATTAATATGCAATCTTCTAATCACCCTACTTAAATCCGGGTTCTCGAACAATCTGAGTACTGTTTCCGTTATTCGTGTGCTCAGGTTTCCGTTTGTCTAGAATGAGTCCTCTTTATTGTTTAAATTTCAGTTTCATATCGGGCGAACCCTGTTTCACATTAGCTTTATCGTCATCACTTCTAACTTGCCACTTTTTAATGTCTAATCTAGTACACATGTTCTGAAAAAAATTTTAAAATTTGTTGGAAATCGTTGTGGTATTCAAATTGGTATAATCATTTAAAAGATAAATGTTTGAACTACATCACATAGGCAAATATAGATTGAATACACGTGGATAAAGACAGTTCTATTCGACGATAGTTTAGAAATGTTAAAAATAGCGTGTATTTTCGAACATCTCTTTCAACGTAATTATTAGACTACAGAGTCTGTTATTAGAATCTAATTTGAAGAGAATACTTACGTTCTAAAGTAAAATGGTTCACAGTATAAACTGTGTTATAACCATAAATTTTGTGGTATCAAACCTTACCTGAATCGGAAACTAAGCAACAATCCACCGCGAACCAATAACTTTTGTCGGATCCAATTTCTCACGAACACCCATTCCAAGATGAACTGAATTCCATAAAAGTGGTTCGTTCACAAAGCACTTCCAAAAAAATTATCGCTTGTTTCTTCGGGTGTACTGGAGGTGTCGCAGCAATTCCTTTAGAGAGTAGAAGAATAGTTAATGCTGAGTGATATACAACAATTTTCTTGCCAGACGTCATCGACAAAATGAGGAAAAATAACCGAAAACATTCCATCATTTTGCATGATGGCAATGCCAGTTCTCACATAGGACGTCAAACAGTTGATTGTTTGGAGAAGAAAAACATCGAATTAATGTCTCATTGCCCTCATTCATCTTATCGGCTAGCGCTTTCTTTCTATTCCTCAATATCTAAGAAAAATGCATTGACAACGATTTTCAGCGCCTGAAGAAGCTGTCGAAGTTTTCAAACGCAATGTTTTTGAGACACCAACTTCAGTGTGGAGAAATGTTTTGACAATTGGTTTGAACGAATACTAAAGTGTATAAATCTCAAAAGCGAATATTATAAGAAGGAATAAAACAGTTTACTACAATTTTTTATTTTCCTATTTTTTGTAACACTTTCAAAATCACCCCTCGTATACCATTTGATCCGTTTTACAAGTTTTTTTATTACAAAAATTTATAACAACCATCAATATATTATTATTAAATCCATATAAACCACCGCCTCGCTTCCGTGTTCCAGTTTCGGAAGTGCGAATTCTCGGATGAATGAATCTTACACCTTAACAACATAGAGCTACAATATTGTGCAAGACATTATATTTAGGGAGTAAAATTACAAGAGAATAACCATGGTAAAAGTTTTTGAGAACACACCATTAATCTGAAACTCTGTTGAAAGGAGTAAGTAATTAATTTTTAGTATAAGTCGTAATTAAACTATGAGGGCTGCAAACAGTATAAATAACGTGACCACGGCCCACAGCAATATCTGGGCGAAAGCATTAATAAGAAAACTGAACAGTGGTGCCAAAGTAACTGTAATGAAAGAGAATGGTAATGTACAAAGAGTTAGTAAAAGTATAGAGCAGTTTACTATAAATAGCATATCAGTACCACCGTTTTATCTACGTGTATTCTAAGAGAATAAAGAACTATCCAAAGAAATATTGTTATGAATTCAAGGAAATACAAAAATATCTATCAAGATACGAATATTAATTCCCACTCGCCGAGCAACGATTTGGTGGATCTTCTACAAGAAAGCTCTAAAAGAGTGAAGTTGAAGTTGAAGTTAAAGTTGGTGAGGTGCGCTCTTCAAAATAGGAAACCTATTATCAATCTGGAGTCCGTAGTAGATTCATCAATGCGGTACTGGACTACAAACTCGCTGATCGTGAAATAGATTCCCAGGAACCTCGCCATAGTATCGAGGTGTTCCATGTGCACCCAGTCTGTAAAAATGAGTAGAGTGAGTCAAATATAGGAACGCGCTTCAAGATCAGAAGAGCACTGGCAAAATGTAAGTTTCCGCAGCGTACCATCGTAATCATTGAATCGCCTACCGATCACATCCCATACATGCTAAATAGATGACAAATCAGGTAACCAAGCAGGCCATGAGAGGACGGCAATGTTAACTTCTATCACAAAGCGTGTTGTAGCCTTTGCCGTATGGGAACGCCCATTATCTTGTTGGAAAATTGAATTTTCCAACCCCCGAAGATGTGGAAGTACAACAGACTCCAGCACATTGGCAATATTTAAATTGTCGTCAATGAAGACCAAGAATGATCTGTTACCATAATATATTGCGCACCATAACATCCTTCCTTGTGTGATAGCTGTGTTGCGTTCCACAAAAAAGGCTGTATTTTTGCATTCTCCACGCAAGCGCCTGGCCCTCCTACGACCGTCATGGGGTCACAAACACAGTCTAGACTCGTCAGTGAACACAATTCGATGCCATTCTAGTGCTCATTTCGCTCTTTCGTTGCTCCATTCTAGTCTGTCGGCACGGTGAAGTGGGGTAAGAGGAAGACTCAAAAATGAACGATATGAATACAGTCCATAAGGTTTTATCCAGTGATAAACAAACGACATTGACATTCTGCGTTCCACATATCCCATATAATGTATGGTAATTCACCCAAGTGTGGAAAATTTGTCTCTTATACCCAAAAGTCTTAAACAACGTTCTTCACGATCGATAGCGCTCCGGGGACGGCCAGATCCAAGGCGACTTTGAACCATCGGGAACAACTTCTCACCATCGTTGCAACATCACGATTAAAAATTAAAATTATTTAATTGCCAATAATTTGCGCGTTGACGCAGGGACTAGTCGTCAAGGCACAAATCGCAACATTGAAAATCATCCAACTACCAACAATTGTTTTATTTTCTAAAAATTAATGTTACTAATTGTAATCATGCAAATAATAAAAACTAACAATCAGTGGGTGATTTTTATTGAAATTTGAGTAATTTCTTTGTTTCATCAAAATATGTATTTTCTAAAAATTGATGAACAACATCCATATGTTGTGATCTTTATGAAAGTCAGTATATAAAATATAGAAACGCGGCAAGATTTTGAAGCTATACCTAGCAAAAGTAATGAACCAAAAATAAGTATATAAATTAAACGCAAATGAAAAAGATCATATTTCTGGACAAATATACGAGTAATATTGCAGATCTTTCTGGTTTTTACCAAATTATCTCGTAGGAATCCCTAACCAGAAGAAAGACTGCAAAAATCATTCAGCAGTGTACGGCGGATACAATTAAATTCAATAATCCCACACTCTAATTCCCATTTATCCAAATATAAGTGAAATCACTGCTCATGCCTTCATAAGATTTGAAACAACTTTACTTACTTATACCTGAAACCCGTTTGACCGTGAAGTGTCGGGTTGTGTGGAGTTGAGTTTCCTGGCTCCCTCTTCCATATTTGTCTCCACTCTTCTCTCTCCCTGCATTTTCCTCTCATGTCCTCCCATTTCTCTCCCCTTGCCTCGTATGCACTTTGTACTTCTTGCTCCCATGTCTTGGTTTTCCACTTCTCCTTTTTCCTATTTCTTTTGATTCGTATATTTGTCTTGCTAACCTTTCTTCTCCCATTCTTATAACATGGCCAAGCCATCTTAATTTCCCTTGCTGTATTGTTATTTCGATTGGCTCTCTCTTGAGTTCCTCTCTGTATACTGCGTTCCTTATCCTATCCAACTTAGTTTTATTTTTTATTCGTCTTAGAAACCTCATTTCTACGCTGTTCATTCTGCTTCTTTGTCTCTCGTTTATAGTCCATGACTCGCATGAGTGTGTCAGTAATGGTTTCACTACCTTGCGGATCACTTCTGCCTTTACTATTTCTGGTATTTCTTTTTTGTTTAAGAATGGTGATTTCATCATGTTGTAAAGTTTTGCAGTTTTTGATGTTATTTAATTTACTTCGTCTTCTAAGGACCCCTCGTTGTTAATAATCCCTCCCAGGTATTTAAACGCGCCAGTTTGTTCTATTCTATGTCCTTCTATTTTTATATTATGTGTTAGACTTTCTTTGCTTATTGCCATTGTTTTTGTTTTGTCTATATTAACTTTCATGTTTATTTCTTTTAATTGTTCAGTTATTATATTGACATTTTCTTGCAGATGTCTCTCCGTGTTTCCTAATATCACCATATCGTCCGCATAGCTTAACTCAGTTATTTGTATTTTCTCCATTTTCCAGTATCCTACATTATATGGTTTCAATTGGTTTTTACATTTCTTAATCGCTTCGTCCAACATTATATTAAATAATAAGGGGCTCAGCGCGGCCTTGCTTTAGTCTATTTTTACATATGAATGTCTCTGATTTTTCGTTTCTTACTCTAACGTAGTTTCTTGTTCTGTGGTATGTGCTCTTTATACACTCTATTAATTCCTCATTCACACCTCTTGTCTCTAACCTTCTCCGTACATCATTTCTCATTATACGATCGAATGCTGTTATTATATCGATGTACCATATATGTATTTCTCTGCCTGTTTTTATTGCTTTTTCTATTACTTGTCTTAAAATGAATATTTGATCTTGACTCTCTCGTCCCTTCGTAAATCTGCATTGTGTTTCTTCTAATGTATGTTCTAAGTCTACTTTCTAATATCCTTGCATATAATTTCCCTACTGTGCTACCCAGGGTTATGCCTTTGTAATTTGAACACTGTTGACTATCTCCCTTTTTGTAAATTGGGCGTATAGTTCCTATTCTCCAATCCTCGGGTGTCACTCCGTTCTGACCTCATTTAGTAGTTCCAGTAATTGTTTTAATCCTAGCTCACTAAGATTTGAAACAAACTAGTTTAACCATTTTAAAAAATAGTACCCAAATATTATATATATATATATGTAGGCAAACAAAACATTATTTTATATAATTATATAATATATTTTCTTTTCTTGCCCGTATCTTTGGGTTATTTACTTCGCATCTCCTTAAATTACTTGTAATTCTTTCTGGAATATATGTGATTTTCCAGAAATTTATTCAATAGGTTCACTTTTATTTGGAATTCGGTCTCGCATTAAAGTAAAATTGGCAAACATGCGTGATGCAAAGTAGTACATACCCATAAAATTCAATTAAGTCACCAATTATGTCAGTAAAATTATTTCTCATTAAATGTATAGGATTTTTTAATAATACTTATCAAACGCAAAAATTGGAATCAAATTCGTAATATTCATTTATTTAATCTTGTGAATATTTTATATTTACATACAAGTTAATTATTCCCATTTGAAATAATAAATGTTTTCTTTCAAAACAAAGGCAACTTGTTTGTACATTTTAATGCTTTAAATAATAGTTCTAATTTTAGAAAATTTCAAAGAATAATAAGAACAAATTTGTAACAACCACGGTATTTGTAAAAATAAGTCCAATACGTAATGTATTAATCTGAATTTCTAATGTTGTTTCAGTTACAGAATATCCAGAGAAACCACGGTTTACTGAAGCTCCACGTACAGTCACAACGAATGAAGGTGCAGCTGAGATCAAGTTAATTTGCAAAGCGGCGGGTGTGCCACAACCGTTTATCACTTGGTCAAAGTCCGGTGTAATATTATTAGCATCTAATCATTACGCTATCGATACGGATGGCACTTTAACAATTCGATCAATTCACAGGAACGATTTTGGAACCTACCGGTGCGATGCTACAAATGCCCATGGGAGAATTAGCGCTTCAGCAGATGTGATTATCAACGGTAATTCTAGTTAATGTACCTAATAAGTTTACTAATTATTCGATATTTTAAGTTCACCTAGTTTCACCACCACATTTTCGGATCGCGTTAGCTTAAAAAGAAAATAAGGAATAAAATCGTCATATAATGATACTCAAGAAACACCATACAATCTCTAAAGATTCCACATTAGAACCAACTATCGCCTCTTCTAACACAAATAATTTCGTGTTTAACATCAAGATTAGCCCTATATCACTTTTGCCTCCAAATGATTTAATTTCCTGTATGGTTTACGTACATGCCAAATTATTTATAATAGTGGCTTCATTATGTTTTACTTCTTGCCGTAGTTTAGGCTTTATAGCAATCCCAATTTTAAAGCTTAACAATTGCAATCAATGTTAAATTAATTTTGGAGGCATTGGAGATTTATAAGAAGATATTTGTATGACCGAACAAATAAATAAATTTAATTACAAATTCACATATAATACCTAATTTCTTGTTTAACTTACGAAGATATTCTATGGAGAATGGAAAATTTAATTGAGCTAGACGAGTATAAGCTTACCACCGTAATTATATCTAATCGAATCCCATTAATGAAGCTCTTCAAGTAGAACTTTACAGATTTATATACAATATATGTATTTATCTATGTAACCAATATTTCATAAAATTGCGAAGTTTCCAAATTTATGGAAATTAGGTAAAACATGATTAGCTTTTTAACAAGAATATGAACAAATTGATAAAGTGATTTAGCAAACGTGCCTGATAATTGTTCCAATAATTAATATCCCTTTATTTTCAGCTGTTCCAGTGTTCACCGTACACCCTGACAGCGTCTCGATACCTTTAGGCGGTCACGCGAAATTCGAATGTGTCGCAGTCGGTACACCGGATCCGGATATAATTTGGTTCAAAAACGATGTTGAAGTTGTTAGTGACGGGCGAATTAAATTGAATAGGGATAGCAGCAAACTAGAAATAATTAACGTTAATGAGTCCGATGAAGCGCTTTATGTCTGCGAAGCCAGAAATTCCTTAGGCTACCGAGAAGTTAGTGCAAAATTGACTATCATAGATAATAGTAATCGCCAGCCAGTATTTGTCTATGGACCCTATGATTTAGAGGCATTAGTAGGAAGCACAATAGAAATTCCTTGCAAAGCAGAAGGCGTTCCTTCTCCTGGAATACAGTGGCGTAAAGACGGTTCGGAATTACAAAGAACTGGCCGATGGAGAACATCTTTAAATGGCAATTTATACATATACAATCTAGCTGCTGAAGATCAAGGGCGTTACGAGTGCACTGCAATAAATGATTACGGAAGAGCAACTGCATCGGGTTACATTACAGTAAAAGAAGATCCGAGTACAAGTGGCGTTAACATCGGGGATAAATTCGTTAAAATTGCTTTTATCGAAGCCAGTAATGAAGTAGATAAAGCGATAAATAAGACGATAGAGAATCTTTTCAATAATAAACATCATAGTCCTGCAGACTTATTTAGAATTATACGTTATCCAAATGCACCTGCTAGAGAATTAGCAAGGGCCGCCGAAGTGTATGAGCGAACCTTAGTAAATATCAGGAAACATATCTCTAAAGGGACCCCGATGAACTCCACTTCAGATTTTAACTATAGAGAAATTTTGTCGCCTGAACATTTAGATTTGGTTGCTCAATTATCGGGTTGTATGGCTCACAGAACCAGAAGGAATTGCACGGATATGTGCTTTCACACAAAATATAGAAATATTGACGGTACATGCAACAACCTACAACATCCTATGTGGGGCGCGTCACTGACCGGATTTAGGCGAATTCTAAAGCCCATATATGAAAACGGTTTTAGTACACCGGTCGGATGGAACAAAGATATGAAATATTATGGCTACCCTAAACCCAGTTCTCGCTTAGTATCTACAACCTTGATCGCTACCAAAACAATCACTCCAGATACGCAAATTACACATATGGTTATGCAATGGGGTCAATTCCTAGATCATGACCTAGATCATGCTATTCCATCGGTTAGTTCAGAAAGTTGGGACGGAATTGATTGTAAGAAATCTTGCGACTATGCCGCTCCGTGTTACCCAATCGACATCCCTCCAGGAGACCCACGGGTTCAAAATAGAAGGTGCATAGATTTTGTAAGATCATCAGCAATATGCGGGTCAGGGATGACATCTGTATTCTTCGATTCCATACAACCAAGGGAACAAATTAATCAATTAACATCTTTCATCGATGCATCTCAAGTATACGGCTTTTCCGATGAACTAGCCCGAGACTTACGAGACTTAACGAACGAATTAGGACGATTGCGTGTTGGACCCACTTTTCCAGATGGGAAACCATTACTTCCATATGCAAGTAATCAGGAAATGGATTGTAGACGAAATTTAAGTGAAAGCAATGTGAATTGCTTTTTAGCCGGGGATATTAGGGCTAACGAACAAGTTGGTCTACTAGCTATGCATACTGTTTGGATGAGAGAACACAATAGACTTGCTAAAGAACTAAGATATTTAAATCCTCATTGGGAAGGAGATTTATTATATCAAGAAGCACGAAAAATTGTTGGTGCCGCAATGCAACATATAACATACAAGCATTGGTTGCCATTCGTTATAGGTGAAGAAGGAATGAAAATATTGGGTGAATATAAAGAATATAACCCTCTTCTCCATCCATCAATTTCCAACGTTTTTGCAACAGCAGCTCTTCGTTTTGGCCATACATTAATTAATCCTATGCTGCACAGACTTAATTCATCATTTCATCCAATTGCCGAAGGACATCTACCTTTACATAAAGCATTCTTCTCTCCATGGAGAATTGTTGAAGAGGGTGGCATCGATCCACTGTTAAGAGGCTTATTTTCTGTAGCCGCGAAATTAAAGAAGCCAGACGAAAATCTAAACACAGAACTAACAGAACAGCTTTTTAAATCAGCACACGCTGTAGCATTGGATTTAGCTGCTATTAATATACACAGATCAAGAGATCACGCAATTCCAGGATATATAGAATTTAGAAAATTTTGTAACATGACAGAAGTTGATTCCTTTGACGATCTGAAAAATGAAATAACAGATGAAGACGTTCGAAGGAAATTACAAGAATTGTATGGTCATCCTGGCAATATTGACGTCTGGGTTGGTGGTGTCCTTGAAGATCAAGTGAATGGAGGTCGCGTTGGTCCCTTGTTTAGATGTTTACTGATTGATCAATTTAGGCGATTAAGAGACGGCGATAGGTTCTATTATGAAAATCCATCTACATTTAAACCAGAACAGCTAACACAAATCAAACAATACACTTTAGCTCGTGTTTTATGTGACAACGGGGATAACATTTCCCAAATAACTCCAAACATATTTGTCTTGGCAAACAAACAAGGAGGGTATATTGACTGTTCTGAAATACCCAAAGTGGAGCTGAAGATGTGGTCAGAATGCTGTAGTGATTGCAGATATTCTGGTCAACTGAATACAATCAGTCGATTAAATGCTCGTAATCGTAGGCATTTATACGAAGATGTTAGTTTTCCTGCCAATAATTTAGTTTTACACGACAATCGCACTTTGACAAATATAGAATATCCTGAAAATGAAAACTTACACAAGCGAATCATTAAATTAGAGAAAACAGTTGAATTAATGCAAGCTACAATAAAGAAAATGAACAAAGTTATAAAGAAGATGGAACGAGCTAGGTTGTCGCAACTAGATTATTAAGAATTATTGTGTTATTTCCCATTGTTGTATTTACGATGAAATATAATTTGTTTAATTATAATACCCGCTCGCACTTTAACTGCCATTTCACTTAATTTTGCATGTGATAAGCTTCCAATGTATCATAAACTGTCATACTTATATTATCGACGCGTATTTCCTTATGTATTTAGCAAGTTATTCTAAACAATAATTAATTATTGTATTTAATTATTTTTAAATATTAGATGAAATGTTATCTCTATCTTATTTTACGATAAAATACAAATAGTGAAACAATTCCGTAATTTGCGCTTAGTCTATGTACAGTCTAATATCAACTTGTGCCATTTTTATAATTAACACCACTCACTATAAATACGAATGAACTATAAATAAACCGACAGATCTATTTTAAAAGTAAATGTATTTATTTCTGATTTCAGATTTGTGTAAATAATTCTAAATAAAGTTTTATCGAAAACGACATTCTGTTCCATTTTACCACCAGTTATGGAGCAAAATAAACGTTTGCAATTTGCATTATTCCACCTAAAGATTGAAACTGGTGCCTTTGCTGATATTGTGATATCAATGTACCATATCTCCCAGGGCGCAATAGCCGAGGTCACTAATTTATATAAGACGACCCAATGCTTTATAGTCGATTGCGTAAGAGTAAGTGATATATTTTTTCTTTTTGTCAAATGCAATGACATTTATCAACGTTTAAAGGTTGTTATTCTTACACCTACTTGATATGTTGGTGATGTCGGATTGAAGTTTGGCATAATCAGAAGGTGACTGTATTTTCATAAATAATTTCAGGTCATCGGAAAAAGCAAAAATTTTGGGTAATTTACAAAATATTTTATTTCATTTATCAATAACAATAATAAGATTGGTTCAAGGTCTGCTGAAGTCTATGTAAATACAGTAAATTTGATAATCCTTCTTCAAGTTATTCAAAATGTAATTGTCGTACCCCGACCAGGTACATGTAGATGCACGCTGTTCAAGTATTATGGAAGCAGAATAAACTGATGAAATTGAATCAGCAACAAGGACATCCAAGGCTTTACTTATAGCAGATAAAGCGCAGTAGGCCGTCAATTGCTTCGGGAAAGACTCCTGTGCTAATTGAAAAATTAGAGAATACAGACTGGCATTGAAAGTGAAGGACTGCAAAGGTTTTAAAAATAGGGTGGACTACCGTCGGGTCCAGATGATAAACTGTTGGGAAGAGAGCTTAACCCATTGAATACCACATTGGAAATAAGATTTAATGGGCTAAGATTGTTCGGGTTGGCATACAATGTCGGGTTGAAGTTTAGTGTTAAGCTCGATTTTCGTATGTGATTTGAAAATATCTCGGAAACATATTACTTATGATATTAGGATTTTGGGATGTCTATCCTTCTTACAACATTTTCTTTGGCAGACCATGTATTTGGCGTCCTAAATTAATGAGATTCCAAAAATATTACAATTTAAATTGGCGTGATTGTCAGTAGAGGCAAAAAACCATTTATAATTATTATTACTGGCCTTGCTAAGAGGTCCTAATCCTTTCAAAGAATTGTAGCATTGGAACGATGTATGCCAATACCATTTTAATTTTTGCAGTTTTTCCTATTTTTTTTTTTAATATAGGATATGATTGTCTTTTTCCATTTAAGAAGCCGATTATCACCATTCAGGCACTGAAAATGGCTTCCATTAATTAATCGTGTGTTGCTTTAACTCAATATTCAATATTACGGTACGGTTAATGTGATTTACGAACACAGAGATTCTATTGCATAATGTATGAAACATCTGGAGGAAGATTCAAATGCGGTGACGTGCAAAGAAATAAGAGGTATTCGAAGTATTCTGGAAGACCCAAATTTTACTTTTTGGCTGACTGGTTTTCATTATATTATGCCACATGTTGAAGTTTTATATAACTAACCGCAAAAGATAGGACATGAATCCAATAAATATACAAAACGTGGTAAATAATTTTGAGGAAAGCATTAATAACGTTCGAAATAAAATGGATTCTATCACACAGCAAGCATCAAATTTTAGTACAGTACCCTGTAATGCAAAAAGAAAATGTTTAAATAATAGCAAAGAAGCCCATCGTATTGCACGTATAGAAGTTTGTGATTATAAATAATGCAAAAGAACATTTTGCTTTTACAAATCGCTTGGTTGCCGCAGTTCAATTGACTATGAAATTTTCCATATTATTGTAACTTTTGTTACTGATATTTTTTGTTTTTGGTTATAAATATTATATATTTTTTTATTATCGGGTTATTATTATTATTATTTAAACTGGTAGTGGTTCGTGCAGACTACCCACCTTGAGATGTCGGGAGCCGCTACTGCTATCGAACAAGGTTGAAGACCTCGTATTATGAGTAGGCACGAAATTGACTTGAGATAAAAGGGCTGGAGAGTCGATATAGTTGTTAATCCGTTTTAACAGGAAAGTTAGACTAGCTTTCTCTCTTCGAGCTGTCAATGGCTGAAAACCATGTCTATCAAGAAGAGAGTTATAGCCCACGCCACGAGGCGGATAATAGCCGTGACATCTGTAACTCTAGTATTTGAGGAAGTGCTTCTGAACCCTTTCCAGTGCCATCTGTTGGTATATATAAAAAGGATACCAGACAATGGAACAAAATTCTGATTTCGATCTAACAAAGGCACAGAACAAAGCCTTCAAGGTCGACGGATTATTAAATTGCCGGCAGGTCCGAATCAAAAAACCCAAGGATTTCGTGGCAGCAATGCATATAGCGTAAATGTGGTCAGTGAATTGTAGAGAAGTATCAAATAGGATTCCTAAGTCTTTCACTTGTGTTTTACGTGGAATGTCTAGTCTATCAACATGGTAATTGTAAATATTGGGGTTGGAAGCCTTAGAGTATGTGACCACAGCACATTTATTTACATTTAAAAGTAATTTAAATCATCGGCGTAAGCCAAAACGTCACAGTCCATCAAAGTTAAGAGATCATTAATGAAGAAATTAAATAGCAGAGGCCCTAGGTTAGAACCCTGAGGCACACCAGATGTAGTAGTAAAATGAAACGAGTGAAAGCCATTAAAACACACACAACAAGAACGATGACACAACTAGGAGGATATAAGTTTCATCAAAGATGAGGAAAACCCAAAGGTGTCTAATTTAGCCAAAAGTAATGAATGGTCAATTGAATCAAAGGCTTTAGTGAAATCCGTATAAATCACATCAACTTGCAGTCGCTCATCAATAGCTCTACTAATAAATTGTGTTACAATAGATAAATTCGTTGTGATGGATCGTCCGTTAAGAAAGCCATGCTGAAGAGTGGACAGAAGGTGTTTAGTGAGTGTTGCAGTTTGATGATAAATCAAGGATTCAAATACTTTGGCGAAATTACTCAGGATGTTTATAAGCCTATAGTTATGGATATTCGAGCGATCACCATTTTTGTGTACGGCAATAACCCTGCCAACCTTCCAAAGTTCAGGAAAGCTAGACGATGTAATGGCCAAATTAAAAATAATTGCCAACGGTTCGGATAACACAATTCCACAATCCCTGACGAAAAAGCCCGGAAGGCCGTCATGGCCCGATGTTAAATTCGGTTTAACTTTGTGAATACTTCGCAATACTTCGTCAGATGTAACGGGATGTAAGGAAATAGAATAACTATCGTTATATGTATTAGGAGTGAGCGTCGATACAGGACGGAACGCAGAGGAGAAAATCTCCGCGAAGGCGTCCACAATTCCTTGAGGCGTAGTAATATCGTTATTATCATGCACCATGGACCCTGGAATACGAGTGCCTCCCTTCCTACCATTCACAAACGTCCAAAATACAGCGGGTTCACGGACAGCCTGAGCCTCAGTATGAGACTGGTAAACATTATAAGCTAGTCTGATTTCATGCTTAGTGGACGACCTCAATCTATTGAATTTCAAGCGATGATGATCCTTACTTTTCTTCCACAATCTAAAGAAGTAGTGTTTAAGTTTCAGTAAGTGGATTATTTTAGTAGTATACCAAGGAGGATAATTGCGCTTGGAAGACCTGACCTTTGGAACCGAGGAGTCCACGATAGGATATATCTTAGCATACAATGCTGACACAGCAACATTTATATCGGTGTAAGATTCAAGAAAAGACCAATCAGTATTAGCCAAATCGTTATATAATTGTGTAAAGTTAGCACACCGAAAGTTGTAACGTGGATTCCTACTGGATGGAAAATTAACATTCTCAGCAATAGTATTAAACACTAAAGTAACATAAAGAGCAGGATGGTGTGGATCCTCCGCAACTAAAGGGGAGGAGTCACGAATAAGCTGAAATGTATTATCCAAATTAGAGAAAAACATATCAAGGAGTCTTCCATTAGAATTAGTTACGTAGTTAAGTTGTCGTAGTCCTAGGGAAGTCGAAAAATACAGTAAGGTCAAACACTTACTATCGGAATAGCTCCGACAGGAATTGTAGAGAGGACAATTAAAATCTCCCATAATAATAATTTTCTTGTTTGTTAGTTCAAGTGTTAAATTATCAAAGAACAATTCACATTCATCAGATGTAACGTTAGGGGGAACATAAACATTTACCACATACACAATAAAATGATTAAGAATAATTTTAATGTCGAGTAGAGGCACCAGCGACACAGCTGCATCAACGGAAATCGCATTAATACGTTCAGACAAGCAGACAAAACACACCCGCCAGTAGACAGACCAACTTCAGCAAACTTTCTGTCAATTCTCATAACGGAAAAGGAATCAGAGAAAAGCTCAGCATTATCAATGTCCGATGAAAGCCAGGTGTCAGTAAAAGGAATCATGTCCGCCTGAATACTGTCGCTAACAGCCCTAATCGTGTGCAATTTCATGCGTAAACCACGAACATTCTGATAAAGTAGGGTATGGGAAGATATACTTCTGTTGGCTAATGTTAGCTTCCCGAATTTTAAACCTTGGTGATAGTGAGAATACCTCGAATATATTTAATTGTAAGATCAGACTCTCCAGCTGCACTACGGTCTGTCTGCTTGACAGATTTAAATAGTTCAAGTTGCAAGGGTGTCTTGTCTCTGGATAATATAACTTTGCTAAACTTAGGAATAGAGGTAACATTTTTACTATTGCGCAAAACCCTAAGAACATCACTATCGTCCGCCAGAGCAATCCTAATCGGTCTCATTTTGGACTGCCTCGATGGATCAAATCTTCCCAGCCTAGTTGGAGCAGCAGTAATCGACTACACTTCCAAATAATTCAGAATCTCCCCCACATCCGCAGTGTCACACGCGACTTGATCTGCTTTATTACCAATTGTTTGTTCAGGAATATTGAAAATGATTATATTATTCTTCCTCTTCTCACGTTCAGCAACTTCCTGTACAACTCGCTCCGTGCCCAGCAAATCCAGTTTCGATCTATCAGAAGAATTGAAAGTAGCAGAATCAATTTTTTTATATAGAAGTTAAATCTCCACTTGCAACGATGTCACCATAGACGAGAGATCATGAATCAACGAAAGTTGCTTCTCGAAGTCGCCACAAGATGTACAGTTAAATGTTAACCTACGATTTTGCACTTCAAAAGTTGTACTTCATTGCGTGATAGACCACTATAAAACGTGTGAACAGAGCCTTTGCAAAGATCGCATGACATCTCATTATCCAGAACCAGATCGTTCCTACACACTAAGCACTTGCAGCTCATAATAAAGCCAAAAAGGAAAGACAAGCAAAAAATTAGAGTAATACAAAGGAATTAAGGAGGAACAAGGACACTCGCTTCGCACCTAGGGGACCGATCCTGGTGACTAACAGCATTAGACAAACACGAGGTCCGCGGTAAAAGGAATGAGAGGATGAAAACAAAATCAATATTACAGATAATAATTGTCAAATAACAAGAATAGTGAGTGTATATAAAGTTAAAATTTAAACATAAAGTATCAAAGAAAAATATAAGAAACATACAATTTATTTTGTTGACTAAAACAAAAGTGTTATAAGAAACTACGAAGCGGCAATAAGCCCACAGCTTTAATGTTAAATTAATCAAGTACTACTGACCTTAAAGAAAGTAGCTTCTACGTACGTAGTGCGACAGAAAAAGAGCTTCAAGATGTTATAACACAAGTAATATGTGAAAAGTAATTACTCACAAAAATCAGCAAAACACATAGCACTAAGAAAACGTGTCAGCATGCAGAGAGAGCATATATATGTATTAAAAGTAAAAGCTAGCTAAGTAAAGCTTTTAATAGATGAAATTCAAAAAAGCATGAAAAACAAGAAAATTGGAATATGAATAGACGAGATAGCACATGCTGCAGAAACGTAAGTTTGAAATTGCAAAATTTAGCTAGTTTATATCATTACCACCTGATTTTGCAGGCGCAATTGAATGGTTATTCACGACTGCCTTAACACTACTTTGGCCACAGAAAAATTCATTATGTCCCTAAGTTATGTAGCTCGTAGCATGCTAAATGCTTAATTCATAAAATTCATGAACAACTTTTAGACGTGGATACGTTGATGTCTTCAGTAAAAAATATCTCCATCTAGGATACGACATTTTAAAGAAACGTTGTACCACCCCAATGAATACTAACAAGATGAGGCATGGATCTCAGGTACATGTTACTACGCTAGCAATTTTACACAAATTCTGAAAATAATTAGAAGTTTAGATGAAAATTCGGCGGCCGCAATCAAGATAATGAAGGAACTTTTAGAGAAAAAAGATTTTCAGGACGATTTGACCTCTATTTGAACTAGTTATGCTGTCTTAGTGCAATAGTAAGTTTAGAAAGCAGAAACTTAGCTTTAGTTGATTCTATCAATATTGTAGATAATACCATAAACGAAATATGCAGTGTCTCAAGCAATAAAGGATATAAAATTAAAGAAAAGTGTGACACTGTGTTTACTACAAATCTACATTTTGAAGTTGTAACATCAGTAGACTTAGAGAGATCTTTTTCTCAATGAAAATACTTATTGATGGATGGAAGACATTCGTTAACGGTAGAAAACTAAATTGTTAGTTGTAATGAATAAAATAAAAAAATCCTTACCACATCTTTATTTTACTCAGTAGTTTCTTAATTCATAGAATCTAGATGACTCTATATAAACGACCTAATTAGTTAGGTGCGTTAATTGGGCACCTACTTCGTCGCAGATAGCGATGTAACCTGTGTGTTCCAATATTTCGTTTGCTCAGGAGACCACATTCTTGGTCAAATCCATCTTCACAAGTTATCCTCATATTATATCTTGCGAATTGTACTTATCGCGAATATCTATACTGTATTATCGAGACCTAAAAGGACGGAACTATAAAGTCTACAGTTGCAGTCTGCGATTAGCACTGCATAATTTCCTCCCTGAATATTGATATACGCAATTTGTGCTCATTTAGTAATCTGTTGCATAGCTAGTTTGCAGCTGGCAAATTAACGCACTCCATTAATTAGGTCATTTATAATTTAATAATTAGTCTCCCGAAACTAATCCAAGTATTATTAGCTGTAATGCTTTCAAATAATGTCTAGCATTTTTATTCTTTTTAATTTAATGCTGGTGATTAAGACCCCCAACAAAAATTTTCGGACTTAAACTGTTGAAGCTGTGACAGCTAGGCTTATCCTATGATGCTTTTATTATCAATTATCCCTCATATTCGGCCGAATACAAATCAATGACAATGGAAAAAAGGTATCACTCAGTGATACGTTCTTAGCTAAGATTTGTAATTTCGGACTTCCGGGTGTAATCCGAGTGCATGATAAGCTATCATCAAGTAGTGTAAACCGGACTGACGTTGTCACTCCACGGCTTGTCCCCACCTGGTCCTCACTTATGTGCACGGCGCGACATTAAAGCGTCAGTCCGGTTTACACAACTTATCATGCATTCGTTTGTCGAACCTTAGTTATTATAATAGATTAAAAACTTAATGGCAACACGTCAGTCATCTTTTTAACAAACTCTAATAATAACTAATAACAATCCATTTAGAATAACATTTTATAATAATTCATAAGCTTTGTTAAAAGAGTGAATCATAAATTTTATTATTCAATGATAACTTATCATTGATAACATTCGTAGAAATGACAGCGTGAGCTCGGTTTACACTACTTAATGACAACACATCATCAACTCCTTTATCAAACCTTATTAATAACTTAATTAATAATTATTGTGCAATTTAAAATTTGCTAAGGCGAGGATGTAATATTATTGCAATATAGTAAAATCTATATTATAAGCTGATTAGTTAGTGCTTTTGCCCTTTTGTCTATTAATACGTAACTTTGCTCGACAACAAAAATCTCAAGCTCGGTCCATAGAGTAGATAGAGTTTTAGGTCCACGGTGTTTTGTAGGTCTATGATATTGATAAATATACATAACCTAAAAATTTTATTACCCCCAAATAGTTTTCAGTGTTTTTGAAACTAGAGTTCGTGAGAATGGCATTAAATTTAAGGTTTATAGAAGAAATTGAATTACCAGGCAAAATAATGACAAGCTACTCTTGCGAATTAGCAGAGAATGGGCACATAGCAGTTGCAACTAATTCGTCTTTGTATATTTATCAAGTACAACATTTAAAGGAAAATTCCTCGCCTTCGTTTTCAGTTAAAAAATACAAAGCATCACCGTCAGATTTTTTACTAGCTGCAAATGTTGGTATTGACCTTAATTCATTTTTACTGGAACTGCCGCAACATATGTTCTACGAGGGAATCTTGAGTACAGAACTATCACCTCGACTAAGTGGAGCCAATTCAGTGGAACCAAAAATAATAAAGTCATTATGGTCTCCTAAAATAGTAAACGATTATGATTGCGTCCTGGCTAGTCTAAGTAATACAGGTTGTTTAGAAATTATTGCTAAGACATTTGATAGCATTTTCTATGAAGAGTTTAAATCTATTTATAATATATCAGAGAAATATATGGCAATGTGTCGTGAAGCATGGCAAGACTGTACAAAAAAGGTGCCTTGGAAAAATATAATGAATTAAGGAACAGGGTTCAGGAAACATTACCAACAGGTATATATTCTTATTAGGATAAAAGCTTCAAACGATCTATTACTTGCAGCATTTACATGGAGTAATCAGATCACTGCATATTGTATTTTAATTGTTGCACATGCTTGTGGTGACATTTCATTTTGGAAAGTAAATACAGTAACATCTAAAACATTGAAATACCCAGATATTAATTTCATGAATGTAATTAATGTGAATTTACCAAATATTACCGCATTGAGATGGATAACTATAGGAAACCAAGGTAAAAATGTTAGTCTTTCAATAATACAATACAAGTCTAATAACATGGATACATAAGGGTAGGTCATAATATTGAAAGAAGATAATTCTGAATAAAAAATAAAGTATTCAAAAACAACTGGAATTGGACTATATAAACTCTTGGACAAAATAAGCACATTACTTTATATAATTGAGATAATTACATAAACTATACTTAAATTAAGCATATTGAATCACAAATGTAATGTAAAAAATGAAATTAGGTATCTTAAAAGCAAACTGGTAAACATAGTCTTATTTTAGCTAAGTTTTCACTTAAAAGTTTTTTTATATCAAAAGCTCATAAAACATGGAAACGGAAATCAAATTAAATTAATCTTAGGCCAAATTAGTAGCTCCAATGCACCTCAATATTGAGTATGTCCTCCTCTACTCCTAATGACTGCATTTACATGTCTTGACATGCTAGAGACTAAATTACGAATTATTTCTTGAGGGATAGTCTTCAACTACGACTTCCATTAGTTGGTTGTGATTGAGAGGTGAAGGCGGACGGTTGCGGACCTTTTCTTTAAGAAGATGCCATATGTGGTCAATCGGATTCATGTCTGCACTACTAGAGGGCCACTCAAAAACAGGAATATTATCATTTAAGTAGTTAACAACTTGTCTGCTTACATGAAAACTAGCATTATCTTGCATGAATACAAAATTACATAGTCAACCACGATGTTTTCTAAATAATAAACCGCTTTCATTGACCTCGTTCGCAAAGGGACGAACTCTGTACGGGCGTCGAAACAAATTTCTCCCCAAAACATTACAGAGCCGCCCCAAAAAGCTATTGGAGAAATATTGCAACTTGCAAATCGTTCTCCTGGTCTTCGCCAGACACGCTTACGTCCATCAGGAAATTTTAAACTAACCCTCGTCTCGTCAGAGAATAAAACCTTTCAATCGTCAATAGTCCAGTGTTCATGATTTCTGGAAAACCGCAATCTTTGAATTTTGTGCTCTCTGACGATTAATCGCTTTTTCGCCGGCCTTCTACTACTTAATCCAGCCTCCTTTAGGCGTCTTACAGTTCGACATGATACGGCAACATTGCGAACAGCTAATAATTCGTTTTTTTAACATATTGCTAGTAATTCTCCAGTTTCTTGGAGTGAATTGTCTAAGAAAATGATTGTCCCATGCATTTCTACAGCGTTTTCTATCTTGACCTGGTCGTCGAGACTAAGATCCTGTCTCGCTAAATCTTCTGATCCTATGCTCGAATGCGATCTCCCTAACATGAGGAACATGCATGGTGCATCCCTCTTCCAGTAAAGTGGTTGTCCGTCTGCCTCTTCTACCGATAACTGTAACAATACCTATATAGTAAACATGATATCGGAAAAACCTTAATATCTAATGAAAAGTGGAAAATACTAGACTTATTCAACATAAAAATAAATCATTTTGAATAAAAAGTGTTGATAATTGACACAAATTCAATTCCCTTTGATTTAAACAAGAGTACAATAGTGGTGCGTCAATTTTGTCCAGGAGTTTATGTGTCCTCAATAAAGTCTATACAACTTGGCAAGTCTAAGTTTGTGTTTCAGAATCGTTAGCTGCGCATGAAATAGTCGAACGTGCAAAATGAGAAAGAAACTGAACTCCATAAAGGTGATTGCAAGGACTGTGATGTAATTTACTGACACAAATATCACATCGGTAAACTCCTCACCACACAATTGTTTATAATAAAATCGGTGACACGTGTTTCGCTAGCCCGAGACAAGCATCTTCAACAACCGTATAAACCGAAGAATTTTAACTATAATTTAATTTCTTCAGGCAGTAACCAATTCACATAATGTATTTGTAAATCTTTAACGTTCAAACTTCGGGTAGCCGGTACTTTCCCTTGGCCGTCCACTTGACTCAACTGGGATTTGCGGGGGTGAAAGGCGTTCGTAGCCGTCATTGAGAGGGAAAATATTTGTGCATGCAAACACATGGTCACAATAAAAAGTGAGGTACAAATGCATGTTGTAGAATTTTTATTGTTAGAAATTTGTCATTTCGGTTTATACGGTTGTTGAAGATGCTTGCCTCGAGCTAGCGAAACACGTGTCACCGATTTTATTATAAACAATTGTGTGGTGAGGAGTTTACCGATGTGATATTTGTGTCAAACTGAACTCCCTATATTTTACACTACGATACCATCGCGCATTCACCCTTGAAATACAATCTTAGACTTATCAAGCTCTACAGTTATAGTATCATAATTTTAGTCAATTACACTTTCTTACATTTTATATTGATCCATGTTAATGATCAATTTTACGTAAGTAAATCTATTGGAATCGTTATTCAACAATCATCCTTAGTAGTAAGAGACAAACTTGTACTATAAACTCATTTCAATAAGTAAAAGAGAGAAACATAAAACTGCTAACACTTGGACTAGTTTTCCCGGCCTTAGAAAATAGTATAAATTATGAAAATAGCAGTAAATTAATATTTTAACTACCACAATACCAGCGCCATTTTAGAGAGGGTCAGCAAAGGTTTGGATAAGTTCTGGAAGACGTGATATTCAGAATGGTGGTATGTTTTTCATTTGAGCTTTTGACAAAACTATTGCAAATTTTGGAAAAGCATTTATATTTGTATGAAGCACAAATTTTTCACGAATTTACCCTAATGCCTAGGGCTTACGTTTACAAAAACTTAGTTTTTGAGTGTACACGGTAATAAATCCTCGAAACTTTAATTTTCCAAACACTGAATACGGTTTCATGTTTCTAGAAGCCCTGGTTGTAAAATTGATTGTTGATGAAAAAATCTTCGGTATCATAGGCCTCTCGTCTTCCCTCTCTCACTCTCTTCCCCATATTTGTTCACAAAATCTGACAAAACTTTAAAGGATGTAGCACATAAGAGGATGGTATTCTAGGATTTCCAAACTTCATAATGTGTACCACTCATTGCTAGAGTTTGTTTAAAAGGTGGATGACTTGTTATCATTAAGTAGTGTAAATCGGTCTGCGCTGTCACTCCTCCGAATTTTATTTAGGTATCAGTCCGATTTACACTATTTAATGATAACACGTCATCCATCTTTTAACAGAATCTAGTGATGAGTGGTAGCAAGAAAGAACCTTGACGACAGACCAGGCAAACAAAAGCTCCTAGTCTTCACATGCGGGGGCTATCCAAAAACTGACTTACGTTTGGAAATAAAAACAAATTGAAGTGGCAGAAAACATTTTTATCATATTCATATGATAGACTAACTCTTAAGCTACTTTTCAACGTAATTCCCATTCAAAATGAGGCACTTATCGTAGCGATGTAGCAATTTGTTGACACAATTGTCATAAAATTCTGCCGCTTGAGACTTCAACCACTTGTTCACGCCTTCCAGAAGTTGGCGCCGGCAGCGCAGCTTCTTCCCACGCCAGCCCAAAACGTAAATTGGATTCTGGTGCTCGTCTAATGTTACCGATCTTACGGCTAATGCGTTCCCACCATGCGTCGGTCTATATTTTCCTATCTGGTATAACATGGTAACGGTATTTGACAATGGTTGTCCTCAATACTTTCTCTCTCTCTCTCTCTCTCTCTCTCTCTATATATATATATATATATATATATATATATATACCCTTGTTCTTTAAAACAGTTATTATATCAGTAGTATGCGAGTGCATTGTTGCCAAATGTATGTATTCTCCAAGTGCTTCTTAAAAACTACGAACCGTACGAAAGATGTCACTGAATGTAGCTTTTCCGCTAATTTATACACAGCCCTGTATAATAGCGCGCCGTCACCGCCATGTTTTAGAGTGGGGCACAAATTCTTCTCTTACGAATGTTTATTTCGTGTATTCAATGCTTTTGAACGCAAACCATATTGAAATAAATTTATTTTAGTTTCATCACTAAATATAACTGAATTCCAAAATATATAAATCTCCACCATAGCCCACTTTATGCCATACTTCATTAATGGTAATGACCGGGTAGGACTGCGTAAAATCCGACGCCCGATCATATCTGATACATGGTTAATTTGAAAAAGATCCCGCTGAAATGTCTTTAATCTTTATGTTGGCAGCTGCATCTCTTTAATAGGTTACGGCAGTTTCGTTATCTCAAATCAACAGTATAGGTGACAAAAGAAAATTGAAACATACCCCACACCAAAATAGTCATTGTCGGCGCCATTGTCTTAGAATCTACTCTTCATTCTCTCCCTTTCTGGGCTGTAAACCGGGAGTAAAATGGGAGCCGAGAAATCAAAGACCACTGTAGATGCCTAGATGCCCTATTCTCTAAGTGCAGCAGAAAGGGCTTACTACTAGTATGCTGTGGCGTCACGGATAACTATCATAGTAGAAGACTACTGAATCCCATTTTGATCATTCGGTTATACATTGTACGCAATAATATTCAGTAGCTTATAGCAGTCCACCAGTCATAACAGAAATTCTTTCTGAGGAGTGGCGTTTTGTGATACATCATAACCCAGTTTATTAAGGACAATCCATAACCCACGCATTACGATTAAACTTACGTGCGATTTTTAGAAAAACAGATAACTGCTTCATGTAGTCCTGCAATGCGCCCATGTTCACATGTTGCATTCAGTTGTAGATAGTGTGTTCGTTGTTGTACACGAGGCATCTTAACAACTTAACGAACACAAACAGATTGAATATTACTCGAGCAAAATTGGGTTTGATGCCTTTGAGGATTTTGTAATACGCGAATTTGTATGTTGAATTTAACGCCTTAGTAGCATCCAAGATTTGCACCATCTAATGGGACCTGCGCATCAAATGGGTACCGTTTCGACAACTGATTCAGCTAGACCGACGTTTTAGGCTCGACAGTGACGTTGTATTTATGTATGGACCTTCCTCTTATTCCCTCCTCAAACTTTTTCTAGTTCTGATCGAATATCTTTCTTTGGTTTTAGGATTTCATCTTAATCCCTGTATAGTAATCTTCGTTTTCTTTATTATTACGTTTTTTCTTACACATGCTTCCTGCTATTTAATTAAAGTATGTGAATGATACATTTTCCTAACTATAATACACTTTAATGATTTAATATCTGTGTTCAAATACGAAATCAACTGTTTTAGCTTTATTGTTTATTGGAAACTCCAGAGGCGAAGTAAAATGTTTAAAGCTAACGAATTTGAACAAAGAACAAGTAATCATTGGTGCCGAATTATGTGTATGGGCAGAAACTGATGAAATTTCTGTACAAGATATAAAATTTATAGCTCATATGAATAGAAGTTATGTGATAATTGTAAAAGGGAGCGATCTGATAATTTTGTTGCTGAACAAATCTCAGAAACAGTTTGAGAGCTATGTATTTCATGCAGGAAATATACAAATTACCGGTAAGTTGTCGAATTGTATCCAGTACTACGTCTTACTGTCATAATACGGTTACGACCGGATTCTCCTTTTGTCGCTACGTAAGATTTATTTTCCAGCCGTAGAAATTATTGAAGAGAATAAGCTTTTAATTGTTTGTCTCACTGGTGCCACAAAAGAAGTAATTATTGATTGCAACAATTCTAAAATAAACGTCAAATGGAAGCACCTGTATGTCAATATTAATTGGTATACACACCAAGCTCTGAATGCAATGTGCTCAATTAATAAAACCATGTTCATATATCTAATAGGACCTTGCAAAACTGCTGACCGAAAAGACGATAAAGATTTAAACAGTCTGGTGATATTTTCTAATAACGCTAAGGATCCATTACAGATATTATTGGAAAATCCAAATAATAGTCTAATAGATTATTGGGATTGTTTAGAAATATTGAGGTAAGTCCACGTTTGTGGTTATCTTACGGATGGCTTACCATTAGCAGACCTGGAGGTTCTGTTTATGTATCTGCTTTCCATGTGCATTTTCAAGTTTATGGAAAAATGGTCCTGCTTAGTACTTTGTATTTAATTAATTAATATTTTTCATTTGCTTTATATATTATTATTACTTCTAGGTGTCAAATCCTCCTAGATAAACAATTACCATCGAACATAAATATTTTCGAAAAAGATTGTGATAATCTTCCTTTATACAAATTAAGATTATTACTCTTGATTTCAAAGATGTCAGAAATAATATACGAACAAACTGGAAATATAAGTACGATAACAAAATCTTATGAAGATGTTCAGCAACTATTTACGCTCAAACTGGCTACGAGTCGAATATTACATCTGCTAAAACTATACGAAGGAAATGAAAAACTAACTGAATATCAGCTACACAACATATACGTACTAAATTCTTTCTTAAAACAAATAGTTGCAGAAGAGTGGGTTTCTAAATTAGAATTGTGCGACGCTGTTATCAATTTGTTATTAAATATAATTCTAAAAGCAAACAATGTCGATTATCCATCAATCCCACATTGTTTACGTTGTGGTGATACATTAATGGGTATTACTTGTCAACCGCCGCATTTTGATATGAAATGTAGTATTTCGTTCATGCAAATTGCTAAATATCCGGATTATAGATGTTTATTGTGTGGAAGTATTGCTCATAGCGAAATAGAAAAAGAGTTTGAGATATTAGTGTGTCCTTATTGTAGTGTCCCTATGTGTAAGAGGAAATAATTTATTTCGTGTTAAATGTTTTCTTTTTAATTTTTAAGTTAAATTAAATTTTAGTTTTTATACAAAAATAATCTTTATAAGTAAAACACAATAAAACAGAAAAACAAGTAAAATTTATTATTTTAACCTCTAATCGATTTTCATATTTACTTTCCATTTTCGTATTCGGCCAAAAATATTTTAATGTTTCTTTTCATTTAAAATGACCTCGTTTAACATATTGTAATATTTATTACAGAAAAAATTTTTCGCTCCAGAATAATTTACACAAAAAATAAAAATTAATCATCACGATTATTTTCGTCTCCTTTACTTCTGTTGGCCTTCTCAAACTTTTGATTTAGAGATGACTGTGGCAGGGTTGTGACCAATAGCATTTTTTATTAAATGTTTTAATGGAGCTTAAAAAAGATCCGAACTCAAGAGCCATTTGTTCAAAATGCCCTTGCTGCAATCTACCCTTGGTAATTGCCTAAAAATTTTGTGAATTATGGGTGATATTGGATGCCATCCATACAATTACACGCATTTTTTACTGGTTCGACCGTAGGCAGCAATTTTTGTGCTGTATCCACTTGAAATAACTTCAATTATAACTCTTAATCTTTTGGTGAGATCGGTGATGCCGGTGATTCCTGAAGATGTACCAAACCCAGCTTTGGAAACGTCCACCAATAGTCCCATTTCTTCTTTGAAACCTGTATATTTTCTTTTGTTTCTTTAACAGTGGTCTTTTCTTCTGGTGTTCGCGCCTGCTGCTTTTTTTTTTTTTGAATTTATACGAGAAATAGAGTAGCGACTAAAAATAGCGAATTCTCGCATGGAGAACATCAGGATTTTCGGATTTACGCCTTGCACTTCGTTTAATTCATTAAATTCCTTCTAAAACCTCTTATTGATTGTGAAAAATCTGGAAAAAGAAAATAAAAACGCTTTAATACAATTTAACGTTTCATCATTAACCCTCTTCAACAGTTCGAAAAACAAAATGGTGTACGTGGACGCACAATGTTTTAGTTCTGATTACTCAACCGGGACTACAAATGTGTAAAAGAATTAAACCTTGACAAGCATTGGCAAGTAAAGAAAAGAACCACTCTTTGAATAGTTGGCAGAAAATAAATACGTTTTCAGGTGACTTGTATGTTCACCCCTAAAACACATTATTTAACCTGACCATTAATTTAAAACCATAATGAAGTAAACTACATACCTTCCACTTACATTTTTAGAACGGATCTTTTGCACACTTCAACACAGGATAACACAATTTAGAAATTAAGACAGTGAATATACGAAGCTGCCGAGAACAAAATTGCGTTTTAAAGCCGAAGTGTACAACAAGAAGGCTGTAAGGTAGGATTTTACATTTCTTTGTTTTTCTTTATCTTCGTTTAATGATGTTTGTTTTTTATTCTCTCTTTTTGATATTTTTCATGTTTTAGGTATTTGTTTATTGTTCCTTTTCATATGATATAAAGATTTTTCAGACGACGAAAGTAATATAAAATTAATAGGAATATCCACATAACATCTAAAAGGAAAAGATGAGACGAAATATATTGTAAACATCAGAATATATAAACTATATACAATTTTTCTGTTATATTGCAAAATTCGTGATCTACACCTTCAACAACACTTGCCATAATATGTAGGAGATTTTTCCAATTTTTTATATCTGCTTTTTCAGAGTTTGACTTCAGATTAATATCAAACAGTAGATTTACAATTGTAAATACTATTTGATTGTATCTTACATATTACAGTTTTGTCACGAAACAGTTCAACCTTCGCAATGTTTTACCTTCTAGAACGTTTAGGTGATTAGGGAATATATTTACGAAATGTTCTGCGTATAAGTGTCATAAAACATGCTAATATAAAGAATTTATTGAAAACATACATTTTTTACATTATTTGATTAGTATACAATGCCTTAATTTTAAATGACTAGACAAATAGGTTTGCTCAAATTTGCTGGTCGATCAACATTTACCACCGAAATTGTTATAAACATTACAGTTATTTTGCAAATAATTATTGTCCCATAATCTTTTCTCAGTTTTCTGAAAGAAGGAATTACCCACATTATTTTTGTAATTATAGTACCAACTACTATAACCATCATCGTAACAAAATGTATTATAATTCGGGTAATTTAGATTATCGTAAACACTATTATTATTGCTTAATCCATAATCGACATAGTTAAAACAATTTTCTGAATTATTTAAAAAGAAGTTATTGTACATTGGCGAAATATTTTGGGATCGATTTAAAATAACTCCGTTTAGGAGATTTGCCGTTGTCTGGCTTAGATCCTTGCTTAATATTTTAATAAACCTAACTATATCCATTGGCTTTCCTTCCTGTAGAGTTTGGGTCATTGCTATTATATAATTTCTTGCTAATCGAAGGGTTTCAATTTTTGATAGCTTCTGAGGCGCCGAATGTAGATCCACGTGTGTTTGGGTGATGGGCATACGACTAAAGAGTAAACATTCACATCAATATTACAAGTAGATCTTAATAATATATTTGGAGACCTGAAAATGCTAAGTGTAGAAATTTATTTCTTAATTAGAAATATAACGGCGTAATAGATCAAGTTGAATGAAAAGGCTTATACATATATCATAAGATACATAGAGTGGTTTATGATAGAATTTTGTTGATTTTACATATTTGTACTAATTCTTTTCAGATACTTCCCTTCAAAATAAATTTAAATCGTTTAACAATACTTTGTAATAACTTAATCCATTGAAATGGCGATGTTTCCTACTACGTGCTACTAGTACTGTACGGGTCATCGGACATAAAAGAAAATGATTACAACATAATTAATACAAATGTAACTAAAAGTAGTTGGGTAGTACCTCGATCTTACAATTTCTTTCTACTTCTATCATTCTTTCTTTCCAGGCCTCCAATTCTTCTATACCTTCGTAATCGGTCTAGAGCAGCATTTAAGCCATGCATTCTGTTTCTCTCCCTAGCGTTTGCTTTCGTTCGTCGTATTCTACCCTTTTGCACTTTAAATTTTGAACCGGTCTCCTTTTCACTAACACTACACCTGTCCATTACATCTCCATTCAGAGTTAGAGAATTCTAAACTTCTTCGCAGGTACAAATTCGTTTATATACCGTATTACCCTTATCGTAATTTCTGTTTGCATACCGTTTATTGGATCATCCACAACAAGTGGAACGATAACAAAAATTGCTCGCTATTGACATATCTCACCATATGTCATTAAAGAGACCATATGTTGCGTGGGAAATTATTAAAATGAAACTCTTTCGCTTCATCCGCTTTTGTTTATAAGCTGATAAGGTTTTTACTCTGTACATCTGTGTTTTGCACGCTGTTTAGGTTGCGTTTAACTTTATCAATTATTTTTATACAATCATTTGGGCCGTTCACTTATTTTTCAGCTGAAACTGATCTCAAAACAAAAGTTGGAGTCGTGTTATTAAAAGACATATGTAATTATATCAAATTCCCAAAGTGTCATAGTAGAAGTAATTAAGAGCTTCAAGGTGAGCTGTAGCAGTTAAGAATGGTGATGTGGTTTTGGCCGGACGATTTTAAAGATAGCATTAGTTCGTACATTTTGATATATGTATCAATCGCCAATATGCGAACACATACGAACTAACGCTATCGTTCCATTTATCCCGTTAAAATGTCAACACCAGCCTAAAAAGGAGATAACCATAGTGAAATAGGAAGGAAGTTGAGTTTATTTAGTGAAAATGCACTAAAATTTTTACTAAATCTGGTACCGAAACGAATACTTACCCTATCGTCATTCACAACTCGATGCAACAGTAAAAGATTAACGTTCCTATACTCACGCATACGGTCCCTGAGACCGACTTATATAGTATAGTATACGTGTTTCATATTTTGACGTGAGTATAGGAAGGTTAAAGATGAAATTATAATGTAGTAATTTTAAATCATAAATGTGGAACGCCAAGCAGTTCTTTATACTTCAATTTTTAACTCTAATTTTGTATTTCACATACTTACCTGGTGGTTTGTGAAGATCAATACAATTATTAATAGTGTTTGTTAAAAGGTGGTAGCGAGCAAGGGCGAATGTCGGTGAACGCAGCGTACTGGAGTCAGTTGATTGGAGAATAGATAGGAGGGCGGCTATGTCGGTTAACAAATTCGCCCTAGATGCTGCCTTCACCGACAAACGCCCATGCCCGGTACCACCGTTTTAACAAACACTACTTATTAGTTGGCACAATTTATATTTTGGGGCGAATGGCCCATCTCCTAACGACCAGTACCGACTCTGCTTGACGTAGAGATTCTATAGAGTTTGTTGCTATGTTTTCCTCCATAGTTTTCTTCATTCATTCCTTTTCTGAACTGTTTGCTCTATGTCTGCACATAATTGTTTCTATGCTGTAATGCTAACCTACTTCTTCGTGATGCATTAAAAATACAAAAAGCGGAAGAAGTTTTCGTAGAGAAAGTGAGCGTTACAGCTATCTTAATAAGTAGATGATATAACGGATTCTTTGATTTTATGGTAACAAAGGATGTTACATTTTTCTTCTTCGTGCGTATTTCGATTTCTGTCGTTACACTTGTTGCTATTAATTAACCTTTGATAATTGATTCTATGCGGGCGACATTTATACGTTATCGATTACTTATCGAATCCCATCCTCACGGATAGAGGAAGTCTTCATGCCGGTTTTGGAGAAAAATTACTGTATGTTTTCCGATTGACGTATTGTTCGTGAACTTTCGGTGTAAGTCCTTCGTGCGGTTAAGACGTTTTGCCCCGCGAACTGTTTTCCTCGAGAGATTATCGCTTTTATGGAAAAATACTTCTCGTTTCTGTTGCCTCATCTTGGTATTGAATCGCCGAAGCGATGAATAGTGTTGATTGAGGGTTGGAGAAGCTGATTAATTCAGTAGCAGTTGCAGCACGTGTGACATTCATAGCTATTTTGTATTTTACCCCGTTCTAACGGTAAGAAGTTCACTTCATCCTTTTTGGTGATCGTATTGTTAGGTGTTTCTGTTTCTTTAGGGGTTTGTTTAGTCCTGGCCGTTTTAATATCGGGATAGCGTAGTTTAATATCGTCGTCGTCTTAGGGTATTGTACTATTGGACCAAATCTTGGTTTTGAGTCATCTTCTTGGACAACGCTGTCATCTGGTCGACAAATTTGATCTAGCGCTGTTCGATTGAACGTATTCCGCCATTCTATCGCATCTGGCCGACTGCTGGAGTCTCATTTCGCCTCACCGCACAGCTCCGACGGAACACTCAGCTATGTCGCAACCTTTTGCCAAATTTTGCTTTATAATTCGCGTATTTTTATTTATTGAAAATTTGTTTAGCGTTTACTCATCACTAAATTCGTAAATTAGCGAAGTATTAATAAATTTCGAGTGAATATTTAGTTATTGGGAGAGGTTGTCCCATGCCTCCTTTATCAATCATTTTATTTAAGTAGGTTTGTTGAAACCACTGTAAACGATAGCGTTGGCCAAGGTAATCGGTACACGTAAATGTATACCGATTTGAAGAATTACGCCTGAGAATATTGCTTTTCAATAATTATTAGACCCGGTAACTCGCATGGTTCATTTGTTTTTTTTCCTGTGGTTGTTTTCTCTAATTGCGCAAACCATTTATCGTGGATTCCTGTTTATCCAGGGCTTAACAGGGTAAGTGTAAAACAGGTGGTGCCTTAATATACAGCTCTTTAGATTTATTTAACCCACTCCCTCGCCGAGTAGCTGGCTGGCACCCTCAGTGATAGCAAACTTCCTTCCTGTGGCGAAATCGGTAAGCTTTGTGTTGCAGTTTTACAAATGAAGATTTATCACTTCCGGAATTGAGTTCAGTCTTTAGTAATTAGATACAGTGGCGCCAATACACGACGTAACCAGAAAATATATACAACTTCTATAATAGAATGGATAAAAGATAAGTAGATGTGTGTTACAACGTATCTAACATGTTTCAGTAAAATATTGTTAGTATTAATATAGCTTAATAAGTCTGGCACATAAAATATATGTAGGAGCTTTCTCGACTGGTTATCACATTTTCTCGATCTAAATATCGGCAGACTTAATCGCCCACTATTTATTAGTCGTATTAAAGCCTAAGATTTTTGTAGCAAGGACTCAAATCGGTTTATTACTGCATCTGAGGCTCATAACCACTTGCAAGAGGTGAGGGATGTGAATATCAGTGAGTGTACAATTAGAAGGTTAGTAGAAAGACAAATTATAGCCAGAAAACCAGGCCGTGGTCCACTACAGCCACCATCGAGTATCACGTTTTCACTTTGCTTGATAATATGCTGTTTAGACGGTGGAGCAATGGAGGCATATTCTTTTCACAGATGAGCCGAGAATGTGTTTAAGGGATTCAGATCGAAAATGCGGATGTATGGACGATCGGGCGAGAGATTTGTACCTTGTACCACTGTACTAACGGTGAGAATTGGTGAAGGATCGGTTATGGTTTGGGCCAGTATATGTTACAATGCGTTTACAGAACTGGTAAAAATTGACGCGGGAAGTTTGACAGCGCTCAGATACCTGGATATTTTAGAAGAGCATGTAGTACTATTTGCTACTTACATTGGCGATGTCGGTATTCAAAGGATACGATGGTCAGCACAAAGCCGGACCTCGTCTTGAGCATGTGTGGGATATTCTTTAAAAGAGGGTTAGAGGTCGGGTGCCTGCATCGGTAACTTAGGTGCCTTAGTCAAGTACTTTCTTCCTATAATTTGTTTAGTTTTAATTTTATTTTCATAACGATTTGGCAAAAATCTGAAAGCTCTTTCACTAATGCTAATGACTACGACCGTGGAAAGATTCGAATATAACTAGAGGAAGTCATGATCATTTCGCGACCTTCGACATATAGCTGAGTGATAAGCACCTCGAATTGAAACTGTCTTCCCAAGCAGTGAATCTTGTCAGGCATTATTTTTCTGCTTTATTTTTAAATAAGGTAAAATGCCCGAAATCCGTCCCCTGCAATAAATGCAATTTAGCAAGAGCGTTGGACTTTGTTCAGAACTATTCAGATGACTTTTGATATTAACGCAGTTGCTTAATTCTCTTTGTTTGCCCTTTAAAATTGCAAATATAGTTTTTGTGAAAACTTACTACAGTGTGAAATCAACATTAAGTAGTTATATTAACGATTAAAGGTAAGTGTTGCATTATTTAGTGGTTGTTAATAATAGATTACTATTTAAATATTATATTCCAGTTATCAGAGCCGTGTAGTTGTAGTCCTCTGGTCAGGAACAGTCATCATTTTTGTTCTTATCAGAGACCTAAATACGTCCCTTTTAAGGTACTCAAAGGAGTGCGTGAAGGCAAAATTTGGAAGGAAATCAATTTTCTTTAGTGAGCTCGAGATTAGTCTTGTTGAATACTGCTTGGAAATGGAAGAGCACTACTATGAATTGACTATTTCTTACCTGAGAATATTGGGTTACCAGTTGACTATTAAAAACCAAGTCCCTAATATTTTTTCCAGTGATGCGAAGGCTGCTGGCAAAAAGTGGGTTAGACTATTTTTCAAACACCATCCAAAACTTTCCCTTAGACGACCACAGAACCTATCAATGGTTACAGCCAACGGATTCACACAAAAAATGTTGGGAAGTATTTTTCTCTTTCGAAGACCGAACTTGAAAAAATAAACTTTGACCCCGCTAAAATATTTAATGTTGAAGTTACCTGCAAAGGAAAAAGGCAAGTTCACAAAGTTTCATCTGCTGAGTAATCACAGCGAACATACATGTTATATTAGCTGCAGGGTAGTATATTCCCCCTCTACCAATATTTCCACAAAATAGATGTCAGGAAGAACTGTTTGATGGTGCTCCTCCAGGATCGATAGGAGGATGCTTGGATTCAGGTTGGATCACTGATCCATTGTTTCTCAAGTGGTTTGAACATTTTATTATTATATAACATATTATTATTATTGTTAAACCTTCCAATAAGCCAGTACTGCTTATCCTTGACAGTCACTATTCCCACACTAGAAATCTGGAGCTTATTGGCCGGTCAAGAGAGGCACGACTATCTATAGTTTGCATTGTTCCTCACTCAACAGAAAAGCTCCAGCCTTTGGACGTAGCATTGATTTTTCCTCTGAAAACTCGATACGCAAAGGCTATAGAGCAATAGTTGGCATCTCACCCAAACAGAATTGTGAAAAAATTACAGATATCAAGTTTGTTCTGCGAAACATACCTTCATTGTGCTTCTCTTAAAACTACTGTCAATGGCTTCAGGAAGACTGGAATTTATCCGTTTAATCCAGATATATTTCATGAGCATGACATTATAGCTAGAGAGCATGAAGAGCCGGAAGTGCCTGAGAATAAGGGAAATGATGACCACCAGAATGCTTCATCTGAAGTAGTCAGTCCAAAGAGACATCCAGAGAGAGAGTTCCAGTAATCCTGCCTTCCACATTATCTAGATCCAGTACCTCATTCTCGGTTACGGGAACTCTCCATAAGACATTTCTAAGGCTTCTATGGAAAAGAAACAAATGGAGGTTGAGCGCCAGAAGAAAAAATTCCAATCACAAACCAAAAGATGTGTCATTATTGAAGATAAAAATCAGCTTAGATCGTCAAATCAGACAGAAAATAAAGAAACACGACTCAAGCTCTGAGGAAGAAGTGGAAGTTCCATTGGTGTCCACCGATGACGGGGATAGCTCAAGGGATGAAATTATTTCTGGAAATCGTTTTTCCCAAGACAAGCGAGGAGAAAAATAGGTGAAGTGTTTGAAATGCTTCAAATGGTGCCACGGGATGTGTTCATCTTCAAAAGAAACCAAAAACTTTGTTTGTGATCTTTGTTTGGATGGGTAAATATATTTGAACCATGTATAAAGGTATATAAACATATTTCATTTCAATAAATTTATTATAAGAAATACGAACACTGTTTTAATCAAATTCCCCAAACAATACAAATGAGTAGAAAATAACTGAAACGAGGAGACGAATTTTTTCTGATTATTTACTTTTTTCTTCAAGGGAGCTATATTCAGTAAAGTCACAGTGGCAACAGTGTTAGGTATAGAATTGAGTTGCTTAAAGCAGTCGTTTAATTATTTTTAACTTTATTCAAATTTTCAGAATTGAATATTGTTTAGGGGGCGGTATTTGGGTACTTTACCTTAACAAATATGCTAGTAACCTGAAGCTGTTAGAAATCCATTAATTTCATCCACTAAATAATGAACAAATAGGATATATTCTTAGGATATATACATCAACATATAAATCCTGGAATTCGCGTGGTTTCTATGGCACTGTTATAATCAATTAAAGTATTCAAGTTGGCACCGTTTACTCTAGTCTTACAAACTGACGTATTGATTATTTGAGTAGTTTTGAATTCACTAAGGTTTAAAAAAATTGTTAATAAAATGTCCGTGGTACTAATTACTCAACATAATGAAAGCATTTACAATGTTACAAAAAAACCGGAAGGATACCAAATGGCGAAGGAGATTATGTACCATTCGCAACATGAGCAAAGGTTAAAAAATGAGAACAGTAACCCGAGGATACATCGTGAAAAGGGCACATTAGGACCTGCGCGGTTGGAGTTACCTAAACCGAACGAATATTTGAAGAAACACACTGGAAAACCACCGATGCTACCTGCTGAACAAATCGATCCAGATTATGGGCATCATAAATGTATGAAAGAAACTAAGCGACCACCTATACCATTACGTAAGGAGGTATTAAAAGAACAAGATGAAAAGTTAATACATCCCCGAAAAGATTTTATCACGAAAAACGTTAGAGCCGCAGTAGCAATGAAACCTAAGGAACCCGATCGAAAAATTGTAGTAGATCGCATAGGAACTAAGAAGGAACTAAAAGCTGGTTTACAACCTGAACATATCTATAGTAAAGAGTTTGCAAAAATACCTCAATACCTTGATAAATTTATCAAGGTTAAAGAAAGGCAAGAACAAGCAAAAAAGGATTTGGCTTTTAAGTTTCAACCAAAATGTCGATATATCACAAGGGAACAACGAGATCAATTATTATCGGTAAGGTTTTTCGAAATTACTATTATGTAATTAATTCCGAAAATTTCAGGGGCTAAAACAAAACTGGGAAGAGTTGCAAACCCAGTATCAGGGATTACCGATATTGACTGATACTATACCTAAAATCAATAGGAAATCAAAATTGGAAGCAGATTTGAAACAATTAGAAAAGGATATCGTTTTAGTTGAACGACATCCATACATATACGTATATGATGACGATGAATTATAGGTACTCTTTTTTATTAATAAATTTTTCAAACCTAGAGTATTTTAAAAACTATCCTGATATTCTCTAGTGCCATAAAAGGGTTCTTTTTAATTGTCAATGACGTATTTTTCTCAATACACGCATTTAAGTCGTACGAGATAGAAAAATACGGTACCTGCAGAGAATTGATTAAGGTTTCATGTAGCTAGTGCTGCCATCAGCAATAACTACATATGTGTGTAAAGCGTTATAACTAAAAGCCAGATAATATGCAGTTATTTGCATAATATATGCATTTTGTATATTATTTGCATATTTTGTAGTAATTCAGCATATTTGAAGTATGCGAGTTTTATTTATTTATTGGATGTAATTTATTATAGGATAGGCATTACTAAAAATATGTCGTGATTGTAACAAACAAAGAGTTAAACAGCCCTCTTTAAATTAAAAATAGCATTCTATGAAGCCTCTTCTCGATACTTTTCCGATAAGCGCTTCTAAAAATTTATTAATGCTGTTCCCATACATCTAGACCGGGATAGAATTCAAGGAAAAGCTAATTCCCTGAAACTTCGAAATAAATACAAAAATACATTTTAGCAGAAAATTAGGAGCACAGGTGTTTCTTTGTTATTCGGAGAAATTTATTCCCATGTTCGAAAGCAATCTTAGCTATTTTCAACGTCATTTTGCGTTGGTTTTTGGAAGTGTAAACTTGTGGGTTGTTATTAATTATAATAGCAAAAATGCCGAAAATAGCGACTGTGCCTGGATGGATTGCACCTTATTCAGAATTGCGCATGGATGGAAAAAGTATTTTGCGTAGCATGCAGCAAGATTGTAAGTAAAATTTAAGTTTATTTCCTCTTATTAATCTATAGTTTTTAAACGATGTTTAACAAAATCACCAATACAACGCTTCGACAAATAATTTTGTTTTAAAATTTTATTTTAAAATGAGTAAAATGAGATCTATATTTCATGCGTATTTTTCACATATCATCAGCACAATACGGAATATCTGATATTCCGTATTCTGCTGATGCAAATAAAAATCATTTTAAAATAAAATTATTTGTCGAAGCGTTGTGTTGGTTATTTTATTAAATGTCGTTTATTCCGATTGCTTGGCAAACTCTTTACACATTAGTTTTTTATTACTCCTTTATCTTTTACTAACATTTATTTTATAAGAAAACAACTGATGATGTGATATTTTTTATGGAGGTTACAAGTGAGAGAAAGTTTCAAGTCGACCAGCATATTAAAACTCCATCTCATTCTGCAAAACTATCAAAGGTGAAATTGGCGAAGAAGGGTCAGCAAACATTACCGCAATGTTTGCCATCAACCTCCAAAAAATCGGAACAAGAACAATTTAATGAAGATTTGTGCCTAATGTTTGTGTCGGCAGATATTCCACTACATAAAATAAACAATTTAAATGTCAAGTTATTTTTGCAAAAGTACACCAGCAAATGTAACATTCCCGACGAGAGCACCTTAAGAAAAATTATATTCACCGTATCTATGCAGAAACATTGAGTAGCATTAAGAAGACTGTGTCAAACAATTACCTTTACATATGCGCAGATGAAACTAGTGATAGTGTGGGCCGATACATAGTTCATTTAATGATAGGTATCCTTAAAGTATCGGTTCCAGCAAAATCTTATTTAATTTCATCCAAACAGTTGAAAAGGCAAATAATTTGACAATAACAAGGTTTATACAGGAAGAACTGGCAACCTTTTTCTTACCGGAATCGATGCCGCACCATACATGGTGAAGGCAGCTTGCAACTTGAAAATCTTTTACCCAAATTTAATTCACACAGCTTGCTTGGCGCACAGACTAAATCGTGTTGCAGAAGAAGTAAGAAACCATTTTCCCTAGGTAAATACTTTAATTAGTAGTGTTAAGAAAGTGTTTTTAAAGGCTCCATTAAGAGTTCAGTTTTACAAACAACATCTACCCGGTATTCCGCTTCCTCCTCAACCAGTAATCACACGATGGGGAACGTGGTTGGAAGCTGCTATTTTTCATGCAAATCATTATGAAAAATAAAGACAATTATTATGGATCTTGATAGCGATACACAATCTGTGCTAGTCGCCCAAAAGGTGTATTCGAGTAAGGAAATACCTCAACAGTTGGCGTTTATTAAAGTCAACTACAGTTTTATTTCCACTTCTATATTGCAATTGGAAAAACAATTTATGTCGCTAATTGAGAGCGTTGAAATAATAAACAAATTTGAAAAGTTATGTTTTGATGTTAAAAGAAGGCTGGGAAAATCCGTGTATGAAAAATTTTTAAGTGTACTAAAAAAATGAGGGTTTTAAAAAGCTAAATGATACTGCTAAAATCTTGTGTGGTGAGTCAGAAGAAAATGTTGAGTTGACAATAGAGGATATTTCTAATTTGAAATATGCTCCTATAACAAGCGTGGACGTAGAACGAACCTTTTCAATATATAAATACATGTTATCAGACAAGCGCCACAATTTTTCTATTGAAAACTTTGACAAATATGTAATTGTAAATTGTTTTTATAGTTAATTATGTTGTAAAATGTTGTCAATAAACATGTAGTAAACATAATAGAATATTTTTTCTGTAGTATTATATTTTCTAGCATTACTCCTATTTTTTTATCTGCATATTTTTCATAAGAAAGTGCATATTTAGGCGCATATTTCCACTTTTTTGCATATAATCCGGCTTCTAGTTATAACAAAATTCCGACAATCTGTGAAATGGATTGCGAAGCAAATGCTAGGGAGTGAAGACATGCTCCATTATTTCCTGTAGCCCGTTGTTATTAACAATACCGAATTTATTTAAACTCAGAATTTCGTTTGCTGTGTACAGCTATCGCAATATAAGTTGGCGAAGGGTGGGAGTGTGTTCGCGCAGTTAGAGGAGAGATAGATTGCCTATCCTTCGTCCTGCAACGTAATGGTAATTCCTATGCACTATCTGAATTAGACAGGTGGGAGGTAACTTATATTGCGAGAGCTGTATAAAGTGTACTGTTACATGCTGTTATTAAACGCAATATTCAGGAACAGAAAAACCTAACCCAGAAATGTATTACAAAGAAGAGCACAGATAAATAATTTAAAACATTGAGATCACACTAGCAAAAGGGCAGTTTATGAAAATTTAAGCAGAATTAACTTAACTTTGATCCGAGAGAGGAAACAAACAATCTAGGGATGACAATAACGGTCTGCTACATGAGACAACACGTCAAGATACAACAATATGGGAAGTTATAAATAATGAATCCGGAAGGACCAAAACTTACCACGAACTAAATATTTAGTTCTTGACACATTAAATTCTCTTTTTTTGTAAATTATGCAAGCGAAATAGTCAATAAATTGACAAAAGTCTATATTCAAGCAAACATCCTTAATTTTGACTCGTCTATATTTTTAAAAACGTTATGGACAGGTGATGTCCTGGCTATTGTGAGTCGTTTGACAACTAAAAAGACATTAGATATCTTCCTGGAGGATATATTTCCTATCTTCAAACCTGTTCGTGTACTTCCTTTTTATAAGTCTGTAGATGAGTTGCTTCTTCAGAATTAGCGTCAGATACATGCGTTATCTAGTTTTTGTAAGGTGTTAGAATGCCCGATCCTGGAACAATTCTCAAAGTTTATGGAGAGACATAGCTTAATTTTGGAAGGTCGGTTTGGTTATACGCGAGGAGAAGCACATCCGACGCGATAGACTAGCACATACAGGAAGATTTGGAGAATTAAAGTATATGTGAAGGAATTTTTACGGATCTGTCTCGTTCTTTTGATTGTGTTAACCATGAACTGTTACTAACTAAAATGAAATTTTACGGCATAAGAGGTATTTCTAATTTCTTGATAGAATTCTGTCGTCATGGCAGAACACAAGTAGTACAAGCTAACGGGAGAGTGAGTAATACATTAGATGTTAAAAGAGGCGTACCACAAGGTTCAATTCTGGACCCTTTTCTTTTATAGCATATATAAATGACATTTCTGAACATATGAAATTGCTTAATAACTCATTTTTAACCATAACTTTAATCTCCATCTAAATAAATAGGATAACAACAAAAATGAGTCGAAAGTTATCGCTCATACGCCGATTTGGATTCAAAGCACTCAACATTTTTGAATGACCAAAAACTCAAGTATGCGCATTTACTCTTGGCAAAGCGAATACAGAAAGTAATAGTTGTATCAAATTTTTGGGTACCTTTTTGATTTCGCATTATCGTGGGTGCCACACATCTGTAAGAGACTTTCAAATGTCGTTCATGCTGTTCGACGAAAAGCAGTATTAGCACGGTATTAGCGACCTGGGTGCCACTCTCACTGCCTATCATGCTTTATGTCAATCCATTTTATCATATAGAATACTGGGTTGGGGAAATACGTTTTCTCAACTGCAGAGGGTGTTTTTAATACAGCAGGCTGCGGTGAGGAGTATAGTTAAAGTTAAACGTAATGAACCTTGCCAGCCCATATTTCAACAATTAAATATGATGACACTCTATTGTGAGGTGGTTTATTGGAATCTGGTTCATATTAAGTCAAACTTGCAACACTTTAATACACACGCAAACAATCACCCCTACAACACCAGAGAAAAAAAGCTCTGGAATCTGCATAAACGAATAAAGAAGTCCGAAATTATAGTATAGATCTATACGATTATCTGCTATTCACAATATCGGTTCTCCCAACTAAACATTTCAGAGGGATAATGAAGAATGTATTGCAGAATATGTGCCTTTTTAGACAGCAATGCCGCAGATTGACTTATCCCAGTACATAAAGTGTTAACATTTAGTATTTTTCTTGTGAGTTTGTTTATGTATTGGATTAGTGTGTCTTCGATCGTAAATATATAGACTGTATTTACCTGAAGAGTCCAACGATTTAATAAAAATTATTATTATTATTATATTATGCGGTCCCTTGAAATGTTAATAACAAAAAATAAATAAACGAGACAGATCCAAAACAACTTGGATAGTTGGAATACAGAAGGGTATATCAAAGAAAACCTGCACAGGTGTAAAAATTTATAATAAGATACTTCCCTTATTAGAAGACAACGCTGGCAAATTTAATCGGCAATTGCATACATTTTTAACTGTTAAACTGTTACTGTTTCTATAGTCTTCAAGAGCTACTGGATTTACATCAAGCCAACGCGCCGCTGCATTTACATGCATTCAGTTTGTATTTTTCTTTTTCTTTTCTTTTCTTGTGACGGCTTTTATACTTGTTTAAGTCGTGAAAATAAAGTTGATGATAATGGTGAACATCGGTGAATCGGACGATAGAGGCGGATGGAGATTGGGAACCGGAAGATGTGAGATGCTATGAACAGAAATGTAGTCAATACTCTTGTTGACTCAAAAGGTAACACAAAAGTTAAACACATATCAACCTATGATCGACTGATCAACTATGACGAAATAAATAATAGGATATTGTTCTTTCATGTTAGTTGAAAGTGTTATGGGAGAAAAATCGACCTTATTACTTTTATGTAACAGAATACCTCCAACACCGCAATGGGCAGAGGGAGTAAAGAGCAGAGAGAGAAGAACAAATTTGAGGTCATGATATAAATAAACGCTAGTCATTAGGATCATGCTCCTACCTTTCAAAACCCATTGGGGTCCAAATATCAGGTAAAAGAAAACTAAGCTAAGCTCGTTTTGGTTAAATAATTGAAATCGCCGTCTTCACTTTCAATTTGCTATAAGTTTTGACCTCTACCATAATCTTCAATTCTTTTGAAGTTGATGTGCGGATACAGTCTTTACTTATATTTAGAGGTGATCTTGTTGCCGATTATTGTAAGTTGAGATAGACCCACTGAGAATAATTTCTTAGGATAGATTTCAGTAATACATATTCGCAACACAAAAGTAGCAATCCATATTTGAAGGTTTATTTCAAATCATTGGCGCAAGGGATTGCGAAAGCTCTTGCTTTAAGTTACGTAAAGATTCAACACGAAAGCTGCATATCACATGAAGGGTTTTGTTTTTTATCTCTAGTGGAAATAGACATACAGAATAAGCACTTACAAATTTCAATATCTTGAGAAGGCTTTCTTGAAAGATGGATGAACCTATTCACCACAAAAATAAAAAAGATATTCGGAATTACTCATATACTTCGTTAAGTGATTTACTTAACGATATCATTTCGTTAAAATGGGAGAAACTCGCTGTATGCCAAAGATAATTGCGCAAAATATAGAAATGCCCTCAAAAAAAAAAATTATTTTATCTTAAAACTTGAACTGATGGCGGGAAAGTGGTTTACTCAGAGCTACCCAATTATATAAAATCGACGGTTACATCTGATGCAACAAATGGTAAGGTCAATTTTGTTGTGCGGTATAATACTGATTTCAATTTGTCATTGTCAAGGTTTGGTCAAAGTATCAGTCTACAAAATTTTGGGGAAGAAGTTTTTCAACACGTTCAGTTTTTGTTCTAATTTTAGGGTTTTTCTTCCCAGCAGTTGGTAGTGTAATTGTACGCGATTGTGCACATGCGTATTGCTAGGACGCTGTGTTTTTGGCACTTGGCTCCATTTTTGTGTTTAAGTGCGGTGTTTGCAAGGTTTTTATTGATTTTTAGTGCTGTTAACTTTGTTTTCTCTCTCTTTGTTAGAATTTAAGATTAAAAGTGAAATAATCGTTCATTCTTTGTACGATTGAACAATAATCATAACGGGAGGTATTTGTTGATTATGGCTATGACCTCGTCACAAGTAAAACAACAGCAAAGTAATATGGCCGGTACTGGAACTGGATGGCCAAGAAGAAATAGTCAGAATTCATCGACAGCAGCATCAACAGCACCAGCATTAGAGCAGAAGAATAATTACCCATCTGCAGCATTGAATAGAATAATCAATTTGTAAGTATTTCTCTAAAAACTATCTAAAACCTGTGCACAGTGATAATTAATTGCTAAATACCGGACTAATTGTACTAAAGATAGAAATTATGTTCACAAACATAAATCCACACCAACTTTGTATTTGTTCCTACACCATAAACAGTTTGCGTGTTTACAAATTAATTGATTTAAATAATTACAATATAGACTTCAAATTTGAAGTTCCTTTAAAATTATTAATATCAAACTACAAATGCTTAATTGTACATGTTTGAAGAATCTTGAGGACTGAAAAAGTTAATACTGTTGTCTAGATACTTTCATAAGTGAAATTAATAGTCATAATTTTTCGGTTTGTTAGGTATCCATTAACAAATTACACTTTTGGTACCAAGGAACCTTTGTTTGAGAAAGATCCTAGTGTACCAGCACGTTTCCAAAGGATGCGAGATGAATTTGACCGTATTGGTATGAGACGAAGTGTAGAAGGGGTACTTTTGGTGCATGAACATGGTCTACCCCATGTGCTATTGTTACAGTTAGGAACAACATTCTTCAAATTACCAGGAGGTGAACTGAACCCAGGTGAAGATGAAGTTGAGGGGTTGAAACGTTTATTAACAGAGGTAATGAATCAATTGTATATATTTATATAACATAGATTTATACACAGAGATACATATATCCATTGTTCTAATAAGTACGAATGAAGATATTTTTAATTAAAAAATATGTAATTTGCTTACGATTTAAAGAAGTAGTATCAAGATTGTATATAGTGTTACAATAATAAGCACCCCGTGCATTTATACTTAATGCTAATTGTATAATTTATTTTATATAGCAGTGTGATATAACTAGAGCACCTTTATATTTTACATCAAGTCATTTAAGAATCATTGTGTAATGAATTTGAAAAGAGAAAGAAGTAAATTATGTAAGCGATTGTTATTTCCTAGCAAATCTATTGATATAAAACATGTATTTTAGAACTTGAACATAAATCTTATTCCATAACATCGATAAATAGAATGGACTGGAATAGTACATCACTTTTCTTGTAATGTTACTTATTACTGTATACCTTCAAAGCATGTATGTACAGCCGCGAACGAAAATAATATGTAATAACATGTAAATTTGTTTTTTGTTGAGTTGTATTTATTGCTAACACTCAGAAGAGGATTCCTCTGTGATATGCTGTTAGCCATAGTGAGTTGTTGCAGACTTTGGGAAGGCAAGATGGCGTGAAGCAAGATTGGCTCGTTGAGGACATTATCGGTAACTGGTGGCGACCGAACTTTGAGCCACCACAATATCCATACATACCACCTCATATAACGAAACCGAAGGAACACAAGCGCTTATTCCTTGTTCAGCTACAAGAAAAGGGTACTGTAGTATATTGATCTAGATTATATAACTACTGAAAGAAGATTGTAATTTATATGTATTTGTAATTTGAAATAGAGAGATTGTTGTACTTTGGGAACTGGACTATAGCAAGCATTTTGTATTTATTTCAAGTAGTTATCATTGCTGATTTATTATCACAGGAAACAGGCATTTTTCTTAAAATATAAATATAAAACACTATACAGAACGTAATTTTTTCTCTAATGTTAACGATTGCAAATTGAAGAAATGGATACATTTAATAAACTAATGCAATATAGAAATCGGCTCTTTCAAAAGTATTCTTTCCCAAGGTTAAGAGTGTTTCACAGGTTTTGTTAACAATTGAAACTGGATATTGATAACGAATATGTTATATGTCGTTCTAACAAATAAGAATCTTAAAGGTGTAGAGTTGGAAGTTGAGAAAAATAGAAAACAAATATTTCTTCATGCGAAAGTAAATAGCACACTAATTTCTAATGACAGTCGACGGTCCCATAATTCGAAGTTCTCCCTAAGTTGAATTCTTTAGTTGGTTTGAACAGCAACATACAATTTTCCGTTCGAAGTGCCATTTCATAAATCGAACTCTCCTTTCGTTTAAAATACATGTAAGTTACTCTCTGTAAGTTGAATATTAATCGTGCGCCGTTATGTTAGGAAACAATCGCGGTTTTAACACTGACAAATACTTCCAAATAAGAACATTTCTTCTGTAAATAATACCTAATTTTCTTAGAATACACTCAATTCGTAAATAAAATAACGTTTTATTCAGTCAGTGTAATACGTCGTCTTGTGAATATTCATAGTGATGTTCTTGGCTTAATTTTATGTATCAGTATATCATATATAATTTTAGTTTAAATCTGCTTAATAAATCAATTTCTCACATTCGGTATATTATAGACTCATATTTTGACATTGTTTTGTTTTATTTTTTGGTCTAAATCATTTTGTGCTGTTGTAATACACATTCATTATCTATTTTAATGACTTGCTCTAACTTGAACACTCCATAAGTTGATCAATTGTGAGCAGTTCGTAAGAATTAGAGTTAGATGCTTCAATTATATATGGATCCCCTCTCCTAAGCTCATCATTGATCTTTGTCACCTTTTTTAAGTGACTTCCAATTCGTCATGTTTTTTTGTTTTAAACTATCGTTTTTTTATAGAACATTGCCATAGATACATTTTTTCGTCCTATGCGAATTGTTATTGTATTAACGAAATGTGCAATATATACGTATATGTCCCGAGTTTTAATGGCTTATTAAATAAATTACTAAAATTTTCGTTTCTTATGTTTCAACTTTTATTGTTTTCAGAAATCTAGATCTAAAAATTATTTCTTTTTTCGTTAAATACATGATTTTACAGTACATAATTATAATTAACGAAATCAGCAATGGTGACTACATAAAACAAAATGTGTTCTGTAGTAAAATACTATTTGACATCAAAGTAGAAAATTTAACCCTTCGTTAAAGGAATTCATTATTGACGTATAAGCCTTATGTAAATATTATTTGGAATCACTTAACATGGTATTTTCTTATGAGCACTACATTAAAGCAAACATTTGTAGTACAGTAATGTTTTTAAGATGTGCTTACTCTCTAATTATTTACATACTATGTTTACATTTGTGTCACATCCACTTATATTATAGCTGTAGCTATATTTACATATGTAGGAATTAGATAAAAAAACACAAAAATGCACACACTGAAACTCTAAAATGGTTATTGTTTGTCACTTGATGGATTCATAACTTATAACTATTAATATAATCGAAACTTCATGGTTTTCTGTAATAAGAAAAATGCCTTTTATTTCCATCGTGTTTATAATACGTTTTATTTTACTTACCGATTGACATCAATTGAGTTTCGCTCAATTTACTCTGTAGTGACATTCAAGATACAATTGCAGCCATATGTTATAGGTAAGCTAATTTTTACATCTATCGCGTTATAGTAAACGCAGCTAGCAGCCTTCTTACGTATATGATGACGTATTTTCCATGCCACCGAGTACAAAAAAATGTTCGTTACAAATGATTTCTTATCAAAATATGAAATACTCTTGTCATTTCGATGTAACGTGTATTGAAAGATAATTCATATTATTTACAGAAATAATGTATTTTGTGTGATTTATAAAATAAATACCTTCAGCTTCTTATGTTGTGAAAATAGTACGTTTAGTTTCGTCATTGAACTTTGAAGTGGAAAAAGAATTCATTATTGAAGCGTCAAAATGATTCAGAGACGAAAATAAACGTAGTAAAATTATAGCATGAATTGCTCGTGACGTGCAACGTCTACTAGCTGCGTTTTACATTACGCAATTCGTTCAATAAAACAATCTTCTCGAGCTGTTGGTTTTGGTTTCCGTCCACTTTTGAGAGGACTTGAATATGATCTAGTTGTCTGACATCTTTTAATGCTGTTTTACGTTCCAATCGGAAAGAACCAATTTTTTCGCTATTTGCACTTGCAGCACTTCTTATTCGTGTAGTAAAATGGTTCCCTAAACTGCCGTTTCTTCGGCATTGTTTAGTTGATACACCTCCCACAAAGAAAATGTATTTGACAATTAATACACTTGTAACTAGTCAACAAAAATATCAGATGGGGGGAAGGGGGTTATTAATCTACCTACCTTCGTTTCCTTGGAAATGCCACTTTAAATGCCGTTCTTTTCACCTCCTTGTAAACTTTCTAAATTTATCTGGCTTGTAACGCTAAAATCCATCTTTTGGCCTATCAGAAAGAAAACGAAGTATCTTAGTTACAAGGAGGTGAAAAGACCAATTCTAAATTTGCTCATCAACAAATACGGTAAAACTTCCCAGTACCCTTTTCTAAGAACAATTATCCGTTTTGTGATACTCGTGTTTCTTAGGGGTGTTGATAACATACGGCTACAATTGTATGTAAAGATGTCCTTTTGCGTAGGTACTTTGTGTTCTACCTATAATTGGAGTTACTCTATCTAAAGCGTATAAGTTCTATAATAAGAATTGTTTTTCTGTCTATCTAAAAAGCAGATATAGCTTTTCCTGTTACTTAATTTTAATTATTTCCGCTGGGTCCGATCGAATTAGGCTGATTTAGGATAGCAATTAGCAACTCAAATTTATTGCTGTTGCATATATTGTTGGAAAAAGTAAAACTATTGTACATAAATGTGTAATAAAATAAATGTGCATATGAATTTTTCAGCGTACTTCCAGAATTCGCCTAATTTCTATAATTAGGTATTAGTATTAGGTAATATTGGTAAAACAACTTCTACCCGTACAAACGTAGCACAGTTGTTATATTACATACGGAATATAGCTTTGCGCAATGGCTTACAGCCAAATTTTCAGCATGTAATACAATAGACGGCGTTACATTCGTACCAGTAGCGGTTTCTATCGTGTAGTATAGTATCAGTAAGATTAAAAATTTGGTTAAAGGGGGATAAGCATTTTCAGTAGCAATTGCAAGCTGTAAATTTCTTGAAAATAAATACAATAGAAATAGCAAATAAAATGGTAAAAGAATAAATTTGTTAAATACACGGTGTACAAATAACTTAGGCGACTAATGTCGTTTTTGCTTTAACATTAAACATACCAACGGTTTATCATAAGTACCGTAACCGGTCAAATGACCGACTTTTAAATAAAAACTATTTTTTCTGGTTATATGTAGAAAATATTGGTTTTTGGTAATAAGATATTAAAAAAGTAATAATTCAACAAAAATAAGTTTATCCATTTCTATAAGAAACGAAAGCATAATTGGTTAATACAATTCGTCTAACAAATCGACAACAGAAATAAATAAATAAATAATGAAAAATTAATTGTATATATATTTAATAGAAAAAGTCATGAAATCAAGTGAGAAAAAGCTATAACATGCGATTTTTTTAATCAAAAGTTTACAACCGATGATTTCATCGGGCATAGTTCGTTCAGTGCTAAGCACGAACTTAATTTTTGTTCGAAGGTTATGGGTTATATACACATATCACGATAGGTAGAACGCTCATTCAGTAATGTTCATTCGTGTGTTGATCCGTCAGAATTATTTTACGCACAGTATTGAAGTTATTAAACTTAGACTTTGAAATAACATTTCTTAATTAATAACCTTCATGAAATTCATCATTTATTTATCCGCTTGCCTGTTTCAAATTGACATGTGACAACCACACCGCTTTAAAATGTGACAAGTTTCACTTTTAGAACCATCAAGGCAACCAACCGCATATGCGTTCACACAGAACCACTAACCACTAACTGTTATCTGCGCTAGTTCTAAAGTTATAAAAAACCCTGGTACGAAAGAATCTACTAAATGTTTTCTTCCCATCTTTCAGTGAAACTAGTCAAAAACGTTATATTTTATGATGGTGAAAGTGAGATTATGCAATAGCCCATGTTTTAGCGCATTAAAAATTACTAGAGTTCCTCAGTTAACGCCAATAGTACTACAACTATCGCAAACGACTATACTAGAATAAAATAACGTCGCCCTATACGAATACAGATTGAGTGAGATAGCTTCATACTATACATTGAAAATGAGAACGTGTATGCCGACGTTATGTTAATCTAGTACAGCCGTTTCGAATAGTTTTAGTACTGCTGGTGCAAACTGAGCAACGCAAATAATGACTTACAATTGTTTTAATCGATGGATCACACGTATTGTACGATCTGTACATCTTTGTCCTACATCAATAAACAAATTTATTCACGTATTGGTTTTCTTAGGTGTGCAGGAGACATCGAACTGCCTTGTTTTCGTCCAACCATAAACATTTCCTGTTATATATTCCTTGAAGAAACAATGTTCGGGAAACATTTCTTTTCTATTACGTAAACTTGTACCCTAGGATAGAGACAAATTGGAAATCGTGTTTCCTTTATAAAGAACATGTTCTTTGGAAACCAGTTCAACTATTGATACAAAAATAATTACATGTAATATGTAAGTTTATTTCCACATGAGAATCATGGGAAATTAGTAGAAGTAAGAAATTTTTAATTGCCCGATTGAGCAAGCATTATTAAACATGTATATTCCTGCGTTAAATTCTAGGTTGAAATATTTATTCTTCATCTATTAAAATATGCTTGAAAATGAATTTAATCTTTGTGATGTAATATAACTGACGATCAATTGCATTGGTTTTACCCAGACAACGAAAATTTATCTTTGCGAAAATTGTTTGAAAAATACCTTTACAAATTTTTATAGTGTACTATGATGATTGTCAAAAATTTCAAATAATTATTAACGAAATTATATGTGTATATGAGCGCGTGTAGTTTGATACCTTCTTTGCCGCCGTCTTAGTAGTTTCATTTTTATCCGTTCAATATTGTCTCTCACTTACCGCTATAATTTTGATAAGATGTAATTAATTTTTGCTAACTTTTTTACTTTTAAATTGTAAATGTATTCCTTTACAAGCAAAAATAACTAAATATGCTTAAACTTATTTATTGATTTAAAAGTAAAAAATAAAAATAAGCCCATATTTGTACGTATACTTAACGTAAATTTAAAAAACTTCAACTATAAGAAAGATTTTTAATTTATCGTATGTAGCATTCGAATTTTCAATTTGTAAAACAATGTGATCGCAATTAATAAATAATATTTTTTAAGAAAATAATACATAATGTCATCAATTGATGTAAATATTTTAATTTGTACACAAACATATATGTACAAGAAATTGAAGCTGTTGTAAAGTAACGAGAAGAATGATGTATATCACCGAAATATTTTTTTACTGCTTTTCCCCTCAGTAACAACAATAAAACTTGTGGTAAGCAACAAATATTGAAAATATGTAAGAACTATTATGTGACAACATGCATGACATGTTCTAATGCGTGAGCTGGAACCTGTTCTAGAAGAGCTTATAACAGGAAAATTCTATCCAGGTCATAACAGTATATCTCTCCATTTCAAATTTTATACCATTAATTAATATAGTAATTGAGTAGCTACAAAGTAAGAGACTATAGACTATATGTTTAAAGGTGATGTAACTACATTGACATGATATCTTGAGGCAATGTTTAGAAGGATAATGATATAAACGGCATTGAAAATATCGGCTAATTTTTTCGTTACCATCATGCTATGACTGCCACGTGCTTCGCATTCAACGTGGTCGGGACAACAAACACATGTCGCGAATTGACAGTCTCTTAGTAAAACTTAAGACAGATTACATCTATAATTTCTTCCTACTATTATGCCAAGGGAAGCAATCACTTATTGTTAAACAAAATAGTAAAATCAAGTATAGAGATATTAGTACTAAAGGCACCTAGATCGAATAAATTGTAATGTTTTTACTTTGTAGCAATTCAATTCATAAATTTTATTTTATATCATTTTATTTAAGAGAGTAAGTGAGCGAATGTAAAATACACTTGCATGTTTAAGTAGTCGATTACATATTATTTATGGATGTTCTAAACAATAACGGAGCATTCATTCTTTGGCGTGAAAGATGTGTGAATGTGCGAACACTATAGTAGCTCCATTTCCCGTTGTACATGCGATATTTTCACTTATCTATTCAATATTTGAAAAACTCAATAAGACATTTATTTCTGGTGTATATTCGTATTTAAATATTTTGAATATTGTACGTACTTTTATTTCTGATTGTCTTTACTGTCATTTTTTGTAAAACCCAGAAAATACTTGTCGGGATTCAAAATTATAACAATTTCTACTACTATTACACTGCGTGAAACTTTTGCAAATTTTGTTATTTTGTTTTATAACATCTTTCTTCTTATCCCTTAATTTTTTTAGTCGTTGCTGAAGTGTTTCAGTGGATAAGAAGGAAGATAGCAAAATGAACTGTGTACAATATTGTATAGCCCTGTACAAAATGTATGTTGTTATAACAAACTCAGAATTCAACTTTTGTTTATGCATAGTTGTTTTAATGTAAACGTTGTATAGTGATACAGTTTTTCGTTTATAGCTTTTTTTGCTGTTCCAAAAAATTACAAGTTAGTAGCGGCCCCACTATTTGAATTATATGATAATTCACAAGGATACGGACCAATAATTTCCTCCCTTCCACAAGCGTTGTGCAGGTAGATATATCGTTAGAAAGTTTATATTTAAACTACTCCATTGGCTGTTGTTTCAGATTTCAGTTCATATATATGTGAGGCAGGAGGAATCAAGGGAGATCCAGTAAGAATCTATGAGGAAACCGTTTTTGGAACTTGTCAAATTGTAAAATATTACAATCGAAGTTTTCTATGTTAGAAAAGTGACTATGTAATTATAGATTTTTATGTTATGAATTAAAATGTAGATTTAAGATATATAGAGTACTTTTAATGATTAATTTCGATGATAATCTTTTATATATGTAAAAATATACTGTTGCCAGTATCTAATAATTGTCTTAATATATTATTTCGATCACAAAGTTATTGAAGCATTGCAAGCATCAATTTTCTTGAAAATCGATTGCTCATATGAATGGATTGTCTTGCTTCGTAAGTTTATGTAAGAGCTGTGCAATGGCGATAAGACTAATAATTGCACAATCTCAAGCTGCTCTTTAAATCATTGATATTTGGTATTGGCCACTTTCTCACAGCAACAGATGTTAACGCATCTCTATAAACTTGGGAATGAATCAACATAGCTCGCCTTAAGACAGGATTGACATTTCCAGCGAGTGAATGCTCTTGCGAGACTTCTTTCAAGTTCTTCACAAGTTTTGCTCAAAATTACATGTAAGTATGGCAGATATATTAGGCGTTATAGCCCGTGTACTATATACATGGAACATGGTTTTCATGAGCTGGAAAGCAACCGGATCAAATATAGTGTCCTGTCTGATACTAATATTATATATTATAAATTGTGTTTGCGTCCTCGGAGATAACTTGCACTTGCTAATCAATTTTAATCATCATTTCGTATCTGATAATGTATGATATATAGGCGTCTTCCATCCTTGGCAGAGGATAATTGTGTTCTTTGGTTACCTCGTTTGATTTTCTCTAATGTGCAGAACCATGAACAATGTTTCTCCATGACCAGTATCACTCAGGATATCTATGCATTTTTCGAAGATTTATTCATATGGATGCCGCGTATTTTCGATCAACTTTCTGCTTCATTAGTAATACCTTTACTGTGGTTTGTTTGATCGTCTAAGCGTGCGTGTTCAATGAAGATTTAGGCTAAACAAGTAAATCTCTTTTTTACTAAAGATTAATTATTACAATATGTATCTGGTATTTTCCAAATTAAATGTGGAAAGGGTTATTTTGTTTTATCAATACAGTGGGTCGTCGATTATCTGAACGTCAGGTATCCGACTGTTCAATTATCCGAACTGGCTCCATGGAAAAAATCAAATCATAGGAAATGTCGGTTCTGGCCGAGCATCGTTAGCACTCAACGCTTTTATAGAGTAGTTCTTGAGAGCAGTATTCCGGGAAGACGGGTTGTCTTTGGTTGCTTAGTTATCGGAAATCCATTAGCTAAACCGCGGATTTCTTCACTTTTCTTATGCATGAAAAAGACTAGTTCTGTGTCACATCTTCACATACATAATAAGTAATTCATTTAGTAATTTCGTAGGATCGATTATAACATTCTCTTTTAAAAGGGAGTTTGGGGAGAACAAGGAATCTTCATCATAATCTCTTGAAAAAGTAAAGTATTAGCAAATCAATAGAGATAATAGATTTTTGTGTTAAGATATGTATTCATATCGCAGATACGCATCGAACTTTCTCCAATAAGATAAGGTGGGGCAACAGGTGTACATATTCTTATTCACCAAAGGCAAGAAATAGGCATGGATAGGTACACATACGCTGTTATATTGCTTCCATGTAGTGATTTCAATGTATGGTTATACTACTAAATAAGAAAACGAGAAAATTTGTAAAATTTTACAAGAGCAATATGCCAACCTTTGGTGAATGTACTCTCATGCAAGAGGTGAGTGAAAGGTTTCAACTTTGTCTAGGTTATGTTGTTCACTTAATTCTTTTTGTAGATAACAAAGACAGAGGAGGCGATTAAATCATGTCATTTAAGAATTCTTGCTTTAGAAAAAGATTGGAAAGTATAGAAAATGATGATTTATATAGAGAATTGCAAGAAGTTCGCAAACTGTTAAATACTAATGAAGAGCTTTTACATACTCTACATAAACATAATAGAGGAAGTTTTGTTTTTGGAGTGGCAGCAGCTCTTATTATATTTATTATATGGATGATTTATATTTTAATAAATGGAAATGAGTTTTAATGAAATTTTGAAACTTGCACTTACAAATGATACAAATTTATTGATTCCTTAAAATAATAACTTATAATGCAAAATTTTTGTTAAATATTTCTTATATTAACGCCTAGCTCTTCCTCTACCACGACCGCGGGGTCCACCTCGACCTCTGCTACCTCTTCCTCTGCCCCTCGTGGCGCCTCTCGCAGATTCTTTTTTCTTAGCTTTGGCTTTCGGTGTATCATCAATTAATAGTGTTTCCAAAGGCAAGCTGTCTGGTAAAATATAATACCGAATGTTATTCCCACGAACAGTTAAAGTATCCAAATTTATAGGGTTTCGATTTTTCACAGTAACTTTAACTGCCTTCAAATGTGTATTCATTGCTACATCAACTCCGGTAATTGTACCGTGAACTTGTGTGCCATTCTTTAGTTCCATCGTTACAGTCTCATGACTTAATTTCATAAGAAATCTGAAAAAGAAATTATTACAGCTAGTCAGATGTTTGAGGTTATGAAGGCAAAAACCAAGAAAGCATGCATGCTTTAAGGGGATTGTTTCTAATTAAAAACAAACCGCTTTGTTTAGATGCTTACCGTACTAGTTTCATGATGTAATTTATGTTATGTTTAATAATTTCTTCAAACCCGGCCTAACGTTTAAATTACGTTCGAAAGCCAAACAGCGTTAGTATGACCACCATCTACACACACTTAATAGAAATAAAATGTGGCGGGCAATTAAAATAGTAAATCAAGAATTATATATCGTCTTATCTGAATTTTATATATTATATTTGAAAAATATCGAGTTGAGATTGAAATGTTTCTATATGGTTTTGTGTATATAGAAGTAATATTATTTACGCATGAGCGATTGTGCGCTACGTTAATGAAAACAATCGATTCAGCTTCATAATTCCTCTGTGACCCAGGCAGAGCATGCACACATCGAAATGAAGTTAATATTAGCAAAGAATTATTGCGCAACATAGGATAAAGGCAAATCATTGTTATATTACAAAATTTTGGATTCGTTGCCAAAAGTATTCAAAATTTTGCCAAATTACTTCGCAATATCGATTTATGTAGGTCCTTAAGGTAGATTGGATAATTTCGTGCATAAAAGTAATTAGTGCAAAGTTGAAAATACTCGGTATAGAAAACTCTAAGCAAAAATACTTCCCTTTTTGTAAATAATACCTAAAAAGAGTTTATAATAAAGCGGGTAATATTTTTGAAGAAATTGCTTGCGCATGCTTAATTCGCCTTGTAACATGGCGGTTGTCGTGTTTTAACAGTCTGTAGTAGTAGTTCTGGTTAAACTTATCAATGATAACTAGGTTAAAATTATTATAATCGCTGACTTATTTTCTTTTCTGGCATACAATGTGAGTTAAGGTTTTAGATATCATTTGCCCATATTACTATCACAGATGCATGTTCGTAAATGACGTTTAATTTTATTTGCCTCAAAATATTATATTTCCCTTTTGATATATCATTTTATTAGCCTAAAAGCTGCAACAATTGGCCGAATTTTATGCCCCTACTGTAATTTTATATCTATGTATTGCATATTAATGTGTTTCCTTCCAATGTATTGGAGGTATTTTCTCCTAATTTAGGTTAACCTGTCAAATATTTTGTTTATATACATTTTAAACTCCGAGTTAATAACAATGCGGTTGGTTATAAATGAACGCTATTGAAAAATGAAAAAGAAGACCAAGTGCCTTAACCTACATAAGGAAGATTTCGGAGGGAATTGCTACATTAATATTTGCAGTGATTTGGTAAGTACATTCACGAATTACTTATTGTACATATCTATGTATTTATGTACATACATAATACGTATGAATTACTATTTTACGATAAAGTTACAAATCAGGATTTTGTTCTTTATTGAAAAAGTGTGCTTTTCAATGCTTTTTTTCGCGATCGCCAAATGTCACTAAGATAGAGGCTTCGAAGATTCACTCGAGAGAGCGCTGACTTTTGTAAAAATAAATTTAAAATTTTCTGCGGAGTAGATTTTGGGAACATCAGCAAAAGAAACTATTTAATGTCAATTGAGTTTTTCGATTTCAATGGATTCCATATGTTTTTAATGTTTATTTAAGTACTTTTGGCATTGTATCCAATATTTTACAGACATTCTCTTAGAAATCTTTATCATGTAAGAAGAAGGAATAATTATTGTTTATTACTTCCATGCGCCATAAATTTGAACATTTAAAATAAGAATGAAAATTAAATAAAATAAACTTTTAATATAGTTTACTTTCATTACGTGTTACTAGCAAACTAATTTTACTTGTATTCCTATGCCTCATATTGGTGCGTACGTTACGCCGCCATTTTTGTTGATGCAGGTCAGGATCGTGTTTCTAAACAAACCGTGTCGCCATAAGAAATAACACACGTGAAAACTTTGTACTTTAAAAAAGATTATTATTGGTATTTAACGTTGGATAAGTACTGTATGATACCAAGCACATACAGTTGTGAGCAATAAAATAGGGACAGCCTATGTATTTAAGGTGTGTCTTTGTACAAATCTAAACGAAACGAAAGTACTTTTGTTTGCTATAAAGTTTTTAGAAATGAATAAACCTGCATACTTAAGACATGCCACCTAAATTTCTCCGAAGTATTAAAATGTTGTGTTTGCATTTCTCACGATTGGTCGCATGCTAGCGAGCATTTAAAGAGGGACAGTTGTCTTAATATTGTATTTACTATACTTTAGTATATTCCTCAAAGAACCCACTATTTATATTATTAATACGCAATTATACAAAACAGATTTTGGTATATTAAGCGCACAATAATAATCGTCACAGTAAGTGGCGGCGCGAGACCTAAACTTAATGTGGGCAAGGTAAATTTCGCAAGGCCCTCTGATGGCGCAAGAAGAGGGATTTATAAAATAAAAACACTTGAAATTGACAATTTTTTATTTATAAAGAAACAAAGTGAACTTTTTACTTATACTTCTTTGGCACATTAAAAAAAAAAATTAATGGAAAAAAAAGAGAAAATTAAAGAAACAAACATTTTTTACTTTTAGTTTTACTGAATTCCTTAATGATTGGTTCGTAATTTATCGTAGATACTATATCTGCTTCAATAGATAAAACTGCCAAATCTGAACATTTTTCCAGACCTATTGCATTTCCTAAATTATTTTTTATGTTTTAATTTTGGAAAGCTCCTTTTAGCGAAAAGAGTACTTACAGGTATTGTTAACAAAATTCGAATGACAATGTAAATATTTTGGTAAATTTCTTTCGAATCGTTCTCTATGATATATTGGAGCAGATGTTTCATGTTTGTAATAGAGTTGGGTAAATTTGGGGTCGTATTTTGTAATTCTTCATATTATTCGTAAGGTTGCTCTCACCTACTTGCAGGACTGTGGGTAAATCTTGACAGCTTTTCAGTATTTACTTTTTGGTATATTTTTTAACTTGTTCAACTCATTGAGAAAACCAAAATTTTCAAAATGTTGATCTAAAGACATAAATCTCGAATCCATATTGTTTACCACAGATTCAATCATGGTATTAAAAAAATCTGTTTCATACTGGCTTTTGTCAGACTATAGGTTGATGCCTGCCTTCATAATCAAACATTTTTTCTTTTTGGCTACCCTTTTATTTTTGAAATCTTTTGGCAAATCATAACTGCTTTTTTGACTTTTTATTTTGATTGACAAACTTTTGATCCTATTTCTATTTCCGATTTTCGTCGTTTGGTAGCAATAGTCGGTGGATCTGGAGTAATTTCCAAATTCAACGGAGACTCGGATAGGGATACATGTTGTTGAGAAGTCGAAGCAACCGATTCATTTGATTCTATACCAGATTCAGTCTGAATGAGAAATTTCATCATACCTGAATTTAAAACCTGGTTTGATACAACTCTTTCCGCTGTTATTTTTCTTTTTGCTGAACCAGACTCCCATTTTCTCCCTTTATCTCTATTGCTCTTAGTGCCTAAGCCTGACATGATTGATAAATTATGAATAATGTACCAATATTGTAACCGTCCGTGTAATCCGTAACCTGTAAACAAAGACAACAATAACGTTTGTAGTTTAGGTACTTCTTTTCATTCGTTCGAATAAAAATTGGATGAATATAATGCATATTACCCAACTACTTTGTATATTACCTACTTTAATATTTTACTAACGTAATATATATAATACAATATAATACGCATAATGAAAGAACTTCAAACAAGAAGGCGGATTCTAGCGCAACAAATCGAAAATATAAAACAAATAATAAACGTAATTTTATGTCATGTAATGTTTTGTAAAAGAAACTATAAAAAATATGAGTGTAGGTATAATAAATATTTCTTACTTTATTCTTGACAAATAAACACAGGTACTATTATTTTTCTTTACGACACAAACCGAATTTCTACTTATTAAATAGGTGTTTATCGTTTTAAAACAATATGCCACTATTATATATTCTCACATTAAATACTTTTAGAAATTATAATATAATATAGGAACATGAAGCGAGACTACGGCCGCATGCGATACTTTAATTGGCTGTCTAATAATCAGAAGTCCCGAGCTCTGACCAGGGACTCCCCGCGATAGCTTAACGCCGGCTAATGTTGCTAGACTAAACATAAACGAATGAGCAGAAACGACAAACGTGAGAAATTTTTAATTCAATAATTTTATAATATAATATAGTTTCTCAGAAAAAGAAATATTTTCACGAATTTTTCATATGCTTCGCGCGCTGAAAAGTAGAATAAAGAAAAAGAAAAATGTTGATATATCAATTTTTCGACATCTTATGGGGAAAAACAGATGGAGTTGAGGATTTTGTAATTTATTAATTATAAAAAAACCTTGTGGCGTGCACTTTTAAATTTTCCATACTTTTCTTTTATTCTTTCTTTCTTCTTTATTTCTTTTATTTCGGCTTTGAGACGCGAGGCCGTAGGCGGTAGCCCACACCACCCACACCTTACGCCACCTCTGATCACAGTAGCACGCAATGAGTTAGTTAACCTTCCTATACTCACGTCAAAATGAAAGACGTATACTATACTATATAAATCGGTCTCACAGACCGTATGCGTGAGTATAGGAAGGTTAAGACATGGGCCGTGGAAAACATCGTGCACCCGAACTTCGACAAATGATTGTTAAACTTCGCGAAGACGGTTGGAGTTATATGGAGAATATGGTTATTAATGAAATAAAATATTTCCAAAAATACAAAACTTGCTAAAAATGCATAAAAAGAGAAGAGCTAAGAAAACGACGGTTCATGTTGATATACAAATAGTACGTCTCTAACGTGCGAATCCATTGAAAACGGCGGCAGACATTCGCAAAGAGATGAGTACAGAAGTTAATAGATCGATTAGTGTATGGACAGTTAGACGAAGATTCCAAGAAGTTGGATTACATGGTAGAATCTCAGAGAAGAAACCGCTTGTAAGCCAAATAAATCGAATGAAACGGTTAAACTTTGCCAGCAGTCATCTGCACCGGACTACGTACCATTGGAAATTTGTATTATTTAGTGATAAGTCGAAATTTAATAGAAGGGGGTGGGATGGTAGAAGATATGTATGGAGATGTGCCAATGAAGCCATGAATCCTCTGCCTCGTATAATCGAGATCGCAATGTTTTCTCCGATATTATTATGTTTATTTCTCTTAACATTTGTTGTAGTTTAGATATGGACGCCTCCTCATTGTGCAATGCTAGGAGTAGAATTTTCTCTCATTAGAGTTTTGCGCACCCATCGGCAATGAGCTCTACTGCTTAAAGTTGGGGGCAAGTTTGATTAAATTGGCTATACGTAGACGAGACATTTTTTTTTGTATCAATACCTTATTGAGAATGCATGCCGGTTTGCAACAAAGTTTTTATCGTAATTTTTTTTTTATTGGAGTATCCTTACGCTTTTTCATATTGTTCCAAAGTTACCAAAAATGTATAATTCTTACGCTTATACACCACACAAAAATAAATATTAAAACGTGACATAGTAAATCAATTTCTAAAAAGTTTTCCCAATAAAATTTAACTATCATAGAAATATCAAAAAAAAAAAAAGAAATAACAAGTTTTGTTACCCAGTTTATGTTTTGGGGACTAGTGTTCGTATTTAAAGCAATGTCCTTGACACACTTTGACCGGAGGACTAGTATTTCCTTATCAGAGCGCTGACAACGACTAGTTATGATTCATCGTTCAGATACGGCTGTTGAATTCGAAACAATGAACCGATCTGTTATTAAAGAATACGCCCTTGCAATGTTATGATTTTAGCAATAGACAGCTGCGATAATCGATAAGGGTAGATTAATTCGTAAGTTGTCTTAGGTGATTGTTTTCGCTTAGTGTTTTTATAAGTTCTTTAGTGGGTAGTAGTTTATGGCGAATCCGAACAAAACACTTCGCGCACTCGAGGACGATATGTGTAGTTATTCCGTAATAAAAATTTACCACCAGCACAAACATTTGTGGATTTTGTTCAAAGTGTGCGCGATACAGGTTTTCTGTAACCTCGACGTGCTATGGTGGTCGTCAAGAGAATATTCATGCAGAAGCAGCAGTGTGAAATTTATATCTATCTTTTAAATGTTTTCTCCACTTTAAGGTCAAACAAATAACAAATTGGAAATCAACAGCTATATTTTCAGAACGTTAATGAATAAAGTTGATTTCCAATTTGTTGTTTGATTGACCTAAATGTGATAAAGAATATTTTAAAGATATGTACTGCAAATATCAACTCCATGATCGGTATCACTATGACCAATCTAAATTTGACATGCATTTAATTTGTTTTTCAAAATTTCCCTTTTTCTTTTTTTTGGCCCCGCAAGCTATCGTATCGCGATCGTGCAGAATTTGGAAGTTTTTGGGAGTGAGCTATGATGTTGAATTTTAATTTCTCTTTGTAGAACACGAACTTTCATCAATGAAAAGATTGTTTAGATATTTGTTGTTGAATGCTTTTACTTCATCTTCCTTGACTCCTGGCTTTCATGCATGAACCACTTGTTTGCTCCTTTCTTGATCGTGTTCGTCACCATTTGGAGCAAATACTGCGGGCATGTAAGTGTACCTTTTCTTAATTACTTTTGATCCAACTTGTTTCACTAGGACACCGTCTTAGAATGGGAATCTTTTGTTTTAGATCAGTTTACAAGTTCTTCACTTTTTTCTAAATTACTAATATCACAGAGAAGTAACACAATGTATATACGGAAAATCGCAGGGTTCCTTATATTATAGCATTTTTTTCTTTTTCTAACACGTAGTCATAGGAATCGTTTCTATTTATTCCAATTACGGTTAGCAATTCTATTATAAGAATAGGCTATCTATTGGACTTATCCGTGCTAATGCATTCCTTTTCGAAGAATTTTTGAGCTTCACCGTTTCGAAAGCATCGACATGCCATTTTGTATTTGAATTTCATTAATTGTTAGGTTACGTACTTACTATTCAGATCTTCATCTACCATGATAGTTGAGTCGAGCTAGAGTTGAGTCTTGACGTTTTTCAGCAAACTCCTTCCACTTCTTTGTGTCTTCTGCGATTTTCGCTCTATCTTTTCAGTCAGTTTTTGTATTCGAAAGCTACACAGCCACCTGTTTGTCCCACGTCCTGTTCGGTCTACCTCTTCCACTCTTTCCGGCTGTGATCTTCCGAATATTCTTCGCCATTCTTGATTCCGAAATTCTTACCTTATACCCCCTATAAACTGAATTTCTTTTTGATTACACTTTGTATCGACTCCACTTGCAATATTGTTCGTTTCAGTTCTGAATGCTTTCCTTATTCCTATCATATATCCCATATTGCTAATCAAATCCAATCTTACTTACATAACTGCTGCTGCTATGAATAAATTGTTTCTCTGAATTTTCTATATACTTTTTCTTCGTTGTTCTTTGACACTAACTGAAACCGGTAGATGGGACGTGCTTGGTTGAGTAAATAACGTACTACGAAATGAATTTATTAGCGGAGTGAGCAACCCAATGGAAAAGAAATCAGTATACGTAAACTTATTTAAATTGTCGCAGTTTTCAATGTTTAGAATATACTGTTTTTTATTATAATAAAGTAATCTCTTTTTTAATATGTGCTTGCTTCAACTTAAGGCATTATAGAGTACGTGCAATATGCAACGAGTGATTATATTTGTGTACATAGATTTTTGGAGTGAGGCGTAAATTTTAACAAACAAATATTACTTGTCTCTTTATTTACATCTGCACTAAAGGTTTTGTAATATAGCGAATTATCTGAGTTTGCGCCTTCATCCATAAGTACACCAGCTTAGCTTCCATATTGCAGCTGATGGGTGGATTTATTAAATATCGCATGAGAATTCTCACATATTGTTGTATCACTATAAATATTTAAGAGATTGTTGAACAATTCGGGCAAACATCTCTGTTTTTATGTATATCAAGTTTATTATGCTTAAAACATCTGAAACAGATACTGACGATTAATAATAGAACACACATTATATATAGAAATGGAACATACAGAAACAGTGAGTTTTTCAAACTGATACCATAATAATTGTTTTATGCTAGTAAGAGAATTATTGAAAATTCTAACGCGAATGATAAGGAATAGGGGAAAATCATTAATAATGTGGTTGAAGATAAATTTGAACAGACTCCCTAAGACTTCCTTTTTCCTTTGGTTTTCTCTAATACGCCCCAAGGAGCTTCAATTGTTTGTCGGGGATGAAATTCCTAGAGTCTAATTCAAATTGATACTCTTCATGTATTGAATGGTATTGAAATTGTAGGATCTTGATGTTCACTTCAAAACACCGATTCCAGCTTCTTCAGCGAAGACTATTATTCTTCGGACTACGCATTGGCGGATATTATCCTGTTGAAATATAGCAATAGAATGACTACCAAAAAAGTGAAATAAAATTTCACGTACTCTCACATAAGTTATCTCACTGAGATGTATTTATTTGGCAACTTTGACAAAAAGTTGTGCAAAGACTGCACTACGGCCTACATTGCATATACCAATAATTATCACGGAGGGAATTATGCTTTGTTTGCCGCGGACTGCAACCGTAGACCGGTTTCGCCCTTATTAGGGGCTCATCAGTACGGTATAGCGCTTCCATGACATACAAAGCCACCTACCACGAGATGTTATACACACGTTCATCATTCAAGATTTTAACACTATAACGGTGGCTCCATCTGATGAACGGAGATAATTATTGGTATACCGCCCTCGATATGTCGGAATCGACTGAAAACATTTTGAAAAATAGTTTACAAGAGGTTGGAGAGAGTTTTAAATATTACCAAAAAAGTGAAATAAAATTTCACATACTCTCACTGTGAGAGTATTTCACTTTTTTTGGTAGTATTTAAAACTCTCTCCAACCTCTTGTAAACTATTTTTCAAATAGAATGACTGTATGATAATTGGAAAGGTCGAAGAACTTTATGGGTTTAAGGTGTTATCATATTTCCTCGAATAATAGTAATCATAATTAATAGCGTTCCACCTCATTTCGCCTAAAGTGTAGCGTATGAGGAGTACCCGCACACCATCTACCATGGTAACAGAATATAGAATATATAATAATGTTTCTTTTTTGTTTTTGATAGAAAAGTGCGGAACTGTACATGTCCTGTTAGAGCAAATAACAAGCGTTCTTTTCATGAGAATCTTCCTGTGTTTCTCTGTTCATCCTACCCCCTCCCCCTTCCCTTGAATCAGCAGCTCAAGGAACCTGTTGCGGCGGTACATTATTTGCAAAGTAATCCTCTTCTTTATTGGGAAATTTATCCCCGCTAGCAGACGGTTGTAGTCGTCGATTTTGATGGTGTGATGTATCTTGTTTGCTAGAAATACTGGAATGCTATTTAGATAGATTAATGAAAAACCCGGTGATAGAAGATACAACTGTTAGAGCTTCAGAGCCGTGCAAATAAATTTTAGTACTATCGCTTACGTAATCTGGATAAGGCGAGAATGAATGTTCGAACGATAGCTCGATGTTTCTGAAAATCGATTGCATTATACGATATCACGGAAACAAAAAAAAGTGGTAGATTTATTACATTGATGTGAGGTAGGATATACTATTGAAAATGGAACATATGTTTGTACAACAATTTGTAATTAACCTAAACTAAAATCACCGGTGAGTTTAGGGAAAATTAGTCGAAGAAGATGTAAATGTCGATCATCAGAGAAGGAGATCAATTAATAGTCGCTACCATCAGCTTGGATGAGTTATAAAACACCTAGTTAAAGTACGCGTTGCGGGGTGCTTTTTTAGTAATAACTTTGGAAACACACAAATAATTATAAAAGCGCATCGAAGGTATCGAATATTCAAGGTTTCTCCCATTTAGGTTTAAATTTTAGGTTTATGTTGCGTGATTGAGTGAAAGAAAACATGAGGTGCAGGTGATAATTAACTCAGCTTATTTTATTTTTAATTGTTATTTTTTGTTTTCTTCGAGAAACGAGGACATTAAAAAGAAAAATAAATGCTGACAAGTTCCACAATATTAAATAATGAAACTTGGATAACGCAAGCGTATATTAAACATTGTGGATGATTGTTTAAGAATTTCAAAACGGGAAACGGTATTTAGTGATTAGATTAGGCCGATAAACGTCAAGGAAGTCAATTCAAAGAAATTATCACGATTGATTTGCTACATTTGATAATAACGACTGGATTCCGTGTTTAGAGTATTCACAATATAGTTTTTAATGTAATAATGTTATTGTTTAAAGCCGAATTGAAAATTGCGCTCAAAAATGTAGTACCAGTCAGCTTCTGCAGTATTTATCATTTATTCTAGGACATCAAATCATTGAAAATGTATTGTCATACTCGTAGTTGCTTTGTGCACTCAAACAGTGCAAAAATATGTGCGAACTCTCTCTCTATATATATCTAACATTGTTTTCGAGTTGTACTGGAATAGTATATTATGTAAAAAGGTTTAAGTATCTGTACTAACAAAGGAAAGTCATTGTACCTGTGATTTCGAAGCAAACTTCTTATTAAACTAATTAACAAGAAATACTTGTTCCTATTACTACATTGCTTCAAAATAATAAAATTTCAATTTAGATTATTTTTAATAATGTAAAAAGTATACAGACAAAAATAAATAAAATATTTCATACAAATAAAATTATAAAAATAGAAAACCAGTAGATGAAGACATAGTGGCTAGTTTAAATCAGCTACTTAACTAAAATCTACTGGCCGAATTGATATCAGTTTTTCTTTCAAATAAAATTAGTTACGTGGAGGTTATCCTTTTCAGACAAATACTGTACCTATGTGTATTTCTCAAATTGTTTTATACCTCAAATTTTAAATATGCTTACAAATGCGATTAGTATTTTTCTACAGCACTGTCAAAATAAACATGACTTACTGCAATATTGGTGATTGTGGGGAAAGTATGGGCAATAAGTTTATTTATCAATACTTATTTCCTTTTAGAAAAGGACAAATACCGCAATATACTTTCTTTTTACAGCCTATTTTGTTCCTCAACGTGGTGATGTGATAAAACTAGATTCTTCTCGACATCACTCCGAGTAATTTCTTTTTCTATTTTTCTTTTGTATGCCCATATTTGAAAGTCTGTTTTCTGATTGGCTGCAGTTGATTTTGTTCGTTTGTTAAAACCATTTTCTTTTGTATTTGCAGATTATTTTTTAAGATTTAAGATTTACGGATCAATTCGAGCTTTAGACACATTCACAGTCAACATCCGAAATTCGGCATTTCGGTACTTTAATATCCATATGCGATATTCGACTCGTTCTTGTGTCTCGTTCAGTCGACTTGTTTATGATTTGATCAGGCAGTGCTACAGTTCCAATTCGTTGCGAACAGTAACTATCTCATTAGGTGAGCTATATGTGATACAATGCATACAGTTCAGTTCTCTGCGAAGCCCGTCCTCAGCCCCATTGCTTGTAAATCAAGGCCCCAAAACGTCGGATTCGCTTCTTTCAGCTGACTGCCCATCCTATTATTGCGTTTGTCGTCGCCACTTCTTTTATTTGAACTTTTACAAGACCTAAGTAAGTCCATAAGACTTTATGGAATCCCAGTCATTTCAACTTGGAAGTGGAACAAAACCAAGTAAATATATGTTTGATTCTAGCTCATACGTCTTACTTCTTTTGCGTAGTCCTGGTCACAAACTCAGATGAAAAATTTAATTCAAAGGAGAAAGGAGTATTGGCTTATTCCACATATACCTTGTCTGGTAGGCGGAAATGCGCAGAGGTCGTTTTGTCCTTATTGTTTTGTCCGGCACTGTACATACACTGTGATTCAAAATGATTGACGTATGCCGCTCTATACTAATATAACATTTGCCGCTCCACATGCATTGCTGTACCGACAATCCAGTTCTTTTGTCACTCATACTTGTCTGTAATTTGTATAACTCTCGAGAATGCATTACATTATTGGGTTTTAAAACAAAGTTTAAATCAAATTCTTAAAAATTGAGAATTAAAACAATGAAACAAAGAAAACAGTACCGAAAATTATTGCTTTATTTGCCTAAAGTTTACTGATTAATATTTTCCAGTTAACTTTACCAAAGTTTAATATATTCGCCGTTGACCACTGACAATTTTATCTGCCCGCCTATGATGAGGGTGCTGATCATCGAAACGAATTAAATCGAATTATAATTGAACTATCAACTTTCCCTTGGAAAGCAGTTTTGATAATACAACGATAATACAGTTGTCACGTGGCCGTCAATCATTCTGGATCATTGTGTATAGGAATCTATTTATAGTGTTTATCCCTGAGGATGTCGATCTGAGCAGGGCAAATTGCAATAAGAAACCTGTGAATTTTCAATATTTCTCAGTTTCCTCTAAAGTAAAAAGTATGATGGTACAGGGCAATAATAGGCGCGATAAATTCTCGGCCTGATATAGAAAAAATATACTTGGTAAAATTTTTACAATTTACAATTTTTATTTTTCAATATAATCTCCCTAACTTCAATACATTTTCTACAATGATCAATTAATAATTCTATACCTTTGTAAAAATGATGTAAAGTTTTTCCCTCAAAATGTTCTATTACAGCTGCTTGCAACTCACTCGTCTTAAACGATTTCTCCCAAGGTCGTCTTTTAAATCAGAAAATAAATAATAATCACTAGAAGCCATGTCCATGCCAATTATTGTGCAATAATCGAACATTTTTTGTCAATTTTCCTCGACGTTAAGTTCGAATATCTGGGTCAGTCTTCAAGTGACAACAATACAATCAACATCGGCAAGCAGCCCTGAAGATGTCCCTTGCAATAGTGAACGAAACGTCGGCACCCACGCCAAACCAGACGCGGTTGCAACCCGGAAACCAAGTTAGACGAATATGAAGGTGATACATCGCCATAAACGCCGTCTAAGCGTTGTTTAATGTGATTTGCTGTATGCCCTCTTTTTATTAAAAATGGTGGTACACTGCGACATTTTTATGCACTACGCACGTTGTCTGGCTGGCTACTAAAAATTATTCTGCAGGTTGTAATATACATATGTATATAGTCTAGGCCTCACAACTATGATGCAATGGAGTTTGATGCAGGCTTGAACCTGTATAAGCCCGTCAGGCCGAGATTTATGACGCCTACCTCGTATATATTTAGTGCTATCGTACAGTATAGCAAAATATCGACTAAAAGTATTTATTATCAAGGAATTTAAAGAAGCGACTCCGTGATTATTGGTTCTGGTGGTGTGACTTTCTGCTCTGAAGTATTCAAATTATATTTACTTTAATGTGCGTAATTTGCTTATCAAATCTCAGATAATTGTATTTATCAAGTGTTAATAGACTTAATTGCTATAAGCTCTAATGCTATTTTACGAATACAGTGACTTTAATAGGAATTATTTGTATTCATGTACTGTGTACAACATGGTATTAAATGTGATTTAATAATTTATAATCTCTCGTCTTTATTCAGGAACTTTCTACATACCTAGATCTAATAATATAGCTACTTATCTTTAATCTGCAGTTGTGGTCATTTATGATGCTTACAATTGCCAGACTCTCTTTATTATTATACCGATGATTTAATTTTGTCTACACACTATTTGTATTCAATGGATCTCATGCCAAGAAAAATCTCGTATAAGTTCCTCTATTTCGGATGGTTGTATATTTTCGTTCGTAATTTGGCATTAACCTACAGTTAATACTATGCATAATTATGATTTTATAGGTAATACATTTGCTCATATGCTGTACAGTATGAATCATTTTTATATCGATACATTGACAAATTCAGTTAGTTAAGAAAATTTATTAGAGTGACATATTAAAGCACACACCTGTAATTTAAGGAATTTCAACCAAACAAGACAGTTACGTTAATAGTGACGTACTTCGGATGTGACATATCATCACTAAGGTTTATAAAAGAGTGGATAACTTGTATCATTAAGTAGAGTAAACCGGACTGACGCTGTCACTCCTTCGAAGATAGCTTGTCATTGTATAATAAAATTTATAGACGTGACAACGTGAGCTCGGTTTTCACTAGATAATGATAACACGTCATCCACTCTTTTATCAAACCTTATTTTATATTTCCATTAAAGGTTGTGTGAGGTTGCCTTACTGACACATTATACGTTTAATATGTCAATGGGTTACTTCGAACATAGCTGACAGAAATAATCTAAAATACTGAATATATTAAACAACGCAACACTGGACAGATTCGTTCCACTGGCACCAACATAAATTCCATGTAAATTTATCGACCGTGGTTATTCATGACATAACTGTATTGTTGGGATAAAACCTCATATGCATTTAATTCAGAAACTACATCTTAAAAAAACTAATGTTGATATCGGGTAAAACCTACAAAGTTTTTTACTATCTGGACTTTTCTTTCTGGTTGTCTCTACCACTTTTCAGGTCAAAACGAGGTTTAAATTTTCGTTATGAGATATAATGTGCTAAATTGAAATTCTGTCTTTTATTTGAGTTAAGAACTTGTGACAGCAACCCGAAAAATAAGTATCCAAATAGGTCATGAAATATACGTGCATATTGTATATACATTTGATTACTATCTACACATAAACTTCTGTCACTGCTTCTTACATTTTGCCAACTTTTCAGCTTTTTTCATGTTTTTCCCTTCATTTCTAGTTTCTCTCCTATCACCTGTTCCTATACTTATTTCGACCAGCCTTTCTTGTCTTTATGCAGGTCGCCTTTACTCTCAAAACTTCCTCTCGTGTTTATTCGCCGCAAGTGCCCTCACCAGCTTACAACAGAACACCGGCCGAAAATTCAGATTTCGATGAAACTGTCAGACTGAAAGAGTACGTTGGAAGAAGGATACAATTCCTTTTAGCGGCTGAATTCCTCGATTTCTGGGTACAGCCCGCACCAAAAATTTGTATCATTTTAAATCTGTAAATATCTGTAAGGCTATAATAGATAGCTTTTTTTTTTTAGAATAGAATTTGACGTGTATTACATAGTTTTAAGAATGACGCGAATTATTTTCGAAAGGAAAAGTAAATAACTAGCAACCGGGTAGCCCATACCTCCATTTTTAAAATGTTTTCTTTTTTGATTTTTTGCAAATAAAGTCGGTTTAACGTAGAAAATCGTGCTGTATAACAAATTTAGGCAGTTACTATTCATAATACTAAAAGAGCAATGATAAGCCTTTACTTGTCATTGATTGCTAGATAATTTGATTGATTGACAACTGTCGTTCTAAGTATATAAAATTTATTTAGAATAATTGAAATTATGAATTATTTCGATAACGTTTCGAAGAAATATAATATAGTTTGATTGATATGGGTTAATTATAAGTATTTACTGATCAAAAAATTAAAAATGTAGACATTGTTCTGTCACGACCATGTACCGTTATAATAATGCACGTATATATAAGGTGACTGTTCGAAATGATATACCAGAAGCATTTTTTCGTGCAGTGTAAGTTTGTGGTCGCGATTAATATATCTAATGTGTTGAACATGTTACTTGCAACGTTTCAAGTAGCTAACATTACAATAATTCCTTTGACGGCTCATGAACATGAGTTACATCATGCGATTGTACGTGCTCAAAGAGAAAAATGTTCTCTTTTGGATACGTAACAGGATTTTGAGTTTGAACGACTAGAAGATCCACATGAAGCGCAAGTTGTGGAAAACGTAACAGAAGACGAAGAAGATTACGAAAATATTGAATGTGTTCCTGAAGAAGTCGGCAATGTTGTTGACCTAGAATACAAAATTAAAGCCGTAGAATACTAGAAAAGTGGTAAAACTAAACGATGTTCTATGGAAAAATAATTTTAAAAAGTTAAATCGCTGCCCCAGTTATATAGATGATAAGAAAATATTAACGAATAAACTACGGTTTATTGCAATATACGTTCTTTACATTTCAAGAAGATACATAATATTGTGTCACGCAAAATAGCAAAATTTATTACTGGTCCTACATGAGTTGATATGGAAGACCTACGATTGTTAAGCAATCATTTTATTAAGGATATCAAACCTCATATCACTAGTATCGGCAGAAGTAACGCATGCAATGCTGATGAGAGTGGATTTAGCCTAGAAATACACACCGGCCGTAATTTGATAGTAGCGCGTCAGAAAACCGTTGAAGGTATTGTACAATCTTTGTAATTTCTACAACACATACATGTAATTATACAAATTTACCAGCGATTTCTGCAGATGGATGCTTACTTTCGTCACTATTTTTGCTATTGAAGGAATCTAGGTATACGTTCGTACCTAGAATTGCGGAATCATTGTTTAGACCCGCAAATGTCGACTTCTGAAAATATCACTTCAAATCATTCAACAGATGTTTCCTTCCCAACAATGGAGCAAACTGTTGCTTTACCAAACTTTAGAAATTGGTGCTAAAAGATAAAACTAAACATTTTAAATATAATCAAACAAAAAACAGCAATGTACTCTGGGGTCTCAAAACCCAACTAAGACTTCAAGTTACGCTTAGGTCTGAGGCGAGTCTCATGTAAATTTAGTGTACCATAGAATATAGGGAGTGCACCGTTGAAGTGTCTATATCTTCATCATATTCAAATTCAAATATTTGATTTTATATACATCTCAGACCTCAGTGTGCGGAAGGGCGTTGCCTTTTTAGCTGCAAGTTTCTATTATTTTACGATTCATAGCGCAATGGCTGATCTTAATTGTGAAATCACCTGTCCATTGACAAATGCTGAGCTAGAGGCAATTGGATGGGATATAGAGGAACACGGATAAAGTGGTGAAGAAGATGATGGTATTTGGGGATTATTTTAACAGTGAAGAAGATTGCTTCATAGAAGAATGTGGATAGTGAAATAGGTGACGTTCGAATTGGAAGTTAGGAAGATGAGAAAAACAAAGTTACCGTAAAGAGACGAAACGTAAACTGCCTAGGAGGTAAAGAGCATCAAGGCATCAAGCCAGAATACCTTGTTCTTCATATGCTAGGTGCAAAAGGTGAAGCTAAAAATATTAAACACCTTTCTATGTACGGACCTTGATATGGACAGTGTTATGTAGTAATTAATAGTTATTAATTAATTGCATTAGTTATTAATATTAATGTGTATTTTATATTAATTATACTAATTAAGTATATTGGGATAGGGCATTAAATAATAACCTATAATTATAAAAGAAAGTTCTTTTATTTAATAACAACGCCCAAGAAAGACCGGCCGTTTATGTTAGCGATCTACAACCGACTCATGCAAAGTTACTTAATGCATCGATGCCCGAAGACTGTTTATATTGAAGGCTATGATATATCTAGCATACATGTCACCCTTAGTTCCAGGTCAGTCCCTTTCAAGTACGTAATTTACTACGGGCCGATGTGTTTATGTATCAATTCATTTTTGTTTGTATGGCGACGTTCGACTCGCATTTAAGATGGTGAGAATATAATTATTCCACCACAGTTTTCCAACACGCCCCCTCAAGAATGAATCGTACAAAATACATGAATTTCATATACGTATCTACTTGATAAAATTTAACAAATAAACGATATGCCATGTCTTCCTTGTGCTTTCTGGGGATATTGCTTATGATCCAACATTTGTTGCACAATTAGATTAGGAAAACCCAGAACAACCGAATCAGATCATTTCACTTAACATATTGTAAACAAAAAAAAATACAATAATTTCAGTTCTATTCTAAATTAATTTTCGTTCTTAATTCCAGGAATCTGGCTGCTGGTAATGGCTTTGTCAACAAGTCTGCCAGTTGATTACCTGTGGAGACATATTCAAGTTTAATTACACTCCTCTCAATTTGCTCTCTAGAAAAATGATATTTTATATCGATGTGCTTTGATCTTTTATGGTTGGTCGGGTTATTTGCTATGCTTATGCAACCGTTATCATCCTCATAAATTACAAATTGGCTTTACTATATTTATATATAGTAAATATATACATATACATACAATCTTCTAATGATGCCTTTTTCTCTTAAGAAGTTGGCTCCTAGCCCGATGCACTGAAGTTCAATGGCTTATTGTTTCCCTAGTCAGTTTACTCCATCAGGTCGTGTTGCAAATTTTTCTCATCCTTATCACAACAGGCCCTACAGATAACGATCTTACACTTTTCCTCATTGCCTTTACAGCTTTCTTACTAGACTAAAACGTAAAATTGTAACAAGATTAGGACATTTGTTTCCATTTGTTACTACTACTTTTGACTCAAACTTTTACTAAATATAAGGTTGACTGGTGTTCTAAATTTAAGTGGAACATATTCACGTTCATATTTCGTTCATAGTATTCCCTATACGTTTATTCGAATCTGTCGTATATGTAGTATGCACACACCTAACTCCCCTCGTATGGACAGGATGCGGTGAGCTAATAAACCAGTGATAATGTTCTAATTTATTGCCAATGAATTGTTTGTCGATGAAGTAATAAGTACACACTCTCAGATAACAGTAGTTTTTTTAAGCGGTTTGTTTGTTAGGTTTGGTGTTTATAAGTTGTGTGCAACCACAGTCAACTAATGTTTGCTTTTAAACAAACATACAGCTCTCGCAATATAAGTTGGCGAAGGGTGGGAGTGAGTTCGCGCAGATAGAGGAGGGATAGATTGCCTATCATGCGTCCTTTCCCCACGGAACCCATATTGATACGACAATGATGCTCTATCTGAATCAGACAGGTGGCAGGTAAGTGTCCTAAATACGTTTACGGCGCATCCCCACCGCTCGCCAACTTATATTGCGAGACCTGTAGAAGTGGATTTAAAAATATGCGAATGTAAATTACATTAACTATTTGTAGGCAGGATAAATTAATTGGCATAAATAAGATTTAAATTACTTTGTAAGGGATCTAAGATGTTAATTGGTTAATTATGGTAGTGTATTGTCTGCTTTATATTGTTAAAATTGAATAAAAAGACAGATACATAGGAGCAGGATAAATTTATAGTCGAGTTCCGTTGCACGTCATTCATTGCAAGTGATGTCACAGACTTATATGTTGTCAAATTTATTGGAAATCATAACATTAAAACAGCGCCACCTATAGCTGTTAATGATTATTTTATAAGATTTTTATTGTAAATATATTGACAAATTTGCATCTAAATAGCAGGTGTACTTTATAAATTTTCTTCATTATCGGTATCACTATTACTGTCACTCTCGCCAAGATTAATTATTACCGGACTAATACCTGCTGTATCAAACCCTACTTTTCGATTCCACCATTTCATAATTTCCTTCTCAGTATGAGCAATGGTATTCTACCATGTGGTCTTGTTAATTGTGTTTATGGCTTCCATCCACATATTAACACATTTATCAACCCCATACCCATCTCGACCTATCTGCCTATTGTAATATGTTTGAATAATTCCCCATATGTTTTCAATGGGATTGAATATGCAATGACATGGCGGAAGCCGTAAAACTTTATGACCGTAGGATTCTGCAAGTTAGTCAATAATATAAACCGGGTTTGATCCTAAAATGTATGATAAATTAAGAAATCTTTATAACATACATTGACGGTATACTTACAATGAGACCTATTGAAGCCAATATTTTTTCTATATATTTGCCTCAAAAGAAATATTATTATTTCTCAATCAATTCTAAATATCTTCTTTTCTCCAATTAGCAGTAGAGTGTTTGTTTTCTAATTTAGAATGATAAGGTGCATTGTCTATAACGATCATAGATGGTTCTTTTAGATTAATTAGCAATTGAGTTTCAAACCAATTAACCAATTTCTCGTGGTTCATCTTTCCGTGGTAATCAGGATTTTGTGCGCTTGATGAAAATACCAACGATGCACCAGGAATAAATCTATCCTGATTGCCAGCATGTCAAACAATGTACCTAGAAATCATGTTAATGCTTAAGACAACATCACTATCGGTGGCATATATAATAAACATCTAAAATATGTGCATTACCTTTTGCCCCCACTCTTAATTTTTTTAATACTTTGGCTGTTAGTGTCGTGCGAAGAATAATTAAGGGAACCGTTAAAAGAACTCCATGTTTCATCAAGATAGAGAAATTTCGAAGAATAGTCGTTGTGCATATTCCCGATGTAAGCCTGTAGGAAATTAACTCGTGCAATAGTTATGTATACCAATTCCATTAGTCATGGTCGAGGATCATCCTTTTTCCATCGGAAACCAATTCCTCTTAACACAAGAGATGTAAGACTTCCATTAAAAATACCTCTTGCTTTTAATACCTCCAAACCAATTTTCGATGGCTCATTAGCAACGAATTGATAAATTGTACTGAATGTCGATATTATTAATATTTATAGCTGTAGCAACACGCTACAATTGAAGAAGTTATATTTCTTGTGTATATTAACAAAAAATAACTATTACCTCTGTTACACCCTCCAACGGCTTTAATGGATGTCTGTGAAGCCGGTAATTGTCTCGTTCTTTTTCCATGAACGTCATCAACAAAGCAACGATTTCCCTTGCCTGCTCGCACAAAGGTTTCAACATTTTTGTCAAACTGCACGTAATAACGTAACAATCTCTCGTTAGTTCTTAAAAGAACTGATTTTAGTACAGCAAGAGGATTAATAAGTAAAAAACGAAGAATAACAATATAAACAGAACACACGAATGACAAGTAGACATAAATAAGATTTCTCACCACTGTAACTAAGCGCGCGAATAAGAAAACTTCGCCTAAAGAAATTATGATTTGCTTAATTTATCCGTATTATAAAATAAGGCGATGCACACATTAAATATTAATACGTACAAAATAAAGGTTAGACATAATGAGTAATACTTTATGCAGGTGATTATCAATTATTTTGTGGCATTTCTAAAATTATGTGAATTTATATTGTACGGTTGGTAGCATGACGTCACAAATAGGTAATAGATGACGTGCAACGAAACTTAGAAAGTCTCTGCTATAGTAGGGGTGTTTCGAATATTCTAGAAATGTGACTCTAGTTCAATGACATAAATCTTAAATGTCACGCTATTGCTCAGAGACAAGTCTTGACACGTTTACGCAGCCATCTCGTGCAATATTGTTTAATACACTTCAGTTACTTAAGTGATACAGACGTATTTCTGTACCGCCCATTTGTGCAATCATGGAAGACGCGATTAAATCACAGTTATGATTTTTTATTTAAAGAGACTGCCAAACCTTCGGAAATCATTCAACGTCTACAAAATCTATCTATTTGGAGAGCCTGCAGTACAATCTATCGGTGCGTTGGTCATTTTAAAGCTGGCAGAACGCCATTAGAATCTCTGCAGTGAACGACCAAGCACCTCTGTAAATGAAAGAAATGTTGCTGTCGTAGAGAACCCACTGAAAGATGATAGGCGAATGAGAAATTAGTGTTGGTGTAGAAATAGGTACACGATAAGTTCATGAGATTTTACACGAACGTTTGGGCCTGAACAAGGTTCTAGTCCACTTGATAACAATGCTGTTGGGACCGGAACACAAACTCAAAATTATTGCCGTCAATTATGGCGACTAATTTGGCAAGGGACATAGCTAGGAATGAAACATGAATATCTTCCTTGAATTCTCAGATCAAAAATCAGTCGAAAGAATGGCGCAAACCAGAAGAACGGTCTCCTCTTAAAGCACGTGCAGGGCCTTCGGTTGGAAAAGTAATGCTTACTGTATTCCGGGATAGCGAAGAGGATATTTCTAAGGATTATCTACTGAAATGTACTACAATTAACGCAGAATATTATTCTAATCTTTGACGGCAGGGGCTCTAAACAAAACGGCCTACGACGTTGCATAAGTGTCTGTTATTGCACACGTCAGACATCATACCGACCGAAGAACGTAGCGTATTTTAAACGAATTGCGCCGTGAACTGCTACCACATCCAGTCTATTCGTCAGCTTTGGCTCCTAGTGGTTTTAATCTACTCCCAAATTTGGAAAAATCACTACGGAGTGCTCGATTTGAGACCTTGAGGCAAAACGTAGTATAAGTAGGTGGAGTGCGCAGGCACCAAAAAGGTTCTTTGAAGACGGTTTTAAAAAAATAAATTTACGTTGGGATAAGTGTAGTCAATTTAATGGAGACAAAATAAAAGAATTCCTAGTATTTTACAAACATTCCTCTATAGTATTGTGTAGAAAAATAATTCCAAAATAAAAAAACAGCGAAATACTGATGGATGTTGGATTTTATTTGTCAGTGATAAATTTTTGAGTTATTAACGTTCCTCCTGAATAATTTTCTCCCTCAACTCCTAGTCACTAGTCAGTACTGCTATTTCTTGAGGAATGCTTTTTTGAAATTTAGATGAGTGATATCTGAAGCTAAGAATACTTTTTACGTGATTACGTGATTATTGTCATATGCAATTTGTGTTTACTTAGTGAGCCCGTGTGTAGCTACTATAGTATTATACTGCCCAACTAGCGCACCGAATGAATTAAGTCGTTCTATAGTCCTCCAGATTCTATGAATTATTCTGAGCAGCTTATTCGTCGTTACTGCAAAGTTGAAGCCGTAGTACACCATACAAAATACATACTACCTGTAAAACAAAAAACCTCACGGGGTGCCGATAATATTACCGCTGTAGAAGCGAGTGTCCCTGAAATTCCAAATTTTGCCAATTCCATGTTGTTCTCAGCAATTGAGCCTCTACATGGCGTACTTTGTGAAATAATTTTGATTTACATCCTTATAACATTCAGTTGGTGAAAGAAGATGAAGTCAAGTGACACCTTACTGGTGATGGTCATTTCTATCACAAAATTTTGAATTAGCAACAATTGACTAACAATCAATAACATTGGCTGTATTGGTGAAATAATGGGCGAATTATTGGTAAAGACTGACAAGAGAATGCATTACATAATCCGTAGTCGCGGGGCAATTTAAATGGTAAATAGTATTCAATCGTTAATGGCAAACCTCCCTTTTTTCAATAAAAAGTACTTCTTACCAATTAATGGTTTCATTTGCGCAATGATTTCAGACAACTGATGCACACCAATGCAGTTTATGCAATAAAGATTTGACACTTCGCCATTTTGTTGCCATCCACAAATATCGGATGCGCACGAGTGATAAATTGGAAAAATGTGTGCATAGTGTTGTGTTGTTCAATATGTCGAAATTTATATCGAACAAAGAGCATTCGCGGACAGCATTAATTGTTTGTTTTCATTGAAGAAAACTGCTGCTTAATCATACCGATTACTTCAACGAGCTTATGGTGAACATGCTCCGCAAGATATGTGTGAACGGTGGTTTCAGCGTTTCAAACCGATGACTTCGATGTTGCAAATAAGAATCGTGGAGAACCCAAAAAAGACGAAGATATGGAATTGCAAGCATTGTTGGACGAAGATGATTTGCATACACAAAACAACTCGCCGAGCAACTGGGCTTTAGTCAACAAGCTGTTTCCAATCGACTGCGAGAGATGGGGAAGATTCAGAATACCGGTAGGTGGCCACCATATGAGTTGAACGACAGGCAAAGGGAAAAGTGCAAAAAAACATGTGACATTTTGCAAAAAAATCATGGGTAGATCCAGGCGCACTATCCACATCGACCGCAAGACCGAATCGCTTTGGCAGAAAGATGATGCTCATGGCGAGACCAGACGGACGTGATCTATTATGAGCTGTTGAAACCTTGGAAAACGGTTAATACTAAACGTTATTAACAACAATTGACCGATTTGATCCGTTCGCTGCTTGAGAAAAGGCCAAAATACCGAAAGAGGCAACACAAAGTCATTTTTCTTCATGACAATGCTCCATCATATATGGCAAAACTGGTTCGCGGCACGTTAAAAGCACTCAGCCGAAAAGTTCTACCCGATGCGCGTTACTCACCAGACTTGACTCCTTCCGATTACCAGTTGTTTGTATCTATGGGTGACGTACTTGCTGAGCAATGCCTTGGTCCGTACGATGATGTGAAAAAATGGGTCGATGAATGGTTCGCAGTAAAAGGGGAAGATTTTTACTGGCCTGCTATTTGCAAATAATCCGAAAAATTGGAAAAATGTATAGCAAGCGATGGAGCATACTTTGAATAAAGCACGTTTTATCATTCCTGCGAATTTAACACGTTTTTTCTTAGAAAAAGAAATTTGCATTTCATACTCGTACTTGTACAGCTGGTATATTTCATATGTATAAATTTCTTGAAACCAGTCACCACCTTCTTATTTTGTGGGCGATGTACGTTCGTTTGGGAGATAAGCTGTATAGAATATTAATTATTTACTCCAAAGAATTCTTTTCAATATCTTGGTGGGAATAAGATAATTTGCTTTATTTAGATTCCAAACTATAGACTTCCTTATATTTTAGCTCAACTAAGGGCAAGTTCAATTATTTATTCCAGTTTGAATTACGTTATGCTATTACTCCTTCCGTGTATGTAAAATATTGATCTCATATTCGCTAACACGCTTTCTTAAAAAAGGTTAAAGTTCATAAGTAACATTTAGTTGGTTTTAGACTTTCAAACTTTTTGCTTCATAAAAAAATTACAGTAAATTATGAAATAAAATAATCAAACACGTAAATTAAACTTCTATTTAAATAGAACTTAATTAGACATTGCAAATGTTGATACTTGATATTTTTGTTGTATAGCTGGATAATCAATATATTATTACAATCCTGACATTAACTTCAGTTCCGTAGTAATAGATGGAGCGCATAGTCTGTTTTCAGGTATAAAATCAGATTAAATTAGCGTTTTCATCAACGATTTATTGATTTATTAGATACCCAACTTTTTGAACACAGCGAAGAAGCAATATTTATTTAACTATAATTCGGGAAAGTTCTTCTAATGATTGGAGATTTTGGAATTATAAATTTCTGTTATTTCACCTTCATTAATTTTTACCTTTATCCATAGTCGAATGTTTTTTACAGTTTTACACTTAATCTCTCTCTCTTCTGTACCTTGTACGGAAGTTTGCCCTTCAGTTCTCCGACTTGTTGTACATTTTATGATTAATTATCTTTTCTAAATAATTTTAACAAATGTATAAGTTTCCCAAACATTTACATGTTGATTCTTTATGGTCACATATTCATTTGGCGGATGAGCCGGTATAGTGCTTAGCATAATACATAACATGTGTTCAACCAATGATTTTTCTACTTGGCAGTGCGATTGAGGGCATTATCGTGCTGCATAATGAAGTTGTTATCATAGATGGCTACAGTCAAGGTGTGGTACTGTCTTGCAACATCGTTTGATATTTTTCTAGTGTTCTTCCGTTCTCACAATTTCATTTAATTTTTCCAGAGATTCACCTGGCTTTCGCTGAACATATTGACGACTGTTCGTACCAAGCATTTGGAAAGTTAGCCTCGTCAGTTTGCAATACCTGTCACATTTTCACCCCAGGCTTGTTGATCTTTGATCTATAATGTAATAATCTATATGTTTATTTTGGTGCTGTCGACATGTATATGTATTGTGTAAAATACAAAATGACCATTCGACATAAAAACTCAAAATTTCTGTAAGTTATAATGCATATGTCATCTGGTGGTATGTTTCCTTTATATTAACACTAAACCTGCAATAAATTAAATAAAGAAAATCGGGTTCATTCGTTGATAAGATGGTATTCCCCGTACAACCTCTTGTTATTTACAAAATTAGTTGATTACTTTGCCCAATGCATCAAATATTGTTCTGTGTACTTTTCTGTGTATATTAGGTATTTCCAATAACATTTGCAATAATATAAATAATACCTTGTTTTAAAAATCAACTGAAAGTCTTAATCTTTTCTTTAATTTTTATTGTTTATGAATTTTATTATTTTTTGGCACATTTTAAGTTTTCAAATATAATATCTTTTTTAACAATGAGTTGTACATTTTTTATATAGTAAAAAATCGAATCCTTGTCGTTTTGCTGTACTTTTTGTCAAATTTATTATGGGACCATTTGTATTGCGGTCGACGTGTATACTCGTCATCGCTTAGTTTCAATTACGTACCTCGCGAGGGGTTTTTAAAAATAAATAAGCATAGAGGTTCATGTTCTCAAGCGTACATCAAAGCTCTTGCGCATAAACATCAATCAGCTACTGACAAGAACAGTTTCTAGCGAACAGTGACAATGTGGGCAGTATCTCGCCTCCGTGACTTTTATAAAGGTCTGCCTTTAAGGAAAAAATTTGTTGTATGTTCAGGATAGAGTTCGAATGTAGGCCCTGGGCGTGCATGCAGGTCCTCGAGGAGAAGGGTTGAGAAGCCTACTTAGAGGAGAAACAGTCTCCAGGAAACTGGCAATTTGCGCAGCGCTCCTCCCCTCGGACTTACAGTTCTTGCCAGAAGTCTGTGAATTAGGAAGAAAATTAACATTGTCAAGCATGGAGATCCAACGTAGAAATATAACTGGAAAACCGTTGACCGTGTCTCTCCCCCAAAACTTTTATCCTTTAGGTTTAAGCATTCGTGAATGATCACAGATGTAGTTACGCTACAAAAGATCTGTGAAAGGCCGAAGTTGCCCACGGAGTAAATCAAATCTACAATCTGCAGTCCACTGCCATAGATGATATTTATATTTCATATCGAAGTTGAATACTTTCGTCATTCGAAACAAATGCTTACGCTTCCGTCCCATTTGTGGAGCTGGTGTACTGGTCCATGAAGCTGTTATTAAATACAAAGCTGCAGTTCATATATTTTGACTTTTACTTTTCAGTATACATATGTAAGGTCATATTACTAATCTTGCTGGTGTACGGACATCGTTTGTAACATACAAATTCGCTGAAAAACCTGTTTCACTCAAAATAAAACGATTTCAAAGGTTGGAACCTGAAAAGCAAGCGAAGTGTTATATGTATGAATTTAGTACAAAACACTATAAACTAGGTTAATAATCGAAAATATTTACAATACACAGAACGTCCTAAACTACGGATCATTATTGCATTGTTATCAGTTTTAAGCAAATTACAAAATAACTTGCATGGCGTTGTTCGAGTCAAAATAAGTATGTACGAAAGTTACAGTAACCTTGGAAGGATATGTACTTAATTATACATTACAAAGGATTGGTATAAATCCTCACCTAACACCGCACATACATATATTATTAATAAGTAAAGCACAAAAATCTGGACGAAGTATTCAAGTATTCATGCTAGTACTAAATATGCATGAAGGACCACACACAGACGCTATTACAACAAGCCTTTTTTGGATAGTAGCTAATACAAATATATTTCGGCATGCAACACAAACAAATTTAGACCGTAGAGATCGTCATATTTTAATTTGTTCGCGTACATATTAAATAAATAGTATTTTATTGTTTATGGATGAAATACGCTTGTTTTGTTTTTTTGAAATTGAATTCAGTAATTGGTGTATGCAGTTTATCTGTATATTGAACAGAATTGCTCTTTCTAATTATTCTTTAAATCGGATATCTTACTTTAATATCATTGAAATGAAGTATTAATAGAGAAAACACTGGAGTTCTGTCTCTCTAGACTATTCCAACAAGTACATTTCTCAGCGGTTCTATTCGCTAACCAACTGCTTCTATGATAAAAGTGTACCCGGTTATTAAGTGATAGATAGTCTGGGGAAATAGCGGTAATTACGAAATAAGTTAAATACACAGAACTACTGCATACAGCGTACTAACTAGAGTGGGGAGTCGGCGATGATCTCGTAACTTATTTCGTAATTGTACACTGTTGCCGCTGTTTGCCCAGACTAGTTATAGGTACCACCAAACAAATTAGACGGAACAGGCTATGCATCTGGGGCAATAGTTTAACGAAATTTGAAAGCACCAACATGTTATTAATACTTAAGATTCTATGAAGTGTAAATGTTACGGTATATTTCCAAATTTCATTAAATGAATGTCGGTTTTGAAATTGATGTCATAAAAAGTAAGTTTAATAGAATAAAGTCCGAATTCTGTAAAAAGACATTGTCTTTCTTTTAGAAATTCCAGAAATAATTAGGAGTAAGATTGATTACGGAGCTAATAAGATGAATTCTTTATAGGAAGATAACCAAGCTTATTCGGTAGTACAGGATGACCGACGAGAACCTGACGTTTTTGAAACGACAAGTGCTTTGCCGGCAGGGGATCCAGAGAGCCGAATGACCTGTCATTAACCTCGGCGTTCGATGTGATCAGCATCGGATGTTAGCGTATAACGCATTTGTTCAGAATGGTGGGTCTGTTGTTACCCTGCACTTTGCTTTTCGAATGCAAGTGTTTTTGGCAGATAATGAAAATGCAGTCATTCTCATGAGTGATGAGGCACACTTTCATTTGAGTGGGGTGGTCCCCTGAAAATCTCCATAATATTCAAGAAAAACCTCTACACTCAGGGCGTGTTACTCTTTGATGCGCAACTGCTCCATTTGGCATGATTGGGCCCTATTGTTTGAAGACGAGAATGGTGCGACTGATGCAGTAAATCTGAAGGTTACAGCCACATGCTGAACATTTATTTACGTCGCAAACTGCGCAGACTGCAACTGGAGTTGCCACAGCACACACTGCGTATGTGTCCATGCAAGTGGTCCGACGCATGTTTCCGAAAGGGTAATTTCACCTTTTGGGGACATCCCATAGCTCCCGAGATTACCTGACTTGAGCACTTGCGATTTTTTTGTGGGGATGCGAAGGCTGGGAAGCTACATTCAGGAGGATGGACACCTGCCTTTCCGATATAATATTCCGCAGGTCATATTCAATTTCAAATGGCATGTAATGACAAATAATTTTGTGCATTGAAATACAATTTTCCGTAAAAACTAACTGCGTACTGTTCATTTCAAAAACCCGGATCCAACAAATAAATTGCAAAATGAAATACATCAACTAATAAATAGGTAGTTAAAAAAAAATGTCACGAAAGTAACCATTTAACAATTTTAAAATTTTATAAGACCTGGACACTACACGATTCCTAAAATAGCTAAAAATAACATTCCTTTCCAGAAAATTGTAAACTGTAGTAATTGCCTCGTTCTAAACTTTTATCTAAAATTTTAAGCAATTTTATTAGAACTACATTTAATGTGAAAAATACATAAAAATTTTGTAGATTCAGTTAGAAATCAAACAATTCCCAATAATTTAAAATTAATCACTTTAGACGTTGTTTCTTTATCTACTAACATTCCTGTGGATTTGGCACCAAAAATTTTAGATTAAAAATAGGATTCCATAAAAGATTTTACAGATCTTTCAGAAGGAGAATTCATCGAAGCTTTGAAAGAATTTATAAACAAATTTTCGGTGCTGCAAGCGGTCATCCATTATCAGCAGTTTTCGCAAACCTGGTAATGGAGCAGCTATAGCAAAATTGTTTGGCAAAACCAAATTCTACTTTCCGTACTACCCTTTCATACGAAATACTAAAATTTAGTTTTTCCAAACAATTTTGCGCTAGCTCCATTACCAGCTTTGCGTAAACTGCTGATAATGAAGAAACCCTTGCAGCACCGAAAATTTGTTTATCAATTCTTTCAAAGCTGCGATGAATTCTTCTTTTGAAAGATCTATAAAATCTTTATTGAATTCGATTTTTAATCTAAAATTTTTGGATTCATATAATAGCTCTCAAAATGGATTAAAATTTACATATGAAGAGGAATATATTCACTCCTTAAATTTGCTAAACGTGACAGTCATGCACAATAATGATGTTGTAAAAACAAATTGGCAGATAAAGTCTACTAATACAGGTAGACATCCAAATTATTTTTCACTTACCGGACTAGTTGATCAAGCAGTTAGATTAGCTAATCCAGAGTTTAGAGAAAAATTTAAACGAAGCTAAATAAGTTTTAAGTGAAAATAATTATCTAAATAATTTTTATGAAGAAAGAAAATTAAGTTAATACATTATTATTATTACTAATTAAATGAAATCCGCTGAATAAAAAAATAAAAAAATAAAAATATCAAAATAACTGATCTGACAATTTCACTATTTTATTATTGCCTAAAATTTATAGTTATCAAAAATTTAGTGAAGAAGTGGTGAGGTATACCAAATCTAAAAGATTGTAACTAATATTACAGTGGTCTTGGGAACCCAAACTACTAAATTCTTCTCCAATGAAATGAAAATTCTTATCTTCCCTGATTTTATGCTATATTTTCCTTTATTGAACCGACATACTCTGTGCTTGTAAACTGAAAGTGAATTAGATAATTTACCATTATGTTACAGTTTGTTGCTCCCGTATATATATTTTTATATATTTACATTTAAAACTTTTATGGAACTATGTGATTATGATACCATTTACCATACTACTAATGTCATGTTCAGGCATGTTAGCTGGGAATGTTTAGAATTGCATAAATACTATTTGCTTTCTTAAGATATTTTACACACATTGAAGCGATCACGTATTTTTTCTTGTGTGTGTGAAGGGAAATGTCCTCTAAATTGCGATAAATGAATGTTGATGTACGAATATGAATGAAAGTTATTATTTGTGTTTAACAGAATTACATTAACATTTGATCTTATATGATAGATCTCTACCACTAATAGGTCAATAAAACAAGGCTGGTTTGAACGATAGTTATATTTTCAGAACGTTTACAAACGTTTTCGGAACACCTTCGTCAGTGAAAATATAACTAGATAAATATATAAACAAACATTTGTTTTTTATTTGGGAACTATCAACAAAATAACTAATGACTAGGATTTCTTGATATAGAGGATGTGTAACCAACTTTTATATATATATATAAATTATAAAAACTAAATTAATGTGTAAACATACATGCAAATTAAGTAAAATATTATATCAAAAAATCTTTGTCGAAACCTTAACAATTCTGTTCAAGGACTAGGGAAAACCAAATTCAAAAACCTAGCCAAAGGTTTCCTTCTTAAGAAATGCAAATGTCATTTTAACAAATTGCTATATACATTACTTAAATTTTGAATATCGGTCCTGAAATTAATAGTTTTAGTGTCTTTCTGTATATTTATCATTTCATATATTAGTCTTTTTTATAATTCTCTGTTTTTAATATAATTGTGTTTTCAAAATCGAAGTAATGCCCAAGATCTTTGTAATGCTTTGTTACAGCGGTCATTGCACCAAAATCATTATTTAAAGAATACTTATGGCTATACAACCTTTTCTTTAAATATTGTTTCGTCTGACCGATGTAACAACCATCACAGTCTTTACAGTTTATTTTATAAACTACATTACTCTGATTTTGTTTAATTATTTTAGATTTAGTATTAGTAAAAAGAGATCTGTTACTATAATTTGGAATGAAAGTAATGTTTATGTTGTTTTTATTAAATTCTTTTTTATTTTTTCGCTTAAACCTTTTTATAAGGAATAGCGTTATAACATTTATTGTTATTATTTTTAATTCCTCTATTATATAATTTGTTAATTCTATTTTTTATTATTTTCATAAAAACTATTGGGATAATTATTTTTATCTAAGATTTCTTTAACTTTGTTTAAATTCTTTTCCCTAAATTCAGGATTAGCTAATCTAACCGCTTGATCAACTAAACCGGTAACTACATTAATTTTATGTAATTTTGATGTTTCTGAAAAATAATTTAAATGTCTTCCTGTATTGGTAGACTTTATATGCCAATTTGTTTTCACAATGCCGTTATTATGCATGACTGTCACGTTCAGGAAATTCAATGAGTTATTAGATTCTCTCTCATATGTAAATTTTAATCTATTATGATAACTATTAAATGAATCTAATATCTCATCAATATTATCCTTTCTTACGGAACAAAAACAGTCATCCACATAACGTCTGTAAAAACTTACACTAGAATTTAGTTTTGCCAAACAAGTTTGCTCTAGGTCCTCCATTACCAGGTTTGCGATAACTGCTGATAATGGAGAACCCATTGCAGTACCGAAAATTTGTTTATAAATTTTATTTTGATATGTAAAATTAGTAGAATTTAAACAAAGTTTCGAAGCTGCAATGAATTCCTCCTTTGGAAGATCTGTAAAATCTTTTATGGAATTCCATTTTTATCCTAAAATACATAAAGATAATATTCCTTTACGTCCAATCGTAAATTGCATTAATTCCCCCACTTACAATCTTCCCAAATTTTTATCTAAAATTTTAAGCAATATTGTAGGTAAAACTACATATAATGTGAAAAATTCATGGGAATTTGTAGATTCGGTTAGAAATCAAACAATTCCTAATAATTACGAATTAATCAGTTTAGATGTTGTTTCTTTATTTACTAATATTCCTGTGGATTTAGCACTAAAAATTTTAGATAAAAAATGGAATTCCATAAAAGATTTTACAGATCTTCCAAAGGAGGAATTCATTGCAGCTTCGAAACTTTGTTTAAATTCTACTTATTTTACATATCAAAATAAAATTTATAAACAAATTTTCGGTACTGCAATGGGTTCTCCATTATCAGCAGTTATCGCAAACCTGGTAATGGAGGACCTTGAGCAAACTTGTTTGGCAAAACTAAATTCTAGTGTAAGTTTTTACAGACGTTATGTGGATGACTGTTTTTGTTCCGTAAGAAAGGATAATATTGATGAGATATTAGATTCATTTAATAGTTATCATAATAGATTAAAATTTACATATGAGAGAGAATCTAATAACTCATTGAATTTCCTGAACGTGACAGTCATGTATAATAACGGCATTGTGAAAACAAATTGGCATATAAAGTCTACCAATACAGGAAGACATTTAAATTATTTTTCAGAAACATCAAAATTACATAAAATTACAGATTACAAAAGAAATTTGAAAAATTGTATAAAAAAGCTTCTTTATTTTTCACTATTAATGTGACGAGGTGGTTCGGTTATTTACGGATGTAGTAGCACATCGTGGAATTGAATTTAAAAGTTTATCGATGACAGCTTGGTATCTTGCATTCCAAGTAATCTGCAAAACACGTCGCAGGGCATCTAAAGCCAACTGTGGATTAGATAATTTCCTAGTCTCCTACCCTCCTAATGTAGCACACATTTTCTGTGAGGAAATGATCCGGAAATCTTAGTGGTCAATGTAAGAGGATGACGTGGTTCTGTTTTGAAGACAATCCAACGTATTCCTTTCAATGTGTCACGGTCTATATTATTTCCTAGGTATGTTGCCAATCGGTCGTATTGCCCCGAATGAACTCCAAAGATCTACTGCCATAGACAATAGGGCTCCGTACCATAACCCGCACAGTGTTGTGCAAATGCCTTTCGACTGAAAATTGCGCTTTTCTCCACGTTTTCGTCTATCCTTCGTACTACTGTTGTGCATTCCTGAATAGAATCTTGATCCACGACTAAAGACGACCTGATGCCATTCCATATTCCGCTGAAATTTTTGTCTAAACATGATTAAACGCTGTTACCGGTGTAAAGCTGTCAGCGCTAGCAGTAAATGTGGGCTGTAGGAGAGATACCGCAGGGCTTTCCCTTCGAAACCGTTCGTCTGAAAAGCACTGAAAAACAAAGAGAAAGCCACGTAAACTTATTGTACTTATTACAGGTTCACTGTGATAAGTAAAGGCCGGATAATATGCAGTAATTGCATAAATTTGCATATTTGCATAATATATGCATTTTGTATATTATTTGCATATTTTGTAGTAATTCAGCATATTTGAAGTATCCGAGTTTTATTTATTTATTGAATCTAATTTATTATAGGATAGGCATTACTAAAAATATGTCGTGGTTGTAACAAACAAAGAGTTAAACAGCCCTCTTTAAATTGAAAATAGTATTCTATGAAGCCCCTTTTCGATACTTTTCCGACAAGCGCTTCCAAAAATTTATTAATGCTGTTCCCATACATCTAGACCGGGACAGAATTTAAGCAAAAGCTAATTCCCTGAAACTTCTAAATAAATACAAAAATTAGGAGCACAGGTGTTTCTTTGTTATTCGGAGAAATTTATTCCCATATTCGAAAGCAATCTTATTTATTTTAAACGTCATTTTACGTTGGTTTTTCGAAGTGTAAACTTGTGGGTTGTTATTAATTATAATAGCAAAAATGCCGAAAATAGCGACTGTGCCTGGATGGATTGCACCTTATTCAGAATTGCGTATGGATGGAGAAAAAGTATTTTGCGTAGCATGCAGCAAGATTGTAAGTAAAATTTAAGTTTATTTCCTCTTATTAATCTATAGTTTTTAAATGATGTTTAACAAAATCACCAATACAACGCTTCGACAAATAATTTTATTTTAAAATGAGTGAAATGAGATGTATATTTCATGCGTATTTTTCGCATATCATCAGCACAATACAGAATATCTGATATTCCGTATTCTGCTGATGACTTTGAAATAAATTTAATTTCACACAACTTGGTTGGCGCACGGACTAAATCGTGTTGCAGAATAAGTAAGAAACCATTTTCCCTAGGTAAATACTTTAATTAGTAGTGTTAAGAAAGTGTTTTTAAAGGCTCCATTAAGAGTTCAGTTTTACAAACAACATCTACCCGGTATTCCGCTTCCTCCTCAACCAGTAATCACACGATGGGGAACGTAGTTGGAAGCTGCTATTTTTCATGCAAATCATTATGAAGACATAAAGACAATTATTATGGATCTTGATAGCGATACACAATCTGTGCTAGACGCCCAAAAGGTGTATTCGAGTAAAGAAATACCTCAACAGTTGGCGTTTATTAAAGCCAACTATAGTTTTATTTCCACTTCTACATTGCAACTGGAAAAACAATTTATGTCGCTAATTGAGAGCGTTGAAATAATAAACAAATTTGAAAAATTATGTTTTGATGTTAAAGGAAGGGTGGGAAAGTCCGTGTATGAAATTTTTTAAGTGTAATCGAAAAGAATGAGGGTTTTAGAAACCTAAAGGATATTGCTGAAATCTTGTGTGGTGAGTCAGTAGAAAATATTGAGTTGACAATAGGGGATATTTCTAATTTGAAATATGCTCCTATAACAAGCGTCGACGTAGAATGAACCTTTTCAATATATAAGTACATGTTATCAGACAAGCGCCACAATTTTTCTATTGAAAACTTTGAGAAATATATGATTGTAAATTGTTTTCATAGTTAATTATGTTGTAAAATGTTATAAATAAATTTGTAGTAAACATAATAGAATATTTTTTTCTATAGTATTATATTTTCTAGCATTACTCGTATTTTTTTATCTGCATATTTTCATAAGAAAGTGCATATTTAGGCCAAAACATCTGCATATTTATGCGTATATATCCACTTTTTTGCATGTAATCCGGCCTCTAGTGATAAGCATGGTAAATCTACTGGTCGACGATACATACAGCGTACGCCTTAACTTACCCTTACGAATCAAAGTAGATATGCTTCAATAAATAATAAATCAGTTCGTAAAATGTTTTCTTAATAAAAGTTAATTATAAATGGTAAAAACAGTGTGTTTATGTTTTCGAAATGATACTATTTGTACTAAAGAGCAATGCCTCTTGCAAGTGATACCTCATCAGATACTGCTGTTCAACTGGAAACAATGAGCCGCTCTGTTCTCAAAGAACACGCCCTTGCAATGTTATGACTTTAGCAATAGACAGCTAGGACAATCGATAAGAAACTTAGATCATTCATACGTTAATACTTTAGTCGTAAGGTAGGTTAGTTTTTTAGTGCTTTTCAGTTTGTAGTTTTATCCCATTTACGTGTGTATTACCTAATTGATATGGCTGGTCATTATACTAATGCGGAATTAGTAGATATCGTACTAGTTTACGGTGTATGCGGACAAAATTTATTTTATTTCCTAATAGAAATTTATGGTAGCTGAAAAGAGAATCGCTGGATAGGTCGCGGAGGTTGAATCGTTTGGTCAGCCGACTTAAAACCCCACATTTTTCCTTGTGGGGTCATCTAAAACAATTGGTTTATAATAACGAAGTTAATTACGTAAAAAATTAAGAAACCGTATAAATACGTTAATAAATACAATTCGTCAAAAAATGCCCTGTCCTCAGCAAATTTCGATCGTATGTTATAACAGTGCTGAAATCATCAGACTGGATATGTAATTTCTGTTATAAAAAATAAAAATCTGTTTTTCATTCGCTTTATTACCTGAAATCAGCTCAACTTTTCAGGAGCTTTGTCCTATCACTATTACAGTAATAGCAAAGCAACTACGGAACAGTTTGGACATATTCATTATTTTTACCGGAGAAGCAATCGGGTTTTCGTGCACATTATAGCTCTAGCACTCTATGGGTAGATGTTGTGGATGGTATTCTATGTGGTCTTGATAACAATATGTCTACTGTACTTATCCTGCTTGACTTTTCATGCATTTGATGTACCTAATCGGTATTGCAAACTATATAAGCTGTGGTACTAGTGCACTAACGTTTTTAATAGTTATATTAGCAACCGACATCAGGTGGTTGAAAGTTGAAATAGACAGTCGGCAATATAATATTCTGCCTTTAAACGACGGAGTTTCACAAGAATCAATTTTGGGCCCTATCTTATTTACTATTCACACAAGCCAAATATATACATTCATTTTTAGAGCGGATTATATACCCGCCGCAGTGGATAAAATTAATGACGATCTACGCAGCTCATATAAGTTAATTGAAGACATTGTTTGCTTATAAACACAACTAAAACCCAAGCAATCTTATTCATTGGGAAGGGCTCACCGCTTGTACGTAGTGACGATTTAGCCATTAACATCTCAAATATAAGATTGTAGGTTTTTGAATCCGTAAGGAGTGTGGAAATTATCATTGACAGTAAGTTTAATTTTGAGAAATACGTTAACAACATAGCAAGTAAAGCTTACACACAAATTTAAAGTATTCGTATCGTAGTAGGAAGCTATTATCGTCGACCATAGAAACATTACTATGCAATAGCCTTGTTGTAACATATTTTATCGACTGCTACGCTATATATGGTTCTTGTGCTAAATATGCTTCCACTAGGCGCATTCATGTTTTTAGAAATCATGGCTAATGTGCATTAGCCATGGTATTAACAGAAGGCAAAGAATATCTCATACTCCTGGGCTGTGGATGGCTAAATATTGGGCAACGAAGGAAAATTGATTATCTGTGTTTCTTTTTTATTAAATTATTTGAGTAGAAAACTCCTATATATTTATATAATAAAATGAATACAGAACAGATGAACATCATTTGAGTTTAAGATTTAGACACCTTATAACACCTTTTTTCCATCGTACTTGCAAATTCTGTTCAGGTTACTGCTTGGGTCTTCGCTTCGCTGGTGGCATTACATCATCAGTTTACATATGGAGTCTTGCATTACTTTTATGTTATGATTTGTTACAGTGTTTGAGGTTACTGCTAGGTAACTACATTAATTCTTTAGTACTGTAGTTGTGCAGTAATGTGACTACAATCCGAATGTAGTATTTTTTACTATTTAGGGATCTCGTTGGAATTACAGAGACCTTGTGATACTCTGTTTGCCAGCTCTTTCAATACATTCAACTAACTTGTAATTTACTTCTATTCTTTTCTACTTGAGGTCTTTAATAAATATTATATTATTGTTACTATTAAGTGATGTATATTATGAAAATGTCTGCAGAAAGTTGAGGCGCACACTATATACAGGCTGCAAATAGAATTACATTACTATTAGCATTTGGGTTACGGAAATTTACTTGTTGAAAGCACATTGTAGATTCGGTTCTGCTCTATTTATCTTTTGAGTTAATTCTACCACTCTGTAGCCCACTGAAAGGAGCAACATCATTGTACAGAATATATTTAAAAATTCTGTAAAACAAATTTGTTATCTTCATTAACCTATAGAATGATAGGGTAAACTCAAAAGAAAGGTATGAGTGTAGTGTAGTATAAGTTTTCAATGTTCATACAATTAACACTACATGACAACTAAACTAAGCAATAATATTTCTTACATATTTCAAAAACGAAGCTAACTCGAATTTACCGATAAATTTGGAAAAGTAGGGCCAGTCTTATCTAATATTCATAGCAACCTTCCTAAGTCAAACCTAGCTAAGTGAAAAAAGTTCAAATGTAAGAGGGTGCTAAATGCTACTCAGAGCTAGAATAACTACTCTTGGGAATAAATGTATTAAGGGATAGGGAAAGCGCTTACTGCTTCCCTTGGGCTTCCTCAAACCAATTAACTAGTCGGACTAGCTGGTAAATTAAAGCGTCACAAGTTAGCGTCAGCCAAATTGCTTTGACTCTCAATTAAGAAAATTAACGTAGTTTTTGGCGGCAAACAGCTAACCTCGTGCGCTAAATTGAGCTATGAATGACATTTGAGGTTACAACCAACTAACTTTTATTACTACATATAAATTGAACTCTCTAGGGCGTGGAGATGCTACTTCTTCAGATTATAATTAATTAAGGGTTGATGCTAACACAATACTTACTTTGTCGTTTTGGGATATACAGTCTGTCCCCGGATTGACTTTGTTATAGATATAATCGATCAAACATTTTAAAATCTCGTTTTAATGTTTTGGGATACCACCCTGCTTGGGCTGAAAAAAATTTCAAGCATATTTTTACTTTTTAAAAATCAAGTCATAACAATTGAGAGATGAAACGTTTTCTGTTAAAGTAGCATACCATTTCGGCCAATAATACTGCAAAATATTATTGAGAAAAGTTGTTCAGAATATGAAACTACCACTGTGTGCAAAATTTCATAAATCTTGGATCACTTTGACTAAATCAGTATTTGTTATGTATTCTTGCATTGTAACTACAGAAAAACAAGTTCTCCTAAAAAATGCAAGTAATTACAAGAATGATCCATCAGAGGACTAGGTAATAAGACTTGAAGTGTCCAAAAGGCACTGTTCACAAAGTTAAAGAGAAATGGTTACATCAAAATTGACGTGAACATGACATATGACCGGTTTATACTGCGAAAAAGCAAAAATGTACGTCAATAATTCATACCGCTAGTTTTCGTCTGTAGCCTTTGCCCTATGAAGTAAGTTTTATCCTTTTTAAAGACTCTTCGGTTGATATTTCCAGAATACAGGATGGTATTTTATATCTCCAGTATCATTAGTCTAATATTTTGTCTGCATTCCTAGTACTTCAAAAAATTAAGGATTAAAATGATATTAGATGCGTATATTAAATGCAAAGATTGGCCACAAATATACATTCTATGTTTTTAAATGCATTAATTTATGAAATTTTCATGTGATGATTTCTGTTCCAACTTTTTGCATGAGCTTCGAAATTTAATTGTAGGCCGTACATTCCTATAATTCGCGGATTGTAATCCTTTAGGTACATATTGTGAACGCATAGATTTAATTTAATCCTTTGATCGGTATGAACGCGTATACGCCCGCTTTAATTTTTTCTATTGTTTTATATGCAAAAATTTGTTCGATGATATATGGCTTTTACTACGTTTTTAATTGTTATGATCCACATTCTTTCTCGCTGTGGAAACATCAACTACATGCGAAATATTGGGATTGAGAAATAAAAAATCAGATTAATTTTTAAAAATTATTTGTGCTGAATTCTCCAAAAATCTTCGTTATTATTATACGAGCGTTATGATTGTACCTTGTTATCGTTGCTATTGATATGATTATTATTATTACAGTTACTTATATAACATATTTGGTGGTAATCCAATATTACTATATCTACATATATTATCGAAAGAATAAAAAATCAGAAACGTATTTCATTGAATAAACTATCACGCTTATCACCCTCAGCAGTATGTACATTACATATTACGTGGTATGCTTCTATTAACAGTAATGAAACTACGTATTGATCGAACAAACTATGTGTTTTTTGCACAGAAAAATTATAAATTGAATTAGCTGTATAGTAGAATTCTACCTTCAAGAGGTTTGAAATAAACTGCCAATATCTACTCAAAGGATAGTTACCTGTGGTTGATAACATTTTACCTAGATTAAGTTAGTAAGCTGGCAAACGTGGGAATAGTATAAGAAGGGATAAAAGAATTGTTACAACAAAATTTTTAGTTATCGATAATATATGTAGATACACATAATGCTAATTTACATACATACCGTGCACGCCAACTAACTGTTTACTGTCCCGTAAGCATTACTAAAATTGAAATATGTATTTACAGCTTACGTGATTATAACTTCAATGCGTCATAGTGAAACGTTGATGAAACGTTGATGAAACGTTGATGAAACGATTACATACTTTGGGAGTGATAAAGGTTTAGTGAATTACCTCTTGGTGAACGCTATCAGGTAGTAGATTTGTATACGTTTTTGTTTAAGACGTATAAAATTATACGATTTTTGTTCAGCTAATACATTGATCTCAAATATCACTGTTTGAAAACCAAAAGAAAGACTGCGTTTTCTGTGTAGTAACATTACGATTTATAAACTTGTTATGTAGTACTCACCTCATATTAAAAAGGTAACATTCAATTCTACTACCACCTTTTTACGTTCGAGACGCAACTTGCAACGTACGCTTCTTGGACTGTAACTATTTTATCACTTATCCAAGCAAAACAGATTTAAGGGAAAATCAAATTAATATAAATCGTCAGCAACAGGGGATCATGTTTAAAGTAAGATAAATCTTTCATGTCATCCAGATTGAAGGCTATGGAATTAAGCTGGATTAGATCCCGATTTGCAAGATCTCCAGGACTTGTTATTGAAAGACCTCCTGCTGAAACTGACGTATTCGCTTTAGTATAAAATGGAGTTGGATTTAGTTTGAGCATCAGTACCATGGAACACTTTCCAGTAGTTACTTGTGCACTCTTACTTTTCTGCAGTATTTGCATTATTACTGTACAAGCGAGTAATGTAGAGAGTAGCTCGAAATTGCGAACTGCTTCTCCGTTTTGGTTTGGCCCTAGACTTGGACGGAGCAAACGAAATCCATTTAGTCCGGATATGTACACTCTTTCTATACTAACATGTGAAGATGTGGAGGAATATGTGAAGGTAATACCTTGGGATTTGGTTACCAAATGCATGATTACTGAAGGAAAACGCGATATAAGAGCTAGAATGAACGGATATGTTCCCCGTCTGGGAAGAGAATCTGGCGAAGAATTTATTAACCCGGCTTCTTCGGGCGTGGCAGATAAATTTGTTGATAATTCCGAGATTTTTAGGGAAATTGTAACTTCAAATTCACCACCATTTGCACCTCGTTTAGGTTAATATATAAATATGCAGGTCTACTTATTGTAAACATTGTGTATAGCTTGTATAGTAATAATTTTGTTAATAAATTGAGATTACAATAATTTCTTGTTTTCATTTCTAACGCAGGCGTGCTGGAGGGAATACTGATTTTGTTTATTTGAAACTTGTATGTTCGATTGATTCGGCTTAAATAAATTTTACGAAGAAATCATAACGTGTAACCAAAATTGAAAATGATATATGTTTACATCTTGAGGCAGATATTGTATTAGAAAATTTATAGTGCTTCCGTAAACTTAGTGTGCCTTTTCGTTATTAACTAAACGACGACACATGAGGTCTTGAAAGTACGAGTACACACGCAGGTTATACCATTCGGAGTTCCAAAATGAAACAATATAGAAAGCTTACGAGAAAATGAATATAATTACTGTCGAAGCTATGGTTTCTTTTTCATGCTTTTCGTAGAAGTTTCAAATTATCTTACGTAAAATTTTAATTTAGAAATTTAATTACCGTTAAATAAATGGAGATGGGAACAGTATCGATTGAAACGCTTGCTTTGCATGCGATGGTTGAGGAAACTAATAAGGTAGGCACACAATATTTTAACACTCTCCTGCTCCCCAAATCGACGTTTTCGTATTGACGTCAGCGTTGTTTAATGAAGGTGTCGCTTGAATTGCCATAACAGCCAGGGACGTTCGTACCAATTTGTTCGGAATTCATTAGTTCACAACAATAGCGAAATACTGATCCTTTATGTCAACATATTGAATGAGCCGCTACATATCCACAATGTTTTCAATCATTTTGTATGAATAGTATTGAACTAACTGGATCAGGATTTTGGTTCCAAATTTTCGAGTTCCAGCTAGGGCGATTTCGTAATAAGCATTAATCTTGTATTGCTCTCTATGGAAAATGAAATATAGGGGATGTGATTATTGTATCATTTACGTACATTATTATTAGATATTGTTTACAAACCCTTGCGATTTTTATTATTTCAATTTAGTTGCTGTGCAAGTCCAAACAATATTAGAAAAGTGGACCCTAATATCCCGCATACATATCTCAATATCGCGTTAACGATTAAGATAGCAGTGGAGGAAAGCAAGTTGAGTTATAAAATAGAATCAAAACGAAATAAAATTAATGGGAAAGTATCCAAGCGTTATCCATGCTTTGTAATTTTGTTACCAGTAAGAGAAAATATTGGTTTGTTCAGAAAGTAATTTTTTTCCCAACAGCGGACTTCATTGTTTTTTTTTTTCATAGCCAACTTCTCACTTGAGCCGCATGGTCATTATAGATTTTGACAGCTGGTATAGCTAGGCTTGCTTGTGAAAAAGTTCCATTGATTCTACGCAATAGTTTTTGATTGGTGCTTTATCAAAGCACCATTTTCAAGCAGCATTTTCCGCATATCTTACTGTTTTACTAACCAAAAGGTAAAAATGCTCTTCAAGCAAGAAAAGAATTATCCGATATGTATGGAGAAGATGTATGGACAGAATGCCATTACCAAAACTGGTTGCAAAATTTCGATCCGGCAATTTTGATGTTGAACATGCAGCACGTTCTGGAAAGCCAGTTTGCCAGCTTATGAAGGTACAGTGAAAGCATTAATTGATACAAACCGCCGAATAACATTTCGTGGGATCGTTGAGAGATTAAATTTATCGAATTCGACCGTTCATGTTCATTTGAAACGCCTAGGATTAATCTTAAAGCTCACCATATGGGTTCCTCATGTTCTTACGGAAAGAAATTTGTGCCGTGGCGTCGCCTTGATGTTTGTGATTTGCTTCTCAAACATCAAGAAAATTATCCACTTTTGAAGCGTATCACCACTGGAGTCGGGAAGTGGGTTGTCTACAACAATGTTAAATGCAAGAGGTTATGGAGTAAAAAGATGAACGGCTCAAAGCACTTCGAAAGGCGATATTCATCAAAAGTTGATGCCGTCTGTTTGGTCGATCAATTTCGAAGTGTACTGTCCTCAGCTAGACAAATTGAATGATTCACTTTAATGGAAAAGGCCAGAATTGATCGACAGAAAAGGTGTAGTGTTCCAACAAGATAATTCGAGACCACATACAAGTTTGGTAACTCGCTAAAAGCTTTTACAGCTTAGATGGGATGTACTGCCACACCCACCATATACTCCAGATATAGCGCCTTCTGATTTTTACTTCTTCCGGTATCTACAAAGTTTTTTAGACGGTAAAACCTTTATTTCAAATGAAGAGGTCAAAAGAACAAAAATTTTATGAACGTGGAGTCATGTTACTGTCAGAAAGATGACAAAAGATATGGACCAGAATGGACAATATATAATTCAATAAAATATTTATTCACTATAAGAAAATCGTCTTTCATTTCCATAAAATAAAAAAACGAAATTACTTTTCGAATAACCCAATATATTGCTTATTTTTATTCTTCCGTCACTAATACTACATATATGGTAGGTGTATCTTTAGAATAAAACTCCTTTCTTACTAAACACATATGTATGTATTTTAAATATCACTTAGCGAGCTTCCAATACTAGGTCATATTAGTAATTTCTCTCTTTGAATTACTTATATGGAAGATGCAAGATAGTATCAGAGGACAACTTTTGGTTTCCGAAAAATTTAGTATCCGCTCCGTCGCTAGTAACCAGTGTTCTGATTACTCTATTAAACAATCTGACAGGCTCTTACAGTTACAGTCCAAGGTTAGCAATAAAAATTTCCGGAAAAAGATATAAAAACGTAATTCAGCAATAAGGCCGATGTGGCCGAACGACTAACGCGCTTGACTAACGTGCCTACGGTGCCAATGGTCCTGGATTTAAACCGTAATCCAAGCCTTCCGGCCCCGACCGCAGGCTAATACTCACGACCTTGGTAATGACTTGGTCTGAAAACTAATTGATCCCAATTTTTTATTGTTTTTTTATGAAACAGGTTTATGTACATAGGAGAGATCGACTATATTTCACTACGTTGTATGTCGAAATCATCTTTTCTTTCAGTTTTTTTGAGAAAACACTGGGGACTTTCATGAAATCATACTGTCAGTACTACGTTCAAATTTAAATTTCAACAGTCAGCGATATATTATAGTTTTCCATGGTGTTTGATTACCAAAAGCCGAAAAAGGGCAATCCATATCGATGTTTTGTTAAACCACTTCTAAAATTATAAAAAGTCATCCTCGCAATTAAATTCCTTTTTCATTTGCGAAAATTCTTGAATTGGTACACAAGTGGCAATGAAATATGTTTTCAACCATCAATGTTATTTTTGTCGGGCTCGGTGATATAGCGGTTTGCATGTAGGCCTCTAGACCTAAAGGTTGGGGTTGAGGTTTCTTAATGCAAATACAAATTCCAGATATTTCTTTTCGGATAGGAACTAAACATATAGACCCCGCTCCGATCCGTTAGAGGTGAAGTTTTTCTCAGATTCCGCCAAATTCTAATTGCGTGGACGAATGATCGGTAAAGTAGAGTGTACTATTGCAACTACAAAAATTAGGACGAGTCTAATGGCCTATATTGACTTTTTTTTTTAGCGGTAAAAACCAATCGCTTGTCATGTTCATGTCATTTTTGATATAGTCATTTGTTTTTACTCCAAATCTATTACCTAGTCTTCTTATGGACGATTCTTCCCCAAGTAATGTAAATGCTTGCAGTTTCTTAGCGGCACTTAAATGTAGTATAATGGTATACGTCAATAATGATTAAAAAGGAAATAACATTTGACAAGGCAAAAGCCAGCTTTAAACTACATTATCTTAAGTGTCTGATTTTTTGTTACCGCAGTAGTAGACGTAACCAACAAACAATATCTGGCAATACATTGATTACCGAAATTTATGGAACAGTTCGTGTACATAATAGTCGTTGGTCAAAACAATGGTACTTCAGCATACTTGAGTGAAGCTGACTGTGGAGATATGGTTGGTTAATCTTTAGAGAATATGTTACAAGGACAATTGTGTAGGGTATGCATGCTCTACTTGGGAAATATGTTAAATATAATTGCAGTGGTGTTCCAGTCTTGCACTCTGCAAAATTCAATTCTAGCATTGGATAGAATTAATTTTTTTAATTAGTGACTTTATTACTAAAGTGACCTTCAACCAGATTTTGTTAGGAAAATGTCAGTCAGCGCAGTTGCGTATTTCGACAACTATGTTAGCACCTTCAATTAGAACCTTAACCGAACACCGTACCACCATAGATCATTGATACGATACTTCGTTGTTGTGTTTTACCTGGATTTATCCGCAACACTTGAATTCAACGGTTATTTCTACTGCAGAAAACAACATAGTTGATCTAAATTTTCTTTAAACTTGTTAAATATTCTTCGTTATGATTCTTCGTTTTTGTTATCAGGATAAGTTGCATGTATCACGAGTATCAAAATAGTTTCAGAATATTTTTATGCAATCTTTTTTATTAAAATAATTGATACTACATATACAGAAACTTGCAAAGTTATTTTTAATGAATATATAGTTTTACAGTTGCATTACTATAATAAAGACAAACAAAATGTAAACCGATATAGCATATGACGCATAATCCTGCTACAACGTAATCATCGTGCGTAGTAGTAATGGTGATAAACTTTCTATGACGTCAATATAAGACAATCATTAAATATAGTTCACAAGGGTTGTAAATATGGTTATTGTACTGAGAATTTAGTCAATTTTTTTTTTAAAGTAAATTGCACCAGTCTAGCTCGTAGATAAAATATAAAAGCATGAAGTATAACAATTTATATTTATAACTTTTTCGAAATATTGAACATAAAATCAAAAGAATTTACCTATTTTAGTGTGTGTGAAAGTATAAGTGTATTTTCCGTTGACGGTCCTTCCTGTATCTCCTCTTTATCTGTATGGTGAGGTTCTTTTCTTACTAATACTTCTTCTTCTTACTAATATTTCTTCTTAAAACCCTTTTTTCTTTTGGAAATATATTTCAGACTTCTTTATTGACTTTTCTCCATTTTTCAATTCAATCGTCGTTCACCAAACAAACTTTTTTTTCTTTTCGATACCAGGACGACCCTATTTTATTTCTCCGTTGTCCATGAATCCATATATCCTTGGTTATTTCCAGTAAATTTATGTAATAAATATTCTCTACATTGTAAATGCCTTTCACGATATCAGTTCTTTGTAAATTTCATGTACATTGAGGATGCACAACAATTTGGCATTCGTTACAGAGACTGGCTATGGGCCTAGCGGAGGTTGATCTTTGCAATTAGCACACATTGGTTTGGTACATATCCCTGGATCGAAATTGTGTAGTATATTATAATGAATTCTTTGAATGAGACTCTGTCGAAATAAATCGTTCTTCTCAGGAGATTGTGTGATTTGTTCTTACACCCTCATGTGATCCTTGATATTTGCTGTGGTATTAGTTCTTTCCCAATTACCTGAACAGAATTGCGATTTCAAATTTACTATCTCTTGTCTTAAACTCTTTGTAAGTTCCCTTTCTTTATTCAATTGATACTCTAAATCTTTATAGTTAAGCACAACAGATAAGGGTGAGTGATTCTCCTTTTCCGAATTCCCAAATATTTTATCTGTTATAGTTTTTTTCCTTCTTCTTCCATTTGGAGGTTTATTTGAAGGAAATCAATTAATTTAGTTTGCTGTTGAATTGTTTATTTGGTTTCAAGTTCCCTTTCCCTCTGGTACGCGTCTTTTTGCAATAACCTGTCATTACGTTAATTAACTTGTTCAAACAAAGCTATATTTGAACTCGTAGATTCATTTAAATTCTGACATAACTTAAAGTTCGATTCATTGACACCTTTCAAATGTGTTAATTGCAACGAATTCTCTTCCTTTAATGCCCTATTTTCAGATAAACAAGCGTCAATAGTTACCAATTCTTTTAATTTAAACCTATTTCTCTTTGTACATTCGTTTATACTTCTATTTTCATTTTCATATGTAATCTCGATATTTTATAACCTTACATTAAATTCATTAGATTTAGTTGTACTGTCTAATTGTTTCTCCTGACCATTAATAGCACATGATAACTTAAGTAACGAAGACATTAGTTTTTCTAACGCCCTTTCTATGTCACCATTCTCTGTGTCATCTTGACGTTTGTTTGACATTTTTAAATTCTAAATTTGTGTATGAAATAAAATTAAATCAATTTAAAAACTAACTTTAGGGTCGCAAATGAAATGAATGAATTTAGGTTCGCCTCACGTTTTGTGTGCCAAATTTGTACTGAGAATTTAGTTAATTTTTTTTTAAGTAAATTGCACCGGTCTAGCTCGTAGATAACATATAAAAGCATAAATTATAATAATTTACATATATTTATTTATATTTTTCGAAATATTGAACATAAAATCAAAAGAGTTTACCTATTCTAGTGTGTGTGAAAGTATAAGTCTATTTTTCGTTGACTTCCTGTGTCTCCCCTTTATCTGTATGGTGAGGTTCTTTCCTTACTAATACTTCTTCTTCTTACTAATATTTCTTCTTAAAATCCTTTTTTCTTTTGAAAATATATTTCAGACTTCTTTATTGACTTTTCTCAATTTTTCAATTCAATAGTCGTTCACCAAACAAACTTTTTCTTTTCGAAACCAGGGCGACCCTATTTTATTTCTCCGTAGTCCATGAATCCATATATCCTTGGTTATTTCCAGTAAATTTATGTATGTGAATTCTTGTAATGCATAATTGTTGTAGGAAGTGTGTGTTAAAATGTTAACAAAATTCTTTTTAGACATTAAATCATGCTTTTATAAAATATTTAACTCTGGTAACATTTGTTATACTACGTTATACAAGTATTACAAAGTTTTACGCTATCGATTAGGCCACGAGCCCAATTGACAACCGTATTATATCTAGTGGATTTAAATGGTGGGTGAAACTTCAACGTCGATTATCTCGGTAATTTATGAACGTTGCGTCGAACTACTCCAAAATATTCTTATTTGAGGTCCAAACTACACGTACCATAAATATCAAAAATTACAAAAATCCGATTACCTTACCTTCTCCTTGTAAGATTTCTTTAATTTTATTTAAATTCTTTTTCCTAAACTAAGGATTAGCTAATCTAACCGCTTAATTAACTAATCCGGTAACTACATTAATTTTATGTAATTTAGAGGTCTCTGAAAAATAATTTAGATGTCTTCCTGTATTGGTCGACTTTATATACCAATTCGTTTTTACAATGCCCTTATTGTGTATGACTCACGTTCAGGAAATTTAATGAGTTATTATGTAGATTATTGTATATATTATTATCCCCTTCAATATACACCGCTGCTCTAGCCCTACAATGCTATATGCGAATTTTCCATTGTTTAAAAAGTGGTGGAAATCTTTTTCTTTACAGTTTCAGCGGTCTGAAATCTTGTTTCTTTAATGCAGATCTGACCTTGGCGAACACAAAAGTCACATGGTGATGTAATACTTCGCTAGTAACGTCTTTAAAGACAATGCAGTATGAACCGGTGCGTTGTCCTGATGAAGAACCCATGATTGTTTCCTACAATTCAGGTCTTTTTTCTGATCTTTTGACGCAGTTGAGCAACAGCCTTAAGATAGTAATGCTGATTAACAGTTTAACCTTTAGGAACCCAGTAAAAGTACACAATTCGATGGATATCAAAAAAGACAATTATCATTGCTTTGAATTTTGATTTACTCATTCGATCATTTTTAGTCCTCGATGAAGATAGGGCTTTTCCTTGGATTGACGCGTAGTTTCTGGATCATAGGTGAAAAACCAAAAAATATGTGTACGTTATTAGATTTTAATTCCTTGTAATTTAAACTGATTGTAAGATATGGTTGCACACCAAATACATACGTACATAGATACTACGTCGTCATTGCGAGAGCGATTCTACTTGTGTTCTTATATTCTGATTTCCTTGACGTTACTTCCTAGTTACCTGGTTAAAATACAGCAATGTAAAATTATAATTATTGTATTGTAATAATAAGAAGTCTCCAGTAAGATCTGAACTGAACTTGTAAAGATTTTCACCATTTTATTGTTTCCCTAGTGATCATACTATCTGATAATTATTTTGTCGTGTATGGAAGTAGAAATCAAACAGAATACCATGTTTATATATATTTTGTTTGTTACAGACGATGTGCTGCCTCTGCTATAACTTAGGTGAGTTTTGTGTATGTTTATATATTCCAACTCGGAAATTTGATTTTACAGAGCTAGATTTTTTATGAATTTGTGCCTTCACATCGAATTTCTGATTAATTTCCTATTTTTAAAATTCTTCGAAATCCTTATTAATTTAATATACGGAAGAAGCTGCTAGATTCAGGAATTCAAGAAGTTTCCGTTTTTGTGACGAATTCTTGCATCTATGCGGGTATAGTATTGTTTGCAAATATGAAAAAACCCTTGAGATAATTTAAAATTTGGAAAAAACGCTTTTGGGAAACAAAACCTGTTTTGAAATATTAAGAAAAATCAAAGAAAACGATAAAAGTGTCAGTGAATGGGGAGAACATGGGGCAACTCTGTAGCTATAAATACTTAGTCTGGATAACAAATACTAAATCAGATTGACAAGCAGACATCGCGACGTGATACCAATCGATTTTAACGAGACTCGCTGTAGTGATTGCTAATTAAGTTTAGTGTTTTTGGTAAACGGGTACCACGCAACACTCCAGAATTTTGGAGAAAATCAAATTTGAAAAATTCATACCGATTAATAAGTCTCTGTAGTAAGTTGTAAAATAAGGTTATTAGTGCAGCAGGTAGTGTCTCCGACCAGGAAGGTGTGAAAGGTTTGTTATGAGTTGCTGGTTCGCATCTACGTTTGCTTTATCTTTTCTTTATTTCATTTTGTTTGGTATTACACGGAATAATTTTATCATTTGATTAACATCCTTTTTGTTATTTATCATATAATATAAATGCATGTTGCCGTTTATATGCCTGCTTAAGAAATCCATCCTACTGATAGATATACAACACGAATAAATGTATAATGTATATATGTAATGAATCAAATAAAAAATACAGATGAAATAATATTTTTAAAGTCCATCTTTCAGTCTGATGATGCTATTTAATTAGTAGTGAAACGTTACTAGTACGTACTGTTGTTTTAATTAATACACATTTCTACATACTGTCCAACATTACGAAAAAAACATTAACTTTTAATCCCTTTATAGTATATATTCTATCTTTATTGGTGTTGTGTATCTATGTATCTATTAGATGGATTTTCTAGGCAGAAATGGAAACGCCAAAATGCTTTGGTATTATATAATAAATCAAATAACATAAGTTAATCAATTCATACAAAATTATTTTGCGTAATAATAAATAAAATGTTATAAGAAAAAACAAAACAAAACAAAATAAAGATGGATCCAAACCAGCAACTCACAGCCTCATAACTTTCTGGTGAAAGACAATACCCTCTGCGCTAACAATCTTAATTCAGGAACTTACTTATTAATCGGTCTGAATTTCTCAAATTTATTTTCTGGAAAACGTTTGAGCGTTGCGTCTTACCCGTTCATCCAAAAACACACACATAATTAACAATCACTCCAGCAAATTTTGTTGAAATCGATTAGTATAACGTCGCGGAGTCTCCTTGTGAGATGGGGGATTAAATAGAGAAATACAAACAGCAAATAATATGTTTTATGCATTAGAAGAGATATGTGTATTAAATAATCGGATCACAAAAAGAACTGAATTGGTTGTACACAGTCGTTTTAAATTCTTATGCGTCTAATTGAAAGTTCAAACAAAATAAAACAAAATTTGTAAGAGAAAATATATTTCTACTATCACAGAAAAGCCGAGAATGATGTGTGCGTATGGAGAGCTCTTGCGATTAAGGTCTCAAAACTATACTTTTATTTACGCGACTTTGTTAAACAATTTTTGGTGCTTTTACACTCATTGACTTACTATTACGTCATGAAATCTTATAAATGAATTTAACACATTACTTGTAAAAAACCCTGTATGAAACTGTTTACTTGGTGGAGAAAACTGAATTATCAACGAAAACAGGGAAAAAGCACAAGTAGCTGAAATAAAATTCCTTGTGAAAATATTAGGAGCAAATAAAGTACAAAACATAAATTACCCAGGATCAAACGTGTAACCTGCAAAGTAAATTATAGAAGACAATGGACTTGACCATTTAGCCAGGATGGGGGAGGAAAGATACATAGGTAAAGACAATTTGGGAACCAGAACCATAGAACAAGAATAGAATACCGAAATGAGATAGAAAATATCCAACGAAAAAGCGGCGCAAACCAAGAACTTAGCTAAGAAAATAGCAAAAGACAGGAGAAAAGGGTGAAAATTCGAGGAAGAAAATAAGAAAAGAAGCTCAACAGAAGACGACTTGACACTCTAAGGTACAAGCTGAGAAGATTGTGTACATATGTATGTGCGTGTGTACCATCAACAGGCATATTTCATTCAGTGTTGACATCTAAAATTGAGATATAAGAAATTATTTGTAAAATTGCTTTGAAACTATCACCAGTGTTTATGGTGTTTTTTTCTCATTTTCTTGAAGAAATTGAATGTTCTCCACAATTTTGTTATGGAAATACATAATTATCAATTCTCTCGACCACGTTGATATTTTTGCCTTTGTATATTATGGAGTATAATAATTGGTTTGGTTTTGTAGTTTGTAATACCCAAATTGAAAATTTCTCAAGGCAGAGTTTAAATCTTATATGTGTTCAATTCGAATTATTCCAGATTTACAAATACTTTGGTTTCATTAGCTCTTCTTTTGTACATACTCTTAATCAATTCATCGATTTACAATTAATTATTAGAATTACGTTTGCCCCGCCTTGTTATCACCAAAAGAATGAACGCTTTGAACTCTATGGTAAATGTTGTGTGTATATTCATAATCCTCTTTTTCCTGTAATTACTTTATCGGGTGTAAACAATAGCGGTTTCGATAAGATTTTTATCCAGTAATGTCCATGTGGTAAACAACAATATATTTTAAAGATAGTATGGACTTGAAAATAAACTTGTGCAGACAAACTATTGTCAAATGATCCTCTATTAACAAAAATTCTTTTAACATTAATTTGGATTGCTTCAAATTGCTCTATAAAATAGGCAAATAAAATTTAGTTTTTTAGTTTCATAATATAGTTTTTAACAATAAAATTTGTGCTGTAATAAATAATCACATATAATTAAGAAAAAATTGTAATCAAGTCTGTCATTAAATCAATTTGGACATATGGTGTGGAGTAATGAGGATGTACGAGCAAATCGAATTTAGCAATTATATAAAGATGTCAATAAGAACTACTTATAGCAAACGCCCCATGGTATGTGTCACGCCATATACTTTACACAACTCTACGTATTCCAACAGTACAAGAAATTATTCATGAAAGAACCGCCCAAGATCACCAAATTTTGAAAGTACATCTAAATCTATTATTTGAACAACGGTTATTACCCGCGAAGGACAGAGACTGAAGAGATTGTTGCCAATAGAGTTTGGAAGTTCCGTAGGTATCTGTTACTCGACCTTATCAAAACATTAGAGTAACCAAAATAGATGTCTCTCCCATTGATCTCTGTCTTACATCCACAATATATAACACTCTAGAACGTCTGCGCTGCCGCCACGCCAGCGTGTATAAATGCTGCACAAATGCTCATTCAATTCCAGCCAGTCTCAAACGAGTTAATCCTTCTATCGTGAATGGATCTTGTAGTTTGCGCGTTAACTACAATTCACGATATTCGAATAGCAGTAGATTTATGTGCAGTATATATAGAAATATGGATAAATTTTTAAGTAGGCGTAAGCGAGCATCAGAAACTTTTGGGTTTATCACCACTGAAGTAAGTGAAGAAGAAAGAAGAAGAAACCGAATAAACTTAAACGACATATGGAAGTGCTTCGTAGCGAGTACGTTAACAAACCCCAAGAATTCTCCGAATTAAAATTAAAATCATATGAAAAGCAAAAATCATCAAGAAAAGACTTTGTCTATGAACGAAAAGGCTTTAACTTGCTTCTTACAAAGTTTCACATAAAATAGCTAGATGTAAATACCCTCCCACCATTGGCGAAGAGCCTATTTTTCCCGTTGTAATTGAGATTGTAGAAGCTATGTTTGGAGATAATTTTGCCAAACAATTGCAGTCGATGCCTCTATCAAATGATACCGTTGCCCGTCGAATTGATGATATGGCTGAAGATGTACAGCATCAGCCTTTTGAGATATTGCGTGACAACCTGTTTTCAATCCAGCTAAGTTAACCAACAGATAGCTATAAAAATACCCATTTAATTGCCAATGTTCGATTTTGTGCTCGGATGTCAGCAGTAGAAGAACTGCTTTTCTGCAAACTAATAGAACTCAAAAGCAGCAATATGTCTCCTATTTGCTATCTTAAATGATTATGTAAACACTACCTGTTAAGCCTGTCCTTGCCAAGCAAGAAGAAAAAGAAAATCTGCTTGGCAGAAAAAAAGCAAAAAATTTATTTACAAAATCAAGAACTTCTTTTTTTCCAAATAGGCGAATTTTATAATCCAAAGAATACAATACAAATGAACTTAATAATTAATTAACGAAATAGTACAAACATTTTTTATTTCAATTTTTTAAAAATATTTTTCATTTCAGGATTGTTAGGACTATATGCTAGGCAATTTTCAGCTTCCTATGTCATTAAGGGGCTTTAATATAAGCTAAAATGTTAAAAAATTGAATTTTGCCATTCCCCTTTTTTGTCTTAATTCTCCGTCCACAGGCCAAAAATAAAAAATCCGGCTACGTTAGGATTTGGCCTAGGCGTTTTACCATACGCATGCCAATTTTCAGCTTTCCAGCCCATCAATAGGCATCAAAAAGCTCTGGATAGACAAAAAAAGTGCGGATGGTGCTCGTACAATGTCTAAAAGATTTGTAAATATACAAGCACTTTTGAAACAGAAATCTCCACAGTATGTCTGGAAACATTGCATGATCCACAGAGAAGCTCTGGCTTCCGAAGCAATGAGTTCTGGTCTAACAATAAGTATTATGCTAGCGACGGTTGTAGCCGCAGTAAATTATATTGAAATGAGACCCCTAAAATCAACAATCTTTTCTGCATTTTGTAAAGACATGGCAAGATGTTTGTCACGTAATACATGTTTGCAACGTGTTTATGGATTAAGAGATGAAATCGCCATTTTTCTAGAAGAAAGAAGTTTCGAAATGATTTATTTGTGATGCATTTGAGCTACTTGGTTGACATATTCGAGAAATCAAATATCTTGAATCTTCAACTCCAAGTAGCAAACGCACATCTGTCGGATACGAGTGATAAAGTTAATGCTTTTTGTAGAAAATTAGAATTGTGGAGCACGAATTCAAGAAACTCAGAAATGTTTGCAAATGTGGGTAAATGTGTTAAAACTTACAAAGCTGAATAACTACGTGTGAAATATGTCTCACTCTTTAAATGTTGGGCAGGGGTGGATGATACGTTTTCTCCACTGAAAACAAGAGCATTTTGTATATTATTACCGTTTTCAACATCCTACCTTTGCGAAACCGGATTTTCTGCGGTGATTGTTTTGAGGACAAAATATACAGGTAGATCTCAGCTAAATATTGAAAAAGAACTCAGTGTAAATTTCTACTATTAAACCTTCGTTCGAATAAATTTGCTCTGCAAGACAGACCCAAGGGAGACTAATAATTATTAATTAATTGTTTTTGAATTTAGTATTGAGTATTTAATATTTAATATTTAATTAAATTAAGTACATTGTGCCGTACTGACACAATCCTATTTATACGTGTATTATTTCAGTGTGAACTTGTATTTTAGTTGTTATTATGTATTTCATCGTTATTCTTTCAGTAAATTATTTTTTTAATATCATGTTTTCATTTTCTTTTCGATATGCTTGTACCCCTATTTAGTAGTATCACCCCACCCAAGGGAGGCTCGGCCCACAGGTTAAGAATCGCTGCTTTAGGCAATTACAGTTAGTGTACTTTTCTAATTCGAACAATGTGATTGTCTTGGAAACAGTGGCTCTTAATCGACAAACTTCGTATCTTGTACTGAATCCGGAATTCTCGCAAATTCTCTCAAGTATTGGCAAAGATAGGGAAGTTAAAAGTTACTAACAAGCCCGCAGCATAATACAGTAGGTAGCCATCGAATTAGAACTTCTGCCGATGAATATATAAGTTTCAATTTTTACATGCTAGAAATGTATCGGAAAAGCAGAGAATACCTGTTTACTAAGTAACAAATAATGAAATACAAATTATGTGTGTTAAGAGAAAATTTATTTATCTTTACTAACTATACATTAACTCTACAGAATGTATTTCAAGCACAAGAAAATCCTTGTATGGATTTATTTCTTCTTTAATGGTCTAAAAATAAGAAAATTAATAAAATATGTATACTTTCTGACTCTGCAGATACTTATTTTTGATTTACATTGCAATCCAATAAATATAAAGAACTACCGTTGCCCTTACTTAAATATAGGATAAAGGATATGTTGATGGCTAAAAGTTATTATTCTTTCAGGGAATTTTTGAATGATCTTGAAACTTTATAGAGATCCTATAGATCTGTCTTGTGTTTTGGTTGCTGTTGTGTTTTGTGTTGAAAATATGTATATATATCTTTATTAATACCAGTACTGAGTGTAAACATATTCTGTCTAGTTGTAATTTTATGATAATATTCTACTGTGTTTGTCACCCCTGTATATATGTATGTGTCACATTTACATTTGCTCTTACATTTATTTTATATTCTATATGATATATTGTATACCTTGACAATGTCAATGCCTACTATTGTAGATCGACGACAATAAAGATTATTATTATTATTATTATTATTATTATTATTAATACATTCTGTACAATAAATCTCTAGTTTTCATTTGACCTCCTAGAGTGACTGACGTAATTCAGAAGATAAGTATCTCTACCACGAAATATAAATACTATATTTACTCAAGATAAAATTAATGCCTCCTGAAAAGAAGTTTCTAATTTGATGACCTACTGTATACAGTAAAGAACAGCTCATAGTTTGTTTGCACTCAATGGTACTTCATTAGCTAAATCCCATTTCAAATGCCTTTTACTAACGACCATATGATACTCTCCTTTCTTAAATTCCATAGTTCGTCGTCAAATTCTCACACACTGATTTAGAAGCAGATCATTTGGTTTTCTCAATTGGTTTTATCGTCAAAAGCGGTATGTCGAAACATGATCCGAATTTAAAGGATCGCCAAAATTTCGTTAAGTTTGGTTACTTAATTTTGGAAAATTTTCACAGGAGTATTCCCATTGACTTAACGTAACTGTAATTAAAGCTTGTATACATTTTAATTAAACGTGTAATTCGTCCATTTATTTGTAAGGTACAAGCGAGTTTGGCTTAATCTAGATATGAACAAATATTAAATAACATTTCGTTGGTGCTCCACAAGATATTAAATGAAATGGATTTCGTTTCCTATCTCCAGCCGACAGTAACATTTATATTGTAGTTATATTGTACAAGAATATTTTTAAATGGAATTCGCTTTGTCAATATACAAACGAATTGATCGAAATATAGAAGGTGAACAGGGTATATATACTTGTATATGTAATCCAATTTAAAAGTATCCATTTACGCCCTAAATAAGGTTCTGTGAGTCCAGCAAATCTCACTTTTCGGAGGGTGCTTACGTCACGTAATTTCATTCACTTGCAAGAAGTTGACATTTCACTTTTAATTATCCAAAGCGTGGTCGTCCTTGTTTTCAGCATTGCTTCAAGCTTCTTTCTATATTCATTAGGGTGCGGTCCGACCGTGTATTATGTTGTGGTTGGAATCCTTGTGCAGCTTGGGCAGACTGGTTTAACATTTAATTCTGGATCAGTTTCATATTTCTAGGAGTCGCTGTTCGTATAAAGGCTTCTTTAAATATTTATACCTGAAAGGGGTAGATACATATCATCAGGGGCAACGATTGTAATGATAGCAATAATAAATAAATAAAGGTCTTGTACACGGTTGTAATGAAGTGGGAATAAATTAATTCAAAATTACTGAATTTAAGTAATACATTCTTGAAAAAAAGTATACTGTCATCTTTGAGAAATATAAAAACAGCTATTACAGCTACATATTCTTTAAAACTCGCTGTGGAGGACCTTCGCATAATCTATACATTTTTCATTCACTAAAGAGCATGCATAAAAATTCAAAAACGCCCAGGTGTTTATAAAGTGTAGGAAAATTTTTTCCATAGAATCTCTTACAATATTTTCATCACTTTCATGCACATTACAGATGATTTGTGCCTTTTTATCGATTTAATGATTAATATTGATGTTCATTACGTGAATATATTGATGTGTTTATTAACCTTCCTATACTCATGCATACGGTCTGCGAGACCGATTTATATAGTATAGTATACGTCTTTCATTTTGACGTGAGTATAGGAAGGTTAATGTGTAATTAATATGATAATGATAAATGTGTTTTGAAGAATTTCTTTGAAATTGTGTTAACGAGTTATCTCAACTCTTTAGGTCTTAGGGTACATAAGTGAAAATATGCTTCAGAATGTTTTGGGCCAATCTGAATGTAGATTGAAAAGTCATTTATATTAAGTATATTTTATTTTTTAATATAATTCTCTGGAAACTCAACATACTTGGTCCAACGTTTCTCTAGCTTCTCGATTCCCTCCCGGAAGTGAGTTTCTTCAAAGTCCTAAAATAAGCGTTTACAGCCTCTATCAGTTCTTCATTCGACCAAAATCTCTTCCCACCCAGGAATGTTGTGAATTTCGGAAACAGGTGGAAGTCTGACGAAGCCAAAGCTGGTGAACACGACGGATGCGGTAGCATTTCAAAGGTTTAGTAAACATGTATCATCGAATTTATTATGAATTAATTATGTGGTGAGGAGTTTACCGATATCCATGTATTAAAAATACCAAATATTAATCTATCGCTATAATACATACGCAAAGAACAAGGCATTGATTTCGCAAAATTAAAGCGATGTAATCCAATCGCATTAAAGTAGAGCTTATCATTGTATTTTCTATTTATGGTTCTTTCATCATTCGCCATTCCGAAAAATCAACTTAGTGCAAATTTTACAAACGCATTTCTTTTGTGTTGTGTAAACATAATTTTCAATTCAAAATATTGCTGATCTATGTAATATGTTGCTTGAATTTCATAGCTAGATCTAGGAATGTAATTTTTTGTTGCATAGCTACACGAACAGTGCAGCTTACCAAGCAGCTACTTACCATATAATGTACCTGTGGGTATAGGACTACACTTACTCATACAATTCAGTGGTAACGGACGAAGAAGCTCTTATGGCTCCACTACGAGTCATCATGACGAATGACGGAAAAAGCTTGGTCTACCCATGAACGGGCGTATCAACGTGTGAACCTGGTAAAGATTGCAAAGTGGTATTGGTATATAACAGTAGTTTGTGCTTTCATCAAGAGAGGTTTTCCGGATAGTTCATTCTTTCCCGAAGAAAATAATACGTATCTCCAAGAGGTGATTAGAGGTTTTCCCGGTATATCCGCTGCAAGAAGGGCAGAATATCTAGCTAGCTATTATATTATTGTTATATGTAGTTTGAATTTGTTTGCATTTCGGTGAAACGCAATGTTGCATTCAGAATTCTTAAAAGAAAACTAAACTAGTGCACGCGTAACTGCTCTCCTTTGATCTGCCGAAAGTAAGACAATTTTATTCAACACATTCAATTACACGTATGAAATATAATACCTGACATAAAAACTGCAACATCTAGAAGGCGTTGGAATTTCTTGAGTCTTGGCAGAGAAATCGTATACCAGTGTCGCCGTCAAAGATGGTGGGATGTTAGCGATCGTTTTTCGACAACCTGGTCTATAGCTGTCACATGGTTTGAAGCACAGGCCGTCTAGTATGTCTTCGTACTCTTTATCGCCAATTCGATCCTTTGGTTTGCCCCCTTTCAACCGCGTTAGTGCTTAGTGACATCGTACCATATTTAGTGATGAATCAAGGTTCGGTTTGGAGATGCATGATGGGTAGATTATTGCCTGTCCCAATAAATCCCCTTTGATTTTCATTTGAGGCAATATGACCACCGAGCGATATATTCAGGAAGTAGTGCCTCTCCATGTCCTTCCACTTTTTCAAACCGTGAAAACGTTACCGTAGAAAATGTGTGGGCCATTACAGGAATCTAGGGAACATACCTATGCTATCGTTGACTTTGCAAACTCAGCGACATGTATGAAAGATTGCTGGGGATGCAATAGACAAGCCGACAACTGTTTCTATGTACTGCAATACAACGGAGTTTTGAAGAACACTTTACTGAATTTTCATGCCACTGATCGACTTAAAACGTATTCACATTCTTAAAGCATTGTGATTTCTGAAAGAATATAATATACAAAAGGTCGCACTGTTTGAAGTAAGAAATATGGAAATAAATATTGGTAACTATAAACTATTGTACAACAAATATGGTTCCAATAAAAATTCAAACACAAATTCTCGGCCGTAAAACTTTTTGAATGCCCCTTTATAATTTGAAGATGTATCAAATGCCAGCTCATATTCTATGAACCCTTAAAAATATGATCCCAATAATTTTCTTCTACTGGTTTTCCATGGTTTAATACGTTAATTGCTTTCTGACGCCCCGGTCGCTGTAGAATCTATGTAGCAAAAATATGCTTCGCGGTTAAAGTGTTAATTAAGAAAACCTATTCTACAGTTCAACAATACTGCTAGAAAAGGTGTAATTTTTGTTAAGTTTTTTCTAAAAATGAAACCAGCAACAATTTCAGTAATCATTTGCAAACATTCAGCCGGAGCAATCAAATACAATGTATATCAACTATCCAAACAATCGACCGAATTAATAAGTAACTGTACACGTAGGCAACCAATATTGCGCGTCGTTCTAATTGGAAATTTTATTATTAGTTTGCAAAATATGTAATCTCCGTACTTCAATATATTATACCTACAGGGAAACGAGTGTAAAGCGAAATCCCACGCGGACGAATCTTTGTTCCGCCAGAGACAGGCTTCAGTTATTGGCAGCTCATTGTTCGGCCTGTAGCTACATAAACCGCAAAATGCAGTTAATTTTATTGATAATAATATGAAAATATTTTAGTATTTATTATTTTGTATTTGTATGTATAGAATACATTGGCGTTGTACTCTTAAACTATCCATTGATCTGTCTATAAGTATAAGAACAAAAGAATATAAGCATAAGTATTAAGCATGCGTTTTTATTTAATACACTATATTTTATGGTGTAAAAATTGGTGGTTCTGATTTGTCTTAACTTTTACGTACAACGGATTTTTGTAGCTGTTAGTTAGACGAGGAATAGTCGCCCTTACTGAAGGAAAAGCATTCTAATAATTTTAGCTATTTGAATGCTTCCTTGTAAGTTGAAAATGTGTTGGTTTCAACCACTGTTTTTTTTTCTGTAAGAGACAAAGATTTATGGCTCCGAACAAAGATTTTTTAGCGTCTTTGTACACTGTACAAAGATTTTTCTTGGTAATTCAGTTACCATTATTATGTTGTACAAACTAAAAACCTCTCGTATTAAGATTTTTTCCGATCTTTGTACGTGTACAACGAGGCTCGTACAAAAAATGACAATGGTTTCAACTCTTTTTGTAATCTAATCGACTATCTACCTATATATCAACATAATTAGATTCGCTGCAAACAATATTCCAAATAACTGTGAGAGATTTTAAAATTCATATTTTCCAGCTTTTTGCCTATTGCTGAACCATCGGTCCGAAAATAGGAATAATCTTTGCTTTCTAGATATATGTAGATATTGGAAATTAAAAAATAACACACTCAATGACCTTTTTATTATTTTTCGTGGCAGATGCACACCATTGTATGCTTTTGCTTATTTCTGGAAAATTTGGAATTGGAAAGCTAATGCTATAATGTATAAAGGATATTATTTATAGTTCTCAATTTGCGAAACAAAATTTTGTATTTTCTTTGTTCATACTATAAAAAAAAAAACTGACATTGTCTTAAGCACATGAACATACATAGAGAGCATTCAGTAAAGAACGAAACACACGGGACCACTGTAATATTAGTTGCCTACTTTTAGAATTCGGAAAACGAATAAATTTTTGTCGCTAGTTTAATGAGCGTATAAATGATAATGCAACACTGGATGTGACTTTTCTCAGTGACGAGACGTGGTTCCATTTATGTGGCTGTGTCAATTCGCAATTCGCAAAATTATAGAACATGGGCTAAGGAAAATCCACATGAATTCGCCGAATTACATCTACATCTTATAACAATTTGATTTTGGGTAGCAATGTCGCGACAAAGAATAGTGGAACCAATTTTTTGTTTCATAACATTAGCTGCTGAGCGATTACGTCCAATTTTTGTTGTGTTTATAGAAGAACTAGATGATAACGAATTGCGGCACGCTTCCTTTCAACAGAACAATATCCCACCTCATATTACTACAGCGACTCAGAAACAATTTTTTGATAACAGAGTAATTACTACAAGTTTATGGCCTCTAGATTCTCCGGATCTAGTTCCACTCGATTTTTATTTATTTAGTAATTAAAAAAATAAATACGCAAAAACAGACTTACGTACCTTTTGAATGCAGAGATATTTTAAATATTGTTATTATACACTACTTCCCACAGTGCTCGTATCAATATTTATTTCTATTTAAACCTAACGTTCCCCAGTGTGGTGTTTGTAGGTAAGATATGATTATGCAACTTATCGTACACAACTGTCTATATAAAATCTGTATCGATATTACTACTGTAGAATCTGTTTCAGTGAAAACAGCGTTTTAACGGATTTCTACAGGATTGAAATCCGGTCAATACATTTAGTTTTGACTTGGATAAACTAGCAAACACCCGAAAATAGTGAATATTAAACACAAAAAGAAACACACATAGGGAAATCCACTAGAAGTTACTATAGGGCTAACTTCAGATAGAAAAGGGGTAGTAAATATTGATATGAGGGTCGGGGAAAGTACTGTAGGATCACGACAATCATTTAAAATTGCCCGTTATTAATTAGTTTGATTTTTAGTAAACTAAATTATTTTTAGTTTTTCACTTTAGCAATTTCGATAAGTCATCACTTTTTATTTGTGCTTTGCTAAGAAGTTGAAAAAGAAAACTGAAATTAAAGAGAACGAAACTAACTAATCCTAAAGCCTTTTTACCCTTTCAAGTGTAAGGTGGTGACGTTGAACTGTCGAGCTGTCATTCTATTTCCCCTTCTAGGACTCCCTCCACTTTTTTCTATCTTCTGTTCTTCCACGGATTTCGGTCCATTTTACACTTCGTTTTTCAGCCACTGCCTTTATTTGTTCTGTCCAGGTTTTTCTTGGTCTCCCTCTCCTTCGTCTCGTCGGTACTCGGTGCATCGTACATTCTTCTAACCATCTTGTTCTTCTCTATTCTCAAAACATGCCCTATCCACCTCAACTGACTCCTCTACTGCGACATGTATCGGTTTAACTTTCAGGTTTTCCCTAAATTTTTCTCAGAAACCCCATTTCCATGCTTTCTAACTTTCCTATTCTTGCCGTGATTTTTCCATCCCACCTTCCGTCTTTCATCACCACTCCCCCAAGTATTTAAAACTATTCAGCTGTTTTAGCTTTTTTTACCTGCAGCTAAATCTCGTGTCTTTGGACCTTATGATTAGCGGTAAAATATTCTTTGATTTCTGAGAGGCGATCGAAGTCTTGTGCGTACTGATGTGCACCATATTGTTGCAGTAAATAACCCCGTTTAACAGATTTATTACACGAATATCGATATAAACAGGCTGGTTTAAGTAATATGCTGGAAATATCTTTTCTATTTTCGCGTTAAATAGGTTCCATTATATACTGGTTCACTTACGTAAATGTAAACGCCATAAGACTCGACCAGGACCAGAAAATCTTTTCGTTGTAGACAGAATTTCATTAAATGTAGCATTCTTTATACAAGGAAATTTACGGGATATTTAAGCCATCAAGCGCAAACTTTTACAGGGTTTGCTAATTTTGTAAGTACGAATTATACCGAGTGGAAGCAGTGGATAAAGTCAAAATCGCTATTGCGCATGGCACCCCACCCCATCGCGCGTAGGCTTAAGGGAACGAATGTTGTAGTGAGGATTAGATTTTTTCAAAGAAATAATTGGTTAAAGCCTTATACTTCTGTTAATTAGTAAAATATGTTTCATCTAGTTATATGAAAATAACGAATTTAGCTGTTTTGAGTGTTTTTGAGCGTTCTCTGTTGCTCTTCAAAACTATCATTCGGACCCGCACGTACTTAGCCGATCTAGTCTGTCTTAAAAGAAAACCACATTCTTTCTTCCGAGCTTCGATTCAAACGTTAAACTAAATGCGAAATACGTTTGCATCTTGTATCGGAATAAAACATCACCCAAACTGTCCAGTAAATCAAAAGACAAATATAAAAAGATTATGACATTTTTCTGTGGTTAACAAAACACAAAGTACCAACAGTAAATGTGCTGTTGACGAACTTTCTAGAATCGGTAAATTAAGTTTTTACATTTTTTAATGCATAAAGTCTATCTTTAAGTCTGAAATATTCACAATTAAAGGCACCCTAATAGCCAACATGTTTTTAATAGTCAAATCCAAAAGATGAACCCCCAAAAAATTCAAATTTTAACGGAAGATTAGGTTTTGGTGTTAGATGCTTCATGCGCTATTTATATTTTATCTAAAGTAGTCTTGATAATGGTAGTTTTTGGCGGTTTAAAAATAGAGGAAACGTTAAAAATATGTGTCAATGATGTAATAGACAAAGGGTCTCTTTTGATTGTCAAATTGGGAAAGAAAAATAGGTGATCTAAAATTAGTTCGAAAGTATATACCACTAAGACCAAATGATATCCGCTTCTTCCTCTGTGTGAAATTAATTGAGAGTTTCGGACAGTAAAGGTGTGATTAATGAAACGTTATAGTACATGAAGATTATTCGTTGATTGCTTAATCTGATCATACTGTGCAGTAAATAGCGAAACGTCACTTCATGTACTATTGCTTTTAATTGATCACATCTTTACTGCCCGAGACTTTAAAGAAACAATCTCAACGAAGACCACAGCAAATGAAAGAATATCGAATTTTCCTCACTTATAGAAACAATCGCTACACATCTCCGTCAGTGGGAAAAATACATTCGAACGTTCTATTTCCCATTGCTAGACACCTACTTAAAACTAGAAAATCCTCATCAGTTCATTGGCCACTGTTTGAAGGAGTAATTCTGTTGCACAAAATTATATAGAAGGCCGCATTACTTACATTACGCGCTGTAGGGTTATCTAACGAAGAAGCGTCGCAAAACATTAGTTAAAATGAGGCAAGCAATTTTGTTCATTTTTAAGTTGCATCTAATGAGGAATCAGGACCTACACCTACACCTATGTCCGATTATAGAAGTCTGTGTAAACCTGTCTTCTAATTCTATTGCTTTTTCTGGGAAGTTTGAAAACTGTAATTTTTATTTTGGAAAATAATTTGCATTTTTTGTTTTTTGTTTAAATGTTTATATTTTTTAAAATAAAACTGATTAATAGACATCATCTAAAATAGTATGCAGATTATTGTCTATACAAACTGAATTCTACATATTCTTACAAATTTCACATGTAGAATATTGCAGCAAAATATTGCTATATATTTTGTTTGATTTTACCAATTTTTTTCCTTCAAATTTGCAATGTTTGCAACGTGTTTATAGTGATTTTGGCCTCCCTCGCTGTTTCCACGCGGTATACTGATCAATCCATTATCAACGTGACAATTTCTAACATGTACCACACAAATATCCCGCAACACTGGATGTATGTAAATGCTGCATATTTACCACTAAATTATCGCGAGTATGCTATACATATTTATGTTCATACCTGTTAACGTCAAAGCCCTGACATCTGACAAATACTTTACTCTTTTTACATACAGTGGAAGTTATAAATAAACGTTGATTGACGTTAAATTGTTGCACACTATAACTTCAGTATTGCTCTATTCTAAATTACGTAGCATGTAGGATATAACATGCAAGTTTCATTAATAATCTATTACGAATGCGTACGGTCCTTCATCATTGCATTGAAACCATCTTTTTATTCCGCAATTTTACTGGTTATATAAGTAAAACTGGCAGTTTAAATAAATAAAAAACTATATAACTAATTTTATAATTGCAATTGTGCGTCTTTGAAAGCTTTCAATGCACTTTACCTATAAATAGTATCTTTCATTGGAGAGTCAGGTATATTTATTGTTAAACTCTTTAAAATTTAGATCTGCTTTGGCTAACTCATTTACAAATACGGTGAGAGCCAGAATGATTGACATTGTCACTCTCAAGTTATAACTATACGGTTGAGGCATTGCTGCTTATTCGGCACAAGCAGTCCATTGGAGTATTTCATTTTTCTTGAGGTCTATTGTCGGTTCACTTATCTTTTCTTGTCTTTATTAAATCAAACAGTAAATACATATAATCAGATAAAATAAAGTTGTAAACAAGAATATTTTTAAGACCGACTTTAATACCCTTTAGTTGAGGATGTTCTCTAAATTTATAAAAGTTGCTCCAAATGTGAGCCACCGTTGTTTAAATACGCATCCACTCGTCTTTTTACATTGTCGAACACATGGATTAACTGTTCGGCTGTAATTGTTTGTATTGCTAACAGAATTGCACTTCGGAACTACTCCAGTGTACGGAGTACACGGGAGGAGTATCTGTATCTGTATCTGTTAAATACTGACGTGTCTATATAGCCGTGTGGACACTAGAATTGTCATGTTGGAAATACACTTTCTGCAATTTATCCTCTTGTAATTCGTTTAAAAATAATCTTAACATTTATATATTGCTCGGCTGTAATAGTTTCTTCAAAGAAAATTGGACCAATCATTCTCCGTCTCAACACTACAATCCAGACCTTTATTAGATTGATTTGTGTTTTATTTAACACATGGGCGTTTCTTGTAAACCAAGCCCTCTAATTTAGGGAATTCACATATTCCGAGAAGTGAAACCAGGCGTCGTCAGTGAAAAATGCAAGATACAAAACTTTATCGTCTGTTATGGTACCAAAATTGAATACATTTATCGGATGTCCAAAGGAAGTAATTCAGGTACAGTCGATGCTTTGTGTGGATAAGAATGTAATTTTTGATTTAAAACTCTTCGAGTTAAACCATTCGACACCTACAACATACATACACAGATTTTAACTTAACTTACTTGCTGAGCCAATTGTCGAACAGATTTTATAGGTTGTGTAGGTATATTATCAAGGGTTTCTAGTCATAAGTGTTGGCCTCACTGGCGAATTTCCTTTCGATATACTCCGACATTCTCTAAAGCGATTCATAATTCTGTATATGTGATGAACAAAAACAATCATGATTAACCTGTTCATCTGAAAACCGGATGATGAATTGTTCGACACACAGATTGAAAGAATATTTCGATTCGCCGTTTGGGGTATTTTCACAATTCCAAATGCAAAATAAATTTCGCTTGATCAAAAAATAGGGCATTTTGGAATGACATTTGTAACCTGTAATGCAACCCATTATTTGATATGCAGTCTTTCAATTCACGCTTATATTACTTACTTATAAGTATCTAAGTACTGACTTTGCTGTCTTGGAAAATACAATACGATGAAGAAACTAATAAAACATGGCAAAGTGGCAGCGAACGAAATGAAAAAGAATTAACAGAAATAGCACGGGTCTATGTATGATTTAATACAAATTTGAAAAAAATAGTCAATATTTTAGTGATTTTCCGATAAGGCTAAGTTCATTTCAAAAATTGAAAGTAAATATTGACTTCGAGTACTGCAGAAAACAGCTTTCTTATGTCGATCTTTCCGGCTCTTTCGGTAGAAAAATCAAAATTCTATTCTGGAAGTGGCCTTTATTGAAAATTAAAACATTTCAATTTGCTTTCTGTTATTTTCAAAATGTAGAACGCATGTATTGCGAATACGACTGGCGCCTCTAGTGTCGCAAATAGAGCTTATTTGTGCAAAACGTGTAAATCAAGAGTAGTAAACGATAAAAAGTGTAGTTTGTGTAAAAGTAGACATCACCGAAGATGTGTTAAAACTTTAAAAGAAATTTAAACATACATAATAATAACGCCGTAGTGTGTTATGAAAAGGTAGTTATGAACGAGAAGGATGACGAAATCAGATTTTTCGATGGAGAGAATTTAGCCGATTCAAGTAATAAAATCGATATTCGGTTATTTCATTATCTCATAAAGCAAAATAATGCAATAGTCGGTGAATTACGTGATTGAATAAATATTTTAAATATTCGCATTGAATTACTACAATGAGACACGTTCCAGATAAAAAGTAGAAGTGGTAAACAACAAGAAGGGTACTACAGACACGAAGAGTAAAGTAAACAAATAGCATCAACAACAACCGTCAATGTTGTATTCAGAACGACTGAAAAAGAATTGGAAAATTCATGAACTAACGAGCACATCGGTATCATTAGCAATTGGGGATGCACAAACCAAATTAAAAATAGATGAGTATATAAACATCGAACAACCGCTTAAGTCGATGGTTGAAGAAGAGTCGAGAGCCTGGCAGATTGGGTAGAAGGGTGAGATGAAGACTTAGGGTTTGGTGATTGGAAATAGCTCTGAGGATCAATCGTTCAGGGGTGTAGCGAGGAAAACAATTTGGCATGTTAGTAGAATGGATTCCTAATTGAAGAATAATAATATGGTGGCTTTTCTTAAGGTGTGGTTTCCCGAAATCATAGTGGAGAAGCTAATTTCTAGACAGCCCACAATATATTCATCATTTAAAATAACTATTTTGGGGAGTAATCTGAAATTAGCCATGGATCCACAGAATCGGTCATAAAATGCATGTGTAAGACATGTACAATGTATTAATGTTGATATACCTAACAGACGACACGTCGCGTCGTGCTAATGATTTCAAAACTTTTTTTGCCAAATACAAGTTGGGCGCTAAATCACCTAATCTACTTGGCTCATATTTGCTTTTAATATCTTGCTCAATTGTATAAAGCAGTATCGCCTTGAAAATACTTTTTAAAGTACAACTTAAAGAATTCTTATTGGACAAATGATATTCGGTGCATGACTTTATAAATATGTAATGTGATGTTTTTACTGCTGTATTCCTCTTGTTTGTTTGCCGCGTCCTGTGTTGTCTTGAGGGATAGAAATATATTATTAAAAAAGACATAATTTCATAGTTCAGAAGAATTACCTCATGTGGATTTCAAGAGGCTGTGCTTACCATCTTCTGGTAATTGAATCGACTTGATCTTCTATAGGACACGTTTATTTCTTTATTTATTATTATTATTCTGGCTTCGACCTTATCCATTAGTCGCTGTTTATTGATTGAATCCCACTATTTCAAGAGTTCCTGCGATTGTGTAATAATAGATCCAAGTCTCATCATGAAAATTCCTTTAGATTGCGCGTACACAGAACCACAGTGAGCAACCGCGTCACAATTGTCATCGACAGTCCAGGGTACCAATAAAAGCTGGAGTTGGAGAGTCTCCCAATTAAAAAATCGAACCAAGGATCGATATTTTTTGTTTTGCATGGTACCCTAAAACTACAGATACTGTTACTTTAAACGAATCTCGATCCAAAATTAATCTAGGAATTGGTCTAAAAGTTTGATAGGCGTCTTTTGAAGAATGGCTCCAAATATACAAATTTTACGCTGACACCGACGCCAAACAGGGGTATTTAATAATAATAATAATAATAATAATAATGGTCTTTATTCGTCCAACAGCATTTACGCCATTTATAAGACAATAAAAAGAAAATTACAATTGATAGTAGCATTAAATATATGAACTAAATATACATAAATGCAACGAAAGACAAACTACAATAGGTATTAATCTAACGAAACGAAATTAGCAAAGAAATACATATATATCTTATACAACGCATTGCTAGTAACATGATAATGTATAACCACAAATGTTATACTGTTACAACTCCAAAAAATCATTCAAGTATTGAATAAAATTTTTGATGATAACATTTACTGGTGACTTAGTTAAAATATTTGTTCTAGCCCTGGGCAATCTAAGTATTGTACAGTGACGAGTATTACAAGGTACACTACCGTCCATAAGTTTGGAAGCAAGGTGAAATTCCTTTAAAATTATACAACTGTTACGCATATCGTGAAATCGTTAATCCCTATTGTAAATTATTCTATGCAATTATAAAATCGTTACTCATAATCCGTAAATTCCAAACATTTAGGTACAAATTTCACCCGAATACGTTTTATTGCTCTTTTCCAAGAGTACAGCTATTATTTGGCGATGATGAGTAGGACACCTGCAGTAATTGCTTTCGGTCAAACGGTTTAGTATTACTTCAGTAATCGTTGAGTGCGTGTGGTAGAAGTATTAAAACTTTTGTGTCGTATCGGTTTCCTTTGCGGAATTAGTGTTTTGAATTCAGTGCGGAATTAAAACAATTTGGTGAAGTACTGAGCGTAAAAATGCCAAAACGCAAACAGTTGACTGCAGAACAACGTTGTACGATTTGTACTCTCCGCGGCGAAGGATATACCGAAAGAGAAATTTCACAACGGTTGGGAATTTCACCGAAGGGTGTGCATTATACCTTGGCCCGGAGAAGAGAGACCGGGCAAAATCTTGATAGGAGACGAAGTGGGCGGCCACGGGTGACTTCTACAGCTGATGACAGATTCATTGTAACAACTTCTAAACGAGATCGACGTCTAACAGCACCGGACATCGCATCGCGCGTCAATACGCAACGAGAAACAAATGTTTCTGTTACCACCGTCAAGAGACGGTTATTGGCAGCTGGTTTAAGGGGTGCGTCGGCCGCAAAAACCGTTTTTGAAACATGTGCATAAGCAGAAAAGGCTAACTTGGGCAAGAGAACATGCAAACTGGTCACTGGAGGATTGGAAGACAGTGTTATGGACCGACGAATCTAAATTTGAACTATTCGGTACGAAACGGAGAGTTTTTGTTCGTCGGCGACCCGGGGAAAGAGTCAGTGAGGCCTGTTTAGTGCCGTCTGTTAAACACGGAGGTGGTAGTGTTATGGTTTGGGGTTGTTTTGCTGGAAGAACGACGGGTGATTTAGTAAAAATTAGTGGTACAATGCGGAAAGAAGAGTATTTGAATATTCTGCAGAATCATGGTTTTCCGTCTGGAAGCCGTCTTGTTGGCGAGCCGTTTGTGTTTCAGCAAGATAATGACCCCAAACATACGGCTCGAATCTGCAAGAACTTTTTAGAGGAGAAAGCAGCATTAAATCAACTAAAGTTAATGGTTTGGCCTCCTCAAAGTCCGGATTTGTCCCCTATTGAGCTCTTGTGGGATGAACTTGATCGAAGGGCTAGACAGCAACAGCCTCAAAACACCCAACAGCTATGGGAATATTTACGGACCGCATGGCAACAAATTGACGAGAACTGCCTTGAAAAATTGCTTCGAAGAATGCCAAAAATTTGTGGAGCAGTTATTAAAGCTAAAGGTGGTCATATAGACGAAAATAGACTTACTACCTAATATATTATTATATTTTTGAATAAATTTACTGTTTATGGATGATAGTGACGTATGTTACATACATTCATTAATAATCACAATAAAAATTTACTTTATCTGTTTTTTTGTAAAATCCGTTGTTGGCGTCGCTGCTTCCAAACTTTTGGACGGTAGTGTACATTAAAGTCAATACAGGCAAGAATCATCGGCGAATCGATTGTATTACTTAATAATTTTTTAGAAATCTAGCACTATGCACACCACGCCGAGAAGATAGAGTATGTTGATCCAGTAGACTTCCACAATCTGTATTTCGGTCAGGATGTATGCGAGTTATTTTAAATGTTAGATATTTTAGGAACTTCCTTTGAATTCTTTCTATAGAAATCTGATGATACGTGTAATAAGGGAACCACACCAACGAGGCATACTGCAATTTGCATAGAACAATAGCACAATATAAGATTTTGATAGCAGCACTGTTATGGAAGTTCCTACATGATCTGATGAGAAATCCTAACGATTTCGAAGCTAATGCACAAATCGAAGCAATATGTTGACAGAAGCTTAGTTGAGAGTCAAAAAGAACGCCTAAGTCATTTACTTCAGTTCTTCTGATAATTGAATAGGTTCCAACAAAATAATCATATACCAACGAATCAGTGCATCTAGTGTAGGAGACTATACAGTATTCAGATACATTCAACAAAATCTTATTTTGAGTGCACCATTCATCAATTAATGAAAGATTAATCTGTAACTTGATACAATCGGACTTTTTATTAGTAATATTGTAAATTTTTAGATCATCAGCATACCCCAGGTACTCACAATTTAATTTCAGTAGAAGATCATTTATGTAGATGTTAAAGAATAACGGGCCACGATTTGAGCTCTGGAGAACACCGGAATCTATTGAGAAAAATTGAGAAGAAAATCCATTATAAGACACATAAGCAGCTTCATCCTTAAGATAAGAAGCTATTAGTCGAACAAGTGATGGACAGAAACTAATACATTCAAGTTTTGCCAGAAGTATATTATGGTCTATGGACTCGAACGCTTTGGATAAATCCGTATAGATAACGTCGACGTACTGCCGATTATCAATTGCAGAAGATAGAAATTGAATAATATTTACAAGATTAGTAATAGTAGATCTTCCAGACTCAAATCCATGTTGGTGGATGGATATAAATTATTTAATATGGGTGTATATTTTATGAAATAATATCTCTTCGAAAACCTTTGCAAAATTGGATATAATACTGATAGGTCTGTAGTTGACTATGTTTGATCTATCACCCTTTTTAAACACAGGTATAACTTTACTGATTTTTCCAAATATTTGGAAATTTCGAAGAACTAATAATTAAATTATAAATTATAGCTAATGGTTTACCTAATACTAAAGCACAGTCGCGCACTAAAGAGCCTAGGTACGCGGTCGTCACCAGCATTTATATTCGATATAAGCTTAGTTGTAGTAATATAACCAGCATTAAACGAAGGATAGTTACCAAAGCAAACGGATGGAATAGAGTTACTTTTACGGAAGGCCTTAGAAAACTCCTCAACAAACTTATTCACTATTATGTTGGGTTCCACAAGTTCTTGCTCTTGATACGTCATTCGACCTGGAATTCTCGAAGAAGAGCGCTTCTTGTTGATAAATTTCCAAAACAACTTCGGATCATTTATAATATCAGTTTCAATACGAGCTTGATAAGTTTTATATGCATGTCTAGACTTTTTATTTAATGATTTGCACGTATTATACTGTGAAATAATGCGTTTCCACATGTTTTATATTTTATTTTTCAGTTTCTATTGAAATTTTGACAAGGCGTAGTTGGTGTTGCGTTGGAAAACACGATTAGTGTTCCCGCTGAAGCGCAAGGTGACAGACAGCTCATGTTTATGTTCGATATATGTGTAAAGTTATAAACAATAGAACTATGTAAAAGGAATTGGTGAATATATAGTAGAAGATTAAAAGAATTGTTTTAATCGCACATATTAATAAAAACTACAGTTGGTTGATCACCTTTTTTAAATTTATTTCTTGCAAAACTATCAGATAGGTTTCGCTGTTGCAAGTGACAGTTGAGATATTTTGTTACAGTATCCTTTTCGAAGAATGAATGCGAATAGGCAGTAGATGCTTCATCAGCTACAATTATGATTTTGCTCAATAAATAGAATTGATAAAAGTGCGAATTTCTGTTATATTTTAGAATGAACTTAAACAACATAGTTCTTATCCTTACTACCGATTTTGGAAAACTCCAGATACATATTAGCTGAGAATAAGTGTAATGGTGAGCCTTTCTGGCAAATATATACAGTACACGTTCGATAATCCGACACTATAAATATTTGACTTTGTCGGAGTAGTGGAAAGGCCGGATTACTGGACGTATACAAAATAAGAAACGATCCCAAATACGTAATAACTCCACTCGACCTTTTTTGAATCTTGTTAACCAGCCATAATTTGCTCTACAATCAGTTTTCTTGTAAATCCTTTGATAATAATACACCGCTTTCGGCGTAATATATTAGCTGGTATAGGCGTATTACGTTGACGTTCTTCGAGAAGCCATAAATAAAGGCAGTCTTCCATCTTCTGATGTTCTCCTGTTTTCGTAGTTTGTTTCCCGTCCCATTTTCTGCCGATTTGATAATATGTTCAATTTTTTCACGACTTTTCCGTATATCATAAATTGTTGCACATCCGACATTGTAAAATGTCGCCAAAGTAGCTATCTGAGGACCATTATCCAGCTTACGCAAAAATATCCATTTTTCCAGATAAACTTAGTGTTTCATGCTTAGAATTTCCCTTTTCTTGTAACATTTTGTAACAATTTTTTAACGTTGTCTCGCGGAGCGACAAGTACTCCTCAAAACAAAACAGCGCACTAACAATAAGTCAGTACCGGTCAATTCGTTAGACTACAGAGTGACCACGTCGGATTACTGAACTGATGATGGTTGGGAACGCCGGATTATAGAGCGGTCTTCAAATTCTTAATAGCTAGGAAATACAGCGGATTACTGGGCTTGTCGGATGAAGGAACAGCGAATTATCAAACTTGTATTGTATAGACCAAATAAACGAATAAATAAAAATATAAATGTCACATAGAGACAAGAATGTGATACATATGTATTGTGGAAATATTTTAAAAGATATATTTATGATGCAAATTAAAACAATTATGTTTCGTGTAATCAACGACACCATTGTATTGTATGAAGCATGTACTATTAAGTTTGTCCCATACTTCAACTCCTACCATGCTAATTTCTAGGTGGAAAAATTTTCTTAATGAATCATTGGATGAGCTGTGGGTATGAAACAATACGAGCATTTATTCTTTTATTTAAAATTTCATCAGTTCATTTCAATAATTTAATCTAGTTTAGCCGGGGTTATGATTAAGATATTAATTCCACCAATAAGAATATATTTCGTACATTAAGAACACTATCTGTGCCCGCGGTGGTATATGTATAACAATGTCCAAATAATTGCTTTAATCTACTTGGGAGAGAGATTAGTGAAGTGGAACATAGCAAATGAATAATGATCTTGTTGCTATGGTGAAGCCAGTCCGTATAAATTGACTATGCCATTAATCAACACGGCTTTGATTAATAACGTGGTCAGTATAAATTTTTTCAAGAGCTTTAGCTGATGACATTATGGATTAAGCCGCGCACCAACTGAATGGAATACTGGTAATGATTTTCGTAAAATGAGTACGTTGTCTATCTTTAACTGATTTACTGCACGGAGATTTGAATTGGACGTTTCAAAATTGAATAGAACGACACACTTTATCCCATAAGAGCATTACGATGATATCTCTAATTAGCAAATGATGTAAAACTTATAATAACTAGAGTTAGTTAAAAGGTGGATGATGTGTCATCATTAAGTAGTGTAAATCGGACTGACGCTATTACTCCTCCAAATTTTATTATTAATTGATCACTTATCAATGACAACTTATTATTGAATAATAAAATTCGGAGAGGTGACACCGTCAGGCCGATTTACGCTACTTAATGATACCACGTCCACCTTTTAACAAACTCTAATAATAGGGTCAATAAGTTAGAAGTTGTTGCTTACGTACTTAGTATGGAGTCTAATTGCAATCCTTGTCTGATATACATAGGTTGGCCATACTCTGTAGTATATACAATCGATTTAAAGCGCCATAATATCTGAATATCGCGTGATCACGTGCTTTAAAGTGCATACATGTTTTCCCCATTGACTTTGGTTTAAGATACTCAACACATTTTCAATTGGGCTATCGCCAAGGGACAGTGCTTACCAATCCAACCATTGAATGTTATTTTCGGGTTTCCAGTTCACACACAATTGAGTACAGTGTTTATTATTACAGCCACACAACTTGCAGGCACTTGGGAGCAGATACTCTTGATATATCTATTTTATTTTTCTGTATTCAAGGTATCTGTGAATAAGTGTAATGCTCCGAAACCTTTTTCAAATAACGACTATGAAAATAACATTTCATATATTTTCTTGAAAGCAGTTGTTGCACTTTTGTTTTACTCCAATGTTGCAGATCGTCCACAAATAAAATAGGATGGACTACGGGCCAAAACAAAGCAATTGATAATAATAGTATTTATTTTTTAAAAAGGTACCGATATGTAAGTAAGTATACATAGTTTTACAATAAAATAATGAAAGAATAAAACTAAAATGAATAAACTATATTAAACAAATAACTTCTTATAGTTGTATAGTGCTACAACTTTAATTAGTGAAAAACTTGGGATTGCCTTTATTTTGCAAGAAGTTCAATATTCGATGAAAGTTATGTTCTTGCTATGCATAAGGAGTTTTCCAAATTAGTTTCGATAATCCTTGATTTGATCTGTTTTTTGATTTTGTGAAATTCATTTTTTAAGAAAATTGCTCACGGCACTGCCGAAGAGAGACATGATTTTACAGATAAAATTAATTAAAATTGGATATTTATCTTTGGAAATATATTCCACATAAGCAGAGATACCCCACTAAACTGACTTTTCAGAACATCATCCCCTTGGAGATCAATCAATTCCATTTGAAGCGACATTTCCACTTGCTTCACGTGCGCGTTGGATGGAGTCATGAATATTCGGAATAATATATGAAAAATGGAACACGTTTTGCCACAACTTCAAGAGCGACATTTATGTTTTCTGCCATTGCATCTATTTTTCTTGTGACTGTTCTTCTGAATAAACTAACTTTTGTAAACTCTTTACTTTTTGTGGACACAAGATATTTGTCACTGCTTTTAAGCGCCCTTTCACAAATTCTTCTTTTGAAAACGGTTTTGAATGTTTCTCCAGTTCCGTCACTGCGTTTTAGAAAAAGAATTGTTGGGCGGCTAAATTCTTTTAACTTTTTAATTCTGTCACTTCTTAGTTGCCCTGTTAAACTTTCGTATTTTTGAAAATGTTTTGTAGTATAATGTCTTAATTTAAATTGTACCCTTTTAGAACCCCGTCGACCTGATTACATATCAAACAAGTTGGCTTCGCGTTATAAATAACAAAAAATATTTTTGGATTTATTATTTGAGGGTCCGGATATATTTTAGGAACAGAAATGTTTTGAAATTTTCAAAACAATCGGCACTTCACTAAACATACTTTTCCTAGATTTGGATTTCCCAACTGATCTTGACGCAAAGTACCAGCAACCACAGCTGCTTCTCCATATATAACGGATGGTCTAATAAGGTAGATTATTCTTGAATTTACTAGCGTCTTCTCGTCGGTCGTTTTTACTAACATCTCTGTATCGGAAGATGACGTACAAGTTCTCTTAGCCGTACATAAATACATATTCAACATTTGAAGATTCCATCTCCACCATGCAACCGGTAGTTTTATACTGCGAGTAATTTGGAAAACATACATTTTTGTAATATTTTTATGAAGCAATTTTGGATGGACCGTGCTAATATGCAATGGAAAAAATCAATGACGGGCCGAACAAATCTAATTCTATGCATGTGATCCGCGGGCCGGGGGTTTCCCACACCTGGTCCGCACCTCTTGTTTCACAATATTGCATTATCTAGTTATTAACCAAACTGTTCGACTTTCGTAAATAGCAATTTGCGGCTGCAATGTACATTTTTACCCTTTACATAGAAAAACGGCTTCAAAACGTTTGGCCTTCAGCTCACTCAAAATGACATTATTTGCACAAATGTGAAATGATACTGAAATATAATCCTTTAACTATGCTCTACCATTCACAGGTGAATAAAAATCTACAATCAAATTATGCAAAATATATTTGAGAATTCTTTTCCTAAACTACTACTAGTCGGTGAAATATTCTGTAATGTAATAATAATAATAATAATAATAATAATAATAATAATAATAATAATAATAATAATAATAATTATAATAATAATAATAATAATATTTATTTGCCCAACAGGTCACCCTATTAACAGCGCAAAAGTTACAATATGAATATAATGTAATAGTCTGAAAACATGTATAGAAAAATATAAAGAACACTAAGATATAAATAAATCCTCACATTTATTAGCCAGTTTACTCATAATAAAGATCGGCGGGCGCTTAACGATGTTTGTCCTAGCGAAGGGTAGTCTGGAGGTGCAGTCGGTCCTGGAGTTAATGCGAGGTACGTGAAATGCCAGACGCTGCAATAAAAATTGGCAGTCGAGTTTGTTTCTCATGAGGTTTAAAAGAAAGTTTTTGCAAATCGTATCCCTTCAAGATGCCAGTGAGTCCATACCATGTCGTTCAAGCAGATCGGATTGCAAAGTGCCAATATCCGGATATATGCCATCCTGTTTGAAGGACAGAAACTTAAAAAATTTTCTATGGATGCGCCCTAGGGGTAGATAGTCACACATGTACAAGGGATACCACGCCAAAGGTATGTATTCCAATTTGCTAAAGACGAATGCATAATATAGCACCTTGAGCAAGTCCGGATCCTCGAAATACCTTGACACCCCGATCAGAAAACCCATAGCCCTACATGCATCTGAACAGATCGATGAAATGTGGGACTTGAAAGTAAAGTTAGAATCAAACACAATCCCCGAGTCCCAGACTTCCGTTTTTCTCTCGATCACAATATTATTGATGGTGTATTGTGGTGGTTGAAAAAGATGATGTAGAGCGGCAGAACGAAAGTACATAACATTTTCGTATATTTAGGAGTAATTTAGATTGATTGCACCACTGGACAATCTTATTTATGTTTGTCTGGAGAAGTCGAGCGTCATCCCCTGATGAAATCTCAGAACAAAATTTAACGTAATCAGCATAAGCCAGGACTGGACATGTCATGGATAATAGCAATAGTGTAATTAGTATAACTCGCCAAAATGAAGTCTACGGATTCATCGTCTACATATGACTTACATTTATTATCCCTCCTTTCGAGAAATCACCCTTGTAAGATGTACACAACTAGAAGATCTAGGGACAACTGCTCACTGTGTTAAACTGTCAAATCTAGGATAAAACGAAAATAGTTCGTAGCCCTGCCTGAATTAGTTATTAAATTTATTGGGTAAATGGTTTTTTCAACATTGTTGTCACATTTGTAGAAACTAAATGTATAATATCAATAATCCCACCAAAAATTTACAAATATGACTGCTAATTTAGGACAGGGGAAATATTACTTTTAAATGTAACCATTACGAAGTGCGTTTGTTAAGTGATTCTTTTGACATTAGTTTATATTTGGATATGTGATTTAGCAGACGCTGTTAACACGCGTCTGGTCTTGTTTAGGGATTGACTAATTATAATTGCCGGTGGTGACGAAGGAACCACCTTAATCGATTCACTAATGCATGCTATAACATCTGTGTATTGTGGCAAATGGCAGGTAGACACAAATGTATAAATTAACAAGACAATAACAGATTAACGCACGTTGGTGCGATTCCGTTTTATGTTTAATATACATGTATTGATACATTTCTATAGAATATTTTTAACATCGATTATACGAACTGGCTTCATGGGAAACATCAAATCATAGGAAATGTCGGTTCTGGCCGTATATCGTTAGCACTCGGTACTCTCACAGAGTGTTTCTTGAGAGCGGTATTCCGGGAAAACGGGTTATGTCTTTGCTTATCTCAGTTTTCGGAATTTTATATACGGAAATCATTACAAACAAAAAAAAAATATATAGTGAAGTACTAATACGATTAAATAATTCTTAGAAAGAGGGTTGTTAGCTGTATCAATATTCCTTTACTAACAATTATGTCTGTGCAATTTGTTCATTAGATTTTTTCATTCATACGGTCTATTATCAATCAAGCCTCTCAGTTTCAAATCATTCATTGTGCGGTGTACATTGAATTTATGATGACATATTTTAAGTGGAACTTGCAAAATGTCGAGAAAATGGAAACGAGTAGTGCTTTCATTAAAAGATAAAATGGAAATTATTACGCGGTTCAAGAAGGCGAAACGGGTCAGGCACTAGCTACCAAGTTCGGTGATAACGGGAATAAGAAATAATTCTGATCCAGTCACTAGGTATACACTTAATCTTGACAGTGAGGAGGGCAGTTCACATCGTAAAGCTATGAAAAGACCTAATTCCGAATTATTGGAAGATGCTTATTGACTTGGTTTTTGTAAAAATGGGTTTCTGGGCAGCCCATATCTAGACCATTGTGTGTCATAAAGCAGTGGAATTAAAGATGAAGCTTGGTGGTGACTCGTCATTCGCTCCTAGTTCTGGATGGTTGCAAAATTTCAAGTAACGATATGGGATTCGGCAAATCGAAATTCATGGTGAACAATGAAGTGCTGACGTCCCAGTAACAGTTTCTTTTTCCGAGAATTTAAAGAGATTTCTTGAACGGAATGAATATGATATAGATTTTGTGTACAATGCAGACGAAACAGGCCTCGATTGAAAAGCTTTATCATCTAAGTAGTTGATAGCTTGCAGAGAATCCGTAGCTCCAGAGTACAAGATTAGCAAGGAGCTTGTCATAGTCATGGTGTGTGTTAATACAACTGGGACACACTGAGTTTACTGCTTTTGATAGGGAAATCCAGAAACCCATGTTGTTTTAAAAATGCGAAAGTTGCGAGCCAAGAAACCGCATGGATGAACAGCGATTTGTCCACGAAATGGTTTGAACACAATTTTATTTTTTAAGTAAAAAATTTCAGCAGCATTGTGGCAAAGAAGGTAATATGCTACTCCAATTGAACAATACTCGATTACATACATCACCTGAATAAGGTCAATGATATGTTCGAAGTAAAGTTTTTCCCTGTAATATAACTTCTTTAATTGAACCTATGGACCAGAGCGTTATTGAAACATTGAAAAAAACTAACCGATAATAGTTAAGGTAATAGTCGTCTACTTTTGATGACGATGAAGAAACAATGATGTTTATCTACAAAAATAAATCGATTTAAAAGAGTGCTATGATCTTGGTCGAAACATGAAATGCAGTAAAAAACAGCAGCTTGCATAAATCATGGAATAAGCTACTGAAACCTTCTGAAGATAAAATAGAAATCGACGAACCTGGCAATGAACCCGCCAAAATGGTGGAGGCGTTGAGCAACGTTGAAGAGAACGTCAACGAATGGTTACTTGTGGATAATGGTGATCCAGGGTATCAGATGACGAAATTGTTCAGTAATTATTATATGACAACGTTCACACAGAGGATGGTGATACAAATGACGATACCGATGGCGATGATTCTGGGACATCTCATGCTGCGACCTTTCAGGCACTGGATTTGGCATTCCGGTCGTTCGAATGGCAAGAAGAATCCGATCACACCTAGTCATTACAGCTCAAAAAATTAGAGACCTATAAAGAGGAAATCATTGAGGCAGGTCACTATTATGACTTTTTCTTGTGCCAAATTCATCTTAGCTATAATTTACATGTTTTTGTGTCATTAATTGTTTCGATTATGTACTACAGTTAAATAAAGTAAAATAAAGTTTTTTTTTTGTAAAAAACATGGTTGACTATTTTACACCTTCCCTTTTCTTTCTTTCATTGTTTACTGAATTTTGATTATCTAAATCACCCCCGACAACATTAGTTCGGTTAATCGACGCTGTACTGTACTTAGCTATTCCTGCGATACAATTATTGGGATATATAAAGAATACAGTTGTGAGTACACAGTATTCATGAATTTAATTTATAGTTAGTATTACTTCCATTTGTAATAATTGTAATAATTTTGATAAATATTACAGCAATGTGTATACATACACAACAACAAATGGAAATATTTCTGATTAACTTTTCTTTATTTGATTATCTGGATAACCTTGATTGAAACAAAGGCGGTTATAAATTTGCAATTCAAATCGGTGTCTTCTTAATAATATTGCGAAAATGGTTAAAATGATGCACTTTGTAAAGAATTTTTAGTATCAATTAGCCAGTATTACAGTGTATGTGACACAATTGATTTTTTCGCTCGAAGCATTTTTCATTAGCAAAACAGTTATACATACAGTTATACACATCAGGTCAGTCGACTTTTATATTATCTTGATTTTGTCGTTTTCACTTATGTGTAACATTCTTTTCCTCCTCCCCTTGCCTTTAGTGTATTTATAGACTAGATTATCCTTCTATATTAATTCCACATTTCTCCATCCCAGCCATATACGTATACTTATATCTTTTCATTCCGTTTTGTGTATGCAGAGCAGAAAACAAGTTTCTGATCTAACCTGTTTCTCTAAAAGGACGCCGCTTCAAGTTAAATGTAAATGCGCCCGATTACATAAACACAAGTCTACAGGATCCATTAGGTACCATTACAGTTGTAAACATTGCTACACATACTAAGTAAACAGGTGTTCTTAAGGATTTAATCGGCACTAGAGGTTTCGACAGCTCTCTGAATACCAAATTTATAACAACATGATATGATATGGGAATCATATGTATCCGCGACGATGTTGTTGAATTATTTTGAATGAGTATAAAGATGAATACATAATTAAATGGGGAGAGGGACGGATATATACATACGTGTAGGCGTTTACGTGAATTTTTATTAAGGTCCTATTGGAAGTAGGTATTATTTTAGAATTGCTCTACGTATACTCGTATTAATGTTAAAGATAAGAGTTAATTTACCAGCACACCATAAAATTTAACACTTTCTTTGAAATAAGGATATTAAAAATGCTGTCCCTCTAGAACTAAACGTTGCGGGATCAAAGCCAACTGAGGACGGTGACTTTCAATATCAGATAAAAATCTCGGCATGTCTTCTCGGATGGAAAGTAAATACTCCGTATCAATACGATGTTTGGCACGTTGAAAATCCCCTAGACATGGAATTCGTCCAGGTTCTGTTAAATTCTCATATTTAAGTGCAAATAATTTCTGCATGGCCGATACTTTATAAATCCAACTATATGGTACCAGTTGTCCATATTGATTAAAACTGAAAGAACAAAAATGCTGTAGCTTTTTGAGTTTTTAGACCAGCTGTCCTGATAAAACATTGAATTAAAATTTATTTCTCTGTCAACTTTCATATGTATATTGTTCGGGTGGCTCTAATGAATATTCTGGTGATGCGGTTTTTGTTTTGTTTATTATTATGTTTTCACAAAATGTTTTCTTCTGCATGTTGTCTATTGAGGTTGACTTCTTTGTGTACATATTTCTAGATAAATCTTATCCTCAATATATAATATTTTGTCATGTCGGTGCTTTTTTCCAGCACCGCCATTCCTCTGTGAGTATCTCTAATTATTAACTGTGTTGGTGTGCGGTATCTCATAGTATTTAGCTTACCAAGGGGTAAGGTTGTAAGGACAACTACTTATTTTGATCAGTGTGACTATTCAATTGCAATACTTTTTAATAGTATGCTGATATAGCTCTTCCCATTGAAATTGTATGTTGGTGAAGATAAGGTGTAGTGATAGATAGTATAACATACAACTTCATGTTGTGTTTGCTATAGTACATATCATGAAATATCAAATATAATATTTTCGCAATGAACTTACATTGACAGTATTTTGCGTTTGAATTTTTAAGAGTATTTCATTTTTTAAATCTTTGTACAATTAGCTGGTAGCATGTACAATATGTACATACAATTGAAACCATACACCAATCTCCATCAAAAATTATTTTACAGCGATGTGCATTACATTGGGCGACAGTATAGTATAAACGCTGCTTTGGAATAAATATACATATATTAAGGTATATTTGGAATTTAATTAATACTTCCCAAAAGATTCCTGTAATACATGGATTAATTTCATTTAAAACACTGCTTTGGTCTATAGCTTTCTGTGACCTAGTCAATTCATTTTGTTTTTAGAGTGCCATCATAATTTGGAAAAACACATATACACGCAGTAGCATAGCGTGGATGTTAGCCGCTCCCTTATTTAGGTATTTCAATTTAAACAACTAAAATACAGGTATACAGTAATTCTAAGGAACTTTTCGGCAAGAATATTTATCATTATTGTGTATAGTACAGGTTACAAATAAAAAAGTCATATAGGTATATATACTCGGTAAGAAACTACGGACTGACAGATAGGAAAACATATTCGAAAATGTATGTATTGTATGTATTTGAAGAACAAGGAGCTGTAAGTTATAACAGTCCCTATTTTTCACGTATAACGTTATAGATTCAACGGCCAATATGTTACCCTATAGGTTGATCCGTAGTTTGTTACCGTGTATATTGGACCTAACATCAAAGGTAGTAACTTGGTATGCAAAATGCAGTTTGTGAAATTTATCACTTAAAAATGTTATAGCGATGACTATATGCCTCCATTAAGTTCTTTAGTTGTATTGTACTGGTTTTTGGACAGTTTCGATTGCATCTGGTGAAAATATAAAAGATCAATAACTTCATCATTACAAGGACAATTTCGTGTATAATGTCTTGTCCTTTTCCTTTGGTTATTAGTGAGTACTTCGCGACTTTCAACATATACAATTGTTTGTAAATCATGTTTTGTTCGATATACATCTATTAATGAGTCATGAGTCACTTAGTCCATATAAAGTACATAAAATTACCCTTTTCTTTCTTGAGCTATGTTGGCACGTTTTAATCCGAATTGATGTTGGTCATATACGACGGCTGTTTTTTTAACCTCCGATAGGCTACAAGTGAAGACGACTGAATATAGAAAAATGATTGTGTTACCAAAAGTAATGTACAATAAAAGTTACTTCTACACATAATCACCTTGACGATTGAGGCATTTGCCGTATCTATGAACAAGCTTTGCAATACCTTCTTCATAAAATGTTTCTTTGAGTTCGTGGTCATTTCGGAAGCGCAGCTCCCTAAGCCACATCTTCAGTTTGGGAAAAAGATAGTAATCACTCCGCGTAATGATCAATACAGTAATAGTTATGGACAATGCAATCGATCACAGTAAGAAATACTAAAATATCTAATATCCTTGTTATGTTGGGCAATTGTATTTATAATATACCGTGAAGTTAATTCATATATTTAGTTATATCGATTATAATTCTGACATTTACATCATTTGTCACAGTATGTCAAACGTCGATTTCCAGAAATTCCTAACAAGGAATATATGGCAAAAACAAATCTGATTTTCTGTAAGGCGTATAGTATCAACTCCTTGTGGAACGCATTATAAAAGCACACTAAAATAATGTTTACTGGCTACATATAAGCGCCGGCCAATGGAACCCCGAGGGGCGACTCAACACTTGGTCTGGTAAAGAAATCAAAAACGCTAGTAGGCGCTTTTGTCAGTTGTAGTTGCTTTGGAATGACGTTAGTTTTTGCTATAATAGCCTGAACTACGTTTTATGTTTTAACTTACAAAGATCAATATAGATTGTATGCAAAGCTTTAAGATAGTCTGCAAGGTCTAAATAACAATTCATTTTGTGAAAAGTTCTCACTATTCAATAATACTTATGATAAACATGTCTCTATATTAGGTAGTACAAGCAACCGTGCTAATAAATGATCGAACTTCTATATTCTCTGCTTTATTGTATTGATTCTTTGTATTCTACAATATTTGTTATTTAAATGTTAATGTAGTTCCTTTATATTAAATGTTATTCAAGAAATAGGTGCATTATAATTCAAAAAACAAATCTTATCAAAAAGGTTAATTTAGTAAAAGGAAACTACCGTAAACAAGCGATTCATTTGCTATGTATTCCATTTAAAGTTAAGTAACGCGTCGAGATGAAACACCCGTACATGAAATAGATCATGTTGGGAACTTAGCAGAGTAGACGTAGAAACGTAGTGTTGATACAATCCTCTTAGAGTGAAAGCTACCTTTAGAGCTTTATTCCTACGGAAACCTTCTTTTGAGATACTTTATATTTCTTTTTCTATAGCTACCTTGATTGACTTGCATGTTGTAATGTAAAGCTTTGTAAAAGATGTATATTCTAAATTAGATTTTACGTAAATGAAAACTTGAGCTTACACTATATAAGTATAGGGACCACTTATATGTGATAGATTCACAATTAATCGTTTTCTTTTCTTAGATGTGTTATTCTTGAGAATAAATCTTCTCACGTCAATGTTAGTTTTTTACTAGTTTTTATTTTCCAATAATCTGATATATGTACTATTAGTGTAATTGTAAAGTTTATTGACTACAAAGGAAACTATTAAATTTTAAGGAACGCATTTGTCGAAAGTAAACTAAAACATATTTATCACACATCGAATCCAAGCATTATATTTATTAGTGATAGAATACAAAGAATAAGTAGAAGTATGTAGGAAATCTCTTCACTGACCTTAAAATAAACATTAGGTACGTGAAGAAAAGTTAACAAGATGAGACACTAAAATGGTTTATAGCCAGAATATAGGTACTCGTATGCATACAGAAAATGGTAGTAGGGTTGAAGTCAGTTTGCTAATGGCCGCGAAGAGAAGAGAAAAAGGTGGGTCCAGAACATTTGCAAAACATGTGGCTATTAAAAACAGGTCATTGAAGAAAGCAATTCACAGATAAATACGGCAACAGTATCTACACATCTAATAATCCGGACACTAATCTGCAGAAAGAATTTTCGTTTTGCGACACGTGTGAGGTTTCCAAATAAATTCTTCGATAACGGATTATATGCTTACGGTGGTACAATCTTACCTTTTGTTCCTGCTTATATTTATTTCCATTATATATGAGTGTTTTTGAGACAGTCAGTTATATCGCACTGATCAATTTTTAAGCTTAATTTGCGTTTTGTTTCTTACCATAATAGGGATAAATATGATGAATTTCAAAACGAAATTTATGATGAATTGTTAGTAAGGTTTGACAAACGAGTGCATGATAAGTTGTGTAAACCGGATTGACGCTGCCATTTATCGTGCACGTAAATAGGTGGAATGAGAGCGGCAGTCTGGTTTACACCACTTGATCTTTTATCACGCACTTTATCGAATCTTAATTATCAGATTTACCAAGTGATTTTGAAAGCATAGAAGACGGATGTGAAGCGAGTGACGACGATAATAGTGATATTATTCCAATCAAAAAATGTTGCGAACGTATTTGATATGAAGTAGATAGTGATAGTAATTCTAGATCAGAAGCGAATGAAACGCAAAAAGTGTTGAAAGTGAATCAAAAATTGATGTTAGTGCTGTGTGGAATAATATTGATACACCATCACTGTTAGAATCAGAAGGAATTTCAGGTATAGCGTTAATTCAAGAATGTCCTGAAAGTATAGTCGATACAGCTATTTTTTAGTGATGAGTTCTTTTTGTATCTGTGTTACGAAACAAATAGGTATCATAATCAACGAATAACTGAGTATAAAGTTCCCAAAAACGCATCAAATTGGACCTATGTTACCACAAAGGAAATAAAGCCATTTGTTACACTTATAGTTATAATGAATATCCTACATGAATATGTATAGGAGGTAAGAAGCGAAACACGAATACGTATATGCAAATTTTGTGAAGTACCGTTACAGAACTCCTGAAAATTTCAATCAAACATATTAATTACAAAAATAATGATTGCAGTTTTAATACACATATGTTAAAATATCTTTATACCACTAAAGTACCCCGATTTAGATGAAAGTTTGGGGAAAAATAGCCCGATGCGAATGTGTTAAGTAAGAATTGTAGATGTCAACAGTGTGAATGAAGTTGTATATGCTCACTATTAATAAGTCATTTGAAGTTTTGACATCTTGTTCTAAGCTACTTTTATTATCGTCATAATTTTGTAATTATTAAACACTGACTTTACGTCATGTCATCGATTAAAAAAAGAAAAAGTGCTTTATTTATCACTGGTTACTGTATCAAACATATCCCACAAGACGCCTTGAGACATTTGCGTAACACGAAAACGTAGGTGAATTCAACTGACTGCTTGGTGTTTGGAGTCCTCTTAGTTTTTGCTGTGCGGCGTTTCATATTTCATCGACAGTCATAAAATGATGCAAAAATACCAGGCTTGTTATGTATTTTTGCATAAATTAAAATGCTTACTTTGACAGTTACGATTGCTATGTCTGAAAATAGTACAGCGATAGTTTGGTTTACAAATGTAAGGCTACCGTTTAGTTTCTGGTCTACAAGAGTACTACTATGCCATTTTCGACATGTTAAATGATATAATTTATATACATACATATACCTATATATAATTTAATATAGTGTGCGGTGCAGGGTAGGCACTGTACCCTGTTGATGAAGAAATTAATTTGGCACCTGGAATGAAACCATTTCCATTCCCAGCTTGCAGAATAATATAATAAATAATAAAATTATAATCATTAGTATTACTATATATTATTTACGTTGAAATAAATTATTTGTTTGCTATTACAAATCTTTTTCCATCAACTTTGGTAGTCTTGACAGAGCATAGGTCACATTCTCTTGCCATGATCGTCATACAGTGCCATATATGTAACATATTTCTTAACCTTTTGTTTTTGTTCTACAAACCCTTTTGATAGTGGAGTAAAGGTCATAGAGAAGAAATGGCCTTTCCAGAATAATTTTTAAATACATCGAAATGAAAAGAATAGTGTGTTCGGGTATGTTAAAACAGACCCTCTGAAATCGTTCCATGGACCCTCAAAAATCACTTAATTGATCCCCAAGAGGTCCGTGGACCAGAGGTTAAGAATTCCTGATCTAAACCATATCCGACAACTATTCGACTGAAGTTAACGAATCCCCGATGATTTCAACATTTTACAAACAATGCTCTCCCCAGCTCATTGTCTTGTATTACAGAATCAATAATCATTTAAATGTAGGCACTAGAAGTTTGCCGCCCTTATTCCAAACGATGCCGTGTATTTACTAAACTTATTATATTTATCGTTTTAATTATATATTCTACTGTTATTACGCAAAATAAAGAACACAAAATTACTTCTACAGAATATATTTTATAATCATTGTGTAATAATAATAATAGTCAATATGTATCTAAACAAAACTAGCTGTTTATGACTAATTGAAACTAAAGCGGGGGAATAGTCCTAATTTGCCTCTGTATATACATTTATTCAAACTCTCAAGTTCATTGGTAAAAAATCAAAATATAGTGAGTTTAGTAATAAAAGTTAGCGTAAATATGCTTAGGGCTTCTATGTACACTCTATTTGACAATATACTAGAAAGGATAGTTTAAGGGTAGACAATAAATTCTTGAAAAATTGAAATATATCCAACAATATAACCCATGGGGAAATTGTGGAGTGAACTATGTACAAACAAACGCCAGCATGTAAGTTCCTACACCGTCGGAATTACTAATCCTCTGGGGATGGTTGGCTGGACTGTAATTTGGTCTAGCTGGGGCATCAACTGTGGTGTATACTGACAACGGTGGTGTACACGGAAACCTCAAGGATACTCTAGATTGATATATAGGAGAAAGTTCGCTTATATATGATAAGTGAGTTTCCCTGGACATTCTAAAATGTGACACAAAGTGTAGTAAAACTAGGTGTTTTAGGTCAATTTATCTTTTACAGGACAACGATCCAAAGCACAGATCTAGAATTGTTCGGGAATGGTTATTGTATAACTAGCAAAACGAGACCAATCTACGGCCTCAATCACCAAATTCAAATGTCATTGAACATTTATGGTACAAATTAAAAGCTACGGTTAAAAAATATACAATTTCAAGTAAAAATGCGATTTTCAGAGAATGGGTACAAGTCTTGTCGGAATTTACGTATTATAAGTTAGTGAAATCTGTGGACGATAGATTCAGAGCAATGGCGACAGTATGAACCCAGCCGTTACGAAATAAGTGAACAAAATGAGTTCTCAGCAGTCAGCAGCTATCCCTTTTTGCAGAACTACAACTACGGGGTTTGCACGAGATAGGTGTGTGTTCCGTAGCCTCCATCTGTCCGGATACTTCGCAACGGTTGTGTATTAAATATGAAGTAAATTTAATTGAGAATATTTGGGTTTTCGTTATTACGTTGCGCTGTTGTTGTTTTTTTTTTTGTTTTCTTTTTCGTGTCTCTTATATGCATATATAAACAGGACTTTCTTGAGACATTGCTGCTCGCGTTCCTGGTTGAGAAGATGCCGTTTACCACTGAACAAGACGCTTGGGTATACTCAGCTCAATATTGCATAGACTAGTTTTCGGACGAATATCTCAACGAGCAGATTAATTACGAAACAATTATCAGTCATCGCGGTAGATAAGCAACCAGGTTTGCGTGCAGGCAGCGTTTCAAAACGTAATTACTCCATGCGTTTCAACGCAGAATGTAGTTAAAGATGTATCGAATGACTGTTAACACCAACAAATCTATTAGAAAATTATCTGCACAAAATGGTACATATTAATTAGATATGTATTGAAAGACTGTAATAATACGCTGTGTTTGTAAATGCCTGTACGCTAATTATGTTGGTACTATAGATTTTATTATTCTACTATTGGTGCAGTCCAGTGCTATAGTATACAATCACGGGGTGACATATTTGTTTTACGAATAATGACAGGTACCGAGGTTTTCTCTAGCTCTGACTATTTACATAACCAGATAGATGGAGTCATGCTTCTTCGGTAAAGAAGATTAAATCCAACAGATCATTATGATTAAATAGCTCGTTAAACCATTGCCAGTTGTGACTCGTTATCGATAATCATGAGGGTATAATTTCTGTGCAACTGACACTCGATATGTAGAGCATTTGTGCAACTAGCTCTACTAATGCTTGAAAAGATCGCATAATTAAGGACTTGTGCTAATTCAAATGCCGTAGGCCTCATACCTGACTGCTGATAGCTTTCGTAATGATTCGTGGGGGTTTTGATTCATTCTCGAAGATAATTAACAATAATTATGCTTACAAGTTGATCAAAGCAAGACTGCAAACTATACAACCAAGTTCCATTCTGGTTTTCAGTTACAATTCGAAGGGGAGCTATAAGAATGTACGGATCTTGTTCAGGCGTAAACATTTTTGATTTTCCAGTTAAAACAAAAAGAAATAGTGATTATTGAAATGCAAGTTGCATTGTTGTATATAATTTATAGGTTCACTTCATCTATTTAAAGTTTTTACCATCGTCATCAATTTTTGTCCATAGACCTTTGTTTGTTAGACAAGTGCAAATCGCGCTTCCTTTTCCACCGGTGGCACTGGAGAAAGATAGTCAAATTGATAAATTGTATTTACTCATATTCTTGTTATGTGTCCCCACCATGCTAGTTGTTTCTTTTCGACGTAATCATGTGTTGGGTTTACTTCCAAATCCTCTTTTATTTTTTCATTTCTAATTTTGTCTCCAACTTCACTCCTCTTGTTCTTAGAAATTTCATTTCGGCTGCTTATATTTTTCGCTTGCCTCCCTTTCCTATGTTCCAGGATATATTTAATAATAATATATATTTTGCCCAACAGATTTGCAATCCAATTATAGGACAAATATATTACAACGTATGTATACTTACATCTATGTATTTGAACAATACATACGTGCTATCTACAAATACTACCTACAAATACCGAAAGTTACTAGTACATTTATTTAAAAGTGAAACTAATGACGAAAAGTTAATATCAATGGATGCACATACATCCTATAAAGAGGGGATTTTTATTAAAATATTGGTATTTGGTTTACTGCAGTAAAACATCTACGAAGATCTATAAGATGGATGAGGTACCATTAAATTAATTTCATATAAAAGTTTCGGCGCGTCCAATCTATTGCAAAGTAAATTACAAAGAAATTTTTGATCGGCATGAATTCGCCGCAGATCAAGAGGTTCAATCCTGTACAAGTCTAGGAGTAATTTGTGATTAAAGTACTGCACAGGATATGTACATATATACAGAATAATCTTTAAAGTAGATATATTTTATAAAACGCCTTTGGACTTGTTCGAGTAAGTTTATATAGTATTTATAAAAAGGTGACCAAATCTAGGATGCATATTCCAGCTTAGAGCGCACGAAGGAGAAATATATAAAAAAATATATAAAGATCGGGTCAGTAGATGTGAAATTCGTGTGATTATTATAATAAGCCTAGTGTAGTGTAATAATACACGAATGGTTAATTACCATTACAAAATTCATTTATTATAATTCAAATTATCAAAATCATAGTTAAGGTTGGGGTATGGTCTTCATTTGACATTTGATGTAGCTTTGGGGTTCTATTTATACCTTTTCGATACCACGCCCACCACCTTTTGAGCATTTTAATCCCCTACGGGTGTTGTCGCATTAATTTAACTCCAGCCAGAGACGTTTAATGGGAGAAACAAATGTCACCAGAAATAAACATTGTTAAATATTTTTAAAAAGCATAATTTAATGGATAAAAAGGACTTTGTTAACATTTAAAACACATTTCGTAGAACAATTATACATTACAAGAATTCACATGAATTTACTGGAAATAGCCTAGGATACATCGACGTACAGTACAGGTTTCTATAACAGCAATATATTTGGATGGACTAAAGTCAAGGTGAATTAAAGTTTCGTTTCGGGGACAACGGAGAAATACAGGAGTGTAGTCCTGGTGTCGAGAAGAAATAAAAGTTTGTTTGGTTAACAACGATTGAATTGACAATATAGAAAAGTCAATAAATAAAATCTAAAATATATTTTTAAAAAGGGTTTTAAGAAGAGGTGTTAGTAAGAAAAAGAAATATTAGTAAGAAAACGAACCTCACCATTCAGAAGAAGAAAGAATTGATAAAAGGAAGAATCCGTAAAGCTGCGCCAAAAGAATTAAAAAAGGGAAGCATCCATTAAGCTGCGTCGAGAAAAGAAGTGAAGAGAGGAGATACAGGAAGAACCGTTAACGGAAAAGAAATTACACTTATACATTCACACACTAAATAGGTAAATATTTCGATTTTATGTTCAATATTTTCAAGAATTTATAAATATAATTTGTTATAATTTATGCTTTTTATATCATTATTTACGAGCTAGACCGGTGCAATTTTCTTAAAGAAATTTAACTAAATTCTCAGTACACTAGCATTCTTAAAGTCGAACAGATAAGACATTGATGTGGTCATTAAATATAAGCCGGGAGTCAAAAGTTAGGCCCCGGTCATTCATAGTTTCACTGTGCTATAAAATTAATATTATTGAAGTGGTGATCATATATAACATTATATAGTCTTCGCGTGAAGCTCACTACTGTACACTTTCAAGGGGCGACACAACGTGTGGGTCACGGATTTTAAAGACCTTTTGGTATAAGAAAGTACTCGACATCAGTAATCTATAGAGCTCCCCTTTTGGCCGCCAGCACTCCGTTTTTGAGAAAAATCGGTTCATATACCCGTACCTTTGCACAAGTTATCGCCAAGGCAGCGTGGCTTCGTGAATGAGAACCCGATTACCAACCGGGTGGTCCGTGTTCGATTCCCGCCAAACAAGTTTTTTTAATTTTTTTCACTTATCGAAGCCCGTTCCTTCTTCAGCAATGCTGTCAATCAATGTACACAATCAGTGGATATTTAGACGCTATTATTATTCACTGACTGATGTCATGCATCGTTATTTGGTGTAGAAAATAATTTTACCCTCAACTTTCTTATTCTTCACTATTCATGTTTACAAACAGAAGAGTTGCAAGAGTTGTGAGTGACTTGCCAATGGAACTGATATTTTGGTGTGTGGTTTGGGAAAAGAAGAAATGAGAGACTTCGTTAGATACAAATGAACAACGCAAGGGCGAATAAGAAACAGGCTTCGATAAGTAAAAAAAATTGAAAAAAACTAGTTTGCCGCGAATCGAACCCTGACCGTCCGGTTGGTAATCGAGTTCTCACCCACGGAGCCACGATGCCTTAGCGATAACTTGTGCAATGGTACGGGTATATGAAGCGCGTAACTTTTTCAAACCGATTTTTCTCAAAAACGGTTGAGTGTTGGCGGCCAAAAGGGGGTCTATAGATCACTGACGTCGAGTACTTTCTTATCTCAAAAGGTCTTTAACATCCGCGACCCACACGTCCTGTCCTCCCCTTCTTAGATATATACATACTTAAACCATTATCTGCACACCATGAGTGCAGTGTATTCACCTGATTCTGAAGCGATACACAATCATCAATCTTGTTGATAGTAGCGTATAATTTTAAGTCATCAGCAAAAAGTAAGCTAGGACAATTCAGTATAGAAGACAAGTTATTTATAAATATTAAAAATAGAAGGGGACCGAGATTAGTTCCCTGAGGCACGCCTGATATCGGAGAAAAGTTTTTGGAAATGTGGCCTTTGTATACTGCATGATGTCTTCGGTTGGCAAGGAAAGGCTTAATAAGGGAGGTTAAAGACTGAAAAAGCCCATTATATCAACTTTGGTAAGAAGACCGTCTAGCCAAAGAGCCGTGCCGATCAATAGAAATCAGAGATTTGATCTGGGGGTAAATAGCCTTGTACAAACACAGTTCAAATGCTTTGTCAAAATTATTTGTTATGGTCATAGGTCTGTAGTTATCAATAATATGTTTATCACTCCTCTTATATACTGGTGTTAATATAGCGACTTTTCAAATATCGGGAAAACTTAGAAGTCATTAGTGATAAATTAAAGATGTGACACAATGGACTCACAAATACATTTGCACAATCTTTTAAAATAAATGATGGCATATTATCAGAACCCGAAGTGTAACTAACATTTAGACCTTGCAACACACTCAACACCTCTGGTTTCGTAATGGAAAATAGATTAATTGATGAAAGTCGTTTGTATATGCATTTGCAAAAGCAGACACCGTTGGTAAATACGGAAGGTATACAGATTGAAAAAACTCTTGAAAAGAATTAACAATAGATAATGGATCATCTAGTGTCACCCCAATCATATTAACAACAGAACTAGGAATTCCCCCTCTCCTTTTCTAGAACGCACAAAATGCCAGAATTTCTGTGGTTCAATTTTAATGGACTTCTCCATGCTTGAGATATACGCTTTGAATACTAATTTGGCATTATTTTTACTTTTACTCCTTTGTTCTTCTATACTTCCGTCGATAATGATTTTTAATGTTATTAATATAAGTGTAGAGAGAGGCTCTGCAAGTGGATCTCGAGAATTGCATATCCCTCATTTAACACAACTACTGACTTTTTAGCTAGGATATTTAGTTAGGTTATCTAAATTACTGGAAATCGAAAATGTTGCGAATCTCATTTCTGGTGGCACCGGTTGCTTACTGTGTATATACTAATGCCTTAAATAATTTACACTCTGTCTATGAAACAATATCTTTTACCATCATTTCAATTATTTGAACTGTTTTGCTTTGGTTGTTTAGATTACTGAATTATTTAGGAACCAGAGAAATTATTTGGTAAAACAAATATGTTGCAAATTGGTGGTAGTAGAGAATATTGCAGTATATTATGTAGTTTCGCAGGAATTGAGCTATTTGGGTATTCTATGCCGATAAGCCGCTTATAACGTCAAAGTTTCTGTAGTATTTTATATAGTTTATTCATGCATTTAACAGCTAAGCTCGTTATTTAAACGTTTCGCTTCCAACGTACTTATGTAAAATATGTTCCTGCACATCGTATAACAGGGCGTCATAACTAAGCAGTTGTCCGATATATGCTGGAAACCGGTGCACCGAATCTCCCTAGAACAACTACTAAACGAGTGACATCTAGCAAAGTAAAGGAGACAGTATGGTAGTAGTAAGTGGCTGGAGAAATAGACAGAGAGAGCTGGCCGTGCTCAGTCGTTACCTGTACCCGAAAGCAGGTGGTGAGCAGTGCGGGAGAGGCCTGGCGCACATGAGCTGCTGCCAATATTGATCTAAGTACCGTCGACGCCGCAGGACCAGTCGCAGGATCGCGCCAGCCCAAAGTACTTCAGTCCCCCACCGCTTCGTATTTTCCTGCGACGCTTAAGATTTCCCAGAATGCTGTTTTGAGTGAAGTGCTTTCTTTGCGATATTTCGCTTTCTCATGTCTTCGTATATCCTGTGCATAGTTTCAGTGATCTATAAAACTGATGATGGGACCAAGTGAATGTTAACGTTACCGACAAAATTTTAACGATCGTTTAATTCATAAATAACCACAAAACACACACGATATTTCAAAATATCTATGCCCATATAGTCAACAGTGTGTTTACATCTGAAGTTCAACGGACAACGCACGGTTACCAACAATAATCAACAGATATCTCGTTTCGTACACTAAACGAACGGTAAAATTCAATCTTATTTTTCCATCATGCATGGTTGTCTTAAGTTAGCTAGTAAATTTTGCTCCACGGTTTCTGTTTTTAAATCAAAATTATTCAATGATTTTCTGTATGTATTTTATAGACTTACTCAATTTATAACTTTGTTTATATGTATTTGGAAAAGTGTTTGACTTTTTAATATTACACATAACATTATTCTTATCAAAACAAGTCGAACGACACCTTTTGAACTTCTAAATTAAAATGACTTTCTAAGTTTTATGACTTCCTTAATTGAGGAAAAGTGATTCAATTTAGAACTTAAGTCGATATTTTAAGAACCGCTTCAATAAAAATAGTATTTTGAATACATAGCAATGCCAGTTGTAAAAGTGATGTGCTCGAAATGTTAATATACGGAAGTTACCATTACAAAAATAAATTACCTTAAAAAGCACATACTCTGTCTCAAATTGTAGACCCACCAAAGTTAGCACAAATATGCAAAATAACTTTCGTAGACAATTTCTACTCTTAGGATTCGCTGCCCTTCCTACTATTCTATTTTGCATTGTATTGATATTTATTAAATTATGAATTAGATCTTAGAAGGTTTGTTCATTGCAGTTACGAGGGATACATAAAAATCTTGTAACTGTTATTAATCGGGTTTAATTTGCCATTTATTATTGTTTGTTTCATTAATTGTATTACATACTGACCTATTGTTGCAGGCATTCCCAAAAACTGAATCAATTGAGTAGTATTGCTTGGAGTAACGGGATTACAAAAAAATATTTTCTAAAGAATTACTATTGATTGAGTTCCATATGCATAATAAATATTGTAACTCCTTTCCAGATACAATACTACATTTATATTTAACGTTTCATATGTTTTACAGAGTATATAAATTTCTTTGCTTCTAAACAAACATTAAAACGTCTAATAAATTTTGTAGATTAATATCTCATAGTTGTTTACTAGTTTTAAGACACCACAGCAGTTTTATGGGCTACATTGAAGTGTAACATTACTACTTTCCTGCAGGATATTTTATTATAAGTTCTCCGTCTCAATATAGTTTATTAGGCATAATAGAAAAAATTGATCACTAATCCCTATACTGAGTTCTACTTTCTTTGTAAAGAAGTAAACTGTTAAAAAAGCATTTATTCGAATAATCGATACATGTATCATCGATATATGAGTGTATTTTCTATGACAAGAAAGTTGGGTCTTTTGAGGTACAATATTCTTTCAACCCTGCTTAATGAAACAGCGTTTTTATTTGTCAGGGTTGTATCGCTTAGAAAATTGTAGTGACCGGAAATTAGACAGCGCCATGTCCAGTAAATATGGTGGATGATTTGGTAGACGGGGTGGTACAGGATTTGTAATTTGCAATTGATGGAAACTAAAGATGGAACTAAAGACAGACCTTTAATGATAGGAAAACATGGAGAGGTATTTCCAGCAATTCAACAATGCACTACAGCTTCTAAGATGCGAAGGATACTGTAAAAGGAGTAATCCACCGCGAAATATGGATTGGAGGAAGAACTTGGCGAAAAAGCAGTAATATTCCTGTAGGAATGGAACGCCTTGTAAAAAGCAGGCAGCAAAGAAGTAAATTGCATATTTTGTAAGCCATCGGCCAAATTGTGATCACTTAGTTTATGAGGATATTTTGGTAATAATCCAAAGCAGTATATGTTCTTCAACACACTTAACAGCGCTACCCCTAAAGGCTTGCACAAGTTGATAAGTGGTTTTGAATCGATGTGCTTGAAGTTAAGCCGAAAGCAGTCCCTCTTTCGACCGAGTTCATCTTACAAGCCTTGATAGTAAAAACTCTGCATACATTTTTAGACAGCACACTTATATTATTTCATAGAAAATGAGCCCTAAACAAATTATAGCAGTTGCAGCAAATGAGAAGTCTGACAGTAACGTCCTATCAACCCACTATATATGTATACATGAAGTACCATGCGCGGCAAACCATAGTAATATGCACTTTACCTTGAAAACTACAATAGAATTCTTAATTTTAATAACCTCCAGTTCCATTTGATAATAAATATTGCATTAAACGTAAAATATTTTCTTTAAAAATATATTACAACACCATTCAAAACTCATTTAAAAATCATTTCACATCGGACAACAATTATCTTATATATTATCAATATATTAACTATGTTGGTTATTTTTTTCCTTTTCTTTTCGCTTCAATACGATAAATTGATTTTCATTGCTATGTATGCAATTTCTTTATGTTACCCTATTATAAATCAAATCACAAAGTTTTTACAACTCTTTCTAATTTTTGTCTCCTCTTACACAAAGTTAATCTTGAAAACTGATTAGATTTAGTGATTTACGAAATAGAAAAACACGCTTCAAAAATAGTAACTCTATGTCATTTAAATACCACCATCAATGTTTTGGACCTCAACTTCAGGGCAAGAGGGAGGGAATATTACAGCAAAACTTCCAAATCGATAGGAACAAATGTGCGTCATTCCATATTTGCTGATAAATAATTTGTGCTGTATATCACTAAATTTGTAAAGTTGTAGAATTTGCTGTTGTTGAATTTTAGTTTTACCACGTGCAAGCCTAGGATTCGTTTCATTGATATCGACATTTCGTGTTCCCTTCGTTATTTTTCACCCTCTTAATGTTATTATGTGTCGAGGGTACTTTCGTGTTTCCCCTTAGTATATTTTGCTATATACGTCATCGGGGCGATAACATTGATTAAATTATACGGAAATTGTAATACTAGCACTACTCAACAATGACGAAAGAAGTTTTGAATATGTTATGAACGAAGTTGTGCCATTGAAGAGCAAAACAAGTTGTTTAAATTCAATTGGCCCTACTTTGAGTAGAATTACAAACCGATTGCTTAATATAAGCGAAAGTTTTGCCTTTTGCTGACTAAACCGGCGATAGTCGACATTACATCATTACGAGTTACATACTTGCGTGTAATAACATTTGCACTGCATTTTCTTGATTTCTTAAATAAAATTGTAATATCTTACGCAACGAGCAGTGACAATGTTTTCATTAGTATCAAAACATCAATAGTCAATCGAAAATGTTAAAGGAATATAGGAGCAGACTCATTGGAGATATTGAACAGCAGAGACATCCATTCCTAAATCTGATATGATTTATAGTTAGAGTTTGTATAGAAAAGGGAGTGTGAGGTTCCTTATGAAATAAGCATAGAATCTAGAGTTGGGTCGTTCCTGTTTCCGAATAGACTTCTACACCAATAACTGCTTTGAGGACACTTTGTATAACATAAGCTGCTATGTATGTACCTACATACATAGGTGTGAATCTGTTAGGTGTACTTGCTTATCTACAATTATTATACCCAGGTGTATTAGAAATACAACTTGTTTTACTTTTATTTCATGCAGAGAACAGTAATACAACCCAGTTTAGTTTGGAATAAAGTAGCTGAGAATAATATGCTTACAAAACTAATAAACCAGCAAACGACATCCTTGAAAACGTATTTCAGGGAGAGAAATTTGCGTATGCACTGTTGAATTTTTTATTAGATTTAATGAAAAGCGAATGAATATTAATACACGAAACTTGACGTAAGCAGATTTTATTAATTTTCTTCGCAACAAAAAAATTCGAAAATGTACGTTCCGGTTTTTAAAGCAGTATTAGCGGAACACGCACTGAATTTTAATTCATTCAAGTCCTTCAGAAGGAAATTATATTTGCTTTAATATTCCTCACATTTGAAATTGGTTTAATACAGTGTACAATTGTTTTGAGTACCACTTTTTATGAAATTTGGTGGTCTGAGCTGTCCACAACGCCAATTAGATGTTTATGACTACATAGTATTGTTATTATTTAAGTACAGTTTATGGTCTCTGAATCATTTCAAATGTCTAAATCTTTCCCAAAGGCTTTAGAAAATCGAATTATATATAGTTCTGTACATGTCTGTAACAACTAATAACCTTATTTGTAAGATTTACAGAAAAATTGTATTTTGCGTCGCTCCTGTAACTCATGGGTTTCCAAGGAACTGATTTACAGATCTTCTTGCTCTTACAAGTCTACAAATTGGTCAAATCCATCTATAGGAATAATTATTTAATAAAGCATAACTCCTTCCGTGATTATTGGCATATGAAATTTGTGCTTACTTAGTAAGCTATTGCACAGCTACCTTGTAGCTGCTCAATTAACGTACCTAATTAATTAACTTGTTTTGTAGAGAGCCATCTAAATTCTAAGAATGAATACCGAAGTATAAAATGCTAAGCATGTTTCCCCAATAGATAATGTTGGTAGGTTTCGATTACTATTGCTGAAATATACGGAATACACTGAAATTTAATTTTTCTCGCATTTTTTAATAGAATATCTGAAGTGATTTGTTGTAATGTAATGAGGTGGGGTGTGGCCCAAAATAGCCCTTTGTACTGCGACAACGTTGGTCTATTGTGCTTCCCCTTGTTTTTATTTGTTTAATACGTCTAGGAACAGGATCAGCTCCTTCAATGGGAGTGTTAATAGGTCCTCTTCACCCAGCGTATATGCATGTAGTATTCTGTATCTCCTGTGGCACAGTCTCCCACAATTAGTGATCAAGTGTTCCATTGATTCCTCTTCTTCACCGCAGAATCTGCAAGTGTCCGCGTTGGATAAGCCCATTTTGTGTAGGTGCTTGTTGCAGATATAGCGGCCTGTGAGTGCCCCCGTCAGGGTCTTTAAGCTTCTCCTGTCCAGTTTTAGGGCGAGGTCCGCCCTCATAGCGTCAAAGCTCAGAATCTTTTTGGAATGTTCCAGCCCACTGGTGCCATTCCAGTATTTTTTGGTGTGATGGATGCTATCCACTTCTTTATCTCCCCTTTAAGGAGACCTTTGTTAAACCCAAAGGATGGGGTAGGTCCAGTAAAGTTTGTCTCAGCCCCTTTTTGCGTAGATATCTGCCATCTCATTTCCTCCGTGCACCTCATGTCCTGGTACCCAGACCAGAGTGATCTGGTTCTGAGTCGCCAGGTCGTTAAGCATGTTGTGACATTCCAATAATATTTTGGACTTAATTGTACAACTGCCTAGGGCCTTAAGAACTGATTCGCTGTCCGAGAATATTTTGAAAATATTTTGATGTATCCCCTTTCGGATAGGATTCCTACAGTTTCCAGGATTGCATATAGTTCCGCTTGGGAAACTGTGGTGTCCTTGCTCAAAGTTATTGACCTGTGTGTTCTAGGCCCCACTATTCCTGCCTCCACTCCTTGGAGCGTTTTGGATCCATCTGTGTACCACTTTTGCGATCCATCCCGTAAGTGATTTGTTAAATATTTTCTCTTATACAGAATCCTAAAGGAATTCTTTTAAATGATTGATAACATAATTGTTGATGATTAAAGGTAGAAATTACAATTCCTCTTTGAAATATTAGCCTCCAGACAGTCTGTAATGCATGTTGTCTGTTATTGAGTTACATTTATATATTATGAATTAAACGAACATCATTACTTTTCACTGTCGCGGCACACTTAGCTGTTTGAGTGGAATTTATTTGCGAACCAATAAATCACCGATTTCGATGCTGGCGATATGAGCACATTTTACATTATGTAACCACTAAGCTCTTGGCGATTTATATCAGTGAAACGCTAAGTTTAGTAACGGACAACTTATTCTAAGTAAGTAAAGGTAGTATAACTATTTGTTTTATTGTACCAGAAGATTGGTATGGTAATGCTTAGACCAAATTGCACATTTTTCTTTACTCTGTTTCGATATTATAATGAAAATATATATATTTTGAAAGAAAAGTAATGAATACAAATAGGCAGAACATGTAGTAATATGTTAGTAATAAATCTGCATGTTGGATATTGTGCCTCGGATAAATTTATTAAGGACAGTGACGCTGCTGAAAGCTCCTTAAGTGGTGAAGGTTATGCTGACAACTACTTGTTGTGATGATTTATGAAGTACTTTACTGTCGGAAATGGTCTCACAGGTCACACATTTAAGGATTCGTTATCGAGTGAGAATTCCATAGCATTAGCTCGAGTAAAAATTCTAAACGAATAATTACACAATCCTGAAAGGAGGACCCGTATAGTGAATAACATTTTCAAAGCGAAGACGTGTATCATCTTATCACTCAACCGTTAGAAACTTGATGAACTATATGAATGTGTGAAGTTCATCATATTATCAAACGTCTTAAACTATTAGGTTGGCATGAAAGTTCTGAGCGTCTTAGATGTTCGAGTTTGAACTGAATAAACCATCAAATATTTACTCAGTATATTTGAAATAAGCAGCATTAGAATTAGCACACTTTTGCCAACGCGATACAACTCGATTAATTCCATCAACGAAAAAATTGGATGCTCGGAATTCAAGGAAATTGAAGAGTCCCGTTTTTGCCTGGTTCTGATCGGTGAGGGTTCTATGTTTGAGAATGTGATAGTGCGTTGGTGTGAGTTTTGGGGAGTGTGGTGGATGAGGCAGAACTTTAACCTTCAATTCGTTCAATGTGAAACATGTGGTTGTCGTGCAACAGGATTGGATATTTTTTGCTGACCAACACCGACTTTGGTTAATTTCCAGTACATTTCATCAATTTCCTGGCAGTAGCTCTTTGGTATAATGATTTGATTTTCATATTATTTTGAGTACAATGATTTTCGTCTAATGAGGAAGTTATTAAGTTTTGGTAAACTCCAACATATTCATAATAGGATTGAGATCTGTACAATTTTTGTAATCAAACATGAGCTGCAATAGCAGCGTCTGGTGTTATATATCTACCCCGCTGTTTACAAAATAAATTAAACGTAATTTAGATTCACATTACCATAGAATCCCCATGCATTAAGCTATTAAATCTCATTTGCATTTTGTCACAATGTTTAGCTGCATGATTCAACACATAAATTTATTTTATTGCATGCTACCTCGTATGAATTTTTCAATGCTGAGCTTATACAGGATTTATTTCTTTTAAAAACGATTTTAGTGATCATATTAATTAAAAATTTTAAAATAATACATTAATTTACGCGGGGAAAGCAATTACTTTATTGAGTATAATCCATTTGATCACTCACATTAATTACGGTGTTAAGTATATGTCATACATTTACTATAGTTAAAACATTATAATTTTATTTAGAAGTGGCTACAATTTCACTAATTGGTTTTACACATGTGCTATGTAAATACGTATATAAAGTGGAAATATAGACATATTTTACCGTTTTTATCATTTGCTATATTTACTACTCGTTTTAATTCACAATTACTATTGTAATCGCAATTCAAATACAAGCTTTTCTCTGAACACTGTCTTTAAATACTCTATACTTATTTTTAATTTATTTGAGCTAATGTGGTCATTTGAACCCCGAGAAACGGCTTCGTAGTTCATGCAATCTTCTGCACTACCCTTTTCCGTCAAGTTAGTGTCCTCAACCGTGATTAACACGTCGGGTCACCACTCCCTTACCAACTAGTTTCGCCTTGAACATGGTTGATACAGCTTACAACACCATCCTCCCATCACGTATTTGCATTCCTAAAAAGGCTCCCAACAGCAAAGCAAACAGCGAGCAAAACGTTAAGTTATATCTATATATTTCAATACACACCTTCAAAACTCTAAACCTTTTATTGATGAGTCTGGTCTCGAAAGCGTTCTGGGACATCCATCAATTTGAATTCGAAGTTTAACTGTTATCGGCTGTAAAAGTATCTTGCTTAAGTGTGCTTTGTACCAAAGACTAATTATATAGGCATACACACAAAGACATAAATCTGAACACAGTATCTTGTTAATTACCGATCTTTTTGGAGTTTTAATTGTGGTTTGGATGTTACATTACTAACAACAGACACTGTCTAGGTCTCAACAAATCGCACTTCAATGTCCATTTTATATCGCATTATTTGAGAATTTTGATTAAACATTCCTGCTTAATTTCGAAATAAGCAAACAGCAAATGGTAAATTGTTGTCGCTTGTTTTTGAGACCTAAGTTATTCTCTAATTTTTGCTATAAGCATACATATATCAGTCATGTGCTTTCGTTATTAATACGATCCAAACCTCGGGATCACATTACTTACGTTACGGAGATAGTTATTACTCTTATCAGATTGTTTCCTTAGTAAATTTCAAATACACATTTCGACCATAAAATGGTCATCATCAATGGAAATAACCACTTGATGGTCGAAATGTGTATTTTGAGTCTCCCAAAAATATTTGACCATGGTTTAGTGGATTGTAGGGAACCAGTGAATTCGACGTAGTAGTTCAAATGCGGTAAACAAAGTAGCAATAATTAATTGATTATATAATTAGATGGAAAGGGAAGCAATACAACTGTTGTAAGAAATGTGACTGATTACAGGGATCGTTTGGTTACCTGGTATTGATTATTGACTGAGAGTAGTTTAGTTTTCGCAAAGGGAAGTGGAATCCAGATCAATTGCATGCACGAACATAAACTGCCTTTTAGTAAAATGTTCTAACTACCTGTCAAATCCATACATCCAATCTGACTGTATATGTATATATATGTTGTATCAGTATCACGTTATCATATTAAAATTAGAAGAAGGTATGCTAGTATATATGTACATGTAACCTTCTAATAACATCAATTAATTAGCTGTTAATGTAATCTGATAGCTACTGATTTTACAATTTCTTTCTGTACTTTTAATTTATTTATAATTTAATTTTAATTTAACCTCTGGATGTATCGAATTTCGATACTGATTCGTAATAGTGTTCAAACTTTCTACTTATTTATCTAGGTGATCCACACCTTCGTGCTTATTCATTCCGGCCTGAGAATGGATCATAATGCAGGTATCCACATATTTCACTTGGTTTGGCAAATTTTGTTATAATACGGCTAATTGTATGTGGACATCATTTCCATACGAGACTTCGAGATATCGTAGTTTACAGAACATCAGAAAGTTCGGTAAAGGGTGGAAATGCAATGACACGTAAATCGTATATTACGCTTGCACATACATATATATGTATAAACATAGACAGAGAGAAATATCAATGAATGCGTGTCATTTATAATTTTGTATTATTATGAAAATTGGAAGAAATGTACTTGGTTATGTATGTACGTTTGTAGTTACCAAAATGATTTTTGTATTTTGTAAATTTTAGAAACTATGTGAGCTATTATTGTACATGGATGTATGTGTTTCATGAATATTGGTAATAGAATCTATAGTAACAAGAATGAAAATAAACGTATGTTAATGAAACGCTAAAAGGAAATGGTTAACGTAAGTTTTGACATGTAATAGAATCAATGAATTAATGAAGGTTAAGAGAAGGAGTGAATTAAAGTTGGACCCTAATACAATTCAGTATGGCAAATAAGTAAAACTTTTCTAATCCAACCACAGCGGGATGAACAACTACTCACCAGTTAATTAGCTTCACGGAAAATCTGTGTCATACATTGAGTTTGTCGGAAAATTCTGTGATGAATTTCTTCATTTCTCTCATCTGATAAAGTCCTTCCTCTTTGTTCTGCAATTTCTTTTATTCCCTCTATCCATCTCTTTCTCGGTCTACTTGTCTTCTCTTACTTCCCCTGCTTCTCTCCACCATCTTTTTCAGTAGGGAACTATCTTCTTTTTCGCTATGTGTTGGTACCAGCACAGCTGTTTTCCCTCTATAGAAGGTGTAACCGGTTCGTAACCTCCAACCAATTCTCTATTGTTCTCATTGATCTCTCTATACCATTTAGTTTTGACAGCTATCCTTCTCAGGAACAGCATTTCTGCTGCCGTAATTTTCTGTTTATAACTCTCATTAATTGTCCAGGTCTCACTTGCATATGATAGTGTTGGTCTTGCTATGGCGTTATACATTTCTAGCTTTTCGTCTAGTTTGAAATAAAACATTACTCAATGCGTGTCGAACGCAACTTGCTTATTCAAATCAACCAAACCTCATAGAAAACTCATTTCCAAATGTTTTACTTTTTCTTGCACTTATTGGTCAATTGGAAAGGAATTCTTACTACACAGAATATCAATCTTACTTCAAAACAAAGGAAAAGAATTAGCGGGACAGATACAATGTAGTAGGTACCACTTTCGGGCTCTATATGCTCCATTAAGTAAAGAAAAATGTTATTTATAAAAATTATTATATGTGTCAAAGTGCTAATGTCTGCTACTGGTTGTATAGCACCCAAGGTATTTGGAAGTACTCGATGAACCATATACCCATTGGAGCCCAAGGGGCTGACCTATAATAATAGTTTGTAGTACAGTGTCAAGTAGTATGAACGAAGAAATGTGTTACTTCCAATTAGAAAAAGTTGGCATTAACATGCTATATTATCCAAAACAACTCGCTCGTTGGCTGAGTGATGAAACTTGCGCTTCACAGGGCGTAGATTCGGCGTTCAAAACCCGGTCGCAGCAGAGTGTAGCAGCTCAAAATCCTAAAATGGATCTGTTACCTGCAATATGCTGCAAAAAGTAAAGAAATGCCGGTGGGCGGGCCAGGGGCGGTACGGTATACGTATGTATACGGCTCGGTGGCTCCGAACCCTTACACCGAAAAAGGTAAAGAAGGGTAAAAGATTATATATGGATTATCCAAAACACTGGAGAACTTCATGTGTTACCTCGGACTTCGCATATGTGCAGTTCCCAGATTTTTATGTATTATTTTTATCTATATCCTTAACCACATATGATAATTCTGTGAATTTGACTTAAATCATATGAAAGTCATTTTTCTTGGAGGTATATGTCCTTCCAAGCATTCCTAGAGCACCACACCCATTATGAAGAAACTGAATTGGCATTAACAGTGAGCTGGGTCGAGCACCTCATCTTAATGAAAATCAAATAACAATTAGGTGTGTTGATATGAATGCAAATATTCTAGGTCGGAAAGGCTTAAATTCTGAAAGATGCAATTATGAAAGGATAAAGGAATCCTAAAAGAGCAAATTAAATTGCTTACTTGGGATTTGTTGTGAGAGCTTTTAAAGCAGCCCGCAGATATGGATAAGTAAGACCATTAACTAGATCATCAGATGATTTGTTTGACGGATATTAAAAAGTTGAAGCTTTGTCGTAGATATAGTAGGCTATATTAAGATTACAAAACCACTCTGATACGAGAGAATTCTGACTTAAATGTAATAGTAATACAATATACAAACTGCTAATACTATCGTTCTTAACACGCGGAACGGAAATTCAATAAAACAGGATACCAAAGCACCCAGGTAAGAAATATCAGAAGATGTAGAGAGCGCAAAGTGTGAGATGTATTTTCTATCAGACGCTATATATCGCATGTATGTAGACATAAATTATGTAATAAATTAGAAGCGAAAGATAGACACACTAAAGAAAATTACAGAAGCTTTATACACAAGTATATCGAACTTCTGAAATGTATTACTTTATTAGAAATTGCAAATCGATTTCTAAAAGAAAGGATAAGAAGATAAGTATATATACAATATACATGTATCTGTTAAAATCTCGTGTGCCAACTATTGACCAGTTGATATAGAGGCAGGAAAATATATATGTTTTCGAACAGCAAGATCCACATGGTGGAAGTTCAATATATAAGTAGTGTGCCCACGCCGCATGTACTTCAAAACTTAAAAGCGATTGAATTGTTTCTCACAGTCTTCGGGTCTAAACATGGTCAAATATTTGTGGTATAAATTGAAACTTCAAGTACAAAAACGAATTTTTGCGAGGAAGGAGAAAGGATATCATTGAATAAAAGAAAGCTACCTCTGTAATGGAAATAGAAAAGTGTTTATTCTGTGTCAAACATGTTAGCAGAAAATGCAGGAGTCCCTCCAAAATATTAAAAGTGACTAATTCTATATACTTAAACTCTTCCAACTTTCGGGGCAATGATGAAACTGGTGGTTTCATTCACGTTAAAAGTTCTATCATTTTTATAAGAAAAACCCCTATTAGTGAATATTCATCTAGTTATACATTTGTAAATATAATAATTGTCGGTGTACAGAGTTTAAGCATTTTTCTATAAATAGTATAACATTTGATATACTTATTCGGTTTTCGCCTATTTTTTCCCGCAGTATATTATTAGGTCGTGTGTATAACCCTGTGCAGGACGAAACTTATATACTTTGATACCAATTCTATGACGTCTACTGTTATGGAATGATAATACGTCGTTACACTGAGGGTGTGGCCAACAACTGAAATCCATCCCCAAGCACAGGAGTAGCTATCCTGTCGTTACTTCAGCTTTAGATACATCAATAACGGTGCCCTTTGCTCCTAATAGAGCTTACGTGACATTTTCCAGTAAGTCTAGATGAAATCACTCTGTTATTGTCGAAGAAATTGCTAAATTGAGAACTTCATCAAGCCATTCGATTTCATTAATGTATGCGTATTCGAATTATATTTAGGAAAAAGTTGGGGTCGCATGCCTTAATGTGTTAAATGCAAAATTAGCAGCTTGCAAGAAAATGGAACGGAGGGCATTTGTGTGCGATGATTCTCACACCACTTTGAAAGTGATTTAACCTAACAATAATGCGTGGTTTATATTCTTCAGCTATTGGTGTTAGACATGATTTTAGACAACAATTTATGGCTTTACTAAAATCGTTGAGACGATGCGATATGTAACTTATCGTGGAATACAGTCGATCCTTAACATCGGCATGTGCCCAATATCAACAAATTTGGCACATGTTAGTGGTTAATGGTTTCCACATAATTAATAAGCCCGCATTAGATAGAACAAGGAAGTACTCAAAAAATACAATGACTAAAACGAAGCCACAATCGAGTGTTTGAGTATAACAATGTGGATTGAATCCGATGAAAAGTCATTCTCAAAGAGTTTGGTTCAAATGACCACCGCTTTTTCTTATGTTGCTGTCGCTAACTTGCAGAATCATCGACTTATTTGCTAAGAGTTATTAACGGAATCAGAAAAATTAATGCGAAACTTCCTTCACCTTAACAATGGATTATTTAATTTGGCAAAATGTGGAACTAAACCGACTCAGCGAGTAACACATTGGCCTTATAGAATGTGTGGAACTTTACATGTTGTGACTGAAGAAATATTGAAAGGTTACCTATTTTGATATAGCATCTTCTGAAGGGAAAAGTGCTCCTACAACTAGTTTCAAAGCATGTAAAGTGTATAAATTGTAAGAAATAATACGTTGGAAAACAATAAATGCGATTTAACTAATTTTTGTTTGTTAAACATATATTAACAAACAACATTTTGTTTAGCGTTCTAACAGTGTATACTTTTACAGTGTAAACATTTTTATGTTAAATATTTTTTTGCCAAGGAGCTGGTTATTTATATTTAGTTTTTCTTTTTGTTTTAGAATGCGTAACTGCGATGAAAAAATTCACTGGCATTTAGTGATCGAAAACATTTTAATATTAAATGTGCAGAATCCAATGCATATTAGAATTGCAAATCGTGTAAGATGTCATTTTTTTAGTAAGCCAATACCATTTTGCTTAATTTAGTAGTGGATGACAAAGTTTTAATCAACTTCAAAATGTATTAAAATACGCATCACTTGCTGTCTGTGCATAGTGGAATAGGCATATCCATACATTCCGTTCTTAAGAGCTACATGGACAAGAATTAAGGCTCCGAAATGTGTACATAATGAGTTTCTTCCTTTATTTGTTCTAAATATTTTTGAACAGTCATGACCAAATTCGCTCCCGTAAATGACCAGGCATATGATTGCTAAAAAGATGATGGTGAAATTCGCTCCCGAAGATGCAGCTAGAGATTATGTTAACTGCATATCGTTAGTCGTTAATGAGAAAACTGCTCCAAATCAGACTAAAAACACATTTATTATAAGCCCAAAATAATGGTCTGTTTTAATTACCTGGTTTTAATTATATTGACTAATAGCAAGCTTTATTTCCGCACCCCATCAATTATATGGTTATTCTTCTATTTCCGTAAGGAAATTATTAGTTAGTTGTGTTTGAACGTTATTACGAGTAACTAATAATAAGATCTTGTTCAGTTTGCGAAAAGTGAAAGAGGGAAAGACTTTTTAGTAGTGGATAATTATAAATACGCTTTTTAAAAAATCTCAAGTGGTAGAAAGAAGCGATAGATTTGTATATCTTGCATAAAAATTATTAAATGTAGTACCTTTATAAGAACATATGTATAATGCTCGTCGCTAAGTCACCAATAAGGGAGAAATTTTTCTAATGAAAAACGACAGCAAAAATGACATCATTATGTTCTGTTGCGAAACAAATATGGAACTGTTAGCCACAAAAGTTGATTCCAAAATTTTTTCTGCATTTTTCTACAGTATACGGTTTATGCAACAATCTTCATATTCCTCTATTCTTTTCACAAAGAACATACAAAAGCACAAAGTTTTATATACCTAATAGCTTTTGAATATTTAATGGAATATTTTACAGCAAGAGGGATAATGACAGATTTCGAGCTGGCTAGTCACAGAGCACTTAAATTTGTTGTTCCAAACACAGAAACAAAAGGCTGTCGGTTTCATTTGGATCGGTCATGGTAAGTTCGATAGAGAGAAGTTATTGGTGGAAAACTTATTGGTACTGTTTCGCAATATTTTAAAAGTAACCAATTCCTCATGGTTTCAACATTATAATAAGCTACATATAAGCATGTAGAAGCCACAAGCTCAGTACATAATAAATAATTTAGTTTTACTAGAAACTTATCTATAACTCTTACAAGTGGCGTAAAATTCAAGAAGTTAGATTGACAAAAGAATTCAAAAAACAACATTCACAAGTGGCCAAATTGCAACAACATAGTTGTAATGTCATTAGGCCGGTATATGATCAAAAAGTTATTGAAAAGATCGAATTTGTTGAAGGTGAAATGAAGGACCTAAGGTCTAATAATATATCTGGATTCGAATTTGTTACTCATATTAATTCAAAAGTAAACAATAATTGTAGCATTGTGTAAATAAATGTGATTTGGAATAGTTGAATAGTTTCCTCATTAGCGACTAACGACATAGAATTAACATAATCCTATATCTGTATCCCCGGGGACAAATTTTCCTTTAACCCGGGAACGAATTTAATTTCAAAATTGTACCTGCTCAATTTGGAAGCGAATTTGGTAACGAACTTCTTAGTATAAATGGTACCACTTAAGCGGTCGATTTCGTACTTGTATTGCGAAATAAATTAGTACGCAATTGTTGTGGTTGGGGTTATTAAATTGTTATACGCTTGATATTGATTGCTCTAGATACACACGTTAGAATACGTCATATAATTGAAGGGATATTCTAAAATCAATAAAAGTTGTTATTTCCAGCTAAAATGCTTCTAGTTTGGGGTAGTACGAACCGAAACAGAATTAATATAATTTCCTTCGGTTCAAGGAGCACAAATCGTTAACCTCTACACCTCAATTCATCACTGTTCATTCATTTGAGATATAAGTAATTGATATTATCGACTTGTTCAAAGAGAAAGTAATAAAAGTAGTGAGTCATAATGTAATATGCTAATAAAGCAAATTCTTATTAGTTTTCTAGATAGTATTTCATATTTTTAATTATTTTTCTACCACTTTTCAGGAGGATACATACATATATTTTTTGTATAATTATAAACACCAGAACTTTTTCTAAAATAACGAGATCAATATTCTACGTAAATATAAATTGAGTACAAAAATATTACTGAAACCTTCCATAGATTCCAACGTAAAAAGAAAATAAAGGATGTAGAATGATGGGAAACAGCAATTTTTTGTTATCGGTTATTCATTCTTCATCAATTTCAAATTGAAAATCAAGCGAACACATTAAATCAACGCGATATTTAGCTTTTGAAGCTTAGTTTTCTGTTATAAAATGCTTTAAATACAACATGTGAATACAATTAATATTATTTGTTGACTGTATTGGACGTGGGCCAACTGCCTGTAATTCCCCGTAATTTTCCCCTATGTTTGCCTTTGTGTGGTAAAAGCACAGTAACGACTATTTGCGTCGAACACAGTTCAATTGAGCTAAAAGTACATTTTTGTTCATTTCAAAAAACCTAATTTAGGATTTAAGGATTTAAACTGCTAATTTGTATTCATAGTAATAAATATTTAAAAAAATATATAGTAAAATAATAATTGGCAAAAAAGAGTTGTAAATAATGTGCTTATATACCTGATTTAAATTTATTTGTTGTATGCAAAGAAACGTTTAAAAATGGTTTTAAAGGTCACACAACAAAATCAAATAAGAAAATACGAGAAAGTAAATTCGAGAAGTTCGAGATAGATCCGTTGTAACAAAATTTGAGCTTAAGGATGTGTGAAAATAGATTCCCTAACGTTGAAAAGCAATTCCACATATTTACTTTCTGGTTGAGGCTACTGGTGGCGGTTATTCCTTTATTTAGGAGTTGTTTATTTACACAATTTTCGTAAGAATCACCATGTAAATTCAGTACGCAAATCGTATTCGTAAGGTAGATTCGATCGATACACAGATTAAATATTGCTTATTATATTAAATAATATAAGAAGTGGACGTTTTCCAATTGAAATAAACTTGTTGTTTTGCATACCCTTTAGTGGGAATAAAGTATGACAGAAATTATCTAAATTACAACATAATCTCTAATTCATGAGTATCATGTTACCAGTTTGTATTTTATATAACAAAATTATTGTTGTCCTTGGAAAAGAAGATTGGTATTTTTAAATGTCAACAAACAACTGGTCAATTTTTTTTTTATAATAAAATATAAGTGCAGGGGTATGTGTATAATCACACGTTTACGCAACAATCCTTTGTTTTAACGTAATTGGAATTACTGATGACGAATCTATATCACACATGTACAAATGTGTGTGAGGTTACGAAATGTATTGAAGGAGAAACGATGTTCTCTGCGAGGATTTAAACGCTTTAACTATTTTATTGCAAAATCTTCGTGATAGATATATTCAAACCTTTCTACTGTGAATGCGTCGTAGTGACCTATTTCAGCCTTTACTGCTATTAACTCTAAAAATGTTAACTATCGACAATAAATTAGGCGGTGATTGGAGGAAATTTGCCCATCAAACATTGTTAGCACTGTAGATGATGGTGCAGCTTGTATGCGATCCTTATCCGCACTAAAATCAAATGGGTATACAAGTAAATGTTTCTGATAAACATTACTTGTATGTTCTTTTGATTTGTACTAACCAAATGAGTGAGTGTGCAGTTAGTAAAGGGGCTATATAAAAATTATGTATTCAAAAAAGTAATTATAAATTTTCTCTTCTAAAATACCCCATTACAGTTTGGCTGCTCATTAATTCCTATTAGTTGAGTTACGTACAATTTTGCCATTGTTGCGATGGACTTGTGACATGGTGCATTGACTTGCTGATATTTGCGTTTTTGGTCACTTTGGACGGTTTCATCCTTTGCTATCTATTCAGCTCACTGCTGATTTGACTCTGGAGTACAGTGATGGATCCATGTTTCATCCATTATCACATACCATATTTTCAAATTCTTTTTATTGCGCCGAAACAGCTCCAAACAGCGCTCTGAATCGTCTACGCGTTGTTGTTTTTTATCTATTGTGAGCAAACGCGGTACCCATTTGGAACAGAGCTTCCTCATGCTCAAATATTCATGCAAGATGGTGAATACACTGCCTTCTGATATCTTTAAGATGTTGCTCATGCAACTTCAACTTACGATCGGCCATACCCTTTTTATGGACTTTCTTATGCTTTCTGGATCAACTGCCAAATTTGGGCGACCAAGGCGTTCAGTATCATCGGTGTTTGTACGACCACGTTCAAAATCAGCCAACCACTTCTCTACCGTTTGTCTCGATGGAGCAGAGTCGGAATAGGACTTGTGAAACCAGGGCTTTGCTTGAACCGTATTTTTTCCATTAAAAACAATGCTTAATCAACACACGAAATTCCGATTTTTTCCATTGTTTTAAAAATTGCAAAAGTAGCATCACTAAAACCGCCGTAACTTGTGAACTAAATGTCATAAAATTTTGACAGGTGTCATTTAAACGTTGGTATGTCCTACAACAGGACATAACAAGAGAAGAATTAAAAAAGTCATACAGCTGATGAAGAACGGAAAAGCACCGGGACACGACGAAATTACTGTGGAAATGATAAAGGGACTTCGTGAGCTAGGATTAAAGCAACTACTGTAACTACTAAACGAGGTCAGAATGGAGAAAGTGACACCCGAGGATTGGAGAATAGGAATTATATGAACAATTTACAAAAAGGGAGATGGTCAACAGTGTTCAAATTACAGAGGCATAATCCTGGGTAGCATAGTAGGGAAATTATATGCAAGAATATTAGAAAGTAGACTTAGGAAAGAAATAGAACATACATACATTAGAAGAAACACAATGCGGATTTAGGAAGGGACGGGGGACTCAAGATCAAATATTCATTTTAAGACAACTAATAGAAAAAGAAAAAAACAGGCAGAGAAATACATATATACTTCATCGATATAATAAAAGCATTCGATCGTATAAGGAGAAATGATGTACGGAGAACGTTAGAGACAAGAGGTGGGAATGAGGAATTAATAGAGTGTATAAAGAGCACATACTACATACCAGAAACTACGTTAGAGTAAGAAATGAAAAATCGGAGACGTATATATGTAGAAATGGACTAAAGCAAGGCTGCGCGCTGAGCCCCTTATTATTTAATATAATGTTGGACTAAGCGATTAAGAAATGTAAACACCAACTAAAGCCATATAATGTAGGATACTGGAAAATGGAGAAAATACAAATAACTGAGTTAAGCTATGCGGACGATATAGTGATATTAGGAAATACGGAGAGACATCTGCAAGAAAATGTCAATATAATAAATGAACAATTAAAAGAAATAAACATGAAAGTTAATATAGACAAAACAAACACAATGGCAATAAGCAAAGAAAGTCTAACACATAATATAAAAATAGGACATAGAATAGAACAAACTAGCGCGTTTAAATAGCTGGGAGGGATTATTAACAGCGAGGGGTCCTTAGAAGAAGAAATAAATGAAAGAATATCAAAAACTGCAAAACTTTACAACATGATAAAAACACCATTCTTAAACAGAAAAGAAATACCAGAGATAGTAAAGGCAGAAGTGATGCTCAAGGTAGTGAAACCAGTACTGATGCACTAATGCGAGTCGAGGACTACAAACGAGAGACAAAGAAGCAGGATTAACAGCGTAGAAATGAGGTTCCTAAGACGAATAAAAAATAAAACTAAGTTGGATAGGATAAAGAACGCAGTATACAGAGAGGAGCTCAAAATAGAGCTAATCGAAATAACAATACAGCAAGGACAATTAAGATGGCTTGGCCATGTTATAAGAATGGGCGAAGAGAGGTTGGCAAGACAAATATACGAATAAAAAAATGGGAAAAAGGAGAAGAGCAAGACCAAGGAAGACATGGTAGCAAGAAGTCCCAAGTGCATACGAGGCAAGGGGAGAGAAATGTGAGGACATGAGAGCAAGATGCAGGGAGAGAGAAGAGTGAGGACATGAGAGCAAGATGCATGGAGAGAGAAGAGTGGAGACAAATATGGAAGAGGGAGCCAGGAAACTCAACTCCACACAACCCGACACTTCACGGTCAAACGGGTTTCAGGATTAAGTAAGTAATTATGTCCTGTAATCGTACGTAGTTATTTAGTGATGTGTAGAGTTTGTTAAAAAGGTGGATGACGTGTTATGAAGTAGTGTAAATCGGACTGACGCCCTTACTTCTCCGGATTTTAATGTCGCGCCTTGCATGTAAATGGAGACATGGACCGATTTACAATGCTTAATGATAACACATAATCCAGCTTTTTAACAAACTCTAGTAATGTATTAATTCCGTTACCAAGGAACTACCATAAGTACCAGACTGAAATTTTAACGAAATATAATTAGTTGATTTATGTACTACAGGAGTGGATTTTATAGTTTCTCATCGGAAAGGTTTCTGTTTCACTCACTGTTTAGCAAATTGTATTAGAATTATATGCTTATGTGATAATAATAAATTTACCAACACTGCACTAAAACAGTCGTACTAGTCTTATCATTGTCCAAAAATTAACAAACATCTTTGGTTGAACCCGAAAGAACTTCATTTCTCATGAAACATATATTTGTAGTGCGACAAAGTATTGATTGTCAATTTTAATCCACTTCTAAAGATCGTTTAAACTGTCTCTTCTAACTTGATGGGAGCTAGATCCGGTTAATCATACATATACATAGCTCACAAAGCTAATTACGCAAAATGCAACCTGCTATATCATTTGTGAAATGCTGCCATAATGTGTAATTAGCGTATGTAAAATATACAATCTATCCGGCATTATCTAGATCTCGGTAGTTACGCATCACAAAGGCTAGCGTTATTAAATTGATAATTTGCTAATACTCATAATTTTCTGGTTTGAAATCGACCTACCGACATCGTTTGAACAAACATAATTAATTGTATGTTGTTCAACTAACATTTTAGCAGATAATGAGATGATACTATCAAAATAATAACCATGCTTTTTGAATGTATCAAGTACATACATATGTAAATATTTTGTGAAAAATGATAGGCATAGAGCGATTGATGTATGATGAGGGTATGTGGATATTAAAAAACGAAAGACAATCTGAACATTTTGCTTTCGATTTTTAAACTTTCGCGAAGGTAATGGTTCAATGTAATACGTATTCATTAAAATTAGCGATTTGTTTATCTTTTGGTCATACCGGTTAAATATAAATTTTTGCAGTTTTATTTTTTTAGAAATCACGACACTTGATGATCTGGGTATCGTTGAACTTGGATATATTCCAGATTTCGTGAATGTAAAAATATACAAAATTACCAATTAAAAAATGTTACTGTTACTGCTGACTACATCGAAGTCAATTTGTTGCCTGTTGTTTTATAAAAAAAAAGACAAATAATATAGTCACTAACTACATATATTTTCAATAATAGACCTAATTCTGCTAATTCTTGGTATATTGTCTCCTCGTAGATTTTCGCGGGTGTGGTATGTGGAGTGTTGACTTCGCATCCTGATAAGCAAGACAGTAAATTCCAAAACAGACCAGAACGCTAGAAAATGTTAAGTGATATTTTACCAATAAAATATTACTTCTACGCAATTGTTAGGGAATATCGGACAAAGAGTTTTATGTTGTAGTGTCCGGATACTTCTCAATGGTTGTATACAGCACAGTATTTAGTGATAAATGTCTATCCCCAATGAATGACTTTGTAAAGAAAAGGCGAATTGAAACTTGACCCCAGACAAAATTTTACCGACTAATTTAGTTTAGTTATTGCACTTTATATTCCAATAAATATGTAGACGGTGCTTGTTTTAGGCTAGCCGAGATGAAAACAATCCTGATGTCATCCATTGATTTCAAATTTTCCATAGCGTGAGCTAAATATATTTGATTTGTTCGAAACCTGGTTCTTATCGTAGTAAAGTTTCTGCAGAGCGGGATTCTATGGTAAAAATATATAAGGAAATGCGTCTGTTAAGTTACTTGATATTAGAACAATATTATTACACTTGTTCATAGTGACGCACTGTCTCAAATTTGAGATTTATTTGTACTATTGATGCGGCATTATCTAATTTGCTACTGTGTAGTTTTATATATATATATATATGTATATTTTATATTATACTCTAAACAGTACGGTCGATATACATTGTTACTATATATATATATATATATATATATATATATATATATATATATATGTGTGTATATATCTTTCTTTACCTATTAAAAATAAATCTGTTAATTTCTTTATAACTATGTCAGAAAAGTTCATGGGTCACAATTTCAACCACAAAAGCTACAGCTTTTCTACGGATATCCAGTAAAGGTATTATATATATATATATATATATGTATGTATGTATGTATGTATGTATGTATGTATATAATAGGTATTCAACTTTTAATGTTGCTGTGTAGAGTAGGTACGAATTAACTAAGTACTGGTTCCGTTTATATATTATAATTTTAATTAGAAGACTTCTTGGACTGCATGGAAATTCGAATATATTCAATAACTCAAAAGTTTCTGACCTTCCCAATTTCGTCTATTCACTATTTCACTGCCAATATGTATTTCAGAAAAATTTTCTGCAAAATCGTTCTCCACGATTTACGCATTCGTTTCCAAAGTTATTTCCGTAAACTTTTCTCAATTCGATGTTAACCTGGAAAGAGACAGGCAGACTTGTGGTAACGTTAAGTTAGGTTAGATATACCCGAATGGCGTCATATAACATTCTTCTCACACCTTCTCTGACATGTAGTAACGTAAGCTGTGCTCGTGCGGTTTAACAAAAATAAACAGACCATCTCTTATTAAATCAGAAGAGATGAATGTTTATCGATTCATAATACAAAATGTTGTCGTTTTGCTTTATATAACCTTGACCGAGGGAAATAGTTCCTGAGTTAGTAGCTCGCGAAAGAAATTGTACATATTCCCTTTTAAAAACTGTTCAAACTATGCACAGGACGATTAAATAATAAATAAAAGCACCGTTAAAATTTTAAAATGATTAATTAACCAGGGACATATGTTTTGCTTGCAAACCGGCTAGCATCATCTACCGTATCTTACCGAATAATAACTCTCGGACCTATAAACGAGCTATAGAAACTTCTTAATTTTAGTTGGAAAATTAGAAAATATTTTTAATATTATATATCTGCATCACAAATCACTTCGTGTAACAAAGTAAAAGTTACATGTTTGAAGATAGGACTGTGAATTGCTATTTTATTTTAATACAGGCGATATAGACCATTCCTCCTTGCAAGACTAACTAAATATTATTTCAAGGAGTTTAATTGTTCTTTACGTTAATACAATCAAAGTACTTTATTTTAATTTTTTCAATTTATGTATTTGAACTTGTCTATACGGCATTCAGCGGTTCAAGGTTTAAATATAATTACATCTGCATAATCCGATTATCTCCTCTGTTTAGCCCTACCTTAAATAGAATTTAGATACATAGAGTTCCCAAGTATTAATGGTTTATTTTAATGAATATGCGTATTATGTGTAGGATGTGTGGATTTACTTCAGAACATTGTAATGAAATTAAATAGTTTGAGTTCACAGTTAATTGAATACTTCATGTAGGTACCCGGATCTGTATACACTGTGGACGTGTAAGGTGGAACAAAATCGATAAAGTCTGTAATTTGTAACTTTCGAGTTTTTGGTTAAATTTTGATTGTTAAATTGAATAATACACCAATATTTTTTCTCAAAAATCTTGTTATGTAATCTATTTTGGAAATCATTGTTTTGTATGCAGAAGAACGTTGTCCTCCAAATGGCGCTGTCAAAAATTGGGGTTAGCATTTAAAAGAAGAGGAGGTGACGTCATAACTGCGACAATAATGACATCACAATTTTTTCGTAAAAATTTTCGCATTTAAAAATTAAGGTTAACGTATCCGATAATTTTCTTTTCACTATTTACAGGTTTTATTGATTCCAACCTATACGTGCATACTGTATAGATTACCTGATGTCACACTAACGATTATATAAAGCAACAATTGCGATT